>CM037095.1:69258481-70603949 GCA_020916435.1 Oxytropis ochrocephala | reverse complement strand
GTTACGTATTACTTGGAAAATAGAACTAGTGGAACATGAGACAAGAAAATTATTACTTGGCTTTGTACAGATATGAACGCATTGTGGTTGATTGTAAATATAGAAACTTTGCTGGAACTCAAAGTGACATGACGCGCCCTCAGAAGATTTCACAGATTCTTCGGAGACTTGGCGAAAACAACTCACGATATCATGAAAGATTCTTTCTAACTTATAAAACAACTTACGATATATCAATAAAGCCTACTTTCTACTTATTTCCATAAACTTTCTAAAGATACCAAAACAACAGAATGCTTATACGAAAAAACAGTGACTTCTTTATTTTTAATAATTAATATACCAACTTAAGTATAAAAGACTTACTCGATAAGTGATTATGCCATTCAACAACGTAATAAAATTAATCATTTAAAATTGTTAAAGATGAAATAACCATTTAGCTCAATATGGACAAATGAAAAAGAAATAACATATATCTTCCAATGTTCTTACTTCCGTCAAATACGAAATTAAATCCTCAAGAAAGCCCCACATATGAGCCTTAAGTGAATGGAGCAAGATGTTACTAGAAGGAAATATTTCTACTAAGGTGGCCAACCAAGTTTCCAATGCAAGATTAGCCATCACCAAAGCTCCAATATATACTCACACTTATAACCCATGTGAAGACATTGCATGACCTCCTGGGCCAAGACGTGTTCCAGTTGTCCTGACATGAGTCAGGTCAAACACCGACACTCTCCACCAATAGATTTTTAAAATTCAAAATAAAACCTAACTGGGTGTTCAGGTCCTAAGGTCATGTATGTGCTCAGGTCATACCCTGCAACATAAGAATTAAAAATGAAAAGAAATAAGAAGTACCTTAAATATGACGATATGAATATTTGGAGAAATTATTTAAGGAACTTAAGTCCATACTAGTTAGTACACATTCTAAATTTTTCTTATGATTGAACATTCCTCGCTTAGCGCATTTTCTGCCCTCGCAAATATCCGTGTGCTCGCTGTTCGCACTTCTCAAAATTTTGTACACTTGAACAACGCTTGGGCTGGCTCCTCATCGTTAATCTTTCATCCAAAATCAACTGGCCGCTTCACGCCATCAACCCATGTCATTACAATACATGCGCCACGCCAAGAATCAATGGATGGTCGCCACGCAGCATTCGTGATGGCTATGTGGGACACATTATTGTAACTAAAAAATTTAACATTTTAGCAAGTGTGGGAATCGAACGTACAAGCATTTGGCTAACAAGCACCTTTTTAACTAATTTCACCACTTCTAATCTTGTTGAAATAATCTCACAACTGTAATATGGTATTACATAAAACCTGCATCTATTACTATTCATCATCTTCAACCTCACCAAAATCCCTTAATTCTCTTTGATTGTCTTCTTCCAAACCCAAACTTTAATCTAACATTTTCATTTTCCAGGATTATAACATAATCCCAAATCCCTATAACATAAGCAATCCCAATTATACTCTCTCTCAGATTTTGTGTTTTGTTGTTATTGTTGTTGGATTTTACGAATCAATTATTGGGTTTAGCGAAAACCAAAACTGCTTTATGACATACAGTTGTAAAGATAGAAGAACAAAATCGAAGGAAACAAAGGAACAAAATCAAAATTATAATTATAATCTATAAACGAAAACGAAATTAATTAAAAATTTTGGGATAAATCCATAAACAATTTTTTGGGATAAATCCATAAACAATTTTGGGATAAATTCACATCTGTATTTGTTTTCGTTTTAGTATCAACTTTTTGTTTTTGTTGATGTTTTCTCAGATTTATGCATAGTGAAGATGAAGATATGAGATTAAGATTTGGTTTTTTCTAGGTTATGTATGTACAGATATTATTTGCTGCAACATCTTCACAAGAAATCGTTTGTCTCAGTGGTCTTTGGTAGTGGCTAGTGTGGCTACAACATAAGTGAAGTTATGAGTTCAAACCCATTGGTGGCCAAACTTTTAATTTTTTCAAGGATACCATTTTCCCTTTGCCACATGGATTACATTTAATTTAAGAAATCAAGTATTTTGTGATTTAAAAGTTAATGTTATACAATCAAAATTAGTTTGGGCTTAGACTATAAAGGCTTTTTAAAAATTTCAAATCAGGAGGACGAAACTGTATTTTCTTGATATTCAAGTATGAATTAAAACATACATTTGCTCCTCTTTTATTCCTTTTTAAATAAAGTTTCACAGATAATCATGCACTGACAGAGTGACAGGTATAACGTAAATTTTCTTTTTATAACAAGTATATAGTAATTCTATACACAAACAAAATATGAAAGATTCAATATCCTATTTGGAGGTGAAAAATCTTATCAGAAAACATGGCCATGAGAGACCCCAGATTTTTCTATGCCCTTGTGCCTGGCTAGAAAAAGTAGGACTTGTCTGTAACCAATTGTCAATCAATACAATCATGGTGCCCATCTTGCATGCCTTCATAAATGCCATACCTTCTCCCCTGGATGCATTCTTCTTGATATCTATCTGTTGGGTGTCTTTTCTTTCCTCTGATTTTCTCTGGTTTGGTATGCAACTTCTATACTTTGCTAGTATTGTAGTGCAGAGAGAAAAACCATTGAAGATAGTGAAGTAAACGAGAGATTTATAAATAAGTAGGTAGGTGATCTCTTGTAGTTTAATGGGATGTCCATGTATTTTAGTAAGCTTCTCGCTTTCTATTTTGGTTCATTCTATATGCCTGATAAGATTTTGTCCAATTCCAAAGATTATGGGTGTGGCTTCAAGATGAATGAGAGTAAGATTCTAAGCAAAGATATTAAGCAGGATCTTCTATCAGGAGGCCAAGCAGGAATCTACTAATAATTTGAATCAAGCATCAGCAAATCTCAAGAAAATAAATTTGATCATCAAACCAAAAGTATGTGAGACTACATAATAGTTTACATTCTCCAAACAATTGTCTTATTTACTTTGATCTGTTCTAGCTTTAATATATATACTCTTTACTATCTCAAAAGTGAACCTTCTGATTTGGATATTATTCTTGTGTGAGGATCTTGTTGGTTCATGGAATATTGGAGGCATTACACCACCCCAGAATTTGGACATGGAAGATTTGGGCCTTCGTGGGACAGACAAGAAAATACCCTGCAGATATTTATGTTCTGGGGGTAATTATCTTCTTTTAAACATTTGTACCCCCTAGAATTCTTGGATTTCTTTTATTTCACTGCGTTGACTATATTTGATGTGATAAACATTTGTGTTGCACCAGGTTCTGGCAAGAAATTGTACTCCTTAAATGCAGCAAAATGTATTAGGTCCTCATAGAAATAGAAAAACTTCATGAAATGGAATTCTCTATTGGGGCAAACTCCTTAACAATAAAAGACTTCACATACAAAGGTACTTGAAGTTGAAGATAAAAGTGGGCAGAAATCCTCAGAAGATATAATCCTTTTAAAGGAACAAAAATGTGGGGAAGGTGAGAAGTAGTGAAACAAGATTTCCAATGCATCATAAGTAGGCAAATGGTGGAATGTTCATTACTTCATTTGGGTTCGACAGACCTTCTATAAATTCTATCCAGCACTTGGAGTGTCTCTTAAACTGTTGGCTGTGGATTTATGGGGCTGCTTCGGGAAATAAGGTCTGTTCTGACATATAGATAGAGAAAGACAAAACATGTTTTAATTTTTTTAAGTAAATAAATAGGATGTTTGCAGAATTCGTGGATGCTATATATTTGAAATTTTTAAATGAAATTCTTAAATATTTTGGTTGATCTTAAATGCAGGGTCTAATATCAATTAGGGATTTTGCTTGCATGAAACAAGCTTCTGCTTTATATGTAGCCATCTGGCTTCTGGGTGGAAAGAAGAAGATTCTTCTCTCTCAAAGACAAAAAAGAAACGCAATGCAACTGGATATTTTGTCCCAAAATAAAAGTTTCTGCATGGTCTCTCTGCATAAGATATGCCTCAAAAAATTATTGGACCATGAGTGTAAGTTTTCTCTTGAACTATGCAATAATTGGAAACTATCATTTAAAATTGAAATATAGTACTAACTAGAAGTGGCTTCTTTAAGGTTTGGATTGTACATGAAATTTCAAATTTCCTTAATCCTCCAAATTGTTGGATTCAAGATATGATGATTTCAAGCATCTTCTGTAATAACAAATCTCCAAAAATGTGATGTGAGCTCATTGCAAATTGAGACTTATACAATTATCTGCTCTAATCACTTTGATTCAACCACTATACCAAGTGAGATAGTATTTCATAGAACCTCATTGAAATACAGAGTAATTCGATCGATGATGACTACCTCATCAAGCATGCAGCGAGTTGTCTGGCTAGGCGACTTGAACTACAGGATCTTATTTGCCACGCCTGCAATGCAGTCCTTGACATCAAGAGAGGAGACCGAGGACCTTGTTGAAACATGACTTCAGTATGTTAGGAGTTCATCAGTTTAGTTCTTGCATAGCAAATATTTTAAGTGTAAGGATTAATTACACTTTTATTCCTTTAAATTGAATTTGTATATGATTTTGGTCTCCTCTAAGTTTTTTTGAACCAATTAAGCCTTTCCTATTTTTTGTAAAGTTAAACAAAAATGGTCCTATAGTAAGTTTTCCTCTTCTAAATCCCTTAAATTCTAATTTTCTATTCAAATATTTATAAGTTTATGACATGGATTTAGGACATAAAAATTATTTTAGAAGTTTAGAATTTTAGAAAAATTAGTGAAGATTTGAAAGATTTTGTAGGATCTGAGATTAGGATTGAAAAAAGTAGTATTATGATATTTTTTATTGTGTCAAATTTGATTTTTTTATTGATTAGATTTTTTGGCACAGTAGGCGTTTAAATCTGATGTTAGTTTTTAGTAGAAAAAGAGAAATGTAAAACTTCTAAATAGGAGAAGATAATGGAAGGGCTTAATCATAACAAAATAACCAAAATTGAGACTAAATTCACTAAAAAAATTAATTAATTAGAGCCAAAATCAGGCATTAGTTAACGTAGAGGGTCTATAAGTGTAATTAAACTTTGTTATTATTTAGTGACCACAATTCTCTTAGTTCAAGATTTAAAACTTCTGCAATTATATATAGCTCAAGATGGAGCTTCTGCAGAGGGTCATGTATTCCGGAAGGTTGGCATGAAGGAGCTATAGTAGAGGTTTCCACTTCCACATAGCAAATACCTGCCGTAATTCTGAAGACTACATATGTTGTGACTCAGCAGCGTTATGAGTAAAAAGAGGCGTGTCCCAGCATGGTAATCATACTTCACATATTTCCTAGGAGTTTTGTAATTGTATTCCTTAACAGTAAAACTTCTTTTTTGTTGGTACCTGTCATTAATGTGCAATAAGTCTACTTAGTTTCTTTCTTTGTATAACACTGTTTGGATCGACCTTTCAATTAATTTGATTTTGAATTTTGTGAAATCAATTGTTACAATTAAGTTAAAAGCAAATGTATTTATGTCGAGTATGTGTTTTACTTCTGAAAAGCAAAGTTTGATGTTAACAGTTTCAGAATTTTTCAATCCAAAGCTAAAGTAGTCTTTATCACTTTTATTACAAACCGAGGTTTGAATACAAAACCCATTTACCTTTACAGTAATAGAAGGACGCCAGTGATTTTTACTTAAATCGCATTTCACAGGGGTCAAATCCAATTACAGTGCCCCTCTTACCATGCGAAATCAAACATACATAAGGTCGATCAAATGCCTTTATTTAAACTAATGGTGGTGCACATGGGATACTCAACTAGAAGAAGGTACTGCAGGTAGTAGGGATCGTATAATCATGGTTTGGAAAGGGAATTATACAGAGGCAAACTCAATACGTAACAGGAGCGAAGTCAGCCAAACTTTCTTGATCACAGACCAGTACTTAGCAATGTTCGTACAGCTGACATCAAGGTGGCAGCAAATTGTAGATGCAGATTCAAATGTTCCAGAGGTATTTCATTCAAGAGATTTTAGTTCTGCTGAGCCATTCCTAACGCTGTTATAGGCTCTTAGGAAAGGCATGCAGTATATGGTAGTTGAAATCTTTGAGACGTGATTAGTTTTCCAGTCAGGATAAACATTAGTATTTTTTCCCCACACTTGTAACTTGAGGATATTATAGGGAAGCTGGAGAAAGAAAGATTTGCTCTAAATGTTTTTGGAGATTGGTATTTTCTTTTTGTTTTGGTCCAAAATGTAAGTTCTGTAGATTTCAGAACATGAAATTCAAGTTATCCTGATATATGATTTCCAGGACTTTCAATATAAATATGAGATGTGTTAACTTCAATGTAGTAGAGTGCAATTTACATCACTGGATGTGTGTAAATGTTCAAGTACACTCAAAGTGGTCACCAGTTATAAACATGGAAACATAAGCAACAAATGGGAATGTGGATCTCTAAATTCTTGGGGTAAGGTGGAGAAAGGCACCTGACTTACAAGTGAGAGAGGATGCAGAGTGAGTGGAGAGAGAGATAAGAGAGAATGAGGTGCTGGGAAAGTCATGTGCACTTTCGCCCACTAAAGCTATTACGGATTCTTTCCACCACTGGGCAAGCAGCTGATAGAAACGCAAGGCACAGAAATAGTGGAAATGGATTCTCATGAACGTGGCAGAATCAGTATATTTTGGATTGATATGATGATAATATAGTAGAATCTGCAGTGCAAATTCCACTGAGAGTACAATGCAAACTGGAAAAACAGGAACGAAATTACCATTGTACTTACTAGAGGCTTTATCTTCTCTTCCTGGCCAGCTCAAGCCAATTCTCCAGTCGAATTTCCTCTTCTAACAAATTACTCAGTAATATGGAGCCCTCCATCATTTCCTCTCTCTCCCAAGAGACCGAATGCACTCATTACATCAGTTAAGGCATCAATACACCCACGCATCAGCAAATGATTAGTTTTGATCCCCTAACTCACCATAAACTCCCCTGTTCCTCTTTTTCTTGAGTCATGAGGTAGGGGATCAAAACCTCCTCCTTACCAACTAATTCATTTTGTTGACTGGGTGTAAAGTGTCTCCTTGGGCTGATCGTGACCAGGTGCATCTTCTGTGTGAGGATAGAGAATAGTAGGAGGGAATATAATAAGTTGTGGAGTAAATTGTTAGAGGAGATTGGAAATTGACTTAGGCTGTAGTTGGAGGCAATTTGTTGTGACTGGAACTGACTCAGGCCATTGGGATACATAAGGCATCTGTAAAGTGCCTAGTAGCTTTCTGCTTTCTGCTTCTCCAGTTTTACATTGTACTCGCAGTGGAATTCTCATACCGGAACTCTACTGTATTATCATCATCAATCAACAATATTACTGATTCTGCTAAGTTAGCAGAATCTATTTTCGTAATTTCCTCTATTTCTGCATTTCTGTTCTATCAGACTCCATAACTTTATATGCAAGCATATGAGGGTAGGTTAGAAGAAACTGAAATCTATCATAACCTTTCATTTCCTCTGGTATTCCCAAACAAAAATAGAAAGCAAAGAAAATAGAAGCTAAGGAGATGATATCTCTCACATAGTAAGTATAACAAATGGAAAAGAAACCACAGTATGCTGGATATCATAGATTCTGTCCCTTCCCTTTTCCCTTCTCTAGTCTAGGTCTTCTATGAGTATAACAAAAGTAAAAGGAAACAATAATTTTTTAACAATCAGTTTGCTTAATCTCTAAAATTAAGAAACTAAAGTAATTTTTCATCCTCAAAAATTTGATTCTGCACTAGTACTTTGCCAACAAAGTCCATTAAAGCATTAGGGTATAGTATGCATATGTTTCCAGCTAATGTATAGCCAAGAAATTCATACACCATTTGCATATGTTCTTTGCTGTAACTGTCAAACAGATCATTAGAAATACAAAAACCAGTATGTAATATTAAGAAATTTGAAAAAAGAAACCCAACCATTTTAGATAGAGTATATTGAATCACAAAGTTGTCAAAACCCATGGGTGGTGGTAAATCAGTGAAATGTCTATAGGCTCAACTTGTAAATATAATACAAACTTAATGTTTGAAAACATCTATTATAGCATCCAAATACATAACTTTATCACAATGTGCACAGTAAAGTATTCCACAAGGTACGCAAAGCACACTGTAAATTTCAAAAGTCACTTTCTGCATCTAAATCAACAAATCAAAAATAGCATCACTATAAATTCAAAATTGATGTACAAATTAACAAATCACAAGATTCAAATTTACTAAAAGTGTGTAGGATGGTTGGACTGGGTTCCTTTATTGGAAGTTGATTCAGCATGGTAGAGGCTAGGTTTCAGCTCATCAGGGTTAGTTCATTCTCACACCCATGGCCTATTGGGGTTCCAGTGCAAAACTAGGGCAATGATGGCTTGTTCATCTCTTTCTAGTTTAAGTGACTTTGTTTTATGCTAGGGAAATATGGGGGTTTAGACTATAGACAACTTGCCCACTCCTCTTTATAGATGGATTCATGTCATGTCATCGGGGATGTTCGATGCATCTGTTGAGTCATGCAATATAAATGTTTTTGTACAGAGCTCCTTTATCATTTCATTGCATCGATTTGGGTTTAAAAAAATACTGGAACCAGTGTCACTTTTTGGCATGTCTGGGGGAAACTTAATCATTAGCTTTGGGGAGACTCATTCAATTATCCTCCTAACCTGTGGATTCTATGGGAAGCTTCTTATGTGAGAGTATGCAAGAATACTCGAAGCCACATGAGAAAGTAGAAACAACTTTATAAGCATGTTAACTCAATTCAAAACCTGGGGTCATAAAAACTCATACACATACAGAGTTAGCTCTAAAGTTTGGCAACTATGTCAAAAACACTACTGGCTCCCTAAATGTAGTCCCTGGAATAGTTTCCCTATAAAACAAGACTTCTCATTGTCTGAAAATGTAATGGATGAAGTTTCTGGGAAGGTAAAAATTACTTAGTATTCTTGTTATGATTGTGGACTGGCTAAGTAAACTTGGGTATGTCTATAAAGCAAACCCCTCCTTTTCTCTCTCTCTCTCACTCAAGCTTCTATATAGACAGAAAACTCCCACGTGATCCTTCTTTGATGGTTGTGTTTGTTATCCATTCTCTTTGAATAGGGAGAAAAATGTTGTACAAATAAAACTCAATAATTTTTGAATTTAAAGACAGCACCTGCTCAGCGTAATGCTAAATAAATGTTATAGTATTGGTTATTTCTGCGAAACTACAATTGAAGGCCATATACACGGTCGAAATAAATAATCACAATAAAATATTCAACCCACTTGAGTAAGAAAGTGTAAGTACATCGTGGGTTACCAACAAAGAAAAATGAGCTGGAGGGCTGATCCATATTTATAGCACAGAGAACTTAGCACCTAGCCTGTAAATAGCAGCTCATTAGTACACATATTTTAACTTATAGTCAGCGAAAAACAAAAATCAGCTTTCTATTATTTCTGCTTTCGTGATTGGTCTCATCAGAAGAGCCTGGCGTGATAAAAATCAAGTGGAATAGTTATTAAATACCTTCCTCTAAGCCATGTGTTGGGATTTTCAATTGACGCCCTCGCAGAGTTCCCATGCAGGATGCTGACTTTGGAAGACTTTCATGCACTCATAAAATGAAAGAGTTTAATAGCTCAAATAGATTATCAAAAAGATTACTTTCACCCTTGCGCTCATGAGAAGAATATGCTCAAGCTTCTGGCATTCCCTTCACACATCATTATCTAGAGCTGGAAAAAATGTGATCACATCTGGTACAAACAACGGTTACTGTAGAATTAAAAGCCCATAGCAGAAAAAGCAGGATGTTTTAAAAAATGTATAAGAAAAGCAAGATTTATAGAGCAAAATGACAAATAAATTTCTTATTTGAGAAACTAGGAAAGGAAGCACATGCTACATGTATACAGCATATAGTCAGAACACATCATAAAAAGATAAACTCAAATGCAACATTTCTCCCCTAACTACTAAATACTCAGTATTTGCCCAAAAAAGAAAGAAGATATGTATATATGTGCAAAGGATAAATCAAATATGCAAATAGGAGCTTTATAATTTTAAACCTGCAATTGAAAAAAGTTCACAGTTTTCCTATCAAAATAATTCATTTCAGAAAATGTGTTGCAAGTCTGATAAGTTACATTACATATACAGCCTAACTTTTTTTTTGTGAATGGCGCCAAACTTTATGTAAGGAGATAGCTGTTTATTATTAAGTATATACATATAGACATTTAGTTTTCCAACTTCATTCAAAACCATCAGTAATCATTGTTACTGACAAACCCTTTAATCAAAAGATGCTTGGAAAATCTTGAGCAGTATTTAGTGTTATAAACCATCAGAAAGTAGAGTTGTATGTAATCACAATAACAAATTTATCTACAATAATAGGCTGACGCAAGGCATACGTTGTAAGATGCTCACTTCTGTGGGAAAGTGCATCTAGGTAATTGAGAATATCAGGGGGGAGGTAGACCATTATCACGTGATCTCTTATTAACAAGCTGCCACGATAAGAGAGATTCTCCCCATTTGAATAAGCTATCTAAAAGGTTAATATAAGTTATAGTATCCGAACCAATTTTTTTAGATGCATTTCTTTAAAAGATTTAAGTTGCTTGTCTATCCTTTCACCCTTGCATTATCCGTTAATCATGATGGTATAACACCGAACGTCAGGTTCCAAAACCTCTTTCAATCATTTGATTAAATAATAAAATTGCATGGTCAAGATGTTGGCTTTTTGCATAAAGCATCTAACAATATACTGTAAGTGATATTATCTGGGGGTGGACTCATTATCATGCATCTCATATTAAGAAACTTCCATGCAAGCGAGATCCTCCCAGCATCTGCATAAGCCATCAATAATAGAAGTGTAGGTTACAGTATGAGGAACTGAAATTCTTTTAGATGCATTTGTTTCAAGAGACTCACGGCCTCACCATCCATTGATTCTTAACACTCATTAATCAATACTATGGTATAACACTCCGCCCATGCATCAAGTAATATCAAACTCTTCTAATCAGTATTAAACAAAGCAATTGCTCTGGTCAAGAAGTGCTGGGCTTTTTGCAATAAAGCATCCAACAAGATACAATAAGTGAAATTATCAGGTGCCACACCACTATCACACATTGTCTTCAAAAATCTCCCCTGAGCACGCAGCACCCTACCAGATTTGCAAAGGCAATAAATTATACAATTATAAGTAACAACATTTGGAAACTAAGTTCTCACGACGCATTTCTATTAAAGACATTCACGCATCATGAATCTCCTAACCTTTACAATGTATCCATCAATCAAGATGGTATAAGTCCAAACATCAGGCACCAAAACACCGCCCTAACAACCTCATCAAACAACTTCCTAGCCTCATCCACGTTGATACATATTCAAACAATACCCACCCATCAAAGCAGTAGCATAAGTAACAATATTAGGTTCATATCTTCTCTGAATCATTCCATCAAACATCTCTCGAGCTTCTAACATCATTCCTTCTACACAAAGTATCAATCAAAACAGTAAACAAATAAACACTTACATAAATACCTCCTTTTTAACCATCTCATCCAGCAATTCAAAAGCCTCCAACTCCTCCCGGCTAACACACAATCCACGAATTAACGAACCATAAGTAAAACCATTGGGAGAAACACCATTATCCACCATTTCTGAATACAAATCACAAGCTTCATTCAAAAGTCCATCTTTACAAGGTAAAAAATTAATAACCAGATTTTGGCACATAATACAACATTAGCTCTCACAAAACAACCTTCTTTTCCCTAAAATTCTCAGCATACTTAATAGCTGCATTTATTTTCTCCACTTAATTTCATTCCCAACCCATTAATCAAAAATCTATAAGTAATCTTCATTCAATTTAAACTCATTACTTAACAATTTCACCATGAAAATCAACTGGTTTCTAAAAAACCTCACCATTCACACACACATACCTTTAATAAGTGCATTGAAAGTTACAGTATTTAAAAAGTAATTTAATTTAAGAATTTTCCCTAAACACTGAAAGGTAAGGGCATAACCAACACAACCTTTTATGACAAGAACAAGTGATCAAAATTGTGAGAGTAATAAGAGAAGGAGCGATTCCTTGAACTCCATTTCCAGTGCAGAATGAAATTGCAGTGGGGTAATGTTTCTTCATTGCCAGGGAAGTTAGAAATTTGTTGAATCTAGAGACATACATGGTGTGAGAGGGTATGTGTTACATGGTGTGGAATGATGTTACAGGTGGATTTGTGTTTAGGTTGCTGCATTGAAGGTGGAAAATTTGACGAGAGGAATGTTGGGGATTGAAGTTGTGGATTGTGGATAGGAAGGGAAAGAAAGAACAAGGGTGAGGGAAGCTGTATAGTTTTGGAATGCCGTGGAGATAGCTATAACTTATGGTTTTAGTAAGTAGATAAGATCCTCTTCACTCTATATTTTAAATACCACAGAACTGGGCTTCCTCTAACGCAACTCGCGCGCTTAAGGTTTTCTATGCACTGGAACATCACCGCTTCTTTCATGACGCCCATAATCACTGCTGTTCACCACCACACTGCTGCAAAAAACAACGATAGCAAAATCATGCGGAATCAAATAGGGATGCAGACATTTTGTTAATGAAGTAGCTATTGGTTTTCAATTATTATAAGCCATTCGGCAATCTTTTATAAATTTAGCCATTGGTTTGCATTTTAAACATGTGAACCTTGTCAGCAAGACAACATAAAAAGAGAGCCAAATTTGCAATTAACTAGAAGCCAATTTCTACTGTATGACAAGATACAAAGGAAACAAAACTGCAAATCTCTTTGAAGCTAAATTTAATGTTTTCAGCTTTCAGATTTGATAAGATAGGGAAGAAATACGCAATGAAGGAGAGAAAACAACTCAATCCTTTGAACCCCACAATGCAAGCCTTCAAAATAATATATCAATTGGTTTGCATTTTCAGTACATATTGATTTTTCTATCAGTCAGTTAAGTGTTGATACTTTTTCCAGCAACATGTTCATTTTCCATTTGATTCTCCCAAAGCAATATATTACATTTTCTCTAAATTCTTTGCCAATAATAATAAGAAAAAGATACATGGAAAACTCACTTGTAAATGCAAATTAAGAGTGAACATGGAAGGGTGTTTGAATTCCAGTTGAAGTTAACTCTCCCACACTTTCCTGTGTGCGGCGGAAGCAAAGAGGAGTTCGTCGAACAGAAGGGAGAGAAACACATTGATTTGTTGCTGGCGAACACGAAGAGACGGCGGCGGCGGCGGAGAAAGTTGGTGAGGCGGTCGAAATAGGTCGTAGATTTTTTTGAAAACAGAGAGAATGAGAACACGAATCTAGAGTTGCTGCACGTGCGTTATTATCAGTTTAAAAGCAAAACTTATATAAGCACACAGTCCAGGTAAAACTGCATACTGAACCCGCGACACTCCTTTCGCATCTTATATTCTTGGCTGACTTTTTCGATATTTTTACCACGCCAACTGCCTATCTATTTGGGATTTAAAGCTCATTTAAAGTTCTTGGATAGTTGATAGCTGATAAAGCAGTGAATAAAATTTAAAGTGCCACATAAAAATTAAATGATCGAACTATTTATAAATATAAAAATGACATAAATGCACATTTATAATTAATGCTTGAAAATGAGAGAGAATATTCATTTAATAGATTTATAAATGAGAAATTTTGACTAAAACAACAAGCAGCATAAATGAGAGAAAGGAAACGCGAGGCGCTCTGCTTTATGCTTTCCCATCTGCTAATCGAGCACGATGAAAGAATGCATTTAAACTAATCGCCGTGTAAGAGTACATGTGTTTGGTAAGCACTAGCGCTGATGCTACTGTAAGAGAGATGCTAGCCGCTTTTTCAAACGCTTACTTCAAGAATGCTTTCAAAACACGCTAATGATAAAGCTGCACACTTTTTTTTTTTGAGATTTTTACCCTTGTTATTTTTTTTTAAAATTTCTTCTATCCTTATTAAATAAATGTAATCATGAATTAAATAAATATATCTTTTATGTCATTTTACATTTATCACCTAAGCTAAACCGCTTAGTTTACCAAACACATCAATCAAGCTATCGCCTAATGTCATCCGCTTATCCACTACCCGCCTAGGGCTCATCCGCTATCCGCTAGCTTTTAACCATTATCCGCTACTTTTTACCAAACAGAGACTAAGTTATAAGCTCAAACGCTTACTTCAAGAAGATTTTTCAAAAACACTGATGTTAGTGAAAAAACGCCTATAAACACCATCGCATACACACTATCTCTACTTGCAGACTCGTGTGTTCTAACTCTGGAGTCAACACTCCTATCATAATGAGAGAGAGAGAGAGAGCATAAGGTAGGGGTGTCAGCTTTTTCACTATTTTTTCCCGTGGTTGATTCGTGGATTCATGAAGTGAAGACGATGAAAATGTAGATGAAGATGACCAAAATGATGCAAGCTAAGGTGCAAAGAGTGGATGGGTGTAAACATTATGTATATGGGTAATCAGGAGTTGTGATTGTTGCTATTTTAGCTGTGTTCCAATATTGAAGTAGGTAAGGCCATGTTATTATTGACCTTTGTTGAGTGATTTGCTTATGTCGTTGTAATGAACATGACTATGAAATGAGTGTATAAAAATCCAAATATAAAATAAAGATAAAAATAACACACAAATCATGAATCAAAACGGTACAAAATAATGAAGAATGATACTTCATCTTATGCCTCGCTCTCTCTCATCTCTCTATCTATCTATCTATCTATCAAAATGGTTTCTGCCTCGAGAAACCAAGTATTTAGGGTCGTCAAGAGCACCCAAGGATCAAATTGTCCCTAAAACACGCAAGGACTGATTTGTCTCTTTTTAAAAAATCATATTTGCAAAGGCGTGAGACTAATTTTGCCTCAAAAATAATGTCTCACGCGCAAGTAATTAACGCGACACAGTTGGCACTTAACGTGACACGTGCTGGCACTTAACGTGACACAAAATGGCACTTAACGCGCCCACGTGAGGAGACGTTAGACGAGCACTCAACCCGCCATCAGCGACGAAAGGCTAATGTGCGATCCGCTTTGAAAATGTCGCGACTATTGTGTCCCCAAAAATGTCAAACATTTAAATTTCCTTTATTTTAAAATTCGCATATTTACTCCCTATTTTTAAAAACTTACGACATTTATTCGGAAAAGTGGGGTTTTTCATTTATCTATCTAATGCGGAGGGACAGTCCAGGAAAAAATGTGATGTCAACTCATTAATTGACGTGGGCACTTCGGACGTAGGTACCGCACACGGGCGTGCCACGCCAATTAATAAGTGACTCGAGCACGCCACGTAGAGAGCCACACGGTCGTTTGGGTCGTCGCCTGTGCCCATCGCCAAAACGATGTATATGGCGGGACTCCATGCCAACCAATATTCGGATTTGGTCAGAAATGTAAGTCGCCCAAGTCGCCAACACCACCTTTTACGGGCTAACAAATCACTTTCAACGCCACAAATCAATGACTTTAAAATTTTGTATAAATCAAAATTAATTTCCAACCACTACGCCTAACTTCAAACACAAACGCCGAATCTCAGATATCGTTTCGATTTCATATATAAGGAAAAAATAGGTAAAGTTGATATACTGTGATTAAATTTCATGATATTACCGACTCAAAATTTGAAATGTTACCAAATCTTATTCGCTTGCCTCTAATTTATTTGTTTTGGAGTGTGATTCATTAAAGATTAGGATTTCATTGTGGATGTCAATACCTTTTTATATCGAATTTAGATTTTTTTGAAATAGGACAATTTTAATAGAGGTTAAGACAAAGACATCTCGAATAGCTTATGATCGGTATTTGGTGGTGGTGTTTTTTTTGAGTCGAATCGCCTCAAGACTTTATGAATGCAGTCGCAAACGGCTACGAAGAGAAGACGCAAGACATTCATGTGTTCTCCAAAATCACAGCGTGAATAATAATTGAATTATATTTTTCTGACGGATAACAAGAAATAAAAGATGATAAAGACTTGTTATATTTTTAAAATTAAAAACAAAAACAAAACAAACGCCGCCCATGGTCCTACGTGGTCGGCCGGCCTACCACTAATATCATCTGCGACCGTCAAGCAAAAACATACCGCCGCCATTTGGACTACTATTTTTTAGAAATTTCTGCCTCGCTCTAAAATATCGCACTTATCGTACGCACTTATCGCACGTCACCAAATTCGACAGCCTCTAACGCCACGTCAGTATTTAACTAATAAAATATTAAAACAAAAAATAAATAACAAAACTAACATATTTTTCTTCTTTTGGTCAAAAAAACTAAGATGGTAGAGTTCTGCTTCTGGATTCACGAAATTGCACGAAATCCGAGTTGAGTCAATCCCAATCCAAATCTACTAAACCAACAACTCTTCTTCTCTCTCTCTCTCTGTCTCTAATTCAGTTTCCAACATTGGTTTTTTCTGATTCAACAAGTTCACTCTCCTGATAACCTGTCGCCATGGCATTGGCCAATAGTTTCATAAACGATCCTAATGGTACACGTCTCATTTCCATTTCTCCTCGACCTCTTTTCTATCTCTTTGTTCTATTTCAATTTCTAACTGTTAGATGAAAACCACCTGCAATCTAGTTCTCTTTCTCTAATTCTATTCAATTTCAGTGTTGATTAAATGCGTTGACATTCCTCTCTGACTAAACTCTGTTCAGATACTTTAATTTTGAAGATAGTAGGGATTCTGGACTGAAAATTCTATTGTATTTCATTAATTGCATTTATAATTGTAATGTAAATAAAAAGGATATAAAAATAGAGGACAATAATCTTATTGGAATTTTCTTTAATCTTGATTGCAGATGTTGAAACTGGAATTCATTGATGGTCTTATGGAGACATATCCTGACTGCAATACTTAGATGTGGCTTTCCCTGAAGTATGATTGATTGATTACCCATATAGACATTGGTAATGTGTTGTATAATATGTATGCGATTGAGTGTTCCTATTTTTTTTTAAATATTTTGTTGCTTTGAATGTAGTGAAAAGCTGTGTTACGTGCAGATGTTTATCCTGGTCCACCATACGATAAAGTTGCACTGGATATCAGGTTGGTATTATACTTGGTTTTCTATTTTAATAGGAGCTGCATCATTAGATTCTGGAACTAGTAAAAGGGAATGGAAGTATGATATTTAACTCCGTAAACCATATCTTAGGCTCATATATTTGCTGAGAGTCCCATAAGTGTTAATAAAATCCTCACCACTACGAGCCGGACTTTTGCAGGCTGAGTTAGGCCTCAACCGAGATTCTAAGATGCAGGCGGAGCCATCCAATATCATTGACCACCCACTATCGCAATTCACTGGTCCACACATTAGCTGTTCCAGTCCTCGACGCGAGGGGTTTGTGTTGACAGTCCCATATGATATGATGTGACATGAAAGTATTTCTAATCGAGAGACATCTCTCACCTTACATGTTGGCTTATTTAATCACTTAGGTTTCATTAGGTGCTTTTGCATTTCATGTTGTAGTGGTGGAGGAAGTGGCCATGAGCCTGCTCATGCTGGGTTTGTAGGAGAAGGAATGCTGACGGCAGCCATATGCGTGGCAAATGTCTTCGCTAGTCCAACAGTTGATGCAATTTCTTGCTGTATGCTTATTTCTTATTATTGGAAGAGACATGCATATCATACTTCTAGTTTTAAAACATACCAGTCTCTAATGATCCTGATGTGCCTTTTTTGTGATCCAATTTTAGGATACGAGCTGTAACTGGTCCTATGGATGTCTTCTAATTGTGTGGGTATTGTTTGTTTTTTCCTTTGTGTAGTGCATTAGCACTTTGCCATCCCACCTCAAGCACATATGTTAGATATACCATCACTTTAATTTGGTGTCTGCTGTAATGAAGTAGTGAAAAGAATTAAAAGTTTCTTTTATGAAAGTGAAATTTGACAAATGTACCAAAAAAAGTGAAATTTGACAAGATGTTTAACCAAATGAAAAGGCAATGAAATAGTGCCACATCAGTTTTGGAGCTGTGAATGATCTATAAGATAGTGATTGTGGTTTTTGCAACAAGCATGACCAGTTTACGCAGATGCAAAGTTAGTTAGATTTGCTTTTGTTTACTTGGATTCATATTGTTCGAATTTGGGTGTTGATAGAACTATACCGGTGATCGCTTGAACTTTTGGTTTGGCTGCCGAAAGCAAAAAATCTGAAGGTTATAAAGTAGAGGTATGTTTAGTTGGCAACTTTTTTCGCCTCTTCTTATTAAAATAATCAATTTGTAGGCAGTGTATTTATTTTTCACCTTGCATTCAGATGGTTATTGTTGGTGATGATTGTGCCTCTGCCTCCACCTCTTGGGATTGCTGGAAGAAGAGGATTATATGGAACTCTTCTGGTTCATAAGGTTCATCCAGAAAGCCACTTCTATTTCTATTTTTGCACTTTTACTCTTCTGTATATAAATGCGCTTTAAATCACTTCTTCTCGCTGCCATATCAAGAGACATTGGTGGCTGCCATTAAATTAATGTGAAATTTATTTTTGAGTTAACATTTACCATTGTGTCAACATATTATACTACAGTATCGTTGTTATTTACACATTTATTTTAGTGGACATCTTTTGTTTTGGGGTGAGGCAGATTGCTGGAGCTGCTGCAGCTGCTGGTCTTTCTCTTGCTGATGTTACAGAAGCAAGATATGCATCTGAAAATGTGGGGACAATGGGTGTTGCTTTTAAGTGCAACACCTCGCATGGTTTTGGCAGAGATCAGCTTGGGGTCAGGAAAGATGGAACTGGGTCTCTGGAATTGTGTTTCATTTAGTTAGCCACCTTCTCAAGATAAAAATATGCTAATTCAAATGTTTCCAATAAGTTTTATAACCTGAAATAAGTTTCTGTTATCTTTTTTATAAACTATTGATCCCAGTTATGTCTCTCCAGTCTTGGAATAAATTAAAACTATATGAGTCCATTAAAACATTTGAATCATCAGGACTTATTTAAAAATTTAATAAAATTACAAGTACTACAGAGTAATTTAACTATATTTATATCTCCAAGCAATTGAACCTCTGTATTCCATGTTTTTATTTCTCATTCAAATTTCCAAGTAATGAAGATAACAATTGTTACTTTCTTACAGCACGGGAACTCAGGCAACTGTGGCTGATATACAGCCCGTAGATGTGGTGGTTTCTCATGTTCTGAAGCAGATATTGTCCAAGGTGCATGCCACAATATTGTATGTAGAGATTCCCTGTTAGAGTATGCTAATTATTGGTGATCTTGTGAAACATAATGCAACCACATCAACCAATAAAGAAATTACGGGCGTTTCTGTGATGAATGATTAATGAACTTTGATGACTGTATAAGGGTATTTTCTTTATTTATGATATGCAGAGATAACTTGTATTGTCAACAACTACCTATTACAACCATGACTAATTTTTGTAGTGTAAGGAAAACATCCAAATTTTGTTAGTGTAAGGTTCATTTATATATTGGAGACACCAAATAAAACTAAAGAGTTTTTGCCAAATCATATAGTATGTGTATTTGGGTCCAAAAAAAATAGATCATATCAGTATAGGATTAGTACAAATAAGAGATAGGAAAACACATATATGACATATGTTATACTCTGAATTCCAATATCCATGAATTATCGAATAATCCAATTGGAAAATATTCAAAATTATAGAGTCATCCACAAATTAATATTTCACAAAGAAAACACACGAATAAGCTGTAGTAATTCCACATTATACTCTTAGCTACATAATGATTTCACAGCTTACAAAGGGAGGGCAAGGATCATGTGTATAGTCTGGGCTCCAAAATTGCATATGCTTTTAACATTACCTTGCTTTAATGGAAGCTTTTCGATTGGTTTTGTTTCCCTGAAATGCAGTGAAATTATCATTCTTGTGAGTGGGTTACAATATTTTTCTCTTGTAAATGTTTGCAGGAAACAAACTATCTTCCAATAACTCCAGGTGGTAGAGTGGTCCTCATGGTCAATGGGTAGGTTCCCAATACTATTATCTTGCTTCAGCACTTAATTTTTAAAGTTTTTAGATCTAAAATATCTGTATATGATTATTGGGGACATAAGCACCATTTTTTTAAAAGCATTCAAATAAGTTTTTTTTTGTGTATGTTGAGACTTTGAGTGCAGTGACTTGCTGCAGATCTTCTCAAGCGAGGTTTCATCAAAAATTGTCTGCTTCTACTATTTTATCTATTATTTGAAAATATATTGGCTGTTTTTTAAATAGCTGTTGGATTCTTGAAGCTTTTTAATCTCCCTTTAAACTTTTCTTCTGTATAGTAAATTTCTTTTTTAAATTTAAAAATGCATTTTTTGGTACGCATGTTGCTTTTAATATAGCTTTTCAGATTTTCCAAACTCATTGAAATGAATACCATTATTCAATATTTCAAATATTATAATGTAAGATTGCTTTTTGAGCACAAAAATATGTGATGGTTTCTTATCTACAAGATTCTTCAAATGCAGGTTAGGTGCAACTTTAATGGAACTAATGATTGCAGCAGGAAAAGTAGTTCCTAAGTTATAAGTGGAGCATGGATTGGCTGTCGATAGAGTATATACGGGTCATTCATGACTTCTCTGATATGGAAGGTTTGTTGCCACGGATACTGGCAAGGCAATCTGTTTTTCCTTGTATTTCATCTAGCAGTTCTGATTACTATATTTCATTTTCCTTCAGGTTTCGATTTCTATCTTGAGGGCTGACCCGCCCATTCTTCAACGCTTGATGCCGAAACTAAAGCCCTTATTGGCCTGTTGGTGTTAGTGGTAGGTAATTATTGTAATTGTTTTCACCAATCAATTTATTATAGGGAGATTGTTGGAGTCCGACATTGATAGTGATATGACATTAGGGTGACCTCATCCCACAAGTTAGCTTTGGGGGTTGAATGAGGCCCAACTCGAATTCCCAATATGGTATAAAAGCCTATTGAGATTGTTGGGCCACCAGCAGATGTTCAGTCCTGCAAACTTCACGCTTTAAATTTTCAGTCTAGCTTTTGGAGTTGTTTTTTCTTTTGAAGGTAATCGGCACCTACTAAGATTCCTGGTTCCAATTCCACCGCCTCAATCAGCAAAAGATTGTTGAGGTATATCCATGGAAATTGTAATTTCTCTTCCAAGACCTGAAAATAACTCTGTATTCCAAGACCTATCAACTTGTTAAGTACACGCGGAAATATGCGATCCTATTAATCACTTGTGTTCAGATGCAATTTGACATCTTTGTTGGTTTAGTAATGTATTTCATTAGAGTTAGAATTTTATACATACTTGAACTACTCCTTCTAAGTGTGTGCTTTTGTGCAGTTTTATTTACATAAATTACTATTCAAACATTTAAGAAATTAAAAAAGGATATTGCATATTTCCTGTACTTAATATCTCCACTTCTGTCTAACAAATCTCGGTTTCTGGTTACCTTGAGGATTCACTTGGTTCACAAGAAATGTTTACCTATTTTCATTTCTACATAGATCATGTCTAACAACAGTTCAAACCTGCAATAAATTCTGCCATTTTTCAGATTTTCTTGATATTTGATTCAACAGTTCAACTTCAACCATTGAAAGTCCTTTCCTACCATCAATTTATGTACCTTTTGCTAGAAGTCTGAATATCTACAAGGAAATAAATGCTTATTGTGTAGATTTTTTTCCTTTTGTATTATTATTATTTCAGAATCTTGTTCCATATTTGCTTTATGTGTCTAAGTCACCCTCTCTACAACTAACTTGAGCACGGCCAACTTCTTGAGGCAGCATTGAAGGTGTACATGTAATTATAAATCTTAAGAACATGCTAAAGTGAATGGGATGGTAGTTGGTGATGGTGACTGTGGATCAACTGTGAGTCCTATTGTCTTCTTTATTGATTATACAATTTATTATATATTATTGATCTATCATGCACATTACATGTATCTCATTTATCTTCCGTAGATGTCTAGAGGTAAAGCAATTCTCGAGGACCTCAAAAGTAAAGCCTGTTGTCTATGCTGCTTAGCCTTAGAAATATTTTTGGTATTCTTGTTAGATATATATAACCATGAATCCTTAGGGCTAGTATGTAAAGTTCACACATGGCTAGTTATTTGTTCATATATATATATATATATATTGAATAATGGGTTATTGGTATATGTTTTATTGATGGTTTATAACACCGCCTCTCCCTTATGGAACTGAAAGGTGATTGCTGCAATAGCATTGTCAGTTTGAATTTGTGATAGCAGTCTGACCTGAACTGATATTATTTATACACAGTTACCCTCTGAATGATGCTGCAGAAACTGTGTAGTGAAATTGGATCGACAATTGAAGAGTAATGGGAGGAACAAGGCTGGGATTTCGTATTATTTCACGCCTTCTTTAAAGTCAAATTATTATCCTGTCTTTTTATTATCAATTTCTCACTAGATTGTTTTTTCGTATATTCAATTTTTTGCAAAGCAGCATTTACAAATAGCTGGAAAACAAGTTTCTCTATTCTGGGTGTTTGCCGTCAAAACAATGTAAGACTTTCTTCAATTTATTTTTCCTCAAAGTATTCCCGCAAGCCTAGCTTCTGGCTGCCGATCCCCAAGTGAGTCTTTTTGATTCAGGGGCTGAAGCTAATTCTGCGGCAGGTATTGCTGCTGTTAGCAAATACAGTGAGCTTAGGCTGGTTATAGAACAATGCTAGACGCCCTTATTCCTGCATTTTCAGCATTCCAAGAGGTGTTGACAATAGCTGCACATTTTTCTTTATTATCCCCACATGACATGGTTTACTGTTATTTACTCTGCTTTCTGGGCTTTGCTGCAAACTAAATTCTGGTGATGATCCTTCACTGCTTTCTTTGGTCTCTCCCTCTGAAGCTGCAATAGCTGCTAGAGCTGAGTCAACCAAGAACATGCAAGCATTGCAGATATGGACTTTTATTTTTTCTTTTGTTGGACGGGGTAATTTTTGGTGTAGATGCTTCCGTTTAAGAATTTGGAATTTAATCCACTAATGAATTTTTACACTCACTAAATGAAAGTTCCACATTTGTATTTTGAGTTGAAATACTGTATTTTGCTTAAGTATGGTTTTTGTCCCAACAATGAAGTGCCATCACTGGTATGAGTTGTGCACTCCGCCGCCCTGGGCCAAGGTCATGTTCAACTCCCACCACATGATACCCTTCTCGCATATATCTACTAAACACAAAGAGCCTTCATTGAGTACCACTCCGGAATTGGGAGCCTAAACTCACTAAAAAAAAAAATTTTAATCTCAAAAAAAAAAAGATAAAGGTTTTGAAGTAGTTTCCAGCTTTACAAACTTTTCTATTGTTTGTTATTTTAGAGATGTAGTGTGTCCAATATCTGTGCTCTACAGCTCTGATCCCGTGGCAGTCTGTTTGGTATAAAATAACCATGGTAGCATCATGGAGTTATAAAACAAATTTGAAAACTAACAGTTCTTGCCATTAGATGATTGAAGTTCTAACGGTCTATAACAAGACAGAACAAATCAGAAGAATTACTCAACAACAAAAATCCCCAATGTATACGAACCAAATGTGGGAGAAAGAAAACTCAATTAGTGCGACAAAGAAGTCATAAAAATAAGACCAATAAGTTAGGTATAGCTTGTTTGAAACCATGTTGCAAATATTATAAACACTAATCTACAACGAAGCAACAAAGTGTATCTTTCATGGTCACGTCCAAATCACCGTGAAAATTTTGTTTTCCAAACACACAATAGGCTTTCCCCAACTCATTCACTATCCTGCAAAGACAAAAGTTGTGCGAGAAAAACCGATGAGTTAGTGAAATTTTCAGTAAGCTAAAAGTTTCAATTTACATTACTTTAGTTCCCGTCACATAACATGCTGATGTTTTACTGAACATACATACTGACATGGTTAATGCTCGTGTCATGTTTCGACAGAGTGCAGGACAGAAAATAGCTATGGAAAATCAGACAAATGAAGAACAAGTTTAAAAGTGTTTTCTTTTACAGAGAGGGTGAATAGTATGCTATGTACTGAAGTGTTTTAAGATTACCATTTAGAAAAGATGGTAAAATTATAAGAAGGGTCAACAAGAAAGATCATAGTATAATAGAAGGGTCAACAAGAAGGATCTAGCAAAGTAGCTCGCAAGGGAATATGTTTTATGTAATTGAATAAATAATGTGTAATGATAAAACCTTGAAACCTGATTGATTTAGAAAGTCTGCTCATAAGTGAGGAGGGTTTAAAGTTTAGTGATAGTATTGTAAAAATTCAATCAAATGATGCTCTTGCCTTACCTCCAAAATAGTTTTAGCTTCATCAGTAAATGTTTTGCAAAGAATTTCATAACTCTTCTTCATCTGCATTTGAGATTAAAAATTTGAATTTGTGCAAGAAACTCACAATTTTTAATCATGATTAAAGAGGTAAAAACCTACATAGTACGTACCCTTGGATTAACTTTTGAAGGTGACATGGTTGATATGATATATCTGTAACAGAAACATTCTATCATCATTCAATAGCAAAATCTATAAAGTACCTCGGAATAGGATGACATCTAGATTTGTAACATGGGATAAAACCAAATAATGTCAACCATAGGAAAGTTTAAGCAAGTAGACATGTAAAGATCCTAAACATGTTACTCAGAGACAAATAACTCTGGTGATCACATTGTTACTTTCTGCTTAATCACCATAGATAACAAATTTAGAAATGTAAACCCTGCAAATTATTCACTATAGATAATATCTTACTTTCTGCTTAAATACCATAGATAGCAGATTATCATTACAAATTTAGAAATTACAATCATTCAAATGACCGACATTCCCAGGATTTATGCAAATAAGCATGTGATTGTATGCGCAAAAACATACCCTTATACACGAAGTCTACTAAACATAGAATATAGTTATATGTGAATTACATAACCTTAAACTAATGAATCATCCACTTCTTGTAAACATACATTTGTTTTCATTATATCTTCATGCATTATCAGTTATACATTTTATTAAGATTTGTTGACATAACCACCCACTTCTTATTGGCATGAGAATGCCAGTTTGCAATAACACTGCGAAGTAGGATGGTCAAAATCTTGTTTTCCTTTAGTACGCCAGCTTAAAAGCAGACAGAAATTTATTTATAGATGCCTTAGAGTTGAAATGCATTTAATAAGGCTTATAGGAAAAATTGTGGATAGGAAATTTAGTTCTTCTCTTTCATTCTCATCAAACTTGACATTTTTTTGATAGGGAAAAAAAATTACTAATAGCACACATCAGTGAAAATGTTACCTCAGCTTACTTATATAGAAGTTCATAGCTAATAAGTTTGCCTTTTGAACAGTTAACATGACAGCACCCATGCAGTTCTACAAGAGACATTAAAAAAAGGATCAGACACCATACTGCGTCACAAAACTTGCAAGCTTTGTAAAAAGAGTAATCCATATGACTGGCAAAATAATTTCATTAACTGAATAATAGATAAAGTTTAGTTTCTTCAAAGATCATCATCAATCCATCGTATTTTCCTAGATTACAAGCCGTGTTCTTTGCAAAATAGAACCAATTCTCTATTATCATCAATGTCATAGTAAGCTCTGAAAAATAATTCTGTACCTTTTTGGCCATAAGCTCAATTAGTTCCATTAGAAGTTTTCCGAGTCCTTTCCCCTGCACACGGGGCTCAAGCTGTAATTCGTACACGTAAAGCACGGGCACCTCTTCTTCTAAAACAAAGCGTGTGTACAAATCCAACCAAGGAGCCACTATCTTCTAAACAACTAGTTGAAGTATCTTCCCCTGTTATCTCACCAGCATTTGAATTAGCAACCCCATGCACGAATATATAACGCGCTTCCGAATCAACCATTTCTCTGCGCTTCACCTTTTCCTCCTCTCGCCACTCAGTTCCATATGGTCCTTCCATGTTAAGCTGCAGTTTTAGACATACGAACATTTTTGGTAGCCTATAAATTTCTATGGATAATCTAACAAAAATCAGTCATGAACAAAACCTTTCCAATTTTTAATAGTATGAACTATAAACTAATAAAAAGACTAGTGTTGTCAATCGCGGATTGCGGAAAAGCGTGGTTCTCCTCATATTCTGTTATGCTATAGTGCCACCATAGCTGCTATTTGACAGTACTAATGGGCCTATCGCATAAAATAGCAGTATGTTTAAATTCCACTACACTATAGTGCTGCTATAGCTGCTATTTCACATTCACAACACTGAAAAAGACAAAAAAATTCAAAGCTTTGATAAACTAATTTATTTTTCTCTTTCAATGTTGTATTTTCTAAACATAACAAAAACAATCATCATAAACAAAAGGGGAAATTGACATGTTTCCCTACTGATTATAAAAACTATATAATTTACAAGCCAAGTAAAATTCTAGCATTATTTCTACCTTGAGGAGATTCTGAATATAATGTTTAACGGAAGAGGAAAGTTTATTGCCATGTCCTGACTTCAAACACACTGAGAGACCTATAAATAAATATAAATCAGATTAAAAATAAGCAATTAAAAAATCCAAACATAAACATATTATCACATTACTATATTGAAATCTCAAGAAATATAATATAATTCTGTCGACATTTTAGGGAAAATTTGATTATAAGCTATAGGAAGCACAGTTCAAACAAGAACTCAGATTAGTTAAGTTTGTTTGCAGACTCAGTGGTTACCGTTAATGTGGAATTGGCGATTGGCGGGGAAAGATGCAAGGTGATCCTTTTCAGCACGTGCTGCTTTAATCAGTTCTTCATTCGCTTTCTTCTTCGCTAGTACCTGCGAAACGGAACGGTTTTGTTCGAATTCAGAAACCCTCGAAAACGCTAAACGGAATGGGAATCTTACCTCACCTCACTTCGTTTCAATCGCTTGTCACTCATGAGGGTCGGTGGTGCTGTGAATCTGCTTCGACGGCGTCGTTCTAAGGTCTCGGTCCAGCTCATTTTCTCATTTACTTTTTATTTATTTATTTATTTATTTATTTATTTATTTATTTATGAGTTTAATTTATTATATTCACATTATGTGATACATAAATTTCAATTAGCGGTAAGGGATCTCAAGGAGTCTCTTGTCAAATGAGTGCAGAAGGAGGAGTTTGGGTTCAAGTCAGAAAACTAACATTTCTCCACCCCACTAACAATTGCCTATCTAAAAAAAAAAAAATGTTTTACACTATGAAATAATTATAGAGTTTCACCAACCTAACTATCGCGGTGCGGGCAACTCGAATGCGATTCGTCCATTTGTGATCTTGTTTGGGCGTACCATTGGACGTTAATTTTCTTTGTGAGATTTTGGTACATGCAAAAGAATAGAGGAGATCCGTGCAAGATTAGGGTTTGATAATGCTTTTGTGGTGTGGAGGTTTAGCTTTACTTTGGAAGCATCATTTTGATTGTTGGTTGTTGAATTACTCGTCAAACTTTATTAATGTTGAGGTTAGTGTCGTTGGGCATCCCGGTTTCTAAATTTTATATAGGTTCATCGACACTTTTTCTGGGGGGATTCAACTCAACCTCTTGAAGCAATAGTCCGCCATTGCTCCCTTGAAACTAGTCGCTTGGCCCTTCCGTCCTCTTGGGCTATACCACCACCGACACACTTGAAAGGATCTATTGAGTAACTGAATTCTTCATTGATGCAATTACTGTTACAGATGGCATCCTAGCTGGCAATTGAGCCAACATTCTAAGACATGCCTAGCTGACTCAACTACACTACTTGGAGAGTTAAGACACGCGCCTATATTTTTGGCTTGCTTCAGCTCTTCATCAGTTTTGGTGCCTACGGTACCAACGCTTGTCTTAAGTTGCTTCAGTGCTGCATGGGCGCGTGCACTTGTGCTTGGTCCTGTATTGTGCCCTGTCTTTGTGTTCCCTATTAACACCAACAACAACCATCCCAACCAAACACTAACGCCGACTCAAACTCTAACAAAAACCCCAACTCCTTGCCCGATTGCTTATAGTTTCAAGCACCCCCATCACACCACACCACTCCTCCTCGGATCCATGGAAGATCTGATGTCGCCGCCATCAAAAACAACCTCCACCGCCTTCTTGGACACCCTCAAGGGAGACCTTCTTCTTCAACCTCACACCACTTCCTTGAGCCTATTGTCGGTGTTGTGTCCGCCACCTGAACCCCCACCCTCGACCAGTAGGGAAGCCTTGTTTGAATCCCATGCTTCCTCAACTCCTCGGTTTTTCAGCTATGGTGTTGATTCTCCTTTGGATGTGCTCGTGCCTCCCACCCGACCACCTCGGAAACCTCCATGGAATCAAGGTAAACCACTGATCTTGATGTTTGTTTTTCTGGGTTCTAGCATCTCTATGATTGTCCTAATATTTGTTATGTACATCATTTTTTTGAGTTTTAAGATTGTTGTCCAAGTGTTTGACAATAATCCCCAAAGAGATCCTCTATGTTCGAACACCTTTTTGTGGGCTCTTTTTCTCTACATTGTGATTGTTGAGGCTGCTGCAGCTAACCCCTTTTCTAATGCCACTCCCTATTATCTGCAAACTTTTGATCATCAAGGAAATTTGAACAATCCCGAGACCAACAATAGTCGAATTGTGCATACACAAGTCAAAGATATCATCCGTAATTGGATTGAGAGAAAGATAGTGGATTCTCATCAATTGGATGTCTTAGCCTGGGTGCGAAAGCTATTAGCAGTTGGTTATGTCTTCATGGCTTCTAAACAATCTATTCGTAATAGCTGTAATGATCCCAATGCTTATGTTTTAGACTCTCTTAAAGATGACTCAACATTGCGGACGGGGGAATGTCCCAACTCATGTACTTCAAGTAACTTGTAATGATGTTTATGTTTTCGGTTGAATGATGTACTTCCCTTAAAAAAGAGATGTTTCATTAAACATTGTCTACTACGATTATTTTATCGATTATTTAAAACTCATTAGCATTCTTTGATTGCTATTGGATTATTGCGCATCTTTTTAATTCCATTTAAATTTCTCCTTTGTATTGTAAATTCCATATATTTTTTTAAAGAAAAACCTTTTTATGGCATTCACGTTAGTTTTAAGGTAACTTTTCGATTTTGCAAACTAAATCATTCTCATTGTTCGATATCTGTCTCCATTCTTTGAATATTCCATTACTGAAATATAAGTAAAAAGCATCAACAATAATTAATGTATTTGGTCTAAATTTTGAACTAGATGCATCAAATTACCGCTTTTACTTATATTACATAGAATAGAGAGTATTAAATTGAAAGATGTTTTTATTAGTTTGTTGATGTCCAAAATTGTTTTTGAGCGGTAAAGTTGACTTCGAGGAGATGGCTTATTTATCTTATAGGATTCTTCGATTGCAGGTTTAGACGACACTCATTTAAGTGAACTAATGATTGCAATGAGAAAAATTCATGCAGCGAGATCTATTTGTATTTTAGGGGTTCAAGCAAACTTCCTGAATAAGATAAAACTAGCACTGATATGGTAGGAAAAAAATGTTTTTGCTCATACTGAAAAAATATATTTTGCACTCAAGTCTTAGTTATGCACCAAAGTCTCTAGTTTTGAACTACTCTAATGCATAACTGATCGTACCTTGACCAATGAAGTGTTGAAGTTGTTGTCTGTTGACTGGGCCGGTCGTTGAATAGGAGAAACGACCGGTCCTGGCTTCACGCTGAGCACCTCGGGTGTTACCTGCAAAGACACTCCGACGATCAAGTAAGGGGTCGCTCGGGCAGATAACACAAGGTAAGAGAATGTACCTGATGCCATGCGCGAATGACATATATATACTGTAGAGTGCCGACCGTTAGCGAAGATTTCGGCGGTTTGCGAGAATGCGGTCCAAGCGGCGTGTTTGGGCGATTACGTTGGGGTGGGCCGACGGCCCATTCTTGTTGGCGCTTCTTGTAATTCTTGATACACCCTGGAAACGATAGAATCCACACAATCAGTCGCACTCTCACATATTTTATTTAAAACAGTTTTTCTCTCTCCTTGAATCTGTTATTGTTTTTATTATCCTAATTTTGATTATGTTAATGCTATTTAATTGGTAATTTGTGCAAGTGCTATTTAATTAATTTGTGTTAGTGCTATTTAATTTAGAGTGAGGATCAACTTGCTCCAAGAGTAACTTAGGTAGAGTTACCCCACTTAATATCTTTTTATAAACATGAAGTTTTACCGATCCAACTGCTGAATAGTTTTATATTATCTTTGTGATCATGCATACCAAAAATTATAGAAATTGAATACATTTAGCTATTGACTATTTTTCTGGGACCAAATTTAGCGATTGAATCTTATAGTCCATATTTTACCTGTATTTTAAAAAGTATAATATACGTTCAATTGAACTTATTTGATCAAAGAGCAAACATTTTTAAAATTTTATGAAAATTTGCATGTTTGATCTACTCAATTAGAACAATTAATTTGATTGTTGGATCGATAAAATTTCATGTCTACAACGAGAGATATTAGGTGGAGTAACTTTTACAAGAGTCTTGGAGTAAGTTGTTCCCCACTCTTTAATTTATTTTGATTATGTTAATATATTTAATTTAATTTGAATCTGTTCTGTATTGTAAACATGTTGATTCTTTTCGTGCTATTTAATTTGTATTTAGGAACTTATTAGTGCTAAAATATTATTTTTATTACATTTTAGCGATGCGCGTCTTCAAAATATTTTGCACTCTGGGCCTAAGGTCTTGGATCCGCCATTGGAAGTAGTATACCCTGCTTACCACAAAAACTCATTGTATAATATTCCTGTTCCAGTGCACATACACAACTAGAAATTGAAGATCATATTTCTATATTCTTTGAAAAACATTTTTTTGACTAAATCAGTTTTGACTTTTGAGAGCTTGTGTTATGCGCATATTACTAATTCTGGATATTTCCTATTGGTATTTACGGTTGTGAAATTTGTTTGTGCTGAGAGTTTACCTACTTGGATTTAGCGAGTTTTTTTTATTTATTTAGAATAATGATTTAGCATAATGTTTTTTTGGTAAACTGATTTAGCATAATGTTAGTGGTGTTATTGTTTTTATTTTTGTGAATTAAGGAATCCATTTATATTTTGACTCAAATATAGAGTAATACATGATACAACAATGTGATTCATTTACGTACTAACAAAAATGGATAGCAGAGTTTTTTTGTTGTTGAAATATTTAGAGCCGATGTCATTAAAATCGACTCGAGGTCGGCCGATCAATCACTGCGCAGGTCGATGAGTCGATGATGGGTCATAAGTTGACCGCGTGATCTGTGTGACACCACTAAAACCTGACAAGAATAGTTTTTTTTATTATCAAAACCTGATAAGAATAGCTTTTTTTATCAAAACCTGATAAGAATAGTTTAAGATTAGTATATAATATAATGAGTAACAAGGTTATCATTTAAAATAAGAATGAAGATATTGGTCAAACAAAAAATAACAACGAAGAAATTCAGAAAAAAAGCAATGAAGACAGTGGCGGATCTAGAAAATTTTATCAGTAGGAGCAAAAAAATAATTTACCTATAATATTTCTTAAAAAAAAGGTATTCAAAGCTTTCAAAAAATACACAATCACGTCCATGAAGGAAAAAACACCAAAAAATATATTTAAGATTCTACTTATTACACTAGTTATCTAGGCATTTTCACATTTTAAAAATGTTGTATGATATTTTCATTGCTAGTACCATAAAAAGTATGTCTTAGTATATATAACCAAAGAATTATTCAACTATCAGTCTCTCATGATTGCACAGTCTATTTTTCACAAACTCAATGTAGAGAAACATCTCTCAACCGTTTTAGTTGGTAGAAGCAAAGTATATTTTTTACTTGAGATCGTGTACTAAAGTGAGTTGGACTTGTCTGTTTGAATAATTAGATATTAATGGGGGCAAGACTAATTTTTTTTAATGGGGCAAATGATAGTTTATTATATAATATTTTTTTTATTGGGGGGGGCAAATGCCTCCATTACCTATAGGCTGCATCCGCCATTGAATGAAGAACGGTTTAAGAATAGTATACTACGCTAATTTAGCAACACAAGGTCGTAGCCCAATTGGTTAAGAGATGTGCCTTGATTATTAGATGATGTGTTCGATCCCTTGCCCTCACATTTTTGTAATATATCGTTGCGAAACAATTCCTGTCAACACTGAGTTTGACCGAGTCAACACTGATGATGTAATTACCGGTCCATGTGCATCAGCATAACCGATCCAACACTGAGTTTGACCGAGTCAACACAGGTTGATGACGCTCCATGTGCATAACCGATCTGACACTGAGTTTGACCGAGTCAACACGGACTGATGACGTAATTACTGGTCCATGTGCATAAACACTGAGTTTGACTGAGTCAACATGGGCTGATGACGTAAGTATCTTAAGAAGTGGACTTTAATAGGTATTCGCATTGTGGAGAAAATAAAATGGGAAGTTTTTGAATATGAAGTTCTCTCTCCTCTCTTTTGCATTGCCGACATTTTTACGTTTCAATAAAAAAATTAATAAAAGTTACTAGTGGAGCCCATAATTAGTAAATTTTGTTGAATTTCTCGATTGTAGACATGAATTTCTTATATAAATACTATATTAAAAATTATAAATAAATAACGCGTATACATGTGAGACCTATTTAAAAATTCAATTGGGGTTTTCTCCATTGAAGACGCTCTTAAAGATGCTTTATACTTTAAACACGTTTGCATATAAAGCCTTCAAAATGGTAGAAGCTGAGTGACTGGTCAATATAGTCAAAGTGAGACCTAGAAGACACATGGGACTATAATTGAATCTAAGAATATACATCCGAAGGTAGTCTCTCCTTTGGGGCCTACATCAATTCCTCCAAAATTACCCTTTATAGTTTATAACTATTTTTACATGTATGCCATTTGAAATTTTGATTTTAGTTTCATAATAATCATGTCACATAACTTAAGCTTTGTCTTTAATATAAAACATGTAAAAATAGTTTTAGACTATAAAAATTGCAATAGTTTTGTTATTTTATGAAAAATTTTAGGACGAGGATAGAAGTTATTGAGATGTTGTTTAAGTCGGTTATACAATAAAATATGAGTATGTATTTGTAGAGTAATGGTTTAAGACACCAATATTGCAGATGATGAAAGTGTTTCGTAGTAGAAAAAACATGTGCATATAGGAAGCAAAACAACCTAAGCAATCAAAATGAAGTAATCTACATAGTAATAGATTAAACAATTAGGTAAAAGGAACTAATCCAGAAAGATTGTTTAGAAAGTATAATCCACAAACATTGTTTAGAGAGTAATTAAGAAACATCAAAATAAGCCTTAATAACTAAAAAGTTAGTGACACAAAAGAAATTGATCCATTAAAATATATACAACAAATGATAATGAACTAACTTTAATTTAAGTCACAACAACACACTACATAAGTTTTGATTCGTCAACAATACACTACATAACATGTCACAAACTAAGACATTACATAAGTTTTGATTTGCAGTAGAGTAGATTAAAAGGAATTATATATAACCTAAGTGAATTTCAAACATATATCCAAAACTATTAAAAATATTTATACATAGGACCTAATACTTTTATTTAAGACATGATTAACCACAAGATTGGCACACACTTAAAGAGGTCAGATGATATCCCACAAAAGTCATAGGCAAGTGACTTGATCATCTCATATCATTGATTTAGTCTTCATAGAGGCTTATTGTGGAAGTGTCCAAAGGAAAAGATAGGAATTTCTAGTCTCCAATTAATCTTTCCAAGAACAATGTCAAAAATAAGTAGCAAATGATCTAAAAACAAAGAGTAGAAAGAGATATCAACAAATAAGTTGATTGTAATTTTTATGAATAAATACGATATTATGGTTCCATTAAAAAATAATATTTACTTGATGAAATTAAGATAATCAAGAATTTTTAGTAGCTTGTGCTTAAAAGGAAAAGAGAAGCGACTTAAATAGAAGTGTTTAAGCTAAAGGAAGTAGTAGTTAGACATCCACTTACAAATCAGCATTTAATACTAATCAATATAGTCTTAGTAAACGGGTGGAAAAAGAATGCAAATTCCCAATGAAACAAAAAAGACCAGATTGAAAGATAGGAGACAAACTTGACTAACATGATTAAAGCAATGCGAGGCAAGTATAAATATTCTATCAATTTACAATGATTTCTAATTACTTGCATGACTATTTAGCCAAATAATAGCAATAACACAACATTGATAGATATTAATTACAAATGGGTTAGAGTTATGACTCATTGAATGTAGGTTCAAAGATGATTTGAGGTTCAAAGAAGAACAAAGACATTAGAGTTAAACATATCAACACAATCATAGTACATTGAATGGCCAAAAAAGTAAAATATAACAACTTTAAACAACAATGCATTCTCTTCTTCTTTCTGATTAGCAATAGCTTCAATTTTATCTTGGAAAAACTTGGCACATAAGCTGTATAATGTGGCAAAAATGATCTTAACTTCAACTACATGAAAGAACATGACATTTAAAGATGAGAAACCAACAATAGCAGTAAGACTACACAGACAGATATATTAATTAGATGTGAGCAACACATACAACTCATTGCAAGTAGGTTCAAAGATCATGTGAGGTCTAAAGTAGACAAAAAACATTAGAGTTAAAGATATCAACTCAATAATAGTAGTTTGAATGGTCAATATATAAATTGAAAGAGATGGGCTTTAAACAACACATTCCCTTGTTGTTTCTTATTACCAGTAGCTTCAATTTTTTCTTAGAAGCATTTGGTACATTCTTGCATATTAAAGAGCATATTGTTTACTTAAATCTAATGTACAGTAAATTCAGCATGCAAGTAAACAAAAGGTTCAATTTAGTAGTGGCAGGAAAATGCTAATCTGAACAAATATTTGCAATATTGTTCTTTCAATCTGCAGAGGAAAAATACTAAATACCGCTAAGATGCCGCAAGAAGATTTAAAAATTCACCATCACAAATCAGAAAATGGAGAAATACAGAACCTATTGGACATTTTAGCTGGAATGGGGGGAGCTTTAGATTTGCTTCCAAAACACCCACAGAGGCTCTTGGCACAACCATTTTTACCCTGTAAGACAAAAACACATATCTTTAGATACATAGCTTACAATATTGAATTCCCTTTCAGCTTGGAAACCTACTATTTAGTAATGGACTGTCAATCCTGAAAACGCATGATATTGCTTTTTCCACTACCATAATATGATGAATCAACACATAATCCTTTTTGAAAATAATAAGAATATAATGCATATGTGCAACACAGAATAGAATGATTCACCTACCAGCCTACTTCTTTGATAGTGGACACAACTACTAAATCCCCATGCACGAATATATAACGCGCTTCCGGATCAACCATTTCTCTGCGCTTCACCTTTTCCTCCTCTCGCCACTCAGTTCCATATGGTCCTTCCATGTTAAGCTGCAGTTTTAGACATACGAACATTTTTGGTAGCCTATAAATTTCTATGGATAATCTAACAAAAATCAGTCATGAACAAAACCTTTCCAATTTTTAATAGTATGAACTATAAACTAATAAAAAGACTAGTGTTGTCAATCGCGGATTGCGGAAAAGTGTGGTTCTCCTCATATTCTGTTATGCTATAGTGCCACCATAGCTGCTATTTGACAGTACTAATGGGCCTATCGCATAAAATAGCAGTATGTTTAAATTCCGCTACACTATAGTGCTGCTATAGCTGCTATTTCACATTCACAACACTGAAAAAGACAAAAAAAATTCAAAGCTTTGATAAACTAATTTATTTTTCTCTTTCAATGTTGTATTTTCTAAACATAACAAAAACCAATCATCATAAACAAAAGGGGGAAATTGACATGTTTCCTACTGATTATAAAAACTATATAATTTACAAGCCAAGTAAAATTCTAGCATTATTTCTACCTTGAGGAGATTCTGAATATAATGTTTAACGGAAGAGGAAAGTTTATTGCCATGTCCTGACTTCAAACACACTGAGAGACCTATAAATAAATATAAATCAGATTAAAAATAAGCAATTAAAAAATCCAAACATAAACATATTATCACATTACTATATTGAAATCTCAAGAAATATAATATAATTCTGTCGACATTTTAGGAAAATTTGATTATAAGCTATAGGAAGCACAATTCAAACAAGAACTCAGATTAGTTAAGTTTGTTTGCAGACTCAGTGGTTACCGTTAATGTGGAATTGGCGATTGGCGGGGAAAGATGCAAGGTGATCCTTTTCGGCACGTGCTGCTTTGACGAGTTCTTCAATCGCTTTCTTCTTCGCTAGTACCTGCGAAACGGAACAGTTTTGTTCGAATTCAGAAACCCTCGAAAACGCTAAACGGAATGGGAATCTTACCTCACCTCACTTCGTTTCAATCGCTTGTCACTCATGAGGATGGTGGTGCTGTGAATGGCACTGATTCGACGGCGTCGTTCTAAGGTTTCGGAGTCCATAGCTCATTTTCTCATTTACTTTTTATTTATTTATTTATGAGTTTAATTTATTATATTCACATTATGTGATACATGTTTTACACTATGAAATAATTATAGAGTTTCACCAACTCGAACTATCGAGTGCAAGGCAACCGAGTGCGATTTAAATCCATTTGTGATCTTGTTTGGGCGTACTATTTCGGACGTTAATTTTCTTTGTGAGATTTTTGGTACATGCAAACGAGAATAGAGAGATCCGTGCAAGATTAGGGTTTGATAATGCTTTTGTGGTGTGGAGGTTTAGCTTTACTTTGGAAGCATCATTTTGATTGTTGGTTGTTGAATTACTCGTCAAACTTTATTAATGTTGAGGTTAGTGTCGATGGGCATCCCAGGTTCTAAATTTTATATAGATTCTTGACACTTTTTTCTGGGGATTCAATCAACCTCTTGGAAGCAATATAGGTCCGCCATTGCTCCCCTTCCCAAACCGATCGCTTGGCCCTTCCGTCCTCTTGGGGATACCACCATCGACACACTTGAAAGGATCTATTGAGTAATCGAATTCTTCATTGATGCAATTCTCATTACGGATGGCATCTGGTAGCAATTGAGCCAACATCTAAGACATGCCTAGCTGACTCAACTGCACTACTTGGAGTGTTAAGACACGCGCCTATATTTTTGGCTTGCTTCAGCTCTTCATCAGTTTTGGTGCCTACAGTACCAACGCTTGTCTTAAGTTGCTTCAGTGCTGCATGGGCGTGTGCACTTGTGCTTGGTCCTGTATTGTGCCCCGTCTTTGTGTTCCCTATTAACACCAACAACAACCATCCCAACCAAACACTAACGCCGACTCAAACTCTAACAAAAACCCCAACTCCTTGCCCGATTGCTTATAGTTTCAAGCACCCCCATCACACCACACCACTCCTCCTCGGATCCATGGAAGATCTGATGTCGCCGCCATCAAAAACAACCTCCACCGCCTTCTTGGACACCTCAAGGGAGACCTTCTTCTTCAACCTCACACCACTTCCTTGAGCCTATTGTCGGTGTTGTGTCCGCCACCTGAACCCCCACCCCCGACCGGTAGGAAGCCTTGTTTGAATCCCATGCTTCCTCAACTCCTCGGTTTTTCCTATGGTGTTGCTTCTCCTTTGGATGTGCTCGTGCCTCCCACCTCCGACCACCTCGGAAACCTCCATGGAATCAAGGTAAACCACCGATCTTGATGTTTGTTTTCCCGGGTTCTAGCATCTCTATGATTGTCCTAATATTTGTTATGTACATCATTTTTTGAGTTTTAAGATTGTTGTCCAAGTGTTTGACAATAATCCCCAAAGAGATCATCTCTGTTCAACACCTTTTTGGGCTCTTTTGCTCTACATTGTGATTGTTGAAATTTCTGCTGCAGCTAACCCCTCTTCTAATGCCACTCCCTATTATTATCTGCAAACTTTTGATCATCAAGGAAATTTGAACAATCCCGAGACCAACAATAGTCGAATTGTGCATACACAAGTCAAAGATATCATCCGTAATTGGATTGAGAGAAAGATAATGGATTCTCATCAATTGGATGTCTTAGCTGAGTCAAAGCTATTAGCGATTGGTTATGTCTTCATGGCTTCTAAACAATCTATTCGTAATAGTTTGTAATGATCCCAATGCTTATGTTTTAGACTCTCTTAAAGATGACTCAACATTGCGGACGGGAATGTCCCAACTCATGTACTTCAAGTAACTTGTAATGATGTTTATGTTTTCAGTTGAATGATGTACTTCCCCTTAAAAAAAGAGATGTTTCATTAAACATTGTCTACTACGATTATTTTATCGATTATTTAAAACTCATTAGCATTCTTTGATTGCTATTGGATTATTGCAGATCTTTTTAATTCCCTTAAATTTCTCCTTTGTATTGTAAATTCCATATAATTTTTTTTAAAGAAAAACCTTTTTTATGGCATTCACGTTAGTTTTAAGGTAACTTTTCAGATTTTGCAAACTAAATCATTCTCATTGTTCGGCATACTGTCTCCATTACTGAATATTCCATTACGGAATATAAGTAAAAAACAGTCAACAATAATTAATGTATTTGGTCTAAATTTTGAACTAGATGCATCAAATTACCAGTTTTTACTTATATTCTGTAACAGAGAGAGTATTAAATTGAAAGATGTTTTTTATTAGTTTGTTGATGTCCAAAATTGTTTTTGAGCGGTAAAGTTGACTTCGAGGAGATGGCTTATTTATCTTATAGGATTCTTCGATTGCAGGTTTAGACGACACTCATTTAAGTGAACTAATGATTGCAACAGAAAAATTCAGTGGCGGATCTATTTGTATTTTAGGGGTTCAAGCAAACTTCCTGAATAAGATAAAACTAGCACTGATATGGTAGGAAAAAAATGTTTTTGCTCACACTGAAAAAATATATTTTGCACTCAAGTCTTAGTTATGCACCACAGTCTCTAGTTTTGAACTACTCTAATGCATAACAGTCACACAATCAGTCGCATTCTCACATATTTTATTTAAAACAGTTTTTCTCTCTCCTTGAATCTGTTATTGTTTTTATTATCCTAAATTTGATTATGTTAATGCTATTTAATTGGTAATTTGTGCAAGTGCTATTTAATTAATTTGTGTTAGTGCTATTTAATTTAGAGTGAGGATCAACTTGCTCCAAGAGTAACTTAGGTAGAGTTACCCCACTTAATATCTTTTTATAAACATGAAGTTTTACCGATCCAACTGCTGAATAGTTTTATATTATCTTTGTGATCATGCATACCAAAAATTATAGAAATTGAATACATTTAGCTATTGACTTCTGGGACCAAATTTAGCGATTGAATCTTATAGTCCATATTTTACCTGTATTTTAAAAAGTATAATATACGTTCAATTGAACTTATTTGATCAAAGAGCAAACATTTTTAAAATTTTATGAAAATTTGCATGTTTGATCTACTCAATTAGAACAATTAATTTGATGGTTGGATCGATAAAATTTCATGTCTACAACGAGATATTAGGTGGAGTAACTCTTACAAGAGTCTTGGAGTAAGTTGTTCCCCACTCTTTAATTTATTTTGATTATGTTAATCTATTTAATTTGAATCATATGTATTGTAAACATGTTGATTCTTTTCGTATATTTATTTAATTTGTATTTAGGAACTTATTAGTGCTAAAGTAAAGTATTATTTTTATTACATTTTAGCGATGCACATCTTCAAAATATTTTGCACCCCGGGCCTAAGATCTTGGATCCGCCACCGGAAGTAGTATACCCTGCTTACCACACAAACTCATTGTATAATATTCCAGTGCACATACACAACTAGAAATTGAAGATCATATTTCTACATTCTTTGAAAAACATTTTTTGACTAAATCAGTTTTGACTTTTGAGAGCTTGTGTTATGCGCATATTACTAATTCTGGATATTTCCTATTGGTATTTACGGTTGTGAAATTTGTTTGTGCTGAGAGTTTACCTACTTGGATTTAGCGAGTTTTTTTTATTTATTTAGAATAATGATTTAGCATAATGTTTTTTTTTGGTAAACTGATTTAGCATAATGTTAGTGGTGTTATTGTTTTTATTTTTGTGAATTAAGGAATCCATTTATATTTTGACTCAAATATAGAGTAATACATGATACAACAATGTGATTCATTTACGTACTAACAAAAATGGATAGCGAGTTTTTTGTTGTTGAAATATTTAGAGCCGATGTCATTAAAATCGACTCGGAGGGCCGACCGAGTCAAGTCACTGGAGGTCAATGGTCAAACCGATGGGTCATAGGTTGACCGCGTGATCTGTGACACCACTAAAATCGACAAGAATAGTTTTTTTATTATCAAAACCGATAAGAATAGCTTTTTTATCAAAACTGATAAGAATAGTTTAAGATTAGTATATAATATAATGAGTAACAAGGTTATCATTTAAAATAAGAATGAAGATATTGGTCAAACAAAAATAACAACGAAGAAATTCGGAAAAAAGCAATGAAGACAGTAGGCGGATCTAGAAAATTTTATCGATTGGGAGCAAAAAAAAATTTACCTATAATATTTCTTAAAAAAGGTATTCAAAACTTTCAAAAATACACAATCACGTCCATGAAGGAAAAAACACCAAAAATATATTTAAGATTCTACTTATTACACTAATTATCTAGGCATTTTCACATTTTAAAAATGTTGTATGATATTTTCATTGCTAGTACCATAAAAAGTATGTCTTAGTATATATAACCAAAGAATTATTCAACTATCGATCTCTCATGATTGCATGAGTCTATTTTTCACAAACTCAATGTAGAGAAACATCTCTCAACCGTTTTAGTTGGTAGAAGCAAAGTCTATTTTTACTTGAGATCGTGTACTAAAGTGAGTTGGACTTGTCTGCTTGAATAATTAGATATTAATGGGGCAAGACTAATTTTTTTAATGGGGCAAATGATAGTTTATTATATAATAGTATATAATATTTTTTTATTGGGGGGGCAAATGCCTCCATTACCTATAGGTCGCATCCGCCATTGAATGAAGAAACAGTTTAAGAATAGTATACTACGCTAATTTAGCAACACAAGGTCGTAGTCCAATTGGTTAAGAGATGTGCCTTGATTATTAGATGATGTGTTCGATCCCTTGCCCTCACATTTTTGTAATATATCGTTGCGAAACAATTCCTGTCAACACTGAGTTTGACCGAGTCAACATCGATGATGTAATTACGGTCCATGTGCATCGGATAACCGATCCAACATCGAGTTTGGCCCGAGTCAACACGGGTTTATGACGCTCCATGTGCATAACCGATCTGACACTGAGTTTGACCGAGTCAACACGGACTGATGACGTAATTACTGGTCCATGTGCATAACCGATTCGACACTGAGTTTGACTGAGTCAACATGGGCTGATGACGTAAGTATCCATCAGAGTTAAAATAACACTGTTTATAGCAGAACTCAGAGTATCCTCAACGGGGACTTCTTATCTCTTAAGAAGTGGACTTTAATAGGTATTCACATTGTGGAGAAAATAAAATGGGAAGTTTTTGAATATGAAGTTCTCTCTCTCTCTTTTGCATTGCCAACATTTTTACGTTTCAATAAAAAAATTAATAAAAGTTACTAGTGGAGCCCATAATTAGTAAATTTTGTTGAATTTCTCGATTGGAGACATGAATTTCTTATATAAATACTATATTAAAAATTATAAATAAGTAACATGTATATGTGAGACCTATTTAAAAATTCAATTGGGGTTTTCTCCATTGAAGACGCTTAATAAAGATTTTTTATACTTTAAACACGTTTGCATATAAAGCCTTCAAAATGGTAGAAGAAAGTGGTGGTCAATATAGTCAAAGTGAGACCTAGAAGACACATGGGACTATAATTGAATCTAAGAATATACATCCGAAGGTAGTCTCTCCTTGTGGGGCCTACATCAATTCCTCCAAAATTCTCCCTTTATAGTTTATAACTATTTTTACATGTATGCCATTTGAAATTTTGATTTTAGTTTCATAATAATCATGTCACATAACTTAAGCTTTGTCTTTAATATAAAACATGTAAAAATAGTTTTAGACTATAAAAATTGCAATAGTTTTGTTATTTTATGAAAATTTTTAGGGACGGGGATAGAAGTTATTGAGATGTTGTTTAAGTCGATTGTACAATAAAATATGAGTATGTATTTGTAGAGTAATGGTTTAAGACACCAATATTGCAAAGATGAAAGTGTTTCGTAGTAGAAAAAACATGTGCATTAGGAAGCAAAACAACCTAAGCAATCAAAATGAAGTAATCTACTTAGTAATAGATTAAACAATTAGGTAAAAGGAACTAATCCGTAAAGATTTTTTAGAAAGTATAATCCACAAACATTGTTTAGAGAGTAATTGAAACATCAAAATAAGTCTTAATAACTAAAAAGTTAGTGACACAAAAGAAATTTATCCATTAAAATATATACAACAAATGATAATGAACTAACTTTAATTTAAGTCAAAAACAACACACTACATAAGTTTTGATTCGTCAACAATACACTACATAACATGTCACAAACTAAGACATTACATAAGTTTTGATTTGCAGTAGAGTAGATTAAAAGGAATTATATATAACCTAAGTGAATTTCAAACATATCCAAAACTATTAAAAATATTTATACATAGGACCTAATACTTTTATTTAAGACATGATTAACCACAAGATTGACACACACTTAAAGAGGTCAGATGATATCCCACAAAAGTCATAGGCAAGTGACTTGATCATCTCATATCATTTATTTAGTCTTCATAGAGGCTTATTGTGGAAGTGTCCAAAGGAAAAAGATAGGAATTTCTAGTCTCCAATTAATCTTTCCAAGAACAATGTCAAAAATAAGTAGCAAATGATCTAAAAACAAAGAGTAGAAAGAGATATCAACAAATAAGTTGATTGTAATTTTTATGAATAAATACGATATTATGGTTCCATTAAAAAATAATATTTACTTGATGAAATTAAGATAATCAAGAATTTTTTAGTAGCTTGTGCTTAAAAGGAAAAGAGAAGCAGCTTAAATAGAAGTGTTTAAGCTAAAGGAAGTAGTAGTTAGACATCCACTTACAAATCAGCATTTAATACTAATCAATATAGTCTTAGTAAGCGGTGGAAAAAGAATGCAAATTCCCAATGAAACAAAAAGACCAGATTGAAAGATAGGAGACAAACTTGACTAACATGATTAAAGCAATGCAGGCAAGTATAAATATTCTATCAATTTACAATGATTTCTAATTACTTGCATGACTATTTAGCCAAATAATAGCAATAACACAACATTGATAGATATTAATTACAAATGGGTTAGAGTTATGACTCATTGAATGTAGGTTCAAAGATGATTTGAGGTTCAAAGAAGAACAAAGACATTAGAGTTAAACATATCAACACAATCATAGTACATTGAATGGCCAAAAAGTAAAATATAACAACTTTAAACAACAATGCATTCTCTTCTTCTTTCTGATTAGCAATAGCTTCAATTTTATCTTGGAAAAACTTGGCACATAATCTGTATAATGTGGCAAAAATGATCTTAGCTTCGAACTACATGAAAGAACATGACATTTAAAGATGAGAAACCAACAATAGCAGTAAGACTACACAGACAGGATATATTAATTAGATGTGAGCAACACATACAACTCATTGCAAGTAGGTTCAAAGATCATGTGAGGTCCAAAGTAGACAAAAAACATTAGAGTTAAAGATATCAACTCAATAATAGTAGTTTGAATGGTCAATATATAAATTGAAAGAGATGGGCTTTAAACAACACATTCCCTTGTTGTTTCTTATTACCAGTAGCTTCAATTTTTTCTTAGAAGCATTTGGTACATTCTTGCATATTAAAGAGCATATTGTTTACTTAAATCTAATGTACAGTAAATTCAGCATGCAAGTAAACAAAAGGTTCAATTTAGTAGTGGCAGGAAAATGCTAATCTGAACAAATATTTGCAATATTGTTCTTTCAATCTGCAGAGGAAAAATACTAAATACCGCTAAGATGCCGCGCAGTACTTAAAAAATTCACCATCACAAATCAGAAAATGGAGAAATACAGAACCTATTGGACATTTTAGCTGGAATGGGGGGAGCTTTAGATTTGCTTCCAAAACACCCACAGAGGCTCTTGGCACAACCATTTTTACCTGTAAGACAAAAACACATATCTTTAGATACATAGCTTACAATATTGAATTCCCTTTCAGCTTGAAACCTACTATTTAGTAATGGACTGTCAATCCACGAAACGCATGATATTGCTTTTTCCACTACCATAATATGATGAATCAACACATAATCCTTTTTGAAAATAATAAGAATATAATGCATATGTGCAACACAGAATAGAATGATTCACCTACCAGCCTACTTCTTTGATAGTGGACACAACTACTAAATCCCCATGCACGAATATATAACGCGCTTCCGGATCAACCATTTCTCTGCGCTTCACCTTTTCCTCCTCTCGCCACTCAGTTCCATATGGTCCTTCCATGTTAAGCTGCAGTTTTAGACATACGAACTTTTGTGGTAGCCTATAAATTTCTATGGATAATCTAACAAAAATCAGTCATGAACAAAACCTTTCCAATTTTTAATAGTATGAACTATAAACTAATAAAAAGACTAGTGTTGTCAATCGCGGATTGCGGAAAAGTGTGGTTCTCCTCATATTCTGTTATGCTATAGTGCCACCATAGCTGCTATTTGACAGTACTAATGGGCCTATCGCATAAAATAGCAGTATGTTTAAATTCCGCTACACTATAGTGCTGCTATTTCACATTCACAACACTGAAAAAGACAAAAAAAATTCAAAGCTTTGATAAACTAATTTATTTTTCTCTTTCAATGTTGTATTTTCTAAACATAACAAAAACCAATCATCATAAACAAAAGGGGGAAATTGACATGTTTCCCTACTGATTATAAAAACTATATAATTTACAAGCCAAGTAAAATTCTAGCATTATTTCTACCTTAAGGAGATTCTGAATATAATGTTTAACGGAAGAGGAAAGTTTATTGCCATGTCCTGACTTCAAACACACTGAAAGACCTATAAATAAATAATAAATATAAATCAGATTAAAAATAAACAATTAGAAGCAATAAAAAAATCCAAAGATAAACACATTATCACATTACTATATTGAAATTTCAAGAAATATAATATGATTCTGTCGAGATTTTAGGGAAAATTTGATTATAAGCTATAGGAAGCACAATCCAAACAGGAACTTAGATTAGTTAAGTTTGTTTGCAGACTCAGCGGTTACCGTTAATGTGGAATTGACGATTGGCAGGGAAAGATGCAAGGTGATCCTTTTCGGCACGTGCTGCTTTGATGAGTTCTTCAATCGCTTTCTTCTTCGCTAGTACCTGCGAAACGGAACAGTTTTGTTCGAATTCAGAAACCTCGAAAACGATAAACGGAATGGGAATGGGAATCTTACCTCACCTCACTTCGTTTCAATCGCTTGTCACTCATGAGGGTGGTGGTGCTGTGAATCTGCTTCGACGGCGTCGTTCTAAGGTCTCGGTCCAGCTCATTTTCTCATTTACTTTTTATTTATTTATTTATTTATTTATGAGTTTAATTTATTATATTCACATTATGTGATACATGTTTTACACTATGAAATAATTATAGAGTTTCACCAACCTAACTATCGAGTTCAAGCAACTCGAATGCAGATTTAAATCCATTTGTGCTCTTGTTTGGGCGTACCATTGAGACGTTAATTTTCTTTGTGAGATTTTGGTACATGCAAACAGAATAGAGGAGATCCGTGCAAGATTAGGGTTTGATAATGCTTTTGTGGTGTGGAGGTTTAGCTTTACTTTGGAAGCATCATTTTGATTGTTGGTTGTTGAATTACTCGTCAAACTTTATTAATGTTGAGGTTAGTGTCGATGGGCATCCCGGGTTCTAAATTTTATATAGGTTCTTCGACACTTTTTCTGTGGGGATTCAACCAACCTCTTGGAAGCAATATAGGTCCGCCATTGCTCCCCTTCCCAAACCAGTCGCTTGGCCCCTTCCGTCCTCTTGGGGATACCACCATCGACACACTTGAAAGGATCTATTGAGTAACTGAATTCTTCATTGATGCAATTATCATTCTACAGATGGCATCCTAGCGCGGTCGAGCCAACATCTAAGACATGCCTAGTGACTCAATCGCACTACTTGGAGTGTTAAGACACGCGCCTATATTTTTGGCTTGCTTGACTCTTCATCGATTTTGGTGCCTACATGCACAACGCTTGTCTTAAGTTGCTTGATCTTTTGCATGGGCGTGTGCACTTGTGCTTAGGTCCTGTATTGTGCCGTCTTTGTGTTCCCTATTAACACCAACAACAACCATCCCAACCAAACACTAACGCCGACTCAAACTCTAACAAAAACCCCAACTCCTTGCCCGTTGCTTATAGTTTCAAGCACCCCCATCACACCACACCACTCCTCCTGGATCCATGGAAGATCCGATGTCGCCGCCATCAAAAAAACACCTCCACCGCCTTCTTGGACACCTCGGGGGAGACCTTCTTCTTCAACCTCACACCACTTCCTTGAGCCTATTGTCGGTGTTGTGTCCGCCACCGAACCCCACCCTCGACCAAGAGGAAGCCTTGTTTGAATCCCATGCTTCCTCAACTCCTCGGTTTTTCAAATTATGGTGTTGCTTCTCCTTTGGATGTGCTCGTGCCTCCCACCCCGACCACCTAGGAAACCTCCATGGAATCAAGGTAAACCACTGATCTTGATGTTTGTTTTCCGGGTTCTAGCATCTCTATGATTGTCCTAATATTTGTTATGTACATCATTTTTTTGAGTTTTAAGATTGTTGTCCAAGTGTTTGACAATAATCCCCAAAGAGATCATCTCTGTTCGAACACCTTTGTGGGCTCTTTTGCTCTACATTGTGATTGTTGAGGCTGCTGCAGCTAACCCCTCTTCTAATGCCACTCCCTATTATCTGCAAACTTTTGATCATCAAGGAAATTTGAACAATCCCGAGACCAACAATAGTCGAATTGTGCATACACAAGTCAAAGATATCATCCGTAATTGGATTGAGAGAAAGATAATGGATTCTCATCAATTGGATGTCTTAGCCTGGGTGCGAAAGCTATTAGCAGTTGGTTATGTCTTCATGGCTTCTAAACAATCTATTCGTAATAGCTGTAATGATCCCAATGCTTATGTTTTAGACTCTCTTAAAGATGACTCAACATTGCGGACGGGGGAATGTCCCAACTCATGTACTTCAAGTAACTTGTAATGATGTTTTATGTTTTCAGTTGAATGATGTACTTCCCCTTAAAAAAAGAGATGTTTCATTAAACATTGTCTACTACGATTATTTTATCGATTATTTAAAACTCATTAGCATTCTTTGATTGCTATTGGATTATTGCAGATCTTTTTAATTCCCTTAAATTTCTCCTTTGTATTGTAAATTCCATATAATTTTTTTTAAAGAAAAACCTTTTTTATGGCATTCACGTTAGTTTTAAGGTAACTTTTCAGATTTTGCAAACTAAATCATTCTCATTGTTCGGCATACTCTCTCCATTACGGAATATTCCATTACGGAATATAAGTAAAAAACAGTCAACAATAATTAATGTATTTGGTCTAAATTTTGAACTAGATGCATCAAATTACCAGTTTTTACTTATATTCTGTAACAGAGAGAGTATTAAATTGAAAGATGTTTTTATTAGTTTGTTGATGTCCAAAATTGTTTTTGAGCGGTAAAGTTGACTTGAGGAGATGGCTTATTTATCTTATAGGATTCTTCGATTGCGTGTTTAGACGACACTCATTTAAGTGAACTAATGATTGCAACAGAAAAATTCAAAGATGGCGGATCTATTTGTATTTTAGGGGTTCAAGCAAACTTCCGAATAAGATAAAACTAGCACCGATATGGTAGGAAAAAATGTTTTTGCTCACACTTGAAAAATATATTTTGCACTCAAGTCTTAGTTATGCACCACGCTCTCTAGTTTTGAACTACTCTAATGCATAATAATCACACAATCAATCGCATTCTCACATATTTTATTTAAAATGCTTTTCTCTCTCCTTGAATCATTATTGTTTTTATTATCCTAAATTTGATTATGTTAATGCTATTTAATTGGTAATTTGTGCAAGTGCTATTTAATTAATTTGTGTTAGTGCTATTTAATTTAGAGTGAGGATCAACTTGCTCCAAGAGTAACTTAGGTAGAGTTACCCCACTTAATATCTTTTTATAAACATGAAGTTTTACCGATCCAACTGCTGAATAGTTTTATATTATCTTTGTGATCATGCATACCAAAAATTATAGAAATTGAATACATTTAGCTATTGACTTCTGGGACCAAATTTAGCGATTGAATCTTATAGTCCATATTTTACTGTATTTTAAAAAGTATAATATACGTTCAATTGAACTTATTTGATCAAAGAGCAAACATTTTTAAAATTTTATGAAAATTTGCATGTTTGATCTACTCAATTAGAACAATTAATTTGATGGTTGGATCGATAAAATTTCATGTCTACAACGAGATATTAGGTGGAGTAACTCTTACAAGAGTCTTGGAGTAAGTTGTTCCCCACTCTTTAATTTATTTTGATTATGTTAATCTATTTAATTTGAATCATTACGTATTGTAAACATGTTGATTCTTTTCGTCTTTATTTAATTTGTATTTAGGAACTTATTAGTGCTTAAAGTATTATTTTTATTACATTTTAGCGATGCACATCTTCAAAATATTTTGCACCCCGGCCTAAGATCTTGGATCCGCCACCGGAAGTAGTATACCCTGCTTACCACACAAACTCATTGTATAATATTCCAGTGCACATACACAACTAGAAATTGAAGATCATATTTCTACATTCTTTGAAAAACATTTTTTGACTAAATCAGTTTTGACTTTTGAGAGCTTGTGTTATGCGCATATTACTAATTCTGGATATTTCCTATTGGTATTTACGGTTGTGAAATTTGTTTGTGCTGAGAGTTTACCTACTTGGATTTAGCGAGTTTTTTTTATTTATTTAGAATAATGATTTAGCATAATGTTTTTTTTTGGTAAACTGATTTAGCATAATGTTAGTGGTGTTATTGTTTTTATTTTTGTGAATTAAGGAATCCATTTATATTTTGACTCAAATATAGAGTAATACATGATACAACAATGTGATTCATTTACGTACTAACAAAAATGGATAGCAGAGTTTTTTTGTTGTTGAAATATTTAGAGCCGATGTCATTAAAATCGACTCAGAGGTCGACCCGGTCAAGTCACTAGGTCAATGGTCAAACTGATGGGTCATAGGTTGACCCGCGTGATCTGTGACACCACTAATATCTGACAAGAATAGTTTTTTTTATTATCAAAACCTGATAAGAATAGCTTTTTTTATCAAAACCTGATAAGAATAGTTTAAGATTAGTATATAATATAATGAGTAACAAGGTTATCATTTAAAATAAGAATGAAGATATTGGTCAAACAAAAAATAACAACGAAGAAATTCAGAAAAAAAGCAATGAAGACAGTGGCGGATCTAGAAAATTTTATCAGTGGGAGCAAAAAAATAATTTACCTATAATATTTCTTAAAAAAAAGGTATTCAAAGCTTTCAAAAAATACACAATCACGTCCATGAAGGAAAAAACACCAAAAAATATATTTAAGATTCTACTTATTACACTAATTATCTAGGCATTTTCACATTTTAAAAATGTTGTATGATATTTTCATTGCTAGTACCATAAAAAGTATGTCTTAGTATATATAACCAAAGAATTATTCAACTATCAGTCTCTCATGATTGCACAGTCTATTTTTCACAAACTCAATGTAGAGAAACATCTCTCAACCGTTTTAGTTGGTAGAAGCAAAGTCTATTTTTTACTTGAGATCGTGTACTAAAGTGAGTTGGACTTGTCTGTTTGAATAATTAGATATTAATGGGGGCAAGACTAATTTTTTTTAATGGGGCAAATGATAGTTTATTATATAATAGTATATAATATTTTTTTATTGGGGGGCAAATGCCTCCATTACCTATAGGTGCATCCGCCATTGAATGAAGAACGGTTTAAGAATAGTATACTACGCTAATTTAGCAACACAAGGTCGTAGTCCAATTGGTTAAGAGATGTGCCTTGATTATTAGATGATGTGTTCGATCCCTTGCCCTCACATTTTTGTAATATATCGTTGCGAAACAATTCGCTCAACACCGAGTTTGACCGAGTCAACATCGATGATGTAATTACCGGTCCATGTGCATCAAAGATAACCGATCCAACACTAAGTTTGACCGAAGTCAACACGGTGTTTATGACGCTCCATGTGCATAACCGATCGACATCGAGTTTGACCGAGTCAACACGGACTGATGACGTAATTACTGGTCCATGTGCATAACCGATTCGACACTGAGTTTGACTGAGTCAACATGGGCTGATGACGTAAGTATCCATCAGAGTTAAAATAACACTGTTTATAGCAGAACTCAGAGTATCCTCAACGGGGACTTCTTATCTCTTAAGAAGTGGACTTTAATAGGTATTCACATTGTGGAGAAAATAAAATGGGAAGTTTTTGAATATGAAGTTCTCTCTCCTCTCTTTTGCATTGCCAACATTTTTACGTTTCAATAAAAAAATTAATAAAAGTTACTAGTGGAGCCCATAATTAGTAAATTTTGTTGAATTTCTCGATCGGAGACATGAATTTCTTATATAAATACTATATTAAAAAATTATAAATAAGTAACATGTACATGTGAGACCTATTTAAAAATTCAATTGGGGGTTTTCTCCATTGAAGACGCTCTTAACAGTGCTTTATACTTTAAACACGTTTGCATATAAAGCCTTCAAAATGGTAGAAGTTTGAGTGGATCGGTCAATATAGTCAAAGTGAGACCTAGAAGACACATGGGACTATAATTGAATCTAAGAATATACATCCGAAGGTAGTCTCCTCCTTGTGGGACCTACATCAATTCCCTCCAAAATTCTCCCCTTTATAGTTTATAACTATTTTTACATGTATGCCATTTGAAATTTTGATTTTAGTTTCATAATAATCATGTCACATAACTTAAGCTTTGTCTTTAATATAAAACATGTAAAAATAGTTTTAGACTATAAAAATTGCAATAGTTTTGTTATTTTATGAAAATTTTTAGGACGGGGATAGAAGTTATTGAGATGTTGTTTAAGTCAGATTGTACAATAAAATATGAGTATGTATTTGTAGAGTAATGGTTTAAGACACCAATATTGCAAAGATGAAAGTGTTTCGTAGTAGAAAAAAACATGTGCATTAGGAAGCAAAACAACCTAAGCAATCAAAATGAAGTAATCTACTTAGTAATAGATTAAACAATTAGGTAAAAGGAACTAATCCAGAAAGATTTTTTAGAAAGTATAATCCACAAACATTGTTTAGAGAGTAATTCAGAAACATCAAAATAAGTCTTAATAACTAAAAAGTTAGTGACACAAAAGAAATTTATCCATTAAAATATATACAACAAATGATAATGAACTAACTTTAATTTAAGTCGTCAACAACACACTACATAAGTTTTGATTCATCAACAATACACTACATAACATGTCACAAACTAAGACATTACATAAGTTTTGATTTGCAGTAGAGTAGATTAAAAGGAATTATATATAACCTAAGTGAATTTCAAACATATCCAAAACTATTAAAAATATTTATACATAGGACCTAATACTTTTATTTAAGACATGATTAACCACAAGATTGACACACACTTAAAGAGGTCAGATGATATCCCACAAAAGTCATAGGCAAGTGACTTGATCATCTCATATCATTTATTTAGTCTTCATAGAGGCTTATTGTGGAAGTGTCCAAAGGAAAAGATAGGAATTTCTAGTCTCCAATTAATCTTTCCAAGAACAATGTCAAAAATAAGTAGCAAATGATCTAAAAACAAAGAGTAGAAAGAGATATCAACAAATAAGTTGATTGTAATTTTTATGAATAAATACGATATTATGGTTCCATTAAAAAATAATATTTACTTGATGAAATTAAGATAATCAAGAATTTTTTAGTAGCTTGTGCTTAAAAGGAAAAGAGAAGCAAATTAAATAGAAGTGTTTAAGCTAAAGGAAGTAGTAGTTAGACATCCACTTACAAATCAGCATTTAATACTAATCAATATAGTCTTAGTAAACGGGTGGAAAAAGAATGCAAATTCCCAATGAAACAAAAAAGACCAGATTGAAAGATAGGAGACAAACTTGACTAACATGATTAAAGCAATGCAGGCAAGTATAAATATTCTATCAATTTACAATGATTTCTAATTACTTGCATGACTATTTAGCCAAATAATAGCAATAACACAACATTGATAGATATTAATTACAAATGGGTTAGAGTTATGACTCATTGAATGTAGGTTCAAAGATGATTTGAGGTTCAAAGAAGAACAAAGACATTAGAGTTAAACATATCAACACAATCATAGTACATTGAATGGCCAAAAAAGTAAAATATAACAACTTTAAACAACAATGCATTCTCTTCTTCTTTCTCGATTAGCAATAGCTTCAATTTTATCTTGGAAAAACTTGGCACATAAGCGTATAATGTGGCAAAAATGATCTTAGCTTCAACTACATGAAAGAACATGACATTTAAAGATGAGAAACCAACAATAGCAGTAAGACTACACAGACATAAATATATTAATTAGATGTGAGCAACACATACAACTCATTGCAAGTAGGTTCAAAGATCATGTGAGGTCTAAAGTAGACAAAAACATTAGAGTTAAAGATATCAACTCAATAATAGTAGTTTGAATGGTCAATATATAAATTGAAAGAGATGGGCTTTAAACAACACATTCCCTTGTTGTTTCTTATTACCAGTAGCTTCAATTTTTTCTTAGAAGCATTTGGTACATTCTTGCATATTAAAGAGCATATTGTTTACTTAAATCTAATGTACAGAAATTCAGCATGCAAGTAAACAAAAGGTTCAATTCAGTAGTGGCAGGAAAATGCTAATCTGAACAAATATTTGCAATATTGTTCTTTCAATCTGCAGAGGAAAAATACTAAATACCGCTAAGATGCCGCAAGTAGACTTAAAAATTCACCATCACAAATCAGAAAATGGAGAAATACAGAACCTATTGGACATTTTAGCTGGAATGGGGGGAGCTTTAGATTTGCTTCCAAAACACCCACAGAGGCTCTTGGCACAACCATTTTTACCCTGTAAGACAAAAACACATATCTTTAGATACATAGCTTACAATATTGAATTCCCTTTCAGCTTGGAAACCTACTATTTAGTAATGGACTGTCAATCCTGAAAACGCATGATATTGCTTTTTCCACTACCATAATATGATGAATCAACACATAATCCTTTTTGAAAATAATAAGAATATAATGCATATGTGCAACACAGAATAGAATGATTCACCTACCAGCCTACTTCTTTGATAGTGGACACAACTACTAAATCCCCATGCACGAATATATAACGCGCTTCGGATCAACCATTTCTCTGCGCTTCACCTTTTCCTCCTCTCGCCACTCAGTTCCATATGGTCCTTCCATGTTAAGCTGCAGTTTTAGACATACGAACATTTTTGGTAGCCTATAAATTTCTATGGATAATCTAACAAAAATCAGTCATGAACAAAACCTTTCCAATTTTTAATAGTATGAACTATAAACTAATAAAAAGACTAGTGTTGTCAATCGCGGATTGCGGAAAAGTGTGGTTCTCCTCATATTCTGTTATGCTATAGTGCCACCATAGCTGCTATTTGACAGTACTAATGGGCCTATCGCATAAAATAGCAGTATGTTTAAATTCCGCTACACTATAGTGCTGCTATAGCTGCTATTTCACATTCACAACACTGAAAAAGACAAAAAAAATTCAAAGCTTTGATAAACTAATTTATTTTTCTCTTTCAATGTTGTATTTTCTAAACATAACAAAAACAATCATCATAAACAAAAGGGGGAAATTGACATGTTTCCTACTGATTATAAAAACTATATAATTTACAAGCCAAGTAAAATTCTAGCATTATTTCTACCTTGAGGAGATTCTGAATATAATGTTTAACGGAAGAGGAAAGTTTATTGCCATGTCCTGACTTCAAACACACTGAGAGACCTATAAATAAATATAAATCAGATTAAAAATAAGCAATTAAAAAATCCAAACATAAACATATTATCACATTACTATATTGAAATCTCAAGAAATATAATATAATTCTGTCGACATTTTAGGAAAATTTGATTATAAGCTATAGGAAGCACAGTTCAAACAAGAACTCAGATTAGTTAAGTTTGTTTGCAGACTCAGTGGTTACCGTTAATGTGGAATTGGCGATTGGCGGGGAAAGATGCAAGGTGATCCTTTTCAGCACGTGCTGCTTTAATCAGTTCTTCATTCGCTTTCTTCTTCGCTAGTACCTGCGAAACGGAACGGTTTTGTTCGAATTCAGAAACCCTCGAAAACGCTAAACGGAATGGGAATCTTACCTCACCTCACTTCGTTTCAATCGCTTGTCACTCATGAGGGTCGGTGGTGCTGTGAATCTGCTTCGACGGCGTCGTTCTAAGGTCTCGGTCCAGCTCATTTTCTCATTTACTTTTTATTTATTTATTTATTTATTTATTTATTTATGAGTTTAATTTATTATATTCACATTATGTGATACATATTTCGATTATGAAATAAGGGATCTCAAGAGTCACACCAAATGAGTCTGAAAGGAGGCTTTCTGGTTGAGCCTAAACTAACATTTCCTCCACCCCACTAACAATTGCTTATCTCTAAAAAAAAAAATGTTTTACACTATGAAATAATTATAGAGTTTCACCAACCTAACTATCGCGGCCCGGGCAACTCGAATGCGATTCGTCCATTTGTGATCTTGTTTGGGCGTACTATTCTGGACGTTAATTTTCTTTGTGAGATTTTGGTACATGCAAAAAGAATAGAGGAGATCCGCAAAGATTAGGGTTTGATAATGCTTTTGTGGTGTGGAGGTTTAGCTTTACTTTGGAAGCATCATTTTGATTGTTGGTTGTTGAATTACTCGTCAAACTTTATTAATGTTGAGGTTAGTGTCGTTGGGCATCCCAGGTTCTAAATTTTATATAGGTTACTGACACTTTTTCTGTGGGATTCAATCAACCTCTTGGAAGCAATAGTCCGCCATCGCTCCCCTTCCCAAACTAGTCGCTTGGCCCCTTCCGTCCTCTTGGGCTATACCACCACCGACACACTTGAAAGGATCTATTGAGTAACTGAATTCTTCATTGATGCAATTACTGTTACAGATGGCATCCTAGCTGGCAATTGAGCCAACATTCTAAGACATGCCTAGCTGACTCAACTACACTACTTGGAGAGTTAAGACACGCGCCTATATTTTTGGCTTGCTTCACTTTCTTCATCGCTTTTTTGGTGCCTACGGTACCAACGCTTGTCTTAAGTTGCTTCATCTTTCGCATGGGCGCGTGCACTTGTGCTTGGTCCTCAGATTGCGCCCCGCTTTTGTGTTCCCTATTAACACCAACAACAACCATCCCAACCAAACACTAACGCCGACTCAAACTCTAACAAAAACCCCAACTCCTTGCCCGATTGCTTATAGTTTCAAGCACCCCCATCACACCACACCACTCCTCCTGGATCCATGGAAGATCCGATGTCGCCGCCATCAAAAACAACCTCCACCGCTTTCTTCTTGGACACCTCCCGCGAGACCTTCTTCTTCAACCTCACACCACTTCCTCGAGCCTATTGTCGGTGTTGTGTCCGCCACCGAACCCCACCCTCGACCAAGTAGGGAAGCCTTGTTTGAATCCCATGCTTCCTCAACTCCTCGCTTTTCACCTATGGTGTTGATTCTCCTTTGATGTGCTCGTGCCTCCCACCCGACCACCTCTGAAACCTCCATGGAATCAAGGTAAACCACTGATCTTGATGTTTGTTTTTCTGGGTTCTAGCATCTCTATGATTGTCCTAATATTTGTTATGTACATCATTTTTTTGAGTTTTAAGATTGTTGTCCAAGTGTTTGACAATAATCCCCAAAGAGATCCTCTATGTTCGAACACCTTTTTGTGGGCTCTTTTTCTCTACATCAGATTGTTGAAATTTGCTGCAGCTAACCCCTTTTCTAATGCCACTCCCTATTATCTGCAAACTTTTGATCATCAAGGAAATTTGAACAATCCCGAGACCAACAATAGTCGAATTGTGCATACACAAGTCAAAGATATCATCCGTAATTGGATTGAGAGAAAGATAGTGGATTCTCATCAATTGGATGTCTTAGCACTCAAAAGCGAAAGCTATTAGCGCTTGGTTATGTCTTCATGGCTTCTAAACAATCTATTCGTAATAGCTGTAATGATCCCAATGCTTATGTTTTAGACTCTCTTAAAGATGACTCAACATTGCGGACGGGGGAATGTCCCAACTCATGTACTTCAAGTAACTTGTAATGATGTTTATGTTTTCAGTTGAATGATGTACTTCCCCTTAAAAAAAGAGATGTTTCATTAAACATTGTCTACTACGATTATTTTATCGATTATTTAAAACTCATTAGCATTCTTTGATTGCTATTGGATTATTGCGCATCTTTTTAATTCCCTTAAATTTCTCCTTTGTATTGTAAATTCCATATAATTTTTTTAAAGAAAACCTTTTTATGGCATTCACGTTAGTTTTAAGGTAACTTTTCAGATTTTGCAAACTAAATCATTCTCATTGTTCGGCATATACTGCTCCATTATCGAATATTCCATTACTGAAATATAAGTAAAAACAATAACAATAATTAATGTATTTGGTCTAAATTTTGAACTAGATGCATCAAATTACCGCTTTTACTTATATTCTGTAGAATGTAGAGAGTATTAAATTGAAAGATGTTTTTTATTAGTTTGTTGATGTCCAAAATTGTTTTTGAGCGGTAAAGTTGACTTCGAGGAGATGGCTTATTTATCTTATAGGATTCTTCGATTGCAGGTTTAGACGACACTCATTTAAGTGAACTAATGATTGCAACAGAAAAATTCAGTGGCAGATCTATTTGTATTTTAGGGGTTCAAGCAAACTTCCTGAATAAGATAAAACTAGCACTGATATGGTAGGAAAAAAATGTTTTTGCTCATACTGAAAAAATATATTTTGCACTCAAGTCTTAGTTATGCACCAAAGTCTCTAGTTTTGAACTACTCTAATGCATAACTGATCGTACCTTGACCAATGAAGTGTTGAAGTTGTTGTCTGTTGACTGGGCCGGTCGTTGAATAGGAGAAACGACCGGTCCTGGCTTCACGCTGAGCACCTCGGGTGTTACCGCAAAGACACTCCGACGATCAAGTAAAGGGGTCGCCGCGATAACACAAGGTAAGAGAACGTGCTGATGCCATGCGCGAATGACATATATATATCGAGAGTGCCGACCGTTAGCGAAGATTTCGCCGGTTATGAAATGCGCGTCCAAGCAAATGTTTGGGCTTAAGATACTATGGTCGGGCCGACGCCCAATTGTTGCTGGCGCTCTTGTAATTGCCGATACACCGAATGCTTGAATAACACACAATCGATCGACTTCTCACATATTTTATTTAAAATGCTTTTTCTCTCTCCTTGAATCATTATTGTTTTTATTATCCTAATTTTGATTATGTTAATGCTATTTAATTGGTAATTTGTGCAAGTGCTATTTAATTAATTTGTGTTAGTGCTATTTAATTTAGAGTGAGGATCAACTTGCTCCAAGAGTAACTTAGGTAGAGTTACCCCACTTAATATCTTTTATAAACATGAAGTTTTACCGATCCAATCAATGAATAGTTTTATATTATCTTTGTGATCATGCATACCAAAAATTATAGAAATTGAATACATTTAGCTATTGACTATTTTTCTGGGGACCAAATTTAGCGATTGAATCTTATAGTCCATATTTTACCCGTATTTTAAAAAGTATAATATACGCTCAATTGAACTTATTTGATCAAAGAGCAAACATTTTTAAAATTTTATGAAAATTTGCATGTTTGATCTACTCAATTAGAACAATTAATTTGATTGTTGGATCGATAAAATTTCATGTCTACAACGAGATATTAGGTGGAGTAACTTTTACAAGAGTCTTGGAGTAAGTTGTTCCCACTCTTTAATTTATTTTGATTATGTTAATATATTTAATTTAATTTGAATCATTCAGTATTGTAAACATGTTGATTCTTTTCGTCTTATTTAATTTGTATTTAGGAACTTATTAGTGCTAAAATATTATTTTTATTACATTTTAGCGATGCGCGTCTTCAAAATATTTTGCACTCTGGGCCTAAGGTCTTGGATCCGCCATTGGAAGTAGTATACCCTGCTTACCACAAAAACTCATTGTATAATATTCCTGTTCCAGTGCACATACACACCTAGAAATTGAAGATCATATTTCTATATTCTTTGAAAAACATTTTTTGACTAAATCAGTTTTGACTTTTGAGAGCTTGTGTTATGCGCATATTACTAATTCTGGATATTTCCTATTGGTATTTACGGTTGTGAAATTTGTTTGTGCTGAGAGTTTACCTACTTGGTGATTTAGCGAGTTTTATTTATTTATTTAGAATAATGATTTAGCATAATGTTTTTTTTTGGTAAACTGATTTAGCATAATGTTAGTGGTGTTATTGTTTTTATTTTTGTGAATTAAGGAATCCATTTATATTTTGACTCAAATATAGAGTAATACATGATACAACAATGTGATTCATTTACGTACTAACAAAAATTGATAGCAGAGTTTTTTTGTTGTTGAAATATTTAGAGCCGATGTCATTAAAATCGACTCAGAGGTCGACCCGGTCAAGTCACTAGGTCAATGGTCAGACTGATGAGTCATAGGTTGACCCGCATGATCTGTGACACCACTAAAACCTGACAAGAATAGTTTTTTTTATTATCAAAACCTGATAAGAATAGCTTTTTTTTATCAAAACCTGATAAGAATAGTTTAAGATTAGTATATAATATAATGAGTAACAAGGTTATCATTTAAAATAAGAATGAAGATATTGGTCAAACAAAAATAACAACGAAGAAATTCGGAAAAAAGCAATGAAGACAAAGTATGGATCTAGAAAATTTTATCAAGTAGGAGCAAAAAATAATTTACCTATAATATTTCTTAAAAAAAGGTATTCAAAGCTTTCAAAAAATACACAATCACGTCAATGAAGGAAAAACACCAAAAATATATTTAAGATTACTACTTATTACACTAGTTATCTAGGCATTTTCACATTTTAAAAATGTTGTATGATATTTTCATTGCTAGTACCATAAAAAGTATGTCTTAGTATATATAACCAAAGAATTATTCAACTATCGCTTCTCATGATTGCACACATCTATTTTTCACAAACTCAATGTAGAGAAACATCTCTCAACCGTTTTAGTTGGTAGAAGCAAAGTATATTTTTTACTTGAGATCGTGTACTAAAGTGAGTTGGACTTGTCTGTTTGAATAATTAGATATTAATGGGGGCAAGACTAATTTTTTTTAATGGGGCAAATGATAGTTTATTATATAATATTTTTTTATTGGGGGGGCAAATGCCTCCATTACCTATAGGCTGCATCCGCCATTGAATGAAGAACGGTTTAAGAATAGTATACTACGCTAATTTAGCAACACAAGGTCGTAGCCCAATTGGTTAAGAGATGTGCCTTGATTATTAGATGATGTGTTCGATCCCTTGCCCTCACATTTTTGTAATATATCGTTGCGAAACAATTCCTGTCAACACTGAGTTTGACCGAGTCAACACTGATGATGTAATTACCGGTCCATGTGCATCAAAGATAACCGATCCAACATCGAAGTTTGACCGAGTCAACACAAAGTTGATGACGCTCCATGTGCATAACCGATCGACATCGAAGTTTGACCAGAGTCAACACGGATCGATGACGTAATTATCGTCCATGTGCATAAACACCGAGTTTGACCGAGTCAACATGGGTGATGACGTAAGTATCTTAAGAAGTGGACTTTAATAGGTATTCGCATTGTGGAGAAAATAAAATGGGAAGTTTTTGAATATGAAGTTCTCTCTCTCTCTTTTGCATTGCCGACATTTTTACGTTTCAATAAAAAAATTAATAAAAGTTACTAGTGGAGCCCATAATTAGTAAATTTTGTTGAATTTCTCGATTGTAGACATGAATTTCTTATATAAATACTATATTAAAAATTATAAATAAATAACGCATACATGTGAGACCTATTTAAAAATTCAATTGGGGTTTTCTCCATTGAAGACGCTCTTATGATGCTTTATACTTTAAACACGCTTGCATATAAAGCCTTCAAAATGGTAGAAGTCGAGTGGATCGTCAATATAGTCAAAGTGAGACCTAGAAGACACATGGGACTATAATTGAATCTAAGAATATACATCCGAAGGTAGTCTCTCCTTTGGGACCTACATCAATTCCTCCAAAATTCCCCTTTTTATAGTTTATAACTATTTTTACATGTATGCCATTTGAAATTTTGATTTTAGTTTCATAATAATCATGTCACATAACTTAAGCTTTGTCTTTAATATAAAACATGTAAAAATAGTTTTAGACTATAAAAATTGCAATAGTTTTGTTATTTTATGAAAAATTTTAGGACGGGGATAGAAGTTATTGAGATGTTGTTTAAGTCAGATTGTACAATAAAATATGAGTATGTATTTGTAGAGTAATGGTTTAAGACACCAATATTGCAAAGATGAAAGTGTTTCGTAGTAGAAAAAAACATGTGCATATAGGAAGCAAAACAACCTAAGCAATCAAAATGAAGTAATCTACATAGTAATAGATTAAACAATTAGGTAAAAGGAACTAATCCAGAAAGATTGTTTAGAAAGTATAATCCACAAACATTGTTTAGAGAGTAATTAAGAAACATCAAAATAAGCCTTAATAACTAAAAAGTTAGTGACACAAAAGAAATTGATCCATTAAAATATATACAACAAATGATAATGAACTAACTTTAATTTAAGTCACAACAACACACTACATAAGTTTTGATTCACAACAATACACTACATAACATGTCACAAACTAAGACATTACATAAGTTTTGATTTGCAGTAGAGTAGATTAAAAGGAATTATATATAACCTAAGTGAATTTCAAACATATATCCAAAACTATTAAAAATATTTATACATAGGACCTAATACTTTTATTTAAGACATGATTAACCACAAGATTGGCACACACTTAAAGAGGTCAGATGATATCCCACAAAAGTCATAGGCAAGTGACTTGATCATCTCATATCATTGATTTAGTCTTCATAGAGGCTTATTGTGGAAGTGTCCAAAGGAAAAAGATAGGAATTTCTAGTCTCCAATTAATCTTTCCAAGAACAATGTCAAAAATAAGTAGCAAATGATCTAAAAAAAACCAAAGAGTAGAAAGAGATATCAACAAATAAGTTGATTGTAATTTTTATGAATAAATACGATCTTATGGTTCCATTAAAAAATAATATCTACTTGATGAAATTAAGATAATCAAGAATTTCTTAGTAGCTTGTGCTTAAAAGGAAAAGAGAAGCGACTTAAATAGAAGTGTTTAAGCTATAGGAAGTAGTAGTTAGACAACCACTTACAAATCAACATTTAATACTAACCAATATAGTATAAAATTTGATGGGAGAATTTAGTAAACGGGTGGAAAAAGAATGCAAATTCCCAATGAAACAAAAAAGACCAGATTGAAAGATAGGAGACAAACTTGACTAACATGATTAAAGCAATGCAGGCAAGTATAAATATTCTATCGATTTACAATGATTTCTAATTACTTGCATGACTATTTAACCAAATAATAGCAGTAACACAACATTGATAGATATTAATTACAAATGGGTTAGAGTTATGACTCATTGAATGTAGGTTCAAAGATGATTTGAGGTTCAAAGAAGACCAAAGACATTAGAGTTAAACATATCAACACAATAATAGTACATTGAATGGCCAAAAAAGTAAAATATAACACTTTAAAACAACAAAGACATTCTCTTCTTCTTCTTTCTCGATTAGCAATAGCTTCAATTTTATCTTGGAAAAACTTGGCACATAAGCAGTATAATGTGGCAAAAATGATCTTAGCTTCAACTACATGAAGGAACATGACATTTAAAGATGAGAAACCAACAATAGCAAGTAAGACTACACAGATGTATATATATTAATTAGATGTGAGCAACACATACGACTCATTGCAAGTAGGTTCAAAGATCATGTGAGGTCCAAAGTAGACAAAAACATTAGAGTTAAAGATACCAACTCAATAATAGTAGTTTGAATGGTCAATATATAAATTGAAAGAGATGGGCTTTAAACAACACATTCCCTTGTTGTTTCTTATTACCATAGCTTCAATTTTTTCTTAGAAGCATTTGGTACATTCTTGCATATTGTTTACTTAAATCTAATGTACAGATAAATTCAAAGATGCAAGTAAACAAAAGGTTCAATTTAGTAGTGGCAGGAAAATGCTAAATCCTTCACATGTAAGTTGAGGACACAAAAAAAGTGCATGGTCATGTAGGAGATTGAATCCAAATGCTGCTAACAGATGGTTATGGTGATTGTGAATGATTCAAACTTAATGGCTTATTAAGATGGGGATAAAGATGCTCATCAAAACACAAAAATTAGTCTATGAAAACATCTAACATATGTTAATATAATCTAGAATTTACAATTTAGCCCAACATTACATGATTTTTTTTTAATTTCAATGACAACAAAATCATAAAAATGACAAAATCCAAAAGAGGAATACAAAGTATACCAATTTTAGGTTCAAAATACTTTTCAATTCAATTTATCATTGCATGAAAAACCACGATCATACCTTCAACTATGTTAGTTCATTTCCATTTTACATTTCCATCTTGTTCATCTCCTCCCCACTTGTAGCCACTTTCCTGCTTCCTCAATCGAATTATAATCCACTGCCTGCATGTAGCTCACACAGAGTTAGATTAGAAAGATAGTGATTCCCTCATATAGAGGTCAGTGAAGTGGTCATTTAGAGAATACAAAGAATAATAAAAGCACCTGCAAAATTTTCACTTACTTGCGCAGAACAAGAACCACTTTTTCTATAGGCCTTGCCTTAAGCTCTTCATTCATTTCCTTAAGAGAAGCCTCCTATATTAAAAAAGAAGCGGCAAAAAAGTTAGAGCCAAAAAGCGTGATGCGCATTGTGTAAGAGAGAGTCTGTGGTTATACTTGGCCAGAATAACACTAAAAATGTAAAGAGCTTCATAGTGCTTTCTATAAAAACTTGAATGTTTGTTTATGTGCAGCTCACACCCTCAAGTGAAGATATAAAGGGAGTTTTCACTCTTCTAGTTCAAAAATATCATGTAAAAATTGCATTTCCAAGATACCCTTCTTGAGTTCTTGTAGAAGAAAGGACCAATTTAGCATAGAAGCAAGTTCAAACGCAAGACATCAGTAAGAAGTAAGAGGATGGCATTGGAAAATAATCTATCTTCACCTGGCACAAGGTAACACAACATTGGAAACAATGCCAGACTCAAGCTCTCTACTCCAACACTGAAGGTGAGACCCATTTGCAATATGGCTTTTGACAGCTACACGCCTACACCTGATGAAGAATGAGACTCAGTGAATAAGCAAACATCATAAAGGAATGAGAAATGTACAAAAAATGGAAAAGAGGAAATAAGAAAGAATCGGCTAACCTGACCTGGTTTACCATTGTGGAGGAGACCCTTCTCAAGTTGGATGCTCCATTCCATGGCACAAGCAGCGCAAGTTGGTTCCATGGTAGATTCTCTTGCACCTAAAACTGCTTGCAAGATATAGGTGAACTCAATAGCTTTAAGTTGACCTGTAGTTTCAATTAATTAAAGATACTCATTAAGTTAAAAGGTACAACTTACTAAGGTGTATAAACTAATCTAATGTGTTTCAAATAAATCATATGTTCTAATATGTTTGTGTTCTCCAGTTCTACTTTTACTTTTGAGTTATGTTCATTTGGGTTGATACTTGATATTTTTTCATTATGAACTTTGAAATTAGCATGAATAAGTACTTTACTAACTCCTTTCTCACTTTCAATACAACAACTTCAAAGTTCAAACATATATTTTTCATAAAGAGGATAAACAAAACAGAGGCACCCGATCAACCCCATCGAGTGATTCAACAAACGAAAAAACAGCGACAGAGGAGGAAGAAGCGTAACAGTAAAGTTGAACTGAGTGAGTGAGGGAAGGAAATGAGAGATTGTTGTGAAAAGGTTACCTGGTCAGGATTGAGTCTTAGAATGTGGTTTTAGGCCTAACTCAACCCCACAAAACCGGCTTGTAAGGTGAGGGCTGCCTCTTCATTATAAACCCTCTAGAGACCTTATCACTAGTCAATGTGGGACTTGAGATTTTCCCTAATACACCCCCTCACGCGCAACGCTTTTTTATTTTTATTTTTGGGCTTGTAGCGTGTTCTTTTTAATGGTAGGTGGCCCGATAGACCTAGGATAGACTCTGATACCATCTTAGAATGTGGTTTTAGGCCTAACTCAACCCCACAAAACCGGCATGTAAGGTGATGGTTGCCTCTTCATTATAAACCCTCTAGAGACCTTATCACTAGTCAATGTGGGACTTGGGATTTTCCCTAATATTGAGGAGCGGTGACGGCAGTGGCTCCCTTCTTTGCGCTTTCGCTTCCTTTGTCTTCTCTGCGTTTTGTTTCTTGAACAAACTCAAGATGCAACATTCAAAACCGAAAAGAAAGGAAAAAACAAATTAGCTCTTCAAAACCGAAAATAACAAAAAATCAGAGAGGGTACTTGAGTTAAAGAGCGATGAGAGTAAGAGCAAAAGAGAATAAAGCGTGAGAGGGATGAGAGAGTGGGAGCGTGAGAGAGAGAGAGGTGAGAGTGTGATGGTGGCGACCACCGTGCTCTTCCTCTATGTGCGCCAGATCTAAAACCACAACCACTGTGTCGTTCCACCACCTCTACTAAGAGGTTGCAGCACCACCATAAGACGACGTCGAGTCCTTCTTCTCGCCGTCCTTCTCTTGCGCCGATCATGCCGCCGCTCTAATTGCATCCTCTCTCTCTCACCTCGGTTCCTCCCTCCATGTCCCTTGTATCAAGCTCTTCTATCACTCTAGTGCAGAAAAAAGGAGCAGAGAGACGGAGAGACAGAGAGAGATGGCGTGAGAGGAAGAAAAATGGTTTTGTTGTTTCTCTATGGACCTGTCTTTTCTGCTGACAATTTCACATGGGAGTGGCAGGTAGGACTGACAAGTTTTGTGAGTTGCAGGTTACACAAAAAGAGAAGAAAAAAAAAACATTGTTGCCACTTGGATCATACGTGGCGGCCATTCAGTGGTCGAAAAATTGGAGGGAAATGAGGTGGCAGAGCTGACGTGGAGAAGACCTCCGGATGTAAATGTAAAGATAAGTTAGGTATAGCTCGTTTAAAACTGTGTTGGAGATATTATAAACGCACGGCTACAACGAAGCTACAAAGTGTAAGAGCATGTTTGGTTTGACGGTGAGAGTTGCTAAAAGTGCTTTTGACATTCACTTTCGTGATTTCAGGCTAAAAAATGGTTATTTGGCTGCTAAATGCAAAAGCAATTCTTTCTCCTAGAATTGATTCTAGCAGAAGCAACTCCTTGTAGCTTTTCATTCTAGCTAGAATCGATTTTAGTTAAATTCTCATGGTCACTATATTGATTCTAGTTAAATTTACACAAAAAATTAATTTTGATCCAAACTATCCAAACAACACATATTCGTAAGAATCACTTTTTCGTTAAGGTATCCAAAGAAAAATCATGTTATATTAAACTCAGTTTTAACGAAAATCAATTTTACAAAATTAATTCTATTAAAATCAATTCTCGATACCGCAGAATCAAACATACACTAACTTTTATGGCCACGTCCAAGTTACCGTGAAAATTATGTTTTCCAACAACACACGCTAGGCTTTCTCCATCACTTTCTATAAGCTAAAATTTTCAATTTACATTACTTCAGTTCACCATCACTTAACATGCTGATGTTTTACTGAACATTCATGTTGACGTGGTGGTTAATGCTTGTGTTATGTTTTGAGTTGAGGTTTGACAAAAGTGAAGGACAGAAAATGGCTTTGGAAAGACAGACAAATAGAGAACGAGTCTTAAATTATTTTCTTTTATAGAGGAAGAATAACATGCTATGTATTAATATTTATGGTGTGTTTGGCTGAGATGAATGAGGAAAGAGAGAGTAAGGGAAGAGAGAAAGAGAGAGAGAGAGAGAGAGAGAGTCATTTTTTCATGTTTGGTTGAGGGGAGAAATGGGAAAGAGAGATAGAGGAATCATTGTTTTAGTGTTTTTTGCAATCTCTCCCATTGTGGAAAGAATGGGAGGAGAAAAGGCTCAATAATTATGTTTTTACCATTTTACCCTCACTTTATCACCTCGATTTCCTAATTATTTTTATTCTTTAATTAAATAATTTACATAACTATTAAGTTAATTAAATTAAAAAGTTAAATCAAACACATATGGGTATTTTGGTCATTTCAAAACTAGTACTTTCTCTCTTCTCTCTTTAGCTCCAATCAAACCAAGAGGCACAACTCTCTCTCCTCTATTTTCTTCTCTTTCTCTTAAAGCAAACAACACCCCTAATCTACTATATTTCTCACATCTTTCTCTCTTCCCCCACTCTCCCTTCTCTCTTTCTCTTTCCCCCTTTCTCTTCTAATCCAAACACACCTTTATTTCTCATTTAAGGATTGAAGTTTGCCTTCACTTTTTTTATTTCTAATTTAAATATCAAATTATGGTGTTGTAATAAATGCTACTTTTTGAGAATTCGAGTGTAGTGAATTTGATAAACTTCTCAATACGGAATATTTGGATAAAGATAACATCTATCTTGTCTCTATGAGATGTTTCATTAAATTAATATAAATTAATATGCTCTTTTTTTAGATTTTCCCTCATGCACCGCCGTCGCTATGAGCTCCTCTCCTCCCTCTGTGGAGGTCGTTCTCTCCCTCTTCGTATGGGTTTCAACAGCCGGTTCTTGGCCTCCCTCCACCTGGTAAGTAACATCCCCTCCCTCTCCTCTCCACCACCCCTTCTTTCAACCATCCTTCCCCAAACCCAACCCTCCTCTTCAGTGGCAGACACAGGACCCTAGGTTAGGGGGTCCTAATAAAATTAATTATCAAAAATGTTGGTTCAATAGATTGTTTATTTTTTTTCAAATGTCCTCACCTAATTTATTAAAATTAAGAAATCAAGTTATCTAACTCCAAATTTATTAAGAGTAAATCGCCAAATTAGTCGCTAAGTTTACCCGTCATTAACTATTTATGTCCTAAAGTATAGGAAAATAAGTAGTTCGTAAAAATATGTGATATTGGTAAAATTACTTCCAAAAGTTCTATAAATAGTCTCTTATGAAGATTAATAACACAGATTTATTAAAAATTTGATGCAAATTTAAAGATACTAGTGCAAATTTAAAATTTCAAGCAATTCAAAATACTTTTATATAGGTTACTAACAATTTTTTCTAGGGGATTCAATTGAACCCCCTAGAAACAATGTAGGTCCGCCACTGCTACCCTTCCCAAACCTGTCGCTTGGCCCCTTCTCTCCTCTTGGGGTATACCACCACCAACACGCTTGAAAGAATCTATTGAGAAACTGAATTCTTCATTGATGCAATTACTGTTACAAATGATATTTATCTACTTGCTAATCAACATAGTTAGCTATGTAACTATGTAACTAATTTTGGTAAAGCATTACAGCTGGCATCCTAGATGGCAGTTGGGCCAACATCTAACACATGCATACCTGACTCAACTGCACTACCTGGAGTGTTAATACATGCACCTATATCTGCCCCTTTAGCTTGCTTCAAATCTTCACCAAATTTAGCGTGTGCAGTACCAATGCTTGTCTTGATTTGCTTTAGTGCTGCATGAGCGCATGCGCCTGTGCTTGGGCCTGTATTGTGCTCTGTCTTTGTGTTCCCTATTTACACCAACAACAACCCATCCCAAACCCTTTCCTAACCAAACACTAACCCCGATTCAACCTCTAACTAAAACCCCAACTCCTTGGCCAATTGCTTACTGTTTCAAGCACCCTCATCACACCACACCACTCCTCCTCAGATCCGTGGAAGATCCGTTGTCCACGCCACCTTAAAAAATAATCTCCACCGCCCTCTTGGACCCTACTTGCTCACGGCAGACCCCCGCCTTCAACCTCACACCACTTTCCCCATTGTCGGTGTTGCGTCCGCCACTTGAACCCGACCCTCAATCAGTAAGGAAGCTCTGTTTGAATCCTGCGCTTCCACAACTCTTCGTTTTTAATCTATGGCGTTACTTCTCCTTTGGATGTGCTCGTGACTCCCACCCGGCCACCTCGGAAACCTCCATGGAATCAAGGTGAATCAGTCTTGATGTTTGTTTTTTTTGGATTCTAGTATCTCTATTGTCCTAGTATTTGTTATTTGCATCAATTTTTTTAGTTTTAAGACTATCCAAGTGTTTGACAATAATCCCCGAAGAGATTCTCTCTGTTCGAACACTTTTTGTGGGCACTTTTGCTCTACATTGTGATTGTTGAGGCTGTTGCAACTAACCCTTTTTCTAATGACACCCCCTATTATCAACAAACTTTTGATCATCAAGGAAATTTGGACAATCGCGAGACCAACAATAGTCGAATTGTGCGTACATAAGTCAAATATATCATCTGTAACTGGATTGAGAGAAAGACTGTGGATTCTCATCAGCTGGATGTCTTAGCCTTGGTGCGAAAGCTATTAGCAGTCTTGATGTTAGGTTATTGGGAGTAGTTTGGTTATGTCTTCATGGCTTCTAAACAATCTCTTTATAATAGCTGTAATAATCCCAATGCTTATGTTTTAGACTCTAGATTGCGGACGGGGAATGTACCAACTCATTTACTTCAAGTAGCTTGTAATGATGCTTACGTGTTTCAATTGAATGATGTATTTTCCCTCAAAAAAAGAGATGTTTCATTAAACATTGTGTACTTCGATTATTTTATGAATCATTTAAAATTCATTAGCATTTCTTGATTGCTATTGGATTCTTGCAAATCTTTTTAATCCCCTTAAATTTATCGTTTGTATTGTATATTCGATATAAGATTTTTAATATTTTTTTATGGCATGCTCGTTACTTTTAAGGTAACTTTTCAGGTTTTACAAACTAAATCATCTCATTGTTCGACATATTACATAGAAAGATGCTTTTTATTAGTTTATTGATGTCCAATATTGTTTTTGAGGCATAAAGTTGGATTTAAGGAGATGGCTTATTTATCTTATAGGATTCTTCAATTGCAGGTTAGACGACGATGGCAAAAAAACCCGCATCGGTGGGTACCCGCGGGTATTACCCGTGACGGGTACGGGGCGGGTAGCTTAATAGGTACCCACGAGTTTCATAAATGGATAATTAAACTATCCGTTAATAAATGGGGCAGGGCCGGATAATGAGGTACCCATACCCGTAATAAATATACTTATTAGGAAATTTTCCTATTATTATTAATTTTAGTGTTATTTATCTTCTTTCATTAACTACTGTAAGCTAACAAATAAATGATAAAATAAATATATAATGAAATGCCTCATTTTTTATATGAATGAAGATAAAAAAATTGTGTTCAAAAGGTTAGTTTTGTTTTGTATTTTGAATTTTATTTTCATAAAAAATATTTCAATTAATATTGTATGTATCTATAATGAAATGCCTAATTTTTTTATATGAATGAAGAGAAAATGGTGTTCAAAAAGTTAATTTTGTTTGGTATTTCAAATTTTATTTTCAAAAAATATATATTTCAATTAATACTAAAAGTATCCGTGGGTATCCGCGGGTACCCGTGAGGAGATAATACCTGTGAAAAACCCGTTATGCGGTACCCACGCGGGTATGGGGCGGGTACGGGTAGCATTTATATTAAACGGGGCGAATAGCGGGTAGCTACTACATGTGTCCGCCCCGCCCCATTTACATCCCTAGATGACACTCATGTAAGTGAACTAATGATTGCGATAGAAAAACTCAGTGGTAGATCTATTTCTATTTCAGAGGTTCAAGCGTAACCCTAGAAAAAGAAAAAATTAGCATCGATATGTTAGTAAAAAATATTTTTGCACACTCTGAAAAATATTTTTTGCACTCAAATATTAGTTTTGCACCAAAGTCCCTAGTTTTGTACTATTCTAATGCATCACAGTCACACAATCAGTCGCACTCTCACATATTTTATTTTAAAAAGTTTCTCTCTCTACTTGAATCTGTTATTGTTCTTATTATCCTAATTTTAATTATGTTAATGCTATTTAATTGGTAATTTGTGTTTTGTGTTAGTGCTATTTAATTATAGAAATTGAATATATTTAGCTATTGAATATCTTTTTGGGACCAAATTTAGCGATTGAATCTTATAGTCCATATTTTACTTGTATTTTGAAACGTATAATATTCATTCAATTGAACTTATTTGATCAAAGAGCAAACATTTTTAAAATTTTATGAAAATTTGCATGTTTGATCTACTCAATTATAACTATTAATTTGACGGTTGTTTTGGAATCTCTGTGGTGTGGAGTTATTTAACATGGGTAAGGAGTGGTTGCGAAGTGGATCATTCCCCCAAGTCTTAATGATGCCAACATTGTTCTGATTCCCAAAGTTGATAACCCCACGTCTATGAAGGATATTCGGTCGATATCTCTATGCAATGTAATCTATAAGATCATCTCCAAGGTGCTAGCTAACAGACTGAAACCACTTTTACCCAATGTGTTTTAATGGAGCAATTGGCTTTTGTTGAGAACCACTTCATCCTTGATAATGTGCTAGTGGCAATTGAAACAATTCACCATTTGAAGTGTAAGACAAAAGGAAAAGTTGGGGAAATGACGCTTAATATTGATATTAGTAAAGCTTATGATCGTGTGGATTGGGGTTATTTCCAGTGTATGCTCATGAAGTTGGGGTTTGATGCTCAGTGGGTGAGGTGGATGAAAATGTGCTTGGAAACTGTTACATGCTCAGTTGTGGTTATCGGAGAGAAAGTGGGACCTATCATACCAGGGAGAGGACTCAGGCAGGGTGACCCACTATCACCCTACCTTTTCATATTATGCGTGGAGGGATGCATCACTAAAAAGAGTAGAATCGAGAGGTGATCTACATGGTGTGCGGGTGTGTAGAGGGGCTCCATCCCTCTCACACCTCCTTTTTGCTGACGATTTTTTTTGTTTTGTAGGGCTGATAGTAGGGAGAGTAGACACTTGAAGAGCATCCTTACCACATATGAGAATGCATCTGGGCAAGCTATAAATCTGCATAAATCTGAGATCTACTTCAGCCCGAACACTAATCAGGATTGTAGAGAGGAGGTGACTTCTATCTTGGGGGTCACTTAGTGTTTCGGTACGGGCAAGTATTTGTGTCTTCCATCCATGATAGGCAGAATTAAGAAGCAATTCTTTGGTTACATCCGGGATCACATGTGGAAGAGTATTCAAAGTTGGTCTGGAAAGCACCTTTCGAAAGCATATCGAGAAGTATTGTTGAAGTCTGTGGCTCAATACATTCCACAAGTAAAGCTTTGTACTAACAGTTGATCAATGTGTTGTCAGCTTATGAGAAACAAGTTTTGATTCATTTACCTAAAAATAAGTTAAGGGACGACCTAGCTCAGATGATATTTTGTCATATGTTATCTTCAATAAATTGGATGTAACAAGAAAATTCGCTCTAAAGTATATCTCATGTACGGGCTTGTGTTTCTGATGCTGATAATCAAAATCTATCGAGACCCCTTATGATTTCACAACCATAACTGAATCAAAACTTGTTTCTCATAAGCTGACAACACATTGATCAACTGTTAGTACAAAGCTTTACTTGTGGAATATACTATTTAAATTCCCATCTATAAACATGGATTGCGCTATTCCTGTGATAACTAACTTAAAGCTCTATCAAATAAAAGTCTGACCTATCCATTATGCCACATAGCAAGTTACCAGAATCAATAAAATAGATTCCACTGCACCATAAAGTCATGGCAGAGAATCCATTCACTATAAAAAGGACGTCAAAACGAGAGTCATAAGCTATTGCAGCTCCAATTTCCTAAAATTTTACAAAATTGAATAAACCGTGCATAATGACTGAAACTTTATCAATAACACAAAACCAAGATGGAAAACCAAAACAAATGAACGCCCCTAGCTGAAAAAGAGACAAAATATTAGCACAAACTGTGGTTTACAAAGGTCAAGATAGAGAAAAAAGAGAAGATAAAAAAAGAGGTTAAGGATGCCATACCTACAACAATGCATTAACAAATATCCACTTGCGTGTAAGATCTGCAACTCTTTTTTGTTGAGACCAAGGTATCCATCGCCGAAGTAGTGACTAATCCCCTCACTGCAACTTTAAAAAAGTAAATAATTTTTATCAATCAAAATAAAAATAAAATAAAAAATCAAGCACAGAAAATAATACCCCAAAGACTAAGCAAACTGTTGTTACCATATATGACCCCAAAAACCTTTTCAATAGGGTAGATTTTATCTTTACTGAACTGCGAGAAAATGAAAAGGTCCATCTAGAATACACACTAACATATGAATGAGCCTATTCATTTCTTTGAATGTCTTTGAACATTATCGATGAATTTTGCAGAATAATACTACGAACCAAAACTTTGGAATTCCATTGATATACTACCTGATAAGTGGTTCGGTAAGTCCGAGAAGAAGAATCTCGCGCCTGAGTAGTGGTGTTTGTTGCCAGATAGTGTTAGACAACGATGAAGGTTTGTTCATCACGACAGTGGAGACGTAGGCGACTGGAGGAAAGGATCAGCCGATGCCAAAAGTTTTACAATAATTTCAAAAATGTCACTGCCTTACTTTTGACATCGGCTACTTATTTAGCTAAAGTTAGAATCCTAGTTCAAAAACATTTTTATGCACTAGTGGGGTTTTCTAAAACGGTTAAATGGACAACCGATATTAAAAACATTTTTGATATGAATTATTTTTCAACTGATGAAAATTTGTGTTATTAAATGTGTTTTTTCTACTAGTATTGGCAGGATTCCAACATAGCAAAAACAATAATTGAAAAACCTATTTTTGGACTAAATGTCTTAATTTTTTAAAATATGAGGACTAAATATCTGAGTTTTAAAATAGGGGGACCAAATATCTGAATTTTTAAAAACATGGAGGCCAAAACCATAATTTAGCCTTATATTATATTAGAGTGCCAAGTTGTTATATACCCATTTAATGTGTTTTTTTGGGTGAGGCAGATTGTTACGGGAGTTCTTTGCAATTCTTTGGTCTTTTCTTCGCCGATGTTCTTTGAGGAAGCAAGATATGTGGACAGTGGGTGTTGTTTTAAATGGGCTCATACTCCCGACCTCGTCAATATCGGCGCGGAAGCAAGATATGCTTAAGGCCCCTTGTATAATCTTAGGAATGATGGAATTGGTTCATGGAATTGTATGTTTCCTACACCTTTTAAGATGAAAATGTTAAGGCTTAAATATGTTTTTGTCCTTGCAAATATGCCTGTTTTTCAAATATACCCTTGCAAAATCATTTTTTTTAAATACGTCCTTGCAATCTGTTTTTAAAAATGCCCTTCAATTAACCCTCTGTTAGCAACTGCTGATGTGGCTAACAGAGTTACACACTGGCTTATACACGTTGGCATTTAAATCTGATTTTGATTACAGGTTGGAATTAAAATTAGGGGTTTCAATTTAACTCTCTCACTCTCTTCATTTCACTTCTCTCTCTTAATTCGTTCTAACGCAAGCAACTCATAGAGAGGCAGAGAAATGAAGAAACACTGTGGGTGTGAAATGGTGAGGGAAAATGTAAGAGTCTTCAACGACGATGGCTGAAAACGAACAACGACGACGGTGAGAGAAAACGAAGGACGACGACAATGCAAATTGTTTTGACGGTAAGCTTAAACCCCTTTCATCTTTTATTTTTGTGAATCGTTTTGATGCGTGTTTAGGGTTTCAATTGTTAGTTTTTTATCTGTTTTTGGTGTTTGTTGAAGTTAGGGTTTTAGATTGGGGACCATCTTCTTTGGTTTTTCTCTAGGTTTTAGGGTTTAGGTCTATTTTGGGTTTCAAAGGTCTATTTTTCTATGTTTTAGCGTGTTGTTTCTTAAAAAAGCTACAATGTTGCTCTGTTTGTTATAAAAAATTGGGGACCATCAGAGGATCAGACGGTTGTGGTGGGACGTATCTTCTTGTTCAATGGTTCATGCACAATATTTCTGGTCTCTGGGTAATGGGGACCGTTGCATGTACTTTTCTGCATAAATGTATATTAAACTTTATTGTTTTGGAAGTTTGTCACATGGGGGGACCATTTTGTCTTAAATTTATAGTTTTGGAACTTTGTCACATGGGGGAACCACTGAAGATATTTTGTTTTGTTTTCCAGGGATGAGTTTCGCCTTGAAAATATTCTGTTTTGTTTTAGGTCCTTGCAAATATGCATGTTTTTCAAATATACCATTGCAAAAGTATTTTTTAAATATGTATGCAAAATGACATTGTTTTAAAAATGTCCTTCTGTTAGTGTGTCGTTACAAAAAAAACTGATCTGTCTATAACACAGCAATTTTTTTTTCACTATGTTTTTATTAATGTTGATGTGTATAATTGAACCCTAAAATTATCTTCTTCCCCAATCTAAACCCAATCAAACCTTTAGCGGGCCCCTCCATGTGACAAAATTCCAAAACTGTAAATTTAATACAAAATGGTCTCCCTATGTGACAAACTTCCAAAATAGTAAAGTTTAATATACATTTATGCAGAAAAGTACATGTAATGGTCACCATTACTCAAAGATCAGGAATATTATCCATTACCCATTGACCAAGAAGATGGTCCCCAATTTTTTATAACAAACAGAGCAACATTGTAGGTTTTTTAAGAAACAACACGCTGAAACATAGAAAAATAGACCTTTGAAACCCAAAATAGACCTAGACCCTATAACCCTAGAGAAAAATCCAAGAAGATGGTCCCCAATCTAAAACCCTAACTTTAACAAACACCAAAATAAGAGAAAAACTAATAGGCGTGGCAACAAAACCTGAACCCGCGGGTACCCACCTGACCCGACTCGAGTTTGACGAGGAATACCCGCTTTGACTGGTGGCATGGACGGGTTCGGGAATGTCGATACCAGCCCCGTCCCCGCCCCGAACCCGCTCAACATCACATTAATTATTTATTTCATTTTATTTTATGCAAATATATTCATTGATTTTGTTTCATAATTTTTTTTTAAGTTTTGATCTATTTTCAAAAGAAGAGTATATTTTAATATTTGTAACTTTATTTTATCAATGTATAATAACTATTATTTTATTAAATTAATTATGGTAAATATAATTTTTTTAATGTTTTGCATAAGTTAGTCACTTTTGGTGCCGCGCAGGAACTCGACCCCGTTTTGAGGCGGGGATGGGGGATATCAAACCCAACCCTGCTAGAGATGGGGGCGGGGACGGGGGATGCAAAACCCGCCCCGACCCGCCATGTTTCCATGCCTAAAAACTAACATTTGAAACCCTAAATACTCATCAAAACGATTTGCAAAAATAAAAGATGAAAGTGTTTAGGCTTACCTACAAAACGACTCTTGCTGTCGTCATCCTTCGTTTTCTCTCACCGTTGTCGTCATTCGTTTTCAGCCACCGTCGTTGAAGCCCCTTCGTTTTCCCTCACAGTTTCTGACTCACAATGTTTCTTCGTTTCTCTGCTCTCTATGAGCTGCTTGAGTTAGAACTAATGAAGAGAGAGAAGTGAAATGAAGAGTGAGAGAGTAAAATTGAAACCCCTAATTTTAATTCCAACGTGTAATCCAAATCAAATTAAAATGCCAACGTGTATAAGTCTGTGTCTAACTCTGTTAGCCACATCAACAGTTGCTAATAGAGGGTTAACTGAAGGGCATATTTAAAATCAAAAACAAATTGCAAGGACGTATTTAAAAAATAATAATTTTGCAAGGGTATATTTGAACAACACACATATTTGTAAGGACCAAAAACATATTTAAGCCTTTACATTTTCATCTTAAAAGGTGTAGGAAACATACAATTCCATGACCCAATTCCATCATTCCTAAGATTATGTTAGTCTATTTATTTTGAATCTGTTCTGTATTTTGTGAATATGTTTGATTTTTTAGTTGCTATTTAACTTGTATTTAGGAACTGTAGTATTAATAGGCCGAATTAGTGACAACAACATCTGTAAAACAATAAACGTTAATGTAAAGCAACTGGAGGTGTCATATCGACGCTCACTGAAGGATTTATCCGCCTCTACAGCGCAAATCCCCCGAGTGTACAACCGGTCTCGTCCCAAGTCGCGAATCGCGAATGAGGTTACCGAACTGGCAAGAATTTTGGTGTCAGTGAGTGACTTTTGTAACAGGAGATAACCCAGGAAGATGAAGAGAGGAAAAACGTGTTTTGTTGTTCTGTTTGTGCGTTCACTCCAGACTTGCCCTTAGTTAGGAAGTCGATCAAAGAGAGCCTATAACCACTCAGTTTGTTAGGCTTAAAAAGTGAAAAGTTGAGAGTGCTCAACAAGTAATGTATCAAGACACATTTAAGTTAAATGAATGTGGACAATACTTTGAGCTCAAGTAAATAACCATTAGTAAAATATTTAACACTAGTATTAGATAAAATTAGCTTAAAATAATCTATTTCGGATAGGCTTATGTAAGTCCGAATATTTATAAATTAATATTTCAATAAATAAAAATAACGTAAAATCAAGCAATGTAGGGCTTCGGTACTTTTGAAATATAGCATAAAATTACAACAAGAACTTATTAGTACCATTTAATTTGTGTTGGTCTGGTGTAATACAAATTGTGAACCTGTTAAAGCCTTATTTTAATTACATTTTGAGCAATGTGCGTGTTCGAAAATTTTTGCACCCCTAACTCAAGTTCGTGGATTCACCACCCGATGTAGCAGTAGTGTACCTTGCTTACCACTAAAACTCATTGTATATATTCCAGTGCACAAACACAACTAGAAATTGAAGATCATATTCCTACATTCTTTGAAAAACAGTTTTTTATTTTTTTATTTTATTTTTCAGTTTTGACTTTTGAGTGCCTGTGTTATGTGCATATTACTAGTAATTCTTATCTCTCAAATCACGAAATTTCCTAGGGTGATTTTTTCTGGGTATTTCCTATTGGTATTTATAGTTGTGCTGAGAGTTGCCTATTTGGTGATTTAACGAGTTTTTTTTTTTTTTTTATGATAATGATTCAGCATAATGTTAGTGGTGTTATTGTTTTTATTATTATTTTTTTGACCGATATTGTTTTTATTTTTTGTGATCCCTTTTCTGGTCAATTTTTTTTACTCAAATGGAGTAATACAAACAGAAACTCCCATGTGAGTAATACATGAAATACCAATGCTTTATACTTCATACACGTGTCGCGTTGGGAGTGGCGGAAGATAAAGATTTGAGGATTGTGCTTTTTTAGAAGATGCACTTTGATCTTAAAGGTGCTATAAATTAAATACACTCAATTCTCCTTTTCGTTCTCTCACACCCCCACTTAACCCAATCACTCACAATTTTAAAATCTCATTTTCTTTCTCTCACAATCTTCTTTGTTATACTAACACCGCCTTCTGGTCCTCTCTCCCCATCCACATCTCTCTCTCTTCCTTCCCTTCGACTCCCTCACATCTCTCCATTATCTCTCTCCTTCTATCCTCCAACCAGATTGTTTGGTCTCTTGGCAGAGGAGTTCATCCTATGTTAGGAATGTGCGGAATTGGAAAAATAGGTATGTATGCAAAATATTTGGGCTATATGTTTTATTTGTTGTAATGCCATAAATTTTTTATTGTAATACTTGAAATGTAGAAAATAATTTGAATTTTGAAAATTTTGAAAATGACACGAGGGATAATATTTCTCCACTACAATCACGAGTCTTTAATTTATTTTCATATTCATACATTCATTTCAAGTGTTCGAGAATACAGGTTAGGATAGAATACTGCTAGAAGGAAGAAAAAGTGGATAAAAAAGGAAGAATTCGTTATGAAGTTAGAACAAAGAGTTACGAGAAACTCTATTTTTTAACAAAAGAGATCATGGTTGCTTCCACTGGCAGCGTATGCCTTCATGAAGAAACTAAATCTTGGATACAAAATCAAGTTTTGGACAATTGGGTTTCTATTGAGACCGTTGTTGATCTTTTGCGGCAGAAATTGAGGATTTTAAATTCTGAAAAACGCATCTACATTGTGATAGCAGGAGTCGGCGTATTGGATATGGGATCTGATCTGTAACACATGACAGATATGTTCAAATTGTCCGAGAATGCAAGTGCAATTGTTTCATGGGATCGGGCGGAAGATATGCAAGGGAATTTTTCAACGACAGCTTATAAAAGACAGTATGGAATTACAAGGGGGCCTACAATATATAACAGAAGAAGTTGCAATTCAGTTAGTGGGGGATGCAATTAGATACGCTGGAAGGAAAGATTTATCAACAGGTGGCAAGACAAGAGTTGAAGCTATTTTTAATCCCGATGATAATCTTTTCTGAACAATCCTTCCCCCAATACCCCCACTATATAGCTTTCCTTCTTTACTGTAACCAGTTCCATGTCTGTGCTTCATATTATCCCCAGTGAAGTCGCCAGCTGTAGCGACCGAAAAATCCGGGAATGGATTCTTCGAAGTCCCCAGTGAAGTCGCCAGCTGTAACTATTTATCATTGTTATTAAAAAATAATTTATTCTCAATAAGATAGAAAATAACATTCCATATTCAAGAGTTCCACACCAATTTTAATATAGAATAGAAAGTGAAAATAGAAGGAAGAGAGAGACTAAACATGTTACTAGGGGAGAAGAGGCGACAAATAATGTTTTATACGGTAGAATGACTTTATTATCATGTATGAGTATCATGTGACAATCATGTTTTCTATGAAGCAACACTGTTGTGTTTTTCTACTCAAAAGTTGTTACTAGTTGTCATGTAAACATGCAATTCTAACATGGTAGTTTTAAAGTAAAAAATAAAGTAACTTGTATGACATTTTAACTAACACGTAATCTGTTAACGTTTTTTATTATTATATATTTTACTAGCCTTTTAAAAATACATTGATAAGTACTCATAAAAAAAGATTGATAAGTCAAAAACAATTTATCAGAATCTCATTATGGCATAGAGAACTTGACACTAAGTTGCATTCTTATGTATTTTGTTGCTCTCTCACTGCCTTAAGACACGAACCAATAAAATGATGTCCTTGTAGTTATTTGAACAACATTATTGTTGCTTTTTTTAAAAAAATAATAAATAATTAAATCCAAATTAAAGCTTTTTTAACAATTATTTTCAAAAGAAACGAGCCAATTTAATATAATTTGCGACATTATAGGTTGCAAACAAGTTTTTAACAATTTAAATTTATAAAAAAAATTAGTAACAGGAATAGTTAATATTATGCTATATATCTTCAACCATTAGGAAACAATTAATTATCTTCAAAGAATTCAATATTATATAACTTGATTTTGATTCGGCTGTTAAAATATCTCTCTAATGATTCTCAATTCTTCAAATATATAATTATAATTGTAATATCATAAAAAATTTATTTAAATATATCTACATACTACTAAATAAAAAAATTGGTGCCCTTAATAAAATAGGGTTCTGGGTGGTTGCCCCTTTCGCCCATGTTCGGGGTCACTCTTGCTAATATTTCAAGTTGGGCATGAACAACTATTTCTGATCATTAATGAGGTCCACATCACCTAAAAAAACACTATGTTTTTGATGGCTTTATAATTTTGCACCTTTTAGGGACTGCTTTGGTGAGGGTTGCTACGATAGCATTATCAATTTGAATTTGTTATAGCAGCCTAACTTGAACAACGGTTGTTTTATGCAGTTACCCTCTCCATGATGCTGCAGAAATTGTTCGCGCAATTGGATTGACAATTCGAAAAGCAATTAATGAGAGGAACTAGTGGAACTGCATGTATTATCCCACACATTCTTGAAAGTTAATTTATGTATGCTGTTTGGTTTTTCTATTTTCACAAATTCAGATATTTGACCCTTCTATTTTAAAACTCAGACATTTATTTCCACTATTATGAAAAACTCTCACATTTTAGTCCAAAAGTGTTTTTTAGGTGATGTGAACCTCATTAATGATGTGGCGCCTGATGTAGGCACCACATGTGGCTACTATGTCAAGTAATGAGCCACGTAAGCATGCCACATAATTATTTAATTAAAAAACTATTAAAATAAAAATTGAATTGCAAAATTAAAATTAAAAATGAAAAACATTTTTAAATGATCAGAAATTAAAATTAAAAGTTTAAAAAAAATGATTAAAAACTGAAACACAAAATCGTTTTTCACGAGAAATCTCAAATTCCAAATTGAAATTGAAAGGATTAATTAAGGTTGAACTTATGCAATCCTTAAGTTCCTTCTTGGCAGAAAATTGCAGTAAATCTGCAAACACAATATTTTTATGGAGAACCTCAAAAGCTCATTCCCATCAACTATGCATCGTCATTTCTTGAATCTTCAAGAAATGACAATGGGCGTTAAGTAAAAAATGCAAGGTAGTTGTTGAAAATTCAGGTGTGAGTGGTTAGTTCCACATCGGTTATGAATGAACTATATGAATGATATATCAGAGAGAGACTCATATATATACCTGACGTCTTAAAGTTTTGGCTAACTCGTTACTCTCGGTGCTCCCCCGAGCTCATCTTTGTAACCAAGGTTCTTTAGGTGAAAGATATGAAATCAATTCGTAATCAATATATTTTGCAAATAGGGACAAGGGAAGTAAAGATTGGATGTGTAAAGAAAACTCCAATTATATCTAATTAAAAACATAGAATCAAAAATCTAATCTAGACATTATAACAGGCTTTTGAAGATACCCACTTTTAAGAAAGAGATCAATATGCACTGCAGTACTAGTAGTACCACAGCATGTTGTGGTTAGTTAGGTTGCAGTATTTTAGTGCATGTGCTGTCTTTTCTATTGTCCTTAAAAAGAAGAGCAGCACTAAATTACTGGCAACATGCCATGTGGTTTCACCAAAACTGTGATTTTGTCTCTAAGTTTCAATTTTTTAGTGCATGTTCTAAGTTTCATAATTTCATTGATGAAACACATTGCTTGAATTTTCCTTTTGCAGAGACACTTGAGCTAATAATGCAACGTACTGAATGCCCACATGGTGTGAAGAAATGTGTATTACACATAGTGAGGTTTCTAACATCTATTATTATTTGTGGAGGAAGGGAATTGAATGAATATCTTCTTTTTTTTCTTACCCCGTTTTTAGTGCACAGTATCTACCAGTTTTGTCAGTGACTAATTTTTTTTAGATAAGCGATTGGTAGTATAAAAGGGGGCACAAGGGGCACACCAACTCTTACAACCAAGGGATCTCGTTAAAACCTCCGAGGACCAAAACTCATGGGAAAAAGACCCGAGGATGAAAGAGTATCCCAGAATAATGTCAATACATAGGTTTGTTACTAATCTGTATTGGGAAACCCGACTGATCATGTGTATTCACCCAACTTTATTAGTCCATTTGACCCTGAGACTTTGGGGTGAGATACGAGTCTAATTACCATCAGAACTAACCCTTATTGTTGTGAATGAATATCTCTTTGAATACTTTTTGGATTTGCGTGCAAAGGAAGGAAAAATTGAATTTGTGGTCCAGACATTTGAGTCCTACCATTCCCTTAATTGATGTAGGGTGAGAATGGGAGATCCAATGATTAATGGGGTCCAAAGCCCTTCAAGTTGAACCATTGGTTGCTTCAACGGACTAAGGTTGAACATAAGATCATGTTTTTTCTTTTCGAGAATTACTTAATATTTCATTAATTTGCTATGAAAAAAAAATTGAATCATTAATTAATTCCATTTTTTATGATGAATCAAACTCCATTTTATAAAGAGAAGAGAATCCTCTAAAGAAAGGGGATGAAAGATACTAAATATTTGTAATAGGTACAACACAATGATGGGGGAATCAAGACATAAACACAATAATCGAGCAACATGTAGTGGAAATATATTCCCCAAACTTACAAAAAGCTATGAGGAGCCAACACCGAATATATATATATATATATATATATATATATATATATATATATATATATATATATATATATATATATATATATATATATATATATATATATATATATATATATATATATATGAACAAATAGAATGAAATAAAAACGTATAATAAACACCTGTATTTTTATTGTGTAAAACTCCTCAAAAGCAGCAGGTAAAAAACCACAGTCAAACTGGGCTATTTTTAATAGCTTCAATATAATCAAATAAGAGTACAAGAGGGTCTCAACAAGATGCACAAACAGTGCCTAGGCAAAATAACAAAACACAAAAGCTAACAATACAAGAAGAAGATAAAAAATATACCAAATTCTACGGCTAGGTACGGTGCAAAGTTGATTTCTCTCTCCACTTAAAATAAGTGAAACACATAATGGGCTAAAATATTTGGGCCTTTCTCCACATAGAAAGGGAGCACAATATATACCCAACACATATAAGGATTATTAAGTGGAATTGGTTACATAAGAAAGGGAGATTTGAATTGGTCTCTTTTTATAAATCTTTTCTTAAACTCGTTTTTCAAAAATACTTTTGATAAAATAGTTGAATGGAAATAAACAATTTAAAGGTAGAAAGTAGGTGACACAAGGATATATCTTGTTTCACTACCATATTATAGCTAGTGTATCTACACACTCAGAAGGATGTCACTATTTTTCAAAGGTTACAATTATTAGAGTATATTTTCTTTTTAACTTCTTAGATTAGGTCTCCGAGAAAAATGTCACTACTGAGTAAGTTACATGGTAGTCATATGATAATATAGATGGTCAATCTATATATATATATATATATATATATATATATATATATATATATATATATATATTCTCATTCTTCAGCTTAGATTCTAAGATGAAATAGACATTTTATGCATAGAGTATTAGAACATCTTAAATTATTAGAGATCAGAAAGTATTCCTTAAAATATAAAAATGAAAAAAAGACAGAACCTTAAAATTTAAAAGAAGAAAAAGAAGGAAAAAAAATCAAAAAGGCTTAAGTTTATAATTAAGAAATTAAAGAATGGAAATTATATATTTTAGCTAATTTGAGCTAACAGTATAATTTCACTTTTGTTTCCATGAGTATAATAATCAACTAAATTTATTCAAATCATTTGTTCAATTAAGCACATCAAATGCAAAATTAAAATTAGGAAGATCTCGAGAACTATAAACAAAGTTGAAATAATATCATAGGTTGTTGTATTGTAAATGATACAACGCGATACTCGACAATAAAATAAGGATAAAAATATAAACATCGTATGCGTCAAATACATATTGGTGCGAAAACCATAAATAAAATAGATGCACCAATAGAAAGTCGGAAGAATATTATGTGAGGTTCTATTGTTGATGTGGCTAAAGTTCCCATAAATCAAAATTAAATTATAATTATAAATTAAATAAGAAGATTATAAAGTTAAAAAGAAAAATTAACAAAGAAGTTGAACTTTGCGTATTTGAACATCTAATTTTTTTTAAGTGCTAAAGTATCTCAATACACACTTAGCATCTCACTTTACGTATTTTGACACGATTTTTCCCCCACCAAATCAGTTATTGCGGAACAAACTCTGTGTCTTGAAACAATTAATTTTTTCGGAGCCATAAAGTAGATCAAAATACAGTGCTTAGCATCTCAATTTATGTATTTTGAATAGTTAACTTTTTTTGGAACGCTAAAGTACCCTAAACACACTACTTAACATCACATTTTTTTATTAAATTTAGCATCGCACTTTGCGTATTTTGTCACGAAACTATTGTTTTTTTTACTATATTAATATATGAAAAAAAATATTTAAGTTTAAATTTTTAAAATTAAACAATGGCAAGTGTTGTAAATATGATAGAAACTAGGACGTACACCTGTGCGATGCACATGACGTAGTTATAAGGAGTTCTGAAAAAATATTAATAAAATTATGAATTGCAAAGTTAGTGGTTGATACGAATTGATAATTTACAACCAAACATAGGATGAAATTTTTATGTTAACAAGGTTGTGTTTATATATGATATATTTGCGAAGATACATACCAATGCAGGGAGGTGATTTAGAATGTGAGAAAATTAATTCATAAAAACTTTGATAAAAACATTTTTTAACAATAATGAGGGCAAGATAGTTCTCAAAAAAATGGAGGTGTGTACTATTGGTTAAAAAAATGGCTATGAAATTTTCCTATAGATATTAACCAACCAACAATTATGTTATATGGGCTCAACCATTCTCATAAAAATAAAGGGTTTTTATTTGTACCACACCATTTGACTCCAAACCCCCCCCCGGCGCATACGGTGAAAAGACTAAAGTACCAATTAAAAAATTACAAATTTACATAATAGTGACCATTTCTCACTTCCAGGAGATACATACGATTTTCAGCAAATTTCCATCGTATTTATCTTGATACGATTTCCTCCCAGAAGCTTTAAAAAATCGTAAGTCGTATTTACCTTCATCAAACATAAATCCGATTTTCCTTAAAAAATCGCATCGTATTTACCTTATTCTGAGATAAATAGGATTCTTTTTTTTTAATTTATTTGGTTTTTGTCAGGGGTAGGTTCGTCCAAAACTATAGAGTGGGGGTATATTGGTAAACCGTGGGGTACAAAAAAAATCCAAAATAATATGTGTTTAACAATGAGGGGTACATTTTTGGTAATAAAAAAGTGTTGGACAAAAAAATAATGAGTGGGGCCTTAACTTTTGCTAGATTAATAATGGACATAAAGTTTGCATTATTTATAACTATGCCATCAAAAATTTCCCCCCCAAATCCCCTTATAAAGTAGTTGTTGTATTAATAAAGAGGGGATAGAAATAGAGGATAAATTTTTTGCTGCAGTTTGGCACTAATTAGTTTGCCAAGCCGCATATATAATACTAGCCCCATAACTCATGCGATGCACGGGGTTGGCTAAATTTCATCGTATAATCGAGTAATTAATTTTTTTTGAAAGAATAATATCGCATCGTACTTGAAAGAAAATTTTGTACTGGTCAACATCGAGCTTGTCAACTGTGATATAAAATTTAATAAGTAGCTTATGTCATTAGACAAATGATGTTACTTTGCAAAATATAAAATCTAATAACTGTGAATAAAAAATTAAATTATAAATATTAATTAAATAACAAATATTATAAATTTAAAAGGAACTTTAATAAAGACATTTAAATTGAACATCCTCGGTAGATAAAATAAGAAGAAAAAGTTTAAAGAACTATAATAATTATCAACATTCATTAAATACAAATACAAAAAATGAACTCATAATAAGAAAGAAAAATTGAACATCCTCCGTATATTTTTTTTTCTCTCATTATAAGGAATGGGCACCCCTTGTGCTCCTTTCAATGAAATTACTTATCGAAAAAAAAGGACAATACAATGAAAAAGTGAAGCACTCGGGTATCATGCATGGTTGAAGGAAAATCCATGATAAAATAGGAGCAGTTATACAAAGTTGAAAAAGAATATGGAGGTTTTATTGTAAATGTGACTGAAGGTCTCGTTGAAAGAAGATGATGAAGGCTCTATTGTAAATGTGATTGAAATTCCCACGGGGAGTCAATGCAGCAACACTGAATGTACTCGAATATTAAAGAAAGATAAAAATATAAAAACCAATTAAAGAAAAGATTTAATACCCGTTGGTGCAAAATGACCAAAATAAAGAAGACAATAAAATAGAAAGTGAAACACGTGGTATCGTGATGGATTTGATGGAAATTACCAATAAAATAGAAGCACATATAGAAAGTTGAAAGAGTACGATTGATGATCAATTGTAAATGTGGCTGAAGTTCTCGTAGATAAAATTAAATTAAAACTATAAATTAAATAAAAAGATTATAAAATCAAAAAGAGATGGTTATTGAGGAACACACTTCGTGTATTTGAACATCTACAATTTTTTAGGGTCCTAAAGTACCCAAAAATACACTGCTAGCATCCCACTTTACGTATTTTAATTTTTCACAAACTTATTATTATATTTTACCAAACTTCTGGTATTTGTAGAGTTAAATTTTTTTTCAAATCCCAAAAGTACCTCAAAACGTACTACTTAACATTTCACTTTAGATATTTTGTTACAAAATAAAAAAAATCACGATCAAGTACACCAAACCACACTTTTTAGGATCTGACTTTACGTAGTTTTTCATGAAATGAATTTTTTTTACCGAATTGATTATTGATGAACAAAATTTACATATTTAAGCATCTAAATATTTTCGAGACAGTAAATCACTCCTTAAAATATAATAGAAGAAAAAAATGAAAAAAAAACCAAAAAGAAACAAAAAAAATGGAAAAAAGGAAGAGAAAAAAATACAAAAAAAAAAACTAAAACCAAAAAAAATTGCAGATCGCAAAAAAAAAAAAACCAAAAAAAAATTGGCATTTGGTGCGAAAATGACAAGCCGCATACATTAAAGAGATAGAGATGACTCATTGCATCCAAATAAATTAGAATTAAAAATTGTAGAATTCACCTCTTTGTACATTCTATTTCCATCCAACGTCTCATGCCTCTTAGATGTTTAATTTCTATACTTTATTAAAAATAAAACTTAACTTTATTGGCATATTAGCCAATTTAGTCAATTTAATTATATGTTAGATGACTTATTTAAAGACACTATTATACAGTCTCGTTCCTGACATTTTATGGGCCCTAGGAAAATAGTGAGAAAATAACCATTTATATAACTATTTTTGAATTTGAGAAAATTTCGATAAAAGACATTTACATATGGGTTTGAAAAGATAGTGCAGACGACATTTACATATACAAATAAATTTTTTCTCGAATTACACCTAGTTCATCAACCGTTTGTTTTTTCTCGAATTACACCTAGTTCATCAACCGTTTGTTTTTGTCTTTTATTGAAATTTACCCCTAATTCGACATTTACATATATAACGTTATTGAGAAAATGTAAGCGTATAAAAAAATAGTGCAGACGGCATTTACATATACAAATAAATATTTTTGATCAAATAATTAAAAGAAAAGAGAACAAAAACAAACGGTTGATGAACTAGGTGTAATTCAAAATCATTTATTATCACATCAACATCAATGTTCTCCAACATATGATTCTCAATTGACAAAGTTGTCAAACTATTTAATCTCTCTTGTGACATTGATAATCTCAAGTATGTTTCAATCAACTTCAGTTTTGAAAATCTTCTCTCCGCTGATGCTACAGTCACGGACACTGTCAGTAAAACTTTATAAGCAATTGCTACATTTGGATACAATCTGCAAGTTTGACAAATTTAAGAATATTAATGGCAGACATTGTTTCAGTTGGCAAAGGCTCTGTTTGGCAACTCCAATCCCCTAGCTTATAGCGGATTTGACAAGCGGATTTAACTAGCTTATAGCGGATGAAAAAAATTAAAGGTGTTTGACAAGCAGTAGCGGATAGCGTTTTAGAGGTAGCTTATAACGTTTTAAAACGCTACTTGAGTAGCGTTTGAGTTATAAACATAAATCTCTCATCTTTTAAGTCATTTTTACCCTTAGTATTTTTATAATATTCCTTCTTTATCCCCCATTAAAGTAAACTAGAATTTTTAATACCCCTAATTTTGAATTACACCTAGTTCATCAACCGTTTGTTTTTGTTCTCTTTTCTTTTAATTATTTGATCAAAAAAAATTATCTGTATATGTAAATGTCGTCTGCACTATTTTTTGATACGCTTACATTTTCAGGGTTACAAATTTATCTTGATACACTAAGAAAACTCTTTTCCTATATAATTAAAACGACACATCATAATTATATTTATTTTAGAAATATACCTACACGTAAATGTCGTCTAAGGCTGATAACACATCTTCAAAATAAAAATTATCTTAATAATTAGTTTAAATATTATGAATATATAACAAAATAATTTATACATATTTTATATTGATTAATTAAATATGCCATTTTATGTCATTTTACATTTATCAGTCAGTTTAACGACTAATTTTACCAAACATTTTATTTATTATCAGCTAGCTTATCCGCTATCAGCCATTAGCTATAAGCTATCCGCTATCAGCTAGCTTATCCGCTATTCGCTATCCACTTATTTTTTGCCAAACAGAGCCAACGTGAATTGTAACACTCTTAATTCAGAGAAAAGATCATCTACATCAAACATCCGCTATATTACCATGAGAAAAAGTTGAGTGAAATTTAACACAACATTATTTCAACTCATTATCATCCATTGACTTTAACTTTTATGAATCTTATAAAAATCCAAAGAAACTTTAAAATGTCTTCAATTCCTCAAATTAGTTTTTCAAAGAAGTAATAATTGTCATATCAACAACAATAACAAAATAGTTGACTTTAAATGATTCTTCAGTGTGATCGATTTTCATGTTCCTCGTTGTTCTCTCCAAAAATGTTATTTTTTCTAATCACAAGACGTTTTGTTGGAAAGATGAACTCAACATTCATTTAAAGTTCGACACTTTTTGAAGTATTCATACTTTTTGTAAAACATTCCTCTTGATATTTTTCAAAATAGGATAACACATCTTCCAATTATTTTATGGTAGTGTCGATGCACACAGACCTAGACTGCAACTTTTTACTAACCATAGTAATAGAAAGAAAATAGTGTATAACCACACTAAGAAAAAATTCAAAACTTTCTAGTGCATTAATCAAACTCTCCGCATCACTCTTTGTCTTTGCATCATTATCATAACATTCATATAATTCCGACAAAGTCATTCTTATTTGGGGTCTTTTTACTAGACCTAAAAAAAGTCTATGACAGGTAACACACTCACACTCGAGCCTTACAAAACCTAGTCTATGACCGCATAACTATATATACCTACTATAATCAGAGCTTTTCAAAATGGAAATGACTCCACCAGAGGTAATCGTAGCTAAGAGGAAGATCACATGCAACTGTGCATTAATGTTGCAGGGACACTTATTTAGGGGTGTTCAAGGGTCATTTTTACAAATCCTTTCGAACCAATTATATTTATTTAGTTTGGTGTTGGCTCTTTTTTTTCAAAGTCTGAAACAAACTAGCCCGATAGTGAACAAATTGGTTCGGATCGAGGTCACTAGTTTTGTACCAACAACGTTAATTTTTTAAAATTCAAATTCTGCATTTTATTTGTATAGTCAACACTTCTAAATAGTCAAAAAATTCTAAATTTAAACAATATACCAAACCTAACCAAACCAAACCAAACCGAATCTCATTAATCAGAGTGAGTTACTAAACCTAGACACTCAAATCTCCCAAAAAACATAAAAATGTATGTGTTCATTCAAGTTCACGGTAGACGAGTGTAATTTTTTTTAAATATGTAGCCCAAATCAAACCATTAAAGGACACAATATGATGATATGAGTTTGACCTGAATATGAAAAATAGTCAAATTAAATAACTTTATATTCTGGGAAACATCTCATTTTCGTTGTGAGAAGTTTGAGTCTCACAATGAGGGATCAAGCTCAAATAAAAAATCATATAAAAGCGAAATTAAAAGTCGAGTTAGTCCGGTCAAAAAAAAAGTCGAGTTAGTTACATGTTTTGAGACACATGACACTGATGATTATGACATTAGTTTGCCTCGCTTCCAAAAGCATTTGATACTTCGTAAAGACCACTTTAGAATATAAAAATGGTTTTTTTGTACTATATATTTTTTGAAAAATACACTTCTAACAAAGTTCACATCATCGTATATATGTGTTTACCATCGTATATATATGTGTTTACTATATATATATATATATATATATATATATATATATATATATATATATATATATGTTTAAGAGTATATATACGATGGAGTGAACATATATGAAATCTCCATATTTAATTTGAAATCTCCTTTCTCAACATATATGTTTTACCATCGTATATATGCTTCCCATTTCCATCGTATATATGTTTTGCCACATTTAGTATATACGATGGTCAAATTATGAGAATCGTATATACATTTATTTTAGTATATCTGACGACGTATATATACCATTTTGAGTATATTTCCTTTTTTGGAGCTAATGATATTTTGGAGTTTTTAAATTTTGTTAAGGGTATTGTAGTCTTTTTGCAAGGTATGTGGGGGTAGAAGGGAGAGTGGTGGGGGTAAAAAAACCCTATAAAAAAGTTATTAGTTTTGTAAACTGTTCCAGATCCAACTTTGGCTAGATAATGGACCTAAAAGCCCAATTGTAAGTCAGCCCAATTGCGACACTATATAAACCACTACACACTCCAAACATGTTATCCTTTCACTACTCCTCTCATATGCTACAGATAATAATAATAATAATAATAATAATAATAATAATAATAATAATAATAATAATAATAATAATAATAATAATAATAATAGTTAACAAGCTTATCATTTAAAATAACAATAAGAATTTCAGGAAAAAAACAACAATGAAGAATGGTTTAAGAATAGTACATTACGCTTATTAAACAACACAGATTCGTAGCCCAATTGGTTAAGTGATACGCCTTGATTAGTACGTGATTAGTTGGTGATGGGTTCGGTCCCTTTCCCTCACATTTTTGTGATATACCTCTGCGAAATAATCAAGTTTGACCGAGTCAACACGAACTAATGACATAATTACTGGTCCATGTGCATAACTGACCCGACACTGAGTTTGACCGAGTCAACACGGGCTGATGACGTAATTACTGGTACCAGTCCATGTGCATAATTGATCCGAGTTTGACCGAGTCAACGTGGACTGACCCATGTGCACAACCGATTAGACAAAGTTTGACTGAGTCAACACGAATTGGTCCATGTGCATACCGATCCAACACTGAGATTTGTCTTTATTCCACTTCTTAATGAATGGCTCAGATCCACCAATACTTGGATATTTTCACCAGCGCACATCCATCTGATGGAAGGAAAGGAAAAACTAAATCTTAAAGGTGCTATAAATACACCCAATTCCCCTTTGCTTTCTCTCACACCCCCACTTAACCCAATCACTCACAATTTTAAAATCTCTTTTTCTTTCTCTCAAAATCTTTTTAGTCATACTAACACTGCCCTTCTGGTCCTCTCTCCCATCCACATCTCTCTCTCTCCCTTCCTCCCCTCTCTTCCCTTCGACTCCCTCATATCTCTCTCCTTCTATCCTCCAACCAGATGTATTGTTTGGTCTCTTGATAGAGGAGTTCATCCTATATTAGGAATGCTCGGAATTGGAAAAAGTATGTATGCAAAATATTTGTGCTATATGTTTTATTTGTTGTAATGCCATAAAATGTTAATTGTGAGTCTGTGTAATGCTTTTCAATTAGAAGCTTTATAAGAATAATTTTTTTTTTTGAAATACACCCACTAATCTAAACTTATTCACATTCCTATGTGGTGTCGAATTCATGAATGTGAAAAAAGAGCAACAATCATAGTTGTAACAAAAAAATTGGAAATTTAGGTGAAAATTAAATGATGTCACTCCAATTTTATAGTGGTGTTATTGTTTGTGTATGCCTTTTTAATTAAATGTGTTTAGGTGAATATTTAGTATTACCTACTTTTTTTTTGCTTTTCAGATCTCTTGCGGCATGTCGATTGAATTTGACGCACGAACATGCGATGAAAAACTGAATATACCATAGACATCTGCTGTCCTTAATTCATTGGCGGAGGCTGGCGCACAACATGAGAATATTGTCTGGAGGTAACGTTTCTTCCAATTCAATTGTTGGTTCAAGAGACTACTGTCTTTAACTATATATTGTAATGATTATGGGCCATGTGTGATAACTTTTTCTAGTCTGAGTTTCCAGGATAAACACAGCTCCTTTGAACACAAGTATGACGGGCATGGAACCACCGTCGTCGCTACCAAAATGGGGAATTACGTCATTCTTGGAGTGGATGGACAAGTTACGATAAAAACGGTGAACTTGTCCAACATACGGAAAATCGCTCTCACGAATAAACCCTTCGTTAGTCACATACTCGAAAACATTTTCTAAATTTTGCCCCTTGCGGTCTTGCTGCTCATTCTTCACTAGAGCGGTATAGATGTCTTGCTGACTCAAAGAAACAATCTGCTTAGTTCGAATCTGGTGCTTTGCCTCTGCAGCGGTGCAGACGGCAAAAGCGAAGCATGAACCCCCTGGATATTGATCTCCAACTGGGCGAAATTTTATACGGTCTCGCCAATCAAATTCAATTTCATGCTGTTGAAAAAAAAAACTTACATTATCACACTTGTCAATAATCGCTGCCTGTGGTATGTAGATACGTACCACATTCACCCATAAGGTGTTATGAACCGCCTTTCCCTTGCTGCCAAACGACAGAGTATATCTTGTTTGATCTAAATGACTGCTAGATGGACTTATGGTACATATAATTGTTGTCCGAGCATTGCCCCCAAGTGAAGACTTGATATTTCGCGCTTTTGAATCTTTATATGGTATGTCATGATTTTCTCCATCAACATTAAAGAACAATCCAAAAGTAAATCGGACTCCTGTAATCACATAGCACCAATGGTCTTTATTTTAGCTTCATAATTTATACCACTTTAAATTACCAAATTTCCACTTGCACAAGACTATGTTAACAAAATTACATACAAAAAGACCTATAAATATATTTTGTGCAGATTGCGGGACCTTAGTTTCTTGATGACGGATGCAAGAGCCCGTAAACTTATGAAGTTACTGTTTGCTTTTCTTCATCGGATGAACTTATTTCAGAGATTTCTTCAATTCCAAAGAAGATCCACAAAATTCTAAAAAAATTTAAAATATTAATCAATGTGACTAGTTTTTATCAAAACTTTCGAGATCAAACTATGAAGATAAAACGTACCAAACTTCGCCATGTAAGTCTTTACAACGTGTGAACTTTCGCTTGAAATGCTCTCTACAAATGCAAATATTAATAGAAAAATGAAAAAATATTGATGATGCCTTCTCTCTTTCCTCTACATAAACTCACTAATGTTTTGAGCTCACCAAACGGATTATTTGATGTGATCTTGAAATGTCTTGCCTTGCAAATGCAGATACAATTTTATTTAATGAATACATTCTTGTATCTTTGCGTAGATATATAAGAGAAACCTAATTTGAACATTTGGGGAAACGCCCATTGGTGAAATATAACAATATAATCTGAACTAAGTTTAACAAGAATAACACAAGATTCTGGAGAAAACTAGTAAACAAACTAATCCATATTTCAAAGTTACCTTCACAGTTTTTGATAAGTTTCTTCAGATGGTCAGCATTGTCAACTGTTACTTCACTCTTGGAGTGGAGCGATTTTCCGTGAGAGCGATAAAAACCCAAGTTCTGAACCGGTTTACTAAAGTTCAACCTAAACAAGTGTTATACCCTAATTTTGTCCGTCTTCTTTTTCTTGCTTTAGTCGTCTTTTTATTAGCGGCGTGCTTCGGAGTCGCGTGATTATGGGAAATATTAGTGTAGAGTCTTGGTTACCAATTCAAACCAAATCCAGTCACTCCGTTCAGCTAAACTCGAAATACCATTGTTTAAATTAGGCATGCGCGCGAATGATCGATCTTCTCGTGCGTTCTTCAATTTAATTATCTGTATTTGAGTTTAGTCGTATGTGAGCAGGTCCACCTAAAGTCATTTTTCTCAAAATTTGGTTTAAATTCAGACTAATGCGATTCCGAGTTAATTGTGGGGTTTGTAGTTAACACGCCCATTTTTGGTTTAGTTTTAGCGTATTTGTCGAGTCCGGCCCGTCCTCGTCTTTATATTTGGTCTGACTCCTTTTTCTTATTATTTTATCCGTATTTTGTTTATTTAATTTATTTAAACGTATATACAGCCCAAAAATGTCAAAAAAATTCTATTTAGTTTAATTTACAATTTAAGAGCACTTAATAGTCCAAAAGGTCCAAAAATACAAAAAATAATAATATTAAAAATAAAAAGAATATAAAAAACGAAAATTAAATAAAGGAGCAGCATCAACAATCTTTAGGGGTTCGTCTTGCTCTCCAAGACTACTCAGCAGGCCCGCATTACCAGATCTGCAAAAGCCCGGTCAAACCAGTCAAAACACATTAATGCTAATGACCTAATTTTTACCTATAAAATGACAAATCAATCCACAATCTAAGGGGACAAAAAAAAATTCTCTGCAATCACCTAAAAGATTAGGGGTTCACATCGTAACCCTAATCATCAAAACACTAAGTTCGAGTTCTGGCGAGACGGCAAACACCACAACCGCCCTCGATCCGCTCCTTATTGCATCTTGTTAATCACGTTCGGTCACCACAACAAACCCCCATGAACGGATACCAAATCATTGCGTGAAGCCACCTCCTCATAGCATCTTCGATGTGATCACCATAAGCGTGAACGCTCTTGCATGCCATCGGGTTTGATCATGAATATGTCAGAAAGTGCAACTTCTCAATTGGTGAACGGTCTCCATATCTCATCCTTTCCTTCATTGAATTATTTAATTTTCAGTTTCATAGTATTTATATAATAGCATGTATTTTATGTGGCCTATGAGATGTCATGTTCATATTTATATAAATTTGTTAGCGTTAGAAAGATTTTTTTTTTGAAGAGTGCGTTTCTCTTTTATTTCAATAGTTGAATAGTCGAGTTTGGGTCTCATTGCCATATTGTTTTAAAATTTGTATCAACGTTTTTATTATGAATTAAGAAAATGTTTTCTTATATTCAAAGTAACTCATTAGCTACTCAAACTCTTTGATCAAAATGTTTATCTTCAATTTTCAAATGTCTCAAATTTCAAAATAGAAAATTAACTAAAAACATAATACATAAATATTTTATATTAAGAACTATATGTGATTTGATCCCCTACCAAAGGGTATGTAGGAGCAGAGGAAGAGCTCACCTCATGTCAATCGCATTAATAAAAACCATTTTTCCTAGTTCCTCTAATTATTTATCTTTCCTACTCTTTTAAAAGATAATAACCAAAATAATTAAATATTTTTCCATCCAAAATCAAATAAAAGACTAAGTCGGTTGTACAACCGGTTTAGTCATCATCCTAGGACCAATGAAATTGCATACTTTAGTAATCCTAAAAATTTATAAAATTGTAAATAAATCATTTTTCCTAAAAATAGGGGACTAAGTCGGTTGTACAACCAAGGTTAGTCAGCGTTCTAGAACTAATGAGTCAGATACCAGTCCGTCAGAGTTCTAGAATACCTATTCTAAAACCAACTCACCTCACATCAAATAAACTTCTTCCAAAAAACCTCAAAAATACTTTCAAAAGTAGGGGACTAAGTCGGTTGTACAATCGGGTTAGTCAACATCTAGGAATCGATGGTATGCAGTTCAAGGAATCCTAGGACCCTTACACTAAAAAAAAAAACACCAACCCATAAACTTTTTCGGGAAGAACTACGTAGCTTTGATTCCTCCATTGCATCCGGAGGTGCGTAGGAGCAAGACTCAACCCTTGTCAAGCACTAAAACCAAAAACTTAAATAAGTCTTTTTCTTCACAAATAAAAGGGTAACAATTAAATAAATCCTAACTAATTAGACAATAGGATGTCGTAAGGTGCTAATACCTTCCCCACACATAACGACTCCCTACCCTAACAACGCCTCGTCCTAAAACTTCAAAGGGATTTTCCGAATTTGCCCTTAAACTAAAATTTGGTGGCGGCTTCCTTTCGAACTTTCGAAGAATCCTTTCCCGGATTTTTCGGTCGCTACAGCTGGCGACTTCACTGGGGACTTAACTTTTTAGAGAGTCAAAACCTAGTCTAATTAGTTGTTTTAATTTAATTTTTACCCTTCCCTTGTTTATTTATTTTTGCATGTTATATTATTTATTTGATATATAAACCCTAGGGTAGAAGACGATATTTGTATATATGTTTGTTTGTCTGCTTTTGCGACTTTTGGGTTGTTTTTAAATTGCTCCTACACACACTTCACTTCTACACTTCACACACGTGAGAAAAGTCCTCTACCCGGACTCGAGCATAAACCTAAGTTAGAACGAGATTGCGTAGTGATGGCCTGCGGGACGTACGCCTCGTTGGGTGGTCACGAAAATCTCACCTAGAGTTTTGATTCCTTTTGAGGATGCTATCCCTTCTAATAGCTTGCCTATTCTTTGGGTCGATGTTCTTGACTGAGTCCTTGGCTCTAGGGACCATGTGTAGGATTCTTTAGAACTATCCCTGTGAGGTTCACTATAAAAGAAACCTTAGACCCACTCTGTAAGATACATTTTTAGGGTCACAAAGGAGCTTTATACCCTCGCATTCAAACAAATATTTATGCATACCGTCTTCTATCAAAGAAAAAAAAATAATAAAAAAAAATATAATCAAAACCAAAGATCATTTTTTTACTACTTTTTTAGAAAATATACCACATGCATACAGCAAATAAACATCTACTGTTGCATGCACTTTTTTGACCGTCAGGGAATTTAAATCTTTACCTTGGAGAGAAGCTGTGCACGCTGAAGTCAAAATTAAATTTTGTACTTTACTCTCCAATGAAAAGTTTATAATTCCCCGACATGACGAATAAAATCATATATTATCATTTCATACACATACATCACATTCGCATACATTTATTCGTTCATTCGCATTCTCATTTTATGCGCATTCATTCATTTGCATACTTACATCATGCATTATAAAAACGAAAAAAAACATAATTTTGAGAGAAAGATTGTGATGAGAGGTGAGACATTCTTGTGAGATAAATAATTCTTTTTGAAAAAGTTTAGTCATACTTCGTTGCAAGCTCAAGGTGTTTCAAGTCACTCAGTTTTTCAAATTTTTAGCTTGCTCACATTTTTTAACCAAACGTTGCATCTCTTCCATCCCATGATAAATGACCGAAATGCCCATCAAAAATTTCTATCATGTTTTAAATGTTATTTCTCTACGAAGCATTTGTGTAGTGACTTGGGTAACATGCGTGTTTATTTTTGTCTGAGTCGGTTAGCGTCCCTACCTTACCATCATCCCCACAAAAGTCTAATCCCACCCCACCACCTATAAAGTACATACTCCCACATCGAGACATAGTTGACGTTTCTGGTTGGTTCCCCTAGTGAAATAACACTTTAGGCCCTCCATACTGGGGCAAATGTATGATCTCTAAAATACCTTGTCAACGTTATATTCCCTTGGTGCAAGTCCTTTACAAAAAAAAAAAATTCAAAAAGGCCCGTTAGGTTGAAAACTCGTAAGAGCGGCCTAAGCAAAAATTAGGGCATAAAAAAAAGAGAAATAAAGAAAAAGAGCAAATGTATAAAAGTAAATAAATTATTGACCTTAAGTTAACGAGCAATCATGATTTGAAATGAAGTTTGACCATCTTCCCATACCCTCGAAAGAAACCCGTGCTACCCACCTTAAGCCAAAATCTAAAAACCTTTCAATCACCCTAGACAAGGATCAATTCCACATCAAAAATGGTGTATCATTTTTATCAAGTCACTCAGCTCGAAAGAAAGAAAAAGAAAAAATCAAAATCAAAATCAAAAAAGAAAAAAACTGAAGTAAAAAAAGAGGATCGAAAAATCACGACAAAACAAACGTGGTACAATTATGAGCTGATACTTCTTACCATTAAATGCATAAGAAATCCTTGTCTAAAATAAATCCTCAAACACTTCCTTTAACCTCAATATCCTCCATAAACCCTTAGCCACGTTAAAATCCTAAACAAGTCCATCCAACCATGAGGCACATCAATTACTCAATAAAATCTCAAACACTCCTTTGAGCCTAAAAACCATTTCCTTCATAAATCATCACCCATTAGCCAAGTTACATCACCAAATCATTTGTCCCATCAATCATCAAACACCTCTTTGAACCCAATTATCCCTTCCTTCATAAATCATTAACCACCGCCACATTACAACCTCTGAGTTCATTCCGATCATTGATGATTGCTTTTGTTTTCTCAAAGTTTTAATTTCAGGACAAGTAAGTTTATTTATTTATAATATGTTTGCTCAAAAAAATATATATCTCAAAAAAAAAAAAAAAAAAAACTCAAAAGAAAAGAAAAATCAAAAGGCTTGCGCCACAAGATTCATTCAAGTTACAGTTATACTAAGACAAGGTCTAGTGATCACCAAGTGTAGTTTTCATCATAGCAAACTCAAGATTATTGTAGTCCGAGAGTCATAACCAAAAGTTTATACTAGGATCGTCGCCTAGATCCTAAAGTGGGGCATCCTTTCGCCATCTATTCCATTTAAACTTGGGAAAATTTGTGCAGTGTCATACCACACCCAAATTTATTGCCATACCGCACAAACTCCAAAACCCATTACCTTAACTCCGTCGCTTTCCACAACCTCACCAAAACAACAAATCTGAATCCGGCTTATCAAGTGAGGCAACCCATCACCCTTCACTCCACCTACAAATGGGGACATTCACCATACACCCATCTCATCCCCTTGTTATATCCACATCAACAAAACCATACCGGGCAATTTCTCAACTCATTACCCTATATGTTGCTACTCTAGTCGTGGGCAATCCTGTCCTCTTACCATAAATGGGGCAACACCAAACTCTACTGGTTGAGACAATATCTATTGCTTGTCCACCTTTCATTCCAAAGCCAATGCATTCCCCATTCATCATTTTCTACACCTCTAGCTTGTTAGCACTAGACAGGGGCAAGTTATTCACTCACAATCATCAAATCTAAATTAGGGCAATCTCGGCTTGGAAAAACCTATTGACGAAGACCAGTCATTCATCCTTTCATGCGTCGCATTCGTCCATACCCTTGAACCAAGTTAACTGACTCATTCATCTATGTTTGCACTACTATACATGTTTTCTTAACAATGCTTCAGAGAGATAGAACACAAGTTGATAATGTGATACTGAAATTCCACTTATCATGGGGCGTCAAAATGGAAGAGAAAAATGAGCGAGTTAGCAAGTTCTTTTCACATCAGTGTCTGTAAATAACAACCTTGAGATTGCCGAAGTTTGAATCAAATCTAATCTTTCCAAAGAATTATCAATATTCATCTCCGCCTCTCGCATCCAAAGTCTCACATCTCATCATCACAAAAAATGTTTCTGCACTCAATCAGTCATTTCATATCATCACACCATAGCATTTGCATTCAAACATTTCATTTGCATCATATTAACATTCATACTTCATGCATCCATCAGATAAATAAATAAAAAGCAAGCAAAAAAAAGCAAAAAGCAAAAAACAAAAGAGAAAGGAATCACCTATTTCATCCAAAGACCCCACCAAAAATCACTTGTTGCATGTGCATGTATTGTTGGCGTTGTATGTCCATCACATGATGTATCGCCTGCCGATCGACTTCAAGTGTCGATACCCATATTTTGTTCCTCTAGGATCAAAGCTCTAAGCGTTGATCCCGTGATCGCATCACGATCACCGAGTGATCCTGCACTCCCGAGTGGTCCTTCGAGCACTCACGCTCCTTCATGATCCTAAGTGGCCCAGTCGCAAACGCCGAGTCGAGCCCGGCGGACCTTCCGGACCGCGTGGTCCTTCGGACTAGTTGTGTCGGCTAAGACACACGCAGTCGCCCTTCATGGTCAACATATCGATTCTGGGACGATCTTGACCCATCATGGCCGCTTCGAGTATAAAGGCCCCTCGCATCCGCTTTAATTAGTACCGTAGCTAGTTGCGCTCCTTCGCACTACGATGGTCCTTCAATTAAGGCCTGGCGGCCTTCTTTCGACCTTAAGTGGTCCTTCAGAGCCTTGTCGCTCCTTCGGACCACTGAGTGGTCCTTCGAGCCTTAGTGCTCCTTCGTGTCCTTTGACGACTTTCATTCAAATCTCGGTTAATCGCCAAGTATTAACCACTCCTCTTATCTCTCAAACTTTCCACTTCCCCTTAAACGGACAAAATTAGCGCGTCTATCTTATCTTTATTCCTATTTCTACTACAAAAGTTCTAGAGCTCAAGACTTTCTAGTAAAATATTAATAAAGAGGCAAAATTATTATACCCCAATTTTGTCCGTCTTCTTTTTCTTGCTTTAGTCGTCTTTTTATTAGCGGCGTGCTTGGTCGCGTGATTATGGGAAATATTAGTGTAGAGTCTTGGTTACCAATTCAAACCAAATCCAATCCTCAGTTCATTAAACTCGAAATACCATTGTTTAAATTAGGCATGCGCGCGAATGATCGATCTTCTCGTGCGTTCTTCAATTTAATTATCTGTATTTGAGTTTAGTCGTATGTGAGCAGGTCCACCTAAAGTCATTTTTCTCAAAATTAATTTGGTTTAAATTCAGACTAATGCGATTCCGAGTTAATTGTGGGGTTTGTAGTTAACACGCCCATTTTTGGTTTAGTTTTAGCGTATTTGTCGAGTCCGGCCCGTCCTCGTCTTTATATTTGGTCTGACTCCTTTTTCTTATTATTTTATCCGTATTTTGTTTATTTAATTTATTTAAACGTATATACAGCCCAAAAATGTCAAAAAATTCTATGTAGTTTAATTTACAATTTAAGAGCACTTAATAGTCCAAAAGGTCCAAAAATACAAAAAAAAATAATAATATTAAAAATAAAAAGAATATAAAAAACGAAAATTAAATAAAGGAGCAGCATCAACAATCTTTAGGGGTTCGTCTTGCTCTCCAAGACTACTCAAGAGCCCGCGCATTACTGATTCGCAAAAGCCCTCAAACCACCAAAACACATTAATGCTAATGACCTAATTTTTACCTATAAAATGACAAATCAATCCACAATCTAAGGGGACAAAAAAATTTCTGCAATCACCTAAAAGATTAGGGGTTCACATCGTAACCCTAATCATCAAAACACTAAGTTCGAGTTCCCGGCGAGCGAGACGGCAAACACCACAACCGCCCTCGATCCGCTTCCTTATTGCATCTTGTTAATCACGTTCGGTCACCACAACAAACCCCCATGAACGGATACCAAACTGTTGCGTGAAGCCACCCTCCTCATAGCATCTTCGATGTGATCACCATAGCGTGAACGCTCTTGCATGCCATCGGGTTTGATCATGAATATGTCAGAAAGTGCAACTTCTCAATTGGTGAACGGTCTCCATATCTCATCCTTTCCTTCATTGAATTATTTAATTTTCAGTTTCATAGTATTTATATAATAGCATGTATTTTATGTGGCCTATGAGATGTCATGTTCATATTTATATAAATTTGTTAGCGTTAGAAAGATTTTTTTTTTGAAGAGTGCGTTTCTCTTTTATTTCAATAGTTGAATAGTCGAGTTTGGGTCTCATTGCCATATTGTTTTAAAATTTGTATCAACGTTTTTATTATGAATTAAGAAAATGTTTTCTTATATTCAAAGTAACTCTGTTAGCTACTCAAACTCTTTGATCAAAATGTTTATCTTCAATTTTCAAATGTCTCAAATTTCAAAATAGAAAATTAACTAAAAACATAATACATAAATATTTTATATTAAGAACTATATGTGATTTGATCCCCTACCAAAGGGTATGTAGGAGCAGAGGGAAGAGCTCACCTCTGTCAATCGCATTAATAAAAACCATTTTTCCTAGTTCCTCTAATTATTTATCTTTCCTACTCTTTTAAAAAATAATAACCGAAAATAATTAAATATTTTTCCATCCAAAATCAAATAAAAGACTAAGTCGGTTGTGGCAACCTTAGTCATCATCATCCTAGACCAATGAAATTGCATACTTTAGTAATCCTAAAAATTTATAAAATTGTAAATAAATCATTTTTCCTAAAAATAGGGGACTAAGTCGGTTGTACAACCTAGGTTAGTCAATGTTCTAGACTAATGAATTTGTGACAAATCAGGGAGTTCTAGAATACCTATTCTAAAACCAACTCACCTCACATCAAATAAACTTCTTCCAAAAAACCTCAAAAATACTTTCAAAAGTAGGGGACTAAGTCGGTTTATCTGATCCGGGTTAGTCGTCATCTGAGAATCGATGGTAATGCATGTTCATGGAATCCTAGGACCCTTACACTAAAAAAACACCAACCCATAAACTTTTTCGGGAAGAACTACGTAGCTTTGATTCCTCCATTGCATCCGGAGAGTGCGTGGAGCAAAGACTCAACCTTGTCAAGACTAAAAACAAAAACTTAAATAAGTCTTTTTCTTCACAAATAAAAGGGTAACAATTAAATAAATCCTAACTAATTAGACAATAGGATGTCGTGGGGTGCTAATACATTCCCCACACATAACGACTCCCGAACCCTAACAACGCCTCGTCCTAAAACTTCAAAGGGATTTTCCGAATTTGCCCTTAAACTAAAATTTGGTGGCGGCTTCCTTTCGAACTTTCGAAGAATCCTTTCCCGGATTTTTCGGTCGCTACAACAAGTATGCTTTAATTGTTTGCAGTCATTCTGCAGTTTTTAGATCTCAACTCATTTTTCACCCACTGGCAATCCACCTCCCACCGCCGTGCAAGATACTCTGGCCACCACTCTCTCTCTCTCTCTCCCTCCCTCTCTCTTCCTCTTCAATGGTACTTTCTCAACTCTCTCACTTGTATGTGATCCACAGGATCTGTTTGCATTTCAACCTAGATCCTAACAAATTGGTCATCTCCACTTCAACCTAGATTCAATGCAACCACATGATTTGTTGGCTTCTTGAATTTGTGTTTTTTAGGTTTTGCGAATTGCTTGGTTGATGGATTCATTATCATCTCCATTTCTCTTCTTGAATATTGTTTTTTTATTAGTATTGGTTCATGGGATTCATTATCATCTCCATTTCTCTTCTTGAACATAAACATTTAAAGAGAAAATAATTATAATTGTGGGAAGTGAGATCTCTTTAGAGAGAATGATACATACATTTGTCAAAAAAATTATTCAAATTGAAATAAGGCTGATGTAAAATGTTTACTTGAGCAGTAATGATAATTTATTTTTGACGAAATTAATTTTTTAAAATTCAGTTTAGCAAAAAAGAAAGCTACAAAATGGAGATTTTACTTAAAATTAATTTTATCAATTTTAAGTGTAAGAACCAAACATTTTCTTTTGCTTTTCAAAGAAAAAATTATTCGGTCTAACCAAATTTCATCTATTCGATTTTCAAAGAAAGATTCTGGAATCAATTCTAAGAACAAAAACAATGTGAATATAATTGAGAAACTAGCTTTGGTTAAATGTGGTTACCTAAGTCAAACACATGAATGGTATTTTTTAAATATTATTTACCTTTTGATTTGATCAAGCTATATATGTTATCTCTTTGATCTTAATGTAATTTTCTGGCATTAAACAAAGACAAAAACTACAAATCAAACAAACAAACAAATTTATCCCAACACAAAATTTTACAAATAAGGATAAATCATAAAGTAAGATTATTACACCCAAGCCAATACAAAAAAAGAAAAAAAAAAACACTTACATAAAACAACAAAAACATTAGATTTCTGATCTCTCTATAGATTGTGATATGATCAAAGACAGCTAAGCATAGCTTAGTACTGAGTAACCAATACTGTTCAATTTCTGGTCCAATGACTTAATTTACCTCAAGATATGAAAGGTCGACCCGGTGCTCCCGGATTTAATTTCTGTAGTGGACAAACTCAGTGTTGGCCAGCACAAAATTTGATCCTAAGTATGAGCAGAGATTAGTCTTTCGTTAAAAGCGTTAGGATACTCTGTAGATCACTTGTAAAAGTCCCAAAAAAAAAAATAGCTTACTATTGAGTGAGAGAAGAAGCATTGCCGGTAGAAGGAGAAGAATTAGAGAAACAAGAATTCTTATGATTATGCATCCAAACCTTAAAAACTTGTCTACTAACACCAATACTTTCACAAAACCTTTCTATCTCTTCATCAAGTTCTTTCCTTTGAAGTTTCCACCCTAACTTTTCAGCAAACCCCAACATTTTCTCTTTCTGCTCCGCCGTGAATTTTGACCGGAACCTCTTCCTCCTCCCATCTCCACTACCATCACCACCAGAATACTCCATCATCTGATCTCCAACCGCCACAATACTACTTTCTCTTGCTGTTGATGGGTACGATGATGTTGTCACTTTCCGGTGGAAGTTTCTGTGACAACCACAGGCTGCACATTGGAGGTTTCCGGTGGAGTTTGATATGTCGTCGACGGTGAACTCGCCGCAACCATCGGTGGCGTAACTTCCTAAACTTGCTGCATGGTTTCTTAAACACTCTCTGTAGAGATAATTCTCTATAGAAGAAGATGATGATGATGGTGATAATATTCCTCTTCCTTCCATTTTCTTTCTCTCTCTTTTTTCTTTCTCTTTCTCTTTGGTTGTGGAAAGAATATAATGAAGGGAGAAATGAATGAATGTGGGAGTGGAATGACAATAATGGACATGGTTGGAAGGGATATATACAGTGTTCCCCAATGTGTGGACATGCTAGCATTGTAGACAACTAGGCAATATCTCTCTCCACACCATATCTATATCTACTTCATGCGTGTATATACACAAAAATTAAAATAAAATAAAAAATGTGTATTTTTGTCAAAACACTTTTTATTACTACTAATCTTAATCTACCTCTTTTAATTGTGTGCTTAGAAGAAATTTTATAATACTTGAGTTGGTAGAGGTTTGGGTAATTGTTTGATAATCATGTGATTTTGAATGGATTAAATTTTTGTAATAGGGATTTTTAAAGAATTTAGTTTGTATTAAATACATTTATCATTAAGTATAGAGTTAAATATGTTTTCAGTTCCTATAAAATTTAAAAATTTTGTTTTAGTCGATATAAATTTTTACTCACTTTTAGTTCCTATGTTTTTTCCCAAATCGATGTTTTTAGTCCTCATGATTGTTAATAGCACTTTGAAGTCTTATAAAAGACCCAAAAAGTGCTAATAAAAGTCATGAGGTTTGAAAGCATTGAAGGGGAAATGTAGGTACAAAAAGTGAGTAAAAATTTTTATAGAGACAAAAGATAATTTTTTTTAAAAATTTTACAGGGACAAAAACATATTTAACCATTGAATATATATATATATATATATATATATATATATATATATATATATATGTTTTGATTAGATTATGATTGAATATATTTTTACATTAAAAGCGATTAAATATAAATTTAATTAATGTAATTTTTCTAACCTTGCACAAATATTTTCCCTTTTCTTTTAAGTAAAGAAAGTCATTAAAGGAGGTACACTCAATCTCACATATCTTGCCTTCATTGTGTTAAATCTGAATTATATACATACATACATATATATATATATTATAGGGTGTTCGTGGTGCAGTTTGGTTCGGTTTTGAGACAAAAAGTGAACCGAACCGCAAGGTAAAATTATATGCGGTTTGGTTTGGTTCGGTTGGCTTCCTAAAATAAAACCAAACCAAACCAAACCAAACTAATACGATTTGGATTGGTTCGGTTTTTTCCAAGACAAAAATAATTTAAAACGGAGTTAAAAATAACTAACATAAAAAAGGCTAACATAAATCAAGAAAAAATCTACTCAAATATATGTAGTATATAAATCACTCTCTTTTAATTTTTTTCAAATAGTTAAGACAATGTTTATAAAAGAATTTGAATTAAATTTTTTGTTGTAATTTTTAAATATAGCATAACTATATGGATTGTTTGTAAGTGAGTCGAAGAATTAATTGGATTTGGGCTAGTAAGTGAGTGAGAGTTGGGTTGTAGTTGCATTTGGATTAGTGAATGTTGTAATTCAATAAACCTTAGTGTTACTTACGGTTTGGTTTCGGAAATCAAAATCGCGAACCGAACCGCGCGGTGCAATGAAAAAAAGAACCAAAACAAAATCGATCAAAAACGATTTTTTGCGGTTTTCGATTTGGTTTGTTCGGTTTTGAAGACCCCTATATATATATATATGATAAGATTGGTTGTTTAATCTTGAAATCATGAATGCATGCTAAAATGATTGATGCATGACTTGAAAGCTTAATTGTATGCATCACTATTTATGTTGAACTTGAATGTACATTTTCCTTGTTCTAAATAAAATATGTTTGCTCAATCTCTAGTTCTAGATGCTCTCATGCTAATAGAGTGATCATAAACAAGTTTACAAATTTGGGTTCATAACTAAAATTATTGCATGATGCTTTAGGCTTTGAGAACACATGTTAAAAATTTATTCAAAATGAATTGTTCTTAAAGTGTTAAATAAAGTGTTGCATTGTCAAGTGTTATAATCTTTTGCAGAAATTTTGACTACGGTATTCATTTATATAATGTGGTGTTAAATGCTAAATGAATATTATTTTTCGATAAGTGCTAAATGAATTAACATCTTGTAGTGTAAGTTGATCTTCTTCATAACTAAGCTAACAAACTATTTCTAATGTGCTTATGCTTAAAAGAAACTTTTTTACACCATATTTGATTATAAACATTCCCATACTGTGGTTTGATGATTTGAATATGGTTTCATTAAGCTTTAGGTTTGGATAACACATGTCAAGAGTTAAGAGTTAAGAGTTGATGTAAAATGCATTTAAAAAGGGGGTGTGTTGAACATAGTCATGTGTTGTTAAGTGTCATTTTATCCATTATTATGTCTTACATATTGCACAAGATTCACTCCTTAAATTTTCAAGTAAATAAAATGGGTGCAAAATAATTGACATCATTTTATGAAAATTAACCTCTTTTTTAAGGCAAGTTATCAATAGGTGTGCACTTATCTATTGTGAAGTTCTGATATGTGCATATTAAAGAACATGTTCCCAATCGGTAAACAAGTTCTTTATTGATAGGATTTATTCTCTCATATTCTAAGTTGTAGTGGATATATGTCATATTTGGTTTCTGAAAGTCTCGTGTGCGTATATATTTTTCAAGACAAAAGTTTGGAAGAATCAAACTTCGTTTGCATAGTTTGAGAAGCCTATACTTTATTTGATGAGGAATATAAACTTGGTTTTACAAAAATCGAGCTATGTTTTATGTAAAAGATTCTTCTTCATCATGTTCTATATATCCAAGTATTGAATTTAAGTTTGGAAGGATTTCAACAAGAGTTGCTCATTTTGGTTTTCCAAATCGAATTAATTTCCTTCTTGAAGATGTTAAAGACTAAATGAGAAACGAATGCTAAATCTAGTTTATGGGGGATAAAATTTACTTATTCGTGTTCTTGAATATATATCTGACACATTCTAAACAAGAAATATTAAATTTGAAATAAATTCATGATAATGTTGTTTCTGCACCATATAGCATATTAATCATTTTTCTGCAAAATGGATCTTACTTGTTGCATAATCTTGTTGTGGTAGATATTTTAAAAGTGTTTGAAATGTGTTGAACAATTCAATTAGTTATAGTAGCAACCATGATATCTCTCACACACAAGTAAGCTTAAGAATGTGCATTATGTTAACTCGTGTGTTTGCAAAAATTGTTTAGAATGTATAAGGTTTGAGAAGAAATAAATTTTCATATCAACCGTACCACATATTGATTACCTCTAAGGCTCGAGAAGGTACATGTTCTTCAATGTTGTTTCATGCTAAGTTCAAATCTCAATCCAAACATTGTGGGTCAAATGGATGTGCTAAATTGTTTGGTATAGTTATATTGCTTTCAACCTCTCTACATTTCAATATTGACTAAAATAATTAATAATTCTCACATGGAATATGCTTATCATGTTGGATGCAAAGTACTTGAGTTTGACATGTGGATCCTCCTTCCCTCTAGTTTTTTTATTGATGTCAAAAGGGGAGAAAAGTCGAAGATAGAAATAATTAATGAATGTTGATAATTAACCTCATGGATAAGTTTTGGAGGTGTTTAATTTTATAGTAATCAACATTCTCGAATTTCCTATCGTATCCATCTTGAAAACTTAATATTTGTTCTTAAAGGTTTGTTATGATCAAAAAGGGAAAGATTTGTTGAGTTCAAATTCTTTTTGATATATGGTTTTAATGACAACAAACCTTCTAAACTTAATGTTAAGTATTCTGAATGATGACCTACAAATAGGTGCACTTGAGTATGTTGAAAGAACATGTTTATTATAAGTGGACATGCTAGAAGCAAATTAGATAAATCAAGTGCATGTTATCTTCAACAGCTAAGGATTAAAGTAGCACCAACAAATTACAAGAATAGTAATACAAGCTTCATGAAGACGTCATATCTTTACTATTAACTTACAACATTGCTGCACGAGAAGGTTCACAGAGAGAAAAGAGAAGACTCCTGACAATCAAGAGAAGGTTCAAGCCAATAGGTGAATTTCTATTAAGGCATCATAAAAGAGAAAACTTCTGACAATCGAGAGAAGTTTCAAGCCAATAGGTGAATTCCTATTAAGGCATCAGAACAAAGTGGGAATCATATTTTATTTTTGACGATTTTATTGAAGAAACCATTCTATATATGTTCAGTAAATTAACCATATGCAAATACAAAGTACTTCTCTGATCCAGATCAAACATATTCCAATTCAGCTATTATCTACATGCAGTGACATAGAAATTTCATTATGATATACAAAACAATCTATAGTTCTTGCTTTTTCATTTCATACTAAAATACCAACAATTCAAGGAAGATGTCCTGAAGATAATACTAACTAAAATACTCCATTAAAAGAGGATGTATCACAAGTCACAGAGTAGAGTAGATTTCTCCATATGCACTCTGGGAGAAAAACTAAATTTTTGGAATTCATATTCTTAAGTGATGCTTCAAGTAGGGTGAGAAAACTGCACTATTTTTTCTTTGCTATGATTTTGTCCTATTGGGTTTTCCTGACAAAGTTACGAGGCAGTTCTCATATAAAGGATATTGTATCCTTTTTTCTTCACTAGAATTTTTTTTCCACTGAGTTTTTTCTTAATAAGGTTTTAATGAGACACGTCCTCGATAGACATCCAATGAGGAGTGTTATGATGTTGGAGACATAAGCTAGATCATATACAGATTGCAATGATATATGACCCATGTTGAGGCTCCAAAGAATCAAAAACTACCCATATAGCAAAGTTATTATTTTGGTCAATAAGAAATTAAGAAAGAAATATGCACTAAGGTACGAAATGCTCAAGTAGAGAATCGTTTTCCCCAAGTTATCATACAATTAAACGTCAGAGGTTAAGCAAAATCAAATAAATATTATCATGAGTTAATTACTATTATCAAGCTCAGTGATGATAATCTTGTCTACACTTTCAATGTGTAGATGAATTCATTGTACCGAATAATAAAATAACAATTCATTCGAAAATCCCTAAGTAACAACTAATTAACGTACTTTTCTTCACACCAAGTCAACTTTCATCTCTTTCTTCCCATTTAACAGATGAAGGTTGGAAAATCCCTAAGTAACTACTAATTAACAATTCGTTGGAACATCCCTAAGTAACTACTAATTCATTCTCTTCGTACTTTTTCTTACTCTCTCTCATATATATGTATATTCTTTGAGATAAGAAAGAGAGAAATAGAAGAGAAAAAAAAAAAGAAGAGAAAACACGTGATATCTTAAAAAGTAGCGGATATCAGATGAGCTAGTAAATAGCGGATGGCGGATACGCTAGTTAATAGTAAATGACGTACTTGGTAAAATTTGCGGTTATACTAATTGATAAATATAAAATGACATAAAAGTTAGGTAGTTAAAATTGTTTAGTCTATTTTATGAGGATAGAGAAAGAACTAAAGAAACATAATAAGGGTAATGACAAAAAGAGTGAGATCTTATACGCTATATAAGTAACATTTGAAAAAATAATACTTTAAGTGGCATTTGAAAAAATACTAGATGTTAGTGTTAACACATTCATTCGTCATCCACACTAGTCAAATTTGCTAGTCAAATCTGCTATCTGTTAGCGAGATGAGACTCTCAAAAACAGAGCCTTAGGCTCAATTTGGTAAAAAGTAGTTGTTTCCTGAATTTTTCATTAAGAGATTCTCACAAACAAATAAATTCGATATGTGTGAGATAAAAGGACTCGAATTAGTTCTTGAGTTCACCAGTTGACCAGGTTTACACTGGAAGCCCCAATTTGTGTGCTCTTCTTGAGGCGGGTGATGGCAAAGTGGCAGAATTCAATCGCACTACCAAATGAAGCAGGGATTCTAAGTGATCGCCCAATCGAATTCGAAGCGCCAAGCGGTCAAACAAAACATGGGAATCACGCCTATATAGGGGAGAACATCGCGAATCCTCCAAACGCCTCACACCAAGGGTTTTCCAAAAGTAAAAATAAGTAAAAAAACAAACCCGAGCAACCCAAGAAAATCAATCCCATGAGGTAAAGAACGCGTCACGAGTCCCAGAGTGCGAGAGAAAAAAAAAATCAAAGTAAATTGTTTAAGGGATAAAGAGATAAGAGTGAAACACTCAATTGTTGGAAATAAGTTGCGTTGAATTTAAATAAGTTTGAAAATACAAAGGGGTTGGCTTTACATATACACTCTTCACTGTTGTAGCCAGAGATCCAATGTATTTAGATGTGTTAGGTGTAATGGGTTACTTAATGATATGAAATCGCTCTGAGTTATTCGTCTGAACTCCTATTCTTAGAACTAAGAAAGTAACATGTTGTGGACACATGTCCTTATCCAAAAGCAAATAAAAATAAACTAACTAGTGGTCAACGATGACTGATGCCACACGCGTTTTTGGCATCTGGACGTTCCACACCTGTCTTTGTCAATTCGGTCTTAACCGAAGCTATTGCCTTAACCGCTCTTATGTGTTGCTTTGATTTTCGAAGCTTCGCCTTCTGGCCTTCCTTCAAATATTTCCTTTATGTGTCTTCGAAAATGTTGCTTTGCGACAATGTTCTTTCTACCTTTGAGATTGGCTTTCAAAGTCTCTTTGAGGATAAATATAGACTCCTAAGCCACACATCTTCGAGTGTTGCCTCTTTTGCTATTTCTTGGACTTGCTTTAAATGGTATGCTAACATGTTTTACAACTAGTTTCCAACGAAATTTGGTTGTACCAGTAGTGGATAACAGATAAGATAGTAGATAATGGATGTCTTTAGCGAGATAAGCGGATCTGCTAACTAATAACAAATAATGTGTTTGGTAAAACTAGTGATTAAACTAATTGATAAATGTGAAATGACATAAAATTTAGGTACTTAACACTGTTTAGTCTATTTTATGAAGATAGAGAAAGAGTTTAAGAAACATAATAAAGATAATGACGACAAAAAAAGTGAGATGCTATACATTATAAGTAACGTTTAAAAAAATACTATTTGAAGTAGCGTTTGAAAAAATGTTAAACACTAGTACTTACTGACCATGTCTATTTGTCATCCTCTAGTCAAGTTTGCTAGGCAAACCCGCTACCCGTTAGCGGATGAGACTTGCCAAACAAGCTTTAGGTTCTATTTGGTATAAAGTAGTGGACAAGATATAAGATAGTAGATAGCGGATGTACTAGCGGATATGCTAGCTAATAGCAAATGATGTGTTTGGTAAAACTAGCGATTCGACTAATTGATAAATGTAAAATGACATAAAAGATAAGTATTTAAAATTATTTAATTTATTTTAATGAGAACAGAGAAAGAATTTAAGAAACATTGTGAGGGTAAAAATGACAAATTAGTTTAATCACTAAATACTAAATAAACTAATTGGATGGTAAAACTAGTGATTAAACTAATTGGTAAAAATGTTAAACTAGTTTTAAGTTTATTACTAAAAACTAGTGATTAAACTAATTGGTAAAACTAGTGATTAAAATAATTGGTAAAAATGTTAAATGCCACCCAAAAACGCTAAATACTAGTGTTTATCAAACACATCTATTTACCATCCGCTAGTCGAATCTACCAATCAAATGTATTATTCGCTAGCGGATAGCACTCGCCAAACATAATGTTAATAAAAACAAATATGGATTGAAGTCATACGTAGCAATTTGAGAAGAATTTATACCATTTACTAAAATACAAAAGAATACTACCTCCTTGTTTTAATTTTAGTGAACAACAAATCAAAAGAAAGATGAAGGAGATCAATCTCACAGATTGACTTACCAATATGTTTGATGGGCTTGATTGTGGTGATAGAGGAAGTGAGCTGTATAAGAATTGGGTAACCATATATTCCCTCCGTCCCATTTTATTTGCAGGTTAAGGTTTTGACACACCCTTTTAGAAAAATAATTAGGAGTCTAGATTCTTTAAAAAGTATTGTCTAATTTACTATTTAACTATTTATCTCTCTACATAGATAAACGTGAATCTTTTATTGGAGGTACAAAGTTATCATAATTAAAACAACAATCAATTTGGGACAAATTGATTTTGCTAAAATAACAAATAATTTGAGACGGAGGGAGTAAATAAACAATATAACTATGTCAATGTCCTATGAATTATAGGTGGGTCGGAAATTGAGAGAGCAAAAGACGAATTCATTTGATGTGTCGGAAAAATAATAATGTTTCAGTGTCTTTTAGGATGCAATTTGTTTTGCTTCCTATTCTCCACTCAGTGTCCTGTCACTATACTATGTGACCTTTCCTACAGTGCCATCATACACGCATAGCTCGATGGGTGCTTTAGGTGAATAAACGCCATGGTTTGTTTGGCTCTTTTTTGGTTAAGGCTGCAAAACAAATGTGCGTGGTCGATTTCTAATCATTACTTTGCCATATACCGGTCCATACACAAATAATTATCAAGGAATTCTGTTTGTGTTTGTTATGGTTTGCTAATTACACTAAAGAGCGTTAGGATTGGACCACGATTCAATACTGTCAAAACTGACAACAGTCACTGCATTCAAATTAATATGGGACATTGGATACACCCATCTTAAACTCTCAACTCTTGATGTGTTTTAAATAAAATAATAGAGAAAAAACTTTGAAGAGAGAGATAGAGAGAGTTGAATGGAGTGAATAAGAATCCGTTAGGATTAGATGTTGAAAGGTTTGATTACTCTAATGCTAAGCTAAAATAAGTTATAATGCAAAGGAAATGAAAAATACTTAAAAATAGACTTATATTTGTTTGAGTGTGCATGTTAAAATATTTACAAGCAGAATATTTATAGTTAACTTGGAAATTGGTCTCTATCGGTCAAGATCTCTAACCTAGAGGTAACCACGATCTCAACTATCGGTTACTCGTCTAAAAATAACCTCCACTTAGCCAATTGTGCATATGGTCTCCTAAAATCTCGTCCACTAACCACTTTTAGTGCACAACTGGGATTTTATTCACTACTCTTAGTTTTAGGGTTTCCCACGTGTTTTTGACTATTTTCTTCTGCAAAATTCCACACGTGTTGCGTGCATGACATGCTCCATTTTAGATTAATTAAAAGCTCGGCTGCTCCTTCCGCTAACATATCTTCGATTAGGCTTTCTTACTTAGCTAACCTCCAACATAGGTGTACCTATGTGTTGTTGAGGGTGTGCACTTCCCTTAAATATAAAAAATTTAAGTTAACCTCTTAAATATTTTTATTTTGACCCTCCTGAATTTAGATTTTGCACCTAGACCTCTCCCACTTAATTTTAATAAAGTATTTAAAATAATAATAATCTCTAAAGTTTGTGAAATCTGTCAAATTAGTCTCTAAAAATTTTAAGAAAATTGTCTCAGTAGTCTCTGTGAGTGAATACTTATAAAACTTTAGGAATCAATTTTACCAAATTCACAAAATTTATGAAATACTTTGTATTTTCATATACATTAGAGACTGAATAAGTTTTTTTTTTGACACATGAGACTGAATAAGTTAGGGAGTGGAAGTTTGGAGACTAAATTAATGTTTGCTCTTAATTAAATAAATTTGGAGTTAAATAATTTAGTTTCTTAATTTCAAAAAAGAAAATTTGAAACAATTTTATAAACCAACGGCTTTAATAATAATCATTTTTGCACCCCTGATCCAAAGTTTTGCGTTCGCCACTGCCTCCTACATCTATGATTTCACCTCGGCTAAATCCCTACTCGGTTGATCACTTAGTCATTTTTGGACGTTAACAATATATCATAATTAGATACTTATCTATGAAGAATCTAAATATTCATAAATATATTTATAAAAAAAAATACAAAAACAAGTACACCAATACCATGTATTTTTCCATTGAGACTCAAAAGGAAAATACGTATTTGTAAAAATGAAGAAATTCATGAAGACAAAATAAAAAATAAATATACCGACAATAAATAAATTCCACGATCATAGCTTAAAAGCAAAATATCATTTATAAAAAAATACATTTATATAGATAAAATATAAACAATGATTATACTGACAACATATAATATTTTTTCCGCTATCTTAAAATTAATGAAATTATATTGACAATATATAATGTTTCATTGTCATGACTCAAAAGCTAAATATTCATTTATAAGAAATAGACATTATAATGATAAAAGACACAAAATAGTTATTCCGAAAATGTGTAATGTTCTTGTCGAGAATTGAGAGTAATGAAGTTATATATATCAACAACATGTAATGTTTTCCATTGTAACTGTAAAAAAATAAATATACCTAGAGAGAAAAGTGGGAGAGAGAAAAGTCTGAAAGCAAAGAGAGAATAAATTCAAAACGAGAAGAGGGAGAATTAAAGTAGGAGAGAGAAAAATTAAGGAAATTAAAACACACTTTCCACCTAAATATAAATATGTGTCAACAAAATAAGGTGTCTAAAAATGTAATTTCATTAAGATGCTCCTAAATCGGAGGACAAAGCAAAAACAATACAATGAGGAATTTTATCTATCCAAACAGTAGCATTGTTTATCAAAGCAAATTCAGCTAAAGTTTGAGCTACAACATTTCCCCTCTCGTCTAACATGTAATAAATCAAAAGACCTAAACTTCTTTGATAGGTTGGTACACTCAAGTAAAATTTTATAAGAGTAATAACATAAATCTCTCAAACTCATTCGTTTCACCAATTGCAAGCAATCTGATTCAGACTGTAAATAAAAAAAAGACTTATCTCAAGTTCAAAATTGAGAGCATAACACATTCCAATTACCTCGGCTAAGAAAGGGTTTGGTGTACCTTTAATGGTCCACGTTGTAGCAGCAAAAACAACATCTGTTTGGTGTTGAATAACAGTTCCAATTCTCCAAATTTCATTAGAAGGTCCAGCAACATCAACATTTAATTTATAAAAATCAGCAGGTGGCAAAGTCAGACGCTAATTCAATGGGCATAGATGATAACAATACTACAGATTTGGCCGAAATGGATGAGTTAAAATCAGAAATGATACTTGATTTTAAGACATCATCCACTAACAATTGTTTGGCTTCAAAACAATACTTGATCCTGCTCATCTCAAAGAATAAACCGCCAAAGATAAAATGTGGACAACCGCATATTCCGGTAATCGCAAGATACAAGCAATTAGCTAGTCTGAAAATTTCTCTTTAATATTCTCAAAATTAATACTCAAAAAGAAGAAAATCAGATAAATTTTGCCCAATGGAATTCTTTAAACACATGGATGATATCTTCCAATTTATCTTCACATCTTGAGCAAAAGGGATCACACAAAACTACCCAAGAAGCCAACTTGTTATTGGCCTAAAGAGAATTATTAGTTATCCTCCAAGATAAATGAATGTGCTTTGGATTTGTTTTAAAACGTCACAAATTTTTTCACACAATCTAAGAAGATACATCTTGATGTAGTCTCCATTTGTGGGACCTATATCATTCTCCCTCCAAAATTCCTCCCTCCCCTCCCTTTTGGCGCCAAACCCTCTACCACCCCCACCCCCACCCCCTATCCCACCACCCCCCTTTTACTCTCTCTCCCCCTCTTTTTTCCCCTTTTTTCCCCTTCATATTTTTATTCCCCTCTCCCCTCTCTCTCTCTCTCTCTCTCTCTCTCTTCTTTCATGTTTTATATTTTAGTGGTACTTTACGATTAAATAGAAAATTTAAATATTTATATAAGATAAATTTGCACCACCATAATCAAATTTTTGGAATCAAACATTAATTTCGTAACAACACTACAAGAAAATCACTGATTTGCCACGGACATTTCCGTGGCAAATGTACAAATTTCCGTGGCAAAACAACATTTGCCACGGATTTGCCACGGACAAAAATTGGTGGCAAAAACGCTCGTCGCAAATCGTTTGCCACGGACTTTTCCGTGGCAAATTTTTCCGTCGCAAATCCATCGCTAATCCGTCGCAAAGTTCCGTGGCAAATCCGTCGCAAAGTTCCGTGGCAAATCCGTCGCAAAGTTTTGTGGCAAATCCGTCGCAAAGTTCCGTGGCAAATCCGTCGCAAATTTTTAAAAAAAAAAACAAAAAAAAAATTAAACCATATATCCAAAATACTGTTTAATAGTGATATCTATATATATTAAAGGCTAAACAGTACATTTGGTCCCTGCAAATGTCAAGAAAATCCAGTTTAGTCCCTGCAATTTCAAAACTTTTAAAATAGTCCTTGCAATTACCAAACGTTAATCGTTTAGTCCCTGCTGTTAGTTTTGTCTTAACAGAGTTATGTTTTGATGATGTGGCAGCCAATAAGAATGCCAACATGGAAGACACGTGTGATTGTGTATTCTCTCTCTAACTCTCTCTCTCTCACTCTCACTCTCTCACTTTCTCTCACTTATCTCCAGATCTCACTCTTCTTCTTCTTCTTCTTCTTCTTCTTCTTCTTCTTCTTCTTCTTCTTCTTCTTCTTCTTCTTCTTCTTCTTCTTCTTCTTCCATCTTGGAAATCCACATTCAAAATTGTTCCATCTACATATTGTGATGCCCAAAGAACAAGTTGTGTGAGTTTGCGAATCTGGTTAGCGAATCTACAAATTGTTCCCAAATTCACAAACCCTAAAATTACAGATTGTTCTCCCATTTTCTCTCCTCTTTCGATTTACAGTCGAGATTTTACGAATGCTGGCACGCTTGAGATTTGTTGATAACGAGAGAGAGAGATGATTACAAATTTGTTTCTGTTGTTGCGAATTTGGAACGCATCGATTTTTCTCGGGTTTTGGGATTAACATGGTGTGGGAAGAAGAAGAAGGGACTTCGTTGGTGAAAGTTTGGGTTTTAGTTTGATGATGGTGGTGAGAAGAAGAAGAAGGGGAGTTGATGAAAATGAGTTTCAACAATTGTTGTTGCGAGAAGAAGTGATAAAGAAGAAGAAGAACAAAGTGAATTTGGTGAGATCCGGATCTCACGTGTCTTCCATGTGGCATCCTTCTTGGGCCGCCACATCATCAAAACATAACTCTGTTAAGACAAAACTAACAGCAGGGACTAAACGATTAACGTTTGGTAATTGCAAGGACTATTTTAAAAGTTTTGAAATTGCAGGGACTAAACTGGATTTTCTTGACATTTGCAGGGACCAAATGTACTGTTTAGCCTATATTAAATAATCAAATACTCTCAACCTAACTATAATCAAATAATCCGAATATCTATACTTATAAATGAAGCTATGAATTAAAACAACTTGTTAAAAACAATATCTCTTACTTGGAAATCTAAATTAGTAAAATAAATGATTATGTCTTGTACAATAGCATTATGTCCTATACCTAATGGAAAGATAGCAACTTCTACAATACAATGCAAAATGGACAAAAGGAACTTTTGAGACCACTAGCCCTAATTTTACTAAGAACACGTTAGCAAATCAAATGTTACTCCGAATTTGACTAGAAACAGAGCAGGTGGGAGATATGTGCAGATCCTATGCGAAGCCACTGTCTTGCCAACTTGCCCACCCCATTTTGCACCCTTTCACTTGTATGTTCCACCTACAATTAAAAAGACTTATTAGAAAGAATTATTCAAAGTTATACTTATCAAAAACATACATCTAAGGAGGACTAGTCACAAGAATATTTGAGGATGGTAAAACTAGTCATAACAACCAGAAACAACCACACACGTACACAGAGCAGAAATTACTTCACTACAAGTTAATATGAAATAAACTATTGGATGAACATCAACACAAGTCCGAGAATATCAAAATATGTACAACTTACCATGAGCAAACTTATGTTAGAACTCATGACTCATGACTTATAGAGCATGGGCAGAAAGCCTTTCGTGTATATGGCCACACACACTTGCTATCAATCAAGCAACACTAAATTAACCACTATTTCAATAGCTTCAAAACATTCTTAAAAAAAATAGTAAATTTCAATCCATACATTGATTCCTTATCAAAATTTCATTTGAGAAAACAAAATTGCTGAAGTTAGCAATTTCTTCGAGCATAAACTAACTGCTTAGACTATTTTCAAATTTACAGAATGTTATTTGCCTACATATGGGCATAAATGGAGATTTAGATCACAAGAATCAAATACATTAAACTCTACAGCAGTACATTATAGCTGAAAACTAAACTAGGAAACTTACCCACACTAAAAACTCGGAACAGCTATAAAACCACTTAGGATATCCAACAAAGTGACCACCATGTTCTTTCTTCCACAGAAAAATTACGTACAAGATTGCGAAACACGCTCCAACAGCTCTGTGAATGAAACATAAAAAATGAATTAAAATCTTGGTTAAATTATGTTCTATATTCTATAAAGTAAAACATACATCAGATTATAATTAAAAAACTTACATGAATGGCTCATTGACATGATCTCCGAGACAGTGTGAGTTTCCACCAATGGAATTCTCGCAGAGAATTAATAATGACATCATTCATCCATAAGCGCGATTAACGTATCCCCCTCCCAAACCAATTGTTGTGACAGGTGAAACAATACTCCAAAAAAATATCTTACCGCCTGTAAAAAGAAGGTCGACTTTAGCTCTTTCCTTATCAGTGTTTACCAACTATAAAAGAAAAAAGTATAACTTCGTCAGAATCTATGCTTCTTCATTTAGAAACACAGTGAAGTTAACATGGATGTAACAGATAATCTGGGAATCATATTGAACTAGGAGAAGAATTCAGGTAAAAAAATGATCAGCTCACGATTTAGTATGAATTACAATCATAATAAGAATAGGCTCTGTTGGTGGTGGTTGCTGTAAATTACTAATTACAAAAATAGCTAAGTAGCGTATGTATAACTTCTTATATATGTGCTGTAAATCATTCAATGCTAACAGTATCCACCAACAATGCCAAACAATAAGGAATTGATTTCAACAATCACCGTATATAACACAAACATCAAGGGAAAGAGACTTATGTAGCTTATGAACCAGCGAAATTGTCATTGTTGTAAATTTGATAAAGCATGGTAGCCCAAATAAAAGACTTAACTATAAAGGGAGCTTTGGACATCGAAAGGAGTTTATAAAAATGGAGCATGGCTTAATTTAGTAACTGACTAACAAACTGGAAAAAAAATTATGCAAAAACATCTTGAAAGAATCCAAAGAATTGAAATCAAACCGAAGCAGCTGACTTCTAATAATCAAACATCATGATGCAATGCATCCAACACAATTTTTCATGCAATGAACAAGCATGTCCAAGTGAATTGCAAAGAGGACACTTTAGTAGATGCTATGCTACTTAGACATAAACTAAGAGAAACATCCAATCAAGGTTATCAATTAAGAAATCTAAACAAAAGCTACTAGTCTGCACCATGTTTAATAAAAAATAACACTAAAAACATAATAAAAAATCTGCAAACAAAAGTTAGGGAACCACCCATCCCCTTTTGAGACAGATAAATTTAAATAACAAAAGCTGAGGAAAATAACACACACACCGTATAGACAAAAACGGCAGCAGGTAGACTGCTTTCTCTGTAATTGTGTGGTATGAAAGGGGATATCTGCCACAGGGATATTTTTAGTTCAGTGCCGCTCATTTGGTGTATGAAAAGGCATACACTTGTGTGCAAGTATACACTGTCCAAAAACAAGTAGTAAAAAAATCGAACCCACAGAGATTGAAAAACTCACTTTTAAAATAATATAAAGTAATAAAGTGTAAAGTCACTAAGTAACAAAATAATTTTGGATTTTGTTTGATGATCACAACTAAGTTAGAAAGAAAGCAAAGTAAAAATGTTGATAGTGTAAAGAGAAAAGATAGTTGGAATGTCTTCATCAAGTAATTTACTTATAAGTGTATGATGCGTTATGTGATGCAATTTGCATCTTGAATCTTTGTGCATTAGCTATGTGTCTTTCGGTCACTTTCTTGAGTATCATTACCACTCTTATGATCCTTGTTCTATGCAAGAAAGAAATGGGTGTTAGTGCCAATCTTGCCTCCTAACAATTATCTAATTTGCTTAAGTGAATTCACTCTTGTATTTTAAGTACCCACAATTATCCTATGGACTATACTATCCTATGTCTAGGACTTAGCATGGTTTTCACAAAGTTTTCTTTATGTAAAACACTCACCCATATTAGTTCTTGAGTTCTTAATTGTAAGCCATTTACGGTCATTTACAAATCTACTTGTTCTAAGTGATCAAGTTCAAAATAAGTTTTGAAAAGATTATCAAGCAAGAACTAAAGTACAAACATACATACATGCAACATACTTACTTAAAAGCTCATTAAATGATTAGAACATTCCAACTAAGAAAGGTTTAGCTAACAAGAGACATTGCAAGATATATATAAACTGAATAGACCATGTTTATATATATAGAAATCACAAAAGAGAAACAACAAGAGTAAAGTTACAAATGTTGAAAACCTTTGTATGAAGTCTTCTAGCAATGCACTAGCATTACTCCTTAGCACTATACAAACACTATGAAAATGAGTTAAGGAGGATTTATGAATTCCTTCCTCTTCCTCTAAAAATATAAAAACTAACTATGTATATTGAAATTTTGATCTAACTTATGGATTGTGATATATTTCCAAATGAAGATGTGAGGTCCTTTTATAGCTTTCAAGTGAGGTGCTTCCTTCCTTCATGTTGAAGTCATCTTGAGTGGATCATAGCTGTAGTTGCTTTCCGGAGGTTTATCCATGTTGAAATCTTTGACTAATCACATAGGGCGGTTCATTGATGTGTGAACATGTGTCCCTATGTTGGTGACTCTTCAAAGCTATGCCTATAGCTATGTGTGAATGGTAGCGCCTACTATACAAGGTGGGATGGCATCGAGAACCAGGCGGGAGGTCATCACTTTGCATGTGGGTGCATATGAAACAGTGCTTATTCACCAAGTAGTGCGGTTTTGATGCGAGATCGGTCACGGAGCATTGATGCGATTAGCATTGAGACTGCAGACCAACAAAAACATCAAACATACCACAATATATCCAAAATGGCCTAATAATAACTATAACCATTCAAATCACTCAAGATATCATATATCACATAAAATACTATATAAACTCTTTATTATTACTTGAAAGAGAGCAAATACTAAGTTTAAACATATGAAATACTCTATATAAAATAGAGTTATCACTCACCTGAGAATAAGGAAACTTCTATTACACAAATATTCACGATGACCACACAGTAGTAACGTAAGAACTGAACTAAATGAAGATACCATCATAAACTGTCCAAGCTCTTGGAAACAAAGCATGGTAAGTTGAGTGCTGGCCATTTAGATTCCATCCCCATGACGATATACCCTGATCATCAACTTTCCTACTAGATCTGGAAAAAAATGATCATCAAAATTTTGAATCCATGCATAAGTATCAAGATGTAAGTGTATAGATAAATGACAAAAAAAAAGATCTTGATAAGCAGAATTCACATTAAAAGAGTAACATTGTGTTAACAAAGCCATCAATCTCCAGATGTGTTAAACTAAATGAACAGCAACATTAAATTGGCCAAAGCTTCGTAATTTATGTGTTATATTTCCTTAATTAATACTTAGAAACCCCACACATTCATATTCTGCCAACTCAAAATTCTTTAATATCACATCAATAACTAGTACCTGGGCATCTAATCTCTGAGCTCCTCGACCAATTTGAATTAGTAGTCCTAAAGGCTTTCACCTAGATGAGTTGACAAACATAGGACATCATAGGACACTTGAATAAGCTAAAAAAGGGAAAGAAACCACAGGATAATTAAACGGCCAGTTCATATTGATCACCTTCATCATCAAAAGAGTGGTCACTCAGCTTAGTATCTCTGCTGGTCTTTCTAAGCCTCCTGAATTTTTCATCACCTAGGAAAACAGAATGAAGAAACATTATAAGTAAACTAAAAACACAATCTCTAGAGCTTAGAAATCTGTGAAGTACTACTTATGAAGAGAAAGACTCCCTGATGTTGCTTTTGGACAGCTCGTATTCAAGGCAACAACAGCAATACAAAGAGGTCCATTTGAACTGAATTTTGTAGGTTTAGCTTCTCTAAATCATGCATCAAACATCAAATATTTATACTAAATGTTATAGACAAGACAAATATTTATAGTCTTCTGCATTTTGTAGGAAAACTGGTTTGTGATCACTGATGGCTTGAGATGTTGCTGTCATATTCATATTCACATGAATTAAAGCCAGAGAATTATCAAAGGAATCTGCACCATCTACTTATAAGATGTTAATTGAAATTTATAAACAAAGAACTTTATACTTAGATGATAATGCTATTAGCGTACAATTTTATTTCACTTTAATAACCTACTTCATTCCCAAATCTGAAAACTCTCTATTGGGGTTTACTGCACTCATCCCCAAGAATTAGGGGAAATGAAGAAAATAAACGTTCTAGGTTAACGGAGGAAGAAGGCGAAACTCACTCTTCATTTAGCTTCTCGATTAAGTCGTCAAATTTAGAGGTCCTGCCCAATACTGAAACGGTAACTAGGGTTTCGCAGAAACAGGCCAGATCTGTGAAAAATAGATGAGAAACAAAATTAGGGTTTTGAGAGAGAGAAAAGAGTGATGAAAGGGAGAGGTTAGAATTTTTACCATTATCCTTGTCGGCGAGCACAAGCTGTGGATGTTGAGATTCTTCTTCTCCTTCCATGTAATTCATTCGCTTTACAACTTCTTTTTCCTCTTCTTCAGCGTTTTTCCTTCTCTTCACCCCTTCTTTGTCAGTGAGCACAAGGTGTGATGATGTTGTGAGACAAGGGTTTTTGTATTTGTTTAGCCACCAATGCCAAGGGGAAAGCGATAGGAAGAAGAATGACAGAGGATGGTGGTGAACGGAGCAGAACCGTTGGGAGGAGGACGAAGGAGAACAGAGCGGAGGAGGACGAAGGAGAACGGAGGAGGACGAAGGAGAACGGAGCGGAGGAGGACGAAGGAGAACGGAGCGGAGGAGGACGAAGGAGGACGAAGGAGAACGGAGCGGAGGAGGACGAATGAGAACGAAGCGGAGGAGGACGAAGGAGAACGAGTGAGGTATGCGAGGTCGTGTGGGTGAGAGAGTGTGGTATGCATATTGAATCGTGAGTTTTAATTTGGGATTTAATATTTGCCACGGGCTTGCGACCAAATGTCCGTGGCAAATTAGCGACCAACATAATTTCTGTGGCAAATTAGCGACCATTATCATTTTCCGTGGCAAATTTGAGCGGGATTTTTAGCGCCTTCTCCAGAAATGTCTTTTAAATCGCAAATCAAGTGCGGCAAATTTGCGACGGCCAGTCTTCCGTGGCAAAGTTTGGTGGCAATGCAAGCTTATTCTTGTAGTGCAAGTTGTATAAAGTGTAACACTATACAGTGTACCTTTTGGGTACTTTAGTGTGTGAATAAATTTAATTGTTTAAATATGCGAAGTTTATTCCTTAGTAACAGAATCGAACATTAATTTCGTAACAAATTATATAAAGTGTAACACTTTGCAGTATACTTTTTGGGTACTTAAGTGTCTGAAAAAATTTAATTGTTTAAATATGTGAAGTTTATTCCTTAATAACGAATTTTATTTTAAAAAAGTTAATTTTGTAACAAAATATAAAATTAATTTTGTGCCAAAATATGTAAAGTGTGACCTAAGTAGTGTTTTTTGAGTTGACTTAGGATTCAGAAATAAATTTAGATTGTACAAATATACAGAGTTTGTTTCTAAGTACTTGGTTTGGTCAGACTAAAAATAATTTATTGTCAAAAAACGTAAAGTACGACATTAGGTAGTGTGCTTCAGATTACTTTGGCGTTCGAAAATATTATTTAATATGGGCTAACCATTTACTCTAACTTTAACACAAATTTTTTGTTCGACAATTTGTTGTCCATTGTCCTACTACGAAACACTTTCATCTTTGCAAATATATGCTCATATTTTTTGTACAACTTGACTTAAACAACATCTCAATAACTTCTATCCCCGTTTTAAAATTTTCCATAAAATAACAAAGCTATTACGATCTTTATAGTCTATAACTATTTTTACATGTATGCCATTTGAAAATTTAATTTTAGTTTCATAATATTCATGTCACATAACTTAAGTTTTGTCTTTAATATAACCTAAACCATTGTCTCCTCTCTCCATAGAACTTGAAGCATTGGCCCCCTCCATCGGACGGGTCACCGTGTTTTTAATATTATAGTAGTTGCCTCCAATGAAACCAAAGCATTTTTTCAATCTTTAATGTTATGATAAGCTGATTTGACAGTTAATAAACTTTTCTTGTTTGAAGCCCAAATCATACTGTCTTTTTAAACTTCTTGAGGAAGGGGAATTTGAATAATTTGCATAGCTTCAAAAGACAAAAAAAATTGAAGGGTTGACAGAAGCATATAAAAAATTGAAGGAATACGAGTACTTTGAAAAGCATATAAACCCTTTTATTTCTTTGCATAAGCATATGAAATTATTTTAGTCTTTTTTATAGTGTTTAAGAGCATCCACAATAGTCTTTTTTATAGTTTTTTTTCTTATTAAGGAGAGTTTGCTATAAGGAATACCATTGTGGAGAAAATAAAAACATTTTTTAATAAGGAGGAGTCTTTCAACTAGGACTCTCTCTCCACGGACACCACAATTAAAAATTGGATTTTATCTATTATTTTCTCGCTCCGTTCAGGTCCCACATGACACAATCTCTCTCTCTATAAGAAATACCATTGTGGAGAAAATAAAAACATTTTTTAATAAAGATGAGTCCTTCTACTAGGACTCTCTCTCCACGGACACCACAATTCAAAATTGAATTTTATCTATTATTTTCTCTCTCTCCCTACAGGTCGCACATGGCACAATCTCTCTCTCTCTCTCTCATTGAAGTTGATGGTACATCCTTCCTTCCATGTATCTTTCATCTTTCCTATTTTTTAAGCCCTCCCTCCTCTCCTCTCCTCTCCAAACTCCCAAACAGGCCCAAACACAACAAGTACTTGAGATAAGTCGAACTATATTTTGTACGATTTCTGTTAAAAAACCAAGAAAGGAAATGAATTCATTTAGATTGTCAGATGTTAATAAAAGAAATTACTAAGGCTCTATGTGGCATCCGCTAGCATATAGCGGATTTGACTAGCGATCGAATGACAAATACACGTATTTAGTAAGCACTAGTATTTAACGTTCTTTAGGTAGCGTTTAATGGTTTTTCAAACGCTACTTGTAACATCCTGCATCTTCTTGAACGTTGATCGCCCCCACGAACCAACACGAGTCTTTTCGGCGTGCTTTGTCCTCACTTGCATGCTTTCCAGAAAAACTTCAGAAGGTCACCCATCCCACTACTACTACTCCAAGCCAAGCACGCTTAACTATGGAGTTCTTATGGGATGGGCTCCCGAAAAGAAGATGCATCTTGTTGGTATAGGTAGTCCAAATCAATTCTTTTAAGCCTTCCTTCAATCAGATGCATCCCATACCGCACACCTCGGGATCCTCTCATTCCGGTGCGTATTCGGTTCATTCACGCGCCCCTTCGCTTTGAATAGCTGCCAGGAGCCGCTCTTTGCCATGCCACCTTTTTATGCACCAGCGATCACTCCCCGCCCTAGTCGGCCCCGGATGTCACACTACTTCAAGTAGCATTTTTTGAAATGCTACCTATAACATATAACATTTCACTCTTTTGTCATTTTTACTCTCAGTATTTTTCTTAAATTCTTTCTCTATCCTCATTAAAATAAATCAAACAATTTGAAATGTCTAACTTTTATGTCATTTTACATTTATCAGTTAGTTTAACAGCTAGTTTTATCAAACACGTCATCTGCTATCCACTAGTTGATCATTTGCTATCCGCACTCATCTGCTATTTGCTACTTTTTACCAACTCAGAGTCTCGTTACTTTTTATTAATTAGCTTACACAAACTGAATAAGCACTGAATGGAACAGCAATTAGCAATGGCTAGGTCATTTCACAACTATCATGTATTAATTGTGAATACAGTTTCACTAGCATAGTCTAATGATGCAAACTATAGCAGCTCAAATGAAATCAAACTTATGCTCTAGGAAACCACTCATGAAGTTCAGCTATATGTTGAGATGAAAGCTTTATTTGTGACAATCATGGTAGCAACCGGAGTGATCATAGGAATATTTCTTTGTCCACCATTAATTAACCCTCATTCATGTTCCAAACATAGTGTGGTCAAACAATGTGGACAGCTCTAAATTTAAGTTCATGAACCAGCCAAGGTTTCTGTTCCTCGTTCTGATTAAGTGAACTAGAATATTATCCAAGTGTCCCTTAAACCTTAAACATGTTCTTAAGGACATTGTTTAATTAAGGGTTTCAAACAAGGTAATTATTCGGTAAAAATTTAAGTATAAATCTCTTTTCAATGTATTAATATTAAATAGAGAATATTACCAAAAAAATACGCAATTTCTCATAACAGTATTTACTCCTTTATTTACCTCCGGTATATATGAGCCAACTCTCTTCCATATATGAGGAAAAATGATTCTTTTTTTTTGACAAGGAGGAAAAATGATTCTTAATACAACAATAACATGCCCTATTTAATTATACTAAGCTAAACGTCCCTATGGTGTTTGACAAAAAAAAAACGTCCCTACGGTGCTCTACTCTGCAGTGTCCATCTTCAGTCCCTAAAGTAGTGGCATGGCCACTACCTTTGGTATGAGCCAATGACCGCTCGCCACGTTCTGCCCTCTTGTCTTCTAGTCAGACGCCTCTTGATATGTTATTGATCCACACAACGGCACAAACAGTAGAGATGTTCCCGGTGTAGTACTAGTTGTGCTACCTAAGTTGTCCATTGCGCTCCTCAGACTTCATACCTAGGTCTCTGGTATTGGGGAAAATTCCAAGTCCCACATCGACTAGGATAAGGTCTCAAGAGGGTTTATAATGAATAGACAACCCTCACCTTACAAGCCGGTTTTATGGGGTTGAGTTAGGCCTAAACCACATTCTAAGATGGTATCAGAGCCTATCCTAGATCTATCGGGCCACCTACCATTAAACATGCTACAAGCCCAACAGTGCTGCGCAAATCCCATATCGACTAGTGATAAGGTCTCAAGAGGATTTATAATAAATAGGCAACCCTCACCTAACCTTACAAGTCGATTTTTTGGGATTGAGTTAGGTCTAAACCACATTCTAAGACTTGAAAAGCCCACCTCGGTCTTTAAACTCTTTTGGTGGGTTGTCCGGACACCCCGATACTATATATAAATTATAGTTTTGATCCCATATCTCTATATTTACATCCAGAGGTAATCTCCCAAGTGAGACCTACCTCTTTTTCCCTCCATTTTTCCTATTTTGCCGCCAAACCTACCCACCTCTCATGTGAAGCTGTCAGCTTCTTTCTACCACCCCATGTGCTATGCTTTTTGACCGAACCACCATTGTCTGCCAGGTGTCACCCATTTTGGATGCCCAAATCTTGGTTCCTCAATGTTGACGTCATGTAAGATCTTATTGCAGGCTCTCTTTGAATTTTAGTCAGACACGCAAAATCTTATTGCAGGTCTCACTCACATCTTTTCTTTCTTCCACACCCAAGCTTCCCCCATTCTCTTTCTTGGCTTCAACCACACCCGTTCTCTCTTCTCTTCTCTGCACTCTATTCTCTCTTCCCAATCTCATACTCCGCCGTCCTTCTCCGTGCTCCGCCGCCCTTCTCTGTGTTCTGGGGCCACTGCCTACTCTTCTTCTCTGACGGAAGTTGTTGTTCTTCAAAGTACAAGGTTGGATTTCGTTTTCCTTTTACTTCCTCATTTAATTTTCGTTTTCCACCTTCTTCAATTTGTTTCCTTTCCTCTTTGATTTCGTTTTTAATTTCCTTTTTCTTGAATTCAATTTGTAGGGTTTAAGTGATTTGAGAATTGGGAATCTGGGATCTGAAAGTTCTTTTCCTTCCTCTTCACTCTTTCGTCACCAACTTGTACACTCACCGCTGCCAATTCCTCCGCCACATGCTCAAGTTCCGGTTAGAATTCCTGTCACTATATCCGCAACTCTTCTTCTGGTTTCGCATTAATTTTTTTTGCAGCTTTTGCATAATTATATATATAGAAACATGCCTAAGAACTATCCATTGTTTTGAGAAATTTAATTTATTTACACACACAAGCATAAAATGATTTTTTTGCCGGGTTTGTTGTTGCCATGTGTTGCAAAAAATGATATGACATTGGATCTTCTATGTAAGCTATCAATTTTGTGATTAAGAAAGTACATTCCAAAAACTTTTTTTACCTTGAAGCTTCAATAAAGAATTCAACACATGACAACTATTTGTATAGAATTCGTTGAATCTATTTCTCTCTAAATCTGCCCATTTTTAATACTTGCTATTTGTATTAGCACTAACCACTCACGATTTGTAGTAGTATTGAATCTCTTTCTATTTAGATCTGTCCATTTTAACACTTGCTATTTGGCATAACACTTGCTATGACTTTTATTTTCAATTATGAATTATAAATGTTTCTCCAATTTGGTGGTCTAGATGTGGAAATGGACTTTTTAGTCTTACTGTTGCAGAGTTGTGTTCTTCTGGTGTACATAAATTAGCCAATAAGGGGGCTTTATCAATTACTTTATTGTTGGTTTAACCTTGGTAGAACAATATAAGTTACAACTTAGAATTCACCCGAATTTCAAGAGAACTCTCCATAATCATTACTTCAACAAATTTATATAATCTCAAAAGATGTGAATGCAATAAACTTGCAGGAGATTTTCAAATCATTCAATATATTTAAAATAGAAATGATTAAGATTAAGTTATTTAGGTATAACTGCAAAAAAGTTGTGCATTTAAATAAGAATCATAAAATACGTTTAGAATTGATAGTGTACATAATGCAGTTTTTGAGTTCTTCTCTCTATTGGATGCTTTCATTCCTCTTAATCTTGATCTTGTGAGTTTAGAATCTCGAGTAGAGTTTCTCTATATCTGCATCTTTTTCAAATTAATTTAATAGGCAATTCAATCTTATTTTCTATGGTTTATGTTTTTCATTTTGAGTTGTATTATGCCTTTGTCATTGCATTTGTCAATTGTTTGTGTTTCTTCATGTTTAGTTGAAAATAAAATATATGAAAAGTGTTTTTGTACCTCCACACTTGAGAGAAGCGATTGAAAAAGACATGAATGTTCTTAGATTGTAATGCTATTCCTTTGTTTGGTTACATAGTTTGAGGATGGAGATGTCTATACATCAAGAAAATTCGATATCAAAAGTATGACAGGTAAAAACTTCTCATCCCTTACCCCCCAAAATAATATAATGAGTGGAAGTTCCTAAAATAGTTATCGGGAAATTTTCCTGTGTATATCTAATAGACTAATACAGGTTGGCTATGTGACATGTTTGTAATATAGCTTTTGTGAGATGCTTCCCTTTGTATTTTTAGGTTCTGCGATTCGAAGCTAAAGAGTGTGGGTTAAAGTTTTACATTTGTAAATCCTATTTGGTTTTCTTTGACTTATCAAACTATATAAGCTAAATGGTTGTGGGTTGAAATTTTCTGTTCTAAATCTTTTTCTGTTGCTTATAAAACTCTGAATATTTTATTAAGTATAAATCTCATCACCTCATATTTGTTGGCTTTGGAAACTTGGACTCTTTTGAACATTGGATTAAGCCCTTTAGTAAAAGATCTGCTTAACTGACCCATAACTCCCAACAATAATATGATGATAGTACTATTGTGTCACTTCAAGTATGTGAGGAAGATTTCATTGTAGGTGGGTATGTTTATGATTTCTTATAAAGAATATGGTTCATTGCGATATCAATCTCAGCTTGAAATATGGGAGATCGAATAGGAAACTCAGTTGATATTGAACGTGTTTTCCATTTCTGCAATTTTGTAATTCTATCCCATCAGTTGATAGAATTCATGCCTACTCAGATTCCTAACTTGATAACAATTATTGATCTTGGTCTCCACCATCGTGCCTTTCATTCCCTATCTTTCATGTGTGCCTTAAGAACATGTTACATATCCGTTGTACCAATGTAATTAATATAAGCAGATATATACTTCCATGATATATAAAGAGGTTTGTGTGAGGAGTGATTTCCTGGGCAAATATTCTTTGGCAGTAAACTTAATTAGTTTCTTTGCACCAATTTGCATTTTACCTTAATTAAGTATCATTATCAGTATAATACATGAATCTGTTTTGTTGTCATTGATGTTCTGACTCTTTGATTCTTAATGTAAATCATCATAGATTATAATGGAAACCAAAAAAGACTGGTACAATAACATGCCCTGTAATATTTGAAGGTTAGAACTTTCTCTCTAATGTGCTCAACTTTTCAATTTTCATTATCTGGAGATATATAATAGTCATATGCATTATGTGCTTCTTGATGCAGATGATCCAGTAAGAAGCAAGGCACTTGGAGCAGCGAGAGAAGTTAGGCTTAAATTATGCTCCTAGAGAGCAATCAAAGCCACGGAAAACACTTTCTGAGCCAACAAATGCATATAAAAGAGTTGAGGTTCGTATCAACTTGGTGAACGTTTAAACGTTATGAGTCATCTGAAATACTGAACATGACAAATGTTCTGTATCTTACTGCTTTAATATGTGATTAATCTGTTAATAGGTGGTTATCTACGATTGTTTTGGCCCTAACGACCATATCAATAGTTTGCATTAACCAGTTTTGTTTAAAATCATTGATTGATAATTTTGCAACTTCTCTTCTATTTCTCCCATTAACCATCTACAAATTCAAGTCATTATATCAGTCCAAATTTTTGAAATCAGTAACTTCGTTTGCAATTTTCAACTTTGCACTGTACAATGATGCCAGAGCAACATGTTCTGACTCTTTGATTCTTAATGTAAGTCATCATAGATTATATTAAATTGAGTATTGTATGATATAAAATGTGGCATGAGAAGTATATAACTTCTCTTGAATGTGGAATCACATAAGATGTTCCTAAATCATCTTTTTGTTTTCATGGCTTCTATAGCATATGTTTCATTTTATTTTCCCATGTTAGATGTTTTCATTGACTAATATTTTTTTATGAGCAATTTTATCCCCATCATAAGAAGCATGTTTTCATGGAATTAGGGATTTGAAGGGTTAAGACAAAAAGAGCGAGAACAAAGAAGATCGTAACTGTGAAGCATGTTCTTTTTCTCTTGGATCTGTTTTTCTTCTACAATTTTTCCCTTTCAGTATTTTAATTTGTATCTATGTTCAGCTTGGATGCAGGTTTCTTCTTAATTGGAGACTCTTCACATTTCTACTTACTATTATCTATGGATTATGAATTTGAATGTATTTCTTATACATGAATTATGTATTTGCTTCTTTTGATGTCTATACATTTTCAATCTTACAATTAGGAAACTCAGTGGATTCAAAACATCTAAAAGTTTGTTTGCTTTTTTTCCCAGCCATTGAAAGCTCACTTTTGTTCATATGCATTCCCAAACAAGAAAAAATCGTTTTTCATGGAGTATAAGCAACGTGAAACGTGGCGATGTAAGCTTAGATGGACAAGATGCCAAATGTTAATGTTATTTGACTGCTAAATGGAAGGAATTTGAAATGTGAACACTTTTTCTTTGATTGATTGATAGCATCAACCTTTTAGTCAAACAATTCAACCTTACTTCAATTTTTATGTTTCTTGACTGTGAACTCTTCTCTGAACTCTTTATGGTTTATATGTGTTTAACCATTGTCTTTTTGGTCTTTCTCAACTCTTTCTTAATTCTCTAATTCTACAATGTTTACAATCATCATTGTTCTTCGACCAAAATGAAAAAGGGAGGAAGCAAAGCAGTCAGTTGCCTTTTTGTTATGAACTTTTTGGCAACTCTTAATGATGGTGTGGTATGGCTTTTAATTAATGGATGATGTTAGATTTGAAAAGGATTGGAGGAGAAAATAGATCATCTCAAGACTTGAGACTTAATGCAGTGTTAACTATGTAATTTATCGTCCTTATGTTTGTAATAGCTCCGGAGTTTGTTTCATTCTGATCGTGACTCTTAAACAACATATGTAGGAATGAATTAGTTTTTCAGATAATGTGAAATTGAATAACATTGGTACCAATCCCTTATAAACCAAACTCTTAATATATTACAAGCTGAATACCCTAATGATGAAGTTGGTAAAGAAAATTTTGTCATGGTTTCTAATTTCCTTTAATTTATGTGATAATTTTCAATTTTACCAACAAATTTTAGAAATACAATATGCGCTAAAGTTGTTAAAATTTTGTGTCATTGAATTGCCTATTAAAAGTTATTTTGATGTGTTCTCAAAAGTTGATGGCACCGAATCTAAACAAATTTCTCACTTACAAGGGTCAAACATTTAATAATAAGGAAATAACTAGGAGAACATATTATTTAATTCGATTACATCCTTTTCAATGATTAATGTAATGTTCCTCTTATAATATTTCTGTGAACATTAAAGTTTTGGCCTCGTGCATTGCACGGGTCACGGCGCTAGTTTTCATAAATTTAGGCATTCAAGGTTCTGGATTTATTTCTTTTAATTTCATTTTATTATTTTTATTTTAAATATTTTATTAATTAAATAAATAACGTGGCATAATGACGTGTCTTATTAATTGACGTGGCAGCCACGTGTGCTTCCTGTATCAGGTGCCAAGTCAATTAACAAGTTCCACATCACTTTAAATTTTTTTTTTGACCGGACATCACTTTAATTATAAGCAACACTTTTTAAACTAAATGTATGAATTTTTAAAAATTGGAAAACTAAACGTCTGAGTTTTAAAATATAGACACCAAATATCTGAATTTATGAAAATAGGGGTTCAAAACTAGTTTTAGCCTTTTTAATCTCTACATTTACATCCGGAGGTAGTCTCCACCTTGCCACTTCAGCAAGCTTTGGCGCCAAAACGTCCCCCTTCCCTCCAATTTTCCAGCCATTAACTCGCTGCCACGTGTCTTTCTTCCTACTACTCCCATGTGAATTTGTCTTTTCCTTGCTGCCACTCCCACATGACTGAAAAGACTGGTCTCTGAACAAATTGAAGAGTGCAGATAAACTAAACAAATCACACACTCAATCTCTCTATCGACACTCAATCTCTCTCCCTCGCTCCATCCAAACCCATATCTTCATCATTTGCTCTCTTCCACAATCTCCACCGCCGCTTCCTAACTTCTCAAGAGAGAGAAAATGATTTTCAACAACTTTGGGAGAGATTGAGAGGGATTTCCGCAGAGGAGAGAGAGAGAGTCACGATCAGAATGAAAGAAAGAAGAAGACGAAGAAGACCAGAAGAGGGAGGGCTAATGCGGTGGTGACCGGCATAAGATATCGCGACTCCAATGAAGATGTGTGGCGCTGTTACGGCGGCAGAGAGTGGTTTGTGGCGTCCGTGTTGCTGGGTTTCTCTGGATCTGGTGGTAACTATAACCCTTTTCCTCTCTTTTGTCAAAGATTAAATATTTCTTAAATCATAAGGTTCGTCCAAAATCAGGTTTTCATGTTTAAGTTTGAGTTGTTTCTAAAGTGTATTTCAATGGTTGTATTTGAATTATGTTACTCTTTTGTCTATATATTTAAACAAGGTTTTTTTTCTGCTCATTAACATGCACAGTTGCAGTCTCAAATCCAAAATCAAAATGAATCTAGGTATTATCAATTTTCCCTTTCATAATCTCTTTCGATCCATAACGCCATTGAGAAATACTACAAAAAATTTCTGTTGTCCTTTGTTTAAGTTGTGTTACCTATGTTTGTTTTTCAGATGCTCAAGTGGTTGAGCAGGCTGTTGAAGTGAAGAAGACTGAGAGGTAAAATTAGCCATCTATCTATTTGTGTAAATGTGTAAATATATTCTACTAAGATCTGGTTTGGATTTTTTGATATTGTGTAGGAAAAAACCCAAATTGAAAGAGCCAGATACGAAAAGGGCTAAGGGTGAGAAGGGAAAAAGGTCAAAGATCCTAACGCGCCTAACTGTCTTCTCACTGCTTTCTTTATCTTCATGTAAGCTATGTTCTGTTTATGCTTTTCTGATATTTTGGTTCTGCTTGTGGGTTTTTATTGATGTTATTATATTGATCTGGTACAGGGAGGATTTTAGAAAAACTTTTAAAGAAGCAAATCCTGATTCCAAGGATGTTAAAAGGGTAAAGAAAATCTCATATTGAGATCTGATTTTGGCATTATTGTAAATGTATAAATGCTTGGATTTGTTAGTCACTCTATTTGTTTTGAAAACATTAGGTTGGCAAAGAGGGTGGTGAGAAGTGGAAGTCTTTGACTGATGAAGTAAGTTCGTTTACTTTTGTTATTTTTATTTTGCTGTTAATTGACCAATGCCTCTTGAATCAGCTTTGTCTCATGGACAGGTTTTGTTAGGAACTGTTTTTTGTGTTTTGTTGTCATATGAAAATGGATTTCCAAATCCATAAAGTGATAAAATTCTTTTGTCAAGAATTGAAGTTGGACTTTTTAAAGCTCCAGTCATAAGGTGAAGTCTTTGAATTTTGGTGAACTAAATAGAGAAGGGATAGTTATACTAGCATTTGGAGATGTTTGTGAAGTGTGATCACCATCAAAGTTGGCTTATTCAACGCTTCTTGATATGTTCCTCAAGAGCATAAGTTAATTTTACCAAAAACAATTAGACTCAAACAAGAAAGGTAAAAAAAGTTTTTTTGATTATGAATGATTCAAAACAAAACACTCACGGTTTATAAAGGTTGTTATGCTAATTGTGATTTTTGACCTATATCCTTGACGTTTTTTGTTTTTCATTTCTGTGTTGTATTTGTTTTCAGGTTCTAGATTTGGCGATGAAAAAAAGGGCTCCAGCCAGATCATGTTGTTTGGAGTTAGAGTGGTGGTTGATTCCATGAGGAAGAGCGTGAGTATGAACAATCTCTCACAATGCTGGAGGAGCAGGACGGAGGCTGGGTTCCATCAGAAGGTAAGAATTTCATTATTTTTCCAGTCATGTTTTCATGTCTGTGTTGTTCGCCCCAAAAGAATTATCATAAATATGTAGTGAAGGGAATGACACCAAAAGTGAAACCCACTTTTTATCCTGCAAGCAAGTTCTCTGCATCTCGTGGTGATGAAATTTTGTTCATCTACATGGTTAATCACGGTTAACTGCTTGAGAACTCTTTCGGTATTGATATTGCTTCAATGATTTTCTAATTTTAATTCAAATATAGAAATGGATTCTTTTTTTTTTACGGTTTACATACGTTGTTTCCTTTTGATGTGTATCTTTTATGTCAATCAGTTAATGGTATATAAATTGTAGAATGAGATGGTGTGAGATAGATTCACGATAAGTAGAGAGAAAGGGAGAAGAAAGTGGTGGTGCGCAAGACTAAGGAGAACATAGCAGGGGGTATAAAGAGCATGCAACAAATAGTTCTCCTTTACTGAATGATGAGTTACCTGTGAATGTTACCATGGACTATTTCTACTCCTTAAGCTTTTTGGTTTTTTAAGATTACTATGTTCCTGTTGTTGAGTAACCTGTAAATATTCTTAGTCTCTCTCTCTCTCTGTGTGTTATTGTGGATAATGCCAAAGTTGATTTTATCATGATCAATTTTTATTTTTATACTAAGAAAACTTGATTATGTTCATACAATGCCATCAATTTTTTCTAATATTTAAGAACATTCAGCTGGGGTGATTTTCTTCCTTGGAGCTAGAGACACTTGGACCCAATATTGGTGTGATCTGGATCCCGTCAATCGAAAAGCAATCTGTATCTGTAAATTGAAGTTGGTATAATATGAACTTGAATAAGTAGTAGCAATATCATACTAGATTTTTTTTGCGATGCTATCCTGTTGCAGCAATGTCATTTTGGAGTTCCTATACCAAGGTCTTAACTTTGATCAGACTCACTTCCTCATTATTGATCTGCTGCATAAAAAATAACAGTTAGTTTGGCTCAAACTGCTGATGATTTTTTAGCTGCAACTGATACACCAAAAGAGTGGTTGCTACGTTGCTGCATTCAGATTCAAAAAACTGGATGTGCCTACAATGCCATTCAGTTATGGTCCAATCAGAAAAGAAAAAAAAACAAATAGTACAAAGTTTGAGCATTTTGTACATTTTTATTCTTGCGTTTGGCACCTGTTCTATTTTTACATGATTTTGGAAACTTTATGATTAGACATACTGTTTGTTCATATAGTGCATCATTTTTAATCATAGTTTGTTTAGCTTATTTTAGAGATTCTTCATGAAACTATACATTTTGGCCTTTTGGGTGTAGGTAATAAGGTTCTAGAAGATTGCGAGTAAATCAAAGCGGAAACACAGTCCAACAAATTGTGTATCACCTTCTCTTTTATTGTATTCATGGCTTATTTTGATGATCATATCGACTTTTTTGTATTCATTGCTTATTTTCAAATTATTTAAAAGACCAAAAAGTTGAGTTCATTTTATTTTCAAATTATAATAGTGTTCTCTTTTAGTTCATGTTTTTGTCAACAATGTTGAGTTCAAAACAGAGTAGGCATGTCTTCCCTATTTTCAGATTTGACCCAAAAACTATGTTAGTGAGCTTCTCTTTTGCATATATTTTCTTCATTATTTTTTTGCAACTCCCACCTTATTATGTTCAGTTCTTAGTTGTACTCCCTAATTCCTTTTTTTTAGGCATGTGAGCTCAAAATGGAGATTTCAATCCTTTTTAGATGATGATTATGCTTTCTTATTCATTACTCTGTTGTATTACATTTTCTTTGACATGTCAATTTAGTTGTGTGTATGACAAAAGGTCACATTATTAATGTTAACTGATTGAATGTTTCATCTTTTTCCCTGTTTATAATTGGCTAACTTGAAAATATGCAGAGAATGGAGAAGGGGTTTGGGTTCTTCATTATGAGGTTGGGCAGAAATATGAGCCTCCTTATGATTACTTCCTTCATGAGTTTAACACTAGGAATGGAGACCAACACGTTCCTACCGTTTTAATGTGTCAATAACCTCTTATTCCTTTCCAATCATTGGTTTTTCATTGTGCTTCGTGGTGGATTTTTATAGAAGCTTGATATCTTCCTTTTGTTTGCTCCTTATGCAACTCCACTCCCTTGACTTTCCATATTAATTTGTCAAACTTACTCCATATGACCACCTCAATAAGGCACTTTGATACTTATGCACATCTGGATGTTTTTTGGCCTTATGTTTACATAGTAGTTGTCCCACTGATATAGCTTATTGACATTATTGTATCCAATAAGCAATGTTGTGTTATAAAAGAATATTTAGCATGTATCATGTTTGCTTCAATGGATAATTTGAGGAAAAATGCGACTTGAAAGTGCTAAATGTTTTTTTTAAAGAGCTATATGTGTTAAAGTGTTGTGTATATTCCTTTATTGTCCTTTATATGTATCAAACTTAAAAAGGAAACACTTCACTAATAGTTGAGTTTAAACCGCAGTTGATGATCATGAATGTGGTAGATTTGTTACTCTGGTTGAAAAGAGTTTCATTCGAGCATAAGTGATGATCTCATGACTCTTTGGATAAATGTAATTATCATTGACTTTCTTAGGTAATGCATTGATTTCTTTAATCTCTCTTTTAATTCCTACCGAATTGGTATGTTGTTTATTCTTTTTAGAGTAAGAATAGAGGAACATCTCAATTTTGTTTTGCATGTAATTCTTTTCTTTTTCTTCTCCTCAGAATATTCACAATAACTTTGAAGCCGCCCCCCTCTTTCTTAAATGTTTTGGTGCAGTTTACATGACAAGCATTAACTAAATATGCACATGTAAGCTCTATTGAATGTTTTCTAACCTTCACAATTCATTTGGTCATTTATTAGAGTGATTATGATTAATCTTTGTGTCAACATTGTGCAGTGAAATTTACAGTTAGTTACAAGGGGCACCATTCTTCAACCAAATTTTATAGGTATGCTTAACAGAATTTATGTGCTTACTTTGAAAATGTGTTGCTTACTTAATATCTTGAAAGGCATTTTTGGATTTATTAAATGTTAGAATAATTAAACACAACTTGATTGATTGAAAAAGTACTTGCTTTGCTATCTAAATAAGTATGTAACAACAAAGGCACGATTATAATCAATCGCTCATAATCCTTTCTACTCATGAAATGAGTGCGCTTTTTGTTTGGCTTACTACTCCTAAGCTACCGCTCTTATTTACTAAAGTTAAGTTCAGTACAAGACCTTAAATAGTGGTATTAGTAATTAGTAATTCTAACTTAAATACTTACAGTTTAGGATCTTTAGTTCTAACAATAATAATTTTAATTTGCATAATTAATTTATAATCAGTTTGATTTCCTTCTATACAGGTCCAAGGATTAAATCTATAAGCAAGTCCATCAAGCAAATATAATGATCAATTGCAAATATAAAGATTAAGTCCACAGCCATTTACTCCTCAAACATGATTGTGCTGATTTCTTCTTTTGCCTAATCCTATTTTGTACTACAAGGACATTGTTATGGTTGTAATAGACATGTTATAAAAGTCAGTAACCAATTTGATTTACTCTTTTCATATTCTATTTTGGTTTAAATGAAAAAACAATATCTATCAAGAGTGTAATATTGAGAGTGTAAGTTGACATTATTTATTTTCCTGTATCACTATTGAAGCTCATTACTATTTACACCTACTTTATTGATTTTAATTGTGGCAAATTTATTAAACTTATGTTTCTTTGTTGTGTTTCATTAGTTTTTTTTGTTTGTTATTACTTTGCAAATATTTAGGTTCATAAGTAATTAGTCAATAAACAATTTTTTCTTATATATCTCACTATTGTTGATTAAAATTCCTCAAGATACCAACCTTAACACACATATTTAAATGGTCACTTTAAGATACATTTTAAAAGGTCTTTTTAATTTCTTTGTATTTTTCCAAAGCTTCTTTCGTTTGCTGATTTACTTAGCTTTTCCACCAGGGTATTAAGCAGAACCCTTCTAATGCAACTCCTTTTGAAGATGGTTGTAGTGCAAATAACCCAATTATTATGTAATTGTTGTTAGGTCGCAAACAACTATTGTCATTTTTGGTATTTCTTCTGGTTTTGTAATCTCTAAACAAAGTTTGACACTTAAACTTTGTCTTCACTCATTATTAACTATTTTCCGCTCCATCATCCTTCCTTCCATAACGCGAAGAGCTTTTGTGCGTCGTCGATGCATGAAATCCCACACTAGTTTATAGAAAAGCCAAAGTCACGCTTCTTGTGAAAGTTTTCCTTTGTGATTTTATAATATATCTCCCATTGGTCACTTTAACTTAATCTGGCATTTGAAAAGTACAAGGAGTCTGTCATCTCAGACTATTAGTTATAATTAACGTAATCAAATTTCAATCAGTTATTGTTGTAGTTGGTATTTGTGTCACATTTTACATTAAACAAAGCATGGTTTATGCGCATGTACATGTGCTTAAAAGTACTTCATGGATTCGTTTCATGCATCTAAACTAAATTTGACTTTATTCACGTATATTATATTTTAAGCACTTCACAACTTCAATAACAAATTTCAACAAAAAAAAAGAAAAAACAACTTCAAGAACAAACATGCACACAAAGATAAAAATTGAGGGTGTTGAGACTTGAGAGTTAATAGTTGACCCCCACGTGTTTTTAGAACTTAAAATAAGAGTGATCAAACTCCTAAACAAGCAGTATATAATAGCATTTAATAAATTAGATATCTCACTGTCAAGAAGCTTTTGAACAATTGATTATCTAAATGTATTTCTCACAATGAAATTAATGTCAAAAGGGTAAAAGGAACCCAAGCTGTCTTGTTCTTGAGGGACAATGATTCATAATGGTTGGGAAATCAGAAATAGTCTCTGCATCTGATTACAGAATCAAACACTGTTCTCTGGCAAACTATACCAAGATTTCCTTATTGTTTTATTAAGTTTTAAAGTTAAATTAGATGTATTAAGAATTTAAGATGCGCCATAACTTTTGTAGGCTAGAACAGATCATACAACGAGGTCTCGACAGGATATGATCACGACCAAAAAAAAAAAGACAGGATATGATAAAGACACGATAAACATTCATCCAGACTAGCATAATATAACAAATTTTTTTATTACAAAAATAACATGTTATTCTATTATTTTTTTTTGATACAATAAGGAAAGGGCACCAGAAGAAAAAAGAAAGGAAAAAAGAAACTAATTAATCTCGAACAAACTCAACACCCGAGGCATCTGCTAGCAACATTATTCTGTTATATATATATATATATATTATAAGTTAATAAATAATGATATGATAAATGTATTATTTGTAAATGACAAAACTACTATTGTGTGAGTAAAAAAAATTACTATCGTGGAAACTATATTTCATTTGCTAAAAAAATCAAAATTAATGTTCTATTTTTGTATCTTTTTAATAATAATTTTCTTTTAAATTTTTTAATATTTTAATTTCAATAGATTTTTAATTTTGTAGTTTGTAAAAATAACAAAATTATCCTTGTAATAAAATCTCACATTATTTTTAAAATTAAGTATTAATATTTTAATTTTCTTATTTAATACTTTACTTTTTATTTTTTAATATATATTATATTATATTACAATTTTAAATTGTATTTACTAGGGAAAATGAAGATATGATTTGAATATAATATCATGTTAGTTTCTAACCCAATCAAACTCAAAATAAGATTTTAATTAGAGGTAGCATATGATAAGATATAATGATTAACTTATCATATCTTACTAGCTCAATAAACGCTAGTTTGCATAGGATATAATAGTTTATCCTATCCTATCTCTCTTATGTTGGGCATCAAACGGGTTCGTGTAACCTCATTTTCTTAATAAGCTATTTGTTTTTACTTCTTATATGGGAGAGAGAATTGAAATCATTAAAAATTTCCACGACAAGAACTATCGATAACTCTTAGAAATAAGAGTGTTAGTTATTTTCAACTTGAATTTACAAATCAAAGTGTGTTGGAATAATTTATATAAGAGTTTGAACTTGATTTAGGAATAATTTAGTTTAAAACATATTACTGTGCAAAACTTAACAGAGAAATATTGGAATAAAGCTCATAGTCAAGTTTTTTTTATAGGCGAAGTGACTTGTAATTAATGTGTTAGTTGTAAGAGGGGACGAGGGAGTGGGTTTCGAATATCGTATCCACCAACAACATTTGTTTCGCTCAATCATGTGAGCTATCTTCTTCTGAAACCGAGCGGATTGTAGCAAGATGCAAATAGCTCTACCCAAGAGCGCTTGGATGAGATGCTTCGGGTCTCTTCTAGTTAGCTTAGCCAAAGTCTTGAGTTCGAATCCAGCCTTGGGAATGCAACAACATTGAACACTTTAGGGAGAGTTTTGCCATCTACTGTGATCCTACTTGACTCAAGAGATTAGTCTTTGCAGTTGCATGCAAAAAACACCTGGCTTACATCAAAAGATACAAATTGCTCTTGCTCTCCCTCTCACACCCGATGTATCAACATGCATAGAGATCTATACTACAACGCCATAAAAGGACAAAAAGATAATCCTCATGGATATTTAAAAGATTTATTAATTAGCCAGTTTAGTCTCTAACATTTTATAAAAGTTCAATTTGATCTCTCACATTTACAACATATCAACTTAGTCTCTGACTTTTGCAAAAGTGTTTCAATATAGTCATTTTTTGCAAAATACAGAGACTAAATTGATATTACTGAGGGACTAAATTGAAATACCTTTCCAAAAGAGAGGGACTAAATTGATATATTATAAATGTCAGGGACTAAATTGAAGTATTGTGAAATTTTATGGAACAAATTGACTAATAACTCGTATTTGAAAATATTCTACATGAAATTCACTATCTCTCACCTCTAAAGAGTCTCTATCTCCATTAGGGTCATATTACTTCAGTTGACAAAGTTGCTAGCTATTCCTCCTCACTGCTCTTTATTGTTTTTCTGCGATTTTGTTGCACAAATTGACTAATAACTCGTTTGTCATATTCTATTTCGTTGTTTTTAAGCTATTTGTGAGCTAAACATTTCAAGCTACGAATCTATGATGCAATGGCTTCTAATGAATCTAGGTGGTGATTTTATTGGTAAATTGCATCCCTTAAATTTGTTGTATTTCTAACTTTATTAAAAAAATACATATTTTAAATTTCTTTAAAAAATATAAGATACAGTCCGTACTACTACTACTATAAAATTAACGTCTCAAACAGTTAAAATCTAACATCAAACTATTTGTTTCGAGTTTAACGCGGATTCTAAACCACACAAACCAACTCAAAAAATGCAAGTACAAAATGTTGATTAAATGTGTGTATGTATAATAGAGCGAGCCAAAGAATATAAGGATCAACTTGAACTCGTCTTAACCCTAAACAAGGTAACTACTCAAGAGAAACCTTTGTTGTTGGTCATATACTTTAGACAGACCTATTTGTCCAATTTTTGCACAAGGTGACGTTAGATTCAACTCGAAACCGTTAGATCGAGATGAGTCTACACATTGAGATGGATCCCATATACCCTTACTCTCACAATGGTGAGACCCATTTGGTATTGGAGAGCTATGTTGCATGAGTACGGGTACGGTACCATGTACAAGTGCTGGTACGAGATACGTGATATTTAAAAAACCAAGGTACAAGTACGTAACATAAATTTGATATAAATATGACTAAAATATAGGAAACACAAATAAGTAAAACATATAACAGAAAAATATACAATAAAATATAAGAAAAAATTACTTATGTAGCAGAAAATAGAAAAATGATATACAATCTAATAGGAAAAATTTTAGTACCACAAAAAAAAAAGAACAAAAATTTGCAGTTTTTACTATACTACCAACATATATTTATATCACCCAATGAGTACCAGTACCGGATACGTACTCGGTACGGTTACGACTCTGATTTTGAAGTACCCATACTTTAGAGTTGGAGAGGTATAATTGAATGTAAAGTTATTGGGCTAATTTGGAGAAAGTAAAAATAAGTAATGTCTACCATCAAAGACACTTTTGTACCTAATTTGGAGTTACTAGGTTAGTGGTGCTAAACATGTCTTTTTACAAGAAATCCTGTTCATATTATTACATACCGCAACAATATAGCTGCCCAAGGAGTAGCTACAATCTCCTCACTCTTTTCTATAATAATAACAGTTTTATATTCATTCTTTTACAGTTTTCACTTAGGAGGAAAGAATACAAAGGTAATGAAATAGTACATTTCTTCATATTTGTAATAATTATTATCAGCTACAAATACTACAAAACTACTTGTCAGAAATGTACAAAATCTGAATTATCAACTTACATACACCCTCCGGTCTCATTTATAAGCAACAATGCACTTTTTAAGTTCATTTGTATCTGGTCTATATTATAGACTAGATACATACATGATACATCAGTTATTCAATGAATCTAAAAAGCGTTTCTTTTGCTTATAAATGAGATCGGAGTAGTAACACTATAATGGAAACATGACATTAGCATCCATAACAATCTTCAACAAGCAATGTCGTGACCGTGGTCTCGACGCGGACGGCTCAAATATAGATATTCGAGGAGTCGCCACTCAATTTATTTTTAAATAGGGAAATTGAGAAAAACCTAAACCTAAGGTTATCAGTCTGCGTAACTAGGTTGGATTCAGGAGTCGGTTATGCGAAGGGAAGGGGTGAAAACTAGTTTCACTTTGCACCACTAACACATACGTCTAAGATAGTTACCTAAATTTGATTTGTGCAATAATTACTAAGTCGTTTAATTATTTGGGGTAAACAAATAATTAAACGACTTAGTAATTATTGCACAAATCAAATTTAGGGTAACTGTCTTAGGACAGATGTGTCAGGGATGCAGTGAAATTAGGTTTTTGCCCCTTCCCTGCGCATAACCGACTCCTGAATCTGACCTAGTTCTGCACACCAACTAACTCTCAAGGTAGGTTTTTCTCAATTTTTCCTATTTTTAATAAATTGGGTGGCGACTCCATAAAACATATATCTTGAGCCGTCTGCGTCGAGACCCCGGTCACGACAAGCAATGTGGACTATTAAAACACTGACAATGTACTATATAAACAGGAAGTCACATTTTGGTGAGGAATGTGACTTATTATTAAAGATGCATTATATGCTGCATTTTTACATTCCCCTTCAACCAAATCTTTCTCTTGCCCAGTTTTTCTTTTCTCACTTTTGTTGTTTGAGAAATCAAATCAACCAGCAGTTACATTTCTATGGTTTACTACTAAGTAGTAACCAAAAGTGAAACTATGTACCTCTACATCAACTTTCCCTCAATAAATTTGCCTCATGACAAACATTACTTCAAGCAACCAAATAAAGTTTTATTTTGAATTTTAATTGGAACTGATTAAACGATTTGACATGACTAAGGCCCTGTTTGGATTTACTAATTTGGATCTATCTAGTGGCATAAGCAATTACAAGACCGTTTGAAAGAGCTTATGAATACAGCTTATGATATGTTCATAAGCTGTTTTCAGCTTATTTTCATAAGCTCTTCAGAATAACTTAAGAAAACAGTTTATATGAAAACAATTTATAGCTTATATTATATGAAAACAGTTTGACCTATTTTAGATTGTACTATAAAATAACTTATGCATAAGCATTTATATATTAAACATTTGTGCTAAAGACGCTTAATTAAGTTGTTTATCCGAATAAATTGTAAACAAACTTTTCAAAAAGGATGCACGCATTTGATAAAACTTCAAATTTGTGACTAATAAAAGTTAAGATTTGATTTTAAAAAGGCTGATCCTAGAGCCTATTTCTACCTGCTATCAAAAACCATGTCAAATAGCAAACAATCTAGAACCACATTGCAATTTAATAGATTGTGCAGTATTTTTGTAATCCACCTTCCAGAGGTCATAAACAATAAGTTATTCTAATTACGCATAGATTTACAAAAAGGAGATCAGAGTATGATGCTAACAACCTTGCTTGCATATTTAGTTGGAACAAAAATCAGTTAGAACTAACATTCATCACCATCAAGTTTATGAACAGATAAAATTTTTCCAGCTACATATGAATAAAACAAGATACCATTTGCTAATTTCCTATCAGAACTAACCAACCAAAGATGCGAAGATGCGAAACAACATATCAAGAGTTAGAATGGGAAAGAAATTGTCTCATGGCTCTGAAAATTCTCAAACTACAAACCAGCTAAGAAGTCGATCTCGCTGGCCAAATAAACATATATATACAAACAGACTGAACAGGATTAAGAGGACAGTTGAAGATTGAGTAAACCTACCTGATAGTGACAAACTTGTTGGTGCCATGTTTTGCCCAATAAGTCTTCAAATCAATGGCATTAGAAAAGTTATAACCCTCAGCTGCAAGTTTCTCTAAGACTTTCTTAAATGCTCCTATACTCATTTTCCTCCCGGCTATTCTAGCACCGCGCCGCTTAGGACTCATAGGCAAAGGATAAATTGACACGGCTGTTGTGCAGCATGCAGACTGCCACCCACCAGAGCCCCATCTATAACACTGTTGAGGTGTCCCGGTGCATGAACAAATAGGAATTGGAATACTAGAAATATCCATATCAATCCCATTTATAGCAATTTCAGTAGTTTTCTTCGGAACCCTTGGCGCTCGTTGAACTGAAGGACTATTCTCATCTTTCGGCACATGTGGACCCTTCTTTGGTTTCTTTGCCTTAGGGGACTTAGGCACCTTAGAGCCCTGTCTCTTCTTACCAGTTCCATTTGTCTTCTCAACAACAACAGGTGCCTCTTCCATTGACCTTTCTTCCTTTACTAATTCAGGTGGTTGAATCATTTGCAAATGAGGTGGCGCCACAGTTGTCTCTGGAATACCGCCATAACTCGAACTCGAATGTGTAGGTATCATATTCATATACTTTTCCCTCTGACTATTAATCCAGGCATCCCTCATATAATCCATTTGGTATGTAGCTTGGGGCATCCCAATGTCCCTATGGTGAAATGCACCGTTATTAGTAGCTGATGAAACCGCAGCATTTCGTCCTCCAAGCATAGGCTTTTCGGGCATCGATGACATCAACTGCAGCCCCAAATGGCTCTTAAAGGATGTAGCAGGTTCATAGTAACCCCAATTACGTATGTTAAGACCATTATCATCATCCATCACAACAGCAAATGGTGATGAAAATTGTAGGAAAACAACGTACACTATCTTAAATATCCTCACAAATTATCCATGTCCATTGCATTCCCCTAACAAGCCAATACAATTCAAAACACAATAAATTTAAACATGAACATCAAAAATGAATTAAAAACAATAGAATGCAATAATTGTGACCCTCAAAAACAAAACCTACTTTTTGTTTCAGCTCAAATATAGTCAAACTAGAAAACAAGTTAAATTACACAAATCTTATCTTATGAATGTACACATGCAAAACCTCATGCCTCAAAGTTTTCTGCTTCTGGGTTTTAATCTATAAGATCCATTTGACAAAAAAAAACAGATTTTTAGCTAAAAATAGAACAGATCAGCAGAATCTAAGAACAAAAAATGGAAGTGAGAAAATGAAAAAGTGGACATAAATAAGTGATTTTGATGAAAACCCATGTTGAGATTTGGGGAAATAAAAAAAGGGTAGCGGAATGTTTGAGCAAAGTGAGAAAGAAACAGTACCTGTTAGGGTTCTTGGCTTCTACGGAACGAGAATGAAGAGAGCAAAGGAACAAAAATGTCTGCACGCCATCTTAAAATCAAATCCTGAATAAAAAATAATAAACAGCAATTAATTTAATAATGATAATTTGGTCAAAAAAAAAGAATAACTATAATCATTGTTTGTAAAACCGGTTCGGGCCGGCTGGCTCACCGGATCGGATGCAACTCGTGACCCGGTGGTTCATAAAAACCCGAAAGTAAAATTTGGAACAAATTTGAAGAAGTAAGGAGTAGAGGGAGAAGCATCGAAGTTATTAATGTAATTATGTTGAAGATGAAGGGCAAAACTTGAAAAATGAAGTGGATATGAAAACGTGAAATGTGGATAGTGTTCACTAAGGGTGTTCACGGTGCGGTTTGGTTCGGTTTTAAGACAAAAAGTGAACCGAACCGAAAGGTAAAATTATATGCGGTTTGGTTTGGTTCGGTTGGGCTTCAAAAAATATCAAAGCCAAAAATAAACCAATGCGGTTTGAATTGGTTCTGTTGGTTCGGTTTTTCCAAGATAAAAATAATTTAAAACGCGAGTTAAAATTAACTAACATAAAAAGGCTAACATAAAGCTTTAAGAAAAAATTTACTCAAATATATGTAGTATATACATCACTCTCTTTTAATTTTGTTCAAATAGCTAAGACAATGTTTATAAAATAATTTGAATTAAATATTTTGTTGTAATTTTTAAATATAGCATAATTATATGGATTGTTTGTAAGTGAGTCAAAGAATTAATTGGATTTGGGCTATTTAGTAAGTGAGTGAGAGTTGGGTTGTAGTTGCATTTGGATTAGTGAGTTAGTAAGGAAGGTTGTAATTCAATAAGCCTTAGTGTTAATTGCGGTTTGGTTTGGTTTGGTTTGGTTTGGAAATCAAAACCGCCGAACCGAATCGAACCACATGCGGTCTGATGAAAAAAAGAACCGAACAAAAAGCCGATCAAAAGCGGTTTTTGCGATTTTCGGTTTAGGTTTGGTTCGGTTTGCGGTTTCACTATTGGTTTGGTTCGATTTTATGCTGGCTCCTGGTGTTCACGGAATCATAGTTGCAAAATGGGGTTGGAGAAGAAAGTGAAATATGGTGCCGGCTAAATGGTTTCCAAAAAAGCATATGCAGCTTATTCCTACTCTTTTTAGTATGATTTTAGTTAGTGTAGAGATAATAATAATAATATGGCTAAATTACGACTTGTGTTGCAATATAACAACACAAATTAAATAACACTAATAAATTTTTAAATACAAACTAAATAGCATTAAAAGAATCAATGTATTCACAAAATACAAAACAGATTCAAATTCAATAAACTAACATAATCAAAATATGTTAAATGACACTAACACAAAATACAAATTAATTAAATAGTACTAACACAAATTAACATTTAAATAGTATTAACAAAATCAAAATTAGGATAATAAGAATAAGAATCGATTCAATGAGGGAGAAAAACCTTATATCAGCGCAAATATTATTATTTCAGAGGGTTCAACATGTAGGTCTGCCACTGACTTTAGTCCCTGACAATTTCAAAACGAGACACGTTAGTCCCTCCGTCCATTTAACCATTGCCAACATAGTTAACGCCTCCTACGTGGCACGTTGAGTGCCACGTTGTCACGTCAAACTCCATGTAAGTGATTCTTTTGGGTCAAATAGGTTCCTAGCGTTGCAAAATTAAAAAATTTGAACATGGGGACAAATCAAACTCTCTTTTTGGGACAAATTAGTCATTGGGTATCTTCTACCTTGAATCTCTGGTTTGTGAAACCATAAACCATTTATTTACCCATTTAGAGAGAGGACACACAAAGATAGAGAGAGAATGAGGAAAAGGTAGGTTTTTTCACTACTACATTTTTGACCTTTATCTTTGCTCTAGGTTTCACTTTGGTCATTTATCTTTTTTTAGTCTGTTTTGATCCCTCATCTTTCATTTTCATTTCATTTTGGTCCATGCCATTAGTTTTTCTAGTAGTGAATGCTTACTTGATTGCTCCCTCTTCACTCATATTAACATGACAACAATAAAGTTATTTTATTCATGCTTCTCTTTAAGGATGTTGTGAAAAAAGGATAGGCTCTATACACAAAGAAAAATAACTGCAGGGGGAAATGGATAGGCTCTACACAAAGAAAAAAGGATCAACACCTTATACCAATTCGTTTCTTTTAAGTTTTATAACCCACCAAACCTCCAAAAAGCCTAATCCGATCATACCGTTGTTTCATAGCTTTGTATTAGTGTTCAAGCACATATCGACGTTACCGGAGCGGGAATTGTGTTCGTGCTGTGTTTCAGGTGGGAGCAAGATACTGTATTCGTCCGGTCGATTAGTGTAAAGTTTTAATTTAAATATATGTAGAGTGGCCCAAGTTCTACTAGATATCAAGAGTCAATGATCCCTAAAGATCATTTGACTAACTCCTCAGAGTAAGATTTAGTGAAGTTTAGATCGTCAAGGACCGATAAACATATATAGGAAATTTAATATTGTTATTTGATTTATTGTGTGATTGATTTGATTGATTGCTTGAGATATTTCTAGTGAGGTTGATTGTGTTTTCCTTTTTGATTTGTTTGATTGTTTTAAATGTCGCGAAATATTTCTATGCTAATATTATTAATTGTTGAATTACTGAAATGCTTTATTTATGTAGTTATGTTGAAAAACACTATTTTACTTCATTATTGGAATATGATAAACAAGTTTAATGAGAAAACTCAGCTAAGTTTGTATAATCAACTTGTATGATATCTAACTGTCAGTGGCTTAGAAAGGGCTACATATGGAGGGGATGACCAAAAAGATCGAGTTAAGCGCCATAGAACACAGTCCCTGAGATATCAACTATCGGAAAATCATATAAATTGCACATGTGTTGTAAGTCCACAGTTGTGTGTATGGGCACACAAGGTCAATCCCCTGGCCAACTTATTCATTCTTTGGATTAGGCAACAGTAGGAACAGGTTACTCAAATCAACTATCGGTGGGTAATGACATATAACACTCAGACTTTGTCGTGACACTGGATAGCATCGCCGAAGCATAGGGACGTTGGTGGCAATAAGATATGGCTAAAATCAGCATATAGTGTTTTAAACTAGCGGGAGATTGATACTAAGTTTACCAAAAATAATTTTTTGAAAGTCCCAATTTTTAGGACAAGTGAGGAAATTATGGTCGTACCTCATCTAAGGTTGACACCGTTGTTAGATAGAAGCAATCTAAGAATGTGAGCTAGAATAGAAGTTCTCTCAGATTATAGCTAGTTACTATATGAGATATATAGAAGGATTATTTAAGTTAGCTTTTCCTGTAACCCGGTTAACTAAGAAATATGCACCTTATGTGTGGTCGGACAAATGTGAGAATTTTTTTTAGGATCTTAATTTGAGTATACAGTTGTACAATGATAGACTATATCTGAGGGAGATGGTATTAACCAGTAAGTTTTGAAATGAATAGAGGGAAAGTCTTAGAATGTGGTTTGGGCCTTAGGCCTAACTCAACCCACAAAATCGGCTTGTAAGGTGAGGGTTGTCATCCATTTATAAACTCTTTTTCAGGCTATATCACATCTGATGTGGGACTCTTAACACCCCCCTCACGACCAGGAACAGACATCTGGTGCGTAGGTTAGCCCAGGAATAGACATCTGGAACGGGTGGCCCGACAACAGGTGACCCAACGGATCTTTGATTGGCTCTGATACCATCTTAAAATGTGGTTTAGGCCTAACTCAACCCCACAAAACCGACGTGTAAGGTGAGAGTTGCCATCCACTTATAAACTCTTTTTCAGGCCATATCACATCCGATGTGAGACTCTTAGCAGAAAGTATGGATAGGATGAACATATGAGTTAGATGAAGGAACTAGTAAATGATGAGAATTCCATTAACTAATAGATTTCTTAGTTAAGCAGTAGAGATGTCTTTAGATTTGATGAAATACAATGAGTTCTAGGAACCAAACTTAAGAAAGAGTTCTGCTTATCTTTATCTTTGACCTCTAAACTTTTGTTTTTGTTCAAGTATATGTATGACGATTCTTGAGACTTCTCAATAGAAGAAAGTGCAGAACACCATTTTGTTGATTAAAGTTAGTGATACTTAAATTCTAGAGTCAGATTTTATGCAACAAACGACATATCAAACTTATTAGCGAAAGGACAAAGGTTACACAAGATAATTAAAAAGAGTTACAATACTAAGAGAAGATACGCACCCGAGCATTGCTAATCCATCTGCACAATTATTAGCCTCCCTATAAATGTGAGAAATACGCACCTCTCGGTTAAGAGATAACAAGCTCTTAATTCTTGCAATCAACTGCTAAGCCAAATGGCTGGAAGTATTCTGATCTACTAAACACTGCAACACACTTTGAGAGAGTTTACATTAACCTCCAACTTAGCAACCCCTAAGCTTTTAGGAAGCTTCAAACCTTCAAATACACCCCATGTTAGAGGGTTAATTAGGCTTAAATAAATAATTTAGTATTTTGATTAGGATGTTAAAGTTTAATTAGTTGGACTTTTATTTGGTGTTATTTTAGTTGGGCTTTTAGCCCTTGGGCCTTTATAAAATGATCCATCATTACTCACTATATATGTAGTCTCCTTGAGACAACTTAGGTATCCAATCAATGAAAAAGTATTTTTATTTTTGCAGTTTAATTTTTTTATTGTTTTCTTGCTTTAGTAGTTTTCTCTAGTTTTGTTAGGGTAGCCTTTAACTTCCTAACACCCCACATCTCGGCTACAAAAGCAGTACAAAGGCCCAAATTCTTGGAGAACCCCGCTATCCACCTACCATCACCCCCACGAATAACACCACCACACCCAGCCCTATTAAGATCTTTTTTGAAAGTCATGTTGTGCTTAATTTAAGCCAACATGTATTAGGGGTTTCTAGGAAATATTGCGCAAAACCTTATCCTTACCTCCCACCATGAGCACTTGAGGGCTTTGAAGATATTCCCTGCAAAGATGAGTAGAAACACGCCAAGGGGCATAGGGCCTCACAAAATCATCGGTGTGCACCTCTTTATTTCGCCACTTGCTCTAGACAAAGAAAAAAGGAATAGCACCTTATACCATTTGTTTTCTTTTAAATTTTCTAACCCATCTCCTAAAAATCCTAATCTGTTCAAACCATTGTTTCATAGCTTTGTATTAGTGTTCGAGCATGTGTCAGCATTATTAGACCGGGTATTGTGTTTGTGCTGTGTTTTAGGTGAGAGCAAGATACCGTATTCATCGGGACGGTTAGCATAAAGTTTTAATTTAAATATATGCAGAGTGTCACAAGCTCTACGACAGTTCAAGTGTCAATGATGCCTAAAAATCATTTGACTGACTCATATAGGAAATTCTATTTTGCTATTTGATTTATTGTATGATTGATTTAATTGACTTCTTGAGATATTTTTAGTGAGATTGATGTTTTCCTTTTTGATTTGTTTGATTGTTTTAAATACCATGAAATATTTCGACGCTTAATATGATTATCTGTTGAATTACTGAAATGCTTGATTTACGTTTATTAGTTGAAAGCATTATTTTAATACAATATTGCAATATAATAAACAAGTTTAATAATAAAACTATATTATAATCAACTTGTACTATAACTAATTGTCGGTGGCTCGGAAAGGGAAACATATGGAGCGATAGAGTGCAGTCGTCGAGATGTCGGCTATCAGAGAATCATATAGATTACATATGTGTTGTAAGTCCACAACAGTGTGTATGGACACACGAGGTCAATTCCCTGACCAACTTATTCATCGGCCGGATTGGGTAATTGTAGGATTAGGTTAATCAGATCAACCATCGATGGGGAATGACTTATAACACTCAAACTTCGTTGTGATAGTTAATGGTGTTGCCGAAGCATAGTTGGGGCGTTAGCGGCAACATGATATTGTCAAAGTCAGCATATAGTACTGGCACATACTTGTAGATGGAGTTCGGGAGATAAAATACAAATAAAGGTTGAAAGATAAGAAATGAATTGATTTGATATACTTAGCAACATGTTTAAAGTGAGCTTTACCTTATCATCTCATTTTTTGACTTATACATATCTTAGTCTTATGTGTTTTTCTTTTGTATATTTGTTGATATCGGTTAGACTCAATTGAGGAGACATTTGTAGCAGAGGATGATAATTTTCTCCCCACGACAGACACTAAAGACATTGGGCATGCATGCCAGTGTAGTAGGAGGAGTCAGGTTTCTCATTGAGAGAACCTGTTCTTTATTTAGCCAGTGTGTCAGTTTCTAGAGTCTTGTTAAGATAGTTATTAAGTTGGTTTTGTTTTATGTTCTTATTTTTCCATCTGTTTTGTAGAACTCAGATACATGTTTGAGTGCCTTTTGCATAGCCACATATTTTGTAACAACTCTTAAAATTGTATCTTTATTTATGTGGTCCATGCTCATTTATATTGATATGTTAAGTTTTAAATTTATCCGATTTTGAGATTAAGAGATTAAGTGTCAAAGGTTACTATGATGAGGATGAGGGTCGTCTCAGTGTGAACGTTGCTCGCGTGGACGATGACAACAACTACAAAGTGCCACGTAGACGATTGATAACTCTATTTTATATAGTTATTTAGACTCTTAAAATTAAATTCTTGTATGTAGCTCAGTAGTTTTGTATAGTCAATGAAGAATGAAGAGTTAAACTAGCATCTCTTGCTTTGAAATGCATCATCATTAATTTCTATTACTTGTGGTATTTTTATGTGTTTGCTCAATTGCTGCAACAATCACTGCTCCTGCAATAGACCCAACAACCATTGCACCTGCAATGCATCCAGCAGTCATAGCACCGGCAGTGGATATTTCAAGCAGAAACAAAAGCATTGCACCTGCAATCAGTGCACCAGCAATAAAATTCACACTCAATGCTCTAGCACTCTGATGATGACGTCAGAATGTCAAGTTGCAAGTGCAAGTTGCACAAGTGGCAAGATGCGGCGCCAAGTTCATGTTTCTAACCAACAAGTTGGAACTTCACAGGTACACATGTCTTATGGTTATTGGACCTCCCTTTTTAGTTGGTGAGGCTTCAAATCAATCTTTTTGAAGCAAGTTGAAGATCCACTCGACCCCTAGTTGGCACCAAAGGCACTTCAACTCTTGGAGCCTATAAATACTCCTCCTTCTCTTCATTCAAATCATCTCTCAAGTTTTAGTCTACTTAGGAAATACTTTCATATAGTTGTAAGGAAAGAGAGAAAGTGACAACTTCTCTCTACTTTAGTTTATTTTCTTGTTGCTGTTCTGTTGCCGAGAGGTTCGTTGCCCCATCATTGTTAGGCAGAGTGAGCAAAGGAGTTGCAATTGTGTAATGTTCATCTTCTCTTTTCTCCTTTGTACTTTCGTTCTTATAAACAGGATATCTCTTGTTTATATGAGTTTAACAATGTCAAGCATGAGCTAAATTACCCTTGGTTGGGATTGTTTAACTATGTAATGGATCTTTGATAAATTATTATGTTACTTTTGATTTTTGCAAATTAGTTCTTGTATTATAATTCTTTCAAGACTTGTTTTAAGGTTGATCACTTAGAATAAGTAGATCATAAATACAGACATGGTTTATGATTTGAACTCAAGAACTAATATGGATAAGTGTTTAAATAAAAGGAAACTTTATTAACTCCAAGCTAAATCCTAGACATAGGCTAGCTTAGTCCATAGGGTGAAACTGTTGGAGCTTAAAATACAAGGGTGAACTTACTTAAGAGTTTAGACATAAGACTTGTAATAAAACCCTGAAGTTAAGTTGCTGAAGAGCACAAATGTCATTTTAACAGCATCCATTGTAGGTGCAATCATTGCTGGAGCAATGATTGCAGGAGCATCATAAGTAGCATAATGCTTTCAAAGTGAAATTACTTAGGAAAAAGCATTCCAACCATCTCTCTCAACTGAAACACAACATATTTGTTATCTTAACTTCGATTACACATTCACTTCTCGTCACTCTTATTTTATTCTTGATTTCTTGAATCACTAAGTATTGCTACTATCTTGAAAACTCAAAAATTAATACAATCCATGTGGGTTCGACCTTTCTTATTATTAAATTACTTGTTAAAGACTGTGTACACCTGCACAACCCTTTTTTCACAACAATGATCCAATCATTCAACAGGAAAGTACACGATTTTCGTCTCCCTCGCACTCATTTTTCCCTTCTTGAATCTTCTCTTGCCTAGTTCTCCCTATCTCAGTCCACATCCTTCATCTCTCGATCTTCTCTCACCACTAATGGAACAACCACAACAGTTTGTAACCGAGCAACAGATCCACGCCAGATTCAAACATGCAAGCTGTCAATCGCCAGCTACACCACTCTCCAGGTCTAAAATGTGACACTTCACCCCCTGCTTTTCTATATGATGCGTTAGATTTCTAATGTTATTTTTGAGATGGTTAAATTCCCTTTTAACCATTGAGGTGCTAGCTCAATGGTAAGAGCTAGCATTATATCCTCAAGGTGCAGAGTTCAAATCCCCTCGGGGACAGTTGTAATATGTCATTTGGTGGCACTTTGATTAAGAAAATTTCCCCCTTCTCCAATTTTTATTTTTTTTTTAAAAAAAATCCCTTTTAAAATGATATGATATTATTAGATGCCTAACATTTTAATTTTTTGTATAAACAATTTTTAATATTTAGTTTTCATCTTCTTAATATATATAAACACACACACACACACACACACACATATATATATATATATATATATATATATATATATATATATATATATATATATATATATATATATTGCAATATTGAACTCTTCTGTATTGTTTTAACTACTTTCCTGTTGAAAATTTGTGATGGACTTTTGAAGCGCGTGGGGATTTGCTGAAGAAGAAGAGAGAAAGCTATCGAAATCTTTCATCATAATTGAGAGAATAATTTTGTGGACAATGATAAAAGAATACTTATGATTAATATGTTTTAAATTTTAAGACGATTATTAAAGGACATTAATGATTTCAAGAATTTGCCTAAGCTCTCCAAAAGCCTCTCCCAATAGATTTTTTGAATTTCTCCAAATTGGGGGATTTGGTTTTATAAAGAAAAATAAACTCACAGTTGAAGTTGATAGTACACCCTTCGTTCTATTTTCTTTCATTCGCCATATTTTTTTAAGTCCTCCCCTCCACTCCTATCCAAACTCTCAAACAAAGTGTCAAGAGGGAACAAAACAAAGCTAATGAAATAGTACATTTCTTCAAATTTGTTTGAGAACCAAACCTTTCAATTGCCCACCAGTTTTTCTTTTCTCACCTTAGTTGTTTGAGAAACCAAGTCAACCAACAGTTTCTCATTTCTATGGTTCACTACTAACCAAAAGTGAGACCATGTACCTCTATTTCAACTTTCACTCTATAATTAATTTTCCTTGTGACAAATATTATCAGAGACTAAGTCTTTAATTCAGGGGTGGTTGTTAACCATGTTAAGTCTATAACATGGAGTTGGGGAAATCCTCTTGTATGTCTGAATTCGGTGTAATTGGCTTTTTGCCTCACTCTTCCTGGGACACTCTTTTTTCATTTTGGGTCTTATTCCCATAGAGTTTTGACCCAAGAAGGTTTTAATGAGGCCCTTGTATCTGTAAGGGCCAGTCGGTTAGGGTACCCATTGCACTCCCTTTAAAATAATTTTTCGCTTATAAAAAAACTAGCCTCATAACCCGTGCGATGCACGGGGTTGGCTAATTAATTCCTTTGTGTATATGAGCAATAAATATTTTACGCATTTATTAGCAAATCTCGTTATAAACATTCATGATTGGTTTTCTTTTTTTAACTGTACATAACTCGCCCACTTCAGGAATTGAACTTGAAAGCACTTAGTTTACCCTATGTTCCAAGGTAGTTTATGCCAGTGGGCCAATGGTGTTGGTTTGTAAAATATATAGTAAAATAAATGTGAATAAAAATTAAACTATAACTATAAATTAATAAGAAGATAGTAAAATTTAAATTATGAGGGTTTCTGTTGTAAATATAGTTAAAGTTCCTGCAGGAGTAGGTATTTATTATATATTATATTTTGCAAGAAATAGACACAACTCTCAGTAATGAGGGATGCAACCAAACACGAAGAGAGAAGTTAATAATATAAATCGTAAATCCTAAAAAAATTAATAAATACATTTGTGATGTGATAGTGATCGAACTAAATGGATTCAATAGATATTTCAGGTTCACAATAATATGGTTCTAAAAAAATATTAGGAAAAAAAGTATAAAAGTAATTTATTTTTTTAAAATGTTCAGAAAAATATGGTTCTAAAAAATATAAACAGAGGAAGTATAAAATGAAATTTATTTTTTAAGTGGTGAAATTAGTAAAAGGGTGAGTTGCACGGGTTAGTGTCACATAATTTTTTTAACCGAACCAGTTATATAGGAACTGACTTTGAGTATTTGAACAGATAATTTTTTTCCAAATGCTAAAGTACCCCCAAAACACACCAATTAGCATATGGCACTTTACTAATTATTTTGTCACAATTATTATTTTTTTCACCAAACCAGTTCTTGAAGAACAAAATTTGAATATTTGAACAGCTTACATTTTTTGTGAAGCCTCACATGGTTGAAAATACACCGCTTAGCACTCACTTTACGTATTGTAAAAAAAAGCATCTCACTTTAAGTATTTTGGCATGAAATTAATTTTTCACCTAATCGGTTTTCAGGAACGAACGTCGCGTATTTGACCATCTAAATTTTTTAGACCGTAAAGTACTCCTTAAATTATGGAAACACATTGTCTAGCACTGCGCTTTACATATTTTATCACGAAATTATTTTTTCATCACTAAATCGATTATTTAGGAGTGAATTATACATATATGAACAGTTAAATTTTTTTCTTTCTAAACTCTAAAGTATACAAAAACACACTGCTTAGAATATCACTTTACGTATTTTGTCATGAATTTTTTTTCACCTAGTCGGTTATTGTGGAACGAACTTCCCATATTTGAACATCTAAAATTTAATATAGACTTTAAAGTACTCCAAAATAGACTACTTAGCATCAAACTTTATGTATTTTATCACAAAATTATTTTTTCTTCACCAAACCGGTTACTGAATATTGAACTACGTCTATTTGAACAATAACAATTTTTTTTGAACTCAAAAAATACCTTAAAATACACATCTCAAAAATCTGATAAAATAATTACCTGGCGAACTATGACAGAAAAATCACATTTCTGCAGACCTTGTAAATGAAAGTGTTGATATGAAGATGGAAAATGATGTAAGTAAATGATTGATATTGTAATGGAAGATGATATTGTTGAAGTAGCTAGAGTGATTGGTGGAAAACAATTTTTTTTATTATGAGAAAATGTTGAATTAGTGAGGGTGATGTGTGTATGTATGCCAAGTCCCAACACGTGTAAATCAACGGAGTTGGAAACAAATTAGTAGAATGAAATAAGAGATTTATTTCATTTAAGCTACATGATGAATAAAAAAAAGTGTAGCAAACCTTCTTATAAACATTCACTAAAATATGAAAACATGAAAAAATGAAGCAATGTGGCTGAAGTTCCATATGAGTAAATGTTGCAATGCTGTTTTGAAATGTAATAGAAAGATAATAATATAAATACCAATTTAAATATGCTTCTAATATTGGGATTAAAAAGATGCCTTAACAAAGACATTGAAATTGAAAACTCATAGATAATAAGAAGAAAAAGTCTAAAGAATTTTGATAGCATACTCAATATTCATCAAATGTAAATGTAAATGAAAAAACGTAACTGATAATTAGAAAGAAAAGAAGACAACACAATTAGAGAGTGAAACACATGAGTATCATATTAAATAGAAGAAGCTATGCGAATTTGAAGGAAGTTGATGGAGATTCTATTGTAAATGTGGCTGAAATTCCCGCGGGGTAAATGCTGCAAGTTTTCGTGATAGTAAATGTTATGACGTGGTTCTCAAATATAAAGGAAAGTTAAAAATATAAACACCAATTTAAGTATGCTTCTAATACTCGTTGGTGCAAAATTATCAAATCAAAGAAGAAAACACAAATAGAAAGTGAAACACGTGGGTATCATGCAAAGTTGGATGAAAACCACCAATAAAATAGAAGCACGTATACAAAGTTCAAAGAATATGATGGAGATTTCTATCGTAAATGTGGTTGAAGAACCCGTGAAAAAAATTAAATTATAACTATAAATTAGATAAGAAGATTAGAAAAAAAAATTGAAATTGAAATTGATCTTCCATAGATAAAAAGTCTAGATTTTCTAATAATGTTGTCGATATTCATCAAATGTCAATATAAAAAATTAACTCATAATTAGAGAGAAACGAAGACAACACAATTAAAGGTGAAACACATAGGTAAATATAATGCAGAGTTTGATTTAAAACCACTAATAAAATATAAGAACATATACAAAGTTGAAGTTGAGGAACGAAGTTCCCATATTTGAATAATTAAAACAAATTGATGCTAAAATACCCTAAAAACACTATTTAGCATTGCATTTTACGTATTTTGTTGTGAAATTATATTTTTTTCACCAAATGGGTTATTGAGTAATGAGCATTGTGTAGCTGAACATGTTAATTTTTTCTAGACCCTAAGGTACCGCAAAACACACTGTTTAGCATCACACTTTACGTATTTTGTCACGAAGTTATTATTCTTTCACCATAAAGTACACCAAAGCACACTATTTAGCATCTCATTTTTTGTATTTTGTCATTAAATTAAATCTTTTTTTTCACCGATTTGATTATTGAAGAGCAAACTTCGCTTATTTAAACATGTAAAATTTTTCGAGACCGTAAAGTAGTCCTCAAATATAAAAGTAAGAAAAAGAAAGAAATACATAACAATAAAATATGAAAAAAGGAAAAAAAAAAGAAGAAAAAGCTGACGGAAAAAAAGGGAAAAGAGAAAAAAAAAAATAAAGTGGCGCGCGGCAGTGACAACGCGCATATATAAAAGAAGATTAACCAAATATAATTCTATTTTGAATTTTTGTTCAAACCGATTGAACTATTTAACATGATTAATGTCCTATTTGGATTTTCTTATTTGGATGTAACTAGTGGCATAAATACTGCAAGAAGACAGTTTGAAAGAGCTTATGTTTCCAATTTATTTTCAAAAGCTCTTTAGAATAACTTATAAATAAGGGCACTTATATGATAAACATTTGTACCATAAATGCTTAATTAAGTTATTTATCTGAAAATCATGTCAAATAAAACAAATAATCTAGAATGACGTTGCAATTTAAAACAGGCGGTATTTTTCAATCCATTTAATAGAGGACATAAATTGTAAGTAGACATATTCTAATTAAAGGCGGATTTAGAAATTTTAGTTAGTGGGGAAAAAAATAATCTATCTTATTTTCATGTAAGAATTTTTAATTTTTTTTTTTTTTTTACGAAATCTACAATCTCTTGATAAAAAAAAAACCAAACACCAAAATCTTATGCATTTTGTGTCACTGTATGTTTTTAGTGATAGACAAGTAGTAAGATAATAGAAAAACTTCATACCAATTTATTCTCTCTTCTATATTTTATAACTTTGTTCATCCATTTTTTTAAAAACTGTCATCAGGGGGAAACACTAACTTTTATGGGTAAAATATATATTTATTGAGTATATTTAATCAAACAAATTTAACTGGGGAAATTACTCCCATATTCCACTACTTGTATATATTCTCCATGGATTCTAATTAAGCACATATTTGCATAACTATGCTTGCATACAGGGTCGGTCTAGAAATATAAGGTGTCTTGGGAAAACCATGAAATTGGTGACCTCATAACTTTATAAATATCATCTTTCTAACATTTTTTGATTGCAAAATAATCAGCGTAACTTGGAAAACTCTTTTTGATAAGAATCAACGTAAGTCTATTTAACTATTACTGTACTTTTGAATTTATAATTTTTTTAATATCTATATATACTAGCAAAGAAAACAAAATTTGGTGCCCCTCAAAAAATATGGCTCTGGGTAGCTGCCCGTCCCGCCCAAGTTCGGGGCCACACTGCATGCATATTTAGTTGGAAGCAAAAATCAGTTGGATCTAACATTCATCACCATTAGGTTTGAGAATAGATAAAACTTTTCCAATTGAATATTAATAAGACAAGATACCATTAGCAAAATTCCTATGAGGAGCAACAAACCAAAAGATTGAATTCCCATCTACTAAATCCGAAGAAGCAAAACAACCTAGCAAGAGTTGGAATAAGAATGAAACTATCTCATGACTATGAAAATTCTCAAACTACAAACCAGCTAAGAAGCCTATGTCTCTAGCCAAATAAACATAAATAAACATGACAAACAAGGTGAACAAGATTACTCTTGAAGATGGAGTGGACCTATCTGATAGTCATAAACTTGTTGGTGCCATGTTTAGTCCAATAAGTCCTCAAATCAATAGGGTTAAAAATGTTATAACCCTCAGCTGCAAGTCTCTCTACTACTTTCTTAAATACCCCCATACTCATTTTCCTTCCGGCAATTCGAGAACCACGCCGCTTGGTACTCATTGGCAAAGGATACATTGACATGTCTCTTGTGCAGCATGCAGATTGCCATCCATTAGAGCCCCATCTATAACACTTTCGAGGTGTCCCAGTGCATGAACAAAAAGGAGTTGGAATACTAGAAATATCCATATTAATCCCATTTATAACAATTTCAACAGTTTTCTTTGGAACCCTTGGCGTTTGTTGAATCGAAGGATTGGAGCCCTGCCCGTTTTCAGTTACATTTGCTTTCTCAACAACAAGTTCTTCTTCTATCGGTCTTTCATCTTTTGACATTTGAGGTTGTTGAATCATTTGTGTATGATGTGGCGCCACCACATCCCTCATATAGTTCTCCCTCTGAATATTCATCCATGCATCCCTCATATGATCCATAGGGTATGTAGCTTGGGGCATCCCATTGGGAAATGCACCATTATTAACAGTAGATAAGACCGCAACATTGTTCCCTACAAGCGTAGGCTTTTCAGGCATGGGTGACATAAATGGCAGCCCCAGATTGTTCTCAAAGGGTGTAGCGGGTTCATAGTAAACCCAATTATGTGTATCAAGATCATTATTACCATCCATCACAACAACAAATGGTGAAGAAACTGCAGAAGAACAGTGTACACTATGTTAAATATCCTGACAAATTATCCATGTCCATTTAATTCCCATAACAAACCAATACAATTCAAAACACAATAAATTTAATATGAACATAAAAATTATAAAAAAATAAAACAATGGAATGCTATAGTGTGACTCTCAAAAACAAAACCTACTTTTTTTTGGGTCAAAATTGTACTGATTACTGAGGAAGTAGGCAAAAGCCCAAACCAATACAGGCAACAAGCTATAAAAACAAAGCCCAAAGGCGTAGTCAACCTGGACCAAAAACAAGAACGACAAAAGAAGACAAACGAACAAGAAAGCCAATCTAGAAACTAAACTAAGAGAAGAAAGAAAATCTAGATCCAAATTTGCGATGAAGCGAAGAACACAAACCCTAACTTGAAGTGAAGAAAACCTACTTTTTGTTTTACCTTAAATTGAGTCAAACCAAAGGGGTTAAATTACACAAATCTTATAAATTTACACATGCAAAATCTCAGACCTCAAAGGTTTTTGCTTAACAAAAGAAAAAATACAGTACAAAATATATATCATATTTTTAACTAAAGGAAATAGAGTAGATCAGCAGAATCTAGAAGATCAAAAAATGGAAGCGAGAAAATTAAATAATAGAAGTAAAAAATTCATTTTGATGGGAACCATGTTGGGATTTGAGAAAATAAAAAAAAAAGGTCGCAGAATGTTTAAGCAAAGCGAGAAGAGAACAGTACGTACCTGTTAAGATTTTTGGTATCTACAAAATGAGAATGAAGAGACAATTGAACAAAAATGTCTGCACCCCCTCTTAAAATACAATCTTGAACAAAAAGTAATTAACAATAATAATTAATATAAAAACAAATGTATTAAATAGTATTAATTAATACTCTTTAATAAAATATATAACAAATTTAATTACTTTTTGCTAAAAAGGTAAAATTAATTATGCACATCTTTTAAGGTATGTAGTCATTAATATTAAATACTACTCCAACTGTTTCTTTTCAATTGTCAGTTGCCTAGAATAATTTGTTTTTCCTTTTTATCTGTCATTTTGATGGTTTCAAATTACACGGTTCTCAATAAGCGTTATGAGTAATAAACAATTAAGGGTATAATAGAAATTACATTTAATGAGTTTTTGATACTAAATATATTAAATGGTACTAATTATTACTCCCTAATAAAGCATATAAGAATAAGAAAATTAATTACATGCACACTTGAGTGCAAATTCTGACAAGTACTTTTGGGACAATTTCATAGAGAATGACAAATACAATATGATAATATTGGAATAAATAGTATTTTCTTTTTGTTTTTGTCAGTTTCTCTCCAAAATTTGTCCCACAAGTATTTGTTAGGATCCAAACTCTACTTGTTAAGGTATGTATATTGAATATAAGAAATAGTACATCCTTTGTTCTTTTTTAATTATCGGGTTTTCAGAATAAACTTTTTACTTTTTATTTGTCATTTTGATGGTGTCAAATTATATTAATTAGATGGATCTCAATTATACTCTTAATTGTCCCTCATTATTGGTTGTTTTGGCAATTTCGATGGCATGAGGACGTCGACTCTTGGGTTCGAATCTAAGAGTGAGCAGTAGTTGTGTGTGTGTTTATTTGTCATTTCATCTAAGTAGATAAAATAATACTCTTAATTATTTATCATAAAGAGAAATAAGTGTATTAAGTAATAATTAATTATGGGTATAATAGGAAAATTAGTTATAACTTTTCTTTTTTTAACCGGAAGTTATAACTTTTCTAAAACAATAAAATTTATTAATTTCATTGGGTTGTGTAAAACAGGCTTTAAAGACAGATAAAAAGGAATGAATGTAGTATTAAATTTCATTTAAAGTTTTCACTTCTTTGCCTAAATTATTTCTCATTTTATTTAATTAACAAAAAAGTCTTTAACTTTTCATGTCTATCATTTAATTTTTTTTGAAGGACATTTAATATTCAACACTAAATGAAAGACATTTATAAATAGTATAATTAAATACGAAGAAATAAGTAATTTTTTTTGCTATGCTTATATTTTGGCACACGGGAATATTTAGTAGAAATTTAAAATTTGCAAATTGCCATGTCGTCATTCTTATCACCAACAGATAATAAATAATTCTTTTGATAATTCACATCTCCTATTCCGTTACAAATTTCCCCACTTCAAAAGTGATTTAATGAAGATGAGTAGGGTGATGTGGTTTACAGTAGTCGAATATTTAAAAGTTTTTTAAAACTTCAGTAATGACTGTGGTCACTTTCTATAAGCAGAAGTTTATGGTTCTCCATGTTCGCACGGTCCTTAAAGGTGATCCGATCGGAGGTCAGTTTGGCCAAAACAACAAAAAAAATGTATATATTTAGCTAGACTTTGACCCAATCGAATTCCCACATTATTTTTTGTCAAATAATCACTGATCCGGCCATTAGTGAGGGCCGTGCGAATGTGGGAGACCATAAGCTTCTACTCGGTGCCCTCAAGGTACACACGAAGAAAAAGTGTAAAATATGTGTTTGAACTTCACAAAACATTAGTCATATCCTTAAATATAGACTTAAATACACACATAGTTGTGCAAAGGCTTGTATTGTTAAAAAAATTTGAAATAAAAATATGATATCCCATCAATCGATTAGGAAGAAACTAGCCCACCAAGCATATATTTGAAAGTCATTTGAATTTTCACTTCACCATCCACATGAAAGGAAAACCCCTAATATCTAAAAATGCAGAAACTTTTTAGCCTTGTGGGTGAATCGTGAAGGTGGGATTGAGGCGGGCACGGGTACTTTGACCTAGCCCAACTCACAATCCAATCCAACCCAACCCATAAAATTTGGGTTGGTTCAAGTAAATGGCTTGCGTTAGTTTCAAAATAGACAAAATCATGGGGCGGTTTGGTAGTGGGTTTGAAAATTGACAACCCAACGAACCCAACCCATATAAATTGTGAGTTGCATATGTCAAGCCAAAGTCTAGGACTATTATAAGAGTAATCAAGCAATTGTTTATATTAGAGAAAGAAATATTTGTATTGTCTTTAAATTGTCAAATGGTTCCGCTAACAACTAATACTTGGACTTCAGTCATAAATTTTAATTATATGTGTATTGTCGTTACATTGATGATGAATGAGAATTGAATAAAAAATATTGGGATTTGTTTTTTTTTTTTGAGCTCATTATGTTGATGTTAAGATATTGACTTTGATGTTGGTTTGTTTTTCTTATTTCTATTGTTGTTGTTATTATTGTTTTGTCTTATTTTTTATGTTTTTTCTGAAAAATAATATTTTACTTGTGAATCCCAATATCCAACCCATTTTAAGTTGGGCTGAGTTGGTTCAGGTTACATAAATTTAATTTAGGTCTAACTTCACTTAACACAACCTATAAGCTGAAGCTTTAACCGTCTCGAAATCCACCCAACCCAACTCGCGCCAACCCCCTAGATGTGGAGCAAGACGCTAGTGGCATGTATGAGAAATTGTAGGGTTGAGGCTTAGGGGTAGCAAGTGAAAGTGGGTGGTCACAAGGGTAAGGTTGGTGGTGGTCTTGGTGATGGTGTTGCTATTGGTGGTCGTGAGAGAGGAGAGGAGTTTAGTTTAGTTTAGATTAGTTTTAGTGGGTAGGGACGTTTTAGACTACTGAGGTGGGAATTGGAGGTGGGAAAATTAATACGAGGGGTGGCTTTAAGAGAGCCCTAAAACTCTTAAATAGTAACTAGGCAATCGCAAGTGCCACTTGTGCTTTACATATGGCTTTGTTTGGGAACCTTTTGAGATTAATCTTTGTTTTGTTTTGGCCTATACTTCGTACAATTCTCCCTCTACTTACTGGATACTCCCAACCCTCAAATATTTCAAAAATATCCTCACGTGAAACTCCCCCCATGCTGCATTTTGGCTTGATTCAGAACTATACGTCCGAACCGGTTCAAAAGTAAACTTCTGTACCTGTTAAAAATCTTGCAAATGGGGTGTCTGCTTGGTTCAGAACTATCTGAACCGGTTGGGAAGTTTACTTCCGAACCAACATAATCCTAGAAAAAAAAGATGCGAGTGAGTTTCATTAATAGTATTTTGGTCTTTTTACAGAGTTTGGGGGTGTTCGGTGAATAACTAGGGGGTTGTAGGAAGTATGAACCTTTACTTTTGTGGGCAGATTTTCTTGTATCCAGGGCCTTATTGGTTTCATGACCCAATACAACACATACAACAAAAATCAAGTTTGCAAAAAAAAAAGAGAAAGAAACTTCATAAGTTTTCCCCATCACTTTTAATCTCCAAAGCTTGGACTACTTTGATTTTTGGGTTACCAACTAATTGAATTTGTTCCTGTCAAAAAAAAAAACTAATTGAATTTGCAAATAAATGTAATGTAAGCATCATTAAATGCAGTAAAAAAAAGGTTGTTACTTTTACCACACCCCCTCCTACTCCAAACACACCCCCTCACCCTACACATTTACCAAACTAACCCCACTTACAATTCTATTTCCCTCTCTATCCCTCTCCCTCTTCTTCTCCAACACCCAAAAACACTCCCTCTCCAACACCAAAACCTCCCCTCTCTCCACTCCAAAACCCACCCATCCTCACCTTCATCATTCACTCCCATTCAACTACCCATCATTGGCAACTAGCTCAAGGTAATAACCCTACCAAACATTTTTCATTTTGGTTCTGTTTTGAGTTTTTTACGCCATTTTTTTTTTCTGCAAACGCGCTCGGTTCGAACAGGGTCGTTCGAACACGTTCGCATGAACGTGTTCGAACAAGTGTTAGCTGGGGAAGGAGCTAGTGGCTAGAATGACTAGGAATCATACTCGGCCTAAATTGATCCTTAATGAGCTGAAATTGACTAGGAATCATCTAGTGGATGTTTTGCTCAGTCTCGTAAACAACCTACTCCCCCCCAAAGCAAGAGTGGAACGCCTACAAACCCATACTGATTCGGTTCAACTCCTGCTCCTACTTTGTCAACGTGTCCAAAGACCTAATCCATCACAAAGCAAAAAGAGAACTCAAGTGACAATGCTACTACAATCCCTACTCCTCCACTACTTAAGAAACCAACACCCACACCTATTGTTACAGTAGCTGCTACTGCTACTGTTTCTAAAGCTCTTACTTTGACACCAGCTCCTGTTCTTACACCGAATCCTATTGTTACAGATCTCTCTTTGTTATGGATGTATTTAATACATACATAATAGGGATGCCGACATACATGCGTCCTATGTTGAAAAACTTGTTAACGTGGTTGGTGATGGTAAATCGTGATTCCGGTGTATTGCGGCATTTCTTGGAAGGGGCGAGGAGGCTTGCAATCGATCGAATCGATCGATGGAGGAGCTTAACCAATACAATGACTTCTACACTCGATCGTATGGTGGTATTGGTAAGGTCACATTTTTGATGAAGTCGTTGTTGAGGGCACATCATGGGAACAATGTTGAAGATAATTGGATGACTATACCTAAAATGGGGTATCGATCGATTAACAAGTACAAAGTTGTCCCGAGTTGTTGGTCACCTAATTGTTGTTACACAATTTTTCCCTTCAATGTTGCGCCATTCGAAGTGCCCGACGCGATTCAACATCCTTTTCGTGCGAACACAAACACTTTGTACAGTAACGTGTCTTATTTAGATTCGGTGTAGTCATTCCAAAACATTACATAACATTATGTTTTTGTTGTCTTTTGAAGATCTTTATGAAGCACGGAAGTCCAATGCCCTCGCCGGATTTGATGTGGATGACTAATAGGGCACCCATAGCAAAGGGTTTGGGACTCGCTTTTATTAGCCGAATGCAAAAGTGGAAGTGTTTGCTCATACAATCACAACCCCATCCCCTTCCTTGTGTAGATTTAAGTAAAGATCATTGATGGTAGTCAATGTTAAATTAGATTTATACTTTTGGTACACAATATTGTATATGAATATTGGTAGGCAATTTTTGAAATCAAAAAAGCGTGTTTACTTTTAAATCGAAATCACCACAATCGTGTTTCAGCTTTTATTAAGTTTCGTTTACGCATAACAATAGTTCGAATGATACCATTCGAACGCTGTTGTTCGAACGCAACCCTTGAACGAGTTCGAATAAAGCCAATCGAGGCAACCAAAACACACCTCACACCATCGGTTGGCAATATTCCTTTACACGCGTGAGGTCGTTCGAACATGTTCGAACGATGTCGCTCGAACATCATAAATTCCTTACACACAAGTGGTCGTTCGAACTGCTTACGCACAACGTCGTTCGAGCAGTCACTTAAACCACGCAACACGAGCGTTCCACGCGAGGTCATTTTTGGAAAAAAAATATTTAGGGGCGTGCATAAAGTAGGAGGGGGTGTGGGAAAAGTAAAAGCCAAAAAAAATGTACGAAATTACTTGAATGAAGTAGGTCCAATTACAATGATGATTTTGAACATGGAATCATTTACCCTTTGGTTCAAAACTAAGGGCCCATGAAGAAGTTAAATGTGTGTTTCTAAGTAATTATTAGGGTATTTTTTTTATACCCCCACCATATCCTCTTATACCCCCACAATAAAGTGAAACCCCAAAATACCCTTGACAAAACGTATTTTTTTAAATTTTTTTTTGCACCAATCGTATATATGTTTTTTTAACATATATACGACCCTAAATTATTGGCCATCGTATATACACCCCCAAGGCGTATATACGATTGATGTGGGGGTTGGTCAATCATATATACGACTGGGGGGTGTATATACGATTGGTCTTAATTTTTTTAAAAAAAATAAAATCCCTAAGGTATTTTTTTAAGTCAAATAAAAATTAATTAAGTTAAGGTATGAAAATAGGTTTAATTTGTAGTTCGTTAACACGTGACGATGTTATACGTCGAACGAATAATTTAGGCTAAAAATTCGGTTTTCGGGCAACCTACTCCGATCGTAATGAAACCACAGCCATTAAATCCGAAAAAAATCAAGACTCATGACTCTCGTAGAAGAGACTTCTTACAGGACTACGACCTCAAAATCCCAAATTCCATCGTTTACTATTTTTTATTAATTTTTAAAATTTTTCATAGTCTCCAAAAAATCTAAAAAAATTTGCATAGACTTCTTTTAGTTTTGTTAGATTTTTAGTGGTGTTTTTATAAATTTTTTGATTAGTTTTGACTCTTTAACGAATTTTTAGTAGCCTTTTAGTAAAAAAAATAAAATAAATCATTAAAAAAATAAAAAAGCCATCGTATATACGTTTTGAGTATGTATATACGATTGGACATAAAATAGTCATCGTATATACGTACTCAAAACGTATATACAATTTATTTTATTTTTTAAAAAAATAGTTTTTAAAGGGGTATTTTGGGGTTATCAAAATGTGTGGGGGTATGAGGGGAAAGGGTGGGGGTATGAAAAAAACAACCCTAATTATTATTGACATGGATTATTACTCAATTTGGGCCTCACTTGTCTTGTGTACAAATATAGAGTGATACATATCTATCCATTACATTTGGATAAAAAATTTGTAAAGATTCTCTCAACAACCTCAATAGAACTAATGATTCCTTGTGTGACCATATCTTTGAATTTTACCTCGTTAAGTGAACCATTTTCATGTCTCTTTTTTATGACCAACCAGTGAAATTTATTCCATTTCAGTGTATGCTTGTTAAAATAATCTCATTGTTTTTTCATTTTACTTCTATTTCTTCTGTTCTTGCGTTCTCTCCTTAAAGTGAAATATCAATATGAATCCCCTCCATATATTGTACTATGCATTGTTAAAGAACTATTCATGATTTTACAATGTACACATTTGAAAAACCAATAAAACATTAAGGGTCAATGGTCAAGATAGGATAGAGGTGGAATATTATATAGAGTTGGATAGATATAGAATATGATAGATACATGATAAACATTAGTCTATCATGTATTTGATGTGCACTTGATAAGAAATGAGATAGATTATAATATTATTATTTTTCGTACAAAGATAACAAATGTTATTTGGTCCATTTTTATTTCTAAAAGCTAAATCGCTTATGAAGCAAGAGGGAGGACTTGAATATTGCAAAAAAAAAAATATGAAGAAGATGAAAATTAAAAGTCATTCATACAATAAAATGTTAAAAACAAAGGAATTTAACGATCTCAAAAAATAACATGAAAAATCTGAAGCATCATATAGAAAAAGACAAGGTGAAGAGTCATAGATTGAAAGTTGGATAGTGAGGTAGCTGGCAATTTAGAGCTTGCATGTTCGAATCTTCATTGGTTTGTTGCTCGGTGACAAACTGGTGTTGTTGTTCTGTTGGTGTTAAAAGAAGATCGAAAAAAGAAGGATGAGGATTGAGATACGAGAGAACTGGGCGAGAGAGGATTGAAGAAGAGAAAAATGAGTGCAACGAAGATGGAAATCGTCCAGTTCCTGTTGAATGGTTGGATCTCTTGTATGAAACTTTCTAGTTGTACATTGTTGTCGTTATCTATGTGAGGAACAGTTTCACTGGTGTCACACTTTGTGGTGGGGCTGCAAAAGAGGAAGATGACACAACTTTAGAGCAAAAGCCTTTGTGAGATGAGAGAGTTTCAAAAAAAAATAGGGAGATCAAACAAGTTGTTGGAGAGAATGTGGGGTACACGGTTTAGAAAAGAGAAATGAATTAAATGACTCTTAATTTAGTTCAAAAATTCTAGACAATTCATTGAGACATCGAAAAATATGCTAGACATTTAGTTAAAAAATTAATTATTAGAGTAAAGTTCAATTTAAAATAACTGGGAGATTCTAAGTAATAACTTTATTTTTTCCCCAAAAAATCTTTCTTTTTGTTTTCATTTTCAACTGAAATTACTCAATTGAGCATTTTTTTCCATTCTAAATTTTAACCTCGATATATGTAACTAAACTATTTTGCAATACAAATATTATTTAACAAAAAAACTATTTTGCAATAATATAATGAAATACTATATGTCATAAAGTCATCCATTGTTATTAATTTTGAATATTTTTAAATTTTAATTTGCATCAATTTTTTTTAATATATATTTATATTTCATTTCAATTTATTTTTCAATTTTAAAATATATTTTATACAGGTAAATGAAGTACATATTTTGTTACCCTACTTTGCTGGCTTTTAACTAAGCTCATATTCAAGATAAAATTTTAACTAGAGAGACATGATGGATATTCTTCCAACAAGAGGAGTGCTGCTACACAGAGGTGTGATTCACCAAAATCAAGGAAGTTCTTGTGTTTTATGCTTTAGGGAGGAGGAGAACACCGATCATTTGTTCTTTCTGTGTGGGACAACGCTACTGGTGTGGCGTTAAGTAGCAGTCTGGGCCAAATTTTCGCAGCATGAATACAGAGAAAGATGACAGCATTTCTTACAACATTCTGTCGGTTTTGAACACAAAAAGAGGAAGAAAATACGACATATGGTGTGGGTATCAGTTGTATGGAACTTGTGAATGCAGAGAAACAATATTATTTTTAGGGGGTTGTGTAATGTAAGCCAAATGGCGCAGCAGATAAAACATTTGACTTGGGAGTGGTTCATCCATAGTGTGGACACTAAGACCTCTTTTACTCTAGATAGGTGGTGTAATGAGTCTCTAATTTGCTTAACATTTGGAGGAGACTCTTAAATTGTAATTATAATGAGATGTGTTCGGGTTGTGGTACCCCTTGTACCTACAATTAATACAATTTTGACTTATAAAAAAAACTAAAGAGACGTGATAAAATAAAGTGACAAAGTTAGCTTCCCATATCATGTTGTATCAAAAATTCCCAGAGTGATAACGAGATGATAAGTATATAATTTCTTATCTCCTTATATAGGCCACCAAACAAGCCCTAATGTTTTATCAGCAATTATCAAAGGGAAGTCATCCAAAAGACAAATATATATATATATATATATATATATATATATATATATATATATATATATATATAATAAAAATAAAAATTATAAATTTACTAGGACATAAAAAACTTTCTAATAAAAATGTAAACAAAATTTGCAATTAAACAAGTTGTTTACTGAAACATCGAATTAATTAATTAATTAACCTTGAGTTTTTATCTAATAAACTTGAATAAAAATCTAATAATTTCCAATTTATTATGTCACAAGATAGATTTGAATAGTACCTGTTTTCATTCCTATCAAAAATGGGTTTTAGAATAACCTTGTTTATAAATGATTTATTAATGACTTTGTAACAAACCAATGTGAAAAAGATAGTATTTAGGACGGAATTAATCAGAACAATCTGACGTCCAAAGCTCAGAAACCTATTCTCCCACCGCATAAGACGTCGCATAAAAGCCCTTTAGGATCTTACAAAATAAATCCATTTAAATCATAATTGCCAAATTCACAGGACTTTTCACGATAGAAGCCCGTTAAAACCCCGACTACAAAATCCTTTGAAGGCATATGAAATCATTATATTTCTTAAAAAGTACTTTAAAATCCATAAAAAAAAAAAATTTATGTCAAAATTGTCTCTTAAAATTACAATCCAGCACACTCCTTTAAAAAACCACTCAATTTTTAAAATTTTGAGTTGTTTTTTAATCTTTGCATTGGTTTTGAATTATTCTAAAATGGATAGGTGTGCTGACGTTTGTTAATAAAGGTTTAATGAATTCTTATTTATTCAATTTTGTTCTTTTTCTTGTGCCCCAACTTTTCTTCCCTTATTAATTGACATTTAACTTATAATCTTAAGAGATAATTAGTTAGATATATATTTAAACCAATATATATATATATATATATATATATATATATATATATATATATATATATATGTATGTTTTTGATTTTTCAAAGGTTTTCTTTATCGGAGGTGATTTTGTTCGAAGGTGAAAACTAAATCTAGACATCTTTTACAATCGAAATAAGAACCTTATACGTTGTGAGAGACTAACTCCGTCTGCTAGCCCCAATCCATGTTACGTAAAATAAGATTTTAATTAACTATTATCTTTCATAGCTTGAAAATTAGGTCATTTATAAAGGCGGAGACAAAAATGTGATAAACCGCGGTTTTGACACTATAAAAAATATTCTTAAATTCTAACTCTTGGCTTATAAATTTTTTTAACTCTTTCTATAAAAAGATTCTTCTCTCTTGTTCTTTTCTTTGTCATACTTTCAAACAAGATATAATTCCCTTCCTTTTCCTCTTCTTACACCCAATAGATGGAGATTTCTGATGTATCTAGAGGATAGTAAAAGAAATAAGCACAATCTGTGGCTGGTTTTCAATTTACCATTTGATCTACAGCTCCAAATTCAATAGGATATATATCCTTGTTTCACGCTTTTTTGTCAATATAATGCCAGGACAAGTTTGGTGCACAAAAGCATTATCTATGGAGGGGTCTTTTTCCTTCTTTATTTATATAACTACCATCTTTTCCATTCTATTATAACTTTGGTGATCTCTATAATAGAATGCTCGTTGGTGTTCTTCTTGTCAAAACACAATAATTTAATTATTTAATTATTTTTTATATTTTCTTTCTAAGACATTCTACTTTTGCAAAATCAAATTTGACAAATTGTTCAAAAAGATTGTAGTTTAATTAGAATAAAAGACATTCATCTTGATAATAAAACACTTTGTGGTATGCTGAGTTGTATATATATATATATATATATATATATATATATATATATATATATATATATATATGTATCACTCTATCTATTGCTTCATTAGGTTTTTTGTATTCTTCCTTTCCTTTGTGCCTAGTTTTGTATGTAAAGAAGGAACTCTAGCATACCATATATGTTTATTTGTTTTGGGAATGTCAAACATGCATGATTGAGTTCTGGTACACAACCTAGAGTCTACAATAATAAATTAACAGAAATGTTTAGCTACACTAATTAAAACTAGGGGAAATATTTATTTGTGTGTTCCTTAATACACATCATATCTATATTTAATACCTATTTTTGCCGTTAAAAAAAACATTGATTAAATAACACAGACACCCTTTTTTAAAAACATTAAAACTCATCTCTCTTATTTTTGTTGAGAAAGTTTTACTTACATCTCCTAAATTTTGTTTAAAAAGACACAAACACCCATTTTATTCTTATATAAATATAGGGAGTGGGTGTAATATATAAGGAGGTTAATGTCTAATCCAAAATAGAGAGGATGTAAGTACTATTTAACTAAAATTGATTAGAGGTGAGTGTAATTTCCCATTAAAGTTTACCATTAAGAACTCTCTTTTAGTGCTATAAAAACATCACTTTATAAGGGGGTGGCAAAACAAAACCAAATTGGATATAAAACAAAATATGAATTTTTTAACACAAATATTCAACACTATATATATTTTCAGTATGCAAATGACGCCCTCTTGATTGGAGAGGCTTCATCAGGCCACCAATTTGTGGGAGATGAAGTCGGTGCTGAGGAGTTTTGAATTAGTCTCTGGGCTTAAAATCAATTTTTCGAAGAGTTGCTTTATGGGTATTAAGGTTTTCATCCTTCCTTCAAATGGCTGTTGGCTTTGTCCAATATTGTAGAATCGGTTCTTTACCCTTCAAGTACCTCAGTCTATAAGTGGGTGTGAGTTCTAAGCGATTAGCAACTTGGCAACCCATGATTGATACTCTGAGGTAGAGGCTGAATGGGTGGGGGAATAAGTATCTGAGTTTCGGGGGTCGGGTTGTTCTGATTTATGCGGTCCTAAATAGTATTCTGATCTTCTAGAAGGTGGTAGTTAGGATCCAGAGAAAGTTCTTGTGGGGTGGGGTTGACTCGAGGAAGAAAATCATGTGGGTGAAGTGGGCGAAGTCTGTTAGCTGAAAACGACAGGGGGTTGGGGGGTCGAGGACCTTTGCTTGTTTAACTCTTGCTTACTTGGAAAATGGACGTGGAGATTGTTGTTGGGGGATGATTCCCTCTCAACAAGTGTCTTCAAAGCTAAGTATGGAATGGATATTATTGGAAATACTCACTTGGTGCAGTGAACCCTCCTTATTCCTAATCCCAATGGTGGAAGGATTTTTGTAGGGTGGTTAGAAAGGTGGGAAATGGGGTATCAGTTCGTTTTTAGCACGATAATTGGATTGGGGAAGCACCCCTGAAGGTGGCTTTTCCAAGGCTTTTTGCCATCTCCACTCAAAAAGACTCCAGTATTCAGGAGGCTAGAGGTCTGGGGTGGTTTGGCTTGGAATCTCTCTTGGAGGAGAAAGTTCTTTGTTTGGGAAGAAAAGCTCCTGTTGCAATTGTTTTTAAGGTGCGAGTTTGGAAAAAAATTGTGGTAGCCTGTCTTCAACTTGTTAGGATCTTGTGGTAGTGCTCCCGCTTGATCTCCCTACTTTTTTCTTGATCCTCTACTTAGGTATTAGTCTTAGAAAAGGGAGGAGGGGCATTTGATGATTTGGCTTTTTGTTCTCTGGGTGATTTGGGAAAGTAGGAATGTGGTTGTTTTCTCTAATAAGACTAGTGACCTCTCTGAGACTCTATTTTTGGCTCAAATGTATTCATGAAATTGGTTTTTGGCTAAGACTAAGTCGAGTCATTGCTTTTTCTATGAGTGGTGTGTGGACCCACTGGAATGTATATCCAGGGTTTAGGAGTAACAGTTAGTGGATATACTAAACTCTTGAAGGGTGTGCCAAATTATCTGTCTGGTTGGTTTTTTTGTGCATGCTTTTTGGTTTTCTGTGTTGGCTTCCTTGGCAGGTTGTGATGTTACTTTGTATACAAGTTTTTTGTGTTCCTTAATACACATCGTATATATATAAATACTATTTTGTTGTTAAAAAAATCATATATATATTAGAAATGTATAATTTCAGTTTTTTATAATCACTACAAGAAGAGACTAATTACCCACGAAAAAACCGTCCATAATAGCATAATTCTTTCGGTAATGAGTGATTTCAGGCCAATTTTCAACCAGAAATCGGAAAGGTGAGGATAGCCAACTTAATTATTACCATTAATTAGAATATACCACTATTCAATGTGGAGGAACTTTCTAATTCACCACTAGTCTCGCACAAGAATATTGGACACATCTGGAGCGTGAAGTTTGCAGAACTAGACATCTAAATTGGCCTAAAAAATCTCGAGTAGACTCTGAACCATTTAAAAATTTTGGTTTATGCCTAAATCAACTTCAAAAGTTAGCTCATGGAGTGAGGGTTACTCACACTTATAGCCACTAATTAGGTCGTGTCACTATAAAATGTGAGCCTTCGAATACTATTTTTCATTAATCCTATACACTTGGGGAGATATGATTGATTGTCTAAATTTTTTCTTTACACTTTATTAGGTACATAAATATTAAATTCCAAAACATAACATTTGTATTTCATCTCATGTATTGAAAACCTATCATTTTCCTTTAAAATGTGCATGAAGTATCTTTCTTTCTTAAAACAAAAATGAAACTTTTAATGTTTAACACAATGTTCTTAATTATGATTACATCGTTCTAAATACATTCTAGTAATTTAATTTATCTTCCTTCAATTTTCTTGTTTTATATGTACAAGAATGGGTGATTTTTGCCAATGAAGGTCAACTTAATTAGTAAGGAGTTGACTCATGCTCCACAAAGTCGTGGGTTCAACTCCGTTGCCGATTGATGTGAGGACCTATTTAGTGGGTGATCTGTAACTCTGACCTTGGTGGGTCCTGGAGCCTAACTCACCTAAATTTTCTGTAACCAAAAAAGAATGAATGTTATTTTTTTTTGACAATACAAGAAAGGGTGTTATTAGTGGGTTGATATATAACAAAAATGGGGTTACTCAACCAACCCACTACTAGACTTAATGTGTGAATGTTACAATAGGACCCCATCAAGCCAGTTGACACTGCAACCCTTCCACTTTCATAATAATTGTACATCAATTTTGTGCGTCAGTTAAAAGTGGATACTGATACTATAGGAAAGCCTATCAATTACAATGATACATAAACAAGAGAGAAGAAGCACATGGTCCATAGGAAAAAGCTTGTAACTGAGGAAACTAAAGAAATACAATACACCCTTTAAGCTGCTCATTACTTTGGCTTTTCTACAGCTTTTTGTATATTGGTTCTTGTAATGAAAAATATATATTGTAGTATATATATAGCATATTTCAGATCATCCACACGCATTGCATGTGTGTGTGTGTGAGTGTGTGTGCCTGCCTATCGTACCTTTGGTGACCACTAACCATTTCTTTTATAAGGAACAAATAAATATAGAGTACTTCAACCAATTACAATGAATAAGACATTATAGTTTTCTTAGAAACAATTTTGAGCATGCAAAATATATATATATATATATATATATATATATATATATATATATATATTATAATGAGTAATCTTTTTAGATAAGTCACCTCGGGTGCTGTCAAACCACCCCTTCTTCCATTCCACCCCCCTATTTTCACTAAATCCTCTACCATTGCACCTAAATCCAATATGATCAACAACCATATTGACAAGTCCATGATTTGGCTGAGACCACCGTTTTTTTAGATAAGTCAAAATGATATTGACTTATCTAAAAAAAACGATTGATTGCTCTACTTTGAAGTCGACCAAATAAAAATATTTTCTACTTCTCCTTGTTGCCCTAGTATTAGTTTTTGGCTAGTTTTTAATGGCTAATATGTTAGAGTAAATCAAGGGAATACAAAAGGGAATTCAAACCCTTACATTTGTCACAAGTGACAAGAGAAGCTCCAAAGATGGATCGTTACCCAAAAGGATTAAAAAAAGATAAATATAATCATGAAAGAGAGGAAATCTCACAACACCTTAGGATGTTACCTACCCATACACCTTGTAGGATCGGTAAATCACTCATAGTATAGGCATGTGCCAGACTTAGCCATGACCAAGAGCCACCTTAAAGACAAAACTTTAATTGTCTTCAATACTTGTACTCGGTGGACTGGCTTATTTTAGAATATATGGACTTATTTTACACCTCGCAAATAGCCCATACCATCGAATGCCAGACCAATGTTAACCAGTGTATTTGTCGAGCCCCATGACCAAATGAACAGAAGAAGCCCTAAGGCAACACTCATTTCCACCCGGTCAATGAGCAACATCAAACCAAGCAGAGGAAAACTCGCATATGACAAACAGAAGAAACAAGAAGACTCAGTTTTTGGCTAGTTAATTACGTGCTTGTACATAAAGCGTTTAAGACGTACTTTTGTTTCAGTAAAATACACCCTAAACCATATCTAAACTTATTTATATAACCCATTTTGGGTTCTCTTTTATAATAGGTTTAGGTACCTCTTTGTACTCTTATTAATTTGAATATATTCTTTTTTTGTGATTAAAACAAATTATTTTATACAATCATGATATTTTAGACACCCCAAAATTCCCAACACCCATCTAATAATACCATAATTTTTCTCTATCTCACTCTTCCGATCATATCACATCGCTTACCTATTACATTTTTCATATCACTCTTTATTTCTTCCTCTCTCTGTTGGAAAGGTTTGAGGTGTCTTGATCATATTATTTGATGACATACACACTTGTACATGTATTCAATTACTATGTATTAATTGCAATAAAGCATAACATGACATAAAGTAAAAAAAAAGTGATATTCAATAAATTCAATAAATAAAAAACTATATATACACTGAATGGTTATTTGAAACTTTAGTTATTTTTTCACAACACAAGTAATAGCTTTCAAACTCAAAAAGCTTTGAATGGTCTCTGCAAATTTAGAAAGATGCTAGTTTCTGTGTTTTCTGCCTTAAAATTCTGGCTCCTGCTGCGCCCACTTCTATATATCATGGCCCTGATTCTGATGCAAAGAGAGAGAAAGAGAGAGAGAGAGTGGTGGAATGGATCATCATGAATAGAGTTTGTTTGTGTCTGCAGTGTGTGTATGCCTTTGAGAGGGACGACTGAGTCTGTGACTGTCATTAACCCCTTACAACAGTGGCACTGAAAAACATGCTGTTAGCTTTTTATTCACATTTATAAGTAGCAGCCTAAAAGGAAGTACTATTACTATCCTCTCTCTCTCTCTTTCTCTCTCTATATGATCTTTTTATTTTTTGTTAGTACACTTCTTTAATGCTAGCTCATGAAATACTAGTCTTCTAAGTTTTTCTGGCCTACCTGGCATCCCCAACACATATAGTCCAAACACAAAATCCAAAACAACCAAAACTTTAGGGTAGCTATTTTTCAGTGTCTTCTTCCTCGCTCTTATTCATTGCTATGCAGAAAAACATTTACATTTATTATAACCATTGTCATTATATATACACACAATCCTATATCAACAATTATAATCATTGTTCACAAGGTTTTTTTTTAAAAAAAAAAAACATCGTTAACATGATCTGTGATCTGTGTCGCGACATCATAGTTTTTAATATCTCTAAGTATTAGAACTAAATTGTTCTTGATTGTTCTATCTTAGTCTTTGATTGTTACATGAGTTGAACTCTTTCGAATTTGATCTATACTAGTATATGTTTTTCTGTAACTGCAACTATATTTGGTTCTGTTTCTCTTTAATAAAAAGTTAAGTAGGTCAGTTTACTGACCTACCTAGTTGTGATATCTATTTGATTGCGGGATCATTTTTTTAAAAGGTAGTATCATACGAGTATTTAGGTTTCAAAAAATTAAATGAGTATTTGGGGTATTCAAAACCTATTACAGATAAAACGATATAGAAATAATCTCAAAAAAAAAAAAACGATATAGAAAAAACCAAACAGACCAAAGAATCAACCCCACATGATAACATAATCACTCCAAAATCACATTATTAAGCCTCCAAACCTAAAACTCCTATAATTTTGAAAGACACTAACAACAACATACTATTTATAAAAGAAGCAAAAACTCGGCTTAATTGTGACACCTTTTTTTATTTTTTATTTTTAAAAGACAAAGATTTTATATAATGGGAAATTAAGACACTCTAAACCTTACATACTAGTAAAATGGCATACAAAATCTCATGAAATAACTACTAGAAGACTCCGCGAGTTTCAGAGCCACCCCAGATGCAAGCATAACAGATCTTCACTCTCCATAGTAGCTATCATTTTACATAAGCACACTCACCCATCGTTTTAGCAAGAAGTATTTCATTTTACATAATGTTCTAAGAAGGTAGCTCAGTATGCAAATGACATAAAAGAGTTTTGAAGAAAGAGATCCAAAGTTATATCCATGAAACTAACATTAACAAACTAACATTTGTCTATAGAAAAAGCAAGGAGTATATAGAAATTAATTAAAGAATCAAGATAGAACCATAAGCATATAATACAAACCAAAGAAACTCTTTTTATGATAGTCTTGCATTTATACCAAATTTACTTAACACAAATAACATATATCGTACAAACTGCAAGTTACATGAATTAATACACTCTTTTCTCCCCACCTTGCTATATATTAATTAATTAATCCCATCTTACATAATCCCCATCACTCTCTTACTTCACTTGCTATACCAATTCAGAAAGATATTAGCGTTAAAAAAAAAAGATAATATTAAGAGGACCATAGAATGAGAGAGAGAAGATAATCATGATGAAGATGATATCTAAGTGTTAATTATTTTCCCATGATGATTATCTTTTCCATCATCATTCTCAACTTCACCACCTTCAGTTGTTATAGCAGAAGAAACATAACTCAACACCAAAGAGTTATCATCTTGATTTGTTGTTCTAGCTTGAAAATGTTGTTTACAAGCGTGACAAGTGATTTGAAGCATAGTAGAATTGATTTGTTTTGTTGCATGTTGTTTCAAAGAATAAGCTTTATCAAGTTCACCTTGTGCTTGTTGTCTAATCCTCTTTGCATTATTGAACTCTTGTTCAGCCATTTCAATTTGTCTCTTTGCTTGTTTCCTTGCTTCTTCAGCATAAGCTTTCTCAGCCATAGCTATCCTTAATTGTTCCCTTGTTTGTTCTTGAACCTTCAACACTGTCATGTTCATTGGCTTCTCATTGCTATTGCTACTACTCTCTTTTGGTGATGAGTTTCTAACAACAACATCATTATTCTTCTCTTGATGATTCATATTTGATGAGCCTATTGAGAGATGCAATTGTGTTGAATGGTTGTTAACCTTTTGAATATTATCTCTCTTTGGTGATGATAGTGATGTTGAAGCTATATCAACAAGATTTGATTTTGATGATGTATTCATGTTGTTGAGGTTCATGTTTGTAGTTGAGAGTTGAAGCTCCAAGTTGGGGTGGAGAAGTTTATTGTTCTTGAACGAGGTTTCGAGAGTAGTAGCAGTAGCAGCAGCAGTAGTAGCAGTAGCAGTAGTAGTAGTAGTAATCAGAGTAGGGTTCATGAAGATTGTAGACTCTATTGGTTTTGGCATTACTTGAAGTCTTGTTTGCCATGGATTTGTAGTGAAATTTGTTTCACTTGATGGACTTGGACTTGAAGCAGTTCTAGATAAGCATGCAGCTGGTGGTTGTAATGGTTGTGATTCTGAATGAAGTCTCCCCATGTTACAAGCATCTTGGTGCTCAATAAAGCTTTCAACCCTATATAAGAAAAATAATTATTTCATTTTGAGCAAGCAAAATATATGTATATATAATATATATATATAACGAGTAAAATACAATCCCAACATCAGGGTTCGTTAGATGAGCAATATATATATAGAGGTAGAGAAAAAGAACTATGCATTAGATTAGTATTAATAAAAAGAACTATTTTTTAGTAATTAGTATTAGTGTTGAAGAAAAAATTCAAAAAGGGTTGATTAGAAGAGAAGTATATAAATAGAATTAGTGAAAAAGAACAATGGAATATTAGTATTGAAGTATTACTTAAGAAGGGTGGATTAGATGAGGATTATATATATAGAGTTAGAGAAAAGATGTATAAAGGAAGAAAGAAAGGGAGACAAATGAAAAAGTGGATATAAAGGTGTTTGGGAAAGGTATCAACATTGGTTTGGAAATGGAAGAGGGAAGTGGGGTGGGGTGGGGGGGAAGGTTCCAGTTTCCACTAAATAAAAAAGGACAAAGGAAGTCAAGAAGAACTCTCATGACATTTCATTGAAGAAAAATGCAATGTCAATGAAAGGAATAATCATAAAAAATAATAAGAATAATAAGAAGAAGAATGTTCATATATATACACACACAAAAAACACAATAATAATATAAGAAGAATGCAAGAATGTTTTTGAGGATAACATAAAACAGTTATTCTTCTTCCAACGGAAAACGGAGCTTTGGAAACTGTGTTCTCCAACTGTCAATTATCTTGTTAAAAAATGATTAAGGTTCCATCAATCAAATATATTTGAAAAATTATTTTTATTAATTATCTTTTTGTTTTTCCACACCTTCATTTTTCTTTACTTTATATTCAATTCCAAAAAACATATTTCCCTTTTTTAAAGTCAATTCCCATGTAAAACAAGTGACCTCCCAAATTTTTCTCAATTCATAATCATAACAAAAGTATAAAAAAATTCTTTTTTTTTTACAAAAAAAAAAATTGTTTGTACCCCATGAAATACAAAGATCAAAATTTTCTCAAAAACCCATCACCAAAACAACCTAAATTTTAATTTAATTAGATCTATCTATCAAATTCTCAAAACCATTTCATGATCATCAATCAAGAACCATAGGAAAAAAATTATATATAATTTAATTAATTTAATTAATATTGATAATAAATGTAGAAGACATAAGGAAGAAAAGAAATACCTTGAAAAAACTCTGCCACAATCACAAGAGTGACCTCTAGTGCCACAAGTTTTAAGATGAGCTTTATAATCAGATTGCACTGCATAACCTTTAGAGCATCTTTCACAAACCCATTGTTTGTGATTACTATGTTTCCTCCTAAAATGTTTCTTAATCCCAACAAGATCACCTAAAGCATGACAAGGATCATGGTGCAAACAAGTAGGTTCAGGACAAACAAAAACTCTTTTTTTCACAATTGGTGTCTCTCTCTTCAACAATTTCCATGGCACCTTATGTCTCCTCCTATGCATCTGTAAATTTTGGTCCCTTTGGAATCCTTGGTTGCAGATCTCACATACATAACGATCTGATTCTAATAAAGTCTTTGGTGAGAGTGACACCACTTCTGCATCTGGATCTATATAAATAAATAATTAAACATATATAGATACAATTATATATACATGTTAAAAAACATCCTTAAAAGAATGAAAAGAATGGATTTGATTGTGAACCTGGTGTTCCAGCTGGTCTTCTCTTTCTTTTATTGGTGGAAGGATTGCCATTTTCAAAAGGGTCAGAAGAAGGAACTGAAGATGGAGATAAGCTATTGGCTAACATGGTAACTAAATATATAGAAAACCAAAGTATATATGATAATTAATAAATATGTAATAGCCTAACAAATAGCTATGTTTTTATGAGTTTCTGTGGCTATATTTGTGATAGAATTAAGTGAAAGAATAGATGATTGGAAGAGGGTATGTTGAAGAGAAAGAGAAGAAGGAGATGATGATGATGAAGAAACACAGACAGCTACTTCAAAGGCCTAGCTAGAGAGAGAGAGAGAGAGAGAGAGAGAGGATGAGGGAGAGGAAAATTTAAAGCTCTTTCTATCTTTCTTTCTATCTTTCGGTTTCCTTTCCTCAGCTTTCTTTTAAGTTGCTTTTAAACTTTCAGCTTTTTTTTTTTGGAAATCAGCTTTTTATTTTTTTTCTCTCACTGGGTTCAACCCTCATCTTCAGCAAGGATTGTCTGTAATAGCCCTCTTCTTAATAAACTATCATAGAGAGAGAGAGAGAGAGAGGAAACTGTGTGACCCAATCACAAAGCTCGAAACTTGATCCCACAAGGCAGCTCAAATGGGCTCCAGAAGAAAAAAGGAAATATCCCCACAAGGAAACAAAAAAACCCTCATAATTTCTTTACACAGTAATTTTTTTTGCTTTGCATGCATAAATACAAAGGGCCAAGCCCCTCAATACACACGTTAGCTTCCTATTTTCTCTCTCTATTCAACATCTTACATAGTTACACTATACATATAATCTTAGTTGTATAAGTAGAAAGTTTTATTAATATGGTAATGAGATAAATGGATTAGATGCACCAACATAGTTACCTATTGTTGATGGTTGCACTAGCAATTTCAGGGATACGTGGATTAATATTCTCAAGTTCGAACTTGGGAATAACTGTGTGATAATGTGTGTATGATGTTTATTTTTTATTTTCTTCGAAGTTGACAAGAAAAAATAAGCACCAAATCAGTTCGAATCATGACCTCTATATTTAATCGGAAGGTTTACATTTTAATTCCTTTTAGTTTTTTCTTATAAAAAAGGCAAATAAGGTATGTTATCTTATAAGATGCTCTCTTTGGATTTACTTATAAGAAAAATCTAATTTTAAATCAATTAGATTATTCAATGAACCTAAAGCTACATTTTTTGTTTATAAATAGGTCCATAGTAGTATAGCTTTGAGTATTTCAGGCACTCAAGAGAAAGTAAAGTCCCAAGGACTTGATATATTGTAATAAAGAACTAAAAACACCCAAAATCCTCGAATAGACAGCTGTACCCAATACTAAATATGACATACACCACATACTCCCTATGGTTTTTGGCCCCGGGAGGTTTTAACGAGATCTCTTGCTCTTGTATGGGTTGGAGTATCCTTTGTACTCCCCTTAATAATATCTTTGACTTATCAAAAAAAAAAATACACCACAATACTAAGGACTCCTAAGTGCATCATAAAGACGGTTAGATCTTAATTGCACATTTGTGATTGCATCACTACTAGAAAAAAACTTAAATACCGATGGAAATTAGAGACGGATTTTTATTTGTCTCTAACAGAGACGAATTTAGAGACGAAAAGTTTCAATTAGAGACGGAATTAAAATTCGACTCTGAGGCTTTTGCGTCCGCGAATATCGTGACAGACCCTGTTCCCTTCCGTCTCTAAGACCGTTAGGGACGGAATTTCTAACTTTTAGAGACGAAATTTGTTCGTCTATCTGGTTTTTTTTCTAGTAGTGCATGACAATGAGGTTTTTGCAACAATAGGGAATCTCGTTTTAGTGATGGGAGAGTTGGTAATATGACTCTTCCCACGAAAAAATTTGATTTTTATTCTCGGAGTCATCAATTTGGGTACTCATATTGAAAAATTGGACATCACGCTACCGATTTGGAGATTAGTCTTATAGCAAATCGAAAAGGTGCAAAACACTGTTGAGGATTCTCACTATTAGAAAAAACTAATTTAATGACGGAAAAAATGGTATTCGTCGCTAGTTTTTGCGTCACAAAATTAATTTATTTAGAAAGAAAATTTAAGATGAATTTTACATTTTTCATTCGCTTTCTTTAGTAGTATCTATTTACTTACGTGTGGGGGTTACCAAGTAATTTGAAATTTTTGACAGAATAATGGTTGTTGTATAAGTTTTAAAAATTACAAACACCATTTATCTACCAAAAATTCTCAACAGTGCCAACTCATTCTTGATAAAATTATGACTATTTAATATTTTTCAGGTATCTTTTTTTCTTATAGACCATAGTACCCACAGTTGTGACTGTGCAGGAGCTCTAATTAATTTGACTAGAAGCAGCTTTTATAAAGGTGATAATGAGGATGTAAAGTCACCCTCAAGGGCATAGTAGTCAATAAGGGGTCATAATTTTTCCTGCACAAGATGCTTTGCTTTTTGGTAAACTAGTAACATCACATTAACAGTTACGGGTTAAAATTGGTAAAATTGTCTCTACTAAGATGAAGTTCATAAGAATTGTCAAGATTGTTGAAATGCACCAATGAACATAGTGTTTTACCTTTGAGTTTCAATAGGAGTTAGGCAAGAAAAAGGTGGGAAAAACACATGGTATTGCATGATCGATGTCTCTTACTTTATTAATTGATAATAAATTAAAGCAAAGTAAAACATAATACTATTTAATACACTCATAAAATCATGGAGTGCTCGAAGGTAACCAAAAACATATGTTTAATTATAGCCTAACCAATTTCTGACCAGAATATTTGTTTTCTTCAAATTTATTGCAAAAGTAGAATGGTTTTGAAATGAATTATATATATATATATATATATATATATATATATATATATATATATATATATATATATATATATATATATATATATATATATATATATATATATATATATATATATATATATATATATATATATATATTTGTCTAATAGCGGATTACTCCATCCATCTTGAAAATCATTTTTTTGGGCCAAGTAGTCTGTTCTGGTTAAAGACAATTTCGGATTGACAGAGTTGAGCCAAAGCTATTTCAGGCCAATAATTTACAAGTTGATCTCAATTCTTTGTAGGTTGCTGGCCAAATGAGCTGGGCCCATGGGTGAATCAGTATACCTATATTGACACATATTAAACTATATATGATCCACATAAAATTACACTATACCTATATTGACATTTTGGGTGAATCGGTATATAAAATATCGTATTTAAATGAGATATATATAGAAATCATCACAAAAAATATAGGATCTCATCACAAAATTAAAAACTAATTAAAAAAATCACGAGTCTTTAAATATAACGTTATTTGTTTATATATATCCCATTACAAAATAACATAATAACAATTTATATAAAAAAAAATTATTGTCATTAAAAAAACAAAAGAAACATAAAAACAGAAGATCCCCTTTTTGGACTATCAAGTCAAATGAAGTTTTAACTATGCTTGATAAAATCTATTTGTTTACGGTTAAATCCTGCTATGCTCTTTTGATGAATCTGGCATATCATGATAGGTAAGAGAGCGACACTCAAAGTGCTTTATATGATTTGTGGCAGCTTTCGATTCTCACTAAGGTGGGGGTGTTTTTTTTTTAAAAGCAAAATATTTATTCAACACAGGCTCGGTTTGGGGGACAATGTGTACACCAAACCAAACAAGACAATGGCCTCATTAAAACCTCTTAAGGCCAAAACCCAATGGGCAAAAGACCAAAGGATGAAAAAGAGCACCCCCCTCCAAGAAGATTACAAGAACACTCAAGATCCAGAAAACACAAAAACTATCTCTGACCTATACATAACAATGGGCTGGCTAACATGGCATTCATAATAAAGACAACGCGGTCCCCTCATATATAGGGGTGTTTGGCTAAAGATTGTTGTTGGGAAAACTTCGAACTCGTAATGCTCTTATTTCTAAGGCTATTATTAAGGACCCTCATGGGTCGTGTTGTCCTTTTTGTTTTGAGGAGGATGTCTATTTTCCACTTATTTTTTCTGTGCAGGTGCTCTCGGTCAGTTTTGATTTTCGTTCATAATTGGGTGGGCATTGCGGTTATGGATTCTCTTGTTGGAGTTGCACATTTTAAGGTCCATGCACTACGCCAGATTGGCTAAAAAAGAGCGCCACCATAAGCAGCGTTTTTTAATAAACGCCACCTATAGATGAAAAAGCATAGGAATATTCAGCGTTTTTGGAAAACGCGAGTATATGGATGACGAAAGGTAGTAATAATCAGCGTTTTTAAAGAAACGCTAAGTATATGGATGACGAGAAAGGGTAATAATCAGCGTTTTTAAGAAACGCTAAGTATATGGATGACGAGAAAGGAGGTAATAATCAGCGTTTTTAAAGAAACGCGAGTATATGGATGACGAGAAAGGTAATACTCGGCGTTTTTAAAGAAACGCTGCGCATCTTCTTGTTGCTCGTTCTCACATATAATCGTTTTTCCACAAACGCTGAATATTCCCTTTCTCGTCATCCATATACTCGCTTTCTTTAAAAACGCCGAGTATTGCTTCAATAAATTTTTTTTTGCCCGTTCGTTTTCTCTCTTTTTCTCATTTCCTTCGCGCTTCTCTTCTCTCTCTCTCTCTCTCTGACGTTCTCTCTTCTCTCTCCACACCCAAAAACCCACAAACCTCTTCTCTCTCCTCACTCTCATTAGCTCTTCCTCTCTCAACTTTCCCTCATTCTCGTTCTCCCTAGCACCACCCACAATCCCCCAAACCCACAATCCCCAAACCCACAAACCCATAAACCCATAAACCCATAAACCCATAAACCCATAAACCTCATTCTCGTTCTCTCTTCCTCTCTCAACTTTCCCTCATTCTTGTTCTCTCTAGCACCCATAGTCCTCATTGCTTGTCCTCATCTTCTCTCAAAGGTTAGTTCTCTATTTTGTTTTTGTTTTTGTTTTTTAGGTTTTTTGTTAGGTTGGAGATGAATATGTAGTTTGATTGGAATATGTTGAATGTGTGAAAAAAATATTTGATAAGAGAGGAATATGTTGAATGTATTTGTATGTGTTTGATATGTGTAAAATTAGTTGAATGTGTTTGATAGGAGAGAAATTAGTTGATATGTGTTTGTTGCTTGGTTTTGTTGAGATTTTGATTCTCAAATGATAGAGTTTTTAAGCAAAGTGTGTGTCATCTATATTAGTAAAATCAAATATGCCTAAATCGAATATGCAAATTGTTTGTTAGGTTTTGGGAGTTTTTTTGTCGAGCTTCGCGATCGTTGTTCACAACTGGTTGGATATTTGTCAGTGTTGCTTCCACTTGTTCAGGTACTTTTTTTGTTCTTTTGTTTATTTTCTATGAAGAATTAATGACTATATAGAAGACACCAAAGTCTTTGATTTGTTTAGTTGAAACTAGCTAGCTAGTTGATTGAATGTCTTAGCTTCAATAAAATTGTAAATTCTCTTATCCGAATTTATTATAGATATTGGGACATTATGGATAGAAAGTGGATGTCTGCCAATCGTCTGTCCAAGGAATATAGAGATGGAGTGGATTATTTTGTGAATCGTCTTTGTTCAACGCTTTAGGAGATCTAGTAATATGATATGTCCTCGCTTACGTTGTTGCTATGTAAAATCGCTTAATGCGCATTTGCAGTTGGGGGGACATTTAAAGGGTAATGGAATTGATCAAACTTACACTTGTTGGACAATGCATGGTGAGGAAAGAGTTGAATCTTCGAATATGGGTAATAGTCTTGAGAGATGTGCACCGCTTGACACCGAAATACCTACGTTTGTTGGGGATGAATTTGAAGAGATGGCAAAGGCTTTTGAAGACGATCTTAATGACCGTCCTCAAATGTTTGAGAAGTTGATAACGGATGCGAGACGCCGTTGTATGAGGTTGTACTTGAATTCACAAAATTATTGGTCGTGATAAAGTTGTATAACTTGAAAACTTGCCACGGATGGACTGGATAAGAGCTTTCTTGAATTACTCACACTATTGAAAGAAATGTTGCCGAAGGATAATGTGCTCCCTTCTCGGACGTATGATGCAAAACAAATGTTAGGGTCCATTGGCTTGAACTATGAGAAGATACACGCTTGTCCCAATGATTGCATTCTATTTCGAATGAACATGCATTTTTAAAGTCGTGTCCTAAATGTAATGCATCGCGGTATAAAAAGAAAGATTCTCGCTCCCGAAAAGGTGTTGTGGTATTTTCCCATAATTCCTCGATTTAGGCGTATGTACCGTAGTAGTTCGAGAAGATGCAAAACACTTGACATGGCATGAGGATGAAAGGATTAAAGATGGCATGTTACGACACACCTACAGATTCTCCGCAATGGAAAAAATTTGATATTGATTATCCCGATTTTGGGTTGGATCCAAGAAACCTACGACTTGCATTGTCTGCCGATGGTTTTAACCCGCACGGTATTCGTGAGTAGCTCCCACAAGACATGGCCCGTGATATTAGCGATTTATAACTTACCTCCATGGCTTTGCATGAAACGCAAATATATGATGTTGTCTTTGTTAATTTCTCGGCCCAAGCAACCGAAATGATATTGATGTATACTTGGCTCCTTTAATTGAAGACTTGAAGCTAATGTGGGAGAATGGAGTAGAGGTGTATGATGGGTTCGGGGAAGAAAGTTTCAACTTGAGGGCTATGATTTTTGGCACAATTAATGACTTTCCAAAGATACGGCAATCTATCCGGGTACAAGACGAAAAGGTCGATTGTGCATGCCCTATATGTGAAGATAACACCGATTGGATGTGGTTGGAACATGGTAGGAAGAATATCTACCACGGTCATCGTAGATTTTTGCCATCTACTCATCAAGATCGATCGTTGAAAAAGGCATTCAATGGGAATACCGAACCCGTAAAGCTCCCACGGCTTTGACGGGTGAACAATCGTTTGAAAAGGTGAAAGATTTGAACATTAAATTTGGGAAGCCATTTGCGGGAGAGGTTGCCAAACGGGGTGGAAGAAAAAGTCGATTTTCTTTGACTTGCCATACCGAAGTCATTATATGTAAGACACTTCATTGATGTGATGCATGTTGAAAAAATGTCTTTGAAAGTGTCATTGGTACCTTACTCAATATGCCGGAAAGACTAAAGATACCATCAACTCGAGGTTGGACTTGCTTAGTATGGGGTTGAGACCAGAATGGGTCCGATAAAGAAGGGTACACGTGCATATCTACCTCCTCAGCAGCTCATACTCTATCTAAAAAGGAGAAGACCGTGTTTTGTAAGTTTCTTCATGGAGTAAAAGTTCCAGAGGGTATTCTTCAAATGTTACAAACCTTGTATCCATGAAAGACCTTAAGTTAAAGTCTTTAAAGTCCCATGATTGTCATGTTCTAATGGAGAATTTGCTCCCAATTGGTATACGATCCATTTTGCCTAAGAAAGTGCGCGACGCTAACCAAACTTTGTTACTTCTTTAAGGCGATTTGTAGTAGAGTGATTGACCCTAGAAAGTTGCCATCATTGCAAAGAGAAATTACATCACTTTGTGTGAGCTTGAGATGTATTTCCCACCTTCATTTTTTGACATAATGATTCATCTAACAGATTCATTTGATTAGAGAGACACAATTGTGTGGCCCATGTTACATGAGATGGATGTATCCGTTTGAGCGTTACATGAAGATATTAAAAGGATATGTGAAAAACCGATCACGACCGAGGTTGTATTGTTGAGCGCTACATAGTTGAAGAAGTTGTTGAGTTCTCGCACCGCCTATCTATCTAGTCTTGAATATTCGCATGACTTCCAAGGTCTCGCCACTTAGGAAGCATTACTAAAGGGATGTCGGGATATAAAATAGTTATGGTGTCAAGGGAAGAACTACATCAAGCACACTTATATGTTTTGCACAATGATAGTGAGGTTGATTCATATGTTGCCAAACACATGGACATACTTAAGAGTGATTACCCATATAAGAGTGAAGTTTGGTTAACAAAGGAACACAATCGGAGTTTCATAGTGTGGTTAAAAGACCACATTGATTTCGAGTTTGTTATGAATCCTACTTCGATTTCAAAAAGATTGAGATGGTTAGCAAAAGGTCCAAATATGCATGTTTTCTCTTACACCAACTATCTAATTAACGGTTACACGTTCTATACAAAAACCCATGATGATCAGAGTAAAATGCAAAATAGTGGGGTGACTCTTGTTGCTCAAGCTATGCATACATCAAGTGCCAAAGACAGAAATCCCGTATACGCGAATATGTCATACTTCGGGGTCATTGAACAAATATGGGAGTTGGATTACACCATGTTTCAGGAGTCTGTGTTCCAATGTAAGTGGGTTGACAATAATAATGGTTTACAGATTGATGAGTCGGGGTTCATGCGGGTGAATTTCAAGAAGTTGGGATATAAAGATGAGCCTTTTATTTTGGCATCCCAAGCTCAACAAGTGTTTTATGTCACTGATCCGATTGATATCAATTGGTCTATTGTTTTACTGACACAAAAAAAATTAGTGAATTACATTTATGATCAAGAAACCAATGATGATGGTATCGAGGACGACCCTTTCTTGGGGACATCACTAGAAGAGGAAAGTACTTATAGAGAGGATGTTGTGTATGTTAGAAAGGATCATACTCGATGGAATTACGATTCACAAAAACAAAGTACCAAGGAGCGAATTGCAAAAAAAATTGTATCGAAAAAAGGAAAAGGTAACCGACATAGATGTTATTTTATAGACATGGATCTTATTTTCATCTTCTTTGACTGATTATTTATTTTTTTGTTGGATGTTTTTTTAAATGGATAAATATAACAAACAATGATTATGTTTTATTGCGTAAGATGGCGATCATAGTGATAGTGGGCATGACACCGGTGAGGCGGTGATCATGATGTTACAAACTATATCGTAGCGTGCTCTCGTGGAATGACAAATAAAAAGGATATCATCAACCGGTTAAGTAAAGGAAAAGAAAAATTAAGTGTAAGATACTAATTAATTGCTAATTAACTTCATTCAATACTAAGTTTTAATTGTTTGTGATCTAATTTACTATTTACATAATGCGGTCCAATGGAATGTTAAGGTCCGCCAATTGGAGAAAAACAAAGACTCATTTGATTACTTTCCTTGGTAGTAAGGTAAAACAAATGATACCAATAACAATCACTACTTGGGTGAGCACAAAGAATCCCGCTTTGGAGAAACAAAAACATGAGTTGTGGGTAACAATACAGTATATAATTTTAGATCTTTTGGTAATCTTATTTAGTAATTTTGTAGTCCCATATATATATATATATAAATTTATTTATATGATTTTCATTTAATGTGCATAGCGAAATATTTTGATGTGGATGATTCTAAAAGGATTGGATAATGAAGGAAGCCGGAAAGTGTCATAAAAATTTCGAACGACATTAACAAAAAATTGGCTTAAAGATGATAATGGAAACATCAATTGGAATCCTCCACCAATATATAGTGGGTTTATTTCAGAGGAGGATTGGCGGACATTTGTTAGGAGACGCATCAAGATCCAAAATTCTTGGTTAGTGCTACTATCTATTAAGTTATAACATATTTTTATATTTGACAATTATCTATTATACATTAATGTATATTTATCTCTCTTAATAGAAAGCAAGTGAGGTGAATCGAAAGTGTGCTTCTCATGGTGTGAGTATCCTTATAGAGTATGGTGCTACTCCATATCAACATATTGAAGAGAGATTGGTAAGGCACAATAAGCTTGATTTTTTAGTTTCATGAAACTTTTTATAAATAGTTTCTTAATATTTGGTAAATTTAAATATAGTTGGTGGAGAGTGGGAAAGATCCTACTAAAGAAGGTGTTGAGCGACATGTTTTGTGGGTAGAGGCTCGACTAAACAAAGAAAAGGAGATTGTTGATCCTAAAACTAAGGAGGTGTCGGAAAGAATTGTAAGTATTTCCTAAATTCAAGCTCACCGATTTTAATTGTAACTTTTATGATTTTTATAATGTATTATACTTTTGTTTTGTGAATCGGGAAGCCATATCACGATCGATTGTCACAGGGGAGCTCACCGATTGCTCAAAAAAGAAATCCTTACACGTGCCTTAGGTAAAGAAGAATACTCTGTCGCACAAGGGGTGTTGGATTTGGAGTAGCACCAACCGAGTACTTTGGACCAAAACAGAAAGTCTATGATGAGAATCATGATCATCCCACCACCGAGAAAGATGATGGCATTGTATGAAAGTTTGCAAGCTCAACTTAATGATATGCGATCACTTTATGGCCATGTTATGCCACTCAAAGACCAACCCTCTACTACACATAGCGGTACTTAGAGATAATGCACACCATGCCGTCAACTAAGGTATTAATTGTTTTTATTATTTTGTGGTTTATAATTGATTTATTGTACATATATATATATATATATATATATATATATATATATATATATATATATATATATATATATATATATATATATATATATATATAACATCAAATAATGTCTTTATTATTTTGTGGTTTATAATTGATTTAGGACAACAATGAGTGTGAGTGTGAATTGTATATCTCAAACCCACATGAAATGGTTGCAATTGGCTACACATGTAACAATTGGGTCCCTTGATGCACAATGTACCCCTACCTCCAAATCATGTTAGAGTCGAGTTGCGGTACCATTTAGGAGGATGCACCATTGCCTGCCCGATTGTGATGATTGATATCACCGACGGTGTCACAAGCAGCTTGGTACCTTTGTGGCATGGCCATCCGCCCTTGTCGTTGTAAGTGACAATATATTTGTAACTAACTAATTATAGTTTTTGTCATATAATTTGTGCTAACTAAGTAATTATTTTTGTTTAAACATAGATGCGCCAAAATGAAAAATCTAAGAAAGTGTCTACCTAAGAAGAAAAGATCTCCTTTGAAAAGTCTTTGGCAAGGAAACATCTATTGGCAAGAAAGTGTCTCGATCCACCCTTTCTACAAAAGTGTCTCACCCACCCTTTATGTAGAAGTTTCACAGCCTGCCTCTCCTCCAAAAGTGACTGATCAGCCCTCCTCTTCTCGCCAAGTGACTCATCCCACCCCTTCTCCAATTGTGTCTCAGCCCGCCTCTTCCTCTTCCATTGAAGCTTATATGAAGATTGGTGAGGCCGACGCTGCATTTGAGAAATACATCATGAAAGACAAATTGCTTACCATAAATTTTGAGGAAGAAATTTTTGGAGCCGACTTGCCTCATATAGTCGGACGTGAGGATATCCGTCTTTGTATGTGATGCGGATGAGGCAACCTGTATGGCTATGAATATATATGTCGTGTACTATGTAATTTATTATTTGACATTGTCGATTTAATTTTATTATATCGTTAATTTAATTTATATATATATATATATATATATATATATATATATATATATTTATATATCTAAATGTAGAGTACTTGTGCGAGGACATTGTGGTCCTTCCAACAGATACACATAGATATTTGTTCTTGTGTCCTAAAGTACAACCTTTCATCAAGTGAATCCCACCGCGAAATTATCAATCACTTGTGGAACAAAACCAGTCATTGTTCTTGATTATGTCAATGACCGCTTCAAGGAAGCTCAAAATAGAAGTGATGATGATGTCTTACTTCTAGCACCTAAGTTAATCTAGGGTAAGAATTTTTACTCATTATTTCTTATATAACATGCATTTTTTTAATAGTCGTCAATTACTTATTCCTAAATTTTTTTGTAGGAGACATTGGGTTTTGTATGCAATTAATCCTAGTAAAAAAACCGTGTATTACCTTGACTCACTTCAAAATCATTACGTAAACCACATGGAGTTTGTGGAGCTTTTAACAGTGTGTGTTTATTTTGTGTCATTCTCGCATTTCTTACTTTTACTTATATATGTATATATTGTTATTAATATAGTTATATGACATTCTATTCAAATGGTTTAAGGACATATTGGGAGTGAATAAATTAACAGTCACGATGGTTACCAATAGTTGTAAGTTTCTAACTTATACATTACATTATTTTGTCAAAAACTATATTCAACTCAATCTAACAATTAACTAATCTAATTATGTTTTGTAGTGTCCTAAACAATTGAATAACATTGATTGTGGGTATTACGTCATGCAATATATGAAGGATATAATTACCCGAAAGAAAACGACTATCCCCAAAGAAGGTATCTACTTCTAATATATTTTTATATGATTTCGATTTAATAGTGGTTCTTTCCAATATTTAACCATTTCAATTCTAATTTTATTTATTTATATAATTTCAGATTTTAGCGATTGTCAAAGCAACACATACTCTGTTGACTGTGATTGTTTGAGATTAGGGAGAATGGTGCACTATCTCTCCCGCTTTTTTTAAAGTTTCATTTGGATACATATAAGTTAGCTTAGCTAGTTTTTGGTTCATAATATTGTAACTTGATAGCTTGTTTTGGATACATATGAATTAGATAATGAAACTTCTTAGCTATTTTGTTTTGGTTCCTCTTATGTAATTTGTGTTCCTCTTAGCAAATTGATTCTCATTATGTATTGGATTGGATTGGTCACATGCATGTAATTTGTAAATATAAAAGGAAAACACACAAAACAGAAAAAATAAAAAAAAAAAAATTTAGGCAATACTCAGTAGCTTTTAATAAAGCGTGGGTATTTAATAACACAAATAGGCAATACTCAGTAGCTTTTAATAAAGCGCTGGGTATTTAGTAACACAAATAGGCAATATTCAGCCGCTTTTAATGAAGCGCCACTGCGTATAAGGGTAATATTCAGCGCTTTTTTAAAAGCGCTAAGTATCTGGGAGGACGCTTAGGATATATTCAGCGCTTTTTAAAAGCGCTAAGTATTTGGGAGGACGCTTTGGATATATTCAGCGCTTTTTAAAAAGCGCTAAGTATTTGGGAGGACGTGTTTTGCAATGGGTGGCGTTTTTGGAAACGCTACCCATTGTTGGAGTGAATAGCCGGCGCCACCTTCGCCAGCAGCCAAAAACGCCGCCCATTGTTGAAAAAACGCCATCTATCTACTAGATCTCATTTGTAGTGATGGTCTCGTGTTGGATTCCAAGAAGGCCGGAGATTGAAGTATTTGCTTTGGATCGCATTCACGTGGTGTATTTGGATCCATCGGAACTATAATCTTTTCAGGGCTCAAGTCTTTAACTCTCAAGTGGTTATTAATCATGTTAAAGTCATGTCTTGGAGTTTGTTCATTAGCATAGAAATCCGCAATTCAACTTTAAAGATTTCTGATTGATGGAGAAAATCCCCTTATTAATTTGTATGAATTTGGTGTAATTTGGATACTTGTCTCATTTTTTCTGGGGTACTATTTGTTCTCCTTGGGTCTTTTTCCCATGAGATTTTGGCCCAAAAAGATTTTAATGTGACCCCTTGTATATGTAAGGGGTGTTGTACTCCTAGTACTCCTTTTATTTTAATATGTTTTTTTGCTTATCAAAAAAAAACTTTTAACTATGCTTTTAATTTGATGAGACTAATAGCCCATTGAAACACTACCCTCCTCCCCTGCTCACGATCAAAAGCTTAGATCCTCAAGATACACTCTATGGAGTCCATACACCATTCATACAAAAGACTATGGCCCGACTTAGCCTTAGTAAGAAGCCATTTTCATGAGTATAACTCTATTACAAAAAGAGTCTCTCGAGGTTCTTGAATTTTACTGGAGAAGATTATTCTCTGTGGGTTCTTGAATTTTCTGGTTGATAATTACTTGATATTGATACACATGGTGTTAGTTAGAGAGTACAGTTGCAAAAATTATTATTATTATTTTGACAAAGATATGAACCTCATTAAAACCTTTTAATTTAAAAACTTTCTTATAAAAAAACATCGATACAAAAAAGAGTGCCCCCTACATTATTAAAAAAGGAAAATGAGTAAAACAAATACCATGAGGGGATAAAACATTGGATACCTTGGATTAGATTGAAGAATGAAGATGACATTGTTATTTACGACAAATTTTTCTTACAAATTTGACACTCATTGAAGGACTAGAGGAGAATAATTTTTTTAAGCAAAAAAGTAAAGTGCATAAGCATCACAACTATAGAAGACATCTCAACTAGGTTAGCATCCCTCTTAACAACAATCATCTGCAACACTTCATCATTTTATCTGTGTTAGTGTGCATACAAAGAGATTAGGATATCCAGCCCAACCACATATTGCCATAGCATCCTGCTAATTTGGAAATATATAGTGTGCACCTCTTACAAAAGATTAAGGGAGAATATTTTGTTTCACAGTTGATGTTGAATTAGATTCTTCCCGTAAAACTACTTCAACCAAACCATTATATTGATGAGCTCTAAGATGATCTATCTGGCAAAAATTATTAAAATAAACACCTTCTGAACATCAGAATTGAATTCTCAAAAACTCGATGTTGAATCCTATATGTAAACCATCCTCAGAGATTTACCTTTCCTCGTTTGATCATTTGAGCAATAGAAGAAGAACTGAATTGAAAATTTTCAATAAAATCATCCCCCTCTTAGAAAAAAGGAGTGAATATTGCATTGACCAATAGAAAGCACTCAAAAGAAGGACCTGATGCAAATATACTGTTTTATAAATGTCGTTTCCAAGTAGTAATTTTTTAGAGTAGAGTTTATGATTAATTGTCAGTTGCAACGTGTAGAAATCATTACAAAACACCTGGCAGTTTTCAAAAGTGGTATTGGACTCATTCATCATAGCCTTCTAAATTACTTCATTCATTCCATACTTACAAAAAAAAACTTCATTCATTCATTTGTCAAAAAAAAAAAATTACTTATTCATTCCAAAATTGCGGTACTTCTGCATTGTCACACACAAATTAAGTATTATTAATTTATATTAGTTAAATACTTTATTTGATCCTAATATTTGTTAATTTTGGTTTGTTACACACAAATTAAGGTACGATTAATTTGTGTTGGCTAAGTACTAAAATATTCTATTTGTAGTTATCTTAAGTTAATTGAAATAAATAAAAAAGCATTTTGAATTAATTAATACACACTTTGGGACTCTAAAAGACGACTCAATAAATATAAAAAGGTTCTTAAATTTTACTTTTGTCATTTTGTCATCCGCTAAATTACTTTTACCATGAATAACAATTATTATAATTTATACATAGGACGCGACACTTTATAAATTTAAATTAAATAGCTCAAATAAATAAATAACTAATTAGATTAAATGATTAAAATAATTATTTACTTATTCAAAATTAATATTTAACTAATTCAATTAAATAATTAAAATAAATACTACTTGTCAAAAAATAATAATTCGAAGTCAATTAAATTATAAACTTAAACCAAACACATAGGGGTGCTTTTGTCATTTTAAAACTAATATTTTCTCTCTTCTCTCTTTCGTTCCAACTAAACCAATAGGCACAACTCTCTTTACCCTATTTCTTTTCTGTTTCCCAAAAACAATTCGAAGTCAATTAAATTAAAAACTTAAACCAAACACATAGGGGTGCTTTTGTCATTTTAAAACTAATATTTTCTCTCTTCTCTCTTCGTTCCAACAAACCAATAGGCACAACTCTCTTTACCCTATTTCTCTTCTCATTTCCCTTAAACCGCAAAACAACCCTCCTAATCGCTTTCTAATTCTCACTCTTTCTCTCTTCCTCTTTCTCTTCTAATCCAAATACACCATAAAAGATTCAATAAACATAAATGATGTATTTGAAAAAAATTGTGAATTGTACATTGAGTTTTAAAAGTACCATAATTTTAAAACAAAAATAATAGGCCAAAACTACCAATATTTTGGAACGGACGGCGCAACAAAAATAGTATGCGAGTACATTATTAGAAGAATTTTTTTTTAAACTTCGAAGAAACTAACGCTCGATTGAGATCCATACAAAGTTGCTATTTTCAATAAGATGTTTTTTCATAGGCATCAACGAGGAATTGAATATCTATCCGATTGTTAAGGAGTTCAAATATATCGCACTTAGACTACCTAAATTTTTTTAATAGTAAAATTGGTTTAAACCAAATTACTAGAATACTCTAACTTGATACAAACGAGAAACAATTACAGGTTGTTGAGAGACAGATAATTGAATTAGCCAACATATTGGTACTCCCTCTGTTCCTAATCTTCAGTACTAATTGTCTTTTATTTTTGTCTTAAAACAATAGTACGTTTAAAAACCATACTTTTTCAAAGGGTTTAAAGGGTGTGTATAAATGATAGTTATCTTTCTAAAACCATGATAATGTTAATCGGTGAGGTTGAATGCGACTATCATTAGTGGGATGCAACTAATTAATATTCTATGTCGAGGCAGCACAGTATCATTGTCTCGGATTATGAAAGAACAAAAGGATGAACAATGTCTATAAAGAAGATTGGGAAAACAAAAATAAGGGCTTCTGTTGTGTTTGGTAGCTGCTGGGGCCAAAAGCAGCGGGTCCCTTCCCTTCTCCCATTCCTTGCCATACATTCTTATATATATATATATATATATATATATATATATATATATATATATATATATATATATATATATATATATATATATTAGGAGAGCTAGTATATGTTAGTGTTATTAAATTCGAGTAGCTCATTGACATGGTAAAGTCATTAAGTCGGTGGCTCATTAGTTGGACCAATAGGTCATTAGTTGAACCGCATGATCACCCAAAGGGTATGATGATATCTTCACCTTTTCACAAGTCTCTCTATTTATAAGAGAGAACGTGACTTCCATGCATACACTAGCAGTATACCTGTGCATACGTACGAGTGTTGTCATGTTATTTTTATTAATAGACTTGAACATAATTTAATTAGTCTAAACATTACCACGTGAAAATCAAGACTAATTTAAGTAGATAATCAAAAAGTTTCAAATTGTAATTGAATTACTCCGAACATTACCTCGTGAACATTTGCCTGCAATATGTAATATTTCTCGTAGAGACTAGAAAACAAAATTGTTTTAGAGTTTCAATTTTCCAAATTGTAATTTTTTCGTAGAGACTAAGAAAACTTATTTGATAGAGAAAAGTGGAATATTAAAATGAAGGAGACACGGAGATGAAATTAAAGTAGATATATTGTGAAAAATAGAAAAATGAGATAGAGTTAGAGGAAGAAAGAGGAGAAAAAAGTGAAAAATGTGTCAGGAAGATTGAAAAATGAAAAAATATATGAGAGAGAGTGATAAGTAATATTTCATGTAGAGATTAGAAAACAAAATTATAGTAAAGTTTCAAATTTTACAAATTGTAATATTTCTCGTAGAGACTAAATAAAACTTATATGAAAGGGTGAAAAAGTTTGGAAAAATATATGAAACAGAGTTAAAAAGTTTGAAATAAGTGTGAGAGAGAGTGATAAAGTTTGAAAAGTATGTGAGAGACAAAAAAAAAAGTTTGAAAAAAAGCGAAAAAGGAAATTAGATAAATATCCTAAAATTTTTTAGTTGAAAAAATGGTAAGATTGATATTTTGGTAGTAGATTAATAGTATAGATCGATAGTATAAAGCTTAGTGGACATTAATTGTTCCTCAATTACAAGGCTCTAGATACATTCATCCACTTTCTGAAATGTATCACTTAAATTTCCCCATATTTTCATTTTCTTGGAAATGATAATTGACTTTCCAACACGTATTACTCGATTACAAAAAGGGTCTTAGATAGATCAAAAGTTCTTTCGAGAAGATCATCACTTTTCTAGTCTCCGAGATAGCCCAAAAGAGTGAATGCCATAGCATGAGCATATCCTTCCTATTCTTGATCGGAAACCCACCATCATAAAAGACTGAGAACAAAGTAGGGATTATCAAGGCCATTCCAAGCCACATGAACACTTAATACCATAAAGGACTCTTTGTGCATACCACAAAAGATACAAACAATTTGTTCCACTTTAGATGTGACTTTCCTATTAAATAGATTAGTCTGAGTTGGGAGCTACTAAGGAGTAAGGAGGAGACACCGCGCAAAAGCAATAATCTTAGGCGAAGCGCAATCTTTACATTGCCCATCCGAGGCGAACATCTCTAAATATTGGCGAGAAGCCCCGCATGCATGGGATTAGAAGGAGCGGAAATTCATACACAGGTCTAATCATACACTTTTTTTATAAGCGACAATGTTATTACGAAGTTAATTTCTCGCCAAAAAAAGGTTGATAAGCTACCTTGAGACACGAAGGGTAAACCCGTTGCTTCTCGGTTCGATTCTTCCAATGGACAAACTCTGTGTTGACCAGTACGAAATTTGCTCTTAAGAACGAGCGGGGATTAGTCTTTCGTTGAAAGCGTTGAGATACTCTGTGGATAGTCAACAAAGGGTCCAACCAAAAGAGAGAGAGATACTGTGTCCCGCTATTAGTGATGGAATGTGTCCATCATTTTTAGAGACAGATTGTTTCCCTCACTAATAGTGACAGGTTTCTTTTCTCTTGGGTTCGATATTTTCCATTTAAGCGACAAATTATATCTGTTTATGAGGGGTACTTTCTGTCGCATATAGAGACAGATTTGAAAATCCCTTGATAAACTTTTTGTGACAGCAAATTTAGTTACGAACCTGGGTTCGTCACAAACTCTGTCACTAAAATTGTTCGTGACAAATTTTTGACGGTATGGCGAAGGATTTATCCCCTCTCTAAATTTGATTTTTTCTTCTTGTAGTGGTGTGTTAAAAGTCTCGCATCAAGTGAGTTTATAAGTGAGAGACATCCCTCACGTTAGAAGTTGGTTTCGTAGGGTTGAGTTAGTTTCGACCCAAATTCTAACAACAACTAGTATTTTAATTTGTATTGTGTTGCAATCGATATTCAATATATAGTTCATGTGTAGTTAGTGGTATTGAGAATTTAAGTGTGGGTGGTTAGTCCCACATCGACTAGGAATGAGCTATATAAAGAATATATAAGAGGGGGGACCCATATATCTAATACCCTAAGGTTTTGGGTTGAGATGGCGTCCAAGTCTCTTGGTAGTCTGTTTCATTGGCTAGCTCGTTGTTACTCCCATAGACTCCCCAACAAGTAGTATCAGAGCAATGGTTCGGCTTGGTGGGCAGCGGGAGTGGATCTTGGTTTGGATCAAGTATAATGATGTGGGTGACTCGCACTTGTGGGGAGATGTTGAAAATTCAAGAGTAAGTGGTTAGTCCCACGTCGGCTAGGAATAAACTATATGAATGATATATAAAAGAGGGAACCCACATACTTAATGTCTTAAGATTTTGGATGGAGATGTGGTGTCCAAGTCTCTTGGTGGTTGCCTTGTCTGGAAGGTTTTCGATTTGGTTGCCCTAAGGCGTTTGGCCTGTTAAGCCAATGTCCTAGGTCCGGTTCATTGGTTAAATCATTGTTGCTCTAAGTGCTCATTCGGACTCCCCCAACAAGTAGCTAATTCCAAGAAATATAGTTAAATATGATTCTATGAAATTGCAACCTAAATTGTATTAAAATAAATAAGTAAAAACTAAGGGAAAGTGAAAGAAAAAGATGCTGGTTGGAAGATACGAATCACCTTTAGAGGAATTGAGATCTTGTTGGTTGGCCAAATGTACTTTGCTTTATTACTTACTCTATGAAGCTAACTAATTATGTGATTAAGTACTTATCTAAAAAAAAATTATGTGATTAAGTGATAGAATACAAGCAGGAGTGTATTAAAATATTAGTTAAGTAGAAAAAGTATGTTTAGATTCGGGATCGTGAACACTTAGGAAAGATGATTACAAAGGACAAGCTCTTAAGTAAGTTGCATGTGTTTGAGAATCCTAATCCCATCATGTTGCATACTAAAGCCAACTTTAGCAGCTTTGCTTTTCTATGTTTTATTAATTAATTAATTACTTAATTAATTAATTTACTATCATTATTCTTTGCACATCATGAACAATCTGCGCAGACTTCTCATATCTTTCATACGTATGAGTATGACACTATATGCTTTTAAAGGTATTGAATATTGATAATATGATTTTTTTTTTGATGAAAATATTGATAATATGATAAAAGAGTGAGATGGGGTCAAGAACATAAAAGCCATATTAATTTATTATGCTGACAAGACTTAGATGTATAAGAAATAATTCAAAGTAGTATTTAAAGCTAGGCATTAATTTATGGAAGAAACTTAATTAACACAAATGACCCACCAAGTTTGCTTTTTGTTTGAGTTATATATATTCCATAGTCTTTCTTTGACAAACATTTACATTTTTTATTTATATAATTGAGAAAGAAAAAACAAAAGTGGATTGTATTTAACAACATAATAAATTGACCTGGGAAAGTAGTTTTATGCTTTGCAGTGACCATTAATTTATCATTCTGAGCAGCCTTAGTTAGATAGATATAAAATTATTATCATGTATTAAAACAGCAATTTATTGAAGATACTAATTAATTAAAAGAAGTGACTCATCTAGCTTGTTTTGAGTTTGAGATCATATATGTCCACACTCTTTCTTTACAACCATTATTCTTTTTTTAATTGTAGCAAGAAGAAAACGAAAGGGAATTAAATGAGACAAGACAATAAATTAGATACAGAGAAGTTGTTTAGTGGTACTTCACTGAGCATTTAATTATTGTGAACAATATCTTGTGTATCATTTGTTTTTCTTTCTCAATGTGAATCCATTTACCTTTTTTTAAAAAAAAAATATTCTATTTATTTTATTTTTTGTAAACTATTAATTTAATAATTTCAATGTTGAACTTGAATCATATGATCACTAAGCCATAAAAGTATTTGGATAGTGTTTTTTTTCTTCAATTCAAATAACTCAGTTGGGTATAAAAAATATAGAAGTGTTTAACGTGGCTTTATTAACTAAATGGAGATGGAGAATTTTGGTGGAGGATAATAATCCAATTTGGAAGGAGGTTCTGGTAGAAAAATATGGATTAAAAGGGAGATGGCCTGATATTACTGAGAGCAGAAGAGGGTGGGAGAAGAAGTCGTTGTGGTGGAGGGATTTATGCCTACTAGGGGAGGATTTAAGTGTGCAAGAAGAATGATTTAATGAATTGGTAAAAATTAAAATTGGAAAAGGAAACACAGTGCGATTCTGGGAGGATGTTTGGATAGGATGAGACCGTTTGGCAGCATTATTTCCGGATATTAATAATTGTTGCAGGAACACGGAGGCTACGGTGGCGGAGTTCGGCCATTGGACGGACAGGGGCTGGTGTTGGTCGTGGGGGTGAAATTTCTTTGTTTCTTCTTTACCAAAACGCAGCCTTAGCGGCGTCTATTCTTGTGCCATGCACGGCACTTTCTTCGCTGCCCGCATGCTGTAAGCCGCCAGCGAGGACAATCGTTTGTGGATTCCGGACTCGCTAAGTGGGTTCACCGTGAAAAAATGCTATCATATGTTGCTGATATTTTCCGCAGGTACAGCTTGTTTTAGTTAATCCGAAAATTCTGCAGCATGCAAGAAGATATGGATGAATGATGTTCCATCCAAAATACAAATCTTCGCGTGGAGGGTCATTTTGAAGCGAATTGCTACAAGGGTTGCGTTGCATAGAAGAGGTATAATTCAATCTCAAAATGATCAGAGTTGTGTTTTGTGCTTTCAAGAGGAAGAAACGGTGGAGCATTTGTTTATGACTTGTGGAGTTGCTAAAGCTATTTGGAGGAGCGTTTTTGCTTGGATGGGGATCTCGATGGGCGATACGGATAGTATAGTCAATCACTTTGTGGATTTTGGGAAACTTGTGAAAGGAAAGAAACAAAGAGGCGTTAAACACCTTATATGGATGGCGGTTGTTTGGAAAATATGGATGGCGCGAAACAAGGTAATTTTCAAAGGCGAGGTGGACTCTGTTCCGACTATTCTAGCGGGAATCAAGGACACGGCGTGGAGCTGGTTTAAGGCAAGAAGATGGAGGAAATGCATGGCATCTTGGTCGGATTGGTATAATTGTCCGATGGGCTGCTTTTCAATGTTGTAATCCAATTATGTAATGCTTTTAATTAATATACTTTAGACGGGGGAGAAGTAGTGGGTTAGGATGTTTATTCCCACTGTTGTACGGTTTTTCGTGCGAGGTACTCTTTTTCCTCTCTAAGTCTTTTTCCCAAAGGGTTTTGGCTTAGGGAGGTTTTGAGGAGGCCCTCCCACTTCCCATTGTAAAGGTTGGGTACGTTTTGTACTCCTTTCAATGAAATTGCTTATCTAAAAAAAAAACTCGCTAAGGAAGAGTAACACCAAATAATGCTCCCAAAGTGTTATTTGTGCACTCAAAAATAACGCTTTGTAAGACTGTGTGGCGTTTGTGTGTCCCAGAGAGATTGAGAAGTTTGGTCGGGCTTCTTACTCATGATAGACTGCTCACAAATCATCATAAAGTCAAAATGCATATGGGTGATGGTTATTGTGATCACTGTTCTTGAAAATACTATTCACGCCTTTAGCGATTGTCCGCATGTGACAAATCAGTATGAGTCTGCACTCACTCCTTAAGCTCTGTTACCTTGGAAAATTATACTTTATATGCGTCACTTCAAACATCAACTCAGTGACATAATCTAAACCCAACTCAGCAATATTACTCATGGAGGTGATAGCTAAAAGTTTCACACACATCGATAATTTTGACTGTGGCGAGCCTTCAAACAACAGTTTGTTTGTCTCTATTAACAAACTATAAAATCTTTATGGTTCTTCATTCAAAATTTCATCAGCATTGTCATATTGAGGCTCATCAAATAGCACATTCACAACCATGACTCAAATTCTTCTTTAGAAGAAAGACCAACACCGGAATTGCTTGAAGCCCCTAAGTCAAACTTGGAAGTTGTTTTCCATGGTCAACCCAAATCTAGTAATTAGGCTTAAACCCCCAAATGATATAAGTGATATTTGATTTCATCTTTGATCCTAATAGGTACACTGTCGAAAACAATGCATGGACATCTTATTCCCCTTTCATATAAATAAGGTTAAAATACTTGTTACCCCCTGCAAATATAGCCAAAATCCAAATACCCCCCAATTATAAAAAACACTCTGCAAAATATAAAGTTATCCAGTTACCCCCCTCTTTTCAGGGGGTAAATAAATAATTTTATATTTTTGGGGTAACTGGATAATGTTGTGTTTTGCAAGGTGTTTTTTAAACTTTTATTTTTTGTAGGGGGGTAAATAGATAATGACTATATTTGTATGGGGTAACAAATATTAAAGCCTATAAATAATTCATGTAGCTTAGCTACCATAATAAACTCTTCATCCCCAATTTCAAAAGATTGTTTCAAACCCACTCTTTCCAGATATAACCTATCATACACCCAGCTACAATTTAATTGATTAAAATTCATCTACACGAATTTAAAAAAAAAAACGCGATAGATTCCCATAACATTCCCAATAACCTATCAAGTTAATGGTATTAATATGATCTCATTGGAAATGATATCGAGCCAATATGGGGGTCCAACGACAACACAAAACCATTTCTCATCTAAGTAATGAAGGAAATTATTTCTAATTTCCAACTCTAACGTTGTTAATATCATCTCACAATTATTTCAATAGAGATGATTTAGAGAAAAATATGTGGTGAGGGACAACACTTCACTATTTTCCATCAAGAACACACAATTTAACAATAATATAATACCAAAATTTAAATCCTATCAGTAAAATAATAACAAACCATTTCAATCCAATCAACTCAATTTCAATTTACACAATTTCAAACATCTCTAAAATATTTCTCAAACCTATCAAATAATACCTAAACTAGTTCGTTACAACTTCTCATAGATATTTCAACTAATTTTATCAAACAAATTCAACTCCTACACAAGTTCAAATATCTCTAACCTGTCCTCTAACCTATCTGATCATTCATTCCTAACAACGAAAACAAAAATCTCTAACCTATTTCATTCATCTCTAACCTAATATATCTAACCTATTTCACTCATCTCTAACCTAAACCATGAAAACGAAAACCTCTAACCTATTATTTCTAATCTATTTCATTCATCTCTAACCTAAACCATAAAAACAAAAATTTAGAAAACTAACCTTTAAGGCAGTGGGGTGAACCACGATAGTGCGACAGTGGTCCGGCGCGTTGGTGACCTAGAGGACAATGGGTGTTTGGTGGGAGAGAGAGAGAGAGAGAGAGAGACAGTGAGCGGTAGTGGAGACGGATAGAGACGAAAGCGACAATGGCTCAAGGAGGTGACAACAGGTGGTGGGGGCAGCAGTTCGCGACAGAGTGGGAGAGTGAGGGAGAAGAGAGAGAAGAGAAGAGAGGGAAGAATGAGAAAATGAGGGTTTTGTTCGTGATTTGGGGGTTTATTAAACCTTATTGACAGACAAATATCTATCGGTAATTCTGTTGGAAATTAAGTGTGTCAGAAACATACTTTTTTACCAGCGAAATTGACCGTCTCTAACTACAATAGTCTTAATTTTCAAATACCGACGATCACATCCGTCGGTAACCCCCACAATATGATTTTGAATTTCCTTCGTTCATTACTGACGGCTAGATCCATCAGTAACAAACGTGAAGGGAGAGAGAGAGAGCGGAGAGAGAGAATAAAGGTGGGAGAGATAGAGTGAAGATTGAGAAAGATAAGAGAGTGAAAGAGATATAAAAGTGAGTTTTAAATGTGAGATAAAATAATTTAAGAAATGACGAGAGAAAGTGGAATCCACAACAATATAAAATGAGAAAAAATAACTATGGATTTCCAAATTTTCCTCAAAAAAACAGAAAATTAAGTGGGCAATTGATAATTTGTTTAGTTATTTATTTTCTTAGATAGATATTTTGGATATGGGTAGTTTGGTACTTTTGATAGTGGTCGAGTTGATTAAATACTTGATAGTTGAAAAAAGATAGTTGATGATTAGTATTTTGATTAAATAGATAAATAAAAAATATGAAATGTAGAGAGAGAGAGAGAGAGAGAATAGAGGTGGGGAGAAAGATAACAGTGAGATTTAATAAAAAAGTGATTTTTTTTACTTAAAAAATAAGTTTTAAATGTGAGATAAAAAAATTTAAGAGATGATGAAATAAATTGGGACCCACAAAAAATGAGATGTAATAATTATAAATTTACAAATTTATCCTAAAAAAGTAAAAAATTAAATGGACAATTTGGTAATTTCACCAACCATTTATTTTCTTAGATAGCTAGTTGACTATCGGTCTACTTTTCATAACACACCTTATTGTTCATGATTTAGAATATCTTTTTGGTTCAGACTATTGTTTTACATACAGAGTGTCTCAATGTTTTAACGAAAAAGTAATATCTACTCATGTTTCGGAGCAAATCTGACACTAACCAACAACACCAAAATAGAATATCTAACTCTCTATAGTAATGTTAATATAATCTTAAACTTTAAAAATAATACATACTCCGTACTAGCATTTTTCCCCAAAATAATGAGCACTTAAAAAAAGTACATGGGTGAAGAGAAAACAAACAAGTATTCTCCAGTGGAATAATTTCTGACATGGAAATGATAACACAAACGTGTCACACACGAACGCACTTTATCATCGTCACAACAAGTCACCGAATATTTGAATCGATATTTTTTTGGTAACATTTGCATCTATCTTTTATTTGATAAAATTTATTTATTTATTTTCATTTTGAAACAGCCAAAAACTTTATTTCTTTTGACAAAAAGCCAAAAACTTTATTAATGATGAGAAAATGGGGATACTCAAAATTCAGTACAAATCGTTGATATATTATATAAAAAACGCTTTTTTAAAAAACTAAAAACAAATTTTGAAAGCTCTGTTTTGCAGATGTTAGTAATTCTTTTTAATTAAAAATAAATCTATAAATTAAATAAAAACTTTAAAATAGGATAATTAGTGATCTTCTTTAATTTCATGAAAATCGTAAAACAAGTGTTTTTTTAGAAGCTTATAAAAAAGTTATTAAGAATTTTTTAAAACAAGGGTGTATTATATTCTCAATGTAATTTTAAAATTAGTTTTTTTAAATTAGTGTATATAGTAAGTTGTTGCTAATTCTTATGCATATTAAGTTTTCCTTTTTCTTATTATGTGACTACAATATAAGTTTAGTTTAGTAGTTTGTAATTATTATTTTAATTTGTAATTAAAGATTGGATTTAGAATGAAATAATAAAAAATTGAACCAATTCAAACACATGGATTTGAGTTGGGGAGTTCGGGGGAGCACTAAGAGCAACAACGATCTAGCCAACTAATCGAGCCATGAAGAGACCTGGACACCACATCTCCTTTAAAAATCTTAAGGCATTAGGTATATATATGAGTCTCATCTCTCTTATATATCATTCATGTAGCCCATTCCTAGCAATCGTGAGACTTATAAACACTCACACTTAAATTCCAACAATCTTCCCCTCAAGTGTGAGTCGCATTGATCCAAACCAGGATCCACCTCTTGCTCCCTCACCAAGCCGAACCATGTCTCTGATACCACTTGTTGGGAAATAAGTAGTCTGGGGGAGAAATCCTGAGCTAACCAATGACCTGGACCACCAAGAGACTTGTTGAATTTTAAGTTTGAGTGGTAAATCCCACATCAGCTAAGAATGAACTAAATGAAGGGGATATAAGAGAAGGGACCCATATACGTAGTGCATTAAGGTTTTGGTTGGAGATGTGATGTCTAAGTCTCTTTGTGGTCTAGGTCATTAGCATTTTAATCTCAGTGCTCTCTCGGACTCCCAACAACATGGTATCAGAGCCCAATGCACCCTTCAATACAATTTCTTATCGGAAAAAAGAGCCGAGGTTCGGCTCAGTGAGGGAGTGGGAAGTGAAACTTGGTTTGGATTTAGGCTAGCGATGTGGAGGACTCACACTTGAGGGGGAGATAGTTGGAAATTCAAGGTGGTTAGTCACACACCGACTAGGAATGAGCTAAATGAAAGTGATATAAGAAAGGAGGCCCATATACCCATTGTCGTATGGTTTTGGGTGGAGATGTGGTGTCTAAGTCTCTTTGTGATCCAGGTCACATTAGCTGGTGTTACTACCGGTGCTCCCTGGACTCCCAACAATTTGGATTGGATTTGTTAAGATTTTTTCAGAAAGCCAACGAAAACAAACCAAACCACATTCGTTTTTACCTTGCGCTTTAAATGACTTTTGGTTAAAAGTTGAACCAATTAAACTGCACAGTGAGCATCCCTACCCATTCCTTCTACTTCGAAAGTGTTAGAAGAAAGACAAGAGCGAGCTCTTTTGTTTTGTTATTTACTTTACTGCCATTTTATCTTTAAAATAACTGTACACCAATTTTTTTGAAACTGCAAAGAGTAGTATATATTATATATCCATGGAAATACGCTCTAGGGGAGCTACACACCACTCGTAGAAAAAGCAATAACTACACTTAGCCTTCATCCTGATTATTAAGTTAAATTATATATATTTTTGTAAATCAACACTTCTCTGTTCTCTATTTCTATTCTCTTTCTCTTGTTCCAAATATTACCTCAAATCAACCATACTTCTAACATATTTATTCTTTTTAGGCTCTTTCTCACATATTTTTCTCTTCATAATTTCTCTCTTTATGCGGCGGTATCACCAGCGCAAGAAATTCTAAAATTTTTAGTAGTGTAATCTTTTGAGTTGGATCATCACTCAGCAGACAGTTGCAACATGCAATTGGCACTATGTCCAAAAGAAATGTCTTCATAGCTAGGTATCAACTACAAAAAATAAATTATTAATTTCTACATAAAATAATTAAGTTTACTATGTGCTCCAATCCATATATAACACAAAAAGCATCAAGGTGAGGTTGGCCTCCTCCCCACATAAATATATATGATCAGTTTAAAAATAATTAAATAAGAGCATATGATTGTGAAAAAATATTTGGATGAGATATTGGGATATGGAGAGGGTATGAATGTTGGGTGAATAATGGTATCTTTGTCTGCTTAATAATTTGATGATGGGTACACAGAATTGTTGGGTGCCCTTTCCATACTATTCACTATTCCCGGATGCTTATTTGTCCTTTTTGTATTTGTTTGTATTTGTAACCCTCTGCCTTACAGACATAATATATATATACACTTCAAGACAAACATACACACATCATTTTGTTTTATATATCCCAAAATTTAATATTACTTCTCTCTCATTGCAATTATTTCATTCCATTCAAATCTAGTGTACATATAATATATGCTCTTATTTGGATACAGATACAGATACAGTACATATCCAACTACATGCAATTTTTGTTTTTCAACAGAAACCATACTCTCTTTTGGAGCAGGTATGCATATATATATATTTTCTAAAAAAAAATTCTTCCTATTATTTATTTTTCTTAAGAAACTGATTATAATTATATTTTTAAATATTCACAATAAAAAGTATGATTTTATTATAATTTTTTTTAACTGAACCATATATATATTTTACTAATTTTTACTCATGAAAATTTATATAATAAATAGGCTTAAATATCATTTTGATCCCTACAAATAGAGTGAATATCCATTTTTGTCTTTGCAAAAAGCTTTTTTTAAATAGCCCTTGTAAACTATAAAATTATTCATTTTGGTTTCTGTGACACATCAGCTTTAAAATGACCTCAGACCTCAGAGACCAAAATGAATAATTTTAAATTTTACGAGGGCTATTTAAAAAACTTTTTGTTGGGACCATAATGAATAGTTTTAAATTTTGTAAGGGCTATTTTTTAGAAAAAAAACTTTATACAGAGACCGAACAAATATTTGCTATATATATATATATATATATATTTATAGGAACCAAAATGATATTTAAGCTTAATAAATAGTAGAAAGAGTAACATATATTTATATACTTTTATATTATGTACACACAAAAATAAACATTTTCTTTTCAAAATAAGAACATATATGAAAATAAATCACAAAATAAATAATTTTATAAATTTATACTATATAATATAAATATATTGTCCCAATAACTTAAACAAAGTTTTTATAACTAATAATATATACGTGCCTAAAAATAACTCTTTTTTTGACCAAGCCTAAAAATAATATTATTTCTCGTCATTCATAAAACCAAATTAAAAAGCGTTTTTTACATTAAAATGTTATTTATCTAGCAAAATAGTCATATTTATTCAAAATAAAATTTGCAATACTGTTTAATTAAAACATTATAATTAAAGGTTAAGAAGTTTAAAAAAAATCAATTTTTTTTTTGTATATATAATTTTTTTGAATATTTTACTATTAATCCCTAATGACTTTTAATAACGCTTCTGACTTATCTAAAAAAAATAACGCTTATGAGTTTTAATAATGTGATGTTTAAGTCAAAGAAAGTAATGATATTAATTGCAGCTCTTAAAGTTTCCACATTAATTCTTTTAAAAGTACAGTAAAATTTTCAATGGTAATTACATGTATAATTAACTAAATGGTTAATTGTAAGGTTCGATTTAGATGCATAACACTCTTCATCCAAGTTTGATTACTCATAAAAATGAACAATTTTTTGTCAAAAAAAACAGAACAATTTGAATCAATTTTTTTTATGACAATTGTTATTGTTAGTGAGAGTGGGGAAAATGTTAGTTTCCTAACTCAACTCGGGATCTCCTTCAGACTTTCATTTGGTGCACTTCTTCGTTATTTTTTAACTCGCCAACTGAGCTACCTACCTCTAAGAAAAACTACAAAATTTGTTAGAGCACACCATTTTTCATCAAATACTGGAGCGAAATCATAGATTACTTATAAAAAAATATGATTAAATAATTGAGTCACACTTGAAGTGTAGATAAATTAATAGCATATCTAACGTGAAGGGGTTGGTATAGTAGAGTGTGATGAAGTTTTGTATTTGTGACGTGTTCGGTTCAAATCCCTCTTACTAAATCGTTTTGAAATGAGGTAAATGTAATTACATTTGTAAGAGTTCAAAGAGGCAGGAGTGCTTTACCTTGCTTCGGACAACATTCTCTCACCTAATTTTTTGTAGAAAATAAAACAAGCATATCTATGAATGCATGTCATCAATGGTCATAGATGCAAGATGCCATGCAAGCTTGCATAATTTAAGACAAGCCAAAACTAAGGGCCGTGTCTTAGGCTGCCCACTGAGTCACTGACAACGATTTTGACAACAACTTCTTTCCCATATAGGATTAAGATAGTTAATTTGTTTGTTGCTTTTTCAGATATTGTTATTGATTAATCAAAAAGGTAGTAATTATTTATTTAATTTTTTTGACAGCAATTATTTATTTAATTTTGATAAAACGTAGATACAATAATTAATTTTTCAATTCCTGAGTACTACCCAGAATAATTGTATTAATTTCATTTTTCTAGCTTATAATTAAAGGTACATTATTTCAAAAACTTTTGTTAACACTATTTTGTTTTGTTATAAAACAATTTTTCAGAATAAAAGGTAAACTGCTAAATTTACACAGTAACTCAATCAAATATTACCATGCAATTAATTAAGAATCATAAGTGTCGTTTAATTATACTATAATGTGTCCTTTTTCTTACAAGTACTTTAATGTGTCATTAGTTATCGGTGTAAACAAACTTTACATACAGATCAAAATTATGTTGTGCCTATCTATGAAAATAATATGTTGTGCCTACTAATTAACTGGTTTTTTCAAAAACAGAAATTAGTATAGCTATTTTTTTATTGAAAACACAAATTATATTTAACATACGTAATTTGTGTATTCAAGGCGCACAAAACCTTGGGCATCGAATCAGCGCCGGGCGTGCAGCGAGTGTTAAATCTCTCTTGAGAGAGTTTTCTTTGCCTTTGTGGTCTCTACCTACCGAGAGATTAGTCTCTGCAGTTGCACGCAGATGATACTCGGTTTATACCAAAAAAAAGGCGCACAAAACCTATGTACAAAGCTCCACACTTAGTTAAGTGCATGGAAGATCAACACCAAAACACCAAAAGCAAGGAAACATATACAACAATCATTAAAATGGTGGAACCGAGTCATCCTAAGAGATAATCAATAGAGCTACACAAAACATATTACTATGGTTCCACACCTCACTCATAGAATAGACTATGTTTCGACTTAGCCTTAGCCAAAAGTCAATTCCACGAAAGAAAACTTTATTTGGAAGAGAGTCTCAGAGAGATCTACATGTTTACTAGAGAAAATAACCCCATTTATACTTTCCAAAATCAGCTAGAAAGTCGAATGCCAAATCTTAATAAACCCTTTTCTACCCTTTCTAATACTTTCCCCTGAGTAAATGATCGAGAATAGAGTCGAAAGATCAGGCCGAAGCACCACTACCAAACCCAACCATCTAAACAATAAATACCATAACCTCTCAGAGAAATCACACCTCAAGAATAAGTGTGAATCCAACTCCATAGGTCCACTGCATAGGACACATCCAGTATCTGCCGAATCAGAAATAATATTCCTTCGAAAGAGGTTCTCCTGAGTTGGGAGCCTATTTAAAAGGATATGCCATTCAAAAGCGACAATATTAGACGACACTAGACTTCCACTGCTTATCCAAAGCAAACAACAAACTGGTAGACCTCAGCTCCAGAACTAGGTTACTATGAAGCAATAGTTGATAAGCCGATTTAATAGAGTAGACCCATCACTAGACACCTCCCACAATCACGTGTCCTCCGATTGGGAGAAAACCATCGAAGAAATAAGACCCAAGAGGTCCCTCAGGAGGTGTTCTTCCCAATCAAGAAAGACATTCTCCAACAAAGTCTCTCCACTCCCTACTGCCACCCCCGGGCGACCCTCTCAACTTCTGAACACTACATTCCTTTTGGGTAGAGATAAAAAAAAGCCTCAGGAAGTCTTATAAAAAAAAGCCTCGGGAAGACTGCCTTGAGGGGAGCCTCACCGACCTAAAAAACATGCCAAAACCAAACTGTAGCCCCATTACAAACCTTTTTAACCACTCCACCTGAGACCCAATCCGTGCCTAAATCTCGTCCCACCCCCACCCTACAGATATCCTTCCACCACAGGGAGGAATAATATGAGGGATTGATAGTGCCCAAATCACTTTTCCTAATAAATTTAGTCTCTTACTTCGTTTGTAGGATCCGAATCGACAATGAATAATCTCCGAGAAGCGGCCTCCGCCTCCACATACCCAAAGGGTAGGAATTAAAAAAACAAAGACTCTTGAACCCCAAACCCCCGTCCTTTCCAGAAGTTTATCTTAAGGCCAGAGACCAATTCAACACTCCACAATAAATACTTCATTGTCCAAAGATTTAAAATTGTTGCCTCCCCGATCAAAAGGGTATCATCCGCATACTAGAGGTTTGAGATCACTAACAGAGGGTTACCAATCTTGAACCCCACAAACCTATCTCTTTCGACTATCAACCAGATAAATCCCCCAAGGTCCTCAGCCACCAAAATGAAGAGGAAGGGTGCGAGATGATCTCCTTGTTTTAGTCCACAAGAAATATTGATTTTCTCCGTTAGTAAACCATTAGAACTGAGAGACTATTTGTATGGATCTAACAAATACAGTATAATACGTTACAAATTGGGGTGTTTTGCTTCATTATTGTAATTTTCATGGATAATTTAGTATTAATATGTTACAAATGAGGGGGAGAAACAGTGGGGAATTGTCTCTTTCTCACTATTGTGCGGTTTTGCACGAGTCTTTCTTTTCCTACACCAGTCTTTTCCCAACCTGGTTTTGGGCAGGGAGGATTTGAGGAGGCCCTCCCCCTTTCCTTTTCTTCCATTGTAAAGGGTTGGACACTCCTTGTGCTCTCTTCAATGAATCATTTGCTTATCTAAGAAAAAACAGTATACATATATTTTTTGGTTACATACATTATACGTATATTAATACGGATAGAAGAGACATATTTAGCACACGTGGGAGTGTAGAGTGCGTTGCCGACAGCAAGATCTTTGAAAGTAGGAAATGGCAGTGGAGAGCCCCCCCTCACGGCACTACTTGCCATCTTTCTCTTCCACATAAACAGAATATTTCACACAGTGAGTACACTATCTACTCTAAAGCCACTATACTCCATTCCCTTTCATTAAAGTTTTCTATTTCCTAAGTTGTAAAAATCATTGCCTCACGTTCCCAACTACACTTCTTCTATTGTATATAGTATATACGAAATATATGGTATCGCTTTTTGTATACTTTATACTATATATCTAAATCATATCTTTTAATACTACTTGCAGTATTGATTAAAGTGGCAAGTAACCTCGAGATTTACTTTTAATTATGAGCCACGTGTGCCTTCTTGCGCATTTGAAAATGTTAGGAGTCAAATTAAAAGTTGCTATTTTGAGTTAAAGAAGTGTGAGTGAAGTTATTGGACAATAGATAAAAGATATAGAAACAATTACTGAGTTGTCTATATAAGATGGTTGTTAAGGTCTTTGGCGGCTAAGTTGGCCCTGTAAGAGACTCTTTGATTTCAAATACTCAATATGTATTTATTAAGGGAAGAGTGATGATGGATAGTGTGGTGGCTGTGAATGAAATAGTTGACCTTGCAAAGAGATCCAAATTTGAGTGACTGATATTTAAAAGCTAATTCTGTTTCTGAATCCTTTTGATATGGTTTGTTTTTTTAGCTGTGTTTTTATTCTTTTTATTTTTGTTTGGTTGTTTTGCTCTCTTGCCTTGGGTTTTGGTCTAGTCCCCTTGGTTTCTTTTTTGTCTTAGTTTTCCTTTTTTTTTTCCTAATAAATTCAATTTTTTGATTAAAAAAAATTTGATTGATGTCACAAATTTTCGAGACTACTTGAGCTTAAATTGAGGATTTACTCTTAATTTGGTTTATAAATTTTTGTGACTAGAAATACGATATTTGTAAAGGAAATTTCAGACAATATTGTGAATCAAGATCAACAATCTTCATAATGAATTTTTTTTTGCACCCTAACCTAGGGTCTTAATTAGGTCGACCACTGATCATATCCACCCTCTTTCAGAAGGCTCTTGGTTTTCTGGGAGATTTACCGCTTTGATATCGAGCAATGATAAAGAGATACCAAAGTACACTTCTCAATACTGGAGTATGCTCTGAGAATTTGAAGTTTTTTTTTTAAAAACAAAAGGATATATATATATATATATATATATATATATATATATATATATATATATATATATACACACACACACACACACACAAAACTAGGACACTAGGGGTGTCGAGCTCCTAACCCATATACAAAGTGAAAAGGCACACGTCAAGCTATTTTCGACTAATACACATAACAGTGGCAACATGCTACTCATAATATAGACATCGTGGGGCCATTGGACCTGATCAGGAACCACCTCCACGAAAGGGATTTAACCCTATAAACCACAAGCTCAACATATGAGGATTTTGTAGGAACCACCTTACCTTGTTGAGGCTCCTAGACAATACAGTCTTTTGATTGAGTGTTTAGAGAGTCGTCCAAGGAGACCGTGAGTAAAGCTCTAGCTTTTGGGATCAATTTTTTTAGGCCTCAAATTAATTTTTTTTAATTAAAGTAATAGTATTAATTTCATTTGTTCTTAGATTTCATAGTACTATAATTCCACACTCATTATTTTTACTACTTATTAATTCAAAAAAATTAATTAATACTGTGAAGATATTTGATTTTTACTTTTGTATGGTATAATATACTAATGTAAAAGTAAATTTATCCCAGGCCTTTAATTTTTGTATTGTTAATTTTTGAAAAAATTCACTGTAAATTTGCTTTAGGTACACATCTGTTTAGCTGTTATTTTCTCTCTAAATTTTTATATTTGTATTTATTTATACTGGTCGGTTGCAGGTAGAATCTACAAATTAACGATCATGTTTTGATATGTTTGAATTTTGCAAATCAAATTTATTTATTCGTATCCAGCATTTTTTTAATAATTTAATATAATGGAATATATCATTTGGATAGAATATACATATGACTTGACAGTTGAGCTTATATATATATATAGCTACTGCAGTGCATCAAACTGAATGTCGTTGGCATAAAACAAATAAAATAAGCTGATTAAATTGGTAGACAATCATGATTTCATCCACACTATTAGTTTGGTCACTGAAATAATTGGGAAAAGACATCATTATGAATATTGAATTGAAGAATATTTGTTTTCAAGTACTAATTAGCAGCAAATTAAGCCATAGGTAAAGCTATAATACGAGTACTTTTGTATGAGAAAAGACAGTGTGGTCTAATCGTAAAGAATATATATAGTAAAGAGTGAATCAGCTTGGCTTAATCAAGTTTAGTTTCCTTATGCTAAACAGACCAGTATCTAATTGAGTGGATAATAACACTATTATATGAAATTGCCATAAGATTAGAAAGAAACAAAACATCCAATAATTAATATAATAGGATTAGGGGACTACCGCATTCTAGAATATCCCAATTTCTTAAAATAACATAAAACTGTCCAGTCTTGGAAGTGAGGGTTTTGCAATCGGCCCCAATATTTTTCAAATTTCCAAACCAAGACAAATATAACAATAATAGAAGCAAAAATTACAGCAAATAACATTTCTTTTTCATGGTTAACATTAATGTTTAGGACAATATTTTTATGGGTTTTATTTTCGGTACCCCCTAATTCCCTACCACACCCCCATAATGTCCCAAATGGACAAAAATACCCCTGAAAATTTACAAAATCACATTTCACATTTCAGAAAACATTTCGAAAAAAGTAAGTAAATTCGAATGGGATTTTCGGAATTACTAGGTAATTAGAAAAATTCGAAATACCTCAGTGAGTGAGGTAATTCCTGTTCAAAATTTATGAACCTAATTACCTCACTTCGAGGTATTCAAAATTTTTCTAATTACCTAATAATTCAATTTTTTTTTTTTTTTTTTTTTTTTTTTTTTAATATTTTCTAATTACATTTATTTTTTTAACGATGGCGAGTAGACGATCGGACAACGTAGAGCGGCAGAGTCTTCCGAGCAAAGACCACGCACGCGGTAGACGACGAGCAGCAATGATTCTCGGGAGGCGAGTAGTAGCGATACTCCTTCTCCGGACACTTTACGAGGCTCGTAGTCGCTGGGCATGCTTCGAGCGCCGAGCGCGAGAGAGCCCGTGCGCAGCGGTGGTAGAGATGGTTGAGCACGAGCCTCGGCCTCGGCGACCTCACTCAGGTATGAGCAATGGATCAGGACCACCACGGACATTATGAGTACCATATGCGGCACCAAGGAGCACCTGAGAGATGTATCATGACGGTTGGGAGGCTTGGGAGGAGCGGGAGGATGAGGGTCGTCGACATCAAGAGGAGGAGGAGGAGGAGGAGGAGGTTCGGGAGGAGGTTGAGGAGGAGGAGGTTCACCGCCCCACTGTGGATCACCCACCATTGATTATACATCGGGATACGCGCTGCGCGCGTCCCGGATAGATAACGTATGGTTTAATTTTAATTTTTTTAATTTTACTTAACAACAATTAATTACTTATTTTTAATAACGTATGGTTTAATTTTAATTTTTTCAAATTTCTAAATCAAGGTTGTATCTCACGGCGAAGTTTTCTAGATTAGACTACTGAGCACCACCCACGTGCAGCAGCATCGGTTGCGTGTGGCTAAGCTTTCGAGTTGGACATCACACCTGCGGGGAATCAACCATGAGTTGATATCGCTTTTGTGGAGAGGTGGCATCCCGAGACTGCTCATTCCACATGCCCTTTGGGAGAGATGATACCACCTTGGATGATGTGGCCGTCTTTGCTCCACTTGCCACCGGATGGCACCCCATTGGACCACAGCCGATTTTGATTCTGTTGAGGCTCTTCACATGGTCGTGGATCGTTTGGGCATGGATCAAAGCACCGTCATCCGAGAGCTTAGGGATAACGAGGCGATTCGAGGATCTCCTGTGTAGAGGACGCCACAAGGCGAACATGGCACGGGGTGCTTATGAAAGCGGTGCCGCACGGCTACATGCTCTTCTGATAGGCACCACCATTCTCGGGCCGACAAGAGTCACACATTAGTGCGATGAGGTGGATGTATCCGCCGAGATCTTCAAAGAAGTGTGGCCATGGTCTTGGGGTATAGCCGCTCTTAGTTACCTCTACACCCACCGCCGAAAGCGGTCTTTTATACGACTGCAGCGATTCGGCGGATACTGACACTCCTCCGTAATCATTTATTTATTTTTTAATTTAAAACTTTTAATTAAATTTAACATATATTAATAACTGATTATTTTTTAATTTAACTATTTCAGTGCTGGATCTACGAGCACTTTCCCACGGTCGTTGGTCGGAAAGTGTTAGCTAGGACGCATCAGCCACGTGCCACCACCGGGGAAAAGAAGTCGGATAAAGTCAAGTTGGTGGACTTTAGGGCGCGGATAGATGCTCTGCGGTGGGGATGTCATCCTCACCCTTTATGATGACCACCACGGCGGATGTTCCTTTGTCGAACATATCTCATGCCGCAGGCTTGGTTGCTTTGGGCGATGACGCTGCTTCCTACATGCCGCATGTGGTGCGTTGGCGCTTCGGCAACTCTGAGAGATCCCAGAGCACCCATTTCGTAATGCTCCTCTGCGACAGAGATCATACAGGGTTACCGATGTATCGATTCGGCGCGGACATTTTGGCGGGCTAGTAGATTGGCGGGCTACCACGGCGAGTGCGATCCTGATTACCTTCCTTGGTACGATCGGAGTAACGAGTGCGCGCTTTACTCGGTGCTAGACCCACAGCAGAGCGAGCCACAACCACCGGATCCACCATATCATCGAGAGCCCTTTGTCCTGAGACATATGAGGAGAGTGCAGCGAAACACGCATTGACCGGGATGCCTTAGATGTCGCCGCGTTCACCCACTTCACGTGCTTATTTTCATCATTGTTAAACATTTTGGACCCATAGTAGTTGTATTTGTACATTATATTATTTTTTTATGTTGCTCATTTTATATATTTTGACGTATTGTTATTTAAATCGTAAAACCGTCAGTATCATAGTTCCAAAATATAACGCGTTTAAATATTAATTCAATATACAAAGTTTAAAAAATTAATAAAAAACTAAAAATTTGAATTACCTTTTTAGAGGTAATTAGAAATTTTTTATGTTTTATGAACCTAAATACTGCTTTTAAAGGTAATTCCGAAATTATCAATTATTTTTGAACCGAATTACCTTATTTTGAGGTAATTCAAAAAATTAATTTTTTTTTTTTTTTTTAAAAGCGAAATTATTATTGGAATTTTTGGATTATGGGGGTGTGGAGGGGAATGAGGGGGGTACGAAAACAAAAGGCCTATTTTTATTTACATTATATATATATATATATATATATATATATATAGAGAGAGAGAGAGAGAGAGAGAGAGAGAGAGAGAGAGAGAGAGAGAGAGAGAGAGAGAGAGAGAGAGAGAGAGAGAGAGAGAGAAATAAGCAAAACTGCTATTTTTTGATTATTTGACTTGCACTGGGAATTTAGGGGTATAGAAATAAGTGTATATTATTTTTGGGAAGAAACCTACCACTACAAAAAAACAGTATTAGGGACGGAATTTAGCGAGTGAAATAGCATTTGTCGCAAAAAAAAATTAGTGACGGAATTTAAAGTGTGATTTTGAAAAAAAATGCGGATAGCGAGGGAATTTCCCTCGCTAATTTTAAGTTTTTTTTTATATTTGACTGAACCACTCTCATTTCCTCGTATTCACTCTTCTCTCACTTTCTCTCCTCTTCTCCCCTAAACCACACTTCTCCATTTCTCACACTTTACTCTCTTTCTGCCTTACTCTCCTCTCTCTCTCTCTCTACCCAAACCCACCCTTCACCACCATACCACCACCACCACCTCATAGCTCCTCTCATCCCCATACTTCTCTAGATCTCTCTCTCTCTCTACACAAACCCTCTTCCAATATTTCACCTCACTACCACCACAAAATATCTTCCACCCTCACTCCTCTCTCCCTCCCTCTCTCTCTTTCTCTACACAAACCCCTTCCCATATTCACCTCTACCATCACCACCACCACCACTACAACCATATTTCACCCATTGGATTAATAAAATTATAATAATAACTTTATAATATACTTTTTATTAACAATATTATAATAAATATTAAAAAAATTAAAATTGTACTAGCTAATTTATAGCGGAATTTTGAAAGAAAAAAAACAAGGATTAAGAGGTGATTAGCGACGAAAATTTTCTCGTTGATTTTAAGCGGAATTTTAAAAAAACACGGATTACGAGGTGATTAGCGAGGGAATAATCTCTCGCTAATGGTTAACGACAGATTCAAATTTCCCTCGCTAAAGATTAGTGAGAATCGTTTTAGCGAGGGATTTGGCCTGTCGCTAATGTGCGTTAGCGAGGTTTTTTTTGCCTTTAGCGAGGGAAATATCCCTCGCTAATCCCAAATTTATTTTTTGTAGTGTACGACAAAGGATCAGGTGGTGGATCACATCAAATTAAGTTGTCTCATGGAAGCGGTTTTTGGCTCAAGCAGGGCGCTACATTTTGTATGAATGAAGAGTTGACCCTCTAACATATATTCCAATAGGGCTTGGTGGTTAGGATAGGATATGATAGGAAGGAAGATAGAGATAGAATATTATAGAGATTGGATAACATTATCATATCACGTGTTTGATGTGCAACATTTGATAAAATATGAGATAATATATATTATTCCATTTTTTGGTACAAAGATAGCATATGTTATTATGTAATTTAGATAAGTTAATATATAATGATATGATATATGTTATATGTTAATGACAAATCTACCATGTGGCAACTATATTTCATTTGTTGAATAATTAAATTAAATTTCTATTTCAATACTTTTTTAATAATAAACTTATTTTTTATCACTTATTTTAATTTTTAAAATTTCAATAGATTTTTTAATTTTTAGATTATACAAAAAGACAAAATTATCGTAATTATAAAATCACACAATATATTTTAAATTTTGTTTTAAATACGGTAAAAGGGAGTAAAATAAAGTAAAAGGAAGTAAAAATTCGTTAATTCACGTTCTTCTTACTAAGATCGTTCGTTAATCACATTTAAAAAATTAACTTCACACTTTTCATCTGGAAACTTGTTTCAATAAAATAAATTGGTTTTTTGAAAAAAAATAAATTAAATGAAAGGCAACTTCAACATATCATTAAATGTGATAATTAAAAACAAAGAACTTTTTTTTGTCAAAAAAAAAAAACTTTTACTCATATTTCATAACAATCGACATGAACTAACATTTTCTTATACTTTTTTTTGTCAAAAAAAAACATTTGCTTATATTTCATTTTAGAAGAGTATATTTTAGTGAAATCAAAATACAAAAAAAAGAGAGTTGGGCCTATAGTACTACATGTAGGGAAAAGCAGTTTGACTATGAACTTTGTTTATGAGGCAAGTCATCATTTAAGGGAATATAACAAGAATCATATAATTGCTGTGTTATTACTTATTTTCATGAAAAAAATGTGACTGATCAATAAAGTTAGTAAAATGGAAGACAAAGCATGATCAAGTTTCTTCAGATTTAACCTTTTGATTACATGTATAGTTTTCTTTAGGTGATCTATCAAATTTTGACTGGTCATTATCACTGGAGGTTGAATGATAAAAATAATAATAGTCACAAAATGAATAGTTAGAAATAAAGGTATATATGGTAGGGCTCACAATGAATGTGAGTGAGGGTAAGATCTATTTCATCAATGTATTATATTCTTAAATTGTCTTTGTCTCAATGAGGGGTAGGAGAGGGACCCTCTAATAGTTATTTTTTTCAATTATTTAATTATAACTCTGTTGTATGTATTATATCATTGTTTCTTCTTGTAAGGATGTCCTGATTTGAAGCTCCATGTCTTCTCATGTTTCAAGTTTGATAATAATCTAACCTTTGTTTCCCATTACTATCCCTTATTTTTTGTTTCATTTACTTGTTTGAAATATATGGACAAATATATAAGACTTTTCTGAAATCCATATAATGATCTTGGATGTTTTAATCACTATGGATAAGACAAACATATAATGTTCATCATCGTATCATAAATCCTATGACAAGTTGGTGAAAGAAGGTGTGAGATGTTGGATACATGGCAACTTAGTTGTTGTCTATGTCTCAATAATGATGAATCACTGCTTCTGATTGTGGTTGATATGTGCATTTTCATTCTGTATACAGGGAACATAAGTCTTTTGATTGAAACTTCTTGATTTAATTGATAAATCAACTGAAATAATAGTTGATCATCACTATAGTAAGAGGGGTTTTAATCCACTAAGTCTAAATATTATTAGTAGGCATGAAATATATGAATCAAAAGATGACATGTCTCAAACTAATAGCATATGTTTACATTTTTAATTTTATTGTTTGTAAAATACGAAGTTCATTTGTCGAATCACTGAATCATCCTCGAAGTCCACCTTGGATCTGTGCTTGTATTAATGGTTCACCCATGGAGAAAATTAACAATATTTCTAGTAGTCTGAAACAAGGGGACCCGCTTGCCCCGTTCCTTTTCCTGTTGGTGGCTGAAGGCCTCGGAGGACTTGTAAGGTCGGCTGTTGAGAGGAATAGATTTGTAGGCTTCAAGATGGGTACCTCTTCGGTGGAGATATCTCATAGTATGGCGATGATATATACTTTTGATAGGAGAGGCTTCAGTAGAAAACCTGTTGGTGGTGAAGTTGGCGCTAAAGAGCTTTGAATTGGTTTCGAGTCTTAGAATAATTTTTGGAAGATTTGTTTTATGGGAGTAAATGTTCCATCCTCCTTTTTAGAGATGGCAGCAGGCTTCCTGCATTGCCTAATTGGAGTTTTCCCTTTTAGGTATCTTGGCTTACCAGTGGGTGCTAGTCTCGGGCGAGTATCCACTTGGCATCCTATGATTGATACCTTGAGGAGGAGGTTGAATGAGTGGGGAATAGATTTGAGTTTTTGGGGACAAATTGTTCTAATTAATGTTGTCTTAAATAATATTCCAATCTTTTACATGTCATTCTTGAATTATGCCACCCAAAGTTTGGAAGGTAGTTGTGGGGATTTAGAGAAATTTTCTTTGAGGAAGGCTTGGTTTGGGAAAGAAAATCTCGAGGGTAAAGTGGTATAAAGTCTGTAAGCCAAAAAAGGAAGGGGGTCTTGGGGTTAAGGACATGCGTCTGTTTAATTCTAATCTGGTTGGGAAGTGGGGTGGAGATAGTTGTCGGGGGATGATGCACACACTCTCTCTATATATATCGATTCGTATAGCTAATATGGCAGTGAGATAGTAGTAGAGTAGGCAAAACGGGATACCCAGCCCGCAATAGGCTGACATACATCGGGCTCAGACTTCTACGGTCCGTACCAAAAGGCCCAAGTTGTAATTTGGGGCTCAACCTTTTCAGCCCAAACCTAGCCCTATGTAGGCTGTGGGCTTTTTGGGTTAGCCTACAGTCAAATACTCTTTTAACAATACTCTGCCGTTCATGTCAATACTCTCAATACCACTATAATTTATAATTATAATACTCTTTTACAAATAAAAAAGAACCATCTTTGTGTATTTGGTTTGGGTTTGTCCCATTAATAGAAATCAAATACTCAATTGACAAAAAAAAACCAACATGTTGATAAAGTCAGCATATTAGATGGAACGTCATCCGTCAACGTATTGTCGAAGTGAGTTTACGCGATGTGTTGGACTTTGGCTTTGGAAATTTGTATTACTAGTTTTGGGCTAGGCAATTTTATTTTTTTTTACAGTCGGGATAGGCAGAAATATGCACCCCTTTTTTAATTCACGGGTTTGTGGGCTACCCATGGTCTGGCCGAGCTAGCCCGACACAGGCTCATGCTTTTGCGAACAGAGCTAAAAAGCCTGAGGTTCAAAAATTGGCTCAATATATTTGGCCCAAGCCCTCCCATTTTTCGGGCTGACCTGACCCAGCGGGCTCGACTCATTTTGCCAGGTCTAGATAGTAGGGAGTAATGAGTTGAATGCAGTTAACCCTCCATATTTTATGTCCCTATGGTGGAAGGATATTTGTAGGGCGTGGTTAGGTTGGGACTCTAGTTCGGATTGGTTCTCATATGTAGTTGTTAAAAAGCTAGGGAATGACGCGAAAATTATTTTTTGGCATGCCGTGTCGGTCAGGGTAGTACCCCTATAGGTGGTCTTCCCAAAGCTATTTTCTATTTCTACCCAAAAGGATTGCACTGTTCTGGAGGTTGGGGGTCCAGTTGAGGGTGGGGAGGAATTAGCCTTACTTGGAGGAGGGGATTTTTTTCTAGGAAGCATGGATTCATGGGGTTCTGATGTGGTTAATATCATCGGCGGTCTTCTCTCCTTCTAAGAATCTGTGGATATGATTTGCTTCTACATTGTTCCCCCGTCGTGGCTCTTTGGGCACCTCTGATCACTACAAAAAAAATGGTATTAGCGAGGGAATCTAGGTTGGTCGCTAAAAATCAATTATCGAGGGAATTAGCGACGGATAGGGCCTTCGCTAAAGAGGCACTGAAGGCTAGGAAGGCTGGTCGCCCTCTCACTATTCCTGAGCTGCATAGAGCCATGTGAGGAAGGATAACAACCAGTATGTTGAGGAGCGCGCTAAAAGGACTCAGGTAATTATGCAACTTAATTTCTATTGTATTTAGTTCTTTTCTTAATGGAGACCTAATTATCATTATGTTTTGTGGTTATGCAATGCAGGAGAAACATGCTGAGTTGATGTTTGAGCCTACTCAGGGGAGCTGGAACCCTGACTCACTTGGTCCACTTTCCCCCTAAGATGATGGCTTTGGCAAACAAAAATTGGAAGAAGGCAGTAGGTAAATCAAATAAAAATCGTCTGTATGGTGCGGGACCCTTGGCTCCACTTGTGAAATTTGCTGATCACTATGACACCGGGTCTAGTAGTTCCCATGCTTCATCACCGAGACACACAGAACTAAGGCGCAGTGGGTAGAGCATTTGATGGTCGAAAGCGGCGAGAGAAGGATCAAACTATTGCAGAGATGCAAGCAAACCAGTTGAGGATGCAACGTGAGCAGAAGAGGTTGTTCGCTCTCTTTAACAGCTTGAGGCCACCTGAGTCGTCTGATCAAACAGAGTCTGATCATCCTGATTGTCCCTCTTCCCCCTATTGATTTGGATTATGTTATTGCTGTCCATTTGGATTATTTGGATTATGTTGTTGCTTTCCGTTTGGATTATTTGGATTATGTACATTTCAGATTTGATTATGGGTTTTATTTGACTATTTTAGAAATATGAAGTTGCATTTAGTTTATTTTATTACCATTATTTATATTTATAAGCAAAAAAGCAGGAATTTTTTTTTAAAAAAAATTCTTAAAAAATCCCTCGCTAATGCATCACAAAATCCCTAGCTAATAACAAAAACAAATCCTTCGCTAATTCCCTCGCTAAATTTCCCTCGCTAATTCCCACGTTAATTCCCTCGCTAATTCTCTCGCTAAATTTCCCTTGCTAATTCCCTCGCTATATTTCCCTCGCTAATTCCCTCGCTAGCGAGGGTTTTGGGCCTCGCTAATTCCCTCGCTAAAGTACGTTAGCGAGGGATTTTTGTGCTTTAGCGAGGGAATCCTGCGTCGCTATTTTAAGTTTTTTTTTTGTAGTGGATGGCTTTTGCTTTAGACAAGCGGTGGAAGAGTCTTGTGCACCCCAAATGTATAACTTTTGCATGGCGCCTCCTATTGTATAGGCTCCCAACCTTGGATAGCGTATTTTGTAGATGAGTAACAACTGATTTGAGTACCATAGGTTGTGTTTTTTATGGAGTGCAATTGGAATCGAAACTTGTTTTTGTTGTGTGAGTTTGTAAAGAGGTTGTGGTATCTTATTTTTAAGTGGCTAGGTGTGGTGGTTGTTCTCTAGAATGATTTTCCTATCTTTTTTCTGTCTTTAACTCTAGAGTTGGCCTTAGGAAAGGTAGAAGGGGTTTTATGATGCCCTGGCATGTCCTCTGGGTGATATGAAAAAGTATAAATGGGATATAGTTTTCCTCAATAAAACTTTCGACCTCGCTGAAACCTTGTATTTGGTTATACGTATTCATAGAATTGGTTTATGACTTAGACTAAGTCAAAATATTAGAGGTAGCATAAATGACTGAAACTAACACAGCCAAGAGAGGTCAAGCTCTCATATGGTGGCATGAATGGTCTCAACGTCATCCGTTGACAGAATGATCAGAGTTTACAGATTATTTTCTGTCGTATTTCAAACCAGAATGGCAGCATCTCCTACGTACCTATTTTTGTCAAAGAAGAAAATAAAACTAACTACTAAGAAATTAAAGACTTTTTCATTCATTTAGTGATTTGACGAGTGTCTCTAGAAGACTATAAAATAATTAATAATAAAATAAAGTTCTAAAGGCTACCAGCGCAATTAGAACACACTAAAATAAAAGTCCAACTAATTAAACTTTAACACTCAACACCTGCCCAAAATATACATTGAAGGGTGGGGATAACCTAAATTTTAGTTGAAATCTTGTTTTCAAGTGACAAAGTTTTAAGTTGGGTATTTTTGTCAATATATATATTGTCTTTTTAATTTGTAAAAAACACTAATAACAGATTTAGAAGGCTGTGAAATGAGCACATTATGATTCATCTAACTATTTAGCCACCCAACACTGGTGAGGGCCTGTGTTTAAGAAGACAATAATGAAAATAACTACACAGAGACATAAAGGGGGGGGGGGGGGGGGTTGCAACTAGATAAGCATAAGAATTATTTTTCATCTCTAATGAATATGTGTCAAATAGAAAAAGACATACATGCATATCAATAAATAGAATTTCTAGTGAATTCCTTGGAAATATTAATTTGTCACTTATGTTAATAAAAGTAAGTTCTATTTGGATTTTTCCTACTATGGTTGGTTTTGGTATCTACTTGGTTCCTTTATGCCCTTACATTAATCTCATGACCTTTCTCTATTATCTTTTAATTTTTTTCTCCCTCTATCACTATCTATGTCTCTATAACATATACATGCATAGTTTGATACCTTTATTCTTCCCAACGAGGAAATATAAATAAGATCTTGAGAATGAGAGTGTTGAAGAAGAGCATTATCTAGTAGGACATAGGAGCGTGGGTTGTTTTACCTTTTTCTTTTACTTTTTTTTTTTAAAATTATTTTATTTTTTCTTCTTTTTTCAATATCCCTTTTTTGATATCTCTTTATCTTTTTGGTTGTAATGTATACTCTTTTGTGGGAAGATGACCTTTTAGTCTCCATGTGCCTCTCCATCACCTTCAAAACCATGTTGGTGGATGGATCATCCCACATGAAAGACAAAAACCCTAAAAGTATGGGCTTATGATCACCCATCAAAACTTGCATGAATCATGACATGGTAACCCAAGTTGCATGAAGTTTCTATGCTTTCTAGGGTATGAAAGTATTTTTTTAGAAAGTAAAAACAAACAAAAAGTAACCAAAAAGAAGTTATAAGTGGTAACATGTCACACACAATGGAAAGAATAAAGATAGTTAAGATGTTATTTTTACAACACAAAAGCCTTCCATGAATTGACATATGCTTTGCAAGGAAGGATCTAAAGGTTCCATGAATATAATAATTTATATATTTTGAGTTTAATTGATTTATGCACTATCGACATAAATTCTTTTATATTGTTAACCAATCAAAAATCATGATACAAATGATTTTTAAGGAAGTTAAAATGAAGTCAAATATTTTTTATTACGTATCATTTCGTTATTTGTTGAAAGTGTAAAAATCTTTTACCCTGACGATGTATAAATTAAATCATAATATTTTTAGGTGTTGATAATTTGTTTTTTTAACGGCAAAAATAGGTATTATATATAGATATGATGTGTATTAAGGAACACAAAACTCAGATACAATAGATTTCTCTCACCAAAGAGAGGTAAAAAAAAACTAGGAAGCAAAAGACTCGAGAAAACAAAAAGAGATATATATATCTTCTTTTTTTAAATTGGGAGATGGGAAATTTTATTAACCAAAGTGGCACTAAAGCAATTTAGTTTTACAATTGTCCCCGGAGAGATTTAAACTCAAAGATATTGAACATATAAAGTTAGCTTTTACTACTGGAAAAATAACACTTCAAATGTAATAATTTCTATATACCATAATGTGGTGAAGTTGTCTAGTGTATGAATGAAAAAGTTTAGCCAACAAACCCTAATCATCAATTTGAGTGTTGGGGCCCTTCTTAATTTTTAGGCATCTTTTTTGATCCGCAATACCCTCCCTTAGAATTTTCTCTATGGCAAGTTGAATAGTGATAACTCATGAAACAAACCATGTGAGTGGGGGATACTTATCTTTAAATCCAAAAAGAGCAGTTTGCTTGTGTTAATTAGTCTAAAAGTCAAAGCATCAAATCTAAAAGATCAAAAAAAAGTGACATACTTTTATAAAAGAAAACAATGTTCAAATTATGCATTGTAGCCTTTGTTTTGCGTATAGAAAAAAGATAAGATGAAACTCCCCTATCACAGACAGATCTATCTTTGGAGATAAATACTCAGCAACCATCATCATTTGGTTATATTCTTCTGCTGGGCTCATAAGTCCATATGGGGTAATATTAAATAACTAATATATAAATTACCTTGAGAATGAAAATGCAGAATCGTGTTCATGTATAGTATATGTTCAGATTGAATCATTTAGAAAATACTATAATAAAAAAACATTATTTAATGGGGGTTACACACACATGCGACTATGTAAGACAAGTGCATAATGCTTGTTTTAATTTGTCTAATAAACTATTTTAGAAACCTAACTTTAATTGATTATGCCTTAAATAGAGTTCTACAATTATGTTAAGGATGCCGATGCGGGTAGGTAGGAGATGGGGTGTAGCTAGGTTTGGGTCCTTACCCGAAGGTAGGAATTTTTGTATGTGGGGAGACCCTCGTGAAGGATCTTTTATGCGCCTTCTTTCCCCTTTTATTACATAACAAGCGATGATGATAGCTCGTCTTGGGTGATCAGCCAGGGTGCGAATCTTTTCTAGATGAGCTCGGTGTATGCTCTGCTATCTTCACTTTGTCTAATAATGCTTGTAAGTGCATAATTATATATTTAATGGGGGTTACACACATGCACCTATGTAAGTACAAAATGTTTGTTTTAATTCGTCTAATAAACTATTTTAAAAACCTAACTTTAATTGATTTTGTCTTAAATAGAATTCTAAGATTATGTTAAGGATGCTGATGCTGGTATGTAGGAGATGGGGTGTAGGTTTGGGTCCTTACCCAGAGGCGGGAATTTTTGTATGGGGGGAGACCCTCGTGAAGGATATTTTATGAGCCTTCTTTCTCCTGTTGTTACAATAACTAGCGATGGGGATAGGTCGTCTTGGGTGATCAACTAGGGTCCGATTCTTTTCTAGATGAACTCCTGACAACTTCTTTTGGACAGGATTCCAACTCGAGTAAACCTCTTTCATACTGAGTTATATCAGATGTATATGGCACTACGTGTGCTTATGTGGATCACACCAGGAATCATCTCTCCGCTTGTTCTTCACATGTGACATTATGTTTCTGATGTGGTATGATGTTTTTAGGTAGATGGCATACATGTTGGTTCTACCTTGAGACTTTTTCCAATTGTTTTTGCTACACTTCTCATTCTGAACTCGGTTTGGGATTAGGTCAAGTTTGGCCATGATCAACTATGCTACTATTTGGGTCATTTGAGAGATAGAAACATTGTAATTTTCTCTTGTAAGCCTGACATTCAAGAGGATATTTTGAAAAGGATTCAGATTATGTCTGGGCGTTGGATCCTATCTAGAGGGTAGTCGGACTCTTACCTCTTTTATGAGTGGTTTGCTAAACCCCCGCCCCTACTTTGTTGCTTAAAGAAGGTATATTTTGGTTTTTGAGGTAATGAGTTGAGTACCCCATTAGTACTAGTTTTAAAGGATTTGAAGATATTTACAATAAGGGTAGATCAATGATTTAATAATTAGGGAAATAATTGCTTTTAAGAAAACTATTAGGAATCAATTAGAAATATGTTAGGAATCAATTAGAGGAGGGAGAAATGAGGAAAACCCATTACAAGAGACCTTAGAAATTAAGATTCAAACTTAAATATTCTACTAAAATGAGAACATAAGTTCGTTGTTTATACTTCTGAAGAGTGCCCTATCTTTTTTTCTTGGGTCAACAAGAGCGCCCTGTCTATAGAGAATTTTAGAAACTTAACCAAATTGGTGTGCTAGATTTCAGAACAGTCCTTAGGCCCACTCCTAATGGTTTCATATCATCAGATGACTCTCTCATGTTACTTATAAATAGATATGACCCTCATTGAGATCTAGTATGCTTTCCATACTCATCCCATCCTCCTAGACTCTTACAAATACTAACTTAAGCGGCAGACTTTTTGCAAGTACTACACCACAAGCATGCGCTGTCGTGAATTTCGACTCCAATCTTCACTATTAATCTTGGATTAGATTTCATACAGAGTCAAATCTAATTATGTAAAAGGGAATAAACATTCATTTTTAAGAAAGAAATCAAACTAACAAATAGTTTTAGTAATTTAAACAAATCAGGTAGAAAAAACTATTCTATTCTGAGCATTGCGTGAAGTGTTTAAATTTTGGAGGATTGAAATAGCTAGTCCAACTTCCAAGTATATATGAATCAAAGATTGACCTCTTGATAGTTCCCAAAACCTTGTGGCTATGCTTTTTATTTTTTTGGTCAATTGTGGCTATGCTTTCATTTGTTAGGTTTCTGTCTTGGGCTTCAATGATTACTATGCATAGATCATTTTATCCATATCCAGTTAGTTCCATACTATGGATATATACATATAGGGAAAAATGTTTAAAATTATTTTTAGATTTGCAAGTTAGTGGAAGACACAGTGCTATGGAATTTGGTCACTATATTACTTTGTTAGTCATTAATATTGCTTACATAGAAAGTAATTTAACTGATTGATTCAATGAAATTGAAACAAAGGATAAGATATATTTTGCAAATTTAGTTATCTTCTAGAAAAATAAATTAGGCACAGAAAGGTATTTTGGTTAAACAAAACAACTTTCCTTTAATGCACTTTTTTTTAATATGGATTTTCATTTTGTTTGGCTAACATGCTACCCTTTAAATAAATTATTTCATTGTGACCAACATAGTTTTGGGGGAAAAAATGGAAAATCTATCTGAAAGTTGGTTCAGTTCTCAATTATTGAGGCTAAGGTTATGAGAAAAAAATAATCTTATACTTTTTCCTAATTCAATTGTAAAAAATAAAATTAACTTCCCACCTGTTAAAGAATGTAATTATACTCATATAATTTCGAAATTAAAACATTTCATAGAATTATTTATTAATTTAACATAAAAATTAACTATATCTAGAAAATTATCGTTATTCATAATGGTTCTCGCACTTGAATTTGCACTTGTTTCTTAGAAGCGAATCATCATCTTAAAAATAGAAGTTGGATTAACTCGAAACTCGAAAGTATTTTTAGAATAAATTAAGATATTAAAGCCAATGAATGCTCATCTAGTTGGTAATGATTTATCTCACATCCCACAAAGACGTGGGTTCAAATCCCACAGTTGATATGTGGACCTCATTGGTAGGTAACATATTAAGTACATCTATAAGCATTCGAAGAGTCTTGAAATCTTTCCTAACGTTTGCGAGCTCTTGAGACCTAGGCTAAATTTTTTTATAACAAATAATAATTAAGTGAGTTGAAGTTTTTTATATTTGAGTCGAAGAGACTTGAGAATTTTTTACTTTATAATTTGAGTTGAGAAGTACATATAGAAGTGATCTATTCTGATCTAGTGATAATGTGATTAAACACCAAATAGGTTCTATGTGAAAGTAGTACTTAGGAGTTTATTTTATTAAATCTAAAATTCAATTTTTTTATCATTATTGTATTACATAACACTTATTTTTCAGATTGTAAAAAAAACACTTATTTTTCAGAATCCATTGGTATAGATAATAATTAGTTGTTTTAGATTTGGGAATTTGATTCATGTGCAAACAATTAGGATGTTTTTTTTTACTCCCACAGTCACCGGTTATACCCTCACTCAACTGTTTTTTTTCTTTCCAAATTTACCACTCAAAAATAGTCAAAACGAATTTATCTTCCAAATAGATAAATCTATTGTGAAAAAATTAGACAACGAATTTATCTATTTATTAGATAAATCCGTAGTGAAATATCTAAAATGGATTTACCTAACAAATAGATAAATATGTTGGCTTGTAATTAATTACAAATGTGATTTATCTATTTGATAGATAAATCGCTTTGTTCCAAAAAGTTAAAAACGGAACTATCTCACTGACAACTGGGTGTTTTTCAGTTTCCACAGTGTTGTTCTTTGGTTGCTTCAAGTTCTTCAACAACATTTTCTGATTTTCTGTTTTCAGCATTTGTTCGGATGCTCCCAACCGAACGGGGTGTTTTTTGTTTTTGAAAAAACAACGTTCGGACCCCTCTATCCGAACGTGTTCGGAGGGCTGAACGCCTTAGGAGTAGTTTGGGAATATTGGGGGTTATGGGGTGTGCGGTGAGTAGGAGGGGGAGTGAGAAAAGCAAACGCCTTTTATGGATTGCTTCTTTATGACCCAATCTACCCAACAAGCCCATACCTTCGCATAATAGGTTTTGGGATTTCTATTTGCACCCAAACTTTTTTCTTATACGCCACCTTTGTATACTATTATTTCTTCTCTCCACATTTTCCCTTCTTAGTGCTGTATATAAATTCTACTCCCCTCAATTTAAAACCTAAAAACTCTTGTCTGTCCCCTCATTTTTAGTGTAATGTTTTATGGCGTGAGTTGTGCAGATATGGCATGTAGCATGGACACATCTGTTTGACGCTTGAGACCCACATCGCTTGCACACCGAAAACGGGCAAAGAGTGATTGGTGGGAATACATAAGATGACTGTGAGTTTCGTGTGAGGCATTAGGTAGCTGCACATGCATAAGTGTTTTTCATACATGCATTTCCTGATCGGTTAGCGCCTGAGATGTGTATTGATTTCCTTGCGATGATCATTAGGAGCATCGCGCGCATTTTCCAAAAGATATATTGGTACGTTCTCTGGCTAAATTAGAACAATGTCGTTGATGTATGTCACCAACTTGAGTAGTTCGTGCACTAGTAAAGGCACATCCAAAGCATTTTCCAATCTTATAATTTAATCATAAATTATTAATGTAAAAAGTCTAAAAAATAACATCACGTGCTTCTAAAATTACAAAACTATACTATGAGTTAGTATTGGTTTGGATTTGCGTGTTTGTTTTTTAAAATTCGTTGTCCGAACTAAACTATTATGAGTTGGTTCAGGTTTGACCCAAAGCCCCAAACACAAAATATGTTTGAACCAAACATATCGATTTGGGTTGGTTTAAATTTGTCCGAAACATTCAACACCCCTGGTCAATAACATCTCTTGTTATGTTAATTGAAATGTTTCATGGAGGCAGAGTAAAGATATGATTTCGATCCCATTTACAGTTGGGCAGATGTTTCTTCAATTTATTAATGAAGAAAATTTAGGGGTTATTCAATAAGAGTTGTTTGTGTTCTTCACCGAAAATAACATACCACATACATGGATTGAATTTTTCATTTAAAAATTCAAATTGAAAATTATCTATTTTAGTATTAGATAACTAATCCATGTGTAAATTGTGACAGAAGAACAGTAAAAATTACATACAAAGAACTGTATCTAAGTTTTGTCTCTTTAAAACTCGGTCAAGGATCTATGGAGCTAACTATATATATTCCTTGTTGTGACTCATCATGAAGCCGGCTTTTGCAAAATTTAAGCTGCAAACATAAGCCGTTCTTAGTTACAAAGTTTTTAGCAGAGAGCTAAAAGAGACAAAGCAAACATTGGAAAGAGGTAAATCAAACATAAACTTTCATGCACGTTTCTGTTTTTCACGGTTCTCAAATTTGTATCATTTTCGTTGAAACTGTTTGCTATAGTTAAATTTTTGAACTCAATACGAGTTGAACACAATTGATTTGAAGCAAGTTGGTTGATAAATGAGCAAATAAAGACCAAAACACGTTTTATAGATGAAATTATTTTTTCACCGCGTTTGCATTTTAAACACTTTTTAGAACAAAATTATTGTTATATTTTGATTCCTTGTTGAATTTTGGGCATTTTATGTTCAAGAATCATTCAATTTAGGGCTATAACAAAAAATCATATTTGTCGAGATTGATGGATTTTTAACTTCAAATTAAGGATTTCGATTTGAGAAGTGATTTTCTTGATAAACACTTTTTCGAGCTTTAATTTTGGTTCCATTGAATTCATTCATGAAATTTTATATAAGTTGCGCTTCAAATTCATTCAAGTTGGTTGCGTATATCAGATGAGCTTATTCTTAAAACAAGAAATTGAAAGTATCTTGTTGTGCTTGAAGACATTAATTCATAGTGTTCTTCGTTTTTATGTGTTTTTGTTTAAAAGGACCAAACAGAAAAACAGTTATGAAAGTTAAATGACCAAACGGAAACAAATAATAGATAAAAGGACCAGAGTGAGGGGGAAAAAGAAAAAAGATAAAAGAAACAAGGTTAATTTAATATATTAATTTTATGTGTGTATAAAAGGATTTCTTTTGGTACACAAGAATGTAAATTAGTTGAAAAAAATATTTCAAGTGTAAAAATGGTGTCCAAATCTGTGATTAATTCAGTGCTTGTGTTAAGGATAGTTACACTTGCAGCCTCAGCTGCAACTGTGGCCTTACTGGTTACTATATACCGTGTCTAGCGCAAGTGATTGGTGTGCAAGGTGCGTGAGTGTTATATTCTCGACTGATGAAGAAAATTATAGAGAGAAAATAAGTGTATAAAATGACAATGATTCTTGAAAATATTGCTATATCGTTGTTAATTAACATGTTTATGATTTAATTAATGTAAAAATTAACTGCAGGTATGTGGTGGCAGTTGCAGCAATTACTGGTGCATATTGTATAGTGCAGCTACCATTTGCTATATACTATGCCATACAGCAAAAGAGGTTGATACGTAATGGATTCTTGCCACAATTTGATTTCTATGGAGATAAGGTCCTCCCATTTTTATTATTTATCATCTATCTATTTCTCTTTCATTTTAAAATTTGTAGGGTTTTTGGTCTGGTATCTCCTTCGCTCTTTTTTGTCTTTTTTCTTTTTTTTTAATAAATTATATGGCAGTCCGCCTGTTTGTTTAAAAAAATAAAAAAAAATTGCTTGTGCTGATTTCAATATAAAATATATCTACCACGTGTATTGATTTCAATACAAGTAGTAGATATTTGGGCTCTATAAAATCTCAATACCTCAAGAAATTAGTCTCTGGAGTTGCGAGTAGGGATACATTGATTTACCGATTTTTTTCCAATTAACTAGTAATTAATAAGGTATTTAAGTAGTCATAGGATGCTAAACCATCACTAGTTTTTACTTAAAAGAGTGTATGTACAATGACAAGGGTTTTGGATATTCATTCGCTTAAAACATCAGCTCTCAAATAAAGGTTTTTCCTAAGAGATTCTCGTACCTAATTTTCTCTCTCTAATTAGCGAGGGATTCAAAGTTTCCTCGCTAATCCATTAGCGAGGAGCAATTTAGCGATGAACTAGTCCCTCGCAAATAAACTTTAGCGACGGAAATAGGACGTTTTGCGAGGGAAAAATCCCTCTCTAATAACTTTTTTTTTGTAGTGCAAGTTTTGTAGGCAATATTTATCCAAGTGAATTCAATGAAAAGTGTTTGAAATTGCTGGTAATTAGTTGGCTTCTAGCCACAGGCATCGGTGCCAAGGTAGTCAAGTTCGTTGTAGGAGCGGTAGGAGCGGTCGCTCCTACGAACCCATGGAGACCCAGCGCTCTCGTTCCACCTTAAAAGCGTAAATGCAACAGGAGCGTTGGAAGGAGCGGTTAGGCACGTAGGAGCTTTACGGAGAGCGGCCGAGGAGCGGTAGGAATGCATAAGGAGCGATTAGTGCTTCAAAGTTTCAGTTGGGTCGGGTTTTGCAACCCATTTTCTGCAAACACGAATTTAGGGTTTGCACCAAGGTTGAAAGGTGTTTTTTAAGTAATTTTCGGGTTTCGGGTCGGGTTGCGTTTCTATTTTGTGGTTTTTTCACTTATTTATAATTTTTATCTCTATTCCTATGTTTTAATATGCATATATACACTAGTTGGACAATTTCATAGGAACTATGTTTCATGCTACTGAACCCGCTTTTTCTTAACCTATGACCCCACTGCTTCCTACCTAGGATTACTTAACTTGACTACCTTGATTGGTGCAGGTTTTGCAGTGTCAATCGAATTCAAGAGGTTCTTTGACGAAATACTTGAGGGTTCTGGTGTTCCAAGAGATGATCCCTCAAGGTCCACAATTAACAAGTTTTATATTCGAGGGATCATCGTTTCTGGTGTTCTCTCTGTGGCATTCATTGCCATGGTTGTTGTTTCAATCATTTCCTCCAATAATCGAAGCAAAAGCAAAGGCATTTTTGGGTGATGATATTGTTTTCTTAGCATTGAAGTAATTCAAGAACCTTGTGAGATGAATTTTTATGTATTCTAGTCTTCATCTTCCTATATGTTTATCATTATTTGTTTTCAATTGTATTGTGTAATTTCTTTCAAATTCATTTGTTTTCCAATAAGCTATTACTCAATTGTAAGGTGAATTCATTCTATTTATTATTATGTATACCTAAGGATATTGAATGGGCCATGCCTTGAAAGAACTTTATGTTTTATTTGAATTGGTTAGGTTTTATTCACGTTTAGTCGGGTAGAGATCCTTTCAATTTTCTCAGAGAAATTGAGGATCAATTACTAATTAAAACTTTTGGTATATTAACACACATAAATGTAAAATATATATCACATATTTAGAGAAAGTGTGTTTTTATACATCCAAAACTTTAATAATTGACCCTTAATTTTTTTTTTAGGAAATTGAAGCAATATTTACTCATTTAGCCATACATGCGCATTGTATTTGGATTCTGATTTGAATTATGCAAAATAGGGACCATAATTCCCCCCTTTATGTAATTACTCTATCCCCTTTTATTTGGGTTTTTTTTCCGCACCCCCCTCCTTCTCTCCTACATCCCCATAACCCAAAAATACCCCTGTTTTAAAAAAAAATAAAAAATTTCGGAATTACCTCTAAAAATGGTAATTCCGGTATAAAAAATGGGGTATTTCGGATTTTTTGAACCGGAATTACCTTTTTAGAGGTAATTCCGAAATTTTTAATTTTTTTTTTAAAAAGTTTGTATATTAAATTAAGATTTAAACGCGTTTTATTTTTAAAATACGATACGAACGATTTACGATTTAAATAACAATACGTCAATCAGGGCACAATCACAAACTGAGAAAATGGTGTCCATTTCGAGAGTCCAAACCCCATTTTATGCAGGCTTAACGACGACATCACCTTTGAAGCTCTGAAAGAAAAAATAACAACGAAGGTGTAGCTGGAGGGTGACGAGCAAGAAGTCACCCGGATCATTTATCGCTACCCCACTATATGGGCGATAATAATCAGGTTCAGTGGTCCACGATGGATGTGAAGAACAACGTTGACGTTCGAGTAATGTTGGACCGTTTTGACATATTTCAGATGCGGAGTCCTATTCAGCTGTATGTCGAAACCAGGAGGACCGTTGCTGAGGTTCTTCGACGTCTCCAACCACCATCTCACTAATTTCTACTGTCTTTTCATTTTCTTTGTTGATGTGTTTTGTTGTTTCCGTTCAGAACTTTCATGTATTATTTTGTTTCGTCATCAAAAACGCGTCTTTAATTAATTTTAATTTGTTTTTAATTAATTTTATTTTTTTTCCGCAAATACCGTAAAAACCACATAAATCCGGTAGGGAGTTTGTGGTTTTCCGGAATTACCAAAAATTGAGGTAATTCCGGTTCATAAAATGTGAACCGGAATTACCTCAGTTTTTGGTAATTTCGGAAAACCACAAACCCCCTACCGGATTTACCTCTTCTCTAAGATAATTCCGAAATTTTCACTATTGCTGGGAGCATTTTTGTCCGAAACGGTATTTATGAGGGTGGAAGTGATAATGAGGGGGATGTAAAAAAAAGCCCTTTTATTTTTCATTTATTTATCATTGATGTGACGCTTTATTTCCTATCTCCCACAAATCACAGTATTTAGGGTGTGACATTTAAGTAGCAAAATATTGGAACCCTAAAAAAGCTTCCATGATCTCTACCCGGCTGAACGTCAAATAAAACCTAACCAGTGAAGATGCACACCTCCCAGATTCCAACTTGGGTGTATCCATTAGTGTGTGTCGTGTTTATTTGTCATTTGATCCTAGTAGTTGTAGTGTTTTAAAGACCAAACTAATAAAACTATTCGACTGGTTAAACTATAATCTAACACAATTTACTACTGTTCAATCACAGTTTCATTGGAGTGCAAACTGCTTAAAGTGGTAGAAACAATTTGGATTTGCTCGAGTTCAAATTGTCACCGGTCTACTTATGTTGAGGTAAAAAGCCTACTAAGGGTATATTTGCCTACCTAGACCCTTAGGATCCGTTTGAGAGAGACGGAAAGAGAGAGAGGAGTAATGATATAAGAAAATGTATAGGATAGAGATGTCAAACAGACCCTTAGTATCCTCGCTCTCTTACAAAAACAAAATACTCTTAGAAAGTATTTCTGCACTGGACCGATGTGGTTCCCTCACTAAAATTTCTTATTCCAAAAAAAAAAAAACAAATTGGATGTCGGTTTCAGAACACTGCTTTATCAAACAAATCATATGTTATCGTCCCAAATTTAATTTATCTTCTTCTTTCAATTTCATTGCATCGGAGACTCACAGACAATACCATCTATTAAATTAAACCGATAATAATTTGCTTTATGTCTAATATATCAACTAATTATGGTTCTATATTTCCTCTTGTTTCCATAGAGCAGAATTGGTTCTTGTTTTCCTCTCAAATAAATAAAAAATTAAAAAAAGTTTGGTTCTTTTTCCTTTGTACTTGTTTAGTTGTTTTCGATTCTGGTAATCATCATTTTGGTGCTTTGAATATGTGACACTGTCATTATAGTCCTGATTAATGTAACGAAATTGCAAACACATCTCAAATTATCTTTTTTAGTAAAGCATTTTTGTCCTGAAATGTGTCTTCTATTAGTCATTTTAGTCATTTTCATCGAATGTATTTTTTGTTAGTCAATTTAGTCCACAAAGTTTCTAACACAAGAGACACTTAGGGACAAGTTTATATTTTCGATACATTCAAAAGCTATAATGGTAGTGCCTCATATTCATGGTTCACAGGCGACAAATTTGCAAAAGACACTCCGATGCCAAAGTTAGGCTATGTATAGTATCATAAGTTATACGAGGCTTACTTTGGCATTGAAGTGTCTTTCGCAAGTACTTTTCCTCAGAGATCACCGTCACCATCACGGACACCATCGGCACCCGCAGATCCACCTCCTTTGAACTTCACCGATGGTTCCCTTTATATTCCACCACGGGACAGTTCTCTTTGCTGGTTTTTGTGCCTGCATTTACACTTGCTAAACTGCTAACATGCTTTATTACCTGTTTTTTGCATGAGCAATGTCTATATTGGTCAGAATCAATTAAAAGCTATATTCATAAGAATAATTCTTTGCACCCTTCCCAAATTTTTTGAATCCTTCTCCCTTTTTGATGTTGTATCATGACAGCATATATAAGGATATAAAAGGAGGGAGACAAAAAGTACATTGATGGAAGGACAGGCAGTGCCAGGATGAGCTCATCCCTATCTTTCTTGCTGCCATCGAAGCCGGCTACCGCCATTTCGACACGGCTGCTTTGTATGGTTCTGAGGAGCCACTTGGCCTAGCTATAGCACAAGGACAACACCAAGGACTTATTAACAATCGTGGCGACATTTTCGTCACCACCAAGCTGTGGTGTACTGATGCTCATCCTAACCTTGTCCTCCCTGCACTCAAGAATTCACTGCAGTAATTATGTCATTCGTTTTCCGGTTTTGTTTTTGTAGAGTTGTTAGCTATTAAGAACCGACACAAACATGGACACCTGAAACAACACAGACATGGACATGCAGACTGGTTTTAATCTGAAAATACAAGTAATATAAGTGTCGGACGCCGGATACATATTCAACCAGAAGTGTCGGTGCTACTGAGGTTGTTAGTCCTTTCTTTTATCTGGCTGTTTTTCTAACTTTCTTTTTTATAATTTTATAAGGAGGTTGGGACTTGAGTATGTGGATCTTTACCTAATCCGTATTCTACAAAATGCCACTATTCCCCCTGCTCTTAATCAGGTAGACATCTTTTGAATTTTGTATGAGTGAGCATTATCAATTTGTAATAACTGCGAGTCTGCGATCAAAATTTTATCGCTTATGAAGACTCGATACGCATAACACTAACACGATACAAATTCGTGAGACACCGATTTTCACTTGAAAAATATTTAAAATACAAGTAATTGAAGTATCGCCATCCGATCGGACACGCTAGGGAAGTGTCGGTGCTACATAATTTTATATGCTTTGATGTGTGGAGAAAATTTAGGTGCAGTTTCATAAGTGTGGTCGGTCCTATTTTCCAATCACAACACGAAATGTGGACTGACTTTTCGTATTATAGTTACATCCATCCTTTGTTTCTTTATTTTTAAGTTGTATGAAGTTTTTGTTTAGTTACTGTTTTCAGGTTGAAATGAATATTGTAACATGGCAGCAAGGAAATCTGAGAAAATTCTGTCAAGATAAAGGAATACAAATAAGTGCATGGTCCCCTTTGGGAGCTAATGGCGCTTCATGGGGTACCCTTGCTGTAATGGAGAATCCAGTTCTGAAGGACATAGCAGTTACAACAGGCAAAAGTGTGCCACATAATATTAGATCTTTCGTTTCTAACCAAATAATTTAGGTAGTTTGCTCGAAAAATCTTCCATAACCATGAAGTACAAAATTCTTCCAATTGAATTTGAAGATTGAAGTCCATGTGGTCTTTGGCTCGATAGTAGGAGCTTGGCCTTGTACTCTGAGGACATGATTCAACTTCCCTGGATACGATTGTAATATTACCATTAAGCGCCACTTTAATAACATGTAAAAACTTGAAAATAGAGGATTTCTTATGTTCTAGTCACTTTCAAACATAGTTATCAAAATCGGATTTAAATCCCAAAATCTCACGATTTTACGATTTTCTTTGAGGCTCTCCGATTCAAGATTGTGATAAAATCGTAAATTGAAGTGGAATCGTGCGATTTTGAGTGAAATCTTGTGATTTTGGGATTTTACAAGCGATTTCACTAAAAATCACAGATCCCCTTGTTTCAAAACCTAAATTTAAAGTGATTTAGGTCGGGTTTTGACCCGATTGATGACCCGATCTGATTATCTTTCACGCCGCCTCTCTCTCTCTCTCACGCTCATTTTGGTTAGTTTCAACGCCATTTCTCTCTCTCTCTCGCACTCTCGCCATTTCTCACGCTCATTTTCATTCCTTCAATTCTCACGCCATTTCTCAGCGGCTAATAATGACCATCATCATCTTCACTCCATTTCTCACGCCATTCCTTCATTCCTCTCTGTTCTCTCGCGCATCATCATCTTCAGTTCTTCACTCACATCATCATCTTCACTCACAGCTGCAACTCACAGACATTTCTATATTTCTCTATTTTCTAACCTTCACTCCCATTTTACTCTATGTTTTTAATCTGTCTGTTTTTAATTTATCTGTGTTTCTGTTCCTTCCGGTGCTACATCTGGTGCACCTTTGGATGAACTTGATGTTGATGATGGAGGTGATGAAGATGGAGGTTATGATGAAGGAGGTGATGATGAAGGTCATAATGTAGATGATTATGTGAGATGATTATGAGGGGAATGATTATGGGGAATATGATGCTATTAATGAAGATGAAGATGAAGATATTATGGGTGATATGCCTAATATCACTTTGAATGATTTGCTTTAGACTTTATGATTTGGTTGTTGCGTTATGTTCTAAGACTTTGAGTAGTTTCCTTGGTTGTTTGTTGGTTTATGTTTTAAGACTTTGAGTATTTTCCTTGGTTGTTGGTTTATCTTTTGAAACCTTGGTGGATTTGCTTGTTAGTTGTTTAATTTTGATCAAGACTTATGAATTTATGCATTATATTAGTTAATAGTAATATATGCATTTTAGTAAAATCTTACGATTTTACTTGCGATTTTACGATTTACGATTTTGTTACCCTCTCCCCGATTCTACAAATTCATACACTTTTTTTAAAGTAGAATCTTACGATTTTACTTGCGATTTTACGATTTCAGATTTTGCTACCCCCTCCGATCTGGAGTAGAATCCCGATTTTGATAACTATGCTTTCAAATATTATCAAAGAAGCTTGGCCTTGTACGGTTGTAATATTACCATTAGCGCCACTTTAATAACATGTAAAAAAATTGAAAATAGAGGATTTCTTATGTTCTAGTCACTTTCAAATATTATCAAAGAATGCTTAACACATGAAAAAAAAAAAAAAGGTTATTATGTCACCCTTTAAGTCCTATACTAACTAATTTAGGTAGCATTTTCATATTTCAAGTGTCGAGGGTTCGATCATCGTCTTGGGTATGGAGCAGCTTTAAATCTCTGAGTCAGCTGTCCCACCCTTCGAGGTGCTTCTAATCCAGCGAGAGGATTAGTCACTGCGTTCGGCGGTGAATATCCTGATCTCAACAAAAAAAACTCTATAAGAAAAAGGCAAAGTTTATGTGAAATTCACATGGTAGATTGCATTGAGATGGATATTGGAGCAAGGTGTCACTCCAGTGGTGAAGAGCTCAACAAGTTAAGAATGACAAAAAATCTTCATATATTTAATTGGGAGCTTAGTGAGGATGATTTGGTGAAGATTAAGCAAATACCACAACGTAGAGCTGCCTTAGCAAGAGAATTTGTATCTGAAGATGGACCCTACAAATCTTTGGAAGATCTTTGGGATGGTGAGGTATGATTTCCAAGGATTGTATACATTCCCTTGCATTTTTTCTAGATTTTATTGCTTGTCCTTATACTTACTACTCTGGTCTCTATTATAAGTAAAAGTAGGTCAACGGAAGTTGTTGTGTTTAGTCTAAATTGACACACTTTAGTCGAAATTTTTTATTCCGAATTCTTCATGAACTTACGTGGCTCAAATATGATAGATAGGTTTTTATTTTCAAAACCATCATGTATGTGTTGGTTTTTGGTAATGAAAAACCTAAACTAAACACCTCTATATAAACCTAAGTTACAATCACTATAACAAACAGAACTACCACAACACTTTAAAAACATTTCAAACATGTGGGTGAAGTTTGTTGTGGTTGTTCTTGTGTGGTTTATACCGTTAGAGTTTGTTAGTATCTAAACTAACTCCTCTAACGGTCATGTCCACCTTGTGTGTGCCTATGAGCTGTGTACATAAGTGTATATATAGATACTCACACATGTAAATAAACATAGTTGTAAAAAATTTCATACAATCAAAAAATTCCAGTTTTACAGTTTTCTCTAAGTGTTGTTCTAGTCTACACTAATATACTCCCTCAACCGTAAGCTCCTTCTATCTTGTTCTTCCTTGCATGCAATTTCTGGGTTGTGGTGGCCTCAACAAAGGTGTTGTACCTCGCACAACAAGAAAACAGAAGGTTAGAATCGTTTTCAGTAACTGAAACTTGAAAGAAAGAAGAAAGAAAGGGTGTGCAAGTATTATACCTTCTAAGAGTGGCTTGGAAGGTGATCTGGTGAAGATTTAGTGTTGAGTTTCCAGGATTGGAGCTCGGTGTGTTCATACAAGAAAAGAAACAGAGTGAAAGTTAGGGTTTCAACATAGAAATAGAACTCAAAGGGAAAACCATTCTGACTGTGTGTTTTACCTTTGATTTTGATCTTGCTGCAACCAAATCTTAACCATGTACCTACAAAACAAGTATCAGAAAATTAGGGTTTCTGATACGAACCTTAAATCCAACAAGAAAGTGAAAAGAACTGTAAAGAAGGAAGGATCTACCTGAGAAAGTTGTTTCTGGGTGGTTGATTTGAGTGATTCAACCGGTTAACGCAAACTAGGGTTTGCGAAGGTGAGAAGTTGAATCGAAGGTCTCAGATCAAGGTTTCAGAACAAAATCCTTGGGGATTTTGTGTCATCATCATTGACGAAGAAACAACGCGTTTGGAAGCTTCAATCACCATCTACGGTGAGAGCCTCTGCAAACCATAGTTTTCTTCGGAGAAGAAGAAGAAGAAGAGAGAGAGAGAGAGAGAGAGAGAGAATGGAAAATCAAGAAAAGAGAGAGTGGTTCTTGAGCTTCTGAGAGAGAGAGTGGAGTAGAAGAATATATACATCGGGTCACAATAAGATCCGCGCGTGATCCATCCAACCGGGTTCGGGTGCGCAGAACCCGTCAAACAATTTTGTTTGAAGCAGCATTAACATCATTTGGGCTTGTAACAAGGTAGGCCTTGATAGTAACACCACCCTCAGTTGTTGATACATCCTGCAAGGCAAAAATTGGAGAAAAAATTCAATAGTATGGTCATACAAGTATATGATAGGTTGCAAATTTCTTTGTTATTGGGAAGTTAATTTCGGAGCATATAGCAATGCTGATATATTATATAGCAATACTTACACACAGTAACATTGGTGATTTTTTTTTCTTTTGACGCAACACAGTAACTTTGGTGTTGTACTTCATGTTCTAGAGACAAAAAGTCTGTTTTTTTTGTTACCCGACATAACAATTGCTAATAACACACCACAAGTACTTAGAGAGTCGGATCTAAGTTTTTTCCTACTCCCTCCGGTTCACTTTATAAGAGAAAAATCACTTTTTAAGTTTATTTAATAAATGATATATCTAATCTATAATATAGACTAGATACATCATTTATTGAACGAACCTAAAAAGTGATTTTTCTTTAGCGGGCAAAAGTGATTAATTAATACAAATGCAACGTTCATACTCTTTTTGTTTCAAATTAATAGTCGTTTTAGGCAAAGTAAAAAATTCCAAATTAATTGTCGCTTTGTCATTCCAATGCATCATTTAGTAAAATCTTGTCAATTTTATTCTCATTAATTGTTGTAACTTTCCATTAACCAAAGACACTACCAACATACATTTATTAATTAATAGGGTTAATTTAGTAAAACTACCATGTTACTTAATCAATTTATTGCTTTTGTTAATATTTATTGTGAAACCTTAAACGACTATTAATTTGAAACGGAAAGAGTATGTATTTAATAGGGAGTTGTTTTATTGATTTCATATTAGTATTTTGTGGGTTGCCAATCAACACTCCTACAAATTAATGCTAAAGAGTTGGTCTAAATACAAAAGAAAAACTATGTATTAATTAGTCCAAATCTAGTTTAAATACATAGACTTTTTTGTTTATATTTAAGATTTAGTATAGTACTTCATCATGAAATATGGACAAAAATAGTGATATGTCTAATAAAGAAAATCGATCGTGAAGTAGTGAAATCTGATGTGTCTAAGTTGGAGCAAAAATCGGAAAATGGTTGACTCAACTATTTGTGGAATTTGGAAACAAAATGCGACAAGTCAATCAAAACCAATCATGATATTTAACGGTCGAGCCTCTCGCGATAATTAGCGTGGTTGAAAAAAAATTAGCTCATATGACTTAAAAAATTAGTTCATCTCATTTAGTTTTCTTAAAGTAATTAAAAATGGAAGTTACATCTTTTAAATATTCTTTCATGGGAACTCGTTTCATGAGAATAAAGAGTTATCAAAAAGTATCGTTAAATAGGGTGAAGTTAGTTACTCCCTTTGTCCCACACTGACGTCACATTTGCAAAAAGTATCGCTCCAAAATGACTGTTATTTTCAAATTTCAATACAATATTAATTATTTATAATTAATTTTTACCGCTATGTGTATCGTTTATGGAGTAATCTATTTCTTTTATTTGGTAAATAAAATCACTATTCAATTTATTCATATTTTTTCGTAATTTGTGTCAAATGACTAAATGTGACACAACGAATAAAATTTCTTATATTTTAGACAACTAGACTTACTTTTTTCGACGATTATATTCGGGATTGGAAAGATAATATCACAACATCGTTTTAAAACTCTAAATTGGAATGTCTAAAAAAGGTAAATAGAATAAAATCCAATTATTTTTGGTCAAAAATAACATAAAATCCAATTATTTTTGCAATAATCAATATGTTAACAAAATTAGTCAAAGTATTAAATGCACCTAATTTAGCCTTAAAAAAAGCTAATGTAACACATTACCCAAATCATATTATATACTCATCAATAATCTTCATCTCATTGATACTATAGCAACAATGAAATCAGAACAAGTTCCAGAAGTGGTTCTAAATTCTGGCTACAAGATGCCAATGCTAGGGTTTGGCACAGGAGCTGCACCACTTCCACCATCTCATGAACTCATCCCTGCATTCATCAATGCCCTTCAAGCTGGTTATAGGCATTTTGACACTGCAGCTTATTATGGTTCTGAAGAACCTCTTGGTCAAGCTATTGCACAAGCTTTAGAGCAAGGTCTTATTAAGGATCGTAATGAGATTTTTGTTACTACTAAGCTTTGGTGTACTGAGGCTCATCCTGGTCTTGTTCTCCCAGCACTCAAAAGCTCACTTGAGTAAATTTGTTACCCCTTTTTTTATTTCTTTTGTTATCGTGTTATTAATACGTAGTATTTATTGGTTTTTTTGGTGACTAAAATATGTTGGAAAATCCGGCTGGTAACGTGTTTACTCAACTTTGTCGATCCTCGTGGTTCTCTCTACCCCAATAGAGTTTTTGCTGCATCGAAGACTCGAAAATGAGATCTTTAGATGAGATCCAAACTCAGTTACCGCTTGGACTAGTTCTTGTTGGTTACACCTTTCATCTTATTGTTAAAATCTATAAAATTAAATGAAATAAGAAATTATATAGGACTAAATTATTTTCATTTAGTTTTTGTTGCTTATGTTGGGTTTGATTATGTCTGATTTTCATTTAGACTAGTTTTCTAGCAAATGATTTTATGAAATGACTGACATCGAGTACGGTTTACATCTCTTCTTAGAAAGTGGGTAGAATCTTTGCACACGATGATGCTGAAGTTAAGCATCATAAATAAATTTTACTTATCGAAAGAAATGTGTTGGATTTTTTTTGGTTAACAAATGTGTTGGGTTTAATTATGTCTAATTTAGTTGTTTTTTTTTTTGTTTTTTTTGGTACATTTTATAAGGAGGTTGGGGCTAGAGTATGTGGATCTATACCTAATCCATTTTCCAGTGAGATTGAGACAAGGTGCTAAAGGGACTAAGTACGAGGAAGGAGACATTCTACCTTTGGACATGAAAGGGACATGGGAGGATATGGAACAATGTGCTAAATTGGGCTTGACCAAGTCTATTGGTCTTAGCAATTTTGGTGTGAAAAAGATTTCAGAAATTCTACAATATTCAACTATTCCTCCTGCTCTTGTCCAGGTATGTTGCCACTCCCAATTACATTACTTTTTTATTTTATTTTATTTTATTTTATTGAAGCTACTATTTATTGAGCACCATTTAAAGATGGGTAATTTTGATATACCATATGTTAAGAGAGTTAGATCGATATAAATTTTGTTAATAGAAAAATATGTGTATCGATCCAACAACAATAACATATGGTAAACACCAGTGTACCGCGGTTAAAAATGGATGCACGATAAATGTTATATAGAAATACTACATCAAACGTTTTTCGTAGACATGAATTTAATGAAGGGGTAGATGAATAAGCGCACCCTATTTTTTTTTCACATGCAACAATTTTGAAAATTAGTTTTTGAAATGTATTTCGGAACATTAAGGAGTGCATGTACAAAAATGAGGGGTGTAGGTAGAAAAGCCCATATATGAAAAAAAACAAAAAACCCTTCCTTTGGATGAGGCAACTAGTACCAAGCTTTAGGGCAAAAATCCATTTAAAGGGCTAGGGGAGGAAAGCCCTATCATACATGTTGGTTGGGTTTTCTCTACTAGATGTGGAGAAACAAACTTTTCACCTTGAAAATGCCCCTTAAAACATGTGGCTATTAGATATAAATTTAGAGATTATTATTTAGTTGTCCCTATAGATTACATATTTCAAAAAATTAAGGTCATGTTTGGATTCACTTTCTATAGAAAAGTGATTTTGAAGACATAAAATTGACTTTGCCGCTAGAGATCATGATTCTAAGAAGCTAGGATTTCTACTTTTTCCTTGAAAAGTGTTTTTAATATGAAATTATCGTGCAACTCAATTTTACGCGAATTCATTCAAACATAAATCGTTTTCTATACAACTCACTTTCATTCAGAAAATCAATTTTACAAAATCAATTCATTCAAAATAATGGTTGTGTGAAAAGTTTTGTTTGCGCAGTCTATTGTCTACCAAATAGTGTTCAAGTAGATTTGTACTATATTTTTGTTGTGGTTGTGTGATAGCATGATGTATCTGATTCAAAATTTGGATTAGATATATCAATTTCTGTTGACCAATTTTTTCCTATAGTCTGTAATGGAGGGAGTACAATTGTAACACTTTGTGGGTAAGAATCATGCTATCAACAGAAAAATTCTTATCATATTTGAAGACAGTATATGAAACAAAATTAATTCTAAAATTCTGGCTATGTTCATCATTGATTGGCAGGTGGAAATGAATGCAGCATGGCAACAAGAAAATCTGAGAAAGTTTTGCAAAGAGAAAGGGATTCACGTGAGTGCATGGTCCCCTTTGGGAGCTAATGGAGTTCTGTGGGGTACACCTAATGTCATGAACTGTCCTATACTAAACGACATTGCTTCTGCATCAAACAAGACTGTGGCAAAGGTTCATTTTCCCACTTTGGATTTCTTTTCTTTAATTTCCTTCATACAATTTTTTTCTTAGACAACAAAGTGTAATTGAACCCAGGGGTGTGGTTGAGCGGTTGAGGCTCATCCTCCCTTAACCAAGTGTCGAGGGTTCGATCCGCGTATTGGGTATAAAGCAGCGTTAAATTCATAGCTATTGGTTAGTTGTCCCTTCGAGAGCTTCTCCAATCCAAATGAGGGGATTAGTCATCTGCGTTGGCGATGGATACCTGAGTCTCGACAAAAAAAAGTGTAACTGATTTAGTAAGACGCTTCACCTACACTTAAAGAGTTGAGGGTTGAGTCATAGAGTGGGATCGAAGAAGGGAATCACTATTGATCTCCTTTTAAAAAATAAACATAATTTTATTCGGTGTTTTAAAAAACCGAATTAATCGAACAGTTCATAGTTTATTGCTTGGAACTACATGGTTCTTTCTTTTAACCAAGTATAACACAAGAAAAAAACTTTTTGCCACAAAGTTTGCATTTGCATTATTTATGTTACAACTTAATTTTGTACTTTATCTTTGACCAAAATATCGGTTTTGTCCTTTATGTTTTTTCCTCACTGTGGTCATTTATGTTTCAAATATGTGTCAAAGTGGTCATTTTCTGCCATTGCAGGTTGCATTGAGATGGCTAATAGAGCAAGGTGTGACTCCAATTGTGAGGAGCTTCAACAATGAGAGAATGAAAGCAAATATTGAAATATTTGATTGGGAGCTGAGTGAGGTTGATTTGAAGAAGATAAAGGAAATGCCACAACATAGGGGTTTCAAAGGAGAACGTTTTGTTTCTGAATATGGACCTTACAAGACTCTCCAAGATCTTTGGGAATGAGAGAAGACTAGAAACTTTCTATGTCAGCTCTTCTGAAATGCAGACTTCAAATTTTTTTTAATAACTATTATGAAAAAACTCGAGAATAAATTGTAATAAATATATGATTTGTTTTTTCTTTCTTTTGAGTAACAATCTGTGATTGTAATAAATCTGTGAATGTTGTTTGCGGTATTTTAGTGATTTTCTGTGTTCATTTGATGGTAATTGTGTCACTACTAGAAAAACTTGAAATATCGACGGAAATTAGAGACGGGAAAAATAAAATTGGTCTCCAATTTGGTGCCACTTTTCGTCTCTAAATTTCTATCGTCATTTCATCTTTTTCTAGTCGTATGTTAATTATAGAATTATTGGGGTATGTTTGGAAGGGAGTTTTGGAAGAGGGAGGGAGGGGAGAGCTTATTTTTCAAATCTAAATTGAGTAAGTTATAAAATGTCAATAATCATAAATGAAGTGTGACTAAAATTGTTATATATATTGTTATCTATCAGGTTATTCTTTTACTTTTTTTTATTAAATCTCAAATGCATATTAAATATAGACCAATATTTTCTAAGTCTTCCCCTCCCCTCCCCTCCCAAACATACCTTTAAGCTTTTTTTCCACCCCTCCCACTTTTCCACCTCCCCACGACACCTAAACTTCCAAAAATACATTTGTTTTAGAGTTCCCTCGCACGACCCGGTTTATCTTCATCTACAATTGACTAACATTCAATACCTTGTTATCGGGAGGGTTCGATATGAAGATATCGAGACTCATTGGCACCTTGACACCATGTGTATAATGGGAGTGAGTTCTCACACAACACACTCGATACCTTAGTACTAAGGGGTCTCGATATCTTGATACTGAATCCTCTCAATAACAAGGTATTAAACATGTTGAATTGTGTGGGAATTTATTTACATCACTCACTCAATACCAAAGTGTTTCAATATCTTGATACCGAATCATCTCGGTAACAAAGTACCAAGTGTTAGTCAATTGCAGAAGAAAAAGAAGGTCGCGAGCATGAATGGATCTACAACAAACTAATTGTGGGCAGATACTCCCATTGTTTTTAATTAGTTGATGTTAATTTATGATACAGTTTAAATTTTGACCCCACTTAAAATAATATTTCGCCCTCAGTAAATGAAAATTTACACTATCAAAGGAGTTTTTCACCTATGATTTTGAACTTTGTTAATAATCAAATGTGTATTTGTATAAAAAATGAATTTTTGAATGATTGTCTAGTTATATACATAGAAGGATATAATTTTATAGTGTTAAAAATGAAAAAAAAAAATCTACAGCACTTTCACAATAAGAAGACATATAGTGAACAATTACAATTTATGGATTTAAATTATTTTCAATTTTTTGGATATGCAATGGTAAAATTTTGGCAATCTCCTATTTTTTGTTTACCGATAATTATATCATTATTTTATTTATTTATGTATATTTTTATAAATATATAACGTGTATAATATTGCTCCCACCTATTAAAATTTTTGGATCCGTCCCGGATCGTGAGTCATCACATGCAAAGAGAAGAACGAGAGGTGAAGAGAGATTTAAAAAGAGGTGTATTTTGGGGATTTAAGATGGAGTGGGGAGGTGTATTTTTGTCACTCTCAATCTCCTTCACTCTCACCTCCTAATCTTATATGTTATTGGGCCAAAAATCTCTACTATTCCACTCATTTGTCCATCCTCATAGTGCTGAGTCCTTCGGTTGAGGGAGTGTGTTAAGATCCATGTGATTCCCTAACATCAATCCACACTTCAGAATTCATATGTCACATCTTGAGCGTGTATCTTGAAGTACAACATTGATTAACGACAAGAGATAAGTAATTATTATAAGGCTGAGCGTCATTCACTTTATGCTCAGGTTTAATCACAATGAATTAGGCGCTAACTCAAATTTAAGAGTATTGTTAGCTAAAAAGCTAATCCAAATTAGCCTACTAAGCCATGACCAATGACCTCAAGCCAAGTATCCCTACGAGTGGACACAATACAACATAATATCCAACTCAACCACAATGGACAACCACTTCTTTTTATCACTTTCCCTCTTTATTATTAGTTAAAATAACAGCTACAAATAATAATGTATCTTAATTTATATAACTTTTTATTTTTCCATGTAAATATTCTTAAATTTTAAAATGCAAAACACTGAATTATATCTCAAAAATTCTAAAATACAATAATTGCTCCAAGTCCTTCCAATTGCGAGTTTTGTTTGATAGTTAACATAGCCTTAGAATTATATTTAGTGACACCAAATTCATAGATAAATATTCTGTGGCAGAGTTAAAGAAAAGCAAAGGAGAAAGAAAAGAGAAAAACATGGCAGGAGAGAAAATCCCAGAAGTGTTGTTAAACACAGGACACAAAATGCCAGTCATAGGAATGGGAACTTCAGCAGACAATCGACCATCAAATGATGTTCTTGCTTCTATCTTTGTGGATGCAATTCAAGTTGGATATCGTCATTTCGACACTGCTGCTGTTTATGGAACAGAAGAAGCCATAGGTATAGCTGTGGCTAAAGCTATAGATGAAGGTCTCATTAAGAGTAGAGATGAACTTTTCATCACTTCAAAACCATGGAACACTGATGCACATCATGATCTTATTGTTCCAGCTCTCAAGACCACATTAAAGTAACTATAAATATATAATTTCCTTCCTTAGTTTGTTTTTGTCTGCTGATATTACTCCCTTTGTTTCGAGCACAGATCCTCGGCTGCACGCAGAATTGTGTTGCACCAGCAAGGGCCAATAGATTTAGAGATAGAACACTTCTCTCTCTAGATCTGACGGTCCTAGCTGCGCAACACCATTTTGCATGCAACAGAGGATCCAGATCCCTTCTGTTTCATATTAGTTGTCATTTAAAGTTGTTTTGCACATACTAAGGAAATCATTAAATTTGTTGTTTTTCATCAAATTATTAGTTTTTTTACGTATTATGTCCTTGATTGTTTATTATCCATCATAATTATTTCTCTCTCCACAGTAAATAATTAAGGGTATAATTGGAAAACAAGTAATTAATGTAACCTTAGACTATCAACATGACAACTATAAAGAAATAAACACTTTCTAAAAAAGCGACAACTAATATGAAACAGAGGTAGTAATAGTGTGTTTGTGTTCACTTTTATGTTTTTGGAATTAATGTTGTTTAAATAATTTATGTTGTTTAGAAAGCTGGGGATGGAGTATGTGGATCTTTATCTGATTCATTGGCCAGTGAGGTTGAGACATGATCTTGAAAATCCTGTTGTTTTTTCAAAGGAAGATTTACTTCCTTTTGATATAGAAGGGACATGGAAAGGTATGGAAGAGTGTTACAAATTAGGGTTAGCAAAGTCTATTGGAATATGCAATTATGGTATCAAAAAACTCACTAAACTGTTGGAAATAGCTACCATCCCTCCTGCAGTCAATCAGGTATGTATCAAAATGTGAATCTACCCATTTATTTTTGTACATTGTTATCATAATCTCTGAATACCGGACACCTATGAAATTAGGCGTGTCCCAATGTTAGACACATATCAGTGTCTGACACTCATACGACACTAGTATGACACGCATTCGACAAGTGTTCCAAAAAAAAATATTCTCTCTGCTTCGACACATCTTAGACACTACTAGGACACTTTTGAGATACTTTTATACAAGTTAAAGATCTGCCGAAGAAGTGATGACCAGGGTTGAAAAAATTGAATTTGATTACATTCTTTGTTTAAGAACTTTGTTATGAAATAAATTGTACAATTTAGATCTTTTATAGATAATGATCATATTTTAGTTAATTATAATAAATGAATAGTTATATATCAGTGCCGGTGTCTTATACTTTCTGAAATTAGCAGTGTCTATGTGTCTGTGTCGTGTCAGGTGTATGTTCTTCATAGATCATTATGGTCTCGTGATTGTGATGTTGAACTATGGTTTTTCAGGTGGAAATGAACTCATCATGGCAACAAGGGAAACTGAGGGAATTCTGTAAGCAGAAAGAAATTCATGTTAGTGCTTGGTCAGCTCTTGGAGCTTATAAGGTTACTTGGGGTTCAGGAGCTGTTATGGAGAATCAAATCCTTCAAGATATAGCAAAGGAAAAAGGGAAAACCATAGCTCAGGTAATTGAAAAGAAAATTCAATGTTAAGAACCAATAATCTTTTTTATATTTACAATTTAAAATAATCACTGGTGAATCTAAACATTTATTAATTAGAAGATTTACATATTTTGAATGATTCTATATGATAAAAATGGTTATAAGAATGATACGACATACCAACAAGGGTTGATCTGAGCAGTAACTGGGTTTGGATCCTCCTCCAATGTCTGGGGCTCGAATTTTGGGTGTAGCAATAACTCTATGGGAGGGGAGAATTACATGAACCGACAAAGCCAGTACACGTGGCCATTTAAGTTCCCCGGCGTAGATTAGTCACAGGCAAAGCCAGTAGATTTTTTGTCTTTTGTTTATTTCAAATATTTCTAAACATTCTCTCTCGTAAGCATATTTGTGCTAAATTTAGGACCCTGCAGATAGTGTTGCTATATTGATTTAAGCCATCATTGGTCACATTATGATTTCAGGTTGCACTAAGATGGGTGTACCAACAAGGGTCAAGTGCAATGGCTAAAAGTTTCAACAAGGAGAGGATGAAACAAAACCTTGACATATTTGATTTTGAACTAAGTGAAGAAGATTTAGAGAAGATTAAGAAGGTTCCACAGCGCAGACAATTCTTAGGAGACATCTGGCTATCTGAGAATGGATCTTGCAAGACCTTGGAAGAACTTTGGGATGGAGATGTTTGAAAGTTTCTTCCAAGTTTAAACTATATTGTAGGATATGAATAAGGAAAATAAACTTCAAGATTTGAATTTCATGTTATTAGCTTCTCTTATTGTATTATGTTATGTATTAGCATGAGGAATCATGTTTAGGTCTATTTTCATATATAGACCAAGAGTGTGAGTGTGATATTCAAATGTAGCCTTAGTTATGTGGTTCCATAACTAAAAGGCTTTGTGGCTGCATATTTGTTCCAATTCCAAATAAAACAATTTGTTCTTTTCAGAGCATTTATGATGATGGTATTGTGTTTTGAGAAGGAATTAGTGAATAACTCTGTAGCACTAACACTTCTACTTCCGTTTCTCAAATTATTATCGGTGTCTATGTGTCCTTGTGAGTGTCGTGTCTGGTGTCTGTGACATTTAAGCATACAAAATAAACAAAAGAGATAAATACAAGATATATATACCTAGTATAACTTGGCTTTTGTTTCTGTTAGCACTATTGCACAACGATCACCACTGCACTGCATTAACATTCTAATGTAAGTGTTTATGAATATTTCTTGGTTACAGAAGTTTTTGGAAGAAAATAAAAAAGTATACAGTATTTCTATAGATAGTACACCTCTCCTTGCCAAAAAAAAGAAACTACACTTCTGCTAATTAAAAGCACATTGCAGAAATATAAACTATTGAGAAATTGGTGAAATATTGTGATGTTACCAAAAGTCATTGGGGACCATTCACTACCTTGCATTGGTTATTAGGGACCATGCATTTGTCATTACTAGACAACAGTCATTAATACAATAATAATAGCCTATGCACCGACAATTCCTTTTGAAGACATTTTTGGTGTTCGACACGTATCGTATTGACACTTCAATTACTTGTATTTTTCAGATTAAAACTAGTGTCTACGTGTCCGTGTCCGTGACGTGGGCGGTGTACGTGTCTGTGTCGGTACTTTATAGAATTAATAGCTTGCTTGTGTCTTAAAATTTCACTTATGCAACCTAAGGCTAAAATGTGTCATGAACGTGGACACAATATAGCCACAATTCAAGTCTAAAAGATAACATACATAAGCAACAACTATGAATTGTGGTAACATGGAAGCAACAGAAGAGAAGATGGAAGCAAAGAAAGTACCAGAAGTGGTCCTAAATTCAGGAGAAAAGATGCCAATAATAGGCCTTGGAACTGCAACAACTCCTCTTCCATCACATGAAGTACTCACTTCAATATTAGTTGATGCCATTGACATTGGCTACAGACATTTTGATACTGCTGCTATCTATGGTACAGAAGAACCTCTAGGCCAAGCTGTTTCAAAGGCATTAGAGAAAGGATTTATAAAAAGTCGCGATGAATTGTTCATTACTTCCAAGTTATGGTGCACTGATGCTCACCATGATCTTGTTCTTCCAGCTCTCAAAACCACCCTCAAGCAAGCATAATTATCTACTCTTCATTTCTTTTTTCATTCTGTCATTTTTTTGCCACTTCCTAGTCTAATTTTATTTTGGTTTTTTTTGGGGTTGGAATTGTTTAGAAAGCTGAAGCTGAAGTATGTGGATCTCTATTTGATTCACTGGCCAGTGAGACTGAGAGAAGATGTTGAAGGTTTTAACTTTACAGGTGAAGATGTGATACCCTTTGACATAAAAGGAACATGGAAAGCTATGGAAGATTGTTATAGATTGGGCTTAGCAAAGTCTATTGGTGTTAGCAACTTTGGCATAAAAAAGCTCTCCCTACTATTAGAAAATGCCACCATCCCTCCTGCAGTTAATCAGGTATAAGAACTTATGTAGCACCGACACTTCTGGTTGAAGACGTGTCTAGTGTCCGACACGTATCATGTCGGACACCAACACATTTTCAAATTAAAACTAGTGGTCTACATGTCTGTGTCTATGTTGTGTTCAATGTCTGTGTCGGTGCTTCATGGATAACAAGTTAGTACTAGTTGATCTTCATTCTGTCATAGAGATGTGAACTACACTCAATTGGTTGCAAAATGCATGTCTATGATTTGGATATAGGTGGAAATGAATCCATCATGGCATCAAGGGAAACTCAGACAATTCTGCAAGCAGAAAGGAATAGTTGTGAGTGCATGGTCACCATTAGGGGCATACAAAGTATTTTGGGGTTCACCTGCTGTAATGGAGAATCCAATTCTTCAGGAAATTGCTGAAGCTAGAAAGAAGAGTGTAGCACAGGTCCAGCTTATTATTTTTGTTTCAAACTATTTTCAGTGATAACTATGAAACAAATAAATGGTTTTATATTATATCTATTTATCAGTTCAGATATAATGCAGATAGCACTAAGATGGATATTAGAACAAGGAGCAAGTGCCATTGTGAAAAGCTTCAACAAAGAGAGGATGAAACAAAACATAGAAATATTTGATTGGGCACTGAGCCAAGAGGAATCAGACAAAATCAATCAGATTCCACAATGCAGACTGTACAAGGCAGAGATGTTTGTATCTGAAAATGGACCTTACAAATCCTTGGAAGAGCTCTGGGATGGAGACCCCTGAAAAGAATCTTGTTATACCCCAAATAAAAAATCAGCAACTTGGTTGCCAAAACCATTATTTAGAATTTAATATTTAAATTAATCAAGTCTAACAGTTAGTTTTTGAATTTTGTATTCTTATATACTAATTCTTTGATGAACAAGTTTAATTTAATCTTTAGCTCATAAATGTTACTAAATTGATATAAATTTTATAAAACCCAAAATTAACTCTTATATATGTAGGCTTAATACTAAACAACAAGCAAAGAATAATTATAACTTATAAGGACTAAATTGGTAATTACCAAATAACTCTATCTCTAACACAATTTTGCATGGCAGTTAAAAATTTAATAGCAGAACAAGCCAAAGTGATCCAGAGATCCACCATATGGCCCAATTAGTGATCTAGATCCCTCATATGATCCAAGCCCAACCATTGTGGATCCGAGCCCTTGACACCTTACCTTTGTTGCATGGATTACACATTACCTTAGTACATGAAGTCCACATGTCATGATGCATGTGCTTCCAATAACAAGTGTCACTAGATCGTTGCATGTGTGACACCTTACCTTATTGCATGTCATACTAATGGCACATTGCATGTTGTTTCAATAACAAGTGTTCCTAAGGTTTATTGCATGAAAGACACTTGTCTCTTTGCATGTAGTTTCCTCCAACTATAACCAGAAAATACTTGCATATATTGTAATCACCTATGATGCACGAGAGTGCAGTGCAGATCGCACTGATGCAGTGCAGAATGCGTACGGCACTGCGAATACGGCATTTTTAAAAAAACTAGGATACGGGTACGTCAATATATATATATAATAAATTATAATAAAAAAAACTAAATTGTTCAAATAAATTCCACCAAAAAAGCCGTTCAAATAACAACAAAACATTGAAATTAAAATATTGCTTCTAACAAAATTCAAATTTACGCTAGACTATAAAATCACACTCTATTAGTGTCAACAACATCGTTAGTTCTCGCCCCAACATCGGCAAAAAGAACAGCCTCCATGTCTGGTTCATCAAGAGAAAGATTGGCAACCTCAAGAATTCCAGCTCCATCAAATTGATCCCATTCATCTCCAGCAATATCCCACATTTTTGTCTCCCCCTCATGATACTTTTTACTCTTCCTTAAGAGAAGACGAAGATTTGTATGAACAAAAACTAAATCTTCAGCTCTTTTAGGATTCAGCCTATTTCTTTTCAAATAGTGAACAAACGAATATGTTCTCCAATTTCTCTCTGCACAAGAGGAAGAACTTGGTTGTGAAAGCAGCCTCAAGGCAATTGTTTGAAGTTTAGGGATTGATGATCCATACATGACCCACCATTCCTTTGGTTTCAAACTCCACCTATGTTGCAATGAATCAACATGGCTAAACTCTCCTTCAACACTCGAGAACTTAACAAATTCTGAAGTTGCCTCTAGTCTTTCATTTTCATCTACAAAGTAACTCCTTAGACATTTGTTTCTTTCTGTAGAGATCTCATTGTCTCTATGTGGGGCAACACGGTTTGGAGATTCATCAAGCCATTACGTCAGTTTTTTAACGTTACCCGACCCAAGACAAAAAGGCATTAAAAAAAGTTGAGAAACCAACAGTTTTTTAACGTTACCCGACCAGCGTGTATTTCCTCTAAATACGCACCCAGCCGAACTGAGCGGTACCCGAGCCGCGTACCCAATGAAAAAAAAAATTGGTACGGATTCTATATGTACCCGACAAGCAGACAAAGACGCTGCAGTCACGGCATACCCAAGACGCACCCAAAGATCGGTGCTTCTCCCATTTTAGCGTACAGGTGCTTCAGAGGTAATCACACTAAACACAAATCAATACCAAGGAGAGAATATGGAAGTAAAGAAAATCCCACAAGTTATACTAAACTCGGGACAGAAAATGCCGGTGATAGGGCTGGGAACTGCATCAATGTCTCCTCCAACACAAGAAGCTCTTACTTCCATCTTCATTGATGCTTTTGAAGTTGGCTCTGAGACACTTGACACACGGCCTTTGCTTTGTATGGAAGTGAAGAACCTCTAGGAAATGCTGTAGCAAAGGCATTAGAGCTAGGCATTTTGAAAAGCTGCGAAGAAGTATTCATCACTTCAAAACTATGGGCCAATATGGTTACCATGATCTTGTTCTTCCAGCTCTCTACACCACATTGCAGTGAGTATGATGTTGATCATGTTCATCAGTTTGTAATTGTTAAGATATGTTGTAAATAGTAGTTTTATATGTATCAGGCCTAGGCCCGTTAGGTTTACTCTATTTAAACTCATTAGTGCTTGTACTCATTACACACAATATACTGATTAATAAAAAGGAACTACAAACTACACTGCTCAGAGTCGCAGACGTAAAGTACAGATTGGCCGAATCGTTATCAATATCTTGTTTAGTCATTTCATCATGGTATCTAGAGCTACAATATCAATAGGTCTTAGAAAAACCTGGCCGTCTTGTCCTAAAGTCACGTGACCCACTGCTTTGAGCAAAAGTCCATCTTCCACGCTGATCTTGCTACACCACCACCACCATCACCCTCGCCATCAAATTCCGACCAACCCTTAAATTTTCACCGCCAGACACCGCCGCGACGCGCGCCACGCGCCGCCACCATTCCGGTCACTTTCCGCGGCGTGTAGCCACGCGCCGCCTTCCTCTCTTTCGCTTTTCACGCCGTTGGCACCATTCTCGCTTCGAATTCAAAGATCTACCTGTTACTCGCTAGTTTTTGGTCGATGGGTTTCACGCTTCGTGCCTTCTCTCTATTTCTTTGGATTTTGGTTGAGTTGGTGCTTGTTTGTGGTTCATTGTTCTTTGGTTATTTCTCTCTATTGGTTTATTTCTTCTTTTCTTTGGTTTATCTTATCATCATCAACTATTATGGCTACTGAAAAAGAAAATTCTGGGTCCTCGGGTAAGACTCTTGTGTCTTATGTTTTCTTCGGTAATCCCTCTATAACAACGGAGAAGCTCAATGGTGATAATTATTTGAATTGGTCGGCATCTGACGAAATGTGGTTTAAGGGGCAAAATCTTTCAGATCACCTTACCAAGAATTCTTCAGATATTAATAAAGATCTGCGTCAAGACTGGGAACCAGCAGACTGTCAATTAGTCTCTCTTTTGTGGCAAGCTATTGAACCTCTCTCTGTTGGTCCATTATCGCCATACACCACTTGTTATGATATTTGGCGTAAGGCTAAGAACGTGTATTCTAATGATATTCAGCGCTTTATGGTGTTATTCATAGTTTAGCCACCCTTCAAATGACAGAAGACAACATCATGACATATGCAAACAAAGCTCATCACCCAGAAACGAGTTCAAGCTCCTAGTGGACCGACACCATCGACTCAAAGAAAATGCTCGCAAAACTAGACAATGTTTGCATGATCTATGTCCTTCATGGCCTTCATCAAAAGTATGAGTCCGTCCGAGCAACATTCTTTCTGCATCGGATATTCCTCCACAGAGGATCTTATCGACGCCTTATACGCCTTCCTAGTCTAGAAGGATCTCAAGCAATGGATCTCAAACTAACATAGAATCATCCGCTCTTGTTTCAAACTTTGCAGTCGCGGGGGGCGCGGTGTGGTCGTGGGGGTGGTCGAGGAGGTCGTGTTGGAGGACGCCTCGGTGCACTTATTGTAAGAGACTTGGTCATCTCAAGACAAATGCTATTCCCTTCATGGCTTTCCGAGAAACCATAAATGTGACTCGGCTTAATGATTACGAACGAGAGAAATAAACAAAATGTTGTTTCGATGAGGAGTATAAGGCATTCTTGCGATATAAGACTTCCTGTGCTTCTTCATCGCCAGAATGCTTGCTCATTCCGTAATTCTACACCTGCTTTCTCTCAATCATCACCGTTGACTCTGGATTATGGACACCGAGCTTCCGATTGTGTGGTCGGTAATCCATCTCTTTTATCCAAAATATCCCAACCTAACACCCCACATTATATTATCACTGCTTACGGATCAAAAGTTAAAGCTAGTGGCATTGGTGAAGCCACTCCTCTTCCATCATTACCTCTTGCAATGTTCTTCTTGTACCCAATTGCCCATTTAATTTAATTTCGATTAAGTAAATGCGACTCGGCGCCTTAAATGTTCCATGCGTTTTGATGATGATTATTTTGTTATACAGACCCGAGTACGCAATGGGACGATTGAGTACAGGATATGAGTCACATGGACTTTACTACCTCCAGATCTACCCAACCTTCATCTACACTTGCCTCCACTTCTACTACGAGAGTCTCCCGCTTCTTCATCGCGTCGGTTAGGTCATCCAAGTCTCAAGAAGTTCAAAGTTATGATTCCTCATTTGTCTCACTGCATCATTAGATTGTGAGTCTTGTCGACTTAGGAAACATGTTCGCTCCTCCTTCCCTAGCGAGCACTCTCGACAAGCCTCGTTCTCCTTTTGATGTTGTTCACTCGGATGTATGGGGACCAAGTCGAGTCACTTCAAAGAGTAGGGACATAGATATTTTGTCACTTTTATTGACGAGTTTTCTAGATGTGCGTGGATCTACCTACTTAAGGATAGATCCGAACTTCTTGGTGTTTTTCAAAATTTCTTCAAAGAAATCAAAAATCAATTTGGTTGTTCTATTCGTACTTTACGCAGTGACAATGCAAAAGAGTATTTTTCTGCATCATTTAATTCTTTTATGGTTGAAAATGGTGTCATACATCAATCATCTTGTCCCCATACCCCACAACAAAATGGTATTCTTTGAACGTAAGAACCGGCCATATAATTGAAACAAAGACGCACTTTGCTTATTCATGCTAATGTTCCTTTGAAGTTTTGGGGATCTTTGTCCTCACTGCAGGGCACTTGATTAATAGAATGCCATCCTCTGCTATCCAAAATAGGGTTCCTCATTCCATATTGTTCCCCGACGAACCCTTGTTCCGTATCTCTCCTCGAGTCTTCGGATCAACTTGTTTTATTCATGACCTTACTCGGGACTTGATAAGTTGTGCGCTCGTGCGATTAAGTGTGTCTTCCTTGGTTATTCAAGAGTTCAAAAAGGGTATCGATGCTATCGTCCCTCCACACATCGCTTCTATATGTATCTTTGATGTCACCTTCTTTGAAGATGCACCCTTCTTTGCATCTCCCATTGAGTCCGAGTCATCTCTCAATTATTACCTATTCTGATCTTGTCCCTAGTTCCATTTACACCCATCATTGATCGGATAGATCACCCTTCTCCTACTGAACCTCCTAGTCCTCCCCCGGTCCTCCTCCCTTGCAAACTTATCGGCGTCGTGCTCGCCTCTCCGCTCTATCGAGTCACCTCCTGCGAAGATCCTAGTGACTCATCTCCTGCACCGATTTCCTCTCCTACTCCGGATCCACCTACCGAGTCAGACGACCCTCCTTGTGACAGTCATTGGGATGCCGTGGTTAGAATCCTGAGGTACATCAAAGGAGCTCCTGGAAAAGGACTTGTTTACACGGATAGAGGTGATTCAAATGTTGTTGCTTACACAGATGTTGATTGGGCTGTTGTCCCTTTGATAGAAGGTCCACATCTGGGTATTGTGTTCTTATTGGTGGAAATCTAATTTCATGGAAAAGTAAAAAGCAAAATGTTGTTGCCAAATCCAGCGCTGAGGCTGAATATCGAGCTATGGCACTTACCACTCAGGAGCTCACATGGCTGAAACATCTTCTTCAAGAGTTGCGCTTTTGTAAAATAGGCACTATGAGTCTCATTTGTGATAATCAAGCAGCCCTACATATTGCGTCCCAATCCATCTTTCATGAGCGAACCAAACACATTGAAATTGATTGTCATTTTGTTCGTGAGAAGATTGTGTCCGGTGACATTGCTACTTCATTTGTTGGTTCTAATGATCAATTGGCAGACATCTTCACAAAAGCTCTTCGGGGACCAAGGATAACATACATATGTGACAAGCTGGATGCCTACAATCTATACGCTCCAGCTTGAGGGGGAGTGTTAAGATATGTTGTAAATAGTAGTTTTATATGTATCAGGCCTAGGCCCGTTAGGTTTACTCTATTTAAACTCATTAGTGCTTGTACTCATTACACACAATATACAGTTAATAAAAAGGAACTACAGCTGTTCTGTAGTCGCAGACGTAGGCACAGATTGGCTGAACTGCGTTATCAATGTCTTGTTTAGTCATTTCAACAGTAATCTACCTTTTGTTGTTTTTTTTTCTATGTTTCTTTGAAACTGTACAGGAAGCTGGGGATGGAGTATATAGACCTATATTTGATTCATAGGCCAGTGAGGCTGAAACCTGAAGCTAAATCGGTTTTTAATATAACAAAGGAGGATGTGATTCCATTTGACATAAAAGGAACATGGAAAGCTATGGAAGAGTGTCACAGATTGGGGTTAGCTAAGTCTATTGGTGTCAGCAACTTTGGCATCAAAAAGCTCAACCAGCTCTTGGAAAATGCCACTATCCCTCCAGCTGTCAATCAGGTATGAAAATTTAACAATGCAAGATTGATTTTATTCATTGATGGATATTTTTTGGGTGACTCCTTTGGTTTTGGCTTTTAGGTGGAAATGAACCCATCATGGCAGCAGAAGAAACTCAGAGAATTCTGCATGCAGAAAGGAATTCATGTAAGTGCATGGTCACCACTAGGAGCCTACAAAAATTTATTTGGTTCAAATGCACTGATGGAGAATCCGATCCTTAAGGAAATCGCTTGTGCAAGACAGAAGAGTGTAGATCAGGTGCTCTTACCATCTCACTTATATTTCTGTAAAATTGATTTTAGTTAAAGATGAGTTTGAAAAAGAGTACTTGTTTGCATGTCCTTATTTTAAAAGCAAAATATGTAGTAATGTAAAACTCGATATAAAATTTCCAGATTAACAAAAAGGCAACATTTTATCACTTCTGCATTTGAGAGTTTTTGATTTGTAACATCCAAGCATCTTCATCTTAACCAAAATCAGATTTACCTCTTCTAAACTAATTGGAAGTTTCAAAGAAACTGAATGTGACAGTGTCTCTCAGTCAAGAGTCATTTTGTGAAGAAACTTGTTTGGATATTTATAGACATCTCTAACACCAATATGCACAAGTGTAAACAAATTCACAAGTACATAGAATAACATTTCTTTAATTCAACCATTCAATCAAAAAATAAAACAATAAGGTATGTTCACAATCACCATTTAAAAAATAATGGTTCAAGTATGCAAAGAGAGTGTAAACTAAAGTATAATATGCAGTATCCATTTTTGATATGGATACCATTTCTTCTTTTTTAAAAAAAAATAAAATAAAAACAAAATATTGGGTTGGACATAATTTGTTCTATTGTCATGCAGATAGCACTGAGATGGATATATGAGCAAGGGGAAAGTGCAATTGTGAAAAGCTTTAATAAGGAGAGGATGAAACAAAACCTTGAAATATTTGATTGGGAAGTGAGCCAAGAGGAATTGTGTAAGTTCAGCCAGATTCCACAACATAGGGTGTTTTCCGCAGAAATATTTGTATCAGAAAACGGGCCTTACAAGTCCTTGGAAGAACTATGACGACCCTTGAAATCATTCCTAGCAACAGCGAAACATTATCAAATATATGTATTTCAACTTCATAGCAATTGCATGAAAACATCAAAGGTTGCCAAGTGCAAACCTGTCTAATAAGAGAAGATTTGGTTATTATGTCTATGTTGTGTGTACATGTTAGTAGCCAGGATCTACTCATGAAAATAACTAAAGTGAAGAAGATATTAGAGAAAATAACTAAGACATCGTGAGAGTTTTAATATGGTTGGGACACTTTCATTTTTTACAAGCAACTCTGTGATTTCTCTGGCACAAGATGCTAATACCAAAAAAGCAATCTATTTTCAACGTAAGTCCTTTCAACACACAATACCGTCATCTGCTTAGGTCCATTTCAATGCATATGACTTTTTCTATTTTCAAAGTACTGAATATTTGAGACTTCAAATTTTAGAAGTTTACTGCATATTTTTCTTTCACAATTACCTTTGCTGCACAATTTTAATTTCCTTTAGTTATATTTTTATTCTAAAATCCAAATACACAGCATCAAACTGAATCCACATAGTACGTCTATAAAGTAATATCTCTAGCAACAAATATGCATATGTATCACATATAAATATAGATATAGATATAGAAGGTAAAGACATGCAAAGGTTTCTCACCAGCAGTGGCACCTCAGACTCTTAAATCAGAACTATACTAATCCTAGCTTTTCGAAAACTGATTCCAACTACTACTAGTAGTAGTGATATAAACTAGGGTGTGGGAAAGCATATTTATACAAGAAAACGTACCATTGGGACACCAATTATAGACCCTTTAGCACAATGACTATTCCAAACAGTCTTTGCTTACTTTGCTCTGTGAGCAAGAGAAGGTGGAAAAAACAAACTAAACTCGGTTTGCCTCTAGCAGAACAATTACAGGATCTGGTGAAGAATCAGAAGCTTACTGTTACCTAGTTTTGTTTTAACATTTCGTCTTCAAGAATAAGTCCCCAACCTCCCTGATCAACATGAACCTGGGTAACTAACCATAGTGAGAAGATCAATCCTTCAAACATAAACGTAAGTGAATTTATACCAAGCAACAAAGATGTCTAAAGATAACCGATTCAGTAGTAAGTAGCAATATTAGTAAAACATACAATTAAACCAAGCTAGTCAAACAAAAACTCATCAGTTTATGGCTCATAGTTCTAAACCTTGAACGGCTAATTAAACTCTAAACCAGCCTGTCATTACACTGGTCAAGAAACTCAAATACTCATTAGATCAACTAAAAGTAGTCAAGTTGAACTTGTATATCATAAGTTACCTTATTATCAATCTCTTTCTCCATCATTGGTTGGTATCGCATTCTCATTCTCAAACGTAATCTCGGCATGGATCCATTCCTTTTCCAAAAGTGCTCCGACCAGTTGATATCTGAGTTTCCTACCTCCCAGTTTCATGTCACATAGATATGTCTGATCTAGTTTTATCTGGAGATAAATACCAACACCACTCAATGGATTGTCAAGGGCATATTTATAACCATTGATGCTCAGATATGCTCTTAATTGAACCAATTCACTGTTACGAAACTTGATATTCATAGATTGACTAGCAAAGAAGAGAGCAATGGAAGGAATATTGTTTTGAAACCAGAAACATTTTGATGGACCACTGTTTTGGTGATCGAACCACTCCAGAATCCTTGTGATTGCATCCAAACAAAACTCAGTACTGCCAGCCTCATATAGTTCCTGTTAGTCATAGATAATTTACAAGTTTAGCAAGATAGATTACACGACACTACGAAATATTAAGTCAAATACAAGAAGGAAAAAAACCTGATTCAGTAGCACGCTTCTACACGAAGAAGTCAAAGATTTGCAGCGTAATGCAGACAAATATTTTAAATTTGGCGGAATCCCTCTAATTTCTCGAAAGAGCCATATGAATTTCAACAAATAAAAAGAGTATGTTAGAGTGTGTAGTGATTTCTCATTATATTATCAAGTTTCGACATACAAATAGCTAGTACACGTCCAACATGAGATTGGATGATTATGCAATGGAAAATTAAAGAAAGACAACATAAGGAGGCGAAAAAAGAGTGAAGTTAAGTGGGGTACCCAAGATTGAAATGGTGGCCGGATAAGTTAGCTGCTTGATTAAGAAGCATAATTGATAGAAAAGACAGGAATGAAAATTCTAGAGTCTTCAATTTTCTTGATAAGTGATGATTTGATTTCATCCCCTCTCTCAAGTTCCATTGCATCCATGAAAGTGGAGATTCCCTTGTCACACAAAGCTCTATATAGATTTCCGGTAAAACCATAACGAGTATCAATTCCTCTCAAACTGATGAAGACATCATAAGTGAATCCATAAGAGAAGATACAGGAAGAAGCCATTAGAATCGATAATGCCATAAGAGAAGGAATCAATACATTGAAACATTGAAAAATATGTAAATATTGCTTCCGAATTGTTAGTTAATTAATAGGAATAATAAAAACAAATAGAAATTGGACCAATTCTCAAATTGTGCAATGCAAGTCATCGTTACTTACGTAATGCTTCACTAAGGTGTGTTGAAATTGTGATACAAGTTTCTCGATTCTTCATCACATTGTAACCTTTTTGTGACCGTGGAGTGAGTGGACGGTGGTGACTGTAACGGTAGAGTTCCGAACATGTTTCACCGTTGCCGCCGTTTCACGGCGGACTTGACTCCTTTGTATGTTTTTGGGGGTTATACACTCCACATTGGTTTAAATTTAATATTCTATTTTGGGTAATTTATTTTTGGTAAATAGTCAATTCAGTAGCTGCAATTATAGTTCTTACATGTATCAAAGTTATAAATAAGTCATTATTAGTAATTTTAGAGACTAAATTGATAAAAAATAATAATTTGAGAATCAAAATAACTAACAAAAAACACATTTGAGGAACAAAATACGAGACACTTGAGGATATGTTTGCAATTTCGATATATTCAAGGACTGTAATGACAGCGCTTCACGCATTCAGGAACCAAAATGACGGTTTATCTATTATTTTTTGAAGCTCACTTTTAGTTGGAAAAAAATTGTGATTCCACCAATAGCGTTTGGATGAGATGATTCAAACATCTTTCAGATTAATCCACGTCCTAGGTTCGAACCGAGCTCTTGAAGATGATGTTTGCCACTCATTAAGGTTCTACTCGGCTCGAGGAATGTTGCGCGCAGAGGATACCAGAGGAAGAGTGCCAAACAGAATGCGTAAGGTTGAGTGAGGCAACTTCAGACTCTGATTTCATTTATAATTTCTGAAATTTCAATTTCAATCAAGCACATATGGGAAATAATACATTGGCTTACAGAAACATTGAATTAGAACCATTACGTTTTCACAATTCGGAATTTATCTGATTTCAGTATGTCGTTAAAATTAAAATTTTAGAATATCAATTTAGTAGTATTATGATATTTTGATAGCAGTAGTTGTAGATACTAATTTTTTTGGTTAAAAAAAATATCAGTTTAGTAGATACTAATTTCAGAATATCAGGTTAGTAGTATTATGATATTTATTATTTATGTTACAGAAAAGAGAAAGACGGTGTGAAAAGGAAAATGAGTACCTTACAAAAGGTCATGACTCTTACAAAAGGATTTCATAAATGTTGGTTCTCAGATTTAGTTCTTAATCGCGCATTACTTCCTGTAGATAAAATGTCAGGAACCAAAATTGCAAACGAAGATATAAGTGTGGACTAAAAGTTGAAGAAAAATTTATTGAGGACAAGCAATGAAAATTCAGCATATATCAATTAGATATGAGTAATGTAGAATAAAAAGCTAAACTACCAATTTACTCTATCTTCAACACACTTGCATGACAGATTCAAATTTAATAGCAGAACAAGAAACACACAGACACATAAATACACACAGCTATCAATTGTAACATATATCACTTAATATGTTATCAATCTGCATCGATTATTTACAGTTATCTTCAAGATCTCAGTGTTAAACCTAAAAAGTATTGACCAATAAAAAGAAAACAAAATAAGCAAGTGATATAGGTCTGGGAACTGCATCAATGCTTCTTCTACAACAACAACAAGCCTTTATCTCCAAACACATTGATTGACTCAACTGCTTTAATTTGTATGGAAGTGATCATCATCTTCTGAGTTCTGCTTTCAAACTGAACTTGAACTTGAATTATGTGAAGTAGCTAAAACCTGAAACGGAAGGATTATTAATATTAACATAGCAAATAAGGATGTTATTCTCTTTTACATAAAAGGATGGAAGGGTGTCACAGATTGATATTAGCAAATTCTATTGGTGTCAGCAACTTGGAAAATACACTGTTTCATAGGTTACTTAACTTTTGATACAGTAATGAAACTTTATTGGGTGACTCAAATTATTGTAATGTCGCAGATAGCACTAAGATGAATATAAGAGCCATTGTGAAAAGCTTCAACAAGGAAAGGATGAAATCAAACCTTGAAATATTTGATTGGAATATCGTCAAAAACAATTAAACCTTGATCCCAAGACAACTCCAAACCAACTACGGACAAATCATGTGCTGCTTGATTTTTCTCGCGAGAAGTGTGACTCCAAACAACTTCACCAGCAGAACTGCAGAAAATATTTACCTCCCTCAACAAATTTAAACAAGAAAGATCAGGCGGACATTCCTTCCTCAACAGCTGAATGGCAGATAGAGACTTAGATTTAACAATGACCTTCCTATAACCACTTTTCCAAGCAAATTGGATACCATATAGAATTGCCTTTAACTCAGCATGTAGGATTGGAATTTCTCCAAGCTGTCCAGCGAAGCCACCCAGAAAAGACCCCCGATGATCTCGCAGTACACCACCACAAGCAGCAACATTAGATTCACGAGACAAAACACCATCACAGTTTACTTTAACCCAACCCTCATCAAATTTTCTCTTTTTATAAGGATTAGTGAATCGAATGTCCTCCATGTTAGTTTTCTGTTTGAATACGTGGATTCCACTTTCTATAAAGAGCAAGTCGGTCCCACTTCCTATAAAGAGTTTTGATCTCATCACTTGGTCTTCGTCATCCTCAGAGAATTCAATTACAGCATCGATCCACTCGTTTTCTAAAAGTGCTTCCCCTAATTGAGATTCCAATTCCCTATCTTGTAGTCGCACATCAAATAGATATGTATTATCCGAATACATCTGGTAATTGTCATCAAGATGAAGGGGATATTCATAGCCCTTGATTCTCAAATAGGCTCTTAATGAAAACACATCTTCTTCATGAAACGTTTCAGAATGAACAAAGAGAGCAATTGAAGGGACATTTTTGCGAAACCAAAAAGAAATTGATGTTCCCTTACTTTTGTGCTCGAACCACTCTGGGATCCTCTCATCCTTTCCAATTGGGAAACGAAAGTCAGTACCTCCTTTCTCATGCAGTTCCTGTTAGTCATAAAAATAATTCATGTGTTTGTTTAGCATCATCCACTGTATTTTGAATTATGAAAATACTAAGTCAAAAACACTTATGCTAGGTGAAAAGCAAAAACCTGATTTAGTAACATGCTACTATGCCACAAGAAAGTTAACAATTCGCAGCCTGAAGCATTCAAGTATTTTAAATTTGGCGGAATCCCTTCTATTTTTCGAAGGTAAATGCAATTGGCAAAACTGAGCTCCCTTAAAAAGCCACATTTTTCGATGCATTTGGGGAGAATTGTGAAATCATTCCCATCAAGGTTTAACTCTTCCACATTGACGACCAACTTGAGAACTATTGAAAGGTTTTCATTTGATAGCTTGCTATATCGGAGATGAAGAACTTTTATATTTGTAGATACCATGGAAGTGATGTTATCATTCTGTATTGGCAATAATTGACAGCCGTGGAGAATCACCCGTGACAAATTTGGCATCAAGAGAATGCTAATTGGTACCCTAAGCTTTCCCCTGATTGTTAAATTGCAAAGCCCAATGAGATTTTGAAATGAAGATGACAACTCTTTTATGGAAGTGAACTTGACTTTAATTTTTGTTATATTTTTTATCTCTTCTAATATTTCTGGAAAACTCTCGAGTCTATAACAATCTGAAAGATCCAGCAGTTGAAGAGAGGGCAATTTTTTTAGGGGTGGAAAACTCTTGAGATTTGTGCAACCCTCAACATTCAAGATTTTGAGTTTATTTAAGAATCCAACAGATTCATGAATTGTAACTAAACTAACACAAGAACGAAACGAAAATACTTCTAAATTTGGGAGATTAGAGACATTAGGTGTATCTGTTAAAAGAAAACACCTATAAAATTTCAAAATTGTCAGATTCTCCAACCTCTGCATAAAGAAAAAGAAAAAAGTCAAATGAAATAATCTCAAAGGGAATTTAAAAATGACCAGGATTGGAAAATAAAATTATGACACTTACCTTATTCAGAGAGATAGATGGTATGACCCAGAAAGGATATCGACCCCATTTCAATACTCTCAAGCTATTTGGAAAATGTTGAGGACCTTTAGAAAAATGAAAACTGTTAGACCAATCACCATTAACAATAAGTGTTTTGAGATTTCTCATCTTCTTGAAGGCTTTTCCATTCCAATTTACTACTACACCTTTTGAGGGGCAATCCAGATATATGATTTCAATGTTACTAGAACCCTAGGAACAAAATAAGCATGAATCAGTTACAGTATAGGCAAGACTTCAAGCCACATATAATCGAAAAATTAGGAGTTAGAAAACAAGTATGACATAAGCATAAAATAGTCCAAAATAATAAATAAACATTAAGGTAAAAATAATATAAAAAACAAATCAACTATATCAATCTTACCGTATTATCTTCCAAAACTGTAACTATATCTTTTTGGGACCATAACCTCATCGCGCTTCCCGTGCTCTTTTTTGTGATTCTTGTTGGACAATATCTTTACCCATATCTTCTATCAAGTCATGTAATTCCACGCTACCACAAATAAGAATCTTTATGAGTGATTTTTCAACCAACACTTTGATAAGATATTTGATGCAAGAAACCATAATGAGCACAAAGTATACGTTCTACATCTTCCAAATGCTTATTATTAAAGCAACATGCAATGTCTAGAAAAACACTTTGCTCATCTTTCTCCAAAACATCAAAACTTACACTAAGTGTCTTCTGGATATCTTTACTAGGATTCCTTTTATACCGAGCCAATGTAGGTTCCCATTCTTCAATCTTCTTTCCAAACAAGTTGGAACCCACAACTTCTAAAGCCAGTGGTAGGCGAAGCACAAGTAAAAGCACGCTTTAAAATGTCCTTATCACTTGGATCAACTTTGTTTTTTCCAAAAGCCTTCCAACTCAACAACTCAAGAGCTTCATCCATATCTAACTCCCCTACTTCGTATGTTTTTTCAATCCCATGCCTTTTTAGTAAATGTAGGTCTCGAGTGGTAATGATGATTTTCTTTGCCAGACCGAACCAATCACGTCTTCCACCAAAGCCGCCAACCGCTTCAAGTCATCAAGATTATCAAGAATCAAAAGAACCTTCTTTGTCCTGTAGCCTTTGCCTTATTACCGACATTCCGTCATTTACACTTCCTAACTTGATATCCACTCCGATTGTTCGATGAAGAAGTGTCTCTTGAAGGTTTTGAACTGGGTTTTGTCTCACATCATCAAGAAACACGGCTAGCTCAAGTGATTGAAAATTGAGTTATAGATTTCTCTCGTAAGTGTTGTTTTTCCAATCCTCCCCATGCCATGGATCCTACCATGCAGACTCCATCATCGATTCCATATTTAGTAGTGATTTCACTTGTAGAACTCGAGATTTGAGTCCAACGCGACAATCTTGAACATATAAAGGAGTGCAGTTGATCTTCTTGGAGACAATATCTACTATCTTTCCAATAAACTCGTATTCATATTCCTTCCTGTCCAATAAGATAATGCTTGAGTAGATGAATTGCAATCACACCCATGTATTGTTATTACAATTCAAATTCTTTTAACATACAAGTCACAATGAATAAAGGAAAAGTATAAAAAAAATTAAATGGAATTGAAAATTGAAAATTAAAGAAAGGCAAAATATTTAAGCAGGGAAAACAAGAGGGTGTTGGACTATATGATAACCTTAGAGGGGGGGTGAATAAGGTTATATTCTAAAATGAAATCTTTTTCTTGTTTTCGAAAAATTTACGATGCAAGTTTAAATCAAATGCGGAAAATAAGATTTAAACTATATGCAACACCTAAACGAGCTATAACAATGGCGTAAAACAATTACGGTGATATTGAAAAATTAGCGCGATAATATCAAATACAACGACGATTAACAATAATAACGAAAACACAAAGTAGAGATAAGGAAAGAAGTACACCGTGATTTTAGCGAGGTTCGGGATAAAAGCCCTACTCCTCGGCCTCCGGCTTTGCAACCTTTGGACTTTGGTAATCACCACTATATTGTGAAGATACTTCTTCAAAGGTGTTTACAAGCAAGCAACTTCAAATACAACAAACCTCTCAATTTTCCCCAAATTGAGAACCCAAGCTTCCCGCTAAGGATTTCACCGATTCAATCTCCCCGATTGAATGACTCAAGAACGCTATCCCAAGATTTCACAAACAATTCAATCTCCCGATTGAATTACCCAAGAGTTTGAACTCCTAGGATTTCTCGGAAACAAGAATAGCAATCTTACAGATCAAACTATGATCCAATCTCTCAAACAATATGATTCAAAGATTAAGAGAGATGATGTGATTGGAACCTTTGAAATTTGAAGAACGTGTAAAGATGAAACTTATGAAAGATCGGTTCTTCAAAGATCTTTTGATGCGATGGATTTGAATATGAAAATGAAAGAATGAAAAACCTTTAATTTGAAGAACAATAGAAGATGATTTCTATGAATGATCGATTCTTCAAAAACTTTTTCTTTTGGTTTGGATTTGCTTTGTTTTTCACGATGAAATGATTTGTCAAAAGGGTTCGGTTTTATCGTGAAAACCCTAGAGCCTTTTATAGAGAATATGAAAATATGACCGTTGAAAAGATTTGTAACATCATGTTGTGATAAGTGAAGAATCGATTGATTTCTTGAAAGGAATAGGATGAAAATCGATTTTGCTTTCAAAAGAAAGTAAGAAATCGATTTCTTACTTAAAGAAATAAGAAGGAAATCGATTACTTGCTTGAAAGCAAGGAAGCCACAAATCGATTTCTTGCTTGAAAGCACAAAGTCATCAATCGATTGTTTTCTTTCTAAAACAAGTTCTTTTATAAACAAGCAAGCTATGAATCGATTGTTGGCTTTACCAAAGAAGTGGGAAATCGATTTCTTTCTTCCAAGGGAGGAGGGAAATCGATTTGTAGCTTTAAAATACAAAGGCAAATCGATTTTTGACTTTAGAGAACAAAGGGAAATCGATTTATGGCTTTAACAACAAGTAGAAACCAATTTCTAGATTCATGTACAAAATTCTTTACTTCAAAAACAAATTCTTTTAAAACTTTTCTTTAAAAACAACAAATCATGATTCAAACTATTAATTTAAAACAACTTGTGTCTAATCTAATAAATCATGATTTTATAGAAAACATTTTTCCAAGACAGTTCTATTTTAAAAGATCATCTCTCAACTACAAAGAATCATAAAGTTTAAGTAGAAGAGACCTTACATATGTCTTAAGCAAAGCGAATAACAAATAAGTCCTTGGATGGATTTGGTCCTTGCTCACTTCACCTTTAAGCTTCTATCCTTTAACTTGACACGCCAAGCGCTTTGATCATATCTATGTGCATTGTTCAAACCTCGCGAGACTCACTTTGTAACCATTAGCAAACATATTGTAATTTGTTATCATACAAAACAAAGAGTGTTTGACCTTGGTTCAACAAACTCCCCTTTTTGATGATAACAAATTACCTTATGCATAGGGAGGCGATAAACAAGAAATAACGGCATAAGCTTTCCTAAGCATAAGCATTAAGAAAATAAACAACTTACATGCAAGAGAACCAAACATAATGAGTTAAATAAACAAACAAAGAAGACAAAGAAGACTTTTCTCCCCTTTGTTTTCATCAAAAAGGAGGGAAGACACGCAAGACAGATAGCATATAATATAACAAGCACATAGCATCTCAAAAATACATCACATAATCACAAGCTAGCAAAATCAAGCATACCGAGAGCTCTCCGAATCTTACAAAATTGCGCTTGGCTAGTGGTTTCGTGAAGATGTCTGCTAGTTGGTCATCGGTGCCTACAAATTTTAATGCTATGCTCCCCTAGAAACATGGTCTCTAATGAAATGATGTCTTATCTCTATATGCTTAGTTCTAGAGTGTTGGATGGGGTTCTTAGCAATGTTAATGGCACTAGTATTATCACAAAGAATGTGTACATTTTCATATACCAAACCAAAATCCTCCAAAGTCCTGTTTCATCCACAAAACTTGTGCAACGCAATTTCCAACCGCCACATATTCGGCTGTCACGGTGGACAAAGCAACAACTGCTTACGCTTTTTACTAGACCGGGAAGTTAAACAAGGTCCTAAGAAATGACAGTTCCACTAGTGCTTTTTCTATCTAAGGTACAACCAAAGAAAATCAAGATCGAAAATCCAACCAAATCAAAGTGACTCGATTTGGTACCACAATCCAAACTCCGTGGTTCCTTCACATATCTAAGAATCCGCTTTCTGACTTTTAAATGTGATTCTTTTGGACATGCTTGAAATCGAGCACACAGCACACAAAGAAACATAATATCGTGCCTCGGAAGCGCTTAAATATAAAAGACTACCGATCATACCTCGATACATTGTTTCATTTACCTGTTTACCTTGTTCATCCTTGTCCAATTTGGTCGCGATCGCCATTGGAGTGCCAATTGCCTTTGCATCACTCATGCCAAATTTCTTTAGTAACTCCTTTGAGAACTTATTTTGACCGATGAATATTCCATCTTTCATTTGTTTCACTTGAAGTCCCAAAAAGAAGTTTAACTCCCCATCATGCTCATTTCAAACTCACTAGTCATCATGTCGAAAAACTCCTTGCACAATTCATCATTAGTAGATCCAAATATAATATCATCAACATAAATTTGAACTACAATGAGATGTTTGCCTTTGGTTTTAAGGAATAAGGTAGAATCAATCTTACCCTTCTTGAAACCATTTGCAATTAAATGTTTGCTTAATCTCTCATACCAAGCTCTGGGGCTTGTTTTAATCCATAAAGGGCTTTGTCAAGTTTAAAAACATGATTTGGATTTTCAAAATCTTCAAAACACAGGGGTTGTTTTTTACATATACTTCCTCTTCTAAAAATCCATTGAGGAAGGCACTTTTGACATCCATTTGGTGTAGCTTGAAATCCATGTGACTAGCAAAGGCTAGTATTATACGAATGGATTCCAACCTAGCCACTGGGCAAGAGTTTCTTCAAAATCCACCCTTCAATTTGATTATAACCTTGAACAACTAAACGACTTTTGTTTAATAAAATAATACCATTTTCATCAAGTTTGTTGCGAAAAACCCATTTTGTCCCAATGATAGTTCTATCAATGTGTTTTTCGACTAAATGCCAAACTTTGTTTCGTTCAAATTGTTCAAGTTCTTTTGCATTGACACAACCCATTCGGATCACCTAGAGCCTCTTTTATGTTACTAGGAACTATTTGAGAGACAAAAGCACTATGAAAGCATAAAAGATTAAGAGAAGAACGAGTTGTTACCCCTTTTGATGGACTACCAATAATTTGCTCCATGGGATGATCTCGAATCGATTTCCATGTCTTGGGCACATCATCATGTGTTCTTCCATGGAGATGATCATCGATGTCTTGGGGCTCTCGCTCCATTTCAACTATCTCTTGAGGTTCTCGCTTGCACCTCCTTTCCTTTGTCACTTTCATTATTTTGTTCAGGCATTCTGCTTTTGATCACTTCAACAAACTCATCCTCATCATCAACTTTCTTTGCAAGAGGGTTAGTCTCATCAAAAGAAACATGTATTGACTCTTGCATGCATTTATCAATTTTGTTATAAACAATATATGCTCTACTATGACTTGAATAACCCATAAAAATACCTTCAGTTGATTTAGCATCAAACTTACCCAATTTATCCTTTGTATTTAAAATATAGCACTTACTTCCAAAAACTTTGAAGTATGAAATGTTTGGAGCTCTACCATTCCACAGCTCATATGGCGTCTTGTTAAGCGATGGCCTTAGATACACCCGATTTAGCACGTGGCAAGTCATCAACAAATGTGTCCCAAAAGTACTTAGGAAGGTTATGCTCATTTAGCATTGTTCTACACATCTCTTGTATGGTCCTATTTTTCCTTTCCACCACGCCGTTTTGTTGAGGAGTCCTTGGAGCTGAGAAGTTGTGATCAACACCATGCTTTTCCCACCAAGTTTTGAATAATGAGTTTTCGAATTCTCCTCCATGATCGCTTCTAATTTCCTTGATAGCTAAGTTTTTCTCATTCTGTAATTTTCTGCACAACTTAGCAAACTCGTTGAAAGCATCACTTTTATTAGCAAGTAAAATAGTCCAAGTGTATCTAGAATAATCATCAACAATTACAAACACATATTTGGCTCCTCCTAGACTTACAACATCAATTTCACCAAATAAATCAAGATGCAACAATTCAAGCACATTTTTGGTAGAAATAACAGGTTTTGATTTGAAAGAAGTTTTATGCATTTTTCCCAATTGACATGCATCACATAATTGACCTTTTTCATACTTAAGTTTGGGTAAACCTCTAACATGTTCATTTGCACATAATTTAGATAGAAGTTCCATACTAGCATGTCCTAAGCGTCTATGCCACACATCCACATCATCAAGTAAAGAAGGCATGCATACAATATCATCACCAACAATGTCAAAATCAACATAATAAACATTGTTTTCACGAAACCGACAATGTGAAAGTTAGAAGCTTCATGCACAATAAGACATTTATCTTTTGAGAAATAAACATCAAAGTCATTATCACATAGTTGACTTACACTTAGTAAATTAAATTTAACACCATCAACTAGTAAAGCATTTCTAATTTTGATTGTGTTTTCCTTACCCACACAACCTTTACCTATTACACGAGCGGTTTCATTATTGGCAAACTTCACAGATCCACTAGCCTTGTTGCTTAACTTCAAGAATAGTGAAGCATCACCACCATATGCCTTGAGCACCCACCATCAACCATCCATACATTTCCCGCTTTTGGATAGTCTACGCACCTTAGTTGAGTCACTCGCCATGAGACACGCAAGCTTTGAAGCAATCACTTCATCATCGGTTTCAATCATCCTTCTTTGAGATTGTCCCATGTATCATCGTGAGAGTAATCTGCACAAGACCAACAACGTTAGCAACTTCCTCTTCTTCTTACGCTTCACCTCGCTTTACGTGTCATCCCATGTAGCCTTCATTGCTTTCTTCTTTGGGTATTTGTTCTTAAGTTTTGGACAATTAACCTTGAGATGACCCGGTTTGTTGCATTCAAAACATCTTGGTTGGTCGTCTCCTTTCTCATGACTATCACCTTTGTTATACCCGGATTTCTTTGAAAAATCACCTTTCCTAAACTTGTTGAACCTCATGAATTTTTTGAATTTTTAGCAAGCATAACCATGTCTTCTTCATCGATTCATCATCGATTCAACCACTTTCTTTCCCGATTTAGAAGACTTTCCAAACGCAAGAGAGCAAGAGACCTTTTTCTTTTACCGCTTCTTTTTCTTGGGTTTTCTTAGCACCCAACACTACTTCAAATGCTAGAAGAGACCCAATTAAATCTTCATGAGGTAGAGTACCAATATCCTTAGCTTCAAAGTGATAGCACATGTCTTAGGAAAAAATTCACCAGTCAACGACGCAAGTATCTTTCCATTCAAGTCCTTTGTAGAATACTTTTTACCAAGTGCTCTCAAGTTGTTAACAATTAAATTCAGCCTCTGGTGCATGGCAAAGAATAGCTTTCACCTTCCTTCATCTTGAAAGCTTCATACTCGTAAGTAAGAACTCGGATTTTTGTATCTTTTACTTGGCTTGTACCTACATGAGTAGCTTCTAGACAATCCCAGCATTTCCTTAGCGATCGACAACCTTTTACCCTACCATATTCTTCTTCACATAGTGCAAGATGTAGAATGTTCATTGCTTTGGCATTCAAGGAGATTTTGTCAAGTTCGGACTTTCTCAATTCACTCAAGTCAATGGAATAAATATCTTCTATAGGTACTTCCTCACTTTGTACTGGTGGCTTGAGATTTGGTAGTATCTCCTCAAAGAAACAACACGTGTTTAGTAATCTTGATTCTCATAGGCGTGAGTGGTCCATCAACAATGATCCTCCATAAAGTGAAATCTATAGCTTTGCACATGACATTTCATTCGACTACTCCAATAGTCATAGTTAGTCCCATCAAACAGGGGTGGCCTATTGAAGGACATCCCCTCTTTCATAAAAGAACCCATAATCAAAAAATTGCGAGATGTTAAGCTCTATATGCAATTACTAGCTTTGATACCAATTGTTGGACTATATGATAACCTTAGAGGGGGGGGTGAATAAGGTTATATTCTAAAATGAAATCTTTTTCTTGTTTTCGAAAAATTTACGATGCAAGTTTAAATCAAATGCGGAAAATAAGATTTAAACTATATGCAACACCTAAACAAGCTATAACAATGGCGAAAACAATTACAGTGATATTGAAAAATTAGCGCGATAATATCAAATACAACGACAGTTAACAATAATAACGAAAACACAAAGTAGAGATAAGGGAAAGAAGTACACCGTGATTTTAGCGAGGTTCGGGATAAAAGCCCTACTCCTCGGCCTCCGGCTTTGCAACCTTTGGACTTTGGTAATCACCACTATATTGTGAAGATACTTCTTCAAAGTTTACAAGCAAGCAACTTCAAATACAACAAACCTCTCAATTTTCCCCAAATTGAGAACCCAAGCTTCCCGCTAAGGATTTCACCGATTCAATCTCCCGATTGAATGACTCAAGAACGCTATCCCAAGATTTCACAAACAATTCAATCTCCCGATTGAATTACCCAAGAGTTTGAACTCCTAGGATTTCTCAAAGAAACAAGAATAGCAATCTTACGGATCAAACTATGATCCAATCTCTCAAACAATATGATTCAAAGATTAAGAGAGATGATGTGATTGGAACCTTTGAAATTTGAAGAACGTGTAAAGATGAAACTTATGAAAGATCGGTTCTTCAAAGATCTTTTGATGCGATGGATTTGAATATGAAAATGAAAGAATGAAAAACCTTTAATTTGAAGAACAATAGAAGATGATTTCTATGAATGATCGATTCTTCAAAAACTTTTTCTTTTTGGTTTGACGGTTTGCTTTGTTTTTCACGATGAAATGATTTGTCAAAAGGGTTCGGTTTTATCGTGAAAACCCTAGAGCCTTTTATAGAGAATATGAAAATATGACCGTTGAAAAGATTTGTAACATCATGTTGTGATAAGTGAAGAATCGATTGATTTCTTGAAAGGAATAGGATGAAAATCGATTTTGCTTTCAAAAGAAAGTAAGAAATCGATTTCTTACTTAAAGAAATAAGAAGGAAATCGATTACTTGCTTGAAAGCAAGGAAGCCACAAATCGATTTCTTGCTTGAAAGCACAAAGTCATCAATCGATTGTTTTCTTTCTAAAACAAGTTCTTTTATAAACAAGCAAGCTATGAATCGATTGTTGGCTTTACTAAAAGAAGTGGGAAATCGATTTCTTTCTTCCAAGGAGGAGGGAAATCGATTTGTAGCTTTAAAATACAAAGGCAAATCGATTTTTGACTTTAGAGAACAAAGGGAAATCGATTTATGGCTTTAACAACAAGTAGAAACCAATTTCTAGATTCATGTACAAAATTCTTTACTTCAAAAACAAATTCTTTTAAAACTTTTCTTTAAAAACAACAAATCATGATTCAAACTATTAATTTAAAACAACTTGTGTCTAATCTAATAAATCATGATTTTATAGAAAACATTTTTCCAAGACAGCTTCTATTTTAAAAGATCATCTCTCAACTACAAAGAATCATAAAGTTTAAGTAGAAGAGACCTTACATATGTCTTAAGCAAAGCGAATAACAAATAAGTCCTTGGATGGATTTGGTCCTTGCTCACTTCACCTTTAAGCTTCTATCCTTTAACTTGACACGCCAAGCGCTTTGATCATATCTATGTGCATTGTTCACCTGCGCTTAGACTCACTGTAACCATTAGCAAACATATTGTAATTTGTTATCATACAAAACAAAGAGTGTTTGACCTTGGTTCAACAGAGGGATGATAAAGTAGGGTACCCATCAAGTTTGAATACATGACCGGACAAGTTAGCAGCTTGATTAAGAGCAGTCTTCCATTTCTGCAACCTCTGCATGTTATGGATGTACCTTTCCTTGTCATCTTGGAACTTCACTTCATGCTTAGCCAGTGATTCACCATAACTCCCAGTGTTACGTCGCAAGTGAGTAGGTTCCACGCCATAGAAAATTGGCAAAACAAGTCGATCCTTTGCCTTGGAGCACTCAATGATGTGTACAAGTTCGTCCAAACAAAATGAAGATTGAGCATAGTTTTCAGAGAAGACGATAATGGCAATCCTAGAGTCTTCAATGGCCTTGAGAAGTGATGGTGTGATTTCTTCACCTCCCTTAAGCTCTCTATCATCAATGAATGTACAGATTCCTCTGTCTTTTAGAGCCTTGTAGAGATTGCCGGTAAACCCATAGCGAGTGTCAAAGCCTCTGAAACTAAGGAAGACATCGTATTTGACTCGATCTAAGGAGGAGGAGGAGGGAGATGATTGTAGAGCCATGAGAAGAAATTGTAGTGATTGTGAGAGTATGAGAAGAATGATCTTGTGTTGCTCAATGTTAGGTCTGTGAACTAAAAGAATGGAAGCTGATAAGAAAATTGGCAACGAGGAACTTATAGATCGTATCCACTATATCTATTCATCAATAATGCAATAAATAAATAATACCATTGTACCCATCCTTCTTCCATGTGAGTTGTAGTTTAAAGTGAAAAAGCAAAGAATGATATTATTGTAACCAACGTCAGTGTATGCATCATGCAAAACATTTTAAAATGTCAATAAAAATTCTATATAATACAACACTTCTATATATATATATATATATATATATATATATATATATATATATATATATATATATATATATATATATAAGTGTGTAACAATATTAGGGCTTTGTGTGAAAATTTCAACAACCTTTAGGTGACAACTAGCCTATCATTATCAGTGTGTAACAATATTTTAAATTTGTATTTTGTATTCATCTTAATTTAACAGATAGACTAATTAAGGATTTTCATCATGTAAAGGATTTTCAAATTTCAATGAAAAATAGTTATACATCATTCTTTTTGCATTGTATCATCATTAAGCCTAAAGCTCATTTGAACTTTTGTGCCAATCTCATCTCATTCCAATAAAAGTTGTTATAGTGCCCCTTCTGTCAAGAATCATTTTGTCAAGAAACTTGTTTAGTAATTTATAGATATCTCTAACACCAATTTGCACAAATGTACATAATTAGGATTAGGATTAGGATTAGGGTTAGGAAGGGTTAATTTTCTCTCTTTTCTTCATAAGGATTGGTGAATCGAATGTCGTCCATGCTAGTTTTCTCCTTGAATACATGGATTCCACATTCTATAACGAGGAAGTGGGTCCCACTTCTTATGAAGAGTTCTTTCGATTTCATCACATGGTCTTCCCTGTCATTGTAGAACACAATCTCTACATGGATCCATTCATTTTTTAAAGAAAAGCAAAGGAGAAAGAAAAGAGAAAAACATGGCAGAAAAGAAAATCCCAGAAGTGTTGTTAAACACAGGACACAAAATGCCAGTTATAGGAATGGGAACTTCAGCAGACAATCGACCATCAAATGATGTTCTTGCTTCTATCTTTGTGGATGCAATTCAGTTGGATATCGTCATTTCGACACTGCTGCTGTTTATGGCACAGAAGAAGCCATAGGTATAGCTGTGGCTAAAGCTATAGATGAAGGTCTCATTAAGAGTAGAGATGAACTTTTCATCACTTCAAAACCATGGAACACTGATGCACATCATGATCTTATTGTTCCAGCTCTCAAGACCACATTAAAGTAACTATAAATATATAATCTCCTTCCTTAGTTTGTTTTTGTCTGCTGATATTACTCCCTCTGTTTCTAGCGCGGATCCTCGGTTGCGCGTAAAATGGTGTTGCGCCAGCAAGGACCATTAGATCTAGAGATCTCTAGATCTAACAGTCCTCACGGCGCAGCACCATTCTGCGCATAGCAGAGGATACAAATCCCGATTGTTTCGTATTAGTTGTTTTTTAAGGTTGTTTTGCACATACCAAGAAAGTCGTTTAATTTTGTTGTTAGTTTTATCCATATTATGCCTTTGATTGTTTATTATTCATCGCATTTATTTATCTCTCCATGATAAATAACTAAGGGTATGATTGGAAAACAAACCATTAATGTAACCGGAGACTATCAAAATGACAACTAAAAAGAAACAAAGCTCTTCTAAAAAACCGACAACTAATTAATATGAAACAGAGGCAGTAATAGTTTTTTTTGTTTACTTTTATGTTCTTGATATTAATGTTGTTTCTTTCTGTAGAGATCTCATTGTCTCTATGTGGGGCAACACGGTTTGGAGATTCATCAAGCCATTACGTCAGTTTTTTAACGTTACCCGGCCCAAGACAAAAAGGCATTAAAAAAAGTTGAGAAACCAACAGTTTTTTAACGTTACCCGACCCAATACGTCAGACCAGCGTGTATTTCCCTTATATACGCACCCAGCCGAACTGAGCCGTACCCGAGCCGCGTACCCAACGAAAAAAAAATGGTACGGATTCTATACGCACCAACGCTGCATGCAGACGCTGCATCGCATCGGCACCCGATCGCACTCCAAGATCGGGTGCTTCTCCCATTTTAGCGTACCGGTGCTTCAGAGGTAATCACACTAAATACAAATCAAAACCAAGGAGAGAATATGGAAGTAAAGAAAATCCCACAAGTTATACTAAACTCGGGACAGAAAATGCCGGTGATAGGGCTGGGAACTGCATCAATGTCTCCTCCAACACAAGAAGCTCTTACTTCCATCTTCATTGATGCTTTTGAAGTTGGCTACAGACACTTTGACACTGCTGCTTTGTATGGAAGTGAAGAACCTCTAGGAAATGTTGTAGCAAAGGCATTAGAGCTAGGCATTTTGAAAAGCCACGAAGAAGTATTCATCACTTCAAAACTATGGGCCAATAATGGTTACCATGATCTTGTTCTTCCAGCTCTCCACACCACATTGCAGTGAGTATGATGTTGATCATGTTCATCAGTTTGTAATCTACCTTTTGTTTTTTTTTTTCTATGTTTCTTTGAAACTGTACAGGAAGCTGGGGATGGAGTATGTAGGTATATTTGATTCATAGGCCAGTGAGGCTGAAACCTGAAGATAAAGCGATTTTTAATATAACAAAGGAGGATGTGATTCCATTTTGGGTGACTCCTTTGGTTTTGGCTTTTAGGTGGAAATGAGTCCATCATGGCAGCAGAAGAAACTCAGAGAATTCTGCATGCAGAAACGAATTCATGTAAGTGCATGGTCACCACTAGGAGCCTACAAAATTTTTTATGGTTCAAATGCAGTGATGGGGAATCCAATCCTTAAGGAAATCGCTTGTGCAAGACAGAAGAGCGTAGCTCAGGTGCTCTTACTGTCTCACTTATATTTCTGTAAAATTGATTTTAGTTAAAGATGAGTTTGAAAAAGAGTACTTGTTTGCATGTCCTTATTTTAAAAGCAAAATATGTAGTAATGTAAAACTCGATATAAAATTTCCAGATTAACAAAAAGGCAACATATTATCACTTTGCATTTGAGAGTTTTTGATTTGTAACATCCAAACATCTTCATCTTAACCAAAATCAGATTTACCTCTTCTAAACTAATTGGATGACGACCCCTGAAATATATGTATCTATATGAGTATGATTTTCTTTTCAACTTCATAGCAATTGCGTATGAAAACATCAAAGGTTGCCAAGTGCAAACCTGTCTGTCTAATAAGAGAACATTTGGTTATTATGTCTATGTTGTGTGTACATGATGTTAGTAGCCAGGATCTACTCATGAAAATAACTAAAGTGAAGAAGATATTAGAGAAGGGATCACTCAGACCTTAACTGAATCTCAAATTGTTTTCAAATTTTTAGCTCCCTTAAATATTCTTCATTTGCTGTTGCTTTTTTTCTTGGCTTAGCACAAATACAAGACCATTTATTTATACACATCATACTTCTTGACTGCACATGTAATTAATTTACTTAGATCCTACCAATATATGAATATACGGATACATGAATAATATTTTTTTGACTGGACAAAACAGAACTTACAGTTATCTTCAAGATCTCAGTGTTAAACCAGAAAGTCCTACAACTTCAGCATGACCTATGACGTATAGAGTCACACAACAGAAGACATTACAAAAAGAAATATACAAAAAACTCAAACCCCATTGCACAATAACATCAAAATTCACTTCAACACTCTAATCACAGGTAGCGTCAATTTTTAGATTTCAATCAAAATAAGAATAATAAATAATTGCATCCAAATTGGTGTCAGAAAACTAAAAACAAGAAGGAAGAAGAATTTCATATTTCTCTATATTTCAAATTACGAAATCGAGATAACTTTCAAACAAACTACATATATGTCATAAATCATAACTTACAAGAGTATTACCTTACTAACACACAATCTAATATTATTGTAATGGGAATGCCAAGTCAATTGGACACGTCAGTAGCAAACGTGATGTCACACAAGGAGAGGCGCGTGAGGAGCTGCGAAGGAGTGCACGCACGAGAACACCGAGTGTGAAATTGAGGGAATCAGTTACTGATAAAGGGAGGAAATGAAATGTAGTGAGGCATGAAATGTGTGATCTGTTATTCCCCTTTCTCTCTCTCTATAGTCTCTTGTATCACCTGGGCAGGTTCTGTACCCGAATGCCCTTCCTTCATACTTTCAATTTTCCTAAGTTGTACTGAATTATTTGTTGTATTACTACTTGAAAATCAATACATATCAGTACCATTTCTACTTTCCCTGTTAACTAGCATTACAGTTAGTAGATATACTTCATTGGTGCTTTCATCCCCAGTTATGGCCGATAACACTCGCTTTAACGAGCTGAACGGTGAAGTGCGTCGGATTGCAGAGCAAGTTGAAAAGAATTATGCTGAACTGCAAACTCAAATTAAAAAAGAAATGATCATATCATGAAAAAAGAAAAATCATTTATTGAAAAGCCCTTCAATCTCTGGAATTTAAAAATTAGAGTACACCTTTTTTTATTATTCATATATTGTAACACCCATCACTACACTGCCCTTACTAGATATGCATAAGGCACTAGTATTTCAATATTGCCATCACATGTCATTATAACAGCCAAATCTCTATTATCACAATCAGATAGTGCAAATATTGAAACTTCTATTTATATGATCAAAGCTAAAGAATGATATTTCAAGTCTATTGTATCACCATTAAGCCTAATTAGGCAATCAACAATATCATCGAATAACATAAGTTAGCAGCAGCCAAATCTCTATTATCACAATCAGCAAGCAGCACAGTACACCACCACAAGCAGCAACATCGGATTCACGAGACAAAACACCATCACAGTTTTCTCTTTCCTTCATAAGGATCGGTGAATCGAATATCCTCCATGTTAGTTTTCTGCTTGAATACGTGGATTCCACTTTTTATAAAGAGTAAGTGGGTCTCACTTTCTTCAAGAAGTTTTGATCTCATCACTTGGTCTATGTCATCCTCATAGAATTCAATTACAGCATGGATCCACTCATTTTCTAAAAGTGCTTCCCCTAATTGAGATTCCAGTCCCCTATCTTGTAGTCGCACATCAAATAGATATGTATTACTCGAATACATCCGGTAATTGACATCGAGATGAAGGGGATATTCATAGCCCTTGATTCTCAAATAGGCTCTTAATGGAAACACATCTTCTTCACAAATCTTTTCAGAATGAACAAAGAGAGCAATTGAAGGGACATTTTTGCGAAACCAAAAAGAAATTGATATTTCCTCACTTTGGTGCTCGAACCACTCTGGGATCCTCTCATCCTTTCCAATTGGGAAACGAAAGTCAGTACCTCCTTTCTCATGCAGTTCCTGTTAGTCATAAAAATAATTCATGAGTTTGTTTAGCATCATCCACTGTATTTTGAATTATGAAAATACTAAGTCAAAAAAACTTATGCTAGGTGAAAAGCCAAAACCTGATTTAGTAACATGCTACTATGCCACAAGGAAGTTAACAAATTGCAGCCCCAAGCATTCAAGTATTTTAAATTTGGCGGAATCCCTTCTATTTTTTGAAGGTAAATGCAATTCACAAAACTAAGCTTCGTTAAAAAGCCACATTCTTCAATGCATTTGGGGAGAATGGTGAAATCATTAATATCAAGGTATAACTCTTCCACATTGACGACCAACTTGAGAACTGTTGAAAGGATTTCATCTGATAGATAGCACCATAGGAGATGAAGAACTTTTATATTTGTAGATACCATGGAAGTGATGTTATCATTCTGTATTGGCAATAATTGACAACTGTTGAGAATCACCCGTGACAAATTTGGCATCAAGAGAATGCTAATTGGTACCCTAAATACAGAAAACCCACTTCCCCAAATTGTTAAATTGCAAAGCCCAGTAAGATTTTGAAATGAAGATGGCAACTCTTTTATGGAAGTGACATTAATATTAATATTTGTTATATTTTTCATCTCTCCTAATATTTTTGGGAAATTCTCGAGTCTATAACAAGATGAAAGTTCCAGCACTTGAAGAGAGGGCAACCTTTTTAGGGGTGGAAAACTCATGAGACTTACGCAACCCTCAACATCCAAGATTTTGAGTTTACTTAAAAATCCAACAGATTCATGAATTGTAATTAAATTAATACAATAACGAAACGAAAATACTTCTAAATTTGGGAGATTAGAGACATTAGGTGTATCTGATAAAAGAGCACAAAAATCAAATATCAAAATTGTCATATTCTCCAACCTCTGCATAAAGAAAAAGAAAAAAGTCAAATGAAATAATCTCAAAGGGAATTTAAAAATGACCAGGATTGGAATATAAAATTATGACACTTACCTTATTCAGAGAGATAGATGGTATGACACAGAAAGGATATCGATCCCATTTCAATACTCTCAAGCTATTTGGAAAATGTTGAGGATCTTCGAAAAAATGAAAACTGTTAGACCAATCACCATTAACAATAAGTGTTTTGAGATTTCTCATCTTCTTGAAGGCTTTTCCATTCCAATCTACTACTACACCTTTTGAGTGGCAATCCAGATATATGATTTCAATGTTACTAGTACCCTAGGAACAAAATAAGCATGAATCGATTCTGATGATAGGCAAGACTTCAAGCCACATATAATCAAAAATTAGGATTTAGAAAACAAGTATGACATAAGCATAAAATAGTCCAAAATAATAAATCAACATTTAGTTAAATAAAAAAATAAAAAACAAATCAACTATATCAATCTTACCGTATTATCTTCCAAAATCAGAACTATATCTTTTTGGGACCATAACCTCATCAAGTCCCCTGTGCTCTTTTGGTGATTCTTGTTGGACAATATCTTTACCCATATCTTTTATCAAGTCATGTAATTCCACGCTACCACGGTCAGTAATCTTTATGAGTGATTTTTCAACCAACACTTTGATAAGATATTTGATACAGTAACCATAATGAGCACAAAGTATACGTTCTACATCTTCCAAATGCTTATTATTAAAGCAACATGCAATGTCTAGAAAAACACTTTGCTCATCTTTCTCCAAAGCATCAAAACTTACACTAAGTGTCTTCTGGATATCTTTACTTGGATTCCTTTTATACCGAGCCAATGTAGGTTCCCATTCTTCAATCTTCTTTCCAAACAAGTTGGAACCCACAACTTCTAAAGCCAGTGGTAGGCCAGAAGCACAAGTAAAAGCACGCTTTAAAATGTCCTTATCACTTGGATCAACTTTGTTATTTCCAAAAGCCTTCCAACTCAACAACTCAAGAGCTTCATCCATATCTAACTCCCCTACTTCGTATGTTTTTTCAATCCCATGGCTTTTTAGTAAATGTAGGTCTCGAGTGGTAATGATGATTTTGCTGCCAGGACCGAACCAATCACGTCTTCCGACCAAAGCCGCCAACTGCTTCAAGTCATCAACATTATCAAGAATCAAAAGAACCTTCTTTGTCTGTAGCCTTTGCCTTATTACCGACATTCCGTCATTTACACTTCCTAACTTGATATCCACTCCGATTGTTCGATGAAGAAGTGTCTCTTGAAGGTTTTGAACTGGGTTTTGTCTCACATCATCAAGGAAACACGACGCTTCGAAGTGATTGAAAATTGAGTTATATAGTTCTCTCGCAAGTGTTGTTTTTCCAATCCCTCCCATGCCATGGATCCCTACCATGCAGACTCCATCATCAGATTCCATATTTAGTAGTGATTTCACTTGTAGAACTCGAGATTTGAGTCCAACGCGACAATCTTGAACATATAAAGGAGTGCAGTTGATCTTCTTGGAGACAATATCTACTATCTTTCCAATAAACTCGTATTCATATTCCTTCCTGTCCAATAAGATAATGCTTGAGTAGATGAATTGCAATCACACCCATGTATTGTTATTACAATTCAAATTCTTTTGACTTACAAGTCACAATGAACAAAGGAAAAGCATAAAAAATATTTGAATGGAATTGACAATTGAAAATTAAAGAAAGACAATATAATTAAGAATGGAAAACAAGAGGGATGATAGTAGGGTACCCATCAAGTTTGAATACATGACCGGACAAGTTAGCAGCTTGATTAAGAGCCATCTTCCATTTCTGCAACCTCTGCATGTTATGGATGTACCTTTCCTTGTCATCTTGGAACTTCACTTCATGCTTAGCCAGTGATTCACCATAACTCCCAGTGTGATGTCGCAAGTGAGTAGGTTCCACGTCATAGAAAATTGGCAAAACAAGTCGATCCTTTGCCTTGGAGCACTCAATGATGTGGACAAGTTCGTCCAAACAAAAGGAAGATTGAGCATAGTTTTCAGAGAAAATGATGATAGCAATCATAGAGTCTTCAATGGCCTTGATAAGTGTTGGTGTGATTTCTTCACCTCCCTTAAGCTCCCTGTCGTCAATGAATGTGTGGATTCCTCTATCTTTTAGAGCCTTGTAGAGATAACCCGTAAAACCAGTGCGAGTGTCAAAGCCTCTGAAACTGAGAAAGACATCGTATTTGAGTCGATCTAAGGAGGAGGAGGAGGGAGATGATTGTAGAGCCATGAGAAGAAATTGTAGTGATTGTGAGAGTATGAGAAGAATGATCTTGTGTTGCTAAATGTTAGGTCTGTGAACTAAAAGAATGGAAGCTGATAAGAAAATTGGCAACGAGGAGGAACTTATAGATCGTATCCACTATATCTATTCATCAATAATGCAATAAATAAATAATACCATTGTACCCATCCTTCTTCCATGTGAGTTGTAGTTTAAAGTGAAAAAGCAAAGAATGATATTATTGTAACCAACGTCAGTGTATGCATCATGTAAAACATTTTAAAATGTCAATAAAAAATTCTATGGAGGTGAATTTTCCGAATTTAGCGCAGAAAGTTGGTATTTTCGGTTCACGTTTTTTGAACCGGAATTATCCCCAGAAAAGGTAATTCAAAATTTTGTTTTTTAAATTAAATTTTTTGAATATTTTTTTAGAGAATTTCCTAGGTTCACATATTGTGAACCGGAATTACCTCTAAAAAAAGGTATTTCCGAATTTTTTTTTATATAACATTTTTTTAAATAGATGGTTAATTATTATGGATTTAACCGCTGCGTTTACGACATCTCGAGATATTTTCTACTCGAGATGCAATGACACGTTGGGCTAGAAGATATCCCGGAAAGCCAACGAGTCATTGTGGTTATTGTTCGACAGAGACGACGGAGAATGGGAAAGGGAAAAGAACAAGGTTGTTTATGGTCTGCGAGAGACGGCAGGCACATACAATCGAGTAGATGTTGGGTGTTCTGCTGGTAGACACAAGAGTTCGAAAAGATGTGGTTGTAGGTTTCAATTGAAAGCTAAACCAATGTTACCTCCTAGTTACGATTGGAAGGTGAGAGTGGTGGATGGGATTCACAATCATGAGCCTCATAAGACTTTGTTTGGAGCGGCTATATTTGGTAAGTTTACCAAGGATGAGCGGTCGATTGTTGGGGAGCATCTGTCTCTTTGGGAGTGAAAGCATCCAAAAGTCTTGAAGCATTAAAGACAGATTTAAGAACAACTTGAGCAACATTACTCGGTTGTATAGAACCCGCAACAATATCCTAAGGGAAAGAGAGGTAGTATGATCGAGATGCGTGCCTTATGACACCGATTCAGCGAACCATTACTTGTGTTGGGCGAGACGACTTAAAGGTACCGATATTGTTGAGGAGATCATGTGGTCACATCCTCGATAGTATCAAGTTATTGAGGATGTTTCCGATCGCTTTGATTATGGATCGTACTCTCTAGACCAACAAGTATGCATTGCCTCGCTTGAGATTGTTGGTGTCACTTCCAACCGAGTTGACATTTCTGCTTGCGCTTGCATATCCGTCTCACGAGCGCGTTATGATGACTACACGTGGGTGCCGCAGAGCCTCACGAGATTTGATCTTTGTGTGATATTGCACTTCCTCAAGTAAGTCAATGCTAATCGACTTTTTGTCATTACATTCATCGTTTTTATTTTTCCATTTCTAATAGAACGTGTGGATTGTGTTTCTCAGGTTATCCTCACTGATTGTGAGGAGGTTTTGATGAGTGCTATCAAGGTTGTGTTTCCGGAGGCAATGAATTTGCTTTGTCGATATCATATCAACAAAAATGTTCATGCTCAAATTAAGAAGCTGGTGAAGGGAGATAGAGTGGAGTCACTGATGACACTTTGGCATCATATGTAGTTGATGCTACATTTGATGATGAGTTTAGTGAGGCTTTGCATGATTTGGAGCAATCGTCTACTGACATACCCCAGCTTATTGCATATGTGAAGAAGCAATGGTTGTATCCTCACAAGGAAAGACACTATGGAAATACCACGACTAATAGGTACGCAAATTGTTTTCTTATGTGCTTTATGTATATGATTGTGGTTTCTTTGTTTTAATTTTTCCTTACGTGCCATAGGGTTGAGGCTGCCCATTGGGCATTGAAGAGATCATTGGGTTCTAGTGGTGGTGATTTATGCAAAAGCTGGGAGTCAATGCATGGGATGATCAATGCACAGATTAATAAAATTGTGGATTCTTTTCAAAAGAGCATCAACCGTATAGATGCCCAACACATCATTCCATTCTACAAGAATCTACACGGTTTGGTGTCAATTGAGGCGTTGAATCATATTGCTGGGGAGTTTGATAACATGATGGATGGTGTGGGCACGGATAAGAAAAAGTGTGCTGGTTGTGTCATTAAAGTTACTCATGGGTTACCTTGTTCTTGTGAACTTGGTAGGTTACACCTAATGGGACTACCAATACCATTGGACATTATTGACTCTCATTGGAAGAGACTCAGTTTGGAGGCAATGGATGAGAAGCGGATAGAAATAATAAACAAGTGTCAAAAAAATTTAAACGACAAAAAAAAAAATGTCCACGTGTCAAAAAAAATCGAGTAACAGATAGAAATAATAAACAAGTGTCTAAGAAATTTAATCGACGAAAAAAAATATGTCCACATGTCAAAAAAAATCGAGTAACGGATAGAAATAATAAACAAGTGTCAAAGAAATTTAACACTAAAAAACATGTTTTTTATGCCACTTTGGTGTACAATTACAGCTCGTAAATAATTTTGCAACTCGTCTTTTTAACCTCAATATCGTAGTATTATACTTTTTCTACAAGTTTGTAATTTTTAAAAAAAAATTTCTAGATTTTGCCGACCCTTTAAAGGGTCCAGATTTTGCCGACCACTTTTCATCAACGGTGGAAATCCATTCAAGGGTTTCATTTTTCCCTATAAATAGACCCTTCCATTTCACTTATTTCACACACAACACTCTCATGGACACTCTGAATACACAATACTCGTGATTACTCACTTCTCACCGCCTTCACCACTGGGCACAATCACAAACAGAGAAAATGGTGTCCATTTCGAGAGTCCAAACCCCATTTTATGCGAAGCTTAACGACGACATCACCTTTGAAGCTCGAAAGAAAAATAACAACGAAGGTGCAGCTGGAGGGTGACGAGCAAGAAGTCACCCGGATCATTTATCGCTACCCCACTATGGGCGATAATAATCGTGTTCAGTGGTCCACGATGGATGTGAAGAACAACGATGACGTTCGAGTGATGATGGACCGTTTTGACATATTTCAGATGCGAGTCCTATTCACCAGTATGTCGAAACCGTAAGGGCGATTCTTTGAGGTCCTTCGACGTCTCCAACCACCATCTCACTAGTTTCTACCGTGTTTTTATTTCGTTTGTTGTTGCGTTATGTTATTTTTTTCATCAATTTCATGTATTGTTTTGTTTCGTGATCGAAAACGCGTCTTTAATTAATTTTAATTTGTTTTTAATTAATTTTTTTTTCCAGAAATACCTTTAAAACGAGGTAATTCCGGTAGGGGGTTAAAGGTTTTCGAATTATTAAAAACTGAGGTAATTCCGGTTCACATTTTGTGAACCTAATTACCTCCGCTTTTGTAATTCCGAAAACCTTTAACCCCTACCTAATTACCCATTCACTAACGTAATTCCGAAATTTGATATATTGCTGGGGGCATTTTTGTCCAAAACGTAATTTATGGGGGTGGGATTGATAATGAGGGGGTGTGAAAAAAAAAGCCAAATTCTATATAATACAACACCTATATATATATAAGTGTGTAACAATATTAGGTCTTTGTGAAAATTTCAACAACCTTTAGGTGACAACTAGCCTATCATTATCAGTGTGTAACAATATTTTAAATTTGTATTTTGTATTCATCTTAATTTAACAGATAGACTAATTAAGGATTTTCATCATGTAAAGGATTTTCAAATTTCAATGAAAAATAGTTATACATCATTCTTTTTGCATTGCATCATCATTAAGCCTAAAGGTCATTTGAACTTTTGTGCCAATCTCATCTCATTCCAATAAAAGTTGTTATAGTGCCCCTTCCGTCAAGAATCATTTTGTGAAGAAACTTGTTTAGTAATTTATAGATATCTCTAACACCAATTTGCACAAATGTACATAATTAGGATTAGGATTAGGGTTAGGAAGGGTTAATTTTCTCTCCATGACTTTTCACAAAGTGATCCCTCAAATGGGGAAACACAACTTGTCAAGTTCTGCAAATATAGCTTAACATTTCATTAATTCACATTCCCTTCTCTATCTACTATGAGTAATGTTATATGGACAAAAAATTTGAGACAAATATAGACAAAAACCGATTCACAACATCAATTAACCAAGTTTTTTAGACTATTAACCAATCTGTCTTTTCAGAGTTTTTTAAGCCATTAACTAAAAACTTGGTTAATTGGTCACTTGGTTAATAGCCTAAAAAACTTGGTAATTGGTGTTGTGAATTGGTTTTTGTCTAAATTTGTCTGAAATTTTTTGTCTGAATATCATTACTCATCTACTATATCGAAAAGCTAAAAATGATGTAATCAAATTTAATGTTTTCAATCCTTCATTGATCGATCATCGCTACTTCAACACATCTTTAACCTCTTTAGAAGTGTCTCAGAAGTGTTCAAGGAGTGTCTAAGATGTGTCGAATCAAGGAAAAAAACGAATTTTTTTGGGATGCTTGTCTGAGCTATCGGACACGTGTCATACGTGTGCCAGACACCTGGACACATTTAATCTTAGAGGTGTCAGTGCTTCATTACTTATTATGCTTATGTTGTTTGTTCATGTTAGTAACCGTGATATACTCATGAACATAACTAAGTACTTGATCTGTAGTAGACCGTCCGTAGGGTAGAGAAGAAGATGAGTTTGCGTATGTTGATCGCCTTCAACACTTCACCCGGGTGTAGCTGCAAATGCACTCCGACGCCCAAGTCAGTGGGGGAGTAAAAAGCAGGAAATGACGTATGGGTCAGAAGAATTACTTATATATACTGTTTAGTGAGTGGTCATTAGCCGTCAGATCTGTACGGAACGATCTTGTCCGTTGATGGTAGGGTTAAGATCGTACTGATCACCCCTGGGGTGGTTTGGGCTGAGTAGTGTCTTTCCTAACCCACTGCTTCTCCCCCACCTAAAAAGACATGAGTTATTATTAGTGTAAAAACAATGTTACAGCGATCGTAGTGTAGTCTGCAAAATTCAAGTTTCTCATTATTAATACCGAATTGAAATACACTTTTGAAGATGCCTAATAAAATCTAATCATTATCCTAAATTTTCCAACATTACTAAAACCGTGTTTTGGTCATTACTAAAGCTGAATATATTCCAAATTGTGAAGTCAAGATAAAATTCAAACGTACTACATATCATATCATAATCATAAGTAAATACTATCAAGAGATTGCCCACCTATGCACCCACCTCAAACCAATCAAATAATTCCACATAGATCTCTGCATAAATACGTGGCATGTCATATAGACCGCCTCATTCAAAACTGTGCTCGAAGTGGCTATTTATTTGACATTAATAGGCCACACATTTCTCAAATTCGAAACTTTAAACTCAGATCCAACAAATACGCTCATCACCTTCCTGCGCAATCCAGTGAATTAAAAGTGTAACGGTCGTGGTTTAATCAGGTGTCTCTCCAGCACAATTCGTTGATAACACATCATCACACAATATGGTTCAGTTTGAAATTCAAAATAACAAATCTGTTGACTTCACACATTAATATTAATCATGACAAATTTTCATTCAAAAAAGGCACTATTTGGTGATGTTATGATGTAGCATGAATGCATTACCATTAATATTGCAACAATAAAACGTTACCCTAATCCTAATAATGCAAATTTAAATTTCATATTGGTGGACCCAATTGTATCTCTTTCAGGATTTCAGTATATATATTATACAGTGAAAATGGACTATATCACATACAAAATTTAAATTCCTATTTAACTTTGATTTAGTTTAGTTATTTAGTTGTTATATAACCTGCACAATCAAGTGTTTAATCAGACGTTGTGCATCCATCATCGAGGTTCTCTGTGTGACAGTGTTTCTCTTACTTTTCGTTCCTCTCTTTGGATTTCTGTTTATTTCGCTTCTTCTTCATAAGGTATAAGGTATAAGGTATGTTACTCTTATCTTCTTTTTTCTCCAATGCATATATAATCTTCTAACACATTCCATTGTCACATTTGTGTCCAAAGATAAAAATCATGCATGATGATACTTACAAGGTGTTTTTCTTCTACTATTGTAGGTCGTTGCAAAGACAAATGATCCTTTGCAAGGTGTTTTCCTTATGCTATTCCTCAACAAATTTTTATTTTTTTGTACTGGTGTTTAATAATTAGCAAAGTAGATTAGTATATGAAGTTATCAACTTATTTGTTTTGTTTTTTATACATATGTAGATCTCTGCAGATATTATCTGGGAGTCTTCAATAGCCTTGCCAAGTCTTGCTATGATTTCTTCACCTCCCTCAAACTCTCTATCATCCATGAAGGTGCGGATTCCCTTTCTATCAAGAGCTTCGTAGAGATTGCCACTAAAATTAAAGCGAGTGTCAAAGCCTCTAAAACTGAGGAAGACATCATAGTGGTATCCATTGGAGGAGGAGTAGGGTGATGATTGTCCAGCCATGGGATGAAACAATATTGATTGTGTTGAGAGTATGAAAAGAATTTGGAAAGGTGTCTGTGTGATACTTATGTTGAGTCTATAAAGTGTGAACTAAAAGAAGAGAAAGTGATGACAAAATGGACAACTTTTTAGTCTTCTTTTTTTATGAGTAGTCTATTCATTCACCAAATTGTAAAGTAAGCATCATCATTCAAATTGTTGATTTAACTATAGCAGAAGAAGCTAAAGCAACATAAATACACCCAGAAGGGTAGTTTGACGTGTAGATACAATACAATCAGCCACCAGAAAAGACTTGCATATATTGTAATCACAGTACTAAACACAAACCAAAACCAAGGAGCTAGAGAATATGGAAGTAAAGAAAATCCCACAAGTTACACTAAACTCGGGAAAAAAATGCCGGCAATAGGTCTGGAATTGCATCAATGGCTATTCTAACATATGAAGCTCTCCCCTCCATCCTCATTGATGCTTTTGAAGAGAGCTACAGTCACTTAGAAAAAGCTGTAGCAAAGGCTTTAGAGCTAGACCTTGTGAAAATGAGCCCATCATTTTAAGAAAAGAAACTCAGAGAATTCTGCATGTAGAAAGGAATTCATATAAGTGAATGGTCACCACTTCATAGCAATTGCATGAAAACATCAAAGGTAGCCAAATGCAAACCTATCTGTCTAATAAGAGAACATTTGGTTATTATGTCTATGTTGTGTGTACATGATGTTAGAGAAGGGATCACTCAGACCTTAACTGAATCTCAAACTGTTTTCAAATTTTTAGCTCTCTTAAATATTCTTGACTGCACTAGTATTTAATTTACTTAGATCCTACCAATATATGAATATACGGATACATGAATAATATTTTTTTGTCTAACTTTTCAACACAGTCCCTGAAAAGCATTTATAACACAAGTCGTGCCAACAATAAGAAATTCCAGCAAACAAAGTTTTCAAAAATATGACTTTCCTAAATTACTCATCAATAATGACTAGACAAAACAGAACTTACAGTTATCTTCAAGATCTGAGTGCCAAGAGAATAAAAGTATTCATATCTGTTGAATGTTTAACCAGATCATGTCCTACAACTTCAGCATGACCTACAAAGTGTAGAGTGACACAACAGAACTCAAACCCCGTTGCACAATAACTTCAAAATTCATTCACTTCCATCACAGGTAGCATAATTTTTCAGATTTCAATCAAAAAAAGGATGATAAATAAGGAAATCGCTTGTGCAAGACAGAAGAGCATAAATCAGGTGCTCTTATTATCTAACTCTTAGCATTGACAGAATGATTTTAAATGCATATGATTTTGTAAATTTAAGTTATGATATATCAATGTAAATCCAAAGTTGATTAAATTTTTCATAAAGCAACCACTTAAAAGGGGTGACACAATTTGTCAAGTACATATCTGAAGCGCAACATTTCTTCAATTAAACAATTCAATAAAAAATAACTCAGTAAGCTATGTTCACAATGCTGACTATTTTCAAAAACAAATTTAAAAAAAAAAAATTATTTGGATTAATGAGTGTGGAAGTATGATATAATGCTGTATGGAATATCCATATCTGATATTGACATCATTTCTTTTTTCTGCATTATTTTTTGGTGTGGACATAGTTTCTTGTAATCATGCAGATAGCACTAAGATGACTATAGTCTGTAAGAGCAAGGGGCAAGTGCCATTGTGAAAAGCTTTAACAAGGAAATGATGAAATCATACCTTGAAATATTTGATTGGAATATCGTCAAAACCAATTAAACCTTGATCCCAAGACAACTTCAAACCAACTACGGACAAATGATGTGCTGCTTGATTTTTCTTGCGAGAAGTGTGACTCCAAACAACTTCACCAGCAGAGCTGCAGAAAATATTTATCTCCCTCACCAAATTTAAACAAGAAAGATCGGGCGGACATTCCTTCGTCAACAACTGAATGGCAGATAGAGACTTCGATTCAACAATGACCTTCCTATAACCTCTTTTCCAAGCAAATTGGATACCATATAGAATTGCCTTTAACTCAGCATGTAGGATTGGAATTTGTCCAAGCTGTCCAGCGAAGCCACCCAGAAAAGTCCCCCGATGATCTCGCAGTACACCACCACAAGCAGCAACATTGGATTCACGATCACGAGACAAAACACCATCACAGTTTACTTTAACCCAAACCTCAGGATCGGTGAATAGAATATCCTCCATATTAGTTTTCTGCTTGAATACGTGGATTCCACTTTCTATAAAGAGCAAGTGGTTCCCACTTCCTATAAAGGGTTTTGATCTCATCACTTGGTCTTCGTCACGCTCATAGAATTCAATTACAGCATCGATCCACTCATTTTCTAAAAGAGCTTCCCCTATTTCAGATTCCAGTCCCTTATCTTGTAGTCGCACATCAAATAGATATGTATTATTCGATTTTATCCGGTAATTGAAATCATTGAGATGAAGGGGATATTCATAGCCATCGATTCTCAAATTGGCTTTTAATGAAAACATATCTTTTTCATGAAACGTTTCAGAATGAACAAAGAGAGCAATTGAAGGGACATTTTTGCGAAACCAAAAAGAAATTGATGTTCCCTTACTTTGGTGCTCAAACCACTCTGGGATCCTCTCATCCTTTCCAATTGGGAAACGAAAGTCAGTACCTCCATCCTCATGCAGTTCCTATTAGTCATACAAATAATTCATGAGTTTGTTTAGCATCATCAACTGCATTCTGAATTAAGAAATACTAAGTCAAAAAAACTTATGCTAGTTGAAAAGCCAAAACCTTATTTAGTAACATGCTACTATGCCACAAGGAAGTTAACAATTTGCAGCCTGAAGCATTCAAGCATTTTAAATTTGGCGGAATCCCTTCTATTTTTCGAAGGTAATTGCAATTGGCAAAACTAAGCTTCCTTAAAAAGCCACATTCTTCGATGCATTTGGGGAGAATTGTGAAATCATTGCAATTAAGGTATAATTCTTCCACATTGACGACCAACTTGAGAACTGTTGAAAGGTTTTCATCTGATAGCTTGCTATATCGGAGATGAAGAACTTTTATATTTGTAGATACCATGGAAGTGATGTTATCATTCTCCTCTATTGGCAATAATTGACAACCGCTGAGAATCACCCTTGACAAATTTGGCATCAAGAGAATGCTAATTGGTACCCTAGTTACAGGAAGCCCTTTTCCCCTGATTGTTAAATTGCAAAGCCCAATGAGATTTTGAAATGAAGATGACAACTCTTTTATGGAAGTGAAGTTGATTTTAATTTTTGTTATATTTTTCATCTCTCCTAATATTTCTGGAAAATTCTCGAGTCTATAACATGATGAAAGTTCCAGCACTTGAAGAGAGGGCAACTTTTTTAGGGGTGGAAAACTCATGAGCTTTTCGCAACCCCCAACATTCAAGATTTTGAGTTTACTTAAGAATCCAATAGATTCATGAATTGTAATTAAATTTTCACAACGACGAAACGAAAATACTTCTAAATTTGGGAGATTTGAGACATCAGGTGTATCTGTTAAAAGATCACACCAATCAAATATCAAAATTGTCATATTCTCCAACCTCTGCATAAAGAAAAAGAAAAAAGTCAAATGAAATAATCTCAAAGGGAATTTAAAAATGACCAGGATTGGAAAATAAAATTATGACACTTACCTTATTCAGAGAGATAGATGGTATGACCCGTAAAGGATATCGATCCCATTTCAATACTCTCAAGCTATTTGGAAAATGTTGAGGACCTTCAGAAAAATGAAAACTGTTAGACCAATTACCATTAACAATAAGTGTTTTGAGATTTCTCATCTTCTTGAAGGCTTTTCCATTCCAATCTACTACTACACCTTTTGAGTCGCAATCCAGATATATGATTTCAATGTTACTAGTACCCTAGGAACAAAATAAGCATGAATCAGTTACAGTATAGGCAAGACTTCAAGCCACATATAATCGAAAATTAGGAGTTAGAAAACAAGTATGACATAAGCTAGCATAAAATAGTCCAAAATAATAAATCAACATTTAGTTAAATAAAAAAATAAAAAACAAATCAACTATATCAATCTTACCGTATTATCTTCCAAAATCAGAATTATATCTTTTTGGGACCATAACCTCACTCACGTCCCCCAGGCTCTTTTGGTGATTCTTGTTGGACAATATATTTACCCATATCTTCTATCAAGTCATGTAATTTCACGCTACCACGGTCAGTAATCTTTATGAGTGATTTTTCAACCAACACTTTGATAAGATATTTGATGCAGTAACCATAATGAGCACAAAGTATACGTTCTACATCTTCCAAATGCTTATTATTAAAGCAACATGCAATGTTTAGAAAAACACTTTGCTCATCTTTCTCCAAAGCATCAAAACTTACACTAAGTGTCTTCAGGATATCTTTACTAGGATTCCTTTTATACCGAGCCAATGTAGGTTCCCATTCTTCAATCTTCTTTCCAAACAAGTTGGAACCCACAACTTCTAAAGCCAGTGGTAGGCCAGAAGCACAAGTAAAAGCACGCTTTAAAATGTCCGTATCATTTGGATCAACTTTGTTTTTTCCAAAAGCCTTCCAACTCAACAACTCAAGAGCTTCATCCATATCTAACTCCCCTACTTCGTATGTTTTTTCAATCCCATGCCTTTTTAGTAAATATAGGTCTCGAGTGGTAATGATGATTTTGCTGCCAGGACCGAACCAATCACGTCTTCCGACCAAAGCCGCCAACTGCTTCAAGTCATCAACATTATCAAGAATCAAAAGAACCTTCTTTGTCTGTAGCCTTTGCTTTATTACCGACATTCCGTCATTTACACTTCCTAACTTGATATCCTCTCTGATTGTTCGATGAAGAAGTGTCTCTTGAAGATTTTGAAGTGAGTTTTGTCTCACATCATCAAGGAAACACGATGCTTCGAAGTGATTGAAAATTGAGTTATATATTTCTCTCGCAAGTGTTGTTTTTCCAATCCCTCCCATGCCATGGATCCCTACCATGCAGACTCCATCATCAGATTCCATATTTAGTAGCGATTTGGCCTGTAGAACTCGAGGTTTGATTCCAACGCCACAATCTTGAACATATAAAGGAGTGTGATTGATCTTTTTGGAGACAATATCTATTATTTTTCCAATAAATTCGTATTCATATTTCTTCCTGTCCAATAAGATAATGCTTGAGTAGATGAATTGCAATCACACCCATGTTATTACAATTCAAATTCTTTTAACATACAAGTAACAATGAACAAAGGAAAAGCATAAATTTTTTTAATGGAATTGACAATTGAAAATTAAAGAAAGACAATATAATTAAGAATGGAAAAGAAGAGGGATGATAAAGTAGGGTACCCATCAAGTTTGAATACATGACCGGACAAGTTAGCAGCTTGATTAAGAGCAGACTTCCATTTCTGCAACCTCTGCATGTTATGGATGTACCTTTCCTTGTCATCTTGGAACTTCACTTCATGCTTAGCCAGTGATTCACCATAACTCCCTGTGTCATGTCGCAAGTGAGTAGGTTCCACGTCATAGAAAATTGGCAAAACAAGTCGATCCTTTGCCTTGGAGCACTCAATGATGTGGACAAGTTCGTCCAAACAAAAGGAAGATTGAGCATAGTTTTCAGAGAAAACGATGATAGCAATCATAGAGTCTTCAATGGCCTTGAGAAGTGATGGTGTGATTTCTTCACCTCCCTTAAGCTCCCTGTTATCAATGAATGTGTGGATTCCTCTATCTTTTAGAGCCTTGTAGAGATTGCCGGTAAACCCATAGCGAGTGTCAAAGCCTCTGAAACTGAGAAAGACATCGTATTTGACTCGATCTAAGGAGGAGGAGGGTGATGATTGTAGAGCCATGAGGAGAAAATGTAGTAGTGATTGTGAGAGTATGAGAAAAATATGAAAGGGTGTATTGTGTAACTTACTGTCAGGTCTGTTAACTAAAGAAGAAGGGATACTGATAAGAAGAATGTTTGCAACTTCCTTCCCATTTCCTATTCTATTTTACCGTGTGTGTGGACCAACAATGCACAAATATCTTGCGTCAAAAAAAAACAATGCACAAATATCTAATATAATATTAATATTAATATCATTGTACATTACAAGACAAGACATTTATATGGTGTTACTGTTGATTGATGGTCTGCCCTCGTGGGACCACATAATTTTTGAACTTTATTCCTCTTTGTGAGAATTTCATTATTATTACAATAATGTTATATGGACGAAGAATTTCAGACAAATATTAACAAAAATTAATTTATGACACTATTTAATTAAGTTTTTTAGGTTATTAACCAAATAACTAATTAACCAAGTTTTTAGTTAATGACTTAAAAAATGCTGAAAAAACGGGTTGGTTAATAACCTAAAAAACTTGGTTAATTGGTGTTGTAAATTGGTTTTTGTCTATATTTGTCTAAAATTTTTGTCTAAATATCATTACTCTTATTATTATGAATAATAATAGTACCGAACAAATAAATGAATGTGTGTGGAAAGCTTCAGTATTGTGGGGTCTAGCTTGTGGAAATTTCAACAATGAGAAGACCTCTGTCGACGCCATTTTACTTTGTCATTATTTCATTTCATGGCACCGACGGATTTTTTTTTATTACCCCCTATATTCTTTTTATTATGGGTGTTCAAAACTGAACCAAAAAAATAAATGCTGCAAATCGAATCAAAACAAACCGAAAACCGCAAAAAAACGATTTCTATTGATTTTGTTCGGTTTTTTTATTAGTGAATCACGCGATTCGATTCAGTCTGTGGTTTTGATTACTGAAATCGAACCAAACCAAACCAAACCGTAAAATCCTATATACAAAAATAAAATTAGACAAAACAATATATGTAGGAAATAAGAAAAGCGGTTTATTTAAGAGGTTGTTTCTATTAGCTTATTTTTTAGCTTATGAAGATAAGTAAATTTTCATGTTAATTCATAAGTTACTCACTAAAAAATTGTATCTCCCTAAGTTGTTTTTCGATAAGTTCAAAATAAGCTCTATCAAAATAGGCCCTAAATTGTGTTTTATCTCGTTAAAAACCGAAGCAACCGAACCAATCCAAACCGCACTGGTTTGGTTTGTTTAGGTTTATTTTTCGTAGCCAATCAAACCAAAAACCCGCATCAATTTTTACTCATAGTTCGATTCGACTTTTTTTTTCAGCCAAACCGAACCAACCCGCACCGCACACCCTACCTCCCACCCCCATAATTGGTTTTTTTTCCAATAATACCACTCTCATTTTCTCAAAAACAGATTTGGCCCACCAATTTTGAGTTCCCCGAAGTTTTTTTGGTATTTCTGGGAACTTTTTTTCGCTTCCCGGATTCACAAAAAGCTTAGTGATTTCCGCTCAAAAATTGCAGCACACCAGATTCAGCACGCTCAAGAGGTAAATTCGGTTGGTTTTTTTTATATTTTTCCGAAAATACCATTTTTAAAGGTATTTTCGGTTCGTTAAAATGCACACGATATATGTATTGCTTGCTGGCTTTATCAATGCTTTAGAATATTTTAAAATTGTATTCTTATTTATTTATTTGAGTGAAACACTTAGACTAAATTGTATTTTTATGGTGTTTTTCTTTTCACCAAAATTAATTGTTCACTCTACAATTCTATGTACACTATAACACCATCTTGCAATTGTATTGAAACTTCTATTTATTTATTTATTTATATTAAAATTTAAAGAATGATAATTCAAGTTTGCATCATCATTTAACCTAATTAGGCAATGAATAACAAGATACAAAAACAAAAGTTAGATAATCTGAGAAAGCTTACAAACGTAATACTAACTAATGCATATGCAAATGTTACTCAAATGAAAAATATATAGTTGTTCAATCATTCCTCAACTAATGAGAGAATAGCAACAAGGTAACATATAAATTGTTTTTTTATTAAATAATAATAAATGAGTGGTTTACTATTATTTTGTTTTTTCTTTCGTCGTTTGAGTGCGGTGTTATTGGTGTTAAATCAAATGCTTGTGCGGCGTTTTTGACTTCCCGCCTTATTACGATATTCGTTTGATTCGGATCGACAAAACAACTTCGATTGATTGTAGATTCAACCAATGACTTGGGTCTCAAAGCTACAGATCCGGAAGCATGGGTATTCCAGTAACTATTATTTTGTCAAATTTGTAGGCATTTTGCCATTTTATGCCATTAACTTGGATGTTGTGAGTTTGTTCGCAGATTCATCCTTTTTGTTTTTAGTGATGCTGAATTTGTGTTATCTTCGATGTAACCTATTATTTAAATTAATGAATATCTTGTTTGAGTGAAAAAAGAAAATTTTAATTATGTCATTAAAATTAAAATATGAAATAAAGAATATTATTGCCCTACCATATGTGTGAAAAGCAATTTTGTCAAAACAAAGATGTGTGAAAAGCAGTTGGCCACTTTACTTTGTCATTATTTCATTTCATGGCACCCACCACTTTACTTTGTCCCTCAACAAATCTTTGTTTGTAGATCCGATGTGGTGTAATCACACAGTTGGAATAATTCATTTTAGTTACATAAAGTTCAAGGAAAATTGATTAAGGGTGTATTTGATTATTTAAGCGAAGTAAGGTGACGGAGTGACAACTCAGGTTGATCTTCTGTTTGATTTGAAAACTATCCACTAACAGAAATGAGGGAAGGGGACTGGATAATGACTCAAATTCTTCTACCTCACAAAATCATAGTACAACTTTCTGATCACTCAAAAAAATACCAAAAAAATTTTATTTCCTATTCAATAATTTTTTCTCTCCTCTATTCTCCTCTCTCCTCTCTCTCTATCCCATTCTTCTCTACCTTTTTCTCTATCTCTAATAATACTTTCTCATAGGCAAAATTACACCCAATTGGTCATTTAAGTTATTTAATTGTAATGAGTTGATCCTTTAAGTTTTTTTTTCAGTAACACTTAGGTCCTTTAAGTTATTTAATTGTAACAAGTTGGTCCTTTAAGTTACATAATTTGTACACCATTAGTCATTTTTTCATTTTCGGTTACAAAAAAAACCCAATTTCCACTAACAGCGTGGGTGGTGTGGATGTAGCATATATGTCATCTGTCTTGTAACAATTTTGTCATTTAATACTACCGTCACGTAACAATTTGGTCCTTTCAACTTAAATGAAAAAGAAGATGAACCATTTTTTTAAAAAAAAATTAAGTTGAAAGTTCTAAATTATTACATGCATGATGATGAGTCTTAAAGGACCAAATTCTTACAAGATAGATGATATGTAGCCTCTGTCACGCCACATCATCACTCAAGTTAGTGCGAATTGAGCTTTTTTTAATAAAAATGAAAAAATGACTAACTGCAGTACACATTATGTAACTTAAAGGACCAACTTGTTACAATTAAATAACTTAAAGGACTCCCACTGTAATTTTTTCTCTCATATTATGACTTATCTCCTTCATCTCTCTTTCTCTCCCCCCCTTGCTACCTCTCATCTCTCTTGTATTTTCTCATCTCATGATCTCTCTCCCCCATCTCTCTCTTTCTCTCTTCTTCTTCTTCTCTCTCTCTCTTCCATCTTCTCTATCGCACGCTTTTCTTTATAATTTTTAATTACATTATAATATATGTTATATAAAATCATTAGAAACATTACAAAGAAAAAAAAATCAGAGTAAAACTTACATTTTTTTGCTTGTGTTGTACATTGTTCACCAAACAATGTACTGAACAAAAGTTTGTCCAATGTTGTCCAGTCCAGTTTAGTACTGTCCTATTTGCAAATCAAACAGACCCTAAAGAAAGAGTGAAAATCCAATTTCGTCTATGACAAATATTCCGGTGTCTAATTTAGTTTCCAAAAACAATTAACATCAAAATAAGTCCCCTATATTTACTAGCGGACGACACTTTTAGTCCTCTGTTAGATTCTCACTGAAATTCAGTTGTTTGGTGACATGCATGTCGCGTTAATTTGCTGATGTATCCGTTAGAGTCGCCCATGTGGTCATATATTTAAGTGAGTGAAATTTTAAGAAACCCAATTAATTCCCTATTTGAACCCTAACCCCCTACAATAGAATCCTCTTCCCCTCCCTCCCCCTCTACTACGACTTCACCTACAGCCCTACTTAGGCCCATAATGCCCCCAATTACCTTCCATATTATTTTAATTCAATCCATTCAACTAATGCTGCCACTTTTTCCTCAGGTATTGTTTTTTCTATCTCTCATTTTTGTCAGATGATCATGTATCTCCCTCCCACAAAACCTTTGTCTAAGCTATATCCAACCTCATTGAGCCTTCCTTATATGCTCAAGCCATTAAGCATAATTGTTGGAAGGAAACCATCAATAAAGAAATCCAGGCCTTAGAGGATAACAACACCCGAACCGTCACCCAACTATCTTCTAGTAAGAAACCTATTGGATGCATATGGGTTTATAAAACCAAACTTAAAGCTGACGGCTCCCTTGAAACATACAAAGCATGCCTTGTGGCAAAGGGTTTTACACAAAACTTGAAGGTGTTGCTACTCCGAAACCTTCTCTTTGGTAGTTATTAAAATTAAAAACGTGAGACTGGTATTAACACTTGCAGTAGCTTGCAATTGGCATTTATGTTAATAATGTCTTCATTCATGGTGACTTGCATGAAGAGGTCTATATGTGTGTTCTCAAGGGTTTGAAACTTCTGATCCTAATATGGTTTGCAAACTTCATAAGTCTCTCTATTGGTTGAAACAGACCAATAGGCAGTGGAACTTCGAATTGGTCTTTCTTCTCACCTCCATCAAATTTGTATGATCCAAGTCAGAATACTCTCTCATGGTCAAAACCAATTGTTCAAAAGTCACTGTGCTCCTCATATATGTTGACGACATCATTCTCATAGAGAACAACTTAGTTGAAATCCAATCGATAAAGTTTTCCTTGATGCTACCTTTAAAATCAAGGATTTAGGGCTTCTAAAGTTTTTCCTTGGCTTAGAGGTATCCCGGTCCACACAAGGAATAATCTTTTCACAAGGAAAATATGCTTTTGAACTTACAGTCGTCGACGCAAGCTTACTTGCTTGAAAACCGCTCTACACCTATGCCCTTGGGCTCAAGCTCTCTACTACTAATGTAACCCATTTGGATGACCCTTCTAGTTACAGAAGACTCATTAACCGCCTTATATATCTCACTAACACAAGGCCAAACATCTTCTTTGTATATTTCTTAGTACTTCCCTCATCTCATGGAAGTCCAAGATGAAGACCTTCATATCTATGCGATTAGGAGACATATAGTATCTGAACATCAACACTGTCATTCCTAAAACAAGCTAGGCCTCCGGCACGAATCTTTCTTTCTTGTCTCAGAAAGGAAAACAAGGTTGAGCCCTTTATCTCTACTATATGTGACAACCGGCCTGCCATTCAGCTAACTTAGAGTCCCACATTCCATGAGCGAACTAAACATATTGAGCTTGACTATCAGTTAGTTCGTGACAATGTCCAAGCAGACACCATTCATCTCATGCCCATTCCTACCGCTTGTCGACATTCACACCAAACCCCTACAACTCGCCTCTTTCTGAAAATCTGCTATCCACACTAAACATATATGCAAATATTTACAGTCCAGCTTAAGGAGGGGTGTTAGATGTATTATTGTAATTAGAGATTTATCTATTTTCAATTATTTAGAATTCAATTTAGTTGTTCATAATTAGGTAGTCTTGTAATTAATGAAGATAAGATTCACTTTTACCAATTAACAAAACACATCATAGTCGAGTCTAATAGAGGAGGAGGGCGATGATTGTAAAGCCATGATAAGAAATTGTAGTGATTGTGAGAATATAGAAAATATGAAATTGCCACCCATTTTCTCTTCATTAGATAAAATGATGTTAAAATCACCAAGCAACATCCATTTGTCTCCATTTTCCTCACTAGCCATACACATAGAGAATATAGAAAATATGAAATTGCCAACCTATTAATCAATTCACATGTCTTTAATTTATTGTGAGTTTTGGGGAAGCCATACACACCTGTGCATCTCCAAGCTTTTTCATTTGTGTCTAATCCCACCTTCATATCTATGTGATTAGGAGACATATATAGTATCTATCTGAACATCAACACTGTCATTCCTAAAACAAGCTAGGCCTCCGGCACGAATCTTTCTTTCTTGTCTCAGAAAGGAAAACAAGGTTGAGCCCTTTATCTCTAATTAGCTTTGACAGAGCTCTTACTGTACGTGGATTCCCAAAGCCCCCGACAATTTCATGCTAGGAAACTCATTGGTTTTGATAGGCAGAGCACACTGTTATATTTTTCTCATCACAACCAGAACAATTTGGTAGCATAGTATGAAACACCATAATTGACAGATAGAAACCAAATACATCACCCAAGGATGGCCTCCTGATTTACAAGTGCTTATACAGTTGTGTCAATTTTACATGCTATAAGCAGAATATTGTAAACTTGCAAAAACAACCTCCATAGGATCTTGTATAAAGTCTCATCTGATCAAAGACAAGAGCAGTGCATTAAGTACTATACTAACAACGTTAACAACGGTCGGATACCACACCAGAAGCACGTGAGAACCAAGGTCAGTCATGACTCTTGCAAAAGGATCTCATAAATGTCGGTTCTTAGATTTAGTTCTTTATCCCGCATTACTTCCTGTAGATCAGATAGTTCTTTTCCAGTAAGGATAGAGTTTAGTTTGAGAAAGCCGTCCAACCATAGCTGTTTCGACCTGGTATGAACATATTACATACACAAATTAAACAATAATAACAGCAGCAACAACTAATACAACAGGAACAAAAACGTAAACACATTTCATTATGAAAATATTAGTAAGAAGGAAATATCATTCGTTGTCTAAAACACGAGTTCTCACCATGGGCAGGCATGGATAGCACGAAAAGAAAACACGTCGAGCAGCAGAAGGATCACCTGCAAACTTCAATTCATACCCAATGTAGGAACGCCACAGCAAAACTGAGCTGCAAAGCATATCATTACCCAATGCTCTTTCAAACAACCCACGGATTCTGTGGTGTGGGCCACCTCTAGACATCTCATATGACAATGCAAAAAGCCAGACAACTACAGATGGTTTCCTGACAACGTACAGTAAAAGAAGAAATGGATGTTTAGTTTATAGTAAAAGTTGAATAAACTAGAAAAAGAAGAAATGGATGGTCTGAAATTGCACACGCCTTAATGCAGAAAACGTATCATGTTACTGTTGTAAAAGGAAACATGCAGTCAAAAAGAGAAAATAAATACACGATTCGTTTTATCAGATATAAAAAGGATTTATAATTCAGAAGGAAAATTTGATAGGAAGAGAAGGTTTCTTTATGCCTTCAAGTTCATACATATAAAAGTTTTCAACAGAGGTACCATTGTTTTGAAATTTTCAATATTTATTAAAGTATGATATCAGATGAAGTTTCAAACTAATTTCACCTGCCGGACAAAATCTACAAATTTTCATTATTGGTCTTAATACTCTCCCTAAAAAAATGACAACTTATGCATGTTTGGCAATATATTATTTTGAATAATCGTTTTATTTTTTGAAATGTCTTTCACAAAGCTTTTATGAACCCAAAATAAGTTAATCCAAATACACCATATGCATGTTGACTCTGGTAAAAAACAAGTGTGAAACCTTCTTCCACAGATAAGGATCTTACTTGTAACACCAGTCATCTAGAGTCCGCCGCAATTTATTTGACGTTGTGTACAAGTGGCCAACCTCCACTACCCCTTTCAGAAGCTCTGGATTGAAGGGATATATCTGGAGGCCCAGAGAGATGGATTTCCAAACTTTCATCAGACTCGATTTCTTCTGATGTCTCTGAAGCATTCTTATGTAATAGTTAAACAAAAATTCAAGTTGATAATTATGGCTTCTCCTATCTGCAGGTTGCAAGCTAATAGAGTATAAGTAACAAAATAAACGCTTATGCTGCAATAGAAAACATCGACATTAACCATTTACATGAGATGCCAAAACCAACCATTTAGCTCATTGAAAAAACCCCGATCTAAAATCAAATCAATGTGTTTGGGTGAAAAACAAAAGGAAGACAAAGGGAGGGTGTTTGAGTGAAAAACAAAAGACAGAGGGACGAGAGAATTAGAGGCGAGAGTGAATCTCTCTCATTTGGTTTAGCAAAGAAAGAGAGGCGGGAGAAGATAAATTATGGGCCCATGGCCTTTGGTAATCCAATACTGCCCTTTCATATATCCTTCAATATTGCCCTTACATCAAATCTACTCCTGTTCTCACCACATTCTCTATTCTAATACTCTTTCTCACCTCTTTCTCTCTTTTCTATTTCATCTCACAAGTAAATATAGCATTAATGCCATTGACACAAGTTTATGTAACTATATACTTAATTAATAATCATAAACGTACCAAATTTTATCTCATCAACTACATGTATAAACTTCTTCATAAACCATTAATACCCTCACAATAGGCTATAAACTATATCAGTCAGAAGTCCAATTCAATCCCACCCTACAAATAAATAAATAAATAAATAAATAAATAAACAAACAAAAACATAATAAGTGGGGAGAACAAGCCTAATTTTTCTACTTAACTTTCAGATGTCTACACTACGAGCTAATAGTGGCAAACTAGTAGCAAAGAAGATTATAAAAATCAAACTAGGAATGTTTAATTGAACTTTAAAACAAAAACACACTTGTCTGGCTGGTATTATGTTTTAAAAAAGGAAGACCAACAAGTGAAGATACATAACCTGGAAGCACCATTGTAAAAGCCTGATCCAAAACTTCAATAGCCGCATCACATCCAGTGGTTAGCTCCTCAAACAATGCGGCAGAACATACTAGAGCGACAGACTGGTCATTTATTATACCACGAACCCAAGATGATCGTACTGTTCTCAATTTTTCTTTAAACCCTTGATGTGCTCTAAGCAGTTTCAAACTTGATGCTTGACCCTTAAATGGGGTGTATTTTGTACCATTTCCTAAGCAAGACAATATATGTATTGCACGATTTGAAGATTCGCGATCACCATCAGTGTTATTCGCAAGCTCCACCTCAGCATACCAGAAATATAGAAGAGGGGCACTGGACTGTATTTCCTGCTCCATAAAGTTACGGAATGCAATTAACAAAAAGAATAAAAGGGGGATGCCCTGTATATATAATGAGTGCCACAATTTTTTATACAGAAATAGATATTTTGGAATATATGTGTGGGTGATGTTAACTTACGTTTAAGTGTAGATTAACATCTTCTGCATGTTTAACAGAAAAATGTTGAGTGAAGGCACTCTTGTTTCCTTAAAGCAGACTTTGATGCATTTTTTATTAAAAATAAATGAACTTAATCAGGAGGGGAAAAAAACTAGAGAGAAAGGAAGATATGAGAACCTCCTACAAAATGACCACCTAAAAAACGAGAAACTCAATGAACAAAGCTGCTCAATCCCTTAAAAATGTTAGTTTAACTGCACTATTAATAAGGTCATGAGCTTTGAACCAAAACAGCAACTACTTTCTGCCTAAGTTGTTTCAATAACATTATAATTATCTTTTCTACCTTACAACGATATCTACATGTGAAGCACCAACGAGTTCTCATACGGCCATGACAATTTACGTTAACAGCCTGAGGTTTTTAATAGATTTGGACAAGCAACTCTACAATTTCTTTGGCACGAGATGCTAATACCAAAACAGCAACTACTTTCTGCCTAAGTTGTTTCAATACAAAATACTTTTATCTGCCTAGGTCTATTTCAATTTTCAACACACAATACTGTCATATGATATGCCTAGGTCCTTTCAATGCATGACTTCAAATTTTAAAAGGGAAAATACACATTTAGTAAGCTTTGTGAGGAAAACTGTTTTCAATTATAATTTAAGAAATTTCAATCGAACACATGGGAAAAAAACTGCGGCTAACAGAAACGTTGAAGTCCATTATGTTTTTACATCTGAATATTATCTGATTCCACTATATCGTTAAATTTAAAATTTTAAAATATCAGTTTAGTAGTATTATGATATTTTAATGGCACTAGTTGTAGATGCTAATTTCTTTCAATATATTTAATTATTTTACAGAAAAGAGCAAGAAAGTAGCGAAAGGAAAATGAATACCTGTCTATCACTTTTTAAGAGAGACTTTGCTAAAGTTCGACATGGTGTAACCACACAGTTGAAAGAGTTCATTTTAGTAGCATAAAGCTCTTCACAAATAAGAACTGCTTCTTCCAAAATGTGATTACGGGGAAAAACAGTTAAACAGAGTAAGACTGCATTCCGTACAAATTTCATAATATCAGCATTCCTTGTAAAACTGCCTGAAAGTAATTCAAAAGTGAACCAATAGGACTGTTTTGATCTTTTGTCAAAACTTTATGGATGCATTTCAACTTCTCTAACATAGAATCTGGTAGATCCTCCAAGCTAAGGGTGTTCTCCGTCCAAATTGAACTGTTTGTGCAAAACCTACAAGAAAGATTAAGCAAAACAAAAGACATCAACACTATAACACAACTAAGTATAAGCAAGGAGCCACTGAGGAGGGGAAGACCGGTAATAATAGCAACACACATGCATAACTATCAGATATGAAAGGTAAAGAGATCTGACACTTCCCACCAGCAGCCATGGAAAACTTATCCTGACCTTCAATTTTCAACTTAAGATAAGATTTTTTGTTGACAATAACAATTTAAGATAAGATGGAGAAGGCAATCAAAGAAGTTGTGATCTCATACCACATATAAATCAAAAGAACCTTCTTTGTATATAGCCTTTGCTTTATTGCATTTTTATAGAGGGAACACATTTTTGGCTTCTAATTACCACAATCAGATAGTGCAAACATTCAAACTATTATTTATATTATCAAAGCTAAAGATATTTATTGTTGTTGCATCATCATAAAGCCTAATTAGCCAATCACCAAGATAATTGAACAACATAATTTTGCAGCCTTGACTTCCTGATTTTCTATTCCAACATATATTTACAAACACGTAGCACATTCAAATACATCACCCAAGGATGGCCTCCTGATTTACAAGTGCTTATACAGTTGTGTCAATTTTACATGCTATAAGCAGAATATTGTAAACTTGCAAAAACGACCTCCATAGGATCTTGTATAAAGTCTCATCTGATCAAAGACAAGAGCAGTGCATTAAGTACTATACTAACAACGGTCGGATACCACACCAGAAGCACGTGAGAACCAAGGACAGTCATGACTCTTGCAAAAGGATCTCATAAATGTCGGTTCTTAGATTTACTTCTTTATCCCGCATTACTTCCTGTAGATCAGATAGTTCTTTTCCAGTAAGGATAGAGTTTAGTTTGAGAAAGCCGTCCAACCATAGCTGTTTCGACCTGGTATGAACATATTACATACACAAATTAAACAATAATAACAGCAGCAACAACTAATACAACAGGAACAAAAACATAAACACATTTCATTATGAAAATATTAGTAAGAAGGAAATATCATTCGTTGTCTAAAACACGAGTTCTCACCATGGGCAGGCATGGATAGCACGAAAGAAAACACGTCGAGCAGCAGAAGGATCACCTGCAAACTTAAAAACTGTTTTTAGTTTTAAAAAAATTTATAAGAACAAATTTTTGTTCTGTAAGACAGAAAACAGTTTTTAAAATCCAAATCAAGCAAAGCAGGCCCAAATTGTCTTCAAAATTTCAGTATTATCAATAAGTTACGCAGATAAGGATCTTACTTGTAACACCAATAAAAAGAAAACAAAATAATAGGTCTGGGAACTGCATCAATTCCTCTTCTACAACAACAAGCCTTTATCTCCATCTTCATTGATGCCTTTGAAAAAGGCTACAAACACATTGATCCACTTGCCAGTGATGTGGCTGAATCCTGAAACGGAAGGATTATTAACATAGCAAATAAGGATGTTATTCTCTTTTACATAAAATGATGGAAGAGTGTCACAGATTGAGATTTGCAAATTCTATTGGTGTCAGCAACTTGGAAAATACACTGTTTCATAGGTTACTTAACTTTTGATACAGTAATGAAACTTTATTGGGTGACTCAAGTGAAATTATATGACTCAAATTATTGTAATGTCGCAGATAGCACTAAGATGAATATAAGAGCCAGTGTGAAAAGCTTCAACAAGGAAAGGATGAAATCAAACCTTGAAATATTTGATTGGAATATCGTCAAAAACAATTAAACCTTGATCCCAAGACAACTCCAAACCAACTACGGACAAATCATGTGCTGCTTGATTTTTCTCTCGAGAAGTGTGACTCCAAACAACTTCACCAGCTGAACTGCAGAACATATTTATCTCCCTGACCAAATTTAAACAAGAAAGATCGGGCGGACATTCCTTCCTCAACAACTGAATGGCAGATAGAGACTTGGATTTAACAATGACCTTCCTATAACCACTTTTCCAAGCAAATTGGATACCATATAGAATTGCCTTTAACTCAGCATGTAGGATTGGAATTTGTCCAAGCTGTCCAGCGAAGCCACCCAGAAAAGACCCTTGATGATCTCGCAGTACACCACCACAAGCAGCAACGTCGGATTCACAAGACAAAACACCATCACAGTTTACTTTAACTCAACCCAAAGGATCGGTGAATCGAATGTCCTCAATGTTAGTTTTCTTCTTGAATACGTGGATTCCACTTTCTATAAAGAGTTTTGATCTCATCACTCTGTTATACGCGTAGAATATAATTACAGCATGGATCCACTCATTTTCTAAAAGTGCTTCCCCTAATTGAGATTCCAGTCCCCTATCTTGTAGTCGCACATCAAATAGAAATGTATTATCCGAACACATCTGGTGATTGACATCATGAAGGGGATATGTTGCATAGCCATCAATTCCCAAAATGACTCCTAATGAAAACTCATCTTCTTCATGAAACGTTTCACAATGAACAAAGAGAGCAATTGAAGGGACATTTTTGCGAAACCAAAAAGAAATTGATCTTTCCTCACTTTGGTGGTCGAACCACTCTGGGATCCTCTCATCCTTTCCAATTGGGAAACGAAATTCAGTACCTCCTTTCTCATGCAGTTCCTGTTAGTCATAAAAATAATTCATGAGTTTGTTTAGCATCATCCACTGGATTTTGAATTATGAAAATATTAAGTCAAAAAAACTTATGCTAGGTGAAAAGCAAAAACCTGATTTAGTAACATGCTACTATCCCACAAGGAAGTTAACAATTTGCAGCCTGCAGCATTCAAGTATTTTAAATTTGGCGGAATCCCTTCTATTTTTTGAAGGTAATGGCAACCAGCAAAAGTAAGCTTCCTTAAAAAGCCACATTCTTCGATGCATGACTTCAAATTTTAAAAGGGAAAATACACATTTAGTAAGCTTTGTGAGGAAAACTGTTTTCATTTATAATTTAAGAAATTTCAATCGAACACATGGGAAAAAAACTGCGGCTAACAGAAACGTTGAAGTCCATTATGTTTTTACATCTGAATATTATCTGATTCCACTATATCGTTAAATTTAAAATTTTAAAATATCAGTTTAGTAGTATTATGATATTTTAATGGCACTAGTTGTAGATGCTAATTTCTTTCAATATATTTAATTATTTTACAGAAAAGAGCAAGAAAGTAGCGAAAGGAAAATAATACCTGTCTATCACTTTTTAAGAGAGACTTTGCTAAAGTTCGACATGGTGTAACCACGCAGTTGAAAGAGTTCATTTTAGTAGCATAAAGCTCTTCACAAATAAGAACTGCTTCTTCCAAAATGTGATTACGGGGAAAAACAGTTAAACAGAGTAAGACCGCATTCCGTACAAATTTCATAATATCAGCACTCCTTGTAAAACTGCCTGAAAGTAATTCAAAAGTGAAACCAATAGGACTGTTTTGATCTTTTGTCAAAACTTTATGGATGCATTTCAACTTCTCTGATACTTCACACCAGTAGTGGCGGTCGGACTCTCAAGTGGAATTATATGATTCAAATTATTGTAATGTCGCAGATAGCACTAAGATGAATATAAGAGCCATTGTGAAAAGCTTCAACTAAGACTATAATCATGACCATATATATCTCTACCAACACGCAGACTCTTAACTCAGAACTACTGTACTAATCCTAGCTTTTCCAAAACTGGTTCTGACTACTAGTAGTGATATCAACTAGGTAGGGTGTAAATTTAGTTCCAAGAATAGAAATTTGTGTCTAAATTTCAACACAAAAATCTCTGTAAAGTAATTAGAAGTGAAAAGAAATTAACACTAAAGAAATAGTCTTAATCCTTGTTTTATATCCTTCCACTTGTGTAGATGATTAAAACTCAAGAAATAACGACAACAACTGCTAGTCTCACTTCATATAAAGGGCTCTTTTGATTTTATCACCTGACCTTACCTTGCTCATAGAAAACAATCTCTACATGGATCCATTCATTTTTTGAAAGTGTTTCGTCCAGTTCAGATTCGAGTTCCATGCCTTGTTGTCTGCACATCAAATAGATATGTATGATTGTAAATGCCAAATATAAACGCATCACCTTCACGCTTCCTTTTACTATATGAAATATGAATAGCATCATAAATCACATTGTGAAATATGAAATATTACTTCAAAAATTTATGTTAGAAAAGAAAAACCAAAACCTGAGATGTCAACGATTGGCAGTTCATAGCATCCAAATATTTCAAATTTGGAGGAATCTGTATTTCTTCAAGGTTTGGGCAATTAGAAAACTTAAGATTCTCATATACATTCAGGAACAGTGGTGAAAAAACTAAAATCAAGGTATAATCCTCCCACATTGGCAAACAACTTGAGGACTATTGGAAGGATTTCATCTGACACGTTGCAATGTGTGAGATGAAGAACTTGTACATTTGAAGAAGCTATCAAACCGAGATTATCATTTTGTACCGGCAATAATCAACAACCACTGATACTAATCCATGACAATTTTGACATCATGAGAATGCTAATTAATGGATAGCCTACTGTAACCCTTAACATCCAAGATTTTGAGTTTACTAAGGAACGTGACAGATTCATGAACTGTAATTAGATTATCACCATCTGTAAACGAAAATATTTCTAAAGTCGGGAGACCAAAAACGTTAGGCGTATCAGTTAAATGTATACTACAATCAAATTTTAAAATTGTGATATTGTGATATTCTTGAACTTCTGCATAAAATTGTGATATTCTTGAACTTCTGCTTCCAATTCACTCTATCTCCAACACAGTTGCATGACAGATTGAAATTTAATAGAAGAACAAGACACAGACACATAAATACACCCAGCTATCAAATGTAACATATATCACTTAACAAATTATCACTCTGCATCGGTTATTTACAGAATAAAAAGGTGGTACCTAGAAAGTATCGACCAATAAAAACATAACAAAAGAAGCCATTGATAGGCCTGGGAACTGCATCAATGCATCTTCTACAACAACAATCTCCCTTTGGTTATTTTTTTTTCCAAGTTTCTTTCAAACTAAACTTGAAGTTGGGGCTGAATTATGTGGACCTCTACTTGATTCACTTGCCATTGATGTGGCTGAAACCTGAAACTGAAAGATTATTAACATAGAAAATAAAGATGTTATTCTCTTTTACATAAAAGGAAAATGGGAAGCTATGGAAGAGTGTCACAGATTGAGATTAGCAAATTCTATTGGTGTCAGCAACTTGGAAAATACACTGTTTCATAGTTTCTTGTAATGATGCAGATAGCACTAATATGGATATATGAGCAAGGGGCAAGTGCCATTGTGAAAGGCTTCAACAAGGAAAGGATGAAATCAAACCTTGAAATATTTGATTGGAATATCGTCAAAGAACAATTAGACCTTGATCCGAAGACAACTCCAAACCAACTATGGACAAATGATGTGCTGCTTGATTTTTCTCGCGAGAAGTGTGACTCCAAACAACTTCACCAGCTGAACTGCAGAACATATTTATCTCCCTCACCAAATTTAAACAAGAAAGATCGGGCGGACATTCCTTCGTCAACAACTGAATGGCAGATAGAGACTTCGATTCAACAATGACCTTCCTATAACCTCTTTTCCAAGCAAATTGGATACCATATAGAATTGCCTTTAACTCAGCATGTAGGATTGGAATTTCTCCAAGCTGTCCAGCGAAGCCACCCAGAAAAGTCCCCCGATGATCTCGCAGTACACCACCACAAGCAGCAACATTGGATTCACGATCACGAGACAAAACACCATCACAGTTTACTTTAACCCAAACCTCAGGATCGGTGAATAGAATATCCTCCATATTAGTTTTCTGCTTGAATACGTGGATTCCACTTTCTATAAAGAGCAAGTGGTTCCCACTTCCTATAAAGGGTTTTGATCTCATCACTTGGTCTTAAATCACGCTCATAGAATTCAATTACAGCATCGATCCACTCATTTTCTAAAAGAGCTTCCCTATTTCAGATTCCAGTCCCTTATCTTGTAGTCGCACATCAAATAGATATGTATTATTCGATTTTATCCGGTAATTGAAATCATTGAGATGAAGGGGATATTCATAGCCATCGATTCTCAAATTGGCTTTTAATGAAAACATATCTTTTTCATGAAACGTTTCAGAATGAACAAAGAGAGCAATTGAAGGGACATTTTTGCGAAACCAAAAGAAATTGATGTTCCCTTACTTTGGTGCTCAAACCACTCTGCAGGATCCTCTCGCCCTTTCCAATTGGGAAGCGAAAGTCGATACCTCCATCCTCATGCAGTTCCTATTAGTCATACAAATAATTCATGAGTTTGTTTAGCATCATCAACTGCATTCTGAATTAAGAAATACTAAGTCAAAAAAACTTATGCTAGTTGAAAAGCCAAAACCTTATTTAGTAACATGCTACTATGCCACAAGGAAGTTAACAATTTGCAGCTGAAGCATTCAAGCATTTTAAATTTGGCGGAATCCTTCTATTTTTCGAGGAATAGCAACTCGGAAAAAGCGAGCTCCTTTAAAAGCCACATTTTTCGATGCGGTTGGGAGAATTGTGAAATCATTGCCATCAAGGTCTAACTCTTCCACATTGACGACCAACTTGAGAATCAAGTTGAAAGGTTTTCATCTGATAGCTTGCTATATCGGAGATGAAGAACTTTTATATTTGTAGATACCATGGAAGTGATGTTATCATTCTCCTCTATTGGCAATAATTGACAACCGCTGAGAATCACCCTTGACAAATTTGGCATCAAGAGAATGCTAATTGGTACCCTAGTTCTGAAGCCCTTTTTTCCTGATTGTTAAATTGCAAAGCCCAATGAGATTTTGAAATGAAGATGACAACTCTTTTATGGAAGTGAAGTTGATTTTAATTTTTGTTATATTTTTTATCTCTCCTAATATTTCTGGAAAATTCTCGAGTCTATAACAATATGAAAGTTCCAGCACTTGAAGAGAGGGCAACCTTTTTAGGGGTGGAAAACTCATGAGACTTTCGCAACCCTCAACATCCAAGATTTTGAGTTTACTTAAGAATCTAACAGATTCATGAATTGTAATTAAATTAATACAATAACGAAACGAAAATACTTCTAAATTTGGGAGATTAGAGACATCAGGTGTATCTGTTAAAAGATCACACCAATCAAATATCAAAATTGTCATATTCTCCAACCTCTGCATAAAGAAAAAGAAAAAAGTCAAATGAAATAATCTCAAAGGGAATTTAAAAGTGACCAGGATTGGAAAGTAAAACTACTACACTTACCTTATTCAGAAAGATAGATGGTATGACCCGTAAAGGATATCGATCCCATTTCAATACTCTCAAGCTATTTGGAAAATGTTGAGGATCTTCAGAAAAATGAAAACTGTTAGACCTATCACCATTAACAATAAGTGTTTTGAGATTTCTCATCTTCTTGAAGGCTTTTCCATTCCAATCTACTACTACACCTTTTGAATCGCAATCCAGATATATGATTTCAATGTTACTAGTACCCTAGGAACAAAATAAGCATGAATCGATTCTGATATAGGCAAGACTTCAAGCCACATATAATCGAAAATTAGGAGTTAGAAAACAAGTATGACATAAGCATAAAATAGTCCAAAATAATAAATCAACATTAAGGTAAAAATAAAATAAAAAACAAATCAACTATATCAATCTTACCGTATTATTTTCCAAAACTGTAACTATATCTTTTTGGGAACATAACCTACTGCGCCTCCCAGGCTCTTTTGGTGATTCTTGTTGGACAATATATTTACCCATATCTTTTATCAAGTCATGTAATTCCACGATACCACGATCAGTAATCTTTATGAGCGATTTTTCAACCAACACTTTGATAAGATATTTGACGCAGTAACCATAATGAGCACAAAGTATAAGTTCTACGCCTTTCAAATGCTTATTATTAAAGCAACATGCAATGTCTAGAAAAACACCTTGCTCATCTTTCTCCAAAGCATCAAAACTTACACTAAGTGTCATCTGGATATCTTTACTAGGATTCCTTTTATACCGAGCCAATGTAGGTTCCCATTCTTCAATCTTCTTTCCAAACAAGTTGGAACCCACAACTTCTAAAGCCAGTGGTAGGCCAGAAGCACAAGTAAAAGCACGCTTTAAAATGTCCTTATCACTTGGATCAACTTTGTTTTTTCCAAAAGCCTTCCAACTCAACAACTCAAGAGCTTCATCCATATCTAACTCCCCTACTTCGTATGTTTTTTCAATCCCATGCCTTTTTAGTAAATGTAGGTCTCGAGTGGTAATGATGATTTTGCTGCCAGGACCGAACCAATCACGTCTTCCGACCAAAGCCCCTAACTGCTTCAAGTCATCAACATTATCAAGAATCAAAAGAACCTTCTTTGTCTGTAGCCTTTGCCTTATTACCGACATTCCGTCATTTACACTTCCTAACTTGATATCCTCTCTGATTGTTCGATGAAGAAGTGTCTCTTGAAGATTTTGAAGTGAGTTTTGTCTCACATCATCAAGGAAACACGATGCTTCGAAGTGATTGAAAATTGAGTTATAGATTTCTCTCGCAAGTGTTGTTTTTCCAATCCCTCCCATGCCATGGATCCCTACCATGCAGACTCCATCATCAGATTCCATATTTAGTAGTGATTTCACTTGTAGAACTCGAGGTTCGAGTCCAACGCGACAATCTTGAACATATAAAGGAGTGTGATTGATCTTTTTGAAGACAATATCTACTATCTTTCCAATAAACTCGTATTCATATTGCTCCCTGTCCAATAAGATAATGCTTGAGTAGATGAATTGCAATCACAGCCATGTATCTATAATTATGTTATTACTATTCAATACTTTTGACATACAAGTCACAATGAACAATGTTGTTCGACATAGAAGGAAAGGAAAAGTATAAAACATAGTTTTAAATGGAACTTACAATTAAAAATTAAAGAAAGACAATATAATTAAGAATGGAAAAGAAGAGGGATGACTAAAGTAGGGTACCCGTCAAGTTTGAAATGATGGCCGGATAAGTTAGCAGCTTGATTAAGAGCCATCTTCCATTTCTGCAACCTCTGCATGTTATGAATGTACCTTTCCTTGTCATCTTGGAACTTCACTTCATGCTTAGCCAGTGCTTCACCATAACTCCCAGTGTGATGTCGCAAGTGAGTAGGTTCCACGTCATAGAAAATTGGCAAAACAAGTCGATCCTTTGCCTTGGAGCACTCAATGATGTGTACAAGTTCGTCCAAACAAAAGGAAGATTGAGCATAATTTTCAGAGAAAACGATGATAGCAATCATAGAGTCTTCAATGGCCTTGAGAAGTGTTGGTGTGATTTCTTCACCTCCCTTAAGCTCCCTGTTATCAATGAATGTGTGGATTCCTCTATCTTTTAGAGCCTTGTAGAGATAGCCGGTAAACCCATAGCGAGTGTCAAAGCCTCTGAAACTGAGAAAGACATCGTATTTGACTCGGTCTAAGGAGGAGGAGGAGGAGGGTGATGATTGTAGAGCCATGAGAAGAAATTGTAGTGATTTTGATTTGTGAGAGTATGAGAAAAATATGAAAGGGTGTATTGTGTGACTTACTGTCAGGTCTGTTAACTAAAGAAGAAGGAATACTGATAAGAAAGTTTGCAACTTCCTTCCCATTTCCTATTTTACCGTGTGGACCAACATTGCTCAAATATCAAATATAATGTTAATATCATTGTATGGTGTTGATGATGGTCTGCCCTCGTGGGACCTCATAGTTTTTGAACTTTATTCCTCTTTGTGGAAATTTCAACAAAGAACCATTATTATGAATAATAATAGTACTGAACAAATAAATGAATGTGTGTGGAAAGCTTCAACAATGATAAGACCTCTATCGACGCCATTTTACTTTGTCATTATTTCATTTCATGGCACCCACGGATTTTTTTTTTTTTTTTTTTTTTTTAGATAGGCAATTGTTAGTGGGGTGGGGGAAATGTTAGTTCTTGAGATTTGAGCAGGGCCTCCTTCTTACACTCATATAGTGCACTCCTTCACGCCCCTTACCGCATTTCCGAGCCTACCTTCCTGCCAGGACACGGATTTTTTTTTATTAACCCCTATATCATTTTCATTAGGGGTGTTCAAAACTGAACCAAACAAATAAATACTGCAAACCGAAAACCGCAATAAGTCGATTTCTATTGATTTTGTTCGGTTTTTTTATTAGTGAACCACGCGGTTCGATTCGGTCTGCGGTTTTGATTACCGAAACCGAATCAAACCGCAAAATCCTATATACAAAAATAAAATTAGACAAAACAATATATGTATGAAATAAGAAAAACGGTTTATTTAAGAGGTTGTTTGGATTAGCTTATTTTTTAGCTTATGAAGATAAGTAAGTTTTTATGTTAATTCATAAGTTCTCACTAACAAAAATTGTATCTCCCTAAGTTGTTTTTCGATAAGTTCAAAATAAGCTCTATCAAAACGAACCCTAAATTGTGTTTTATCTCGTTAAAAACTGAAGCAACCGAACCAAACCAAACCGCATCAATTTTTACCTTGCAATTCAGTTCACTTTTTTGCTCAAAACCGAACCAACCCGCACCGCGAACACTCTACCTCCCACCCCCATAATTGGTTTTTTTTTTCCAACAATACCACTCTCATTTTCTCAAAAAACAGATCTGGCCCACCAATTTTTTGAGTTCCCCGAATTTATCATTTTTTTTGGTATTTTCGGGAACTTTTTTCGTTTCCCCCAGATTCACAAAAAGTTTAGGTATTTTCGGTTCAAAAAATTGCACACCGGATTCAGCGCGCTCAAGAGGTAAATTCGTTTGTTTTTTTTATATTTTTTCGGAAATACCATTTTTAAAGGTATTTACGGTTCGTTAAAATGCACACGATATATGTATTGCTTGCTGGCTTTATCAATGCTTTAGAATATTTTAAAATTGTATTCTTATTTATTTATTTGAGTGAAACACTTGGACTAAATTGTATTTTTATGGTGTTTTTCTTTTCACCAAAATTAATTGTTCACTCTACATTTCTATATATGTACACTATAACACCATCTTGCAATTGTATTGAAACTTCTATTTATTTATTTATTTATTTATATTAAAATTTAAAGAATGATAATTCAAGTTTGGATCATCATTTTCTCTATTAATTAGGCAATGAATAACAAGATACAAAAACAAAAGTTAGATAATCTGAGAAAGCTTACAAACGTAATACTAACTAATGCATATGCAAATGTTACTCAAATGAAAAATATATAGTTGTTTAATCATTTCTCAACTAATGAGAGAATAGCAACAAGGTAACATATAAATTGTTTTTTTATTAAATAATAATAAATGAGTGGTTTACTATTATTTTGTTTTTCCTTTCGTCGTCTGAGTGCGGTGTTATTGGTGTTCGTCGTCTTGGTGCGGCGTTTTTGACTTCCCGTCTTGTTACGGTATTCGTTTGATTCAGATCGACAAAACAACTTCGATTGATTGCAGATTCAACCAATGACTTGGGTCTCAAAGCTATAGATCCGGAAGCATGGGTATTCCAGTAACTATTATTTTGTCAAATTTGTAGGCATTTTGCCATTTTATGCCATTAACTTGGATGTTGTGAGTTTGTTCGCAGATTCATTATTTTTGTTTTTAGTGATGTTGAATTTGCGTTATCTTCGATGTAACCTATTATTTAAATTAATGAATATCTTGTTTGAGTGAAAAAAGAAAATTTTAATTATGTCATTAAAATTAAAATATGAAATAAAGAATTATTATTACCCTACCAGATGTGTGAAAAGCAATTTTGTCAAAACAAAGATGTGTGAAAAGCAGTTGGCCACTTTACTTTGTCATTATTTCATTTCATGGCACCCACCACTTTACTTTGTCCCTCAACAAATCTTTTTGTAGATCCGATGTGGTGTAATCACACAGTTGGAAGAATTCATTTTAGTTACATAAAGTTCAAGGAAAATTGATTAAGGGTGTATTTGATTCGCTAAGCAGTAAGTGACTGGAGTGGACAATTCCAATTGAACTCTGTTTGATTTGAAAATTATCCACTAACAGAAATGAGGGAATGGGACTGGATAATGACCCAAATTCTTCTACCTCACAAAATCATAGTACAACTTTCTGATCACTCAAAAAAATACCAAATTTTTTTATTTACAATTCAATAATTTTTTTTTCTCCTCTATTCTCCATCTTTCTCTCTCTCCCTCTCCCTCTCCTTCTCCCTCTCTCTCCTATCTCATTCTTCTGTATCTTTTTCTCTATCTCTCTAATACTTTCTCATAGGCAAAATTACACCCGTGGTCATTTAAGTTATTTAATTGTAACAAGTTGATCCTTTAAGTTTTTTTCGTAACACTTAGGTCCTTTAAGTTATTTAATTGTAACAAGTTGGTCCTTTAAGTTACATAATTTGTACACCATTAGTCATTTTTTCATTTTCAGTTACAAAAAAACTCAATTTCCACTAACAGAGCTGACGTGGCTATGACAGAGCCTACATGTCATCTGTCTTGTAACAATTTTGTCATTTAAGACTACTGTCACGTAACAATTTGGTCCTTTTAACTTAAATGAAAAAGAAGATGAATCATTTTTTTTAAAAAAAAAGTAAGTTGAAAGTTCTTAATTATTACATGACAGTAGTCTTAAAGGACCAAATTCTTACAAGATAGATAATATGTAGCCTCTGCCACGACCACATCAACTCTGTTAGTGCGAATTGAGTTTTATTGTAATAAAAAATGAAAAAATGACTAACGGTGTACACATTATGTAACTTAAAGGACTTAAGTGTTACGAAAAAAACTTAAAGGAACAACTTGTTACAATTAAATAACTTAAAAGACTCCCACTGTAATTTTGCCTTTCTCATATTATGACTTATCTCCTTCATCTCTCTTTCTCTCCCCCCTTGCTGCCTCTCATCTCTCTCCCCCATCTCTCTCTTTCTCTCTTCTTCTTCTTTCTCTCTCTCTCTTCCATCTTCTCCATCTCACTCTTTTCTTTATAATTTTTAATTATATTATAATATATGTTATATAAAATCATTAGAAACATTAGAAAGAAAAAAAAATCAAAGTAAAACTTACATTTTTTTGCTTGTGTTGTACATTGTTCACCAAACAATGTACTGAACAAAACTTTATCCAATGTTGTCTAGTCTAGTACTGTCCTGTTTACAAATTAAACAGATCCTAAAGAAAGAGTGAAAATCCAATTTCGTCTATGACAAATATTCCGGTGTCTAATTTAGTTTCCAAAAACAATTAACATCAAAATAAGTCCCCTATATTTACTAGCCGACGACACTTTAGTCCCTCTGTTAGATTCCGCTGAAATTCAATTGTTTGGTGACATGCATGTCGCGTTAATTTGCTGATGTATCCGTTAGAGTCGCCCATGTGGTCATATATTTAAGTGAGTGAAATTTTAAGAAAATCAATTAATTCCCTATTTGAACCCTAACCCCCTACAATAGAATCCTCTTCCCCTCCCTCCCCCTCTACTACGACTTCACCTACATCCCTCTCCTTTATCATACCCCTCCCTCTGTCAGACAGCCTACTTAGGCCCATAATGTCCCCAATTACCTTCGATATTATTTAATTCAATCCATTCAACTAATGCTGCCACTTTTTCCTCAGGTATTGTTTTTTCTATCTCAGCTTTGTCAGATGATCATGTATCTCCCTCCCACAAAACCTTTGTTTCAGCTATATCCAACCTCATTGAGCCTTCCTTATATGCTCAAGCCATTAAGCATAATTGTTGGAAGGAAACCATCAATAAAGAAATCCAGGCCTTAGAGGATAACAACACCCGGACCGTCACCCAACTATCTCCTAGTAAGAAACCTATTGGATGCATATTGGTTTATAAAACCAAACTTAAAGCTGACGGCTCCCTTGAAACGTACAAAGCATGCCTTGTGGCAAAGAGTTTTACACAAAACTTGAAGGTGTTGACTACTCTGAAACCTTCTCTTTGGTAGTTATTAAAATTAAAAACGTGAGACTAGTATTAGCACTTGCAGTAGCTTGCAATTGGCATTTATGTTAATAATGTCTTCATTCATGGTGACTTGCATGAAGAGGTCTATATGTGTGTTCTCAAGGGTTTGAAACTTATGATCCTAATATGGTTTGCAAACTTCATAAGTCTCTCTATTGGTTGAAACAGACCAATAGGTAGTGGAACTTCGAATTGGTCTTTCTTCTCACCTCCATCGAATTTGTATGATCCAAGTCAGAATACTCTCTCATGGTCAAAACCAATTGTTCAAAAGTCACTGTGCTCCTCATATATGTTGACGACATCATTCTCATAGAGAACAACTTAGTTGAAATCCAATCAGAAGTTTTCCCTTGATGCTACCTTTAAAATCAAGGATTTAGGGCTTCTAAAGTTTTTCCTTGGCTTAGAGGTATCCCGGTCCACACAAGGAAAATATGCTTTTGAACTTCTGGTCGACGCAAGCTTACTTGCTTGAAAACCGGCTCAAGCTCTCTACAACTAATGTAACCCCTTTGGATGACCCTTCTAGTTACAGAAGACTCATTAACCGCCTTATATATCTCATTAACACAAGGCCAAACATCTTCTTTGTATATTTCTTAGTACTTCCCTCATCTCATGGAAGTCCAAGATGAAGACCACAGTCTCCAAGTCCTATTCAAAGCTTGAGTATTGAGCCCTTGCTTCCATTACTTGTGAGATCCAATGGCTTATATACCTCTTGACAGATTTACATATACCTCACATGTTTCTGTTCTACTATATGTGACAACCGGCCTGCCATTCAGCTAACTTAGAGTCCCACATTCCATGAGCGAACTAAACATATTGAGCTCGACTATCACTTAGTTCGTGACAATGTCCAAGCAGACATCATTCATCTCATGCCCATTCCTACCGCTTGTCGACATCCACACCAAACCCCTACAACTCGCCTCTTTCTAAAAATCTGCTATCCACACTGAACATGCAAATATTTACAATCCAACTTAAGGAGGGGTGTTAGATGTATTATTGTAATTAGAGATTTATCTATTTTCAATTATTTAGAATTCAATTTAGTTGTTCATAATTAGGTAGTCTTGTAATTAATGAAGATAAGATTCACTTTTACCAATTAACAAAACACATCATAGTCGAGTCTAATAGAGGAGGAGGATGAGGAGGAGGGCGATGATTGTAAAGCCATGATAAGAAATTGTAGTGATTGTGAGAATATAGAAAATTTGAAATTGCCACCCATTTGCTCTTCATTAGATAAAATGATGTTAAAATCACCAAGCAACATCCATTTATCTTTAATTTATTTCTTAGTACTTCCCTCATCTCATGGAAGTCCAAGATGAAGACCTTCATATCTATGTGATTAGGAGACATATATAGTATCTGTGTTAGAGAATACACTTAGTATTATAATAGTTAATTCAGTTCTCTACTTACATAGCTGTTAGTATTAGTTAGAGCAGTTATAAATCTGTTATATAACTGCATATCAGTTAGTCTGTTAGTTATCAGTTAGTCTGTTATAGTCTTGATATATTCTTTGTAAACTCTGCACTATATATAGTGCCTTCTGTATCAGTAACATTTAATTCAATTCAATGAGAAATCTATACTTTACCTACAACTTTAACATGGTATCCAGAGCCTTCTAAGCCACCATCGTGGCAAGGTTCAATCCTCTTTCTTTCTTCTCTCCGCTGCTCTCTTTTTTTTTTCCCGATGGCACTCACACCACCTACGCCACCACCACTGGTGGCGCCTTCTGATAAACCACCTCTTTCATCATTCAACTACAAAATCTCGGTTAAACTTGATGAAACAAATTATCTAGTATGGCTTCAACAGATTGAGCCGGTGCTAAGGGCCCATCGTCTTCATCGGTTCTGTGTCGCGCCGGTTATACCACCTCAATTCGCCACTGAAGAAGACAGAATCAACAATCGCGAGAATCCTGCATATACGAACTGGGAATTGCAGGACCAACTACTACTTGCGTGGCTGCAGTCGTCACTTTCGCCGTCGATCTTGCCGTCGGTTATTGGATGCGGGTATACGCATCAACTCTGGGACAACATTCATACTTCGTTCCAATCAAAAACCCGTGCTCAGGCAAGACAATTACGAACTCAATTAAGAACAACCAAGAAGGGATCCTCCACAGTGACAGAATTTCTTGCAAAGATTAAGCATATAAGTGATTCGCTCGTCTCAATTGGAGAAACCGTTTCAATCCAAGATCAACTTGATGTCATCTTAGAAGGATTACCAAGTGAATATGAATCTCTCGTCACGTTGATCAACAGTAAGATACAATGGTTCGATCTTGAAGAAATTCGCGGTCTTCTCCTCGCTCACGAACAACGCATTGACAAAGCAAAGATCCTTGAAGAATCGGCCTCCCTGAATTTCACGCAATCAAAGAATTCAACCGGTGTGGATGACTCGCAGGAGGCCAATCAAGAAAAGCCCCAAGCTAATTACAATGGGACAAACCCTAATTTCCACAATTTCCCCAATTCAGGAAACCCTAATTCTGGAAATCGTGGTAATAATCAATTCCGAGGTCGCGGTGGCCGATCTCGAGGTCGTGGTGGCCGGAATAGCTCTCGTTCTAATATACAAAGTGTCGTCCATCATAGAGAGCAGTCACGATGCTAGTTCTCATTATCACGCAGATTCAACACAGCCTTTAATCCTCCTCCTGGTCCATCATATCCTACTGGAAACCCTTATCAGTATAACAGGCAACACATTTCTGTACCAACTCCATGGAATCACGCAAGAGTCCTCCAATTCCCGAGCAAATTTCTTCGTGTACCTCTACACATCCTTCAAAGATCAAATTGGATGGACACTGCAACCAAAGAACCATGTCACTCGCTTCCACTCTCCTCTTGGTGCTCCACCACCACCAACTCACCTAGAAAATGTCTTTCTAGGAAACGGTACTAAATTACCTGCTCAATCCTTAAGTAATTTTCAATTTCAATCACCATCACACCCACAACACACACTATATCTTAAGGATGTACTTCATGTTCCACAACTAAATAAGAATTTAATCGATTATCGATAGAATTTGCTAAGGACAATAATGCTTATGTTAAATTTCATCCTTCTCACTATTCTGCTCACTCTCAGAAGGTCAATAATGAGACTATCTTGCAAGGGAAGTTGACTAGAGATGGTCTTTACCCTCTGCACTCTCAAGCTGCTTCTATGTCAAAGCCTCTTAGTTTCAATTCTGTAAATTCTGTTGTTTCTAATCCTTCGGATGTATACTATAAGTGGCATCATAGGCTGGGTCACACTAGTATAGATACTCTAAATAAAATTTTGCTTTCATGTAATCTTTCAACATTTACAAGAAATAAAGATCATTTTTGTGTAGCATGTTGTTTGGGCAAATCTCATCGTTTACCTTCTTCCTTGTCTCAAACCATTTATAATGAACCATTGGAACTTATTTACTCAGACTTATGGGGACCAAATTTCTATGAAATCATCCATGGGATTCAAATATTATGTCTCATTCATTGATGCCTTTAGCAGATATGTGTGGATATATTTTTTACATGACAAATCTGAGACGCTCAATGTGTTTAAACAATTTAAGGCTCTTGTTGAATTACAACTCAACAAGAAAATTAAATCTGTTCAAACAGATTGGGGAGGTGAATACCGTCCTTTTAAACAATATTTAGCTGATTTGGGCATTGTTCATAGAGTCATTTGTCCACAAACTCACCATCAAAATGGTGTGGTTGAAAGGAAGCATAGACATATTGTTGAGATGGGTTTATCCCTTCTCTCTCATTCCTCTCTTCCATACTATTTTTGGGACCATGCATTTCATTCTCATTGTGTACATCATAAATAGACTTCCTGCCTCCCAAACTCAGCTTATTCCTCTTAAAACCTTGTTTAATAAACAACCTGATTTTCATTTTTTAAAGTCTTTTGGTTGTGCATGCTACCCCCTTTTAACTCCATATAACAATCCTAAATTTCAGTTTAGATCAAAAGAGTGTATTTTCTTAGGCTATTCCTCATCTCATCTTGGTTATAAATGTCTTGATGTTAGCACTAACCGGTTGTTTATTTCCAAGGATGTCCTATTTCATGAGCATTACTTTCCTTTCCAAAGCAAATCTACTAATGCTAATACTTCTAATTCCTCACCTGCTCACACCACCTCCACCACCACTTATCTTGATATTGTTGCACCTCACTGCACTATTCCACCCTCTGTCACTCACTCACCATCACCTAGTTCCCCACCATCTATACCACCTTCACCATACACTCCTCATAATCCTACACCAGCAACATCACCTGCTGCCTCCTCCCCTACTGCCACTCTCTCTTCCACAGATCCTACCACCATCAATCTGAATAATTCACCATCCCCAACCCCCTCACCATCACCAACTCCCTCACCATCTCCACCACACAACACACATCAAATGCTAACTCGTTCTAAAACTGGCCACCTCAAACCACCTCTCTATCCATCAATTCATCTCACCACAATCCCGAACTACATCTGCTTTCCCAAGCACTTACTTCACCGAATGGTCTAAAGCAATGCAAGCTGAATTAGATGCTCTTCATCACAATCAGACTTGGGACTTGGTGCCTCTGCCTCCACACAAACGTGCTATTGGTTGCAAATGGGTCTTTAGACTCAAAGAAAATCCTGATGGGTCAATAAATAAATACAAGGCTCGGCTGGTTGCAAAGGGCTTCAATCAGAAATATGGTTTGGATTACTCTGAAACCTTCTCTCCCGTGGTCAAACCGACACTATTAGAACTGTCTTGACTCTTGCTCTCACTCACAAATGGCCTCTCCGACAATTGGATGTCAACAATGCATTTCTCCATGGTCATCTACAAGAGGATGTATACATGCAACAACCACCGGGTTTGCTCAAGGTGATGCCTCTGCGGTTTGCCACTTGAAGAAAGCAATTTATGGTCTCAAACAAGCCCTGTGGCGTGGTATGATAGCCTCACAAAGACCACTCCTATCTGCTGGCTTTTCACAATCACGGTGTGATCCTTCTCTCCTATACTACAATAAAAGAGGTTGCTGTATTCTAGTTCTCATTTATGTGGATGATATCATTATCACTGGATCATCCATTAGTACTATCAATCTTGTTATTCGAAATTGCAGCAAGCCTACTCTCTCTCAAACAATTGGGGTCCTTGGACTATTTTCTCGTGATAGAGTGTAAATCAACTCCATCGGGTTCTCTACATTTATCTCAAGCAAAGTACATCAAAGATGTATTACACAGTATTGGTTTGGTGATTGCAGAGGAATCTCCACACCCTTGGCGCAAATACAAAATCACAAAGCAAGGGGATCGATACCTTTGAAGATCCTCAACTATATAGAAGCATTGTTGGTGCTCTTCAATACGTGACAATTACAAGACTGAGCTAGATATCGTGTCAACAAAGTCCGCCAATTTATGTCAAATCCTCTTGATCACATTGGTTCTCATTGTCAAAAGAATACTCCGTTATCTTAAACACACCTTGGATTTGGGTCTCACACTTAAACCAAAGAACAAGTGGCTCTCCACTTGGTATTACTGCGTATTGTGATGCGATTGGGCCTCGGATATAGATGATAGAAGGTCCACATCGGTGCTTGTATATATTTTGGCCCTAATCTGTCTCATGGTGGTCTAGAAAGCAAAACTTGGTTGCCAAATCCATCGCAGGTTCGAGTACCGCATCTTGCATTGGGCCGCACAGGAGGTCTTATGGTTACAATCTCTCCTTCATGAGTTACAGATCTCGCCTCCGCCCCTCGTTATATTCTCGCGACAACCAAAGCACGGTTGCTCTCGATCCAACCCCATTCTACATTCTCGTACCAAACATATGGAGTTAGACATCTTCTTTATGCGTGAAAAAGTTGTGAATAAATCCTTGATTGTCTCCTATGTTCTCTTTGCACTCAAGTAGCCGATATATCTTAACCAAACCTCTCAGCAAAGTTCACTTTTGTAGACTTCGTGACAAACTCAATGTACTCAGTACAGTTGAGCTTGTGGGGGGGGGCTGTTAGAGAATACACTTAGTATTATAATAGTTAATTCAGTTCTCTACTTACATAGCTGTTAGTATTAGTTAGAGCGATTATAAATCATTATATAAGCGCATATCGCTTAGTCTGTTAGTTATCAATTAGTCTGTTATAGTCTTGATATATTCTTTGTAAACTCTGCACTATATATAGTGCCTTCTGTATCAGTAACATTTAATTCAATTCAATGAGAAATCTATACTTTACCTACAACTTTAACAATCTGAACATCAACACTGTCATTCCTAAAACAAGCTAGGCCTCCGGCACGAATCTTTCTCTAATTAGCTTTGACAGAGCTCTTACTGTACGTGGATAGGCAGAGCACACTGTTATATTTTTCTCATCACAATAAGAACAATTTGGTAGCATAGTATGAAACACCATAATTGACAGATAGAAACCAAAAGCTCCTCATAGAGAGGGAAAGCAAAAATTGGACGACCTCTAGCCATGGAAAACTTATCCTGACCTTCAATTTTCAACTTAAGATAAGATTTTTTGTTGATAATAACAATTTAAGATAAGATGGAGAAGGCAATCAAAGAAGTTGTGATCTCATACCACATATAAATCAAAAGAACCTTCTTTGTATATAGCCTTTGCTTTATTGCATTTTTATAGAGGGAACACACTTTTGGCTTCTAATCACCACAATCAGATAGTGCAAACATTCAAACTATTATTTATATTATCGAAGCTAAAGATATTTATTGTTGTTGCATCATCATAAAGCCTAATTAACCAATCACCAAGATAATTGAACATAATTTTGCAGCCTTGACTTCCTGATTTTCTATTCCAACATATATTTACAAACACGTAGCACATTCAAATACATCACCCAAGGATGGCCTCCTGATTTACAAGTGCTTATACAGTTGTGTCAATTTTGCAGGCTATAAGCAGAATATTGTAAACTTGCAAAAACGACCTCCATAGGATCTTGTATAAAGTCTCATCTGATCAAAGACAAGAGCAGTGCATTAAGTACTATACTAACAATGTTAACAATGGTCGGATACCAGAAGCACGAGAGAACCAAGGTCAGTCATGACTCTTGCAAAAGGATCTCATAAATGTCGGTTCTTAGATTTAGTTCTTTATCCCGCATTACTTCCTGTAGATCAGATAGTTCTTTTCCAGTAAGGATAGAGTTTAGTTTGAGAAAACCGTCCAACCATAGCTGTTTCGACCTGGTATGAACATATTACATACACAAATTAAACAATAATAACAGCAACAGCTAATACAACAGGAACAAAAACGTAAACACATTTCATTATGAAAATATTAGTAAGAAGGAAATATCATTCGTTGTCTAAAACACGAGTTCTCACCATGGGCAGGCATGGATAGCACGAAAGAAAACACGTCGAGCAGCAGAAGGATCACCTGCAAACTTCAATTCATACCCAATGTAGGAACGCCACAGCAAAACTGAGCTGCAAAGCATATCATTACCCAATGCTCTTTCAAACAACCCACGGATTCTGTGGTGTGGGCCACCTCTAGACATCTCATATGACAATGCAAAAAGCCAGACAACTACAGATGGTTTCCTGACAACGTACAGTAAAAGAAAAAATGGATGTTTAGTTTATAGTAAAAGTTGAATAAATTACTGACAGGATGGTCTGAAATTGCACACGCCTTAATGCAGAAAACGTATCATGTTACTGTTGTAAAAGGAAACATGCAGTCAAAAAGAGAAAATAAATACACGATTCGTTTTATCAGATATAAAAAGGATTTATAATTCAGAAGGAAAATTTGATAGGAAGAGAAGGTTTCTTTATGCCTTCAAGTTCATACATATAAAAGTTTTCAACACAGGTACCATTGTTTTGAAATTTTCAATATTTATTAAAATATGATATCAGATGAAGTTTCGAACTAATTTCACCTGCCGGACAAAATCTAGAAATTTTCATTATTGGTCTTAATACTCTCCCAAAAAAATGACAACTTATGCATGTTTGGCAATATATTATTTTGAATAATCGTTTTATTTTTCGAAATGTCTTTCTTTTATGAACCCAAAATAAGTTAATCCAAATACACCATATGCATGTTGACTCTGGTAAGAAACAAGTGTGAAACCTTCTTCCACGGATAAGGATCTTACTTGTAACACCAGTCATCTAGAGTCCGCCGTAATTTATTTGACGTTGTGTACAAGTGGCCAACCTCCACTACCCCTTTCAGAAGCTCTGGATTGAAGGGATATATCTGGAGGCCCAGAGAGATGGATTTCCAAACTTTCATCAGACTCGATTTCTTCTGATGTCTCTGAAGCATTCTTATGTAATAGTTAAACAAAAATTCAAGTTGATAATTATGGCTTCTCCTATCTGCAGGTTGCAAGCTAATAGAGTATAAGTAACAAAATAAACGCTTATGCTGCAATAGAAAACATCGACATTAACCATTTGACAAACTGCTTCTACATGAGATGCCAAAACCAACCATTTAGCTCATTGAAAAAACCCCGATCTAAAATCAAATCAATGTGTTTGGGTGAAAAACAAAAGGAAGACAAAGGGAGGGTGTTTGAGTGAAAAACAAAAGACAGAGGGACGAGAGAATTAGAGGCGAGAGTGAATCTCTCTCATTTGGTTTAGCAAAGAAAGAGAGGCGGAGAAGATAAATTGTGGGCCCATGGCCTTTGGTAATCCAATACTGCCCTTTCATATATCCTTCAATATTGCCCTTACATCAAATCTACTCCTGTTCTCACCACATTCTCTATTCTAATACTCTTTCTCACCTCTTTCTCTCTTTTCTATTTCATCTCACAAGTAAATATAGCATTAATGCCATTGACACAAGTTTATGTAACTATATACTTAATTAATAATCATAAACGTACCAAATTTTATCTCATCAACTACATGTATAAACTTCTTCATAAACCATTAATACCCTCACAATAGGCTATAAACTATATCAGTCAGAAGTCCAATTCAATCCCACCCTAACAAAATAAATTAATAAATAAACAAACAACATAATAAGTGGGGAGAACAAGCCTAATTTTTCTATTTAACTTTCAGATGTCTACACTACGAGCTAATAGTGGCAAACTAGTAGCAAAGAAGATTATAAAAATCAAACTAGGAATGTTTAATTGAACTTTAAAACAAAAACACACTTGTCTGGCTGGTATTATGTTTTAAAAAAGGAAGACCAACAAGTGAAGATACATAACCTGGAAGCACCATTGTAAAAGCCTGATCCAAAACTTCAATAGCCGCATCACATCCAGTGGTTAGCTCCTCAAACAATGCGGCAGAACATACTAGAGCGACAGACTGGTCATTTATTATACCACGAACCCAAGATGATCGTACTGTTCTCAATTTTTCTTTAAACCCTTGATGTGCTCTAAGCAGTTGCAAACTTGATGCTTGACCCTTAAATGGGGTGTATTTTGTACCATTTCCTAAGCAAGACAATATATGTATTGCACGATTTGAAGATTCGCGATCACCATCAGTGTTATTCGCAAAGCTCCACCTCAGCATACCAGAAATATAGAAGAGGTGCACTGGACTGTATTTCCTGCTCCATAAAGTTACGGAATGCAATTAACAAAAAGAATAAAAGGGGGATGCCCTGTATATATAATGAGTGCCACAATTTTTTATACAGAAATAGATATTTTGGTATATATGTGTGGGTCATGTTAACTTACGTTTAAGTGTAGATTAACATCTTCTGCATGTTTAACAGAAAAATGTTGAGTGAAGGCACTCTTGTTTCCTTAAAGCAGACTTTGATGCATTTTTTATTAAAAATAAATGAACTTAATCAGGAGGGGAAAAAAACTAGAGAGAAAGGAAGATATGAGAACCTCCTACAAAATGACCACCTAAAAACCGAGAAACTCAATGAACAAAGCTGCTCAATCCCTTAAAAATGTTAGTTTAACTACACTATTAATAAGGTCATGAGCTTTGAACCAAATAAACCAAAAACACCTAATCTTATCCCAAACCAAGTATTATAGCTAAACCAAAGAAAGATCCAAAAGTATAAGTTGTTATCCAACCAAAGTTACGTCAGAGAATAAATATATAATATACCTCAGGATGCCCTTCCAAAGATAACAATGCCATGTCAAACACCTTTCTTGCAAGATCAATGTTACCATAATTAGCCTCTCTTCGTGCATATACACCACACAGCAATACATCCTGAAGAAACAAAATACAAATACAAAGATAGATAATCTGAGAAAGCTTACAAATTAAAACAAATGAAGCATAATACTAACTGCTTCATAAGCAAGTGCTACTCAAATGAAAAATAAATTAAAACAAATGAAGCATAATAATAATAGCTGCTTCATATGCAAAATTGCAAATATTACTCAAATGAAAAACCACTGTTCGATCATTTCCTAACAAATGAGAGAATAGAAACTAGGTAAAATCTAGATGCCTTAATTGTATTTTGTGCTCATACATAAAAGCTGTCCTAGTTGGCACTTTTCCCTTCCTAACTTTCAAACCCATAAAACTTAACAATATCTGAGCTCTTCACATATGTATTAGTGGTCTTCAATAACATTATAATCATCTTTTCTACCTTACAACGATATCTACCTGTGAAGCACCAACGAGTTCTCATACAGCCATGACAATTTACGTTAACAGCCTGAGGTTTTTAATAGATTTGGACCCTTACATTTGGACAAGCAACTCTACAATTTCTTTGGCACGAGATGCTAATACCAAAACAGCAACTACTATATGCCTAAGTTGTTTCAATACAAAATACTTTTATCTGCCTAGGTCTATTTCAATTTTCAACACACAATACTGTCATATGCCTAGGTCCTTTCAATGCATGACTTCAAATTTTAAAAGGGAAAATACACATTTAGTAAGCTTTGTGAGGAAAACTGTTTTCATTTATAATTTAAGAAATTTCAATCGAACACATGGGAAAAAAACTGCGGCTAACAGAAACGTTGAAGTCCATTATGTTTTTACATCTGAATATTATCTGATTCCACTATATCGTTAAATTTAAAATTTTAAAATATCAGTTTAGTAGTATTATGATATTTTAATGGCACTAGTTGTAGATGCTAATTTCTTTCAATATATTTAATTATTTTACAGAAAAGAGCAAGAAAGTAGCGAAAGGAAAATAATACCTGTCTATCACTTTTTAAGAGAGACTTTGCTAAAGTTCGACATGGTGTAACCACGCAGTTGAAAGAGTTCATTTTAGTAGCATAAAGCTCTTCACAAATAAGAACTGCTTCTTCCAAAATGTGATTACGGGGAAAAACAGTTAAACAGAGTAAGACCGCATTCCGTACAAATTTCATAATATCAGCATTCCTTGTAAAACTGCCTGAAAGTAATTCAAAAGTGAAACCAATAGGACTGTTTTGATCTTTTGTCAAAACTTTATGGATGCATTTCAACTTCTCTAACATAGAATCTGGTAGATCCTCCAAGCTAAGGGTGTTCTCCGTCCAAGTTGAACTGTTTGTGCAAAACCTACAAGAATGATTAAGCAAAACAAAAGACATCAACACTATAACACAACTAAGTATAAGCAAGAAGCCACTGAGAAGGGGAAGACCGGTAATAATAGCAACACACATGCATAACTATCAGACATGAAAGGTCAAGAAATCTGATACTTCACACCAGTAGTGGCGGTCGGACTCTTAACTCAGAATTATACTAATCCTAGATTTTTGAAAACTGATTCTGACTACTATTAGTGGTATCAACTAGGGTGAGGAAGGCATATATATACCAGAAAACTTACAATTGAGACACCTTTCCGCCATAGAAGTCAATGAATTGGGACACCAAATATAGTCGAGCCTCTTTTGTGTTCAGATTGAAAAGGTATTCATTTACATCTTCATACAATATGATTCTTGAGAGTTGCTCATCCTCGTCTATTTTGGGTGCATCACTAGTAGAAGAGGTTGTGTCTGTTCATGGTAAATCAACACACCTAAATAAGCATGATGTTTATAATGAAACTGCATTGCATTTAGAATTAAAAGCATAAAAGCAAAATCCAATCAAAGAAAAGCCTATTACACACAGAGAGCAGTCTTGCATGCTTACCCACAAATACATTTTGGGAGAAGTATAGTCATAAATGCATAGAGAGAGAGAGAGAGAGAGAGAGAGAGAGAGAGAGAGAGAGAATCCAACCTGACTTCCTACGAACAGGCATCCACTGATCACAATCTCTAGAAGACTCTTCTTCTGACCATTTGATCCAGGTCAATGTGTCATTGACTTCGCTACCATCCCCAGCATTAATATCAATTCCTAGCAGCTTCAGCAAATTATCAGTATCGTCTTCAGGCTCAACATCTTCATCTTCATCCTGATTATCCTCCATAACCAAATCATTGTTAGCTTCATCTTCAACATTGTTGGCACCCTCATTATCTATAGACATGGGTTCTGACCAACCAGTCCAACCTCCACCTTCATTTTCATGTGATAGCTCCTCTTTGATAACTCGTTGTCTAGTTTCCTCCTCTTTCTCCAACCAAGTGGACCAACCAAGAGCCCCGTCTTCTCCTACCCTAGCACCATGACCATTCCAAAAATGCTCAAACAGTCTTTGCTTACTCTGCTCTGTGAGCAGCAAAGGTGGACAAAACGAACTAAACTCGATTTCAGCCTGAAATAAAGCAGTGGCCACTTCTCTATAACCAGCCTGCCATTCAAATCTGCAAAGACTGAGAAATATATCTACAAGACCATGTTCTAGCTGAACAATTGCAGGATCCGGTGAAGAATCAGACGCTTGGTGAACCTGCTAAAAGCAAATTTTCTTCCGTTTAAAAGTTATTTGAAGACGTTCGGAAATATTTTATATGAAAAATAAAATTCCTGACCCAAAACAATCATGTGAAGTTGTTTACTTCTCCAGATATCAACTTCATGACCTCTGACATAAAAGCAACTAGTTCATAGACCTCCAAAATGTAGGCAAAAATAGAAGGTTCATTTGAAGGATGTATTAGAAATAGTATAGTGATATTAAATATCTGTTACTCAGTTAGTTGTAAAGTTAGTTTCAGTTTGAAACTAACTCTGTTATGTTAGCAGTTAGTATTCTGTTAGTTCTGTTATCTGTTAGTTAGTTGTTCAGATATCAGTATATTCTGTGTAATATAAATACCAATTGTAATCCTCTAATTCAATCAATGAAATCATTCAATCATTCTCAAAATACAAAGTCTTTTAGATTCTACATGGTATCAGAAGGTTTTCACCACCATCGTGGTTGATCCTTCGCCACGCTCATTCCTTCTACGTCAATCATGACGTCTTCTCACGGTGGTTCCTCACCGTTCCACTCATCAACAACAATTAACTCTACAAATTCCGCTGCTCCACCATTATCGAGCTTCAACTACAAGATTACTACCAAACTCACAGAGAAGAACTATTTGGTATGGCTTCAGCAAATTGAGCCTGTCCTGCACGCTCATCGCTTACCGCAGTCGCATTTCACCGAGATACCTCCTCGCCTCCTCACCGATGAAGATCGCCTCAAGAATCGTGAAAAATCCTGCATATGTTCAATGGGAACTGCAAGATCAACTCTTGCTATCTTGGCTTCACCCCCTTTATCACCGTAAATCCTTCCTCTCGTGATCGGTTGCGGTATACCTATCAACTATGGGATTCGATTCACCAAACGCGTTTGATCCAAAAACGGCGCGCAGCTCGTCAATTACGCATCGAGCTTCGCACACAACCAAGAAAGGAAATTCTTCAATCAACGAGTTTCTTGCAAAGATTAAACTCTTAGCGAACTCGCTTTTGTCAATTGGTGAGAGTGTAACCACTCAAGATCAACTTGATGTGATCTTGGAGGGCTTACCCACCGAATACGATGCGCTGATTTACTTAGCCATCAACAAGAGATCCAATGGTTTGATTTGGAAGAAATCAAAGCCTTACTATTAGCGCAAGAACGTAAAAATAACCAAACAACATTTCGAGGAAGAGGTCAAGGTCCCCGAATTTCACTCAAACAAATTTCAATTTCGATTCAATTGGGAACCCTAACCCTAATTCCCAAAATAATTCCCAAATCAATTTTACGAACCCTAACCCCAATTCAAACACCAATTCAAGTCAACAACAATGGAATCAAGCCGGTTATCGAGGCAATTCGAACTCCAGGGGTCGTGGCGGCCGTCGCGGTGGCCGGAACGGCCGTGGAGGTGGCCGGAGCACTGTTCAGTGTCAGGTCTGCTACAAAATGGGTCATGAAGCTTCACAATGCTATCACAGATTCAATGCTGCATTCAATCCGTCTCAATTTCAACAAGGAAACCCCTACCAATATATCAGGCCAACTACTCAGAATGCTCCCCTGTGGACTGCTCAAAGTTCTGTAACTCCTCAAGCTCACATCACCACACCTGCCTTTCCTGCTATCATGCCTTCATATGTTGCTCCTATGGACACTGCTGCTACTCATCATGTCACCAATATGCCTGCCCCTGCTGGAGCACCTCCACCCCCATCACACTTGGATCATGTTTACTTAGGCAATGGTCAAGGTTTGAGAGTACAATCTATTAGCAATTACTCATTCCCATCACCTATACAACCTCACACACAATTACACTTAAATAAAGTGTCTTACATGTTCCTACACTTAATAAAACCCGATTTACATTAGTAAATTGGCTTATGATAATGATGCTTATGTTCAATTCCACCTCACCATTATGTTATGAAATCTCGTGTTTCTAATCAAGAGCTTCTCGAGGTCCTCTAGTCACTGATGGATTGTATCCACTTGGACAAAGATCTCTAGTTTCTCAAAATTCTAGCACTCATTGTAATATAAGACCCACTATTAACTCTCTATCAGAGTTGCTTTCAAATTTGTTTTTAAATGGCATAAACGCCTTGGGCATCCTAGTTTAGCTACTCTCGAATAATGTACTTACCTTTGTAATCTTTCATCTTTTCAAAGAAATGAACTTGATTTTTGTATAGATTGTTGCATGGGTAAAGCACACAAACTTCCTTCTTCTCGCTTCTCTAACAAAGATATTCTCAACCTTTAGAACTTATCTATTGTGATCTTTGGGGACTCTTTGCCATGGAATCTTCAATGGGATATAAGTATTATATCTCATTTGTTGATGCATACAAAGAGATATACTGGATATACTTTTTGAAAAATAAGTCCAAACTCTCACTCGCTTTCAAGCAATTTAAGTCTTTAGTTGAACTTCAATTGAATAGAAAAATCAAAGCCATACAAATGAGTTGGGGGTGAGTTCCGTCCTTTTAAGAGTTTCTTAGCCGATTTGGGTATTGTTCACGAGAATAATTGCACCACACACACATCATCAAAATGGTGTGATTGAAAGAAAGCATAGGCACATAGTTGAAATGGGCCTCGCTCTTCTCTCTCTCACTCCTATCTTCCTTATCAATTCTCGGGATCACGCGTTTCATATCTGCTTTGTCTTCCTCATTAATAGGTTACCTTCTCGCTAAAACTCGACCAATTCCATCTCAAGTCTTGCTTAACAAGGTTCCTAATTTTCTTTTTCTTCGTACATTTGGTTGTGCATGTTACCCAAGTTACTAAGACCTTATAATAATCACAAACTTGAGTTTAGGTCTCACAATGTACTTTCCTAGGCTATTCTTCTTCTCACAAAGCTTATAAGTGTCTTGATAAGTCCGTAGATTATACATCTCCAAAGATGTTATTTTCAATGAACATGCATTTCCATTTAATCATAAGCAAAGCTTTACTAGCACTAATCACACACCCACTGCCACAACACAATCTCACCCATTACATGTTGTTTCCCCTCATAATCCACCCACTGACCATGCACCTTCACCTGCTGCCTATACTGCCACTCCAACACAGTCACACTACAATTCACCTTCTCCTCATCACTCACCCATACCTCACCATATGCACACTCCTAGACCTTCACAATCACCTTCAGCCACTCCTCTCCCATCTACGGCCTCTAGCACCATAGATCCAGATTCACCTGTTTCACACTCTCCTTCTCCACCTCCCAATCCAAACCACCATGCCATGCTCACTAGATCAAAAACAGGAAGCCTTAAACCACCTCTCTATCCAAATATCAACCTCACAACCACTGAACCAGCCACTCTCCAACAAGCCCTTTCTACACCATGTTGGGCTAAGGCCATGAAAGATGAGTATGATGCTTTGATATCTAACAATACTTGGCAATTAACCACTCTACCACCAGGAAAAACTCTTGTAGGTTGCAAATGGATATACAGAATCAAGGAGAATCCAGATGGTAGTATTAACAAGTACAAGGCTCGCCTAGTGGCAAAGGGGTTTACTCAAAAGTATGGTCAAGACTACAAGGATACATTTGCTCCTGTTGTGAAACCTGTCACAGTCAGAATTATCTTATCTCTTGCTCTCACATTTGGTTGGACCATTCAACAACTAGATGTCCACAATGCCTTTCTCAATGGTACCCTCCATGATGATGTTTATATGGCTCAACCTCCAGGATTCACCACCAGTGATAAGGGCATTGTTTGCAAGCTCAACAAAGCTATCTACGGTCTAAAACAAGCTCCACGAGCTTGGTATGAAAGCTTAACCAAGACTCTCATTAGCTTTGGCTTTATTCAATCTAGGTGTGATCCTTCCCTTCTCACTTACAAACGTGGTGGCCAATCCATCTTTGTTTTGATCTATGTAGATGATATTCTAGTTACTGGGTCATCTTCTACACTTGTGAAATCTGTCATCACAAAACTGAATGCTGCCTTCTCCTTGAAACACTTGGGTTCATTAGACTACTTTCTTGGAATTGAGTGCAAACATCCAAATGCGTGTCTTTGTTTCTCTATCCCAAGCCAAATACATACGAGACATACTTCATAAGGCAGGTATGGATGATTGCAAACCCATTGCTACTCCTCTCCCCACTAATCTCAAATTATCTAGACATGGAACAGATTTCTTTGAAGATCCTATTCTCTATAGAAGTGTGGTAGGTGCCCTGCAATATGCCACAATTACTAGACCGGAGCTTGGTTATGCTGTCAACAAGGTGTGTCAATTCATGACCCAACCTCTTCAATCACATTGGACTGCAGTTAAGAGAATTTTGAGATATCTCAAAGGCACAATTGATATTGGTTTGACATTTGTACCAGCCACAGCAGCCTGTCCTCTCTCTATTCGTGCATTTTGTGATGCTGATTGGGCATCAGATATTGATGATAGAAGGTCAACCTCAGGAGCTTGTGTTTTTCTAGGACCTAATTTGATCTCTTGGTGGTCTAGGAAACAAACCTTAGTTGCCAAATCCTCAGCAGAAGCAGAGTACCAAAGCCTAGCTCTAGTTGCTGCAGAAGTATTGTGGATTCAGTCACTGCTTCATGAACTACAAGTTGCTGTTCCCACACCAGTCATCTTGTGTGATAATCAAAGTACAGTTGCCTTGACTCACAACCCAGTCCTCCACTCACGTACCAAGCACATGGAGTTGGACATCTTCTTTGTTTGTGAGAAAGTATTGAATAAATCCCTGCTTGTAGAATATATTCCTGCCAAGGCTCAGATTGCTGATGTATTGACAAAGGCTCTGTCCAAACAGATGTTCTGCTACTTTCGTGACAAGCTCAGAGTGTTTCACACATCTGAGCTTGTGGGGGGAATGAAGGATGTATTAGAAATAGTATAGTGATATTAAATATCTGTTACTCAGTTAGTTGTAAAGTTAGTTTCAGTTTGAAACTAACTCTGTTATGTTAGCAGTTAGTATTCTGTTAGTTCTGTTATCTGTTAGTTAGTTGTTCAGATATCAGTATATTCTGTGTAATATAAATACCAATTGTAATCCTCTAATTCAATCAATGAAATCATTCAATCATTCTCAAAATACAAAGTCTTTTAGATTCTACATCATTCAACTTGTTCTTCCAGTACATAGATAAAAACGACAGTACATAAGATTTCATTATCAACCAAATACCAATTACTTCCCTAACCTTCAAACCACTTTAAAAAGGGCGGAAAATAAATAAAAGAAAAACAGTGGTTTGGTGAATAATATTCGTCACTTTGTTTTATCTTTCCAGATTATATTATCATGCATCCAAGTAAGTGACCTGATCAATCCTATAATTGAATATAACTCCACCTGTGCTAACAAGATAATAAATTCAAAACAGATGGACAATACTCGCTTTCACACACAAAATCAAAAGAGGGTAAGCAATCAAAACTAGAACCTGCCTAGAGTGCTTGCTGCATGAATCAGATAGAGCTTCAATAGCATGGGCATACATCTTCCTGACAACTGAAACCTTAAATTTGGAGAAATTTCTCTGAACAACATGCAAGAATTCTCTCCATAACTTATAACTTCCAGAATGTAGCAAAAGTATCTTCTCCCATCTCCCAATTAGCACATCTGAGTTGTCCCTTGTTTGATAAGCTTTTAAAAGGCAAAGCAATAGATCTTCATTCTCTGGGTTAAGCTCAACTGCCTTCTCCAGAATGCTAATCTTCTTTTCAAGTGTTTGCAAGCGAGCACCTTTCTGTCGTTGTGTTCCAGCAACCCTATCTTGGAATTCTGCAAAAGCTAACCAACCTTTTTCATCATGGGGTGCTCCTTGTCAGTTTGTTGAACTCCTAGTTTTGTTTAACATTTCGCCTTCCCAAGATTCTTCAAGTATAGATGGAACTTTAGATTCAGAGTCACTGTCATCTCCATGAGATGTCCCAACATCTGATAAAGGTACAAACTCATCCTGTGTCATAAGAGGAGACAATTTTGGAGCAACAAGACGAATGCGCTTGAAGCTTTTATGTCGTTCTACAGCCGTATACTTCCCGGACCAATATCGACCAGCAGTCTTCATTTTATCATCCAAAGCATCAGCGTCAGCCTCTCTTTCTCCAAGTGAACCACTTTGATTCCACCAATACAAACCTCGAACACGTGCCCCGGATACATTCAAGGGATTATACTGTTTGTACCGGGCAATATCCATTCTGCATGGTATTTATAAAGAATTATCATCACACATTACTAATAATTACTAATTAGATAGATAAAATACTCGGCAAAACATAATCGTTCTGTGTGAGTGGAGAGGAGGGGGGAATCAATTTCATGTGTAGGAATCAGAAGTCAGGTTCAAGTTCAACGGAAACTAAATTGCATACTACGCCACATCACTTTGATCATTAAACTTCTAAAATCAAATAGAACAACGATAAAGTGTCGATCACCTCTCCCATTTCTTTCTTTACTCCGACAATAAGTTATTTTTCCCATTTTTCTGGGTACACTATCTCGGAACCTCTCTCAAATCAGTCCCCAATCCTCCCTCCCTGAGAAACATGATCCTGGGTAACTAACTATAGTGGGAAAGACCAATTCTTCACAAACAAACATAAGTGAATTTATACCAAGTAAGAACTAAGATGTCTAATAACAATGACCACTCAGTAGCAAGTAGCAATATCAGTACAATAAATATATTGTTAAACCAGCCAAAGCAAACAAAATACTCATTAGTTTACAGCTCATAGTTCTACACCTTAAACGGCTAAACTCTAACAAGCGTGTATCTATAGTCATTACTAGTTACATTGTCAACAAACCCAAATACTCATTAGATCATGGTTCCTAGTCCTAAGCATTCTGAAGATAAAAATGCATACAGATACTTCATTTGGAACCAAAATCCCAAAAAGAAAAAGCTCAATAGGCCTAAAAACACTAAATGCATGCCCTTATTCAACAACCTCATTAACAGAAACACTAATCATTGAGAATCTTTACTCATTCACTAAGTTCAACTCAAACTCTAATTGTTCCATCAAATATACCTGTAGATACATCCAAAAGCCAGATTATCACGATCGCCATGAGAATCGAAGTAATAATCTTTGGCGGTGTTAGCATCAGAATCAGCCCAAGCTCGAACGCGCGACTTCCTTGAACCGTAACCATCAAATCCACTTCTCTCACTAGACCGATCGCGCTTCCGTTTCTTCTTCTTGTTCCTCTTGCTTTTCTTCGTTTTCCCTCTCTCTATTCTATCCCCATCGGATTCAGAAGATTCTAGAATCGCGTAGGAAGGAGGAGAAGATTTCCTCTGAGCTTGATTTTCATCGCTGTCGTCGGCGTGTTCTGGAGGAAAATTGACGGTTTCGATTTCGTTGTTGAGTTGTGATGCGACGGCGTCGTTTATGATTTTGACGTCGGTGGTGAAGCTTGAGTTGCAGAGCCATTGAGAAACCGAAGCAGTAGTGGTCTGAAGAGAGGTGGAGTCGGTTACAGGGAATATAGGGAATAGAGAAGATTTTGGTGCGTCGTGAGACGGTGGCGCCGTCGTTTCTTCCGCCGGCACCGGTTGTTTTGGCTCCATTTTGAAAATCTGAAAACCCGGCTACGACGGTAGGAGATAATGATAGAGGCTTTGTCCGACATGGGACCCAGTAACTTGACGTTGGGCCAATTGGGCCGGATTCAGCATCTCTTAAGCCCATTAGCATTAAATGGTGGCTGTTGCTTTTCCCACACCCCCTCCTACTCCAAACACACCCCCTGAGGGTGGGAAAAGACCAAAAGGCCATTAATGAAACACCATTTTTTTCACCGATTCTTAGGGCAACCAAAACTATTCTTGTTAAGCACAACCAAAGGGCAATTTTTTGAAACACACCCCATTTTCCATTTTACACCTATTCTGGTTGGCCCCATTCGAATGGATTCTGCGAGAAGTGCAACCGAATAGGTGTAATTTTGTTACTGTTGAATGATAAATACTAAACAAACTAAACTCAAAGTATTAACTTAAAAATTAAAGTCAGAAACCGAAATATATAGATAACTAAGTAAACATAAATGTCATACATAAGTCCACAAAATAAAATTCGCATAATACATTCACCAAATAAATAATTAAGTCCATAAATGTCATATAAGAATTCATGAGTGGTGCGGTTCCTCCTCCTACTATACACACAACCATACTTCCTAAGCCTCACTGAATGGCCTCACTAGGAGTTTTAAGCCCTCGAGTACTCGCCATGGTGTGTGTCTTTTGGACCCCACCCCATCCCCTCCCACCCCACCCCATCCTCTCCCACCCCCACCCAATACCAAAAACCCCAAAATGCCCTTTGAAACTTAATTTTTTTTAAAAAAAATAAATAAATCGTATATACCCCTTTGGGTGCGTATATACGATGGCTATTTTTTTGTCCAATCGTATATACGTACTCAAAGGGGTATATACGATGCACTTTTTTTTAATAATTTGTTTTAATTTTTATTACTAAAAGGCTACTAAAAATTCGTTAAATAGTCAAAACTACTCCAAAAAATTATAAAAACACCACTAAAAATCTAACAAAACCAAAATAAGGCTATACAAATTTTTTAGATTTTTTGGAGACTATGAAAAATTAAAAAAAAATCGTAAAAAATAGTAAACGATGGAATTTGGGATTTTGAGGTCGTAGTCCCGTAAGAAGTCCCTTCTAGGGAGTCTTGATTCTTGATTTTTTTTCTCTTCTAATGGTTTGTGGTTTCATTACGATCGAGTATGTTGCCCGAAAACCGATTTTTAGCCTAAATTATTCGTTCGACGTATAACATCGCCACGCTTTAACGAACTACACACAAAACCTATTTTCGTGACTCATATAATTTTTATTTGACTTAAAAAAATTTAAAAAATACAATGAAATTCGTATATACACACGGGGGTATATACGACCCTATGCATTTAGGCATCGTATATACACCTCCCAAGGCGTATATACGATTATGGTGGGGGTTTGCCAATCGTATATACGCCTTGGGGGGTGTATATACGATGCCTAAATGCATAGGGTCGTATATATACCCCCTGTGTATATCTGATTGGTCAAAAATTTGTAAAAAAAAAATACGTTTTCAGAAGGGCATTTTGGGGTTTTCAGTGTGGGTGGGGGTTTATGGGGATGGGGTGGGGGTACAAAAGAAAAAACCCAATGGTTGGCTCATGTTTTTCTCAATCTCCTCCTACTCATCACACACCCCTAAACCTCAAACATTCCAAATTTATCCTCGCATGCAACGCTCATGGACGACGATTTTTCACTGGTTCGGTTGCCTAGCACCGAACTTATTCGGTTTCCTAACACTGAACTGGTTCGATTGTCAATATCCAAACCATCCTTCAAATATTCCAAATTTATTGAAGGATGGTTGTCTGAAACAACATACTATGTCTTTGTGGCGCACCTAGTGTAAACTTAATAAAACTCAAGTATGGGACTTTTTTATATAGGTAGGATGACTACTTTTAGTTCTGGTATTTCTCCCCATCCTAGGCATTCAAATGAAGTAACCCCAAAATATGTTTGCCTTAGGTGAAGACTAATTGTAAATATATTGCCCTATTGTATGATTATTTGGGTATATGGGTTTGGTTATTTTAATACTGATTGATTTGTTTGTCAAAAAATAAAAATACTGATTGATTTGATTTCATGCATAATTATGTCGTTAAATATTGTTGGTTTGATTTAGTTGTTGATGGTTAGACTTGGTAGTAGTTAGTATGGGCAAGAACTTGTCTCGGTGTGGGCGAAAAGCACCTACGCACTAACAATGAAGTACTTGTTAGTATAGGCTTGTACCTAATTGATGAGCATGGAAACTTTTTGATAAAAAGAACAAATGTCTTAGAAGCAAGAGTTTATAATCCACAATACTTATACTTATGGTCCTTGAATCCAACCTCTTCAAGTAATTGCAATCAACCTCAAAGACGACTTAAGATAACCATTATATTTTTCGGTAACCATTATATAACAATCCAATAGTTAGTATAAACTAACCACAATTTAGTGTTTGTGTGGTTAACAATCAAATGGTTAGTACATACCAACCACAATTTAGTGTTTGTGTGGTTACCGAATTTTTCATTGATGATAAAATGACTATTATACCCATTTAGTAAGTACTCTAAGTCAAACTCAAACAACACCGGATGTGTTCCATTTGGGTATAATTGTCATTTGGTTCACCTAATTGCAAACAAAATGTTCCATTCCAATTGAATGCAATTATTTCTTGGTTGGTAATGTGATGCTTGGTTGTTTTAGCCTGTAGAAGCAAATAATGTCTTTACCAAAATCTAAGTTAATTTGACAGATGTTGACAGAGGGGATTTCTATACATTTGAGTATGCCATCATCCACCAAATTGTGTATACATAAAATAAACCCATCTAAATACACACACAACACAAGCCATTAAGTTGGAACCACTATCATGTTCACATTAAACAATCACAAGCAAGATACAGTTTGGTTGCTTCAAATCAAAGGGAAATGCAAATTTGCATTTCAAGTCCCATTAAAGGACATGTTAAGTGAGTCTCACATTTCCCCATCTTTGCTTAAAATGGTATTAGTACTACCACTATGAATTTCATGCAAAATCAGAAAAGTAGCTACCTTAAAAAACACTACTAAAATAGACTAAAAAGAATTATCCCACATCATGTACAATCAAGATTCCAAAGGACTTCCCTTTCCATAAAGACCAAACAAAGCAAAAACAAAGAAAAGAAACCAACAACCTAACATTAAAATCATATGTTGTTCTAGATTACATCCTTGACCATGGTCAACTAGAAAACAATTTGGAAAGGCAAGAAGAACTACCCACAAAACCTTTCAATGCCATTATGCAGGAATGTGAGTGAAAGTTCACAACTTTTTCCATATCATCATTAAAATTGATATTGAAAAGCCCCAAGGAAGCAAAGGTGAAGCCTTAACCAACTTAGGGAAATATTGACATTATCACCAAGAGAAAAAATTTCCAAACACTTGTTCAAGATGATATTGGTTCATAAGGGTAGGATAACCATGGGTGCTTCAAGGCCTTGGATGCCGAAGGTCGTTTCTTCGGGTTAACCTCAAGCAAATGAGCAACAAAGTCAATGAAGCCTTGGTCCCCCATTGGTAATCTATGCCTCAAAGATGTCTTTTTCGGAATCAAGTATTCTAACCTGTTGCTTTCCTGCATATCAATTTAGAGAGGCAATGACAACAATGTTATTTTAAAAGGCAAGAATCATAATATTGTGTACTTAAGTAACTTAAAATGCAATAACTCAATTTGTAAGTCATCCTTTTAAAAATATACTACCTCTGGCCCACTTTATAAAATACATTGCAGTTTTTGGTTCATTGAATAACCGATGTATCTGGTTTTCTACATTAGTTATTCAATGAACCAAAAACTGCAATGTATCTTATAAAGTGGACCGGAAGTTGTCAGTTTTGTCAGATAGCGGCTATAGCAGCACTATACCGCTATAGCATAACAAACCGCTATAGTCCGCAATCCACGATATGCCCATCAGTGTTGTCAAATAGCGGCTATAGTATAGCGGAATTTGAGTAAACTTCTATTATTTGCACTTCGCGATTGACAACACTAGAGGAAAATGCTCAATTTTAGAAATGTTAGGAAGCTCTCTTTAGTTTTGAAGGCATACAAATGAACAAATATACATCTCTTCTCATATTAATAATAAATAACAATATTTTCAATTGCTTTCCAATCTGTTTTATATGCAAAGAAGCTTAAGAAAAAAATTCTTACCTGATTCCTTTCATACAGCATATGGTTTTTCGTGAAGTACTTATATGTATCTCGTCCTTTTGCGAGCATACTTTGATCAATTGGACCGATGATGCCAATCACCCGAGCAAGTAATGTTGCCGGAGAATCATTTTGGAATAGAACCTATAACAAATATAGATCAATAAGGAGAGAGAGAGAGAGAGAGAGAGAACTATGCATGTAATTAACAATGAAAAAGATAAAGCACTTTACTAGAACATAACTTCCATATCTCTGTTCAGTTCTTTTTAGTTCAACTTTTTTCTTTACTTTATAACATTTTCTGTTCTATTTTTTATTAGCCTCAAATATTTAGGATAAAGTTTATTCTATCCTATTCTAATTTGAGTACCAAAAACTTCCTAAAAATGATACAAGAAAATGTAAGTTGGCTTTATCAAATTTCAAGCGAAATTAGACATAACGTAGTAGAAAACTTTACGCCATTTTGAAATTGAATTGACTATCTATTATTCTTACATTGCCAGTACAAAGTTCTGCTAAGATGCATCCAAGGGACCAGATATCAATCTTCTTGTCATAAGAAAGCCCCAAAATAACCTCGGGAGCACGATAGGACCTGGACTGAACATACGAGCAAAGGTGATCTGTCTCAAAACAACTACTTCCAAGATCAATAACCTTCACCTCACATCTGCTATAGCTTTTAACCAAAATATTCTCCGGCTTCAAGTCACAGTGTATCAATCCAAGGCCATGTAAAAACTTAAGTGCTTCCAAACATTGAATGGTAATTGACTGCAAAGAAACAAATTAAGCAAAAATTGTAATAACAGTAATAGAATTGGAATTAAATTCAAAACTAAAAATCAAGAAGTGAACAGGATCACAAACCTGCAATCTTGGCATTGTGAAGTACACTTCACCCCCTGATTCTCTGTTGAATTTATGAAACTCGTATAAATTGGCTTTAAGTAGTTCACATACTATTAATAAATGTTCCTGCAGTGCAACAACAGAAAGGAATGAAGAGTAGTAAAGTCAGATGATTAAGGTAATAGATATTTCTCAACATCACTTTGACTATAGCTTAGAAGGGTAGTCCTCATAAATAATTTAATTCTCAACAATTGATTAAAAAAATGCACAAGTATTAACAAGATCAATAGTGCATTCAACACGTTAGCACAGAAGTGTCGACAGCAATCAGTTGAAGATAATGGACGGCGTAGAAACTTGATAGTAGGAGATTGGGGAAACACATGGTATAAGCAAAATGTAATAGTATTAACAAGAACAGTAGTGCATTGAAAGTCACTTACTCTATAATAGAAATAATCATATAATCGCAGAAGGTGATACTTGTCTCCAGGATCATGCTTATTGACATACTTGAGAAGTTTGATCTCATCAAGACTTTGATCAAAGAAATCCTTGTTGTTCTTTATAATTTTGATACAAACATCCACGCCTGTGTGCAGGTCATGCGCTTGTATAGCTTTACTAAATGCAGCAGATCCCAGATACTCAGTGACGTGATAGCGACCAGCTATTACAGAATTTAAAACAACATGGAAATTCTTGTCCTCCTCAAAGCCAGTTCTGAGCAACAAAATGTTATTTTAGATAGCATACCAATTATCAAGGCCAAAAAGAGAAAGAGCATAGAACAATGACAGGAATATCTAGTGTGCACTCCTAACAAGAGTACCTACAATAACAAGCTCATTGAGGCCTTCTAACATAAGCATAAAGATAAATGCACAAATATTTGAAAAGTTAATTATAAATCAACATATAACTTCCCAGTGAGGAGAGGGAAGAATACCATTATTTTAACAATATTTTTTGATCGAGTTCGTATGACAGACACGTGTGTATTATATTGTCTCAAGTACAGTGGCTTCTTCATTTCTTGTAAGTAAAAACTAATTAAGGAGCAGAAACTTTAAGATTTTACAGCAATTAACAACTAGTACGGGGCACAAGATTACTCTCAATCATAAGATCAACATATTACTCAATCGCTAAGAAGCCAGATCGTTTTACAGTTTACACAGTCATTTTGACAGTGCTGATTTCATTACCGCTACACAAATGATGCACTGGGATCGTTTTATAGCTAATGACAGAATTTATGTTCACAATATTGCTAATGACAAATAATGCATTTTACTCATCATGAATCATTTATGTACTCGGTTCGTAAAATGTGGGTTATGTTTGTTAGTGTGGACATCATTTAAAAAAATGACAGTTAAGAATCTATTAATAATTAATGTGTCACGAATTCACAAGTGAAGAGAGATAGACTGAACCAAGAAAATAACACCCCAATATAAAGTAAAAAATACAATGGAGAGATGCACAAAGCTGATGCTTGAATTAGTTTTAAAACCCTTTATAATTTCTATTACAAGAAGGTTTTATATAGTACTAATTTCCTCAATACTTCACAGATCAATGAAAATAGTAAGCAAGCATGTTTATATATCGAAGACATGCCTGTTTTTCCTGTGCACAATCTTTAGATTGAAGGTTTCAAATTCCTCCTCCTGAGCCTTTATTTGCCTTACCTGCTCTTGCACCGCGGCAACCTCTTCATCCTCTTGCGACGCACCAATATCATCTTCCCTTGTAATGTCAATCTCTTCATCCTTTTCTAGCTTGACATGCTCTTTATCAGCATACCCATCATTTGAGACAGTAGTTGGGGAAGAGTTAGCAGATCTAATCATATTAGCATGATTCTCATCTCGAGAACGCGAAGAATCACTACTCTTCCGCCTCCAAGAAGAAAGCATTTCATCAGATCCCACATAAGCATTAATACAGTCATCGGTTTCATCGACATCACAATTATTCGACCATAGGGACTTACTGGGGCCGGCCTGAATCATCTGACTATCTTTAAGAGATTGTGGGAAAGAGAAGTTTCCATCGATATGAGTTTTTCTTTGCAAGTGTGCATCTTTATCACCCTCGATGACATATTTATTTGACTCACTCTCATCATTTTTCTTCTTATTTTTGAATGATTTGTCAATAGAATTCTTACTCAAATCATGATGAGAGTGTTTAGAATCCCGAAGTGATGTATCACGATCACGGAAATATTCTAAATCCCCTTCACTGCTACCGCCAATAAAACTTCCATGCACATCACTGCCAACATCAGCAGCGCCGCTATTGATTCCCACCCCAATTGACCTAACCGAACCATGTTGATCATCTTCTATGTCGCCGAGTCGTGATCTCCCCATGATTTAGAACTTTCCCATCTCCGAGCATGATTAGATCATTTGTCTGAGCGACAAAGCCCTGCCAGACAGGTTCTGCATGCATCAGATCAAGTTCTTCAACGCCCATCAATTGTCCATCATATTCAGCCATTAAATCATTACCATTAGTCCTTCCATACATTTTAGTTAGACCGATAGGATCGTCTGAAGCTGTGACTGGCTCAACGTTCTTTGCTTGAAGATATTGCTCTCCAGAGAAGTAAGAATCCTCCTCAGCAAAAGATTGGTCATCATCATCATCTTTGGCTGGACCTCTTTCTTGAGGATCGAACGCTTTCCATGCCCAGTTCCCTTTCATTGTCACTAGGGTAATCAATTTCATGTGCCAAAAACCAGGCCTCGCCCTCGATAGGTTGTCTCATGTACCCAACATCGCTGCCGCCATCGTATTCATCAGAGTCCCAATATTCATTTGGATAATCAACAGATTCACTCAACCCATCTCCAACTGTTGCAAAACCCGATACAAGATCAGATGTATCTTCCGAAATCCCTTGACTTACGGACAACCAACTCCCCCCTGTAGCCTTCCTCATACCTGAAAAATAAACGAAAAAATCATGCGGGATCACGAAAATCTTTGAATCTATCATAGCAATAAGTCTTTGAATATGCGCAAATTTCCGAAATTACTTGCTGTGGGTAAACAAGCCAAATAAAAGAAATTACGTAATTAATATTAGCACATAAAAGAATTCTTGAGAAACAGATTCAGAAGATAAAAAGAATCAACTGACAAGAAGTAGGACATGATCACAACAATTTTAGTGCTAAAGCTGATAAGTCGATCCCTATTTAATATCTCAAGATGTCATAACTCAATCCAATACAAACTTAATACAAGAAAGAACTTTAATGAACGAATCAAAGTTTAGAGCATGTTACATATAAAGGAACATATTAGACCACTTAAACAAGATCCTAAGCCCAGGAAGAGGAAAATCCTGCTGAGCACACAGAACTATCATCATGACAAACCAACAAATGAAAGTAGTTTGAGCTCATTTGAGAGCATATCATTACTATCATACGCATATATTTTAATAATTCAATAAATCAAGTATAAAATATTAACCTGCAGTTTTGATTTCTTGTCCAATAGGTACATCCAGATATGACCCAATAAGCAAAGAGCTGTCAGCACATGCGAGCTTCGCAGCCAATCCATCAGATTCAAACTTCTCACTCCAATTGATAGTCAATGGCTTATCTTCTGACTTAATTTTTACCGGAGGAAGCCTCGGAAACTCTTCCTTCTGCTTCTCTAGTGCAAGAGGAAAACTTAAGCCACCAATGTTGTTCTGTTCAGAACTTCCTTGCAACTTCCCCAAGTAAAATGCTCTCCCTACTTCATCCACCTGACCTTTTATATAAGCCCTAACATCACCGATTTCAGCCTCTCTCGCTTCCCTTTTCTTTTCCGAATAAGTTGAACTACTATAGCTTGTTGATACATCCCCCTTTGAGAAAGGGAAAACAGTCTTGATAGAACAATCTTTCCATAGGTCAGAAGATGAATTCACATTCTCATCAGTTCTTGACAAGACATTATCTGCTAAGTTCTCTTTGAGCGATGAACTATTAAACTTATGCTGCCGGTCATTTTCCCTTGATTCTTTGTTTTGCACAAGGCTAAAATTTGGTTCCATAGAGGCTTTACTACTATTTCCAAGCCATGAGGATTTTTTTCGCTGGCACATTTTTTCCTCCCGGATTTTGCCTTACTGTTGGCAGCATCAACGGCTTCACTCGTTTGATTTTTTGATTGCTGAGGTACCGGGGCCTTCAAAGTATTATTAGCCCTGCTTCCAACATCATTTTGGTAAGGCTCAACAGGACCATTGTTGACATTAATCTTCCATGATTTTAAATCAAACACACCATCTTCCGGATTCTTCAAGAAAGTGAAATTTGTGCCACTCGCTCCAACCACTTCATTTGATTTGTTCCTTTCCTCAGTTGGAGCATCAGTTTTCCTTTTACTCTCAGTAGCATTTCTACCAGTCCCACACTCTATCTCCTTCACAATCAGTTCTTTCAAACTTCAACGCTATCACGAGAATTCAACCTCGATTCTCTACCACAACCGTCCCCTTATCATTCTGCGATGTACCAGACAAGGCCTTTTCATCCAATGTAAGCTTCTGAAGGAACCCATTTACATCAGAACGGTTATCGATCTCACTGCGCAAAGCCGCCTCAGCTCGTGTGAACCGGTTCTTCTTCAAAAAGTCCAAAATCACCTCAACTGAATTTGGATCTGTCATTGTCAAGTCTCTACCAACCTAAGCCCAGCCCATGAAAACAAAAACACAAACCAGACTTCAGGAAACAAGCAAAAACCACAGAACCGCTTTCATACCAAATAAAAACCACAACCAAAACAAAAGGACAAATGGTAACAAATACTCTGAAAGTGCATTTTTCAAGTCACCAATTCCTCAAATGTTACACTTTCATATATCAATAAATACTTCTAACTTTCTTATTTCATAACCAAACTACTTAGGCATTAGTTGGCATGAAAAGAAGAGAAAAAAGGGTATGTATCACAGAACACCCAAAAGGAAAAGAAAAGAAAAGAAAAGAAATTTTATTTGACCTAGTAATTAAGAAAAAGTTACTTACCTAGTATGAAGCATAATCAAATGGTGGCATTAAGCCTCCTTTGTATTTTGTAATTAGTATTGAACCTGAATAAAACAAAAAAACCAAACAAAACCCAGAAGCATAAATGCTTGTATCTTCTCACTTAAATTCTTCAGCAACCAAACACAACCAACTTCCTAATTTCTTTATTCTTTCAAAACAACAAAACCTAGAAGATAGTTTCAAACTTCAAAAAAAATAAGAAAAAGAAAAGAAAAAGAAAAACCAGAAACACGAGGTGGTTTCAAACTTCAAACACCACCGATCTGGCACCACTGCAGAAAATCGCAGATACCCACAACCAATCAATCAAATGGGTATCAAATAATTTCTCCACAAACAAACAAAAAACTCCCCAATGTCAGAAAATAATTAAAAAAAATCGCAAGGTTTTTGCAAACTGAAGATTTTTCAGAGGAAACCCCAATTGTTATCAAGATCTGAAATTTACATTCGAGAACAGTTTAATGGGTTTTTAGTTTAAGAATAACAAAAATGGGGTCCCAAAAAAATGAAGACATAATAAAGAATTAGACAAAAACAACAACAATAATAATAATAATAATATAAAAAAGAAGAAGCATAGAAAAATCACCTTAGAGAAGTAGCTAATTGGTGATTGATAAAAAGGTACGCTCGATTCCCTTCGTTGCCTGCTGCTTCTGGTTGTCTCTGCTGATGAATTGAGGTGGTGGTGATGGTGGTGGACCAAAGCCCTTTTGTTTTTGTGAAATAGTATACTATACTATATATGCTTGTAAAATAATAAAATAAAATAATATATTGTCCATATTGTGTATTTTTTATTTTAATTTAACTTAATCTTTGAACAAAGTTTAATTTTTTTTTTGCTTCAAATAAAAGAGTTTAAATTTTTGATTTATTAATAAAAAAAGAGTTTAATTTTTAAATGGCAAAAAAAATAGTTTAATTTTGCTAACCCTCGAATCTTCCCTTATTTGGGATTGACAGGCAAAAGGCATATTTGAAATTTGTGCTTGATGCCCGGGCATATATATTAATACATAGTTGAGTCAAAGAAAATATATTACTACGTAGTATATACTAGTAGCATACCCGTGCATACGCACGGGTGCAACCATATTTTTTTATGAACGAACTTAGACATAATTTAAATAGTCTGGATAATACCTCGTGAAAAAAAAAACAAATTTAAAGTAGTTAAAAAAGGAGTCTCAAATAAAAAATTAGATAAATATTAAAATCTAAAAATGTAAAAGTATCATTTAAAAACAATCATGCATTTATCCCGTGTTCTTTTATATATTAGTGTCGATGTTGTTATCCCGTGTTTTTTATATATCGGTCACAATTTATCTCGTGTTTTTACATACATCATTGCAATTATCCCGTGTTTTTTTATATTTCAATAAAGTTATCACGTGTTTTTTAATATATCAGTAAGTTATCTCATAGTTTCAATTGATTATTTTTAGTTGATTAATAGATTATAGTAGACAGTAACGAATAAATGGTAGATTATCAAATATTTCAGTGAAGTGTTTTTTATATATCAGTGCAGTTATCTCATAGTTTCAATTGATTATTTTAGTTGATTAGTACATTATAGTAGATAGTAAAAGATAGATTATCAAATATATCAGTGCAGTTATCCCGTGTTTTTTTATATATCAGTATAGTTATCACGTGTTTTTTATATATCAGTAAAGTTATCTCGTGTTTTAAATATTAATCAGTTGTTGAAATAGTCATTAAGTTTTCCTTTTTTTATATATTAATATCGTGTTTTTTTATATATCAGTGAAGTTATCCCGTGTTTTTATATATTAGTGAAGTTATCTCGTAGTTTAGATTGATTATTTTAGTTTATTAGTAGATTTGATTTGAATTTCGAAGAAAAAAAATTTAAAAAAAAGAGGGGAAGTTAAAGAAAATTGGAATGAGAAGAAAGTGCATTGGGAGAAGAAATTTGAAAAACAAATGTGATAGTAAATTACAATGTTGCCCTTAGTTAGATGGGTTGTCAAATGAATAGGGAAACTTGTTTGAGTAATTTAAGTATAGTTTGTTTGTATAAATAGATATTAGATTAGTAGATAGTGGGTAAAGAAAGTTGGTGAGTTTGATTTGAATTTTGAATTTTGAGAAAAAAAATGTAAGAGAAAGTAGGAAAAAAGTGGGATTGAGAAAAAATGAATTGAGAGAAGAAATTTGATAAAAGTGTGATATATAGTAAATTACAATATTGTCCTTAGTCAGAAGAATTGTCAAATAAATAGGGAGACTTGTTTGAGTAATTTAAATGTGGTTTGTTTGTATAAATAGATTAAGTGTGGTTGTTTGTATAAATAGATATTAGGTTAGATAGTAAATTATAGATTATTTAATATAAATTTAATTATATTAGATTATATAGTTGATTAAAAAAATTGGGAAAAGAAATATTTTTAAATAAAGGGTGTAAGAGCCACTAATAATATATGTGTAAGCAGTAAGAAATATTGGAAAATGTGAGATTGAAAGAGAGTGAGTGAGAAATGAAGAGAAAGTAGAATTAAAAAATGATAAATAAAATAAAAGTGGTGATGTGTCAAAAAAGTAAGATGTCTAAAATTGTAATTTTGTAAATTGTTTGTTTGTATAAATAGATAAATAGATGTAGTTTGTATTTAATAATTTTTACTTAATATGCCAATGTCATGGTTTTGAGATCACCAAAAAAAATGTCATGGTTTTGAATTTTGCTTATTGGTACTCGCTATCCACAAGTTGGTGACTAATTTATGCATGTTAATATGGTTGGTCGCGTGTTTATTTGATTTTATCGGTCTCTGAAGTTCTCTTCTGTTAATAGAGTTTTTGTCTAGTTGAAGACTCAAAGATCTTAAGATGTGATTCAAACTCAGTTACCGCTCAAACCAACCGTTGTTAGTTGGTTATTTCTTATTTGATATTTACTAAAATGATTTTTTTTATCGAAGTATTTTGATTGGTTCTTGTTGTTACTATTTGATTATTTTTTATCATTTTTATAATGATTTATCTGTGTGTACATAATCGGTTTTGGTTATAGAAAGTTTAGGTGAATTAGACTCTGGGAGCTCATCTCGTCAAGCAGAGCTACTACACTTTCTTTGAATTTCTATCGATGTACTTAAAGTTACAGATCACCACTACAGAGGTCATCACACTGACAGCAGAATGAACTCACGCCTCATATCGAATCACCAACTCTTTACCAAATTAATCAACTTTCATTGGTCGTGTGTACATAATCTAATAGTATGTTTGTTTTCAAATCTGAACTCTCTAAAATTTTAGCCAAGCAATTTACAGCTTCTCTCCAATTATGAAAAAAATTGAATTCTCTAATCTCTCTCCAAAAATTCTTTGATCAACTTTTATTATTACTTAGCAAGATTGATTTTACTTTCAAATCTTATTTTGACTAAAAATTTGAAGATTAACTTGCTTCAGTTAATAAATAAATTATAACTAAATCAATTTTACAAATTAATTCCACTTAAAATCGCATTTATAAGTACATACACATAATTTTGAGATGGACTTCAATACCAAGAAAAAAAAATTGAGATGGACTGCTCGTACAAATGTTGATGTTGATAAATGATTAAATATGTTTTTTGTGTCTATAAAATTAATAAATTTGACTTTTGGACTTTATAATTTTTCTCCAGTAAACTATTAGTAAGCTAATTATATTTTTTTATTAATAGTACATGAAAGTGTTGTTGATTTTAAAGATGTTTGTATTTTATTAGTTTTATTTTTTAATCAATTACTTGTATTTATAATAATATTCTCTTTTAATTAAAATATTATTATTATTATTATTATTATTATTATAAATTCTATCATTCTTAACAAAATAGTAATGTTGAGTTGATGTTTATTTTATTAATATATTATTGTTTAAACAAGACAATAACTAGTAATTCAAAGCCGGCCATGATTAGTTGATTACATGGTCCAATAGCACATAAATTGTTATTAAGAACTCCTAAAGAAGATTGTGACTAAGCAATAAGTTAGGATGGAGAAAAAAGTCCACACATGTGGTACAGATTATCCACAATAAATTGTAAATCGATGGATGCTAATTTTTGTAGATGTAGATTGAGTGGTGAGCACAATCTATAAATTTACACACGCAAAGTAGAGATTTCAAATTTGAACCTGATAATCACATAAAATGTTTAGCTTAATTAACAAAGGTAGTCTTACCAATTGTGTTAGGCCATAAAGACAATTGATAACTGCTAAATGAGAGTGGCGATGATAACCCCAAACATTCTGGCATGTTTATTTATAAAAATAATTAATTCTTTTATCAAATATATTGTATATATATATATGCCAGTTCATTTTCTATAAGTTTAAGGGTATAAATTTTCTTGTAAAAAAAATATAAATTGTATTCTCTTTACTATTTAATATCTTGTTGTAAATGGATCCGTAGTAATAAATTTTTTAAATGCAAAATAATACAATACTAGTATAACATGTTTTTTTATCAAAATTAGTGAAGAATTTTACGCCATCACAAATATTTGTATACATTATTTCAAAGACACACACAAAAAACAATAAATAAATAATAAAATAATAATTGTGTGTTTTCTCAAATTCATTTATTTATTTTTTGTGTCCGCCTAAGAATTACTGGAAGAAGGAGGTCAGCTACTTACAAACACACTAACAACTAACGTTTACAGTGAATGAAATGTCATAATGAAAATAGAATTTACACGACAAAATCATGTATGATCAGACTCTATAAAATGTCAAACTAAACTTCAAATGGTCTATTAGCCCGTGAGCCTATCTTAAACAAGTCAATTGACTTATTTAAATACGTAAATAAGCATTTAAGTGTGGTAAAAGGCTACACCAAGCTTTCGAAAATGCTAGCCCAAATCTAGAAAAAAAATCTTTTTTGGTATAAACCGGTGTTGAAAAATTCAAGTGTGAGTGTAGAAGCTAAGTCCACACATCTGGCAGAATGAAATATATGGGGACATATAAGAGAGGACCCATATACCTAATACCTTAAGGTTTTGGGTAGACATGTAGTGTCTAAGTCTCTTGGTGGTCATTCATCGGATAATTTCGAGAATTCTCTCTGTGCTCCCCTGCACTCCCTAACAATCGGTATCCTCTCTGCGCGAATCGCAGAGACTAATCCTCGAGCCGCAGTGTAGACCACAATTGGCGGCAAAGCTCTCCCCTCAAGAGATTTAACATCATTGCACGCTGCCACTTTGGATTCGATCCTGGCGACTTGGTGTTCTGGAATAGACTTTATCATCTCATCCAAGTCTTTCTTGGATAATCTAGAAAAAAAATCTATGACAACTAACAAACCAAATTTGAATATGCAAACAAATTTAAATAAAAGTATTTATATGGTGGAGGCAAATGCCCTCGATGCTCTTAGCTTGTATCAACCACCGCTAGTATTCATGTCCAAAAATATTGATCATCGATATTTAATTATTTATACAGATAATGAGTATATGTAGATATCACTATACTTTTAAAATTTTAACTTCAAAAATCAAACAACATGATAAAACAGGTTATACTAATTTTGAAGTATTTCGTAGGTGTAAATATTTGTGACCACATCCTTCTTCAACTTGGGGACCGTTTGATGGACATGATATGATAAGTATATCATATCTTGTTTCAGTCCAGTGTTTGTTTAGCCAGCAGTATAAGATAACTTAATCATGTGACTTATCCTATCATGTCTATGTAGTTAAAATTTTATCCCGAATTTGAGCTGGGTTAGAAACTAGTAGGATATGATAAAAAAAATAATTTACTCATTTACCCTTCTAAAATATATATTAAATATACAAATATGAAATCTAATTATATATATAAACAAAAATAAAATTTAATGTTAAATTTTAAAATTAAAAATATTAGTACTTAATATAAAAAACAATGTATGATTTTATGATAAGGCTAATTTTGTCATTTTGTATAATCTAACAATTAAAAATCAATTGAAATTTAAAAAATTAAAATAAGTGATACAAAATGTTATTAATAAAAATATATAAATAGAAAATTAATTAAATTTTATAAAAAATAAAATATAGTTGTCATGGGGTAGTTTTGTCATTAACATATATATCTATGTATATATTATCATTATTTATTAGTTTATCTAAAATACATAACACGTATTACTTTTGTACCTAAAAAAAGAATAATATATATTATTTTATCTTTTATCAGATGTTGCACATCAAACATAGGATATGATAGTGATATCATGTTTCTATCATATTCTATCTCTATCTTACTTCATATTTCATTCTGTCTCTATCTTATCTTGACCATCAAACAAACCATTATATATAGTATTTCAGCTCAACCACCTTAACTATGCTTGAAGTACAATGAGGCATGTCAAATTTATTTAAGGTAGTATGTTTAAATTAATAAAAAGATCAACCATACAATGTACAAAATCTAATAACAATAAGAGCTTATTGTCAAATTATATGTGCATATGGCTAAGAGATGCATATGCACACTAATGTTTCCCATTCCTATTAATTTGCGTGTGATTTTTTTTTGACAAGGTGTGAATTTCTTTTTTATCTTCTATATTATATGTAGCTTGTCACTCTCTCCCGCCAAACTTCATCAAAAAATTTAGCCTTCATTTCAATCATATTTACAATACTTGCCATTAGTTCATTTTTAATTTTAAACTTAAGTCTTTTTGTTTTGTTTTTTTTTTTCATATATTAATATTGTAAAACAAAACAATAGTTCGTGACAAAATACGTAAAGTGTAATATTAAGTAGTGTGTTTGGGGTGCTTATCTAAAAAAAAAAAAGTAGTGTGTTTGGGGTACTTTAACGTTTGGACAAAATTTTAACTGATCAAATAATACTTTAGCGTTTCAAAAAAATTAACTATTCAAATACACAAACTTCGTTCCACAATAATCGATTGGACGGAAAAAAGTTAATGTGATGACAAAATACATATTGAGATGCTAAGCACCGTGTTCTGTTGTACTTTATGGCTCCGGAAAAAAATTATTTGTTTCAAGACGCAGAGTTTGTTCTGCAGTAACCGGTTTGGTGAAAAAAATCGTGTCAAAATACGTAAAGTGAGATGCTAAGCAGTGTGTTTTGAAATACTTTAGCATTCAAAAAAAATTAGATGTTCAAATACGCAAATTTTAATGTCTTTGCTAATGTTTATTTTTAACTTTATAATCTTCTTATTTAATTTATAACTATAATTCAATTTTTTTCATGGAAACTTTAGCCACATCAACAATAGAACCTCACATCATATTCTTTCAACTTTCTATAGGTGCATCTATTTTATTATGGTTTTCATCCTAAAACAGTAAGGACCATTAAAATATATAGTTATTTTAGAACAAAAATGAACCCATTAGTTCCAATTGTGAGTAACCTTTGGGAACGAAGCTTCTTCTATTCACTCTTCCATTTTCTCAATTATTGATTATTTTTAGTTTATATTTTATTTTTATATTCTTCCCCTGAATTTCAGATTATTACCCAGGATAAATTTGTGGATGAGGATAATGTTTTGTGGACGATGAAAAATCAAATTTGAAGTCTTAAAAGGTTGATTCTCCAACTGATCTTTTTTTATATTTTTTTTTTGTAAATCAAGGTATCCTTCAGGTTATTGTGGAGACTAATCTATTTGAGGTATTAAAAATCCATTTAAGGGGTTGAGCTCTCTCAACAAATGTTTTTTCATACGTATCGATCGATGATCGAACCCATGACCAAATGGTTAAGGGACTCTCTTTTTTATATTTTAAGGAGTACATTGTAGTCCCAAAATTTAAGATATTTTAATATGTGATGTTTATTCTTCAATAATCAATTGGGTGACGTTTATTAAATTTATAGTTATAATTTAATTTTTATTCACTGATTATTTGACTATATATTTTACAAATCAACACCATTGTTCCATTGCCATAAGGTACTCCGGAAAATGGGGTCGACTTAGTGCTCTGAAATTCAATTCCCGCAGATGGACAAGTTTTGTCTGCTTAAAAAAGAAACCGAGTATTATTTTTATAATGAGGTTTGCTAATAAATGTATAAAAAAATTATTACTCATTTACACGAAAAGAATTTAGCCAATCCTCGTGCATTGCACCTAAGTTATGGGACTAGCATCTTAGAAGAAAATATACCACGTTGACAAATGAGTTTTTTCCCACCCTCCATATACCCCATACCCCCCATAAATATCCAAATAGACGAGATTACCCCGATATCCAAACAATTCCCGAAATACATCATAAATAGATAAATCCGAGGCCAATTTTTAGGTTTCCTGATTTACCTTATTTTACTGTATTTCCCTTTTGTAAAATATGTTCCAGATCTTTCGAATGCAGTAAATCTGGGAATCCTTTAAACCCCCTCCGAATTTTTTAAAAATATCCCGGATTTACACATAAATTCGGGAAGGGGTTTAGGATTCCTGAAATACCTCAAAAATAGGTATGGAGGCAAAATTTAAGGTTCTCAAAATACCTATTTTTGAGATATTTTGGGAATCTCAAAAATTAAGGTTCTGATTTAAGGATAAATCCGAGAATCTTTAATTTTTTTTTATTTATAAAAATCGTGGGTATTCTGGTTAAATGGCAATATGGGTGTATGTGATATATGGAGGGGGTGGAAAAAAACCTTGTTTATTCTAACGTTATATGGGAAAGTACCAAAATCTATTAATTTAGCTAGATTTATATTGATCTTAAACACAATATCATCATCGGGTTGCTTAGAGTCACAAGTTACATCTAAAGGTAAGTGTTCCAGCGATGCTACTAAGAAACATGGATCGATAACAAATTTATGCAATTGACACACGGTGATGATAACCTCCTCCTTAGCGATTTGTACTTGAAGACAAAGTTATATCGGGTCGGAATATTGGCTTCAATTTATCTTGCAATGCGGCTTGGCATTTCCGCGCCAAATGCCAATTTTTTTTTCCTTTTTTTTTTTTGCGATCTGCAACTTTTTTTTTTTTGTTTTTTTTTTTTTTTTTCTTTTTTTTCCATTTTTTTGTTTCTTTTGGTTTTTTCTTCAATTTTTTTTCTCTTATATTTTAAGGAGTGATTTATCGTCTCTAAAATTTTTAGATGCCTAAAAAGTGTGGTTTGGTGTACTTGATCGTGAAGTTTTTTTATTTTGTAACAAAATGTCTAAAGTGAAATGTTAAGTAGTGTGTTTTGAGAGTACTTACAGGATTTGAAAAAATTTAACTCTTCAAATACCGTAAGTTTAGTAAAATATAATAATAAGTTCGTGAAAAATTAAAATACGTAAAGTGAGATGCTAGCAGTGTATTTTGGGGTACTTTAGAACCCTAAAAAATTGTAGATGTTCAAATACACAAAGTGTGTTCCTCAATAACCATCTATTTTTGATTTTATAATTTTCTTATTTAATTTATAGTTTTAATTTAATTTTATCTACTTTAACTTCAAAACACATTTACAATAAATCATCAATCGTACTCTTTCAACTTTCTATATGTGCTTCTATTTTATTTGTAATTTCCATCAAATCCATCACGATACCACGTGTTTCGCTTTCTATTTTATTGTCTTCTTTATTTTGGTCATTTTGCACCAATGGGTATTAAATTTTTTCTTTAATTGGTTTTTATATGTTTATCTTTCTTTAATATTCGAGTACATGCAGTGTTGCTGCATTGACTCCCCGTGGGAATTTCAAACACACATTTACAATAGAACCTTCATCATCTTCTTTCAACGAGACCTTCAGTCACATTTACAATAAAACCTCCATATTCTTTTTCAACTTTGTATAACTGATCCTATTTTATCATGGGTTTTTCTTCAACCATGCATGATACCCGAGTGCTTCACTTTTTCATTGTATTGTCCTTTTTTTTTCGATAAGCAATTTCATTGAAAGGAGCACAAGGGGTGTCTATCCCTTACAATGAGAGAAAAAAATATACGGAGGATGTTCAATTTTTCTTTCTTATTATGGGTTCATTTTTTGTATTTGTATTTAATGAATGATAATAATTATTAAAGTTCTTTAGACTTTTTCTTCTTATTTTATCTACGGAGGATGTTCAATTTAAATGTCTTTATTAAAATTCCTTTTAAATTTATAATATTTATTATTTAATTAATATTTATAATTTAATTTTTTATTCACAGTTATTAGATTTTATATTTTGCAAAGTAACATCATTTGCCTAATGACATAAGCTACTTATTAGATTTTATATCACAATGATGTTCTCGATGTTGACCAGTACAAAATTTTCGTTCAAATACGATGCGATATTATTCTTTCGAAAAAAATTAATTACTCGATTATACGATTAAATTTAGCCAATATTCCTATGTTGATAGCGGTTATTGAAGATCGGAGAATAAGATCTTCTAGAACAACTATGATAGGAAACCTAAATGCCGCAGCTGACTCTTGCTTCTTCCTCCTGGAAGTCGAATAAGAAGTAATGAGGAGCCCGTACCTTCCAGCTTCTATAGCTACTATACTGTACTTACTGAAGTTCGTGACAATAGCTCTAGTTTGAGGATTATGTCTACTACAAAAGCTATACAAAGTTGCAATGTGATGAACTACAATACATGATTCCACTTTCTCATTTTATCCATAATGGACTGATTGAGCACAAGCAATGGTATATTAGTTAATAATTTCAATTCAATGGGACTGAAGATATTTTCTTCGAAGGGCCTACATATATATGGAAAAATTACAACATGCGTGCTCAACTAAAAGATCTATTAAATTTCCCACATGTTGATGCCTTAGTTGCAATTGGTTGCCACCGGAAGATGGAGTTTGTGGTTTATGATAGTGCTCCTCATGAAGTACGTTCGCTGATGATAGTGGAGCTCTTACTCCTATCTAGATTAGTTCCGGCTTAGTTTTCTCTTTTTGGGCTCCGATCTTCTTTGTATCCAAACCATATTCCCCAAAAGTGTGTGCAATCAGAAAGAGAGATGATCAGCAATTGATTTCTGCTCAATACTATATCTTTTGCAAATTTCATCATATGCAAAGATTGATTGTATGCTTTCTTGTGCGTAGTGTGTAACAAATTGACCACCCTCTTATATTTTTCAGGGATTACAAAAATATTTTTTCTAAAGTATTGGTGCTAATTTTATTTTTTCAGTGGATTCTGTTGATCCCCTGAAATACACCTAGGTCAGTCACCAGTCTATTGGTCATTAGTTTTATCCTTAAGTTTTGATCCCCAACTTATTCATTTCATTCTGCCTTGCATTTACTTCTTACGAGTGAACTGTGTCGTCGTCTTCTTTTTATATTAGGATAATTTTTGTTACCCAAACCTTTAATAAGTTGTTTTGGAGTAGGGATAGGAATATGCCAGAACGATCGATAAGGGTTTACGGTTTAGCCTACGTTAGGCCATACCAATTTTCTTTTAATACATCAAGTTTAGACTTTTTTAAAGTCTATTTAGCTAAAAATGTCAGGTTGCATGCCCTTGGAAAAACCTTTTAGGCCTATTAGATCGACTATTTTAAGTAAATATAGGTAAAAAAATTATTGCTATTATTAATATATTAAAATTTATACTTTGTATTCAATAATAAATTTGCTAATATCTTCTGTTAACTTAAACACATTGACGTACATCAAATTTTAACATATTTAAATTCATTATTTTAAAGTAGAATTTATATAAAATAGAACTTAATCTCAATAACTTATTAGTTTCTTGGTCTATTTACAAAAGTATACATTACTTAAATGTTGTAAGCTTTCATGCAAAATAGTTGAACAAACTTTTAAATGCAGACTTTCGCGCCTTATCAAACTTTCATAAAGGTCAAAGCAAATGATGTGATCCTACAGGTCATTCAACCTACTCAAAGGAGCATGAAGAGAGTCACAAAGAAAACACCAAAAAATCAATCATCAACGGGAATACTATTCCAAGTTCTCAACACATTAATTGTCCTTTGTTATTTGATTAGAAAATGTAACTAGAACTTAAATTGGACTTGAATTGTTTTAGTTGTACAAGTAGGCTACAACCTTGTGTGTGTTTAGGAGGTCGAGAGCATACTAGTAGTGTAAGCCATTGAATTGGGCCTAGTTGTGTTTAGTGAGTTGGGCTTAAGAACTTAAGTAGCCTAACCTATAGATAGATTTGTGTCATGTGTAATTAGAAGATCTTTGATGAATGAATATCATTTGCTACATTTGCAAAAGCTAGAGCCATCTCTCGTCTCAAGAACTGTTTCCTTGGTCGTGTGGTTGTCATCTACGGGGAAAGCTCTCGACTTTCCGCCCTTTCCCCCCGCACTTTCGTCGTTGTTATAGTTTCTTGGTGGTGGTGGCCTTCAAATCGGCACTTGTGAGGCTATTGGCCTTGGTTGGTTAGTGGGATGGTTGGCCTCAGCTCTGGTCGCTTGCTGGACGGCGGAGAACAAGGAGGGGTAATGTGGTAATTTGTGTAGCTTGTGGTTGGTCCTTTTCAGCAATTTGGATCCTAGGTGTTGGCCTCTAGTTGTTTTAATTTTGTTGTTCTAGTTAAGTGTTTAATTTAGTTTGCTCAATTTAGTTTGTTCATGTGCTGCTCTTAGGCTTGCTGCCTTTAGGCTTAATTGTTATATCTAGAGCATTTAGTCACACTAGATGTACTCGTCCCGCAGTGGATTTGATGATGCTTCTATGTAAGCCAGCGTCTTACATTCTGTGTGATGTTTCGGTGGCCTTCGCCCGTGATCAATGAAATGTTACATATTTGACCAAAAAAAAGCTAGAGCCGTGAGAGCCAATGAGAGGTGTGAAGTGTGAGAGCTTGAGAGTTGAGAGCATTGTAGAAATGAGTTCATTGTGTTCTCCTCGGTTCTTGGAATGGGGAAAAAACTTTGAGGCTTGGAGAAGCTCAAAGAGGTGTGTGCTCTTCATCTTCTTCCAAAGGAAGAAGTAGCAGACATCATTCTCCACTTCATCTCTATTTTTTCCGCATTTGATTCTTTCTTCACTTTTGTGTACTCCGAGAAAGTGTCATGATCTAATCTTGCATTTGTGTTCATGTTCATCACCATGACTTAGACATTCATATAGATTTTTAATTTTCTAGATCCAAAATTTAGTGATGCATGTTTGGATCACATTACCTAACGTAAAAAAATGAGTCTACGATAAGTCATAAGTCAGGTTCAAACTCAACACTTTCAATACAAACCAGACCTAGGCCTTGCAAAACTTAGTTTGCCCCAATCTATTCTGATTCTGTGCTTGTTTGGTTGCACAGTGAGTAGCCTCAAAAGCGCTTCCAATGTATGCTACCGTGATTCCACTGTAAAAGAAGAATGTTTGGGTGTTGATTGAAAACGTGATTCGTCCATTGAAAATCGATTCAAGCTGAAGCTACAGTTTCTAGCTTTTACGTGAAGCTAAAATCGATTCTTTTGAAAGTTTCATATGATTTCCACTTTTTACCTTCAAGAAAATAGCCACCGTGATGATTTTTCAGCTCCTGCTTTCCTTTTCCATAGTTGGTCATGCGGTTTCCTTTTCATACTTCATAGCCCATTTATCAGTGTTTTTTTTTACAAAAGTCCACTTTAGTTTTTTATACGATAATGTTTGTTAGTTTTTTAACAAATGAAATTTTCTATACTTGCAAAATAGTACTAAATTAAATATAAGAATATTATTTAAAATTAGTAAAATAAATTAAAATAGTTTTTTGATTAGTTTTCTTTTGTAGTTAAAACTTGAAAAATAGTAAAAGAAATATAAGAATAATATTAAGAATCCATTTTGGTAATTGTACACCAAAACTAAGCAATTTTGGTCCACTCTTTCCAAACAACAAGATTTGACTGAAATCACTTTTTCAAAAAATGTATCCTAACAAAAATCACGTTACATTCAACTCATTTTTACCAAAATCAATTCTATCAGAATCAATTTTAACCACCGCAGAACGAAACACGCACTCTGACCCCTATCTCTTATGAGTGTTGCAATTTATTGTAACATTTTTTTATGGTAGAAGTACGTTGAATCTTAATTAATCCGAGTACAGCCAAATGCACGTATTTATTCTACTCCATTTCTATTCTAAGATTCCAAGACAAGGATCCGAGATCTTGTTGAAAATCAAACTGCAAACTAACCTTTTTTTTTGGTTACATACATGATACAACAACTATCTATTTATTAGTGTATATAAATTAATTTTAAATTCTTAACAATTCTTATAAAAACAAGTCTTATCTGATCTTGATCTTGTCTGATCTTGTAAGTGAGGGTAGTCCTTCAGCTAGACTATCCGCCAATGGCTCAGTAGTTTGATCTACCTTGGGAAAAACGATACCAATGGCTCAGTAGTTTGATCTACTTTGGGACACAGGGGGTCGACAGTTTGATCTACCTTGGGACCCAGAGGGTCGACTCGGTGCTTCCAGGTTCGAATCTTGAAGTGGACAAACTCGGTGTTGTAAGTGCGAAATTTAATCCTAAGCACAAGTGGAGATTCGTCTTTCATTAACAGCATTGAGACACTCCCTGGATAGCCAACAATTGTTCGGACCAAAAATCATAAAGGAAAAATCAATTTCTATTTATATGTTTTTCTTAAGTTTATTTTTTTAAAAAAACAACATATTCTTAATAAAATTTAAATCTAAACTTTCTGGTTTAAACATAAGCTCAAAAGAATAAAAAATGAATCACTAACTTTAAGACTACCAACAAGCAAACACTTTCTATCTAACTGTTTAGCGTCGCACTTTATGTATTTTGAAAAGAAAATAGTTTTCTTTTCACCAAACCGATAATTGAGGAACAGACTTCGCGTATTTGAACAATTAAATTTTTCTTGGATTCTAAATACCCCAAAATGTGCTGCTTAGCATTGCACTTGACATATTTTGTAACGAAATTACTTTATCTTTTCACCAAACTTGTTATTGAGGAACGAACTTCGCGTAATTGAACAATTACTTTTTAATTTCCTAGACTCTAAAGTACCCAAAACACACTACTTAGCATAACACTTTATGTATTTTGTCGTAAAACTACTTTTCCTTTTTACGAAAATGATTATTGAAGAACGAACTTCGTATATTTGAAAAGTTAAGTTTCTTTCTAGACTCTACCCTAAAACACATTACTTAGCATCGCACTTTACGTATCTTATCATGAAGTTATTTTTCCACCAAAATTGTTATTGAGATATGAATTGCGCTTATTTGGACATTTTAAAAAATGGACAAAACTTATGTACAGTGCCATATATGCTGGTGGTGCTATTCACCACTCACATTAGTACACGTGTACAATTTTATTTAATACAATTTCAATTGACTTCACACTCATTAACATAGATTACGTCTCTGTTTCTTCTTCTCGTTATCTCACGCCCTTCGCTCTTCGCATCCCCACCATCGTCGTCTCCGATCGGCACCTATCGTCCCCTCCCAGATGTAGCAGAAATCTGAACTTACCATTAATAATAACATCAACAATAATTTTATTTTATAAGAACTGCAGGTTCAGTTTTGAACATAGATGATTCTAATTAAAGGTCGAGATGCAAATAATTCAAACTTCAAATCGCTGTTGTTCATCGATCATATGCGTAAATGGGCAGGGATTTGATGCCCACTTTTGAGTTTTTGACCTCTTGTTCTGTGAAAAGGTAACTGATAACTTTGTATCAAAAAACAAGGTAACAGAGAGAAGTAACGTCGTGAGGCTTATTAAAAGTAATTATACACGTGTACTAATGTGAGTGGTGAACAGCACCACCAGCATATATGGCACTGCACATAAGTTTTGTCTTTAAAAAATTTCAAGACTTTAAAGTAACCCAAAACATGTAAAAAGAAATAAAAAAATGTGAACTTTTTTTAGACTCTAAAGTATTTCAAAATACACTATTTAACATCGCACTTTATGTATTTTGTCACATAATCATTTTTTTACCGAATCAGTTATTGAGGACGAACTCACGTATTTGAACATCAAATTTTTTATTGGGCTCTAAAGCACCTCAAAATACACTTCTTAGCAGCGCTTTTTATATATTTTATCACAGAATTATTATTTTTTCACTAAACCGGTTATTGAGAAACAAACTTTACGTATTTGAACATCTAAATTTTTTCAGACTCTAAATTACCTCAAAATACCCTACCGGTTATTGATAAACGAACTTTACCTCACTGTAAATATAAATTTAGAGTCTATTAAATTGCTAAATTGCTTTACCTCACTGTAAATATAAATTTAGAGTCTACTAAATTGCTATTAGTTTTATCTATTTAGATTTTTTTTTGACAAAATTTATTTAGATTGTTTTTTTTTGACAGCAACAATAATTTATTTAGATTGTTAATCTTCTAAGTTTTGAATTTATCTTTTCATGTACGAATTACTTTCCTTAATCATATATGATTTTCTTTTAATTTTTCTTAACTCTTCCAAATATATGTTTGAATATTTTCTTTGAACACTTAGTACCCAAAGAATTGACTATTAACTCAAAAATTTAGTACCCAAAGAATATCGCAAGAGACAATTTAGTCCTTCAGGTATTCAAAAATAGACATATTGGTCCCTCCATCCCAAAAAAAGTCAGTAGATGAATTTTAAATAACTTAAAAGTGTTTTAAAGGACGAGGGGGGTATTAAATTATTTTTGTTTGTGTCAAAAAAATATTTTTGTTTAGTGGAGAGATGATAACCAAATTGTCTATTTTTGAGAGAAGGATGACAAAATTCACATAAAGGGATGAAGGACCAAATTGTTTCTTTTTAGTGAACAACATTTTTCACGATTCAAAGGGATTCAGATCATCTCCTTCCCATCTCCCTCAATCCTCTCTATCTCTCTCATTACTAACAAATTATTATATAATGATGAGAGAGAGTGAAATTAGGAGAGAGATAGAGAGGATGTATGGAGATGTAGGGAGGTGTGAAGGAGAGGATCCAGGCTCTTCAAAGTGTGCTATTTTATATAGGTACTATTTTCTTCTTATATTACATTTAAGTTAATTTTTTTTGAGAGGGACTGAATTGTCCCTCTTTAGTTTAGTTTTTCTAATTAAAAAAATACATTAATGTCACGTCGCTAGCCATGTATTCACCTAACGATACATATCACCAAATTAAGTTACAAATTTGAAATTCAAATAGAAATGAATATAAAAGATCAATTTATGCTTATTTTGAATTCTTCATGAACTAGTATAGAACTTAATTTTCTTTACAAACTAAACTGTTCTTCATAACAATTTCAACCAAATTGTCCATTTACTCTAAAATGTATGTATGAAACTAAAATTGCATTATTTAATTAATTAAAAACTCAAGGACAAAAATGTAAATAAACCTAACTTTTTTTTTGTCGATAGTGTAATAACTAAGGCGTAAGGTAGCGCATCGTGCATAAGAGTGAGGCGGTGAGTCTACGTAACTTCACTCACCCTCTTCCTTTTTTTTTTCTTTCATCGCTTTCCGTTCCCGTTTTATTAACACTATCCCCACCACACTCATTTTTCTTCATACACCCCCTCTCTCTCTTCTCTCCTTTCCATTGACCTTCATTTCTTTCTTCACTTGACTGGTTTCGTTTAACTTGTTTTCCATTCAGTTGGTTGGGTTTCAAGGAAACGAACAACCGACAATGGCGAAGATGAAGCTACTCTCATTCTCCTTCATCATCGTCTTCTTTGTTTCTTCTTCTCTCTCCACCGTCAGATCTGATTCTTCAGATCATCGTTATAAAGACGGAGATCTTGTTCCTCTTTACGCTAACAAAGTTGGTCCTTTCCATAATCCAAGGTATGGATCCGTATTCTATACGCATTGCACGTGCTGGATCTGTTTCTGTTTCTGTTTCTGTTTCAGTAACTTAATTGTAGATTTGTTGATTACGTTGAATTAGCTTTTGATTTATGAATTTATGAATTGATTCATAATGTAATTGATTTGTTAATCATGTTTTTTTTTTCCAGTGAGACCTATCGTTATTTCGATCTGCCATTCTGTATACCAGGTTGGTTTTCAATTTTTATTCAATTCTCTTAGTAGTGTTATCTTAGTGAAGGTTTTAAATTGGGGTTATTTTTTATACTGATGAATAAAAATTGCTGTCAAATCAAATATGGTGCATCAACTGTAGTTGATTCCGCCGAAAATACAGTCAAATATGATTAGACACTGTAGATATAGCTGCAATTGTTGTTGCTATGGAATAGCATAGATGTTAATGTTTGATGCTGCCTCAAGTGGGGTTGCAGAAATATCAAAAACCTTGATTTCCGGACTCTGGATCAATTTTTAAAACCTTGATCTTGATAAGAAAATCAAAGTTTGATATCAAATATGAATGAGGAACTATTGATGTTGCCTCAAGTGAGGTTGTAGAAATATCAAAAACCTTGATGTTGTTACGGGATCGATTATTAGAACATTGATCTTATTGATAAGAAAATCAAAGGTTGATATTAGATGCAGATGTTTTAAAATACCACAGTTGCTTTTGTTATGAATAATAGTTGAGGATAAGATGATTTCGTTTTTGTTTCTCTAACTTTAGAAGAGCCAAATCTGTTATTTATTTGCACTTTTGGGTTTTTTTGTGTTGTTTTTGGAGTTTGAATTGTTTGAGGGTTTGATTTGTAGATCATTTGAAAGAGAAGAAGGAAGCTCTTGGTGAAGTCTTGAATGGGGATCGTTTGGTTAGTGCTCCTTATTTACTTGAGTTCCAAAAGGACAAGGACTCTGTGTCGGTTTGCAAGAAGACACTTAAGAAAGAGGAAGTGGGTTTGTTTCGAGCAGCTGTTCGTAAGGACTACTACTTTCAGATGTACTATGATGACTTGCCTATTTGGGGCTTCATTGGGAAGGTTGATAAGGATGGGAAGGACCCTAGTGATTATAGATACTACCTCTACAAGCACATCCATTTTGATATCTTTTATAACAAGGATCGCGTCATTGAAATCAATGTGCGAACGGATCCGAGTGCCCTTGTGGATGTTACCGAGGACAATGAAGTTGATGTTGAGTTTTTATACTGTGAAATGGAAGGAAACTAGCACTCCCTTTGATAAGCGGATGGACAAGTACTCTCAGTCGTCCTCACTGCCCCATCATTTGGAAATCCACTGGTTCTCGATTATCAATTCCTGCGTGACAGTTCTCCTCCTGACTGGTTTTCTTGCAACTATTTTGATGCGGGTCCTTAAGAACGATTTCGTCAAGTAAGAAGCATTTTATCTGTGTTTTTTTGGTGTGCCTGCTCATTGTGTTCAATGTAATAAAGCTTGGTAATCTCTGGTATTTATTCTTTTGCTGAGCTATAGATGTTGTCCCTGTTTGACTTTTAAATAGGTATGCACATGATGAGGAGACTGCAGACGATCAGGAAGAGACTGGCTGGAAATACATCCATGGTGATGTTTTCAGGTTCCCCAAATTCAAGTCTGTATTTGCAGCTGCCCTTGGATCTGGTACCCAACTGTTTGCCCTGTAAGTTTCTTCTTGCCCATCGAAATATCTCTAAAATAGAAGCTCCTTTCAGGGAAATTAATTTGTGATTTTTTATTATTAATTCATCTCAATGAATTGTATACTTTGCATACTGTGCAGTACGGTGTTCATATTCATATTGGCACTTGTTGGTGTATTTTATCCATATAACCGTGGGGCTCTATTCACTGCACTTGTTGTGATATATGCACTCACTTCAGGAATCGCTGGCTATACTGCAACCTCATTCTATTCTCAACTGGAAGGAACAAACTGGGTATTGACTTATGAATTTTCTCTGCAATTTGGTTCAGTATCCATTAAACTTGCATTTATTTTCAGACATTAATGGTTTCATTATTGTCCGTTTGTAATGACAGGTTCGGAATCTGCTATTGACTGGATGCCTTTTCTGTGGACCTCTGCTTCTGACATTTTGCTTTCTGAACACTGTTGCAATTGTCTACAATGCTACTGCCGCCCTCCCATTTGGCACAATTGTGGTTATAGTTCTCATATGGACACTTGTTACATCTCCTTTACTTGTATTGGGAGGGATTGCTGGGAAGAATAGCAAGGCTGAATTTCAAGCTCCTTGCCGCACGACTAAATATCCAAGGGAGATTCCACCTCTGCCATGGTATCGTGGAACAGTTCCTCAGATGGCAATGGCAGGATTTTTGCCTTTCAGTGCTATATACATTGAACTTTACTATATCTTTGCCAGTGTTTGGGGTCACAGAATTTACACGATCTACAGTATTCTGTTCATTGTCTTCATCATTCTCCTGATTGTTACTGCTTTCATTACCGTGGCGTTGACATACTTCCAGCTTGCCGCTGAGGATCATGAGTGGTGGTGGAGGTATGAAATCACAATTTTTCCTGCCCCTTATCTTATGGCTTATATTGTGTATAATCCTTGTAGCTAGGTAGGTACTAGTAGTGGACTAGCTGTCTTTATGATGATATAACTGACTAAGATGATCAATATTGGATTAAGTGGTAGATGGAGGAACTTGTTTTTTTGACTACCTTAATATAACATAATTCATCTTAAAACGAGTTAAGATGATAGATTAAAATGCATAAACTTCCAAAAGAAAAAATATTGATAATAATGTTTTGACTTCAGTCTTTGGGACTTCTTAACTGAGTTGGCAGATTCTTTACTGATAGTTTGTAGAGTGTGTGACTGTGACTCATGAATAAGCTTCGATAAATATTCATGATTTCCTGGTTCCATTTGTGTTTCTATCTTGGTACCATCATTCCTTAAGAAAAATGGACACTGCTAGTTTTCTTGCTTGATGCCTTTCTTTATTCTGTCCGTTTAAGCTAATATACACCTCTTAAGAAAATCATTAGTTGCACCCGTTTCCTTGAAAAAATAATGTATTTTGACTGAAATGTCCTTAGTGTAGTGGGAGTTAAGTGGAAGGACTTGTTAATATTGTTGAGATAGAAATAAATAAATCTCTTGTGATATTCTAAAATGACAAATCGTAAGAGACAAGAAAACATTCTAAATATAACAGACGGAGGAGAATGAGGATATCATATTCTTTTGACCTTCTTTGATTTTTGTAATGTGCAATTTCAAAATGAATCCCATGGAGTTCCATGAGGCTTAAGTGAAAATTTATGACCTGCTTGATCACCTGACCTATGTCTATGTGCTCTTATTTCCTTACAGATCATTCCTATGCGGTGGTTCAACTGGCTTATTTATCTATGCTTATTGTCTGTATTACTACTATGCCCGCTCGGATATGTCTGGATTCATGCAAACCTCATTTTTCTTCGGATACATGGCCTGCATATGCTATGGTTTCTTCTTAATGCTTGGAACTGTTGGCTTCCGAGCATCGTTGTTCTTTGTTCGTCACATATACCGATCCATCAAGTGCGAGTAGGCATTTTGTCCTTTCAAGAGCTATTATTGTCTTCATTTCATATAGGCATTCTGTAGAAAATTATAGTAATTTTGCAGTGCTTCTGTGTACTATAACGGAAGCTGGGTTGGGTCAGTTTCAGAGCAACTTGTTAGATCACAAAGGGTGCTTTTTGGGGATAACGTCTGTACTACCATCTCTTTAACTAAACTCTTGCAATACTTTATTTTTTGGTCCTTTTGAACTTTATTCTTGCTAATTTTCTAGCTTTGTCAAAACAACTTGGTTCCACAGAAATTCTGGCAAATCCAAATCCAGTTACTCTGGACCATGAAAGAATATTGGAAATCTTATCAAATTTTGTCTTCACTGCAAAATCTTTACTGCAAAATCTTGAATACTTCAGATTAGGATCAAATTTAAGCAGCTAAGGCAATCAGCTAAAAGGACTGTGAAAATGTAACCTGAGGTCCAATCAATTTTAAGGAAAAGCCTTCCAACTATTTTGCATTGCTTGGTTCCTTTCCTTCCTCAAATCTTCCAATAATATTAGCCTTTTCCATTTTTAATTTTATCACTTCCCCTGAAATTCTCTAGATGCCCTTATTATAACTTGTTACCTTGACCTCACCTCCTCCCAAACTTTCTCTCCCCCTCACTCCTCATAGCATTCTTCAAGTCAGTAACTAAGGCCTGATTGCATTCTAAAAATATTTTGTTTTCACTTTATCAAATTTGTATTCATATTAAATTGGTAACAAGAAAATTGAATATTTTTGTAGTGAACAATCATATGATAGAAAGATGGAAGACAAGCTAGAGATAATGTATTTTGGAAACAATGAATTTTTTTTTTTCCATTTTCAATTTTTAAAAAATACTGAATTTTTTTTTCTTGCTTAAAAAAAAAACTGAATTTTTATGTTTAATATTTTTCAGTGCTGGTAGAAATGTAAACTAACTAGTGATAATGTATTTCGGACCCTTGCATAGTTGATTGAAGGCTAAATTATCTTGCTTTGGTCCTTTTTCTCTTTACCCGATTTCATTTTGGTCGCTTTCTTTTTTTTTCGTTTTGGTCCTTTATGTTTCAGTTTTGTGTCAATTTGGTCCTTTTTTGTAATTTTTCATCCACCACCTTAACAGACGCCACGCTGGCAGTTAACTGCTGACGTGGCGTCTTAGTTGTCAGACTGACTAGGATTCATTAAATGATGTGGCACTTTTTTTGTGAAAATAAAAAATAAATTAATAAAAACCAAATTAACAAATTAACGCTTGGTGGGGATCGTTTATTTTTTTTCGATTATGAACAATTTGCAGGAGAAAAACCCCTCAGATTGTCATGCTTCCATATCTAATCACCATCATCTTCTTAAAAGAAAAACCCCCAGATTGAATCGATAATTTGCAGGAGAAGAAAAACCCAAAACAGGAGAAGAAAATTTGGTTGCTGCCTTTGTTCTTCTCATCTCATCCCCAAGTTCAAGAACGAAATGAAATGAAAAGAAACGAAATAAACCCAGTTCGAACGCGATTTGCAAGCTCAGATCTATGTTTTGGGTATAAGTTTGAAAGCGATTTTAAGCTCAGATCTAAGATTTTCGTTTCTGTTTACCATCTACGATTTTTATTTATGTTTCTAAGCTCAGATCTACGATTTTCGTTTATGTTTCTGGGTATCAATTTTGTTTATGGGTTTTGGGTACAATTTGAAGATGAAGAATCACGTCAAAAAAGATGAACAAACAGAAATGGGTTTCTGGGGATTTGGTTTATGGGTTTTGGGTACAATTTTGTTTATGGGTATCAAGCTCAGATCTAAGAAGATGAACAATTTGAAGCTTAGAAATGGGTTGCTTGGTGGGTTTGAAGATCACATCAAAAAAAAAGAATTGAAGATGAACAAACAGAAATGGGTTTCTGGGGATTTGGTTTCTGTTAATTTGTTAATTTATTTGTTAATTTGAAGCTTAATTGAAGATCACGTCCAGCAAAAAAGAATTGAAGATGAACAATTTGATTTTTATTAATTTATTTTTTATTTTCACAAAAAAGTGCCACATCATTTAATGAATCCTAGTCGGTCGACAACTAAGACGCCACGCGTCGATAGTTAATCTACAAATAAGGCGGCGTCTGTTAAGGTGGTGGATGGAAAATTACAAAAGAGGACCAAATTGACACAAAAATCAAAACATAAAGGGACCAAAACGAGAAAAAAGATAAAGATAAAGACCAAAAATGAAATCGAGTAAAAGATAAAGACCAAAATGAAGAATTTAGCCTTGATTGAAAAGTTGAAGTAAATCTCAAAAAAAAAAAGCTGAAGTAATTGCATATAGGTACTACTCCTATGTTTTTTATTCACTCACTAATTATTGTTCGTATATTCATTCACTAGTTAGTTTACATAGGTAAGAAAGTAAAAAACATAGGCTATTAATGCCTTTGTTTTTGCATATAGGTACTACGCCTTGCGTTCCAATATTGTTCGTATATTCATTCACTCATTAAGATAATTTGACTTTAATTACAATAAATTGATTACCCTATTAATTACCAGCATTAATTGCTTTTTTTTTTTTACCAAAGACCGCATTAATTACTTAATTATGATTAGTTTGAATTATTTGACTTACTGATTAAAGCCAATTTATTGTTTTCACAATCAAGAGCAATTTTCAATAAATTGACTTGAACAAAATATTAATCCACTTGTGCATATTAATTAAATCAATTTGATACATTAAGCCTCATATCCACACAACTGTGTGGCAAAGCGGGCTACTCAGCCCACATTGGGCCGGCCAGTGTTGGGCTCAGGGTATAAAGCTCGGGTTGAAATTTAGGCTCACACTTTATGACCCAATCTTGACCCTATATTGGCTACGGGCTAGCCGGCATTATACGCAATACTAATTAAGAAAAAAACATTTTTTAAAAAAAGAGAAATGCTCATCGTCAGTGTGAGCATCATGCTCACGATAGTAGGGGTCTATTCTAGTTTATCCATGGTCATGAGCTCGAATCTATTCTTGGGCATGCAGTAATGCTAAATCTCTTGAGGGAGAGCTTTACCGCCCATAATAGTCTACTCACTTTCCGATGGATTAATCTCTACAATTCTTGTATGAAGATATCCGACTTATACAAAAGAAATGTGAGCATCAAATGCTGAGAACAAATTCACAAATACTCACCATGTGCACAAGCATAAATATCAAAGTCAAAGACATTGAGGTAAACTTTGCTTTCAATGTCAAAACAGTAGTTTTAAAGCAAATGCTGTCAAGATATTGAAACATTACTTTTCACTGTGAAAAAAAAAGCAGATGCTCAAAGTGAAGCATAAAAACAGTAGCACGCTACTTAGGCAAGAGTTTTGCTTTGACGAATGCTATTACTGATATGGGTAATAAGCTATATGATTTGAAATTCACATGGATAATTTATTGGTAGTAGAGCGTCCATTCCAACTCACAAACTCGTCTCAACCCATTTGTTTTAAGTTGAACCCAATCCCGTCCTACTAAAAAAATGGACAAACAAGACTATCCCAACTAATAAGTCAACTTCCGGTTAGGACATGGTCGGGTTAATTTCATTAGTAACAACATTATTTAGTTATTTTGGGTAACCTAGTCCCATCTTAATTAGACTTGATCTTAAATTGACCCGTAAGTTATCGGGCTTGTTTGGGTTTAAGTACAGGCAAGTAAATGTTAAAGTCTACAAAATTGTCCGATCAAAATTTAGGAATGGACTAGAGTTATTACAACTCATCCTTTGCTCACCCCTAACCGATAGTGTTAACTCTTACTAGGTTCTGAGGTTAGGTTACTAGGTCAAGGTGTTAACTATTGGTCTTTTGGTTCTGTTGTTAATAATTTAGCAAGTTGTTAATAGTATTCTTCTTTTAGTTTTTTTTTGATAGGCCATGTTAGTGGGGAGGATAGAATGTTAGTTTTCGAGGTTTGAACCCAAAATCTCCTTCTTGCACTCATTTAGTCTCCTTTGAAATTTCTTAACTCGCCAACTGAACTATCTACTTGGGATAAAACAGTTGAGCTAATAGGTAACTAAAGTTGTAATGAGTAATGACCATTTTAACATAACGTCCTTAACTAAAAAGTTCTCCACCCACTTGCATAAATTTGCTTGGGCAGTATAGTAAAACTCCTTGACCATTTCAACATAACATCCTTAAAGTTAAAAAAAGTTGGTAGTGTACATAAAACAGTTGGTAGTGTGCAGCTGATGCTATTTAGTTTTAGGCATTTTCACAAGTCAATAGTGTGCAGCTGATTTTAAGGAACTTGTTTTATTGGCACTTATGATCAATTGGATCTGTTCTTGGTATTACTGCTATTAATGCTTTCACTCCAACTCCAACTACCTTGTATCTACTATAACTCCCTCCTCCGAATTTTTCAACTGATACATCAACTTCATTGTGGAATTTTCTTTATATTTCGTAACGGAGAGAATACTATCTAGACTCTATTTTTTTTACCCTACTGAAACATACTCTATTTGTAATAGAATATAAGTAAAAATGAGTAACAAAAGTTGATGTATTTGGTCAAAATACATCAGCTTTCATTAACTAATTTTTGCTTCTATTCTGTTACGTAGGGAGTAGTAATTAGGGTTTTTGACTCAATGAGCACCCGAGGATATTCTCACCACTAACCTCTTTGGCCTATTAAGAGGCTAATTTCTGAGTTGACAACGGAATGTTTGGTTTTATCACATAGAGTTGAACTGCCTCATAACTAGACCCCGAGAATAAAAACACCATTTTTTTAATGGAGTCACGTTACCAACTCTCCCAACACCGGCTTGAATTTAGATTAAGTGCTGTCAAAACTGCGTGCAGTCATACAATCGGCAAACTTTGAGCCGTCTGATTAAGATCAGACAATCTAGATTTTAATAACAGTTTTTGATTTTTGTTTAATATGAAACTCGAATTCAAGTATAACTTTAAACAAATCACAGACCATTTCACACACACACACACACACACACACACACACATATATATATATATATATATATATATATATATATATATATATATATATATATATATTACAACATTATAAAATTATTCATTAATAACTATATATTGTAATAATACAGTACAATACTAGTAATCACAAAGTATATCTTTCCTGTATCAGAGGGATCTCATTTTGAAACATCAACAGGAAACTCATGAATCTCATCATTCCAAGGATTAATCTCAACCATTGGATCAACGTTCCTCAAAGCACACCAAACAGCAGTATTACACTTAAATCCAGAACCAAAAGCAATTTGCCAAATCCTATCACCTTTCTTAATCCTCCCTTTAGCTTCACAATAAGCTAAAACATACCAAACAGAACTACTAGAAGTATTCCCATATCTATATAAAGTCATTCTAGAAGGTTCCAATTGATAATCACTTAATTCAAGCACTTTTTGTATCTCATCTTGCACAGCTTTTCCACCAGTATGAATACAAAAATGCTCAAAAGCTAACTTAAAATTAGGTGTATAAATCTTCACCTTAGAGTTAAAGTACTTTTTACCAATTGAAGATGATAAAAACTTAAGTTGTTCAGCTAAAGGTAAAACATATCTTCCAATAGTTAATATATTAGCTTTAAGTGATTCTCCAGCAGAAGTCATTAAATCTCTTGAAAGTGAAACACCTGTGATTTTATTTGTTTCATCTTCTTTTTGAAGTATAGCATTGTAACATTTATCTTGTGAACCTTTATGTGTTCTAACAGTGTGTTTGAGAAGATATTTTGAACGGTTAGAATCTGAGGATTTATTTGAGAGTAGAATTGCTGAACCACCAACACGAAATAAACAATTTGAAACAAGCATTGATCTGTTGTTTCCTAAGTACCATCCACTGTTTATGTTTTCTGTGCTTATAACTATGGCATAGGAATTTGGATGTACCTGTATAATAATAGTAAAAGAATATTGGAATTAAAATCTTGGAAATAAAATGTGTTATGAAGAAATTTAGAAAAAATAAGGAGGGACAGTGGAAGAAAATGACATTTAAATATTTAATACAGTGGAATCATTTATGGAGGAATCAATTATTAAAGAAAAGTTGCTGTTTGTGTCTTGTTCTTTAGTGTTTGATGATTTTTATCATGCATGGCTTTAAATTTAAAGTAGTGGCAGTGTTACTATTTACCCTACCAAAAAGTGTTACTCCAAACGTTAACCGGACTTGATCTCACTTTAAAGTCTCAAATTCGAATTTTGGGTTTGGCAAAAACTCTATTGGGAGGAGAGAACCACACAGACTGACAAAGTCAATTTCCTGACTGTAGATTAGCTATCGACAAAACCGGTAAAAATTACGCACAAATGACATGACAACTAAAAAAGTGTTACTATTTACCCCGAAAGAAATAAAAGAAACCAGAGTACTACTAGTACTATATATATGGTCTAGTAGATTTTAATGAATATCTTTAGACCGACCTCAATTTATTGTGTTATAAATTGTTGTTCCAAAAACTAGAATCAAAATTTAATGTGGTTGCAATAAAAAATGGAGTGCGTTTTCCCAATGATAATTGCAAACTCAAATAAAAATCAGGGCTCACGCAAAGCAATTGTGACCGTTCGATCTCAATCAGATGGTTTATATTTTAGCTTTTTTAAATAGACTTCGAAAGTCAAACTCACAATAAGAACCATCTGATCAAGATTCAATGGACGTGATTGGTTGACTATGGTGATTTTGTCCATTTGTGACACTTAGGTATCATAATAAAGATGCAACCATAAAAATTGAAAGCTCAAAATAATAATGATCTAACCTGAAGGAGTTGTTTGGCAAGATCAATAGCAATAAGTCCAGCACTGCAACCCATACCACCTAAATTATAGCTCATAACATTCTGCTTAAGCTTATAATGATTAACAACCATAGCACTAAGAGAAGGTGTAGGATTGAAAATACAACAATTTGTTATCAAAATATCAATATCCTCAACCTTAACTTTTGTCTTCAACAAAAGTTCATCAATAGCACCAAAAATCACAGATTCAGTTTCTTTTCTTGCATCCAATGTACAAATACTTGGCGGAATCTTCAATAAAGATTCTGGTACATAAGTTTTATCACCAAAACCAGATCTTTCCATAATCTTTCTTTGGAAATTTATGCTCTCATCAAGAAAATGTCCACCACATATTGATCTATCTATAAACATTTCCTTACTACAAATTCCTCTAGGGTTTGGTTTATAACATGCAAAATCAACTAGGTATACTCTTTTTTGGTAGATTTTTAGGTAAAAGGTGGCTATATATGATATTAAACCAAACCATATTATAAGGGAAATAATGTCATTGGAGTTGAATATAGTGAGGGAAAAGGACATGGCTAGTAAGAGAAAGAATGAGACAGAAAATGAAAATGCACTCATGATGTTTGGTTAGGCTGTGGTTCATGTTGAAGAGCTTTCCTATTTATAGAAGCATATCTTTGTCCTACTAGAAATCTTGAACAGATGATGACATATAATTTTGTTATCGTGTGCTATTAGTATCACGATGATCACCAATTTTTGGAGATGGTAATCCACGCGTCGGAAACACACTTGGTTGGTCACATGTATCCAACTTTGCTGGTATGTGTGGTTCTCCACTCCCAACAAAATTTTGATCATACCCAAATTTAGAACTTAAGACCTTTAGTGTGGGATCTGAGTCATGTTACCACTCGGACCAACACTTATAGGCGAGTAAATGTAACATTAATATATAATATGGCTAATTATATGTTTAGTCCCTTTGTTTTCTTGAATTTAATAACTGCCAATATAATATGGCTAATTATAGGTTGCCCTTAGATAGTGTGTGGGCAATTTACCTTACCAATTAAAAACTGCCACATGGACTCCACTAATCTTTATCACACAAAAATAAATTTGTTATCTGTTTTACATTTGTTACTATGTCTTTATATTATTTATACAATGACCCCAAATATAATAAATGCATTTCTGACTGTTTATTTGCAAAACTCTACTGTGTGCTCAGAAACTCTCTTCTCCCAAATCCTCAAAAAACACAATTAACCCTTCATCTTCTTCTTCTTTCACCCCCATCGCAAACGTGAAGCCTGTGAGGTATTGATCTAACCTTCATCTTCTTCTTCTTTTTTCTCCCCCATTTCAGATGAAGAATTTGTAAACTAGACCCTCTTTTTCTTGCAACTCATTCTTTCTTGAAACTCATTCTGTGTTGCAACTCATTCTTTCTTGCAACCAATTCCATACGAAGCATTGGTATTGTGTTTCTAACTTGCATCCGAAATTGTGGTTCCTTCTTAATCATTTGGTGACTTTTTCATTTCATTGTTCACTGAGAAACTTTAAAAATACTTGACCCAATCTTTCAATGTCTCTTAATAAATTTTAGGGTTTTTATAAAACCTATATACCCAATTTACAATGTGGATTTTAAGATTCAGATAGTTAAAGCCTATCATCTAACTTCAAATTTTGTTTTCTCTATCGGGAAACTACAAGATTCCCTTTGAACCCTAACTTCGAAAGGTAAATGGCTTTTCAATCTCTTCTTTTTTTCAACTTGAAATCTGTATAATTTGTGGGTGAGTTTCGCTATTCCTTCAAATTGTGAGAATTGTTGTTCAACTCAGGTTAATGATGGAATTGTACATTCAAGATTTATGATTATTTTTCTACATCATTACATGGTTAGTTTATGACCAAGTCTATGTGTTTAGCACTAACACTCTACAATATTACTACCTCTGTGAGAGCATTATTGCATGGCTTCTTTGCTATATTTACATGTTTTTTCCATGGGCTAAACTTATCTTTCTTTATCTGCAGTTTCACTCATATTTACATATTTTTTTCATTGTTTTGGGCTAAACAAAATCCAATACACTAGATTATACTATAGTATATAGCTGGTTCATGTTCTAGCATTTGGAACTTTTGATTTTACTGATGCAAGGTGGAGAGTGATTGCAAAACTAAAACAGTGAAAACTTATACTGATCTATGATTAATATATAGATGTTACATTTTGTCTCTATTAATATGTCATAGTATTATGCTCAAATTGAACTTTTGCCCCATTGAGTTATGTTGAGTTTCTAATTACTTTTCAACTTGAAATCAGTACAATTTGTGGACTGAGTTTCGCTATTCCACAAATTGTGAGAATTGTTGTTCAACTCAAGTTAATGATGGAATTGTTATTATGAAGGATTTAGAAACAGAGAAAACTAATATGGGACATGTTACCTCATCATTACTCTACTTCCAAAAACTAACATGAAAACAAATTAATGAGCTTGATTTTTTAGGCTGAAGATCAAGTACATGTTACATGCACTAAATAGTAATTGAAAACTCTAATGATTATACATCATTGAAAATTGCAGCGTTTGTTCAATATATAAAATCAGGCTGTGTGTGTAAATATAGAAGAACAAATGAACCTCTTAATCTCAAGCCAAAGGGTTTTTGGGTTTCCTTTATATTAGTTGTTTGTATTGTTTGTATTTAATTTTTCTTGACATGTCTATATTTACATATATTTTAAAAATAGCATATTTATGAATGTAAAATCACTTCTTTCTGACTGGTGTGGCGTTTTATTATGCAGATTGCACAAGCATGCAGGCCAGTGGTGAAGGGCATTGGAATGTGGGGTTCAGTCAAAGCATTAGCCAGGGGCTACGAATACCTTATGGCAGTGATTATTTTTGCACCAGTGGCCATATTTTCATGGTTCCCATTTGTTTCAGAATTCCAAACTAGGCTGCTATTCAACCAAGCATTCAGCCGAGGACTTCAAATCCAGCGTATTCTGTCTGGTAGCAAGAAGAATAATTAGATTGCTTCATTGTGTTGGTTTGTAATAAAATTGAAATTGTAGCTGGAAAATCTTAATGTTGAGACCAATGTGCCTAATTGTGTAGGTTTGTAAATTGCTTCATTACCAACTTTCCTGAAAGGATTATGTTTATTTGTGATTTACAACTATTGGCACATGTGGGAGTTAGAGTTGAGAGTAGTAAGTGAATTTGATCTCATTCTTCTCAATCAGGGAAATACTATAGTACTCTTTTCACTTGTTCCTTATGTTGTCTCCCAAAGATCTATGATGTCTCCCTCTATCTTTGCCATCTTGTTGATGCTGATGTTGCTAGTGTTGCTTCTGTCATTTTCTTATCAGTCTTCATAGTTCATACCCTTCCAACTTTCAAATGGTTTGAACCCCTCTAGACATCAGATTAACTACCCCAATGAGAGAAGGATATAAAATTTATATGCTGTCACCACACAAGCATAATCCTGTATTTCAGAGTATATTTGGCAATCATGTCACTGAAGTAATTCTTGAGTTGAGCCTTCCTTTGAATCATCAATATGAACATGTAGCAATATATGATGTCTATTTGCTTAAGGTAGTATTGCGAGAATCGAGATGGTGGTGATTTACTAGCAGCTGAGCTCTTCTGTTTAGCAATACCAAGGGAATTATTGAAGGAGAAGAATTCTCATGTGCCAAAAGAAGAAGAGAATAATGGCTGCCGCTATGCTATGTCACAAAATTAGCAGGATCCAATAAATTAAACCTACTAACGAATTTTAAGATGAATACTTTAAAACAAAACAACCCGGTAAAATGGCATCTTTACACGTTATAGCTCACAGCATAGTTAATAAAACCAGCCCAATCTAGCCTGTTTAACTATTGAGTTGGAACTTAAGCTTGTTCCCACTCAAAGCGGACAGTACTGCAAACTAAACTGGTCAAAATCTCAGTCCAAACTCACTAAAGCAGGTTTCTTTAATATAACTCAAAATCTCAATCAAGAACCTAAGGGTTGCTCCATATTAGACAAATCAAATTGAAGTTTTCATCACATCAGTAAATCCAAATAGCATCAAGACTTACAAATTAAGAATCCACAAAAAAACCAACAAGAACTACAAAACAACCAAATTTTAAGTATCTCCAAACATTACAAACAATTCAAATTCTTCTATTTGGATTCATTTCCCTTGATGAAAACTTCTTTCTGTTCCAATGATTTTGACAAGATTGAATCCTCTTTTCATTGTAAGGGTGCAACGCCAATTGTAGAGCAATTTTTAGTCTTGACCCTTCATCCACCAAGTTAGTATAATTATGTAAAAGTCATTAACAAGACATTCATATAATCGGATGAAATTGAAAAATTTATAGAATAATGAATTGTTTCATACTTTAATTTTATATCCATTTGCTCCCTTTTGTTTCATCCAATCAATCACCCAAATAGCACAATCATTCCTAGTATAAAATAATATATTAGCAGAAAATTTAATAAGTAAATACAAATTTAAATAAAATATGTATTAAGATCTTACGAGCCCTGTGCTTGACTGCCAAAGAACACTAATACAGGTTAAGACATAAAGCATATAAGTTTACAAAAATTTGTTTACCTCATTGACATCATGATCAACACTCTTTGGACGGAATAGGTGAGGATTCCAATCATCAAAATAACCATTTTCTCCTTTAGATGGTTGATAAGATTCTTGGTTACTATAAATAAAGTGACACAAGAAAAAAAAAAAAGATGTAAGCACTTCATAGATAAATTTGTTGTTAAAAAACATTTAAAAAAATTAGGTACCTTTACTCGATATCAAATTTACGATAGGAATTTGTTTATCTTCACTAGTTGGATGTTTCTTTTCATCATTCTTGTTTGACAATGGAGATGTGATGGATGCATTTGATCCATCTTCATGGTTGTTTCGCTTTCTTTTAGTATTTTTCTCCATTGTTGTATAGAGTCTCCAACCTCTGTATTTTATGAATAAAGTGTTTTAAGCAAAGTTTAAAGAGTATAGAACCAGCTAGCTATTGATTCATCTGAGATAACTAAAATGTTCTTTAGAGGATAAACACATTTCATCGGTATTGCAATTAGCCATTATTATTGCTGCCTATAATTATAGCTTTTGTATGGGTAATATAAACTACTGCGGCTTAAACAAGACTGGTGTTACTATAGCTAGCAGTATATGAACCGTTAGCTAATAATAGCTAGCAATTAGCCAGTATATGAACCGTTAGCTTAAAATTAGAGTAATATAAACCGTTAGCTTAAAATTAGGATTAAAAAGTATTATTTTTTTTGACCAAATGGATTAAAAAGTATTTGAAAACTTAAATAATAATACAGATTGTAATCAAGAAAACTTAAAGTTCTAAATTTTCTAATTTAATTTTTAAATAAGTAAAACAAATTTTAATTAAATAAATTTAGCAATTAATTTAAAGGCATTATTAAAAAAATAATTTTATGATTAGGTAAAACTATGAACTCGGCATCACTTAGCGTCCAATTCGTTAAAACTGTGGATGACAACATGTATCGCCAAGTAAACTCGGTATTACTTAGCCTACAGTTCATTAAACCATGGATGACTTTGTGTATCGCCACAGTGGTAGTGGAGGATTTCATGTACCACTGTGAACTCGACATCACTTAGCGTCCAATTCGTTAAAACTGTGGATGACTACGTGTATCGCCGTGTAAACTCGGCATTACTTAGCCTACAGTTCATTAAACCATGGATGACTTTGTGTATCGCCATGTGAACTAGGGCTCACTCAACATCTAATTCGACTGATCAAAAGTGGCTCCATGTATCACAATGTGAACTAGGGCTCACTTACCTTCCGTCCGATCGCTAGAATGATTCCATGTACGAGTGCTAACAAGGATTCGGTGGTAGTGGAGGATTTCATGTACCATCGCGAACTCGGCATCACTTAGCGTCCAATTCGTTAAAATCGTGGATGACTACGTGTATCGCCGTGTAAACTTCGGCATTACTTAGCCTACGCTTCATTAAACCATGGATGACTTTGTGTATCGCCATGTGAACTAGGGCTCACTCAACATCTAATTCGACTGATCAAAAGTGGCTCCATGTATCACAATGTGAACTAGGGCTCACTTACCTTCCGTCCGATCGCTGAGAATGATTCCATGTACCGAGTGCTAACAAGGATTCGGTGGTAGTGGAGGATTTCATGTACCACGCGCGAACTTCGGCATCACTTAGCGTCAATTCGTTAAAACGTGGATGACTACGTGTATCGCCGTGTAAACTCCGGCATTACTTAGCCTACAGATTCATTAAACCATGGATGACTTTGTGTATCGCCATGTGAACTAGGGCTCACTCAACATCTAATTCGATCGATCAAAAGTGGCTCCATGTATCACAATGTGAACTAGGGGCTCACTTACCTTCCGTCCGTCCGCTTGCTAGAATGATTCCATGTACCGTAGTGCTAACAAGGATTCAGGTGGTAGTGGAGGATTTCATGTACCACTCGCGAACTTCGGCATCACTTAGCGTCCCAATTCGTTAAAGCGTGGATGACTACGTGTATCGCCGTGTAAACTCGGCATTACTTAGCCTACGCTTCATTAAACCATGGATGACTTTGTGTATCGCCATGTGAACTAGGGCTCACTCAACATCTAATTCGATCGATCAAAAGTGGCTCCATGTATCACAATGTGAACTAGGGCTCACTTACCTTCCGTCCGATCGCTAGAATGATTCCATGTACCGAGTGCTAACAAGGATTCGGTGGTAGTGGAGGATTTCATGTACCATGCGAACTCGGCATCACTTAGCGTCCAATTCGTTAAAAGCGTGGATGACTACGTGTATCGCCGTGTAAACTCGGCATTACTTAGCCTACAGTTCATTAAACCATGGATGACTTTGTGTATCGCCATGTGAACTAGGGCTCACTCAACATCTAATTCGACTGATCAAAAGTGGCTCCATGTATCACAATGTGAACTAGGGCTCACTTACCTTCCGTCCGATCGCTAGAATGATTCCATGTACCGAGTGCTAACAAGGATTCGGTGGTAGTGGAGGATTTCATGTACCACTGCGAACTCGGCATCACTTAGCGTCCCAATTCGTTAAAGCTGTGGATGACTACGTGTATCGCCGTGTAAACTCGGCATTACTTAGCCTACAGTTCATTAAACCATGGATGACTTTGTGTATCGCCATGTGAACTAGGGCTCACTCAACATCTAATTCGACTGATCAAAAGTGGCTCCATGTATCACAATGTGAACTAGGGCTCACTTACCTTCCGAGTCCGATCGCTTAGAATGATTCCATGTACCGCAGTGCTAACAAGGATTCGGTGGTAGTGGAGGATTTCATGTACCACCGCGAACTCGGCATCACTTAGCGTCCAATTCGTTAAAATCGTGGATGACTACGTGTATCGCCGCGTGTAAACTCGGCATTACTTAGCCTACAGTTCATTAAACCATGGATGACTTTGTGTATCGCCATGTGAACTAGGGCTCACTCAACATCTAATTCGACTGATCAAAAGTGGCTCCATGTATCACAATGTGAACTAGGGCTCACTTACCTTCTGGTCCGACTGCCTAGAATGATTCCATGTACCAGAGTGCTAACAAGGATTCAGTGGTAGTGGAGGATTTCATGTACCACTGCGAACTCGGCATCACTTAGCGTCCAATTCGTTAAAACGTGGATGACTACGTGTATCGCCGTAAAACTCGGCATTACTTAGCCTACAGTTCATTAAACCATGGATGACTTTGTGTATCGCCATGTGAACTAGGGCTCACTCAACATCTAATTCGACTGATCAAAAGTGGCTCCATGTATCACAATGTGAACTAGGGCTCACTTACCTTCTGGTCCGACTGCCTAGAATGATTCCATGTACCAGAGTGCTAACAAGGATTCAGGTGGTAGTGGAGGATTTCATGTACCATCTGCGAACTCGGCATCACTTAGCGTCCAATTCGTTAAAACGTGGATGACTACGTGTATCGCCGTGTAAACTTCGGCATTACTTAGCCTACGATTCATTAAACCATGGATGACTTTGTGTATCGCCATGTGAACTAGGGCTCACTCAACATCTAATTCGATCGATCAAAAGTGGCTCCATGTATCACAATGTGAACTAGGGCTCACTTACCTTCCGTCCGATCGCTAGAATGATTCCATGTACCGTAGTGCTAACAAGGATTCGGTGGTAGTGGAGGATTTCATGTACCATCGCGAACTCGGCATCACTTAGCGTCGATTCGTTAAAGCGTGGATGACTACGTGTATCGCCGTGTAAACTCCGGCATTACTTAGCCTACGGTTCATTAAACCATGGATGACTTTGTGTATCGCCATGTGAACTAGGGCTCACTCAACATCTAATTCGACTGATCAAAAGTGGCTCCATGTATCACAATGTGAACTAGGGCTCACTTACCTTCTGTCCGAACGCTAGAATGATTCCATGTACCACAGTGCTAACAAGGATTCAGTGGTAGTGGAGGATTTCATGTACCACTGCGAACTCGGCATCACTTAGCGTCCAATTCGTTAAAACTGTGGATGACTACGTGTATCGCCGTGTAAACTCGGCATTACTTAGCCTACAGTTCATTAAACCAATTATGGGAGTGTGGTGTCTAAGGTGGGGGTATAAAAAAAGCTGAGGACCTTTTGGTCCAAACACAAGAAATTAAAGGGTTATCAATAGGCACATGCTTCATACAACCCCCCTCTACTCACTAGACACCCCCAAAACCGGTTTAATCCCACGTGAAAAGCATGTGACTGACGAATCGGCGCACGGCTAATTGAACAGGTTCGACTGGACCTGCATCGAACAATGCAAAATAGACGGTTCGATTGGACCTTCATCGAATCCTACAATTTGTACTATTCGGATGTATGAAATGTGAACATGTTCGACTTTGTGAGGGCCAAACCGTCCTGATACTTGACAGAAATAGTTACTTTCTGGACAACAACCTGTTTTTTCCAAAATTTTTGTAATTTGAGGTCTAAAACAACTACTTGAATCAAATTAAATCCCTCAATTAGATAAACAAAACATGATATTGTCTTAATACAATTGTATTATGCATAACGAAATCATGAAGTTGACAAAGAAATACAAAGTATACATCAAAATCAATCTTTGCTCAAATCAACAGTTTGAGGAGCATTTGAATAAGGGTTTAAAGCTTTATATTGTTGCAAATGTCCTGGATATTGTCTGGGCCAGTCCTTTTCTATCTGTTTCCGATTATTTGTCCATGGCGTAATTGTTCCTGGCATTGGGGGCCTCTTTTCATAACCAGCGTAACAAAGTGGTTACCCGTGAACAATATGTGGAAGACCGGTGTAGTCTTGATTGGTGCAATCAGAAATGGATAAACAGAAAAGGGAAGAGCACGATACCATGAAACAATCGTGGCCTTGTATTTATTTGCAGCCAGATAAGCACATTCTCGAAAAGTCATCCAATTCTCATTTCCGTGTACTTCCATATGTTGTTTCTTCAATTTGTGAGGGAGTACGATCAAACTTCTTTGGTAATGGCGGTGTAGGAACTCCACTTTTAGCCATTTTTGTAGGTTTAGGAGGTCCACCTTTAGGTACCGGAAAGGTAGTCGGTCCATCGACGCTCTTCCCGTCCCTCACAGAACAACCACCGGGATGGATCAACAACCTTGCCTTTGCCCTGACATTCTTCTTTACGTGAAATTGGCACAACAAGTTTGCGGAAGTCAGGAAAACAATGGCCAAAGCATTCATAATAGCCGTGTCACAGTCTGTAAGTATCACCTTTGGCATATCTTCCGGTCTTCTAAACAACCCCTTCTGTTTTTCAAGTACCCAAACAAAATTACCCTTCTTCTCCCAATTGACATAAGCGAATGCAACCGAAAGTATGCTCCGTTGATGTCACACCGACAATCTCAACCAACGGATACCTATACCGGTTGGTCTTGTATGTGGAATCGATCATCAAAGCAATTGAAAATGTATTCAATAGCTCCACTGAGTCGGGGTGTGCCCAAAAAAGTCCTTCAAATGTCACCATTCATCAACTCAGTGCCCTAAAGTATCTAAAAACTCACAACTTAGCATCGTACTTTATGTATTTTGTAATGAAATTAGTTTTTTGGAGAGTGATAATGTTACAAAATACCCCTATAAAGTATGGTGATAATGATTACATTTTTTTTACTATAAAACTAGTAAAAGGGCGTTGATAAAAAAGTTGAAATTGACACAAAACTTGCATGTACATCCAATTTCCTTTAAATTTAAATATTATTGATAAAAATATTAGTAATTAATTTTTCTTGAAGCAATATTAGTAATTAAAAATAGACATAAACATATATTTTTAATTATTTTGATAGAAATATACTAATTAAAAACTATAGAATAGTATCGCTTCAAAAAAAACTATAGAATAGTATAAGACAAGAATAACAATTTCATCAAAAAAAAAGACAAGCATAACAAGTTTCATTTATTTTTATTTTTTTGAAGAAAACAAGTTTCATTTATTAAGCATAGGAAACCGAGTTTTTTTTTTTGACGTGAGGAGTTGTGAATTGATGTACCATAGTGGAAGGTCTTTTAATAATAAAAAAAGGCTTAGGGAAGATAAATTAAAGAATAAAAACATTTATTAAATTTGGGGCGAATGTGTAAATACTATAAATATATAGTAAATACTATAAAGCAAATAATATAATTGTATTTATGAAGTAAATGTTAGTGGAATCCATATGTCAGTTTTTAAGTGGATAAGGCAAATTGCCCACATTCTATCTAAGGGCAACCAAGAATTTACCTTAAATATTTAATACAGTGGAATCATTTATGGAGGAATCAATTATTAAAGAAAAGTTGCTGTTTGTGTCTTGTTCTTTAGTGTTTGATGATTTTTATCATGCATGGCTTTAAATTTAAAGTAGTGGCAGTGTTACTATTTACCCTACCAAAAAGTGTTACTCCAAACGTTAACCGGACTTGATCTCACTTTAAAGTCTCAAATTCGAATTTTGGGTTTGGCAAAAACTCTATTGGGAGGAGAGAACCACACAGACTGACAAAGTCAATTTCCTGACTGTAGATTAGCTATCGACAAAACCGGTAAAAATTACGCACAAATGACATGACAACTAAAAAAGTGTTACTATTTACCCCGAAAGAAATAAAAGAAACCAGAGTACTACTAGTACTATATATATGGTCTAGTAGATTTTAATGAATATCTTTAGACCGACCTCAATTTATTGTGTTATAAATTGTTGTTCCAAAAACTAGAATCAAAATTTAATGTGGTTGCAATAAAAAATGGAGTGCGTTTTCCCAATGATAATTGCAAACTCAAATAAAAATCAGGGCTCACGCAAAGCAATTGTGACCGTTCGATCTCAATCAGATGGTTTATATTTTAGCTTTTTTAAATAGACTTCGAAAGTCAAACTCACAATAAGAACCATCTGATCAAGATTCAATGGACGTGATTGGTTGACTATGGTGATTTTGTCCATTTGTGACACTTAGGTATCATAATAAAGATGCAACCATAAAAATTGAAAGCTCAAAATAATAATGATCTAACCTGAAGGAGTTGTTTGGCAAGATCAATAGCAATAAGTCCAGCACTGCAACCCATACCACCTAAATTATAGCTCATAACATTCTGCTTAAGCTTATAATGATTAACAACCATAGCACTAAGAGAAGGTGTAGGATTGAAAATACAACAATTTGTTATCAAAATATCAATATCCTCAACCTTAACTTTTGTCTTCAACAAAAGTTCATCAATAGCACCAAAAATCACAGATTCAGTTTCTTTTCTTGCATCCAATGTACAAATACTTGGCGGAATCTTCAATAAAGATTCTGGTACATAAGTTTTATCACCAAAACCAGATCTTTCCATAATCTTTCTTTGGAAATTTATGCTCTCATCAAGAAAATGTCCACCACATATTGATCTATCTATAAACATTTCCTTACTACAAATTCCTCTAGGGTTTGGTTTATAACATGCAAAATCAACTAGGTATACTCTTTTTTGGTAGATTTTTAGGTAAAAGGTGGCTATATATGATATTAAACCAAACCATATTATAAGGGAAATAATGTCATTGGAGTTGAATATAGTGAGGGAAAAGGACATGGCTAGTAAGAGAAAGAATGAGACAGAAAATGAAAATGCACTCATGATGTTTGGTTAGGCTGTGGTTCATGTTGAAGAGCTTTCCTATTTATAGAAGCATATCTTTGTCCTACTAGAAATCTTGAACAGATGATGACATATAATTTTGTTATCGTGTGCTATTAGTATGCAGTATCCACCAATTTTGCCGATGACTAATCCACGTCGGGAAACACACTTGGTTGGTCACATGTATCCAACTTTGCTGGTATGTGTGGTTCTCCACTCCCAACAAAATTTTGATCATACCCAAATTTAGAACTTAAGACCTTTAGTGTGGGATCTGAGTCATGTTACCACTCGGACCAACACTTATAGGCGAGTAAATGTAACATTAATATATAATATGGCTAATTATATGTTTAGTCCCTTTGTTTTCTTGAATTTAATATTTTTTTTAGAAGATAAATCTACTTTATTTCACTAAAAAACAATTGCTCTATACAATTAGGAATGTCTATGAAAGACTGAGATGAAAAACAAAGATCCAACTCATGACCAATTGATTAAAGAATCCAAATATTTAGCACTTGTTCTATCATATTGATTACCCACGATTTTTCCATACCCACAATTTTTTAGCTATAACTAAAACTGTACTTGAAAATTTGTCCTTTCTGTTTGTAGTGAGAAGTCACTTCTTTGCATAAATTACACCATTTAATTTTTACCCAACATTTAAACCCCCACTAAGTACGTGTTCTCCAAAGACCTCCTAGCTATACCCATTAGATTATATGTTTCCGCACATGTGTCATTTTTATTTTTTTTAGATCGATAAGCAAGAATGTATTGATGGGGCACTAGGGGTGCACCAACCCATACAAAACATACAGTAAGGGAAGGGAGGCCTCTTAAAACCTCCCCCTGAGCCCAAAATCCAGGTGGGAAAAGAGCTGAGACAGGGGAAAAGAAGTCGCCTCTCAAAAGTGTATGTAGATGCTTACAAAGTAGAAATATATCCTAGTGGGTTATTAAACCAATCCGAAAAAACCAACCCACTAGATCTCCCCCTTCTAGAAATAAACCATCTCCATGATACAAATTTAATAGATGTTACAATTGAGTTAACATTAGCTACCACTCCATGAAAGATGACCTTGTTACATGCCTGCCATAACTGCCACACAGTAGCGGACCAAAATATATGCTGTAGCTTCATTGCTTTTCTTCCTTTAACCAATCCACCCATCTCCATAAACATGATCAGCCTATCCTCATCATCAACACCTACCACATTCAGCCATCTAAAGACATTTTCCCACACCCTTTTAACCATCGGGCAGCTGCATGCTAAGTGGTTTGCACATGTGTCATTGATAATGAATGAATTGGCATTTAATATACTTTTAGACGCAGAATTTTGTGACACATCTCATTGGTAATATGAGCTGATATTTAATAGTCCAGTTTTAGAAGTGGCCAATTTTATAACATATGTCGATCGCATTGGTAATATATCCATCTAATAAACTATGAGGGAGTTTGATTCGTAAATATTGGACGGTACAAATAAAAAATGTAAAATTTACTATAATTCTCCTTATGTAATTTATAATGATTTTATATAACATATTTATAAAGTAATTAGAAAATTATAGTAAAAATAATATGAGAGAGACTATGGAGAAGAGGGAGAGAGATAGAGAGCGAGAGGGAAAGAGAGTCATAATATTAGAAGATATATACAAGAGAGGTGAGAGGTAGAGGGAGGGAGAGAGAAAACAGAGATAAGAATGAGATAGGAGAGAGACCAGAAATGGAGAGAGAGGATAGAGGAGAGAGACTGATAGAGAGAGTATAAAAAAACCAGAGTACTACTAGTACTATTCAATTAGACCGAATATGTTTTTTTAAGTTTCTATAACTCAACTTTTTTATGCAAATTGAAATATAACTTTTTTCTATTAACTTTTTTATTTATTAAATTTTACAATTTTTAAAATAATTATGGATTCATAGGAAATTATAACAAAAAAATAATTATTGTTTTTTACTTTTATATATTCCACAATGGGAGAGACAATAAGAGTTGCGACAAGAACATTAGCAAGAGCAGCAACAGAAATTACAACACCATTTTTAATATACAAAAAATGTACTTACTTTTTTTTCAAACATTCTTCGTCTCAACATTTTTAAGCAAGCTGAAGTACAACTTTTTTTATCAATTTTTAAAATATTTATGAATTCACTAATTATAACAAATATAATATCACCGATACGAAGTAGTACTATCTCAACTCTCATATTATTTCATTTTTCTTACTGAAAAATGTAAATTCACTAAAACCATGACTTTTCAAACTCAATCCTAGGTGCATTTATGACTTATTGTCACACATTAATTCAAGATTCATTACTAGATTTTCATTTAGTAGATTTTTGATTAAAAGTATGTCAGAAAAGTTAACTTCTAACATGTGTCATTTTTATACTTGTTTACTAGTATTTTAAGGTGGAAAAACACCAGATAAAAAGTATACACAGTTTTATTTATTTATTTTTAATTTAAAAAGGGCACAGATATTTTTTGGTACAAAAAAAGGACACAAATTTAAAACAACCGATCAAATACTGTGTAAAATAAAACCTTAAATAGTCCTTTTTTACTCATATCCAAACTTCATTTTTATTTAAAATAAATATCATTCCCTTAGTTTTAATTACTAATTTTATTTTGAAATATTAATACTATATTTTATTTATTTTAGTACTTTTTTTTAGATAAGCATTTATTTTAGTAGTTGTTTCAACTTTTCCCAATAATTTAAACAAATTAATTAATACCCTTTTTTTTGTCAATAAACACTTATGGGTTCTAAAGAAAAAACTTATTTTCTATAACTTTGCTTTATAACTTTGTGTTTATCTCTCTCATCATATTTTTCTCTAATTTTTCACTTTTTCTCTTATTAAAATAGCCAAAATTTACTAAAGTTAGGTGAATTTATTTTCCTCTATTTTGAACCCAAAAAGTTGTCTGAATTTATGTGCACATCTGTCAAGAGCTACCAATAGGTTTGCAACCCATCCCTACATTTCTGTCATTTCAATGTTTTGTTTTTTTTCTGATCCCTTAGAATTAAATTTACACATTAATGGAGAAATTGACCATACTTGTAACACAAGTAACTGTAAAATTGTCAGGTTTTTAAGTAACTTTATTTACTAGGTACTAGCTATTAAAATGGTAAACCAACCACACCAAGTCCAACCACATATAGATTATGATTATCTAAAAAAAAACCACATATAGATTATACATTGTGTGCTTTAATTTGATTGCATGTGCTGTTTTTTTCAAATAACTCTATCCTTTTTTATCAATAGGTTATGGGCAGTAATAAATGCCAAAAAAAAAAAAACAAATCCACTAAACGTGTGGCTTGTGGCTGGTTCCTTTGGATATACACTGAAAATATTTCTCTGTGTAAACATGTAAAAGAGTTTTATTATTATTATTATTATTATTATTATTATTATTATTATTATTATTTCATACAGTTGTAATGCTGTAAACTATTAGTGTGATATTTATTCATTTAACTATTTTTAATGAAAAGAGAAAAAAAATCGTTAAAACCTTCTGATTTAAATTTAAAGTTCTCTTTAAGAAAACATTGATAAGAGAAAAGTATATACATTCTTATTTTATTAAAAGAAAATAAAAAAGAAATAAAAAAAAATTAAAGAGGATTAGACCAATACCTTGTGAGGAAAATAAATTATTTATTTAACTATTAAAAACTAGTAGAACCAAAAAAATATCAGCTTCATAAGAATCAGACTATCAGAGGTATGTGTCTAACTTAACCGACAGCTTTAAATTCATCTATATTGTATATATCATCATCTTTCTGTTCCCCACATGGCATGAAAATGCAGAAACATGTAATCAAGAAATCAAGAAATTGTGATTCTTTATCAGTTGCATTTAAATCTTCTTTGTGATATCTTCATAGGGAGGAAGGAAAGACATGGCATGAAAATGCAGAACATGTAATAAAAAAAAAATCAAATGTCACTTATAGCATACTCCCTCCGGTTTCTTTTATAAGCAAAATTAATAACTACTTTCACGGTGATTAAGAAAATTAGTTAAATGCAATTAATTGTCTAGTTTTCTTACAAAAAGTTAACTAAATTTACTAAAATAACCTTTTTAATATTTAATGAAAAGAACCTTTCATTTGACTTTAGGCCTTTATTTTTCTCACCCCTCTCATCATCAATCCCACCCCCATATTTCAAAAAAACCCAATACTACCCCTGCCTTAAAAAAAAAATTAAACTTTTCGGAATTACCTCAAAATAAGGTAATTCCGGTTCAAAAAAAATTAAAATTTCGGAATTACCTCTAAAAAAGGTAATTCCGGTTCATAAAAAATTAAAAATTTCGGAATTACCTATAAAAAAGGTAATTCCGAAATTATTAATTTTTTATTTATTTAAAAGTTTGTATATTAAATTAATATTTAAACGCGTTTTATTTTGGAAATATGATACGAACGGTTTACGATTTAAATAACAATACGTCAAAATATATAAAATGACCAACATAAAATAGGAGTACAAATACAACTATGGGTCCAAAATGTTTAACAATGACCGAAAATAAGCACGTGAAGTAGGTGAACGAGCGAAATCTAGGGCATCCCGGGTCAATGCAGCTGCTCTCTGCACCCTCTACTCATATGTCTCTGGGACAACAGGCTCCTGATGATATGGTGGATCTTTGGTAGCTCGTTGTGGCTCGCACCGGAGTAAGACGCACTCGTTACCCGACCGTACCAAGGAAGGTAATCGGGATCGCACTCGCCGCCAGTAGCCCGATCCTACTAGCTCGCCAAAATGTTCGCGCCGACTCGATACATCAAGAACCCTCAGTATGATCCTCGTCGCGAGGGAGCATTACCCGAAATGGGTGGAAGAGGATCCTCTCAGACGCGTGCCGAACCGCCAACGCACTGCGGCATGTAGGGAACAACGTCATCGCCCCAAAGCAACCAGCCTCTGTAAACAGATGTGTTCGACAAAGGAACATACTGCCTGTGGTCTGCATAAAGCAGATATCAACTCATGTGGAATGAGCAGGTCTCAGGGTGCCACCTCTCCACAAAAGCAGATATCAACTCATGGTTGATTGCCCCCGAAGGTGTGATGTCCAACTCGAAAAGCTTAGCTTTGACGCAACCAAAGGTTTCTCTACACGTGGGTGGTGCTCGGCAGGTCTAACTCTAGGAATCTTCGTGAGATACAACCTTTAGTTTCCGAGGCTGAAAAAATTAAAATTAAACCATACGTTATTAAAAATAATTAATTAATTGTTGTTAAGTAAAATTAAAATAAAGAATTAAAATATTATCTCGCCTCTATCTATCCGGGGCGCCAGCAAAGCTGCGTATCCCAGTGTAAATATAATGGTGTGTGATCCACAGCTGGGGCAGGCTCAACCTCCTCCTGAACCTCCTCCTCCTCCTGACCCTCATCCTCCTCCTGACCCTCATCCTCCTGCTCCTCCAAAGCCTCCCAACCGTCAGCAAGAACGTCATGATACAACTCGTGCTGCTCTGTTGCCGCATATTGTACTCATAATCGTGGTGGTCACGGTAGGGTCGCTCATCTTGGGCCGAGGCTCGTGCTCGAGCTCAACCAGCTCTGGGTGCTCCTCATCACTCTGGCGCGGGCTCTGCAGCGCCTCGACGCTGAAGCATGCCCAGCAGCTACGAGCCTCAGTAAGAAGTCAGGAGAGAAGGGGTGCGCTACTCTGGCCTCCCAGAATGCTCTGCTCGTCGTCGGTAAATTTGCGGTCTTTGCTCGAAGACTTCTGCTCGTGCTCGTTATGCGATCGTCTACTCGCCACTGTTAAAAAAATAAATATAATTAGAAAATATTAAAATTGAAAAGAAAAAAATGGATTTTCGGAATTACTAGGTAATTCCGAAAATCCATTTCCGGATTTACTTACTTTTTCGAAATTATGAAATGTGAAATCTGAAATGTGATTTTTGTAAATTTTCAGGGGTATTTTTGTCCGTTTGGGTAATTATGGGGGTGGGATTGATTATGAGGGGGGTGAGAAAAATAAAAGGGGGTTTATTTTTCTCACCCCCTCCTTCCCTATCTCACCCCCATAATATCCAAAATGGACAAAAATACCCCTGAAAATTTACAAAAATCACATTTCACATTTCATAATTTCGGAAAAGTAAGTAAATTGAATGAGTTTTTCGAATTACCTAGTAATTCGAAAAATTTCGAAATACCTCGAAGTGAGGTAATTCCGGTTCGAAATAAAATATGAACCTAATTACCTCACTTCGAGGTATTTCGAAATTCTTTTCTAATTACTAGGTAATTCCGAAAATCTAATTTTTTTTTTTCAATTTTTAATATTTTCTAATTACATTTATTTTTTGAACGATGGCGAGTAGACGATCGATAACGAGAGCGGCAGAGTCTTTCGAGCAAAGACCGCGCAAATGCGACGCATTTGCACAATACGGGGAGGCGAGTAGTAGCGATACTCTTCTCCGCACACTTTTTACTGAGGCTCGTAGTCTGGCAGCATGCTTTTGTGGAGAGGTGGCATCCCGAGACCTGCTCATTCCACATGCCCTTTGGGAGATGACGAATCACCTTGGATGATGTGGCCGTGCTGCTCCACTTGCCGCTGGATGGCACCCCATTGGACCACCACCCATATTTTGATTCTGTTCAGGCTCTTCACATGGCTGTGGATCGTTTGGGCATGGATCGAAGCACGTCATCCGAGAGCTTAAGGATAACGAGGCGATTCGAGGATCTCCCGTGTAGAGGGCGCTACAGGAGAACATGGCACGAGGTGCTTATGAGCGGTGCCGCACGGTGCTACATGCTCTTCTGTTAGGCACCACCATTCTCGGGCCGACAAGAGTCACACATTAGTGCCAGTGAGGTGGATGTATCTGCTTCAGGATCTTCAGCAGTGTGGCCAGTGGTCTTGGGGTATAGCTGCTCTTAGTTACCTCTACACCCAGCTGACGAAAGCGGTCTTTTATACGACCAAGCAGTTCGGCGGATCGTGACACCGCCTCGGTAATCATTTATTTATTTTTTTAATTTAAAACTTTTAATTAAATTACTCATATATTAATAATCGATTATTTTTAATTTAACTATTTCAAAGGTCTTTGATCTACGAGCACTTTCCCACCGTCGTTGGTCGGAAAGTGTTAGCTAGGACGTATCGACCACGTGCACCACAATTTGGGGAACAAGAAGTGGATAAAGTAAAGTTGGTGGACTTTAGAGGCGCGGATAGATGCTCTGCATTGGGGATGTCATCCTCACCCCTTATGATGACCACGAGCGGTATGTTCCTTTGTCGAACATATCCATTTCTGAGGTCGGGTTGCTTTGGGGCGATGATGTTGTTCCTACATGCCGATACATGGTGCGTTGGCGATTCGGGCGAGTGAGAGGATCCTCTTCCACCCATTTCGGGTAATGTTCCTCTGCGCGACAGATCATACAGGGGTTCTTGATGTATCGATTCGGCGCGGACTTTTGGCGAGCTAGTAGAGTGGCGGGCTACCAAGGTGAGTGCGATCCCGATTACCTTCCTTGAAATACGATCAGTAACGAGTGCGTCTTACTCGGTGCGAGCCACACCAGAGCGAGCCACGGCCCAGAGCCACTCGGGATCCACCATATCATCGAGAGCCCGTTGTCTCGAGACATATGAGGAGGTGCAGAGAGCGCACAGCATTGACTCGGGATGCCTTAGATGTCGCCCCGTTCACCCACTTCACGTGCTTATTTTCACATTGTTAAACATTTTGGACCCATAGTAGTTGTATTTGTACATTATATTTTTTTATGTTGGTCATTTTATATATTTTGACGTCTTCTTATTTAAATCGTAATCTGCTCAGTATCATATTTCCAAAATAAAACGCGCTTTTAAATATTAATTTAATATATAAACTTTTAAAAAAATACAAATTCGAATTACCTTTTTAGAGGTAATTCAAAATTTTTTATTTTTTATGAACCGGAATTACCTTTTTTATAGGTAATTCCGAAAGTTTCATTTTTTTTTTGAACCGGAATTACCTTATTTTGAGGTAATTCCGAAAAATTTAATTTTTTTTTTAAAACACAGGGGTATTCTTGGCATTTTTTGAAATATGGGGGTGAGATAGGGAAGGAGGGGGTGAGAAAAATAAAAGCCAAATAAAAGCCTTGACTTTATTGTCAACCACTCAATTAAATGAAGGACATAGATAGAACAATCGCATTAAATATAGTAAAAGTAGTTAAATTTTATTTATAAAAGAGACCAAAAATTTAACCATGTTTTTTGCTTATAAAAGAGACTGAAGAGAGTATAGCTCAAAGTTGTTGGGATTTTGATTGGTCATAGATTCATTATGGTGGAAAAAGGATTTAAAGTCGGTTAAATTGAACTTCTAAAGTATATCTTGTTAGAGATTAATTAATTAATTCCATTGGTATATATTATATTGTTAGAATATTTTGATATTAGTACGATTTAATAAGAACTAGCCCTACGACCCGTCCGATGGACGGGTTGACTAACAATTTGTTAAAGAGTAAACCATAAGGAAAAGAAGCATAAGAACAACAGTAAATAACAACATCAAACAAAATCTCAGTATTTTTTTGACTAACCAAATTCTAAGTATTAGAAAGACATCACATTTAAAAACAAAAGTCACACATATTAGATCAAGTCATAACACAAACAGCTTAAGTTGGAGCATAAACAACATCTTATTCACACACATATTAGATGAAGTCATAACACAATCAGTTTAAAGTTGTAAAATAAACAACAACCTATAATAACATTATCCATATTCATCAAATGTAACAAAAAAAAACTTAATCCATAATACCGTCTTACCGGTTCGACGGATTAGTCTCTAGATTTGCACGTTGAGGATACCCATTTTATACCAAAAAAATGTACACATGAAAACTTAACTCATAATTAAAGAGAAAAGAACACAACATAATTAAAAAGTGAAACATGTACGTGGTGCAGAGTTTGATTTAAAAGTAAATATCAATTTAATTATGCTTCTAATACGTCTTGATGCAAAATTATCTAAATAAAGAAGAAAATAACTAAAAGGAGTCTCCCATGGTTTTGAAAAAGAGTTTTTACACAACTGCACAACCTAAGAGCGTTTGATGAGATGATTCGGGTGTTTTTCAGGTTTGGGGTTCAAATGCAACATTAGGAATGTAACAACGTTAAAATTCTTGAGAGAAGGTTTTTCTCGCTCATTATTGTAGCTTATCCGGTCGAGTGATTATTCTTTGCATTTACGCGCAGAGGATAACCAATTTACATAAAGAAGACAACCTTCCACAAAAGATTAGTTTTGAAAATAAACACTTCAATTGTTTTGAATTTATTTTATTAAATTATAGTTTGTTACATAATCCAATTAATGTTGTAAACATTTGGTAAATTTTGTGCGGGTTATGCCAATGTTGAAATTCAAGTTAGGGACATTCAAGTTAGTTAACTCAGGTGACTGATGAATCCCCATCACATGATGTTTTTCACTGCGAAAAACGGGAATTTTACTTGATAATTTGATGAATGAATGGAACTTGTTAGGAGAATATTAATGAGTTGTTCTATTTGAAATTGATTTGCTTTGCAGTGTTTACGCTTGGTTTTTGTGGTGTTTTTGTGCCCCAGGACTAGGTGAAAGGAAGAACGAAGAAATGCAAGCAAACGGACGAAAAAGTGCCAAGGAATGAGCTTGCGCTGGAGCTGCGCATGAGGCGCAGGTGAGGCGCCAAAGGAGTGCAGGAAATAACAAGTCCCTGCCCATTCGCGCTCCACTCTCGCATGAGGCGCAGGTGAGGCGCAACGAGCACTGTAGCGTCCTCCTTGTTGCGCTTAAGTGGCGCCGAGGCGCCAACCGGCGCGAGTTATCATGAGCGTCCTCCAATTAGTTGCGCTTAAGTGGCGCTGGAGGCGCCACCAGCGCAAGTCGCTGGAAAACACGATAAAACACGCAAAAGCTGCGTTTTTGGGGGATCTTCTGACTTTTGGACGAATAGGAACCCTAGCACACGTAGAGAATTAGCGTTGCAATACTGCTGACCATCGAAGAATCAAGCCTTGGGAACAAGAATTGAGACTTCGAATGTCATCATCATCATCGTTATTATCTTGTAATTCCCTCTTTCCCTTATCTTTGATCATGTGTAACTAAACCCTTATGTTGGGGATGAATAGATTTTGATAGAGCACGATGTTAGCTGGTTCTTAACTGTGTTAATTTGTTTCTCTCTCGTATTTTGTGGATTGAAATTCAGTTTTAAGTTGTTTACAATTGGAAAATTGTGGAATTATCCTTATTCAATGATTTAATGGAAATTGTTATTGTTGAATGGTAGAATTTCAATTCCGGCAATTCGTAGCTTAGGAATATTCCTCGAATTGTTGTATTTGGTGAACTCTATTGTTTAAGGCTTGTAGGTAATTAGGATCACCTAAGGAATCAGGGGTTTTAATAATCTATAAAGGACTAGTTACCTAAGGAATTAGGACTTAGTTAATATAACGAGTTCGGTAGCAAAATATAGAGAGAGTATCCTTGACGTTACGCCGATTATATTGTGCGAAATCAAAAGACGTTCATCCCTAGCACCCATTCTCATCATAGTTCGTCAACGTGTTCTTAGTTTCAATTTATTTAAAAACTCAAAAAAAAAAAAAAATTATTGCTTTACCTTTGAAATTTGCATAGCTCAACCATTTCAACCAAACCCTTTCAAATCGGTTCTCTTAGCAATTGTTAACGTGATTAGTAAATTAGTTCGATCCTTGAGGGCGATATCCCTGCATTTCACTTACGGTTTTATTACTTGCATGATTTGGTACACTTGCCAAATTACTAACAAGTTTTTAGCGCCATGTCTTGGGGATCGAAATTAATTTACTAATTAATTCAAGGCAATCTATTTAGTTCGAACCGTACATATTAACATTTACTTTAGTTTTATTTCGCTTATTTTTGTTTATTGTATATATATCACACGCTTTGCTTTGACACTTGTCCAAGTTGTAGTTTTCTCGGTGCATGCGCGAGTCTGTTGATCCTAAAGATCTACTTTTCGATCCGGAAATTGAGAAACCGCTAGAGCTAATAGAAAGGAAGCAAGGTTAAGGAAGCAAAGAGCAACAACCGGAGAATCTTACGTGCAACAAATCGTGGATCAAATCATGGGAGAAAATCCACCACCTGCTCGCACTCTTGGCGACTTTGGGAGCAGGAACCAAGGCGTCCAAGCTTACACCTTCCAACCTGTGGGGGCTGTAGCATTTGAGATCAAGTCTTGGATCCTCACTGCCTTGAAATCAGAACAATTCTCTGGGTCTGATGCTGAAGATCCAAATCAACACTTATTTCAATTCTATGAAATTTGTGGGTCCACAAATCCTGCGGGAGTGACTGACGACCAGAAAAAGTTGCGTCTCTTTCCATATTCTTTGACTGGTAGAGCTAAGGATTGGCTAAACACTATCCCAGCAGGAACTGTTAACAATTGGGGTGATCTAGAGAGCAAGTACTTAGAAAGATTTTTTCCAATTTCTAAGTTCATCAAGAAGCGGGCTGAAATATCAAATTTTGAGCAAGGAGATGGTGAGTCGCTTTATGATGCTTGGGAAAGGTTCAAACTGTTATTAAAAAGATGTCCTGGGCATGGTATTGATGATTTTCTTCAGTTGCAAACTTTCTGTCATGGTTTGCGACCTCAAACAAGGATGATGTTAGATGCCTCGGCTGGAGGATCTTTGGGAACTAAAACTGCAGAGGAAGCAAGACAGTTAGTGGAGCATATGGCCTCTAATGAGTACAAAATTCAAAATGATAGGGGTGCCACAGTGAAGAAAGGGATGTTAGAGTTGGATTCTAATAGTGCTGTGTTGGCTCAACAAAAGGTAATGTCACTCCAAATTGAAGCTCTTACTAAGCAGCTAGCTGCTACTCTGCCAGGGGGATCTCAAACCCTGCGACTGCTCAAGCAAGATACACGGGGTGCATGTAATTATTGTGGCGAAATGCTCATGAAGGTGACTGCAACTCATGGAGATAACGATGAATAGGTTAATTATATGGGCAACTTTCGAAGCAAAGGTGGGAACCCCTATTCTAACACCTACAATCTGGGTGGCGTAATCATCCCAACTTCTCTTGGAAGAATAATGATACCGCAGGTCACATCAAAGAACAACCTAGTCAAGAACAAAGAAAGCCATCTCCTATGGAGGAAGCGTTGACACACGCTTTATGCAAATGACAAAGACAACCTTTCAATCTCAAGACCAAGCTATGAAGAATATGGAAAAGAATCATGAAGCCTCCATAAAGAATTTAGAGACTCAAATTGGGCAGTTATCAAAGCAGCTTGCTGGATCATCTAACAATGGTTTCTCACTAATACCGCTGACAACCCTAGGAATGAAACCGCTAAGGCTATCTCTAAGAAGTGGTCGGGAGTTGCCGACTCACGTGGTGAATTGTGAAAAGAAGGTGTCGAGTTGAAAATGAAAGAAAAGAGTTGAGTGAAAAGAATGAAAATGAAAAAATCGAGGAGTCGAAAATGAGTTGAGTAAGGAAAGTGAAGAAGGTGTGAAGTCTAACCCTAATGAAAACAATTTGTTCTTTGATGTGCAGTACAAGAGAAACTCAAGACACCTCCTCCTCAGTGAAGCCGCCATATCCTCATGCTAGCAAGAAACATCAAAAAGATGAGCAGCTTTTCTAAGTTCATGGAGGTTTTTAAGCGGCTACAAATCAATATAACCTTCGCAGGCTCTAGAACAGATGCCCATATATGCTAAATTCATGAAGGAGCTTTTGACAAAGAAGAGGAAATTTAAAGAGGACGAAATAAGTGGCTTTGAATGAGGAGTGCGATGCTATAATCCGCAGGAAGCTCCTCGTAAAAATGAAAGATCCGGAAACTTCACCATTCCATGTGCAATTGGCGACATAGCCATTGGCAAAGCTCTTTGTGATCCTGGGGCCGTGTTAATCTTATGCCATTGTCTATCTTTGAAGAGATCGGGTGGTGGTGAGGTGAAACCCACTAGAATGTCTCGACACTCACCGATCGATCAAGAAAAATATCCTTATGGAGTGTTGGAAGATGTTCTCGTCGAGTTGATAAATTCCTATTTCCGGTAGACTTTGTGATACTTGACATGGAGGAAGATGCGGAGAGGTACCACTTATCCCAGGTAGACCATTTTTAGCCACGGGATCGAGCTTTGATTGATGTGCAACAAGGGAAGCGATCTTGAGGTTCCAAGATGAGAAGATTACTTTTAATGTTTTTGAAGCTATGCGCCATCCGATGACAAAGGGCGGTGTTTTAGGGTGGATATGATTGATAACTCTGTGAAAGAGACCTTTAGACAGAAAGTACCATCTCCTCCATTGGAGGATGTAATTGTGAATTCTATTGAAGAAGCGGATGAGAACTTGGGAAGTGAGATAGAAGATCAGTATTATGCAATTTGAAGCTTCTCGTAGAAAGAGTTTTCAAGAAAAAGAAGAGCTAGATATAGGGGAGATTCCCGAAAAAGATTCCTCGAATTGAAACCACTTCCTCTCATTTGAAATATGTTTTCTGGCGGATGATGATCTTCATCCAAATATCATTAGTAGTTCCTTGACTAGATTGGAAGAGGAAAAGTTAATGAGGTTGCAAGTTTATGAATCTTCAAAGTTGTACAAGCAGAAAGTCAAAACATACAATGACAAGAAGATCCAAAAAAAGAGAATTCAAGCCAGGAGCAATCAAATTGGAGGAACCTTCCTCAAAAGAAGTTGGATGGTCAATGGGAAGAGGTGGAAGCCATACCTTGGCGAAGTGGTGAAAAGAGAGAAGGCGGCCTTGGTTTTAAGCGACCACTTAAAATTCGAGGTAACGTCTGCTAGTGGCGTTAAAGAAGCGCTTCATGGGAGGCAACCCATGTGAGGTAGTGTTCTATCTCTTCTCCTTTATTTCCTTGTCTAGTATTATTTGATTGTGAACTTTGATGTTTTCTTTCAATTAGTTCCGTTATGCGATTTTATTTTTGTTTTGCTTTGGTTTTTGTAAATAGGCTTTCCCCTAAATCAATCAGTGAGGACACTGCTGTGTTTAAGTGGGGGGAGGACCTATCGTCGGTATCAGGAATAAAATGCAATCATATGGTGAATTTCCTGCTTAAATTTCTTTTTTTAATAAAGGACAGTTGAGCAAACTTAGTGATGATTCGGGAGAACTGAGCGAATAATACCCCTGTGGTGATCAAACTAGTACAATCTTGCTTCCACACATAAAACACTAACCCGTGGAACTTAGTGATCCTAGAAATGTTGGTAGCTAAGCTGGTTGTTGGTGGACCATGGGAATTGCCAAATTTTTACTAAAAATTTAGGGTAGTTGTAGAAGCTAAGTTGGGGGTGCATCAGTTGTACTAAGGTTGGGCATGAGGATTGTAGAAAGATCAGTGCATTGTGTGTGTGCAGCACTGGAGCGTCTACCCGTAACGCTATAGTGTATGCCGTGTCGTGTGTGTTAATGTGTGTGTGCAGCACTGTGGCGTCTACCCGTAACGCTATAGTGTATGCCGTGTGTGTCGGGGTGCGTGTGTGCGGATCGTTGTGCGTCTACCCGTAACGCTAAAGTGTATGCCGTGTTGTGTTGTTTAGAATGAAAATGGCTGCAATGTCCCAAAGCAAATGTGGATCAAATCCAAACACCAATGTAAGGAAAGGGGTTGCAGCCCAAAAACAAATGTGTGTGGTTGTGTTGCGTGTGGAATGTGTGTGGTAAGAGTTAGTGCACTGGTCTAATCTGAAATGCCTATTTAAGACCCTTTGTTGTGCTTGAAGCCCCTTGAACCTTATGTGGAAACGTTAATCTACCCTATATTTTGAACTATCTTTGGCATTCTCGGAAGGAAACCCTCTAGTTTTAGGTGAATACATTTTGAAACTAGCTATGGACCAACTGAGTTAAGTGTCACACACGCACTAATTGAGCAAGATTATGCTAGTAAGAGTACCACGTGTGGGCTGGAAATTGAGTGCCCAGTCTGAAAGTCGCTGCTCAACTTGTCTTTTGCTTGTTCGGATTGTCTTGTTTAGAAAGGGATTCACCATTGATTGCATGTTATCTGATGTTGATATTGTCTTGTCTTTGCCTTGTCTTGTCTTTGCTTGAGGACAAGCAAATGTCCAAGTTGGGGGTGGGAGGACCTATCGTCAGTATCAGGAATAAAATGCAATCATATGGTGAATTTCCTGCTTAAATTTCTTTTTTTAATAAAGGACAGTTGAGCAAACTTAGTGATGATTCGGGAGAACTGAGCGAATAATACCCCTGTGGTGATCAAACTAGTACAATCTTGCTTCCACACATAAAACACTAACCCTTGGAACTTAGTGATCCTAGAAATGTTGGTAGCTAAGCTGGTTGTTGGTGGACCATGGGAATTGCCAAATTTTTACTAAAAATTTAGGGTAGTTGTAGAAGCTAAGTTGGGGGTGCATCAGTTGTACTAAGGCTGGGCATGAGGATTGTAGAAAGATCAGTGCATTGTGTGTGTGCGCAAAGATCGAGCGCGTCTACCCGTAACGCTATAGTGTATGGCGTGTCGTGTGTGTTAATGTGTGTGTGCAGCACTGTGGCGTCTACTCGTAACGCTATAGTGTATGCCGTGTGTGTCGGGGTGCGTGTGTGTAGCACTGTGGCGTCTACCCGTAACGCTAAAGTGTATGCCATGTTGTGTTGTTTAGAATGAAAATGGCTGCAATGTCCCAAAGCAAATGTGGATCAAATCCAAACACCAATGTAAGGAAAGGGGTTGCGACCCCAAAAACAAATGTGTGTGGTTGTGTTGCGTGTGGAATGTGTGTGGTAAGAGTTAGTGCACTGGTCTAATCTGAAATGCCTATTTAAGACCCTTTGTTGTGCTTGAAGCCCCTTGAACCTTATGTGGAAACGTTAATCTACCCTATATTTTGAACTATCTTTGGCATTCTCGGAAGGAAACCCTCTAGTTTTAGGTGAATACATTTTGAAACTAGCTATGGACCAACTGAGTTAAGTGTCACACACGCACTAATTGAGCAAGATTATGCTAGTAAGAGTACCACGTGTGGGCTGGAAATTGAGTGACCAGTCTGAAAGTCGCTGCTCAACTTGTCTTTTGCTTGTTCGGATTGTCTTGTTTAGAAAGGGATTCACCATTGATTGCATGTTATCTGATGTTGATATTGTCTTGTCTTTGCCTTGTTTTGTCTTTGCTTGAGGACAAGCAAATGTCCAAGTTGGGGGTTGTGATGAATCCCCATCACATGATGTTTTTCACTGCGAAAAACGGGAATTTTACTTGATAATTTGATGAATGAATGGAACTTGTTAGGAGAATATTAATGAGTTGTTCTATTTGAAATTGATTTGCTTTGCAGTGTTTACGCTTGGTTTTTGTGGTGTTTTTGTGCCCCAGGACTAGGTGAAAGGAAGAACGAAGAAATGCAAGCAAACGGACGAAAAAGTGCCAAGGAATGAGCTTATACTGAGGAGGCTGCGCATGAGCGCAGTGAGCGCCAAAGGAGTGCAGGAAATAACAAGTCCCTGCCCATTCGCGCTCCACTCTCGCATGAGGCGCAGGTGAGGCGCAACGAGCACTGTAGCGTCCTCCTTGTTGCGCTTAAGTGGCGCTGGAGGCGCCAGCGAGGCGCGAGTTACTGTAGCGTCCTCCAATTAGTTGCGCTGGAGGCGCCAGCGAGGCGCAAGTCGCTGGAAAACACGATAAAACACGCAAAAGCTGCATTTTTGGGGGATCTTCTGACTTTTGGACGAATAGGAACCCTAGCACACCAGAGAGAATTCGTTGCAGCTGCTGACCATCGAAGAATCAAGCCTTGGGAACAAGAATTGAGACTTCGAATGTCATCATCAGTGACGTGATAGAGAGCATGTTGAAACAATAGGATCTTTTATTTATAATTTAGTTTAAGACTTGTCTTTGTTTTAAAATGTGAGATGTTAGGCCAGGTCCTGAATTATTGTTTGATTTTTGACAATCAAATTGAACAATCGTTTGATAGTATCTTAGAATTATCGTTTGAGTAAACCTCTATAGAAAATAAGCATAAGTACAACAGTAAATAATAACATCAAACAAAATCTAATAAGTACTTTTTTTTGACTAAATAAATTCTAAGTATTAGAAAGACATCACATTTAAAGACAAAAGTCACACATATTAGATAAAGTCATAACACAAACAGCTTAAAGTTGGAGCATAAACAACAGCGTAATCACACATATTAGATGAAGTTATAACACAACCAGTTTAAAGTTGTAAAATAAACAACAATCTATAATAACATTATCCATATTCATCTAATGTAACCATAAAACTTAACCCATAATAGCGTCTTACCGGTTCGAGGGATTAGTCTCTAGAGTTGCGCGTAGAGGATGCCCAGTTTATACCAAAAAAATGTACACATGAAAACTTAACTTATAATTAAGGCTAAATACCACTTTTGGTCCTTTATCTTTGCTCTAAGTTTAATTTTGGTCCTTTATCTTTTTTTTGGTCCGTTTTGGTCATTTATCTTTCATTTTTGTGTCAGTTTGGTCTTTTATCTTTATTTTGTTTCATTTTGGTCCTTTATCTTTCATTTATTGTTTCATTTTGGTCCTCTTAAACCGAACATTTTGGTCGCGTATTGCATGAGTTATTCAAGAAACAATAAATCAAAGTGTTCTTGAGCACATTCATAGTGTTCTTCATTTTTTTTATTTTTGTTTAAGAGGACCAAAATGAAAGATAAATGACCAAAATGAAACAAAATATAGATAAATGACCAAACTGACAAAAAAAAAAAAAGATAAAGGACCAAAACAGACCAAAAAAAAGATAAAGGACCAAAATAAAACTTAGAGCAAAGATAAAGGACCAAAAGTGGTATTTAGCCTATAATTAAAGAGAAAAGAAGACAACATAATTAAAAAGTGAAACACGTACGTAGGTTTCATACAGAGATTGATTTAAAAGTAAATATCAATTTAATTATGCTTCTAATACTTCTTGATGCAAAATTTTCTAAATAAAGAAGAAAATACCAATTTGGACATGTAATTTTTTTTAAGATTCTAAAGTACCCCAAAACACACTGCCTAGAATCATACTTTCTGTATTTTGGCACCAAATTGTTTTTCCATCAAATAGATTACTGACGAACGACGTATTTGAATAGATAAAAAAAAATTAATACTAAAGGAACCCAAAATATACTATCTAACATTTCACGTTACGCATTTTGTTACAAAATAATTTAGTCCCCATCAAGTACACTAAAGCACACTATTTAGCATCCAACTTTAAAATATAAAAATATAAAAAAAATGTAGATTAGTCATCGGTAAAACTCTGTTGGGAGGATATAACCACACACGCCAACAAAACCGAGTACTCGTGGGCAGCCAACTTCCCCGATGTACATTAGTCATCAATAAAGCCGATGAAAACGACACACTAATAAGATGGTAACAAAAAAAAAGTAAAAGAAAGAAAGAAAAAAAAAACTTAAAAAAAAATTTGACCAAAAAAATGAAACCCAATTTCTTGATGCGAAATTATCTAAATAAAGAAGAAAATACCAATTTGGACATGTAATTTTTTTTAAGATTCTAAAGTACCCCAAAACACACTGCCTAGAATCACACTTTATGTATTTTGGCACCAAATTGGTTTTCCATTAAATAGATTATTGACGAACGTAATATTTGAATAGTTAAAAAAAATTATGAATACTAAAATAACCCAAAACACACTGTCTAACATTTCACGTTACGCGTTTTGGTACAAAATAATTTAGTCCCCATCAAGTACACTAAAACACACTATTTAGCATCCAACTTTAAAATATAAAAATATAAAAAAAATGTAGATTAGTCATCAATAAAACTTTGTTGGGAGGATAAAACCACACACGCCGACAAAACCGAGTACTCATGACCAGCCAACTTCCCCGGTGTATATTAGTCATCGATAACGCCGATGAAAACTATACACTAATAAGATGGTAACAATTGGAATAATTGGTTGGTGATTGTTTTATTGAGTTTTCATGTGGGAAACGTATTGAAGAATCAATTGGTGATAATTGTTTTGAATTGTAATGTGCGAAAATAATAGGCAAAATGGCGTACGCAAGCAATCCAATTGAAGGACAAAAAATTGAGATGTAGACTAAAAAATTATTCTCGCCTGACATTAAAAATGCATGTCAAGTATGTGTGTGTGTGTGTGTGTGTGTGTGTGTATATATATATATACACATTGGAATAAAAGCACGTAGAAATGTTTGTGAAGATTAAATGTTAATATTTGTTGAAGACATGCATATGTGATACACAACAGAATCAAAGAATAGCTTAGGCCAAGTAAAAATTCTTTCAGCCTAAACTTAGATATGAAACAAATAGGAAGAAGGAATAATAATAAGAAGTATGTTTAAAATAGTTCAAAAGCATAGAGATTTGTTAATATGAATATCGGGCAGTTTGAATATTTAAAAGCCAAGGGCTATTGTTTCAGTAGAAAGGTAAGTACTACAGTTAATTATTTCTACCAGATTTCCTAATGATATCAACAAAAACAGTCAAAGGGGTCACCAATTTCCAATTTCAGCAAATCTCCTACTCGCAGTTTTTTCCCCTTAACAAAGGACACCATGTGGCTCCTGTTATGTATTTTTCATCTTTTGAATGTTTGGCGAAACGTAATGTGCACACATCAAACAAAATCTAAGTATTTTTTTTTTGACTAAACAAATTCTAAATTTTAGAAGGACATCACATTTAAAGACAAAAGTCACACATATTAATCAAGTCATAACACAAACAGTTTAAAATTGGAGCATAAACAACAGCCTAATCACATAGATTAGATGAAATCATAACAAAATCAGTTTAAAGTTGTAAAATAAACAACAACCTATAATAAAAAAAATAGATTACTGACGAACGACGTATTTGAATAGATAAAAAAAATTTAATACTAAAGTAACCCAAAATATACTATCTAACATTTCACGTTACACATTTTGTTACAAAATAATTTAGTCTCCATCAACTACACTAAAACACACTATTTAGCATCCAACTTTAAAATATAAAAATATAAAAAAAAATGTAAATTACTCATCGGTAAAACTCTGTTGGGAGGATATAACCACACACGCTAACAAAACCGAGTACTCGTGGGCAGCCAACTTCCCCGATGTACATTAGTCATCGATAAAGCCGATGAAAACGGCACACTAATAAGATGGTAACAAAAAAAAGTAAAAGAAAGAAAGAAAAAAAAACAAAACTTAAAAAAAAATAGACCAAAAAAATGAAACCCAATTTCTTGATGCGAAATTATCTAAATAAAGAAGAAAATACCAATTTGGACATGTAGTTTTTTTAAGATTCTAAAGTACCCAAAACACACTGTCTAGAATCATACTTTATGTATTTTGGCACCAAATTGTCTTTCCATCAAATAGATTCTTGTGAACACGTATTTGTATAGATAAAAAAAATTTAATACTAAAGTAACCCAAAATATACTATCTAACATTTCACGTTACGCATTTTGTTACAAAATAATTTAGTCCCCATCAAGTACACTAAAGCACACTATTTAGCATCCAACTTTAAAATATAAAAATATAAAAAAATGTAGATTAGTCATCGGTAAAACTCATGTGGGAGGATATAACCACACACGCCAACAAAACCGAGTACTCGTGGGCAACCAACTTCTCCGATGTACATTAGTCATCGATAAAGCCGATGAAAACGGCACACTAATAAGATGGTAACAAAAAAGAAAGAAAGAAAAAAAACAAAACTTAAAAAAAAAATGAAACCCAATTGCCCAAAAAATTATTCCCCCCAAATTGGATGCCAATTTCCAATTCATGTCAAGCGGCATTAGATATAAGATTTTATTCTTATTCTTGGTTGTATATACTAGATCAGTAGGAGTGTGTGGACAATTATGTATCTTGCGAGCACTATTATAGCACATGGCATATTCAAAAAGGCATTGAAAGTGAGTTTCATTTTATTATTGAGATGTATATAAATATTATTTTATTCTCAATGAGCATCATAATTTGGTGCTTCGGTCAAATTTGTTGGAAAATGCACAATAATTATTGAGCATGCAATTATATTGTGCTTTCTAATTATCCAAAATTCCACATTTTGTGAGGTCATAAAGATATAAGTACATTACAAGTATATTGTCAATACTCCTCTCGAGTGTGCTTTTACACTATTGACGTATTTATATATCTTATAGCCATACATGTTTGCTTATCACTACAAAAAAAAACTGTTATTAGCGAGGGACATTAGTGAGGGAACTTGAATCAGTCACTATATATCTAACGTTAACGAGGGAGTTTGCGAGGGAATGTAACATCTCGTTTACGCTTGACGTTAGCGACAGATTTGGAGATATTAGCGACGGATGGTCCGTCACAAATGGGGGCGGGAATCGGAATTTTGAACAACACGCTTTCTTAGGATTAGTGAAGGACCTTCCCTCGCTATGTCCGTCGCAAAATCCACTTTTCTATTTCGCCCATCTCACTCTTCCCTCACTCAGCTTCCCTCTCTTTCACTAACTCTCCTTTCCAAAACCGAACCCTAAATCCTTACCCTCCTCTCTCATTTCTCCACCACCACACAACCACCACTACAACAAACCCCCACCACCACCCACAAACTCGTCTCCTTTTCCTCTCTCTCTCTCTCTCTCACGAATTTATTTCCCCTTTCTATTTTCTTCTCTCCACCTTCCACCAAACCACCACCACAAACTCCTCAAGTCTCTATACGAAGTGAACAGTCACCACCACCACCAGAGCTCTCCTTTTGTAGGTTTTGATTTTTATTTTTTATGATATTGTTTTGATTTTAATTTTTTATTGAATTTGTTTTGATTTATGTTTTTTGCTTGAAATTGAAATGGTTTAGGATTGAAATTGTTGGTGTTTGAAGTCTCACAACCGCACCGGAGTGTGCACCTTCACCAAACCACTGCACTGGACCTCAATCTCATAACGGTTAGTTTTTAAAATAAATTTGTTGTTGTTGTGTGTTAGAATTGAGTGTTGTTGTGAAATGTGAGTTATAATTGAGTGTTTGGATTAAGTGTTGTGAAATGTGAGTTAAATTGAGTGCGAAATGTGAGTTAGAATTTGTTGTTGTTGTTGTTAAAATAAGCTTGTTTGTTTTAAAGGTTGTAGGATTGAGTATGAAATGTGAGTTAGAATAAATTTGTTATTGTTAGAAGTAAATGTTGTTTGGGAAACTATGTTAGAGATGATTGTTGTTAGTAATTGAAAAGTGAATTTGAATTTGTTAAATTGAAATTGTTGAGAAGAGCTAGATTGAAAATTGTGTATGTTGTTAATTGTGTTAAATTGTTGAAATTAAAATTGAAAAGTGTATGTTGTTAGAGCAAGATTTAATTAGAGATATTAATTGAAATGTGTTATAATTGGTTGAAATGAATAATCTGATTATCATTGATTGGTTGTTCACTATTTATACATCAAGTGTGAAAAGACCAAAAAGGACTAACACTAATAACTAGCTAATACCGAAAGTATCTAACTAAGCTAGTTATTCACAAAACTATCAAAAATGATTTACAATATAAATACATATAATCTAACAGCCCCCTCAAGCTAAACAGTGAATGTCCTTCATGTTGAGCTTGGATACAAATTGATCAAACTGAGAGGATGTAGGGGCTGGTATACACATATCGACAAATTTGGGCCATCGTAGGGACAGGCATGAGATGAACCACTCCAGCTTGGACTTTGTCACACACCAAATGGCAATCTAACTCAATGTGTTTAATGCGTTCATGAAAAATTGGATTTTGAGCAATATGAATAGCTGATTTATTGTCACAAAAGATGGAAACAGCAGCACTATCTGGATAAGATAGATCCTGCAGCAAATATAAAAGCCACTGGACCTCTGAAGTAGTAATGGCAAGAACACTCTGCTTCTTGGATTTCCAGCTAATCAAAGAGGAGCCATAAAATATACAGAAACCAGTGGTAGAACGCCTGCTATCAGGGAAAGTCGCCCAATCTGCATCACTAAAGGCAGTTAATTTTCTATCACTGTCACTAGCAAAAAAACAATCCACGGCCATGGCATGACTTGAGGTACTTAAGCACATGAATAGCAGCTTCCATGTGAGGAAGAAGAGGATTAGCAATGAATTGACTTAGTTTATTCACTACATAACACAAAGCAGGCCGAGTATTGATCAGGTAGATGAGACGGCCAAGGAGGCGCTTATACTGAGTTGGATCCTCCAAAGGAGTGCCCATGTGTGCACTGAGCTTAAGGTTAGGAACCATAGGTGTGGAAACAGGCTTACAAGCAAGAAGGCTTGCCTCCTCTATCAACTCAAGAGCATATTTGCGCTGGGAAACCACAATACCAGCAAGTGACCGAGCAACCTCAAGACCCAAAAAGAATTTCAGTGTGCCTAAATCCTTGATTTTGAACTCATTATCAAGTAGTAACTTGATCCTATGGATTTCATTGAGATTGTTGCCAGTGATGACAACATCATCCACGTAAATAAGCAATACAGTGATATGAGAACCATAGTGCTTAATCAAAAGAGAGTAGTCATGTTTGGATTGAACAAAACCCAAGGGAAGAAGAAATGAAACGAGCTTAGCATTCCATTGTCTGCTTGCCTGCTTCAAACCATAGAGGGATTTTTGAAGCCTGCAAACCTTAGTAGGAGAGGATGTAGGAATACCTGGTGGAATTTTCATGTAGACCTCCTCTTGAAGGTCACTATGGAGAAATGCAAGTTGATGAAGATGCCAATTATGAGTGGCTGCCAAAGCAAGAACAATCCTGACAGTAGTCATCTTGACCACTGGAGAAAAAGTTTCAGAGTAGTCTACTCCCTCAAGTTGAGTGAAACCCTTGGCCACTAGTCGAGCCTTATACCGCTCTATAGAACCATCAGCTTTGTGTTTGATTTTGTAGACCCATTTGCAACCTATTGGAGTCTTGCCAGGAGGCAAGTCAATGATGATCCAGGTAGAATTCATATCAAGAGCTTGAATTTCTAGTTGCATAGCATCAAGCCAACATTGGTGTTTAGATGCTTGAGCAAAAGATTTAGATTCAACATGGGTGCTAATAGCTGCAAGAAACAGTCTATGGGAACCATAAATATTATCATAGAAGAGATAATCAGAAATTGGATATTCAATACCTGAGGGTGATTCATCAGTAGAAGAAACAGAGAGCATCCACGATGAAAGTCTTGTAGGTATGAAGGTTTGGTTTTGATTCGATTGGAAGTTCTAAGAGGTGCAGGGGGATCAATTGGAGGGTGAGAAGTCTCAATAGTGTTGGGGAGTGAGGTGAAAGCTGTATGATGGTTAGGAGAGGTATCTGGAGAGGAATTTGACGAATCTAGGTATGCTGGTTTTGGGTTAGAGGTATCGGGAGAGGGATGTGGTGAGGTTTGGGAAGTTGGTTCTCGGTTAATGGAAGAAAGAGGAGGATCACAGGGAGGGGTGGGTGCAAATAAGTCTGTGATGGCTACTTTGGAAGGGGAAATGGATGGAGATAAGGATGATGAGGGGGAGGAAGATGTAGGAGGATAAGGAAATATGTTCTCATGGAATGATACGTTCCAAGAAAGGAAAATCTCATGAGTATGTAAGTCAAATAAGAGGTAGCATTTGACACCTTGGGAGTGTCCAATGTGAATACACTTGTGTGCTCTAGGTGAAAATTTGGCTCTATGTGTTGTGAGGGTGGAAGCATAACATAGAGAGCCAAAGACACGTAAGGAGGAGAGGTCGGGGGTCTTATTGTACAAGATGTAGTGTGGTGATTGGGAATTGAAAGTGGTAGAGGGAAGTCTATTTATGATGTGAATGGCGTGACAGACTGCAAAGTCCCAAAATTGGACGGATAAGTGAGATTGGAACATCAGAGAACGAGCAACATTCAAAATATGTTGATGCTTACGTTCAACTATGCCATTTTGTTGTGGAGTTTCCACACAGGATTTTTGATGGATGATGCCTTTGGTGAGGTAAAAGTCAAGGATATGAAATTCAGGGCCATTGTCGGATCTAATTACTTTTATGGTGGTATGGAATTGGGTTTGTACATAAGCAACATATTGGATTAGGTGATTTCTAGCTTCAGATTTAGCCCTCATAAGTTTGATCCAAGTGAACCTAGATCTATCATCCACAATAGTCATGAAATACTTATTGCCATTGATGGAAGGGGTGGCAAAGGGACCCCAAATGTCAACATGAACAATATCAAAAATGTGTAGTGAAGGTGATTCATGAATAGGAAATGGAGGTTTCTTTTGCTTGGCAAAATGGCAAGCATCACAGTTTTCATTTGATGTAGAAGGCATATTACAATGTAATTTTTGTATAAGATGATAACAAGTGGGGGAGGGGTGTCCTAAACGGTTATGCCAAATATCAATGGTGACAGTGGAAACAAAAAGAGTTACAATGTATAGGACTAGACTTAGCTGAGGTAACCAAAGGGGAAACTTTCATCGTGTAGAGCTTTCCATCTCTTCTAGCATGGCCAATCACTCTCTTGGAGAGGATATCCTGCAACACTGCAAAATCACCATCAAAGATAGTTCTGCACTGGATAGTATCAGCAAGTTGTCCAACAGAAATGATGTTAGAGTTAAAGTCAGAAACATAGTAAACATCATATAGAGTGATTGTAGGCATGAGGTGAATGGTGCCCTTGTAGTGTGTGTATCTCGTATCTCCAGATGGTAAGGTGATAAGCAGATGCTTGATAGCATAGTAACTTGAGAAAAAATCAAGGGCAACAACATATATGATCCGTAGCTCCACTATCAACCAGCCAAGTAACAAGCCAAGTAATGAAAGAAGTACCTGAAGGTGCAGGGTGCACATTGTTAACACTGACCATGTCTGCAGAAGCTGTGGCAGTAGGAGGAGTGGCTGGAAGCAGATAAAGCAAACTCTGAAGTTGCTCAGCAGTAATATTCACCGGTGAAGATGTAGATTGAGTAGAAACAGATTGTTCAACCACATAAACATTGCTAACAGACTTCACATTATGCTTATAACCAGGAGGATAACCGTGCTTCTTCCAACAAGTTTCAACAGTGTGATTTGTGCGATTGCATTGTGTGCAACACTACAAGAAAAATGGGTTTTTTTGGTGGATTTTTCCGCCAAAAAACACCCAATTTCGCCGGTAAAACGCTCGTCGCAACGTATTTCTGGCGGAATTTTCGCCGGTAATTTCCGGCGGATTTTTGCGGGGGAATTTGCGGCGGATTTCCCCCGGTACTTTCCGGCAGATTTTTGGTGTTTTTGGGGGATTTTCCGCCGAAATTTATTTTATTTTTTTTCAACTAAAATCCGCCGGAAATACCATATTTTCCGCCGGAATTTTTTTTTTCAACTCAAATCCGCCGGAAAGACCATATTTCCGCCGAAAATAAATGTTTTTTTTCTAAAAAAAAATGTTTTTTAAAAATCAGAAACATTAAAATTTTATAAAAATGTTTTTTAAATATATTAAATGCTTTTTTAAAAAAAAATAGAAACATTAAAATTTTATAAAAAATGTTTTTTAAAAATAAATAAATTTAAATTAAAAATATAATTTATCGAATTGTAAAAAAATATAAATAGCATATTTAAATTAAAAAAATAAATGGATAAAAAAACTCAAATAGTGATAACCAACCAAATATCAAATACTTTAATATCAATAATTAAATCCAAAATACACAAATATCAATAATAAAAGCCAACAAATCACTCAACTATCCATAATAATAAACATCCATAATCAAATATAAAGCTACTAAGGTGTGTGCTCATCCGAGTCATCTCTGTGATAATAGTTATCATCTCGTGGTGGTTGGATGTCATCACCCAACAAAGCAGCCTCAAACGCATTATAATTATAATTCAGATCAATATTATTGAAGAGTTGGGTGATTCTTTGTTGGGGAGGATATCTTCTTCTTTGGGGTTGATCACAATTTCTTCTTTGGTGGTGGTATTTCTTTGTTGTGGAGGATCTCTCTGGGGGGTGGATACATCTCTTTGGGGGCACCGGTCTTTGGGAGGATAATCTTGTCATTTGGGGTGGATCTTTGTTGGGGTGGATACTACTGAGAATAATGGGGCTGTGGATACTGCTGAGGGTACGAATGGGGCACATACAAATATTTACATACACTAACAATGTAAACATTACATTAATTAATTATAATATAAATAGATTTTAAAAAATTTAACACATTTTATTTATTATGTTATTGTAAACGTAACAAAAAATGATAATATAATGAATTTTCAAAAATATAATAGATTTTAACTTAAAAAAAAATGATCATTTTCAAAAATATAATAGATTTTAACAACTTAAACAAAAAAAATGATAATATAACGAATTTTCGAAAAACTAATATATTCTTGTATTTCACAATTATCTAAAAAGTATTAAAAATATAAATTAATAATTAATAAATAGATATACTTTATTTTTTAACTATATAATTCGTATTTCCTCTAAAATATTAACAAAAATTAAAATTTAATAAATATATTAATTATTTTATTTCGTATTTATGTATTTTTTATTAAAAAAATATTAACAAAAGTTTAAAAGTAAAAAAAATATAAATACATTAATATTTATTTCTACTAATTCATTTACTAATATTAAATAATTAATTACTAATATTAACTAATATATTATAATATTTCATATTTAATTATTGAACAAATTCTAACTAATAACATCAAATAACGTTTAAGCACAACAAATAACTTCAATAACTAATCGGTGGTGCTGAGAGGTCTCTGACTTGATGTTAAATTGGAGTCCTTTGAACAAACAAGCAGATGTCACCAAACTCTAACAACTCCTAAGCAAACAATACCACAATTAGTAACTAATAGTTTAAAACAAAGTATAAATTAAAACAAAATATAAACTAAAACATACCTTCAGAAGTTTGAGAGAGGAGAAGAAAAAACTAATTTGTAAGAAGTTTGAGTGAAATAATTTGAGAGAAGTTATAAAAGTGTTGATAATGAGTGAATGAAGGAATGGAAGAAAATGAAGGAATGGAAGAAATGGGATATATGAAGAGGTTTGAGGCTCAGAACCGTTGCATTGAAGAGGTATTTTTCGGCGGATTCGTATGTTCTTTCCGGCGGATTTGTTGCCTTGAAGACCGCGTGGACCGTTGAAGCGTTTTCGGCGGATTTGTTGCTTTTTCGGCGGATTTGTTGGCAGTTTGAAACGCCTGGGAATATGTGTGTGTGTTTGCGGCGGAATCAGTCGGTAATTACAGAGTTCATTCCACAATATGCGCATCTTTGTAAAATAATAAAGTATGAAGAAACAGAAATCTCACCTTGTTTAAGAGAGAAGATGTCGAGGTGGAGATGAGATATATGCGAGTATTATCGACTTGCGAGAATCGTTTTCGAAGTTCGATCCAAACGTTGTAGGCATCGGTTATCCAAAGGATGCTGGAAGAGATCTCCATCGAGACAGAGTGATTAATCCATGACAGAGTTAGCATGTTGCATCGTTTCCATAAGGCGAATTTTGGATCAGAGGAGGCCGGGTGAAGAATTGAACCGTCGACGAAGAATTGAGGTACTCTTTTTTCCTCCTTGGGTCTTTTTCCCAAAGGGTTTTGGCCCAAAGAGGTTTTAATGAGGCCTCTCCCCTTCCCATAACCATGTAAGGATTGGGTGCACCCCTAGTGCCCCCTTTAATGTGATATCTTGTTTACCTTAAGAAAAATACACTCTTATTATTTGCTCTTCAATTTTAACTTTTCTTACATGTTGTAAATGTACATATATCCATAAATACATTCCCTGTTTGTGATTAGTGCAGTAGTTACATGAATGAACCTAGGTCATGGGTTTGTTCTAATGAGGCTTAATTCATACAATGGTTGGGTAATTAAGCAGTACTTAATTTTGCAAACAGTGCTAATTAATTTTGCAAACATGTTAATTAGCTATTTCCAGTAGACAAAAAATCAATGAATGGAACACCATTATCCTTGTTCTGCTGTCCCATAGCATCTTGATTGACTTCCTCATCATCTCTTCTAGCATTATCAGTAACTTCACTTTTGTTGGAATTAGTGTTTACTTGAAGAAAATCATAGAACTCAACTGATTGATTTTTATCTACAAAATAAAATTTTCATTATTACCTCATTAGTACAAAGGTAATATATTATTCTATTATACATTTTAGATAAACTAATAAATAATGACAAGATATATGGTATATGTGAATGACAAATCAAACTGTCGTTCTGAGAACTATGTTTCATTTGTTAAAAAATTTAAATAAATTTTTTGTTTTAATACTTTTTAATAATTATTTTACTATAATCTTTTAAAATTTTGATTTCAATAGATTTTTTAGACTATACAAAATTAAAAATTATCCTTTTATAAGCTCAAACATTATTTTTTTAAATTAAGTATTAGTTTTTTATATTTAATATCAGTTTTTATTTTCACTTTTTAATATATTATTCATCTTTTATTAGATTTTATTTTTTATATTTTAAATTACATTTTATAAGAGTAAATGAACAAATTATTTTTTATCATATCATGCTTGTTTTTAACCCAACTCCTGCTCAAGCTAACATTTAACTAGAGAGAGATGATAATATAGAGTTACAAAATTAGTTTATCATATAATGCTGACAACAAATACTGAAATGTTATGATAGCTTATTTTATCATGTCTCTTATACAGATCAAACAAGTATTTTCAACTAATGAATATCCACAACTAGACTAAAAAAATATTGGGTATATGGTATTATTGTGACTCGACCACAAATGGTTACCCATCCAAACCTTCCCCAATTTTAACGGAAAACCCTACTTTGACTGAGTATGAGCGAAGTTTCAATTTTTATCCACTATTCAAAGTTAGGGGCAAATGTGGGGATTTTAATGCCTGTGTTGCCCCGACCTCCTGCTTATATGATATATATTTGATACTATTGTATAACAATTATGACTTTCGAAAATTAGAATTCTATTATTCATTCTCATTCTAATTCTATTTTAAGCCTCAAAAGTATAGACTTAAAAAGCATGTTAATACATCTAAAAGTGAAAATCCCATAGTTAAATTCAGCCTCTACGCATCTTAAAGTTATGAATGATTTGAATATACTTGTCAAGTTAATTTTTCGGAATGAACACAAGGATGGTTTCAACAAAGAAATTGAATGATAAAGCTATTATATTAGTAATTCTAGTTTCACGCTTGTTACGTCAACATCTTATAAATTTAACACGAGAAAAAACAAGTGTCAACGTGATTCAAATGATATTTGTTTATTCTTTATTTCGCATAGGTTTTGGTTTATGTCTCTCCATACTATTATTTCTTCTTCTTATATACGGTGACATAGAATCACCTAACTTGCTTATAGAAAAGAAAAAAATTTAATGCTTCATTGATATATTGTTAAATGAAAATCAAAATAAGATGCAATAGTTTTAAAAAAACGTCAAATAAAATAGGACAAACGGAATAACTAACTAAAGTTGTAGGAAGCATGAAATTAAATGGATGTACCTTGAAGCATTGTTGAACTAGAACTTGGATCTTGAAAGAGAAACTTAGGAACTTGAAAAGGGCTATGTGTGACAAAAGGGTAATTAACATATTTTTCATGATATTTCTCAACAAAAGAATGAAGATTTGTTGTCTCAAAATTTGTTGTAAGATGATGATCATGTAGGTTTGGAGAAAAAATAGTGTGATGAGGAGAAGTTCCTTTTGCATAGATTTTATATTTTTCTCTTCTCATCCTTGCCATCATAACATGCCAATGATTCTTAACAGCATTATCAGTTCTTCCAGGAAAATGTCTTGCAATTATAGACCATCTATTACCATGAATTCTATGAGAAGCTATAAGTCTCTCTTCTTCTTCATCTGTGAATGGATTTCTGTTAATTCTTGGGTCTAATTGATTGAACCATCTCAACCTACAGCTTTTTCCTGACAAATAGAATTTTTGATAACATTAACTTATCTTATAATCAATCTTACAAGATTATAAAATGATGAATAATGTTTTTATAACAAAATAATTAGAAGGGAGAAATTCAAATTGTTTGCATGCATGAGAGTATATATAAGGTATGCAATCAAAAACCTATGCAAAAAAAGTTGTGCTTTAACTAAAATTATGGTACGTAGGTTGGCAAAGTTTCCAAACTAAAATTAATCATGGTAGTGCATTTGTTATGCTCCCCAGAAAATAATTTATTTATATATATATATATATATATATATATATATATATATATATATATATTTAAATATAGATTTTTTATAAGTAAATTAAAGGGAATTATTTTAATTAATATAGATTTATATTTATATCAATAGAAAATATTTATATTTCACCAATTAGGCTTAGATCTCTTAAGCAAGATTTTGAGTTCAAGACTATATTGTGAAAAAAACGTAGTTGAGAAGGAGATCCCACTAAATAGTTAGACAAGTTTTTCTTGGTGAAAATTATTAATCAGCAAAACCAGATATTTCGCATCTTATTGGCATATTGCAACAAAAATATATTTATATCAAACCCTAGAAAAATAAATAATTAGTGACATATATATTGAATTGCACCAATACTAAGCATATGGCTAATTTATTACAGAACTAGATGCAATTTTCCTCAAATTGTAATTCCAATAGAATTTTCACACTACAAAGCAATTATGTATCATATATTAAATTAACAAATAATTGTTTGATTACCATGTATATTGGTTGGTGGAATAGTTTCTAATTTAAATTCTTAATGAATAAATTGAATGATTAAAGTTAATTTTTTTTACCTGATCTTCCTCTGAGCTTCTCAGCTATGGCGTTCCAATTATGAGGTCCATATAGTTCCACCAACTCCTTAAGCTTCTCATCCTCAGATGGTCTCCAATGGCCTCTACTGCACATATTTTCTTTTCTCTTCTTCTTCAAACTAAAACAAAGTACAACAAAAAAACAATAGGAAACCCTAATTAATTCAACAAATATATAGGATTATAATCATATATATCCTCTCCCTCTTGTTGGATCTTTCTTGCTTTCTACTATTTAAACTATATTAACTCCATGATATGCAAAAGAATTTGTATATTAAAGAAAGAGGGAGAGAGAAAAAAGAGAGAGGTATATATATAAGAGAAGGTAGATGAAATTAGATATTTAACAATATTGAAGACAAGTAAAGGAAAGAGACATAAGAAGAGAATATATGGTGGGGGAAGATGGGAAGTTTTCCGTTAGAGAGTGGGAATAGAGATTGATGCAAACGTTTTGGCTAACAAACCCATTTAACACACATAGATATATAGATATATAAATATAATAATATGTATGTATATATATTATATATATTATGTGATGTGAGGGAAAGAAAAGAGAGGTTGCTTAGAAAAGCCAATTGGTTATGCTTTCAATATCTCTGCAAAGTTTCTAACCTACAACTTCTACTTATAACCCACCAAAGCATGCATATATTTTCCATACTTTTATATATTTACTAATGAAACTATATATTTTTTCCAGGAAACGTAAGATACTTTGCTAGTGATTATGTGAGATGATGATACATGCATATACACAATAATCCAATTGACACGACAATATATAGTACTTAGAAAAACATTAAATTAAATAATTAAATATATAATGATCATGCTGTTAAGACCTAAAATTCAACACATGACACATAAAATTTACTTAAGAGTCTTTTCTATGCATGTGTCATGTGTGTACAAAAAACAACAAAATTCAAGGAATTATTCATAAAAAAATATGAAAGTTTGGTATTTTTGTTAGACTATATTTACATATTTGGAAGTTGTACGTAGAAGGGATAGATATGTTTTAGGTTTTGATTGATTAGATTTCAGGCATAACTAACTGCATTACTTAGCTTAGAATCCTTACAAGTGGATGTGGACTATACTATTCCTCGTTTAACAATTACTGTTGCCTTTTGAGTCAAACATCTGGTCTACCTCCCTTGTGAACCCTAACCACTTAGTTAGTAATGACAAAAAAAATATATGTTTATGTAAACTATTCCTTCTAGATGGATCTCTATTAATGACTAAATTTTGTGCTGTGTGGGGTTTACACACTATGATTCTTATATATTATTAGAAAAATTTGCAGTTTTATGTTTATTGAAAGCAGGTGTATTTGACCTATAATATAGCTCAAATATATCAGTTATTAAATGAATCTAATAAATTGTGTTTTTTTTTTTAATTATAATAAGGATTAGAGTAGTATGTGATAAGTGGTGATCATGGATTTGAGCGAGTGTTTACAATGAGTCTGTTTGTTTTGGTCAACAGCTTCTGACAAAGCAAATTAATATTATGAGGGGATCCCTAATTCCCTTTCATTTTCCTCCTAGTGGGTAAGGGGTTTGATGGTCTCATTAGGAGTGATGTGGCCCAAAACCTTTTTCGCGAATTCGGCCCAAAGGTCTTACATCTACAATATGCAGATGACATACCCTTCTAAGGGGAATGCTTCGGTGAAAAACCTCTGGACTATCAAGGCAGTCCTGTGTAGTTTCGAATTGGTTTTGGGTCTCAAGATAAATTTTTGGAAGAGCTACTTTATCGAAGTGAATGTGTAGTACCCTTTTGGTAAGACGACAATAAACTTCTTACATTGTTGAATTGGTATGATTCAGTTTAAGCGTTGGATCTTGAGGGGAACCAAAAAGAACGGAGAGATCTTCATAAATAAGTCAAGAATAAATATATAAGTGGATTTCACACAACTTCTTTCACCCAAAATCTTAAGGTATTAGGTGTATTGGTCCCTTCACTTTTCTCAACATCTCTATTTTCATTCAATGTCAACAATCTTCCCCTCATGTGTGAGTCCATTCGTTTCTCCCCCTTATGCAAAACTTTTTTTCCATCCATACGCTTGCACCGTCGTTGGCTTATTTTCATCAACGGGAGACGCCGCCTAGTCCCCACATTGTTAGGCAGATACACTGAGCTGGGCCACCTTTAGCATCCGCTCAGATAACATTGTTGAGTCATGAGGAAAGCCTAAAACAATGGAGAGATCTCCATATTGGGCCAAGAGCAAACATATAAGTGGATTTGGCATCACTTCATTTCACCAAAAATGTTAAGGTATTAGGCGTATGAGTCCCTTCACTTATTTATTGCTCTGCATTATATGAACAATTTGACTAGTTTTTAATTAGTTTTTCTTAAACCTATCTCAATTATAGTGAGTTTTAGAATCATAATAGTTTTATTTTTGTTTGTTCGTTTTTAAGTCGGGTTTTGTTTTCGTTTGTGTTTTTAAGATACGTGGTACCCTTAATTCGTTTGTTTTTGTTGTCCTTTGCCTAGCAATGATAGGAGCTCGCCTAGCGATGAAGAAGTTGTTGTCAATATTGTTGATTCATACCTGAAGCTCGCCCGGTGATGGTCCTAGCTTGCCTAGGGATGAGGAAGCTGTTGTCAGTGTCAATTTTTACGTGAAGCTCGTCTGGCGATGGGCCTAGCTCGTCAAGCTATAGTGAAGTGATTTTCAGTGATTTTCCAGTAGCTCGTCAGGTGACGCGACTTGCTCGCCAGGTGATGAGTCACTTACTCAACTCGTATTTAAGCATGTAACTCGAATTTTAGGTCATTCTGATCATTGGGAACAGCCTCATTTTATGCTCTGAAGTTTGTGACGACAATGATTCGCACTCTGCTAGCTGACGTCCGTTGATGGTTCAATCTTGGGAACAAGTCATTGGAGCATCAATGTTGTCATCTTCTCCCTCTAGTTTGATTTTTTCTATTGTTAGTTATATTTGTTTGTCTAGCTAAACTTCCCACTGTTGGGGATGTGCAATGATTTATTAATCTTTTGTGTTTTTGAATTAAACATCTGTTATTTGAATGAATATATATTATGAGTTATGTTCAATCTCAATCCTTAATGATTTCTAGGATTTGATCACTCATATGATGGTGTATGATATGTGATTATGAATGGAAATTTGAATTGCATATGCTTGAGAATTGAATTATGTCTATCTCTAGTGTAGGAATAGTAATTGGTATTCAGAATCATAGGATAATTTTTGTTATTACTGCTTATTTCCTTTTGAGATCTTCTAAGGAATTAGGGATTTTAATTTATTAAAAATAAAGATTCATTTGCCTAAGGAATTAGGATTAGAATAATTATAGCAATTTGATCATAGCTCATAAAATAAGTTCAATAACATGATTGATTATATGTATAGTTTAACTAGTTTTTCTTAAGTTTTTCTCAATTATAGTGAGTTTTAAATCATAATAGTTTGATTTTTGTTTGTTAGTTTTTAAATTGGGTTTTGTTTTCATTTGTGTTTTTGAGATACTTGATACCTTTAATTGATTTATTTTTTTGTCCTTTGCCTAGTTATGATAGGAGCTCGCCTAGCGATGAGGAAGCTGTTGTCAGTGTCGATTCTTACCTGAAGCTCGCTTGGTGATGGTCCTAGCTCGCCTGGTGATGAGGAAGCTGTTGTCAGTGTCAATTTTTACCTGAAGCTCGCTTGGTGATAGTCCTAGCTCGCCTGGCGATTTTGATTTCAAATATCAAAAGCAACGGTTTATCGAAGTCGAACTCCAGCATATTTACCTCTCCATTATCTAAGTATTTTTATCAACATTAACGGTTTGCGCTATTCGGTTACCCAAAAAAAAATGAACTCTGAGTCATAGTACTCAATTAGGAGCACTGCCGATCTCACTCAAACCGTTACTCGATAAATAGGTTTTTTTCAAGCCTAAAATTTGGCTTCCATTCTCTCACCGTAAGTTAGTGGTCATAAGTGAGCCATGACCCATCTTCTAGGGCTTTTCCATAATCTTTTTTGCATGAGAGGTGCACAAGGAAAAAATCAGTTCCTAGATTGATAATAGTGATTACTCCTTTCCTCACCCACATCTAATTACTCCTTTGACCTTTTTGACGCCTTTTATTTGCAAGTCCTCCTCTTTTGCTGAATTTATTTGGCATATTCTTAAATCTTCTCTCTCTTCTTTCATGCTTTTTCACTGGTTGCGTTCTTCTTTTTCCTTAGAATAACATGAGACTCTATAAAATTGTCGATCAGAGATATCTTTTTTTTTTTTAATTCCTACTTTATTGAAGGGGGTGTTGGGTTTTGTATTAAAAGTTAAATTTTATATCTTTTGGTTTTGTAACATAAACATTGATGTATTTACAACTTGCTCTTAGTAGAATTTGTGCTAAACGCATTCAACCTCAATAATTCATTTTGCTTATCAAAATAAATTAATTCCTACTTTATATTCACCTTAAAATCATATAATAATATTTGTTATTATTTTTTTTGGACCATTACAGGCTACCTATAGAGTGTCTCAATATTTTCAATGAAAGACTAATCTCTACTCGTACTTAGAAGTAAATCTGACACAGACCAACACCTAATAGCACCAGGTCGATTTCTCATGTCTCAGGGTAGCTAAAACAACTGGAATACTATATTTGTTATTTTATTATTGGAAACTCGTCTATGTTATTTTACTACTTTTTTTAAAATATAGTTTTCCTATTCTTTCAAGTGACTTAATCTTAACAGTGTATGCGGCTTGTCATTGAATTGCAATTGAAGGAGGGAATAATTTTTTTGGATACACTCCCAATTTTTTGTTCAATTGCAATTACTTCTTGCAACGTCTGTGGCCTTCATTTTGTATTTCATCCTTGCTGAGTTTATTATAAATGGCCACGTGTATAACCTGTATATTTTCTAATGTCTTCATGTATTACTATCTAATATATTTGATTAACGTACGTTTTAAACTAAGCGCTTAACTCCCAACCAATGAATCCAAAATTATGTACACATCCTGCGCCTACCCTCGAATCGGATAGGACTGTATTATGGGTTAAGTTTTTATAGTCATATTTGATGAATATAAATAAGTTTATTAAAAAAAATTGAGTTTTTATAGATAATTTCGCATCAACAAGTATTAGAAGCATACATAAATTGTTGTTTAGTTTTAAATCTACATGATACATACGTATGTGTTTCAATTTCTAATTATGTTGTCTTTTTCTCTTTAATTATGTGTTAAGTTTTTATATTTATGCTTTTTTTGGTATAAATCGGGTATCCTCTACGCAACTCTAGAGACTAATCTCTCGAACTGGGTAGGACTGTATTATGGGCTAAGTTTTTATAGTCACATTTGATGAATATAGATAAGTTTATTAAAAAAAAATTAGAGTTTTTTTCGTAATAACTATAGATGTTCAATTCCAATATCTTTGTTAAAGTTTATTTGTTATTTTTTTTAGGTAAGCAATAATTCATTAACGAATCACTAGGGGTGCTCAAACTTAAACACCATAGAGTAGTTATAATATTATTATTTAATTCATAATTATAATTTAACTTCTTTCACGGGAACTTTAGCCTCATTTACAATAGAACTCTCCAATATAGCTCCGGACTTTATTATAAGAAAAATAAGTACCTTTACCAATATTAAAATAGTTGTTTTATACATAAATCCAGCACCAATCAATAGTTAAAGTTTTCAACTTGATACATCTACACATAGAAATTTTTCCAAATATGTATATTTATTACGGGTATGAGTACATGCGGGCACAGTTACCTCAATATCCGGCTCCGCCCCATTTACTAACGGGTAGACTAATTATCCATTTATTCAACTCGCGGGTACTCGTTAAACTACTCGCCCCGTACCTGTCGCGGGTGATACCCGTGGGTACCCACAGGTGTATTACCTGTTATGCGTATTTCCTTTTTTAACATTCCTATTACATCAACACAAATTAAACAAAATTCCTACTTAATTGTCGTAAAAGATTGGAGCGAAATTATCTATTGTTGTATTTCTTTTCCCGCTTTTCTTTAGAGGTTTACTATTTAACCAATTGTAGCCAATCCGTCCATCGGACGGGTCGTAGGGCTAGTAACTCTCAAATCTCATCCATACATCAAACGAGTTAATACAGAATTCCATAGGTTGAGATTTTGTGCAATTGTCAAATAAGGAATAATTTGACAACAATAATTCATGTGGACTATATAATATAATAACATTGTTGGAAAGGGAGAAAATTAATGAAGTTTACATTGTTATCATGCCTACATTTTCAATGTGGAATATAATTAATTTTGAAGACTTTCAATTTGTAGAATAATACTATATGAAGTTGACATCTTATCACTTTATATATTAAGCTAACTAGTCCCCTAACGAAATGACGTACGTGCAAATCACATAAAGAAATATATTATGATTAGTTAATTACTTATTAGCATGTTGTTGGAGGTAGCTGAAGAAACATGCAAGTGGATTAGTGAACTTAATTAAAACTACAAGAAAATGACACGTGAAATGTTTAACTATATAGACAACTAAAAATATGGGATAAATTTTGTGTCAAAAAAAATATGGGATAATACTTTAGGGAGATCTTTAGTACTTAATTAGTTTCTAGAGAGTAACGTTTTTTTTTTTTTATAGTAATTTCCCATTTCTTATCATTTTATGGAAGTCATTTTTACTGACAATTTATATGCTTTGTACTACAAAACAAAATTGTTATCACGAAAAGCTATTTTCTAATCCTAAATAATTTATAGTTTCAAGTTTCAAACTGTGTTTTGAGAACTGAATTGGACCGAGCGGTTTAATTGGTTAAATTTAAAAGGGTCCCATTTTCAAGTTTCAAATAGTTTTTGTACCCCCACAAAAACTATTTATCTTCATTTTACTCCTTAAAAAATATAAAACATATTTATCTATTTTTTAGGATTAATCCATCTTACAAAAAAATTGAAAACAGATGTATAGATAATCCGTTTTGCAATTCTTCAAAACCAGACTTATCTATTAATAGATAAATCCGGTTTTGAAAATAAAATAGACAAATCTGCTAAAAAATTATAATTACTTTTTTTAAAAAATAAAATAGATATGGATATCGGTGATCATTTGGTTTTATTCAATATTTAGATATTTGTTACTCGTGACGATGTAATACGGCGAGCTGGATAATCTAAACAAAAATCAGTTTTCGGACAATTAACCTCCTCCGATTGTCCCGAAACCACTACCATTAAACGCAAAAAAGGTAAGAGACCATAACTCCCTAATAAGGGACTTCTATCGGGACAACAAGGCTTAAAATCTCAAATCTTCATCGTTTACTATTTTTTATTAATTTTTTGAATTTTTCATAATCTCCAAAAAATCTAAAAAAATGCATAATCTTCTTTTAATTTTATTAGATTTTTAGTCAATTTAACTGTTTGTCATATGATTCGTCTCTAAGAAGATTAAAAGATTAATAGGCTAATGAAGATTGGGACTGTATTTTTATTTGATTTAAAGTATTCTTTGATGTCTAACCTAATCTTTTTAAAGCCTAACATATAAAAGTATTATAAAAAGCGTATATATATTTCAATAGAGTCTTTAAATAAACTTTTAAAATTTGAGTTGGGTTTAACTCAATTCTAAAAAATCAGTTTGTAAGGTGACAAATGCCTCCTACTTATAAACAATTTTCAGGTCACATCATTTGAAGTGGGACTTTCAACACACCCCCTCAGTTTAGGACTAGTCAACTGGAGTATGACTCGAGTGATCTGATAGCGAGTGTCTCTCCCAATGAATATTTGATAAGTTTTAGGACTAGTCAACGGGATAAATGCACAAATTGTTTTTAAATGATAATTTTACATTTTTAGATTTTAATATTTATCTAATTTTTTATTTGAGACTCCTTTGTTAACTACTTTAAATTTAAATTTATCTTTTTTTCACGAGGTGCTGTCCAGACTATTTAAATAATGTATAAGTTCGTTCATGAAAAGAATATGACAGCACCCGTGCGTATGCACGAGTACCCTGCTAGTTACTAAATAAACTCAAGCCTTATAAACACTTTTTTAAGTTATATCATATTTCATTAGGAAGTGATTGATGTTACGCAAAGAGATAAGAATGTGTTAGTGTTAATAATAACTCCATTTTCTTGACAATCAGGTTCCAACAACTCTTAAGTAATTTTTTTTTATTCTTTTTGGAGTACTATTTATTTTTTGGGTTTTTTTCTATGGAGTTTGAACCAAATATGTTTTAATGAGACCCCTTATATTTGTAACGATTAGAGCGCCCGTTTGCATCTCCTTTAATAAAAAAATTTGTTTATATTTTTACAAAAAAAGTTGTCTTTAAGAAATTTACTTACAAACTGTTTATATCAGTAATCAGCCTTAATTAATTGCCTTATGAGCTATGAAATCCATATGTTGACTTTGGTAAATCATACTTAATGAGTTCCATAATGTTATTCACACCAACTACCAAACATGCACATGAATGTTATTATAATTTAATTTTGATTAACCAAATATGAAAAAAGTTGATTATCAACGATAACAATTTAACTACTTATAATTAGTCACAATTCATGCCACATATTTGTGTTCTGTTATATTTATTAATGAGAGCAAAATCATTGTTGGCCTAACCTTTTCTCCTTAATTGCACAACAATAATTGCTTGTTTAAAAAGCGAATGCTAGAAAATTTCACCCACCATCTCTATCTATCTCAAGATTGGTAACTGTCATTAGCTAACTCAGCTGTTTTCTTCAATTGTGAACCAAAATATCCCCACCCTCCTCTTTGAAGTTACACGTGCACCACAAGAAATGATTGTAATCTTTTTCTTGTTATACCACTAGAACATCTTTGAGTTAGCTTTTTTGAGCTTACCTAGTATAAGTATGTATGAGACTCTTTTGGAAGAACTTATGGAAACAATCGATGATATGTCCATTCTTAACTTATTTTTATAAATTCTCAATAATAGCTTATCAAAATAGTTTATAGACTATGTGGAATAGGGATGGTAAACGGGCTTGGCCCGCCAGGCCAATCCGCTAGCCCACTAAAAAATGACAGGTTGAGTTGGTGATTTCACCTTGCCAACCCGTTGTAGCCCGCCCCACCTAACTCACGAACTCGTCGAGCCAAAGACGGGTGGGGCGGGCCAACCCGTCAAAAGGGAACTTGACTACAAGACCCACCTATCGAGCAGGGACGAAAGTTGGCCTTAGTGATCTGAAGGTGTCAAGTGGAAAGATCGTTGCTCTAAAGGTAATAGGTTGATCTTCCCTAAGAGCTCAAATCGACGTGGAGGTTTGGCACCTCGATGTCGGCTCTTCGCCACCTGGAGATGTAGTATGTTCCAAGGATTGGGTTGTTTGCCGATTAAAGCAGGTTCAGAACATTGTGGGACAATTTGCTCCATAGCCAGTGGCGTTAGAAAATTCAGAGGGTGAGTCTCTGATTGGTACATTTATTTTATATATATATATATATATATATATATATATATATATATATATATATATATATATATATATATATATATATATATATATATATATATATATATATATATATATATATATAGTAGAGGGTAAGATGATGGTTTATTTTCAATTAAGCTAGCATATATGTGTGAAGCACAGAAGCTAAGAATAGACATGAAAGTCTCAACTTCTTCTTCTTCTTTTTTTGGTGAGAATCTCAACTTCATGTAAATAGTGCATAACTGACTGTTCACCAGTTTTACCTACTTTTCTTATAAACGATAGCAATTTTGCTGCTACTTTTCTGGAATTAGTTTTGGTAGTACCAGAACTTCAATTCTCTTGTACTTGCATGTTTAAGAAAATATATTATTCTAGAGTTTCTTGTGTTAGTCTCTCCTAACCAAGAAGATAACTCATCAACAAACTTAACTACCAAATTGGTAGCAAAATCCCTCCTCTTAATTCTGCTTCCTCTTAATTAATTTCATTCCAACCAATTAAACAACCTTAAAATAAGTTCAATGTAATGCTTAAATGGAATAGCTTCCGGTAAAAGATCCATGCTGGTTGATCAACTATTTATGGGTGACCCTTTGGTGAATTCTTTATGAGAGAGTAATTTTATGGACTTTTAAATCGGTTGAAGCTTATGAACATTTACATAACCTACCAAAGAGAATACCAATTGGAAATCACATTTGTTTTCATTATAAAAAATTGGAAATCAAGGATAATTTATTATAATTAGGATAAAAATATATTTTTAATTATCCCTATAACTTTTTGTTTTTAGTTTCTATATATAAAGTTTTTGATTGACTTTTAGCCCCTATAATATTTTTCGCCAGCAATTTAGCCCTTGTAAAATGTTACCTCTTGTATACCTTCAATTTTTTGGATGATTTTTGCATACATGTTAAGAATACTATAAATATCTCCCCCACACAAAAAATTAGAATATTGTAACAATGGGTACGAAATAAATATGAATCTTTTAAAAAGTCAAGAAAAAAAATGACCCAAAAATCGAATTTTCACTACAAAAAAAGGTTCAAATAGTGGCAATTTTTTAAGGGAGGTTTTAAAAAACCCCCGCAGATTGTTTTAAAGCAGGAGTTCCCCGGTCTTGTAGTTTAAAATTTTTGTTTGAACTGTGGGAGTCTAAAACCCCCACTATTTGAACTCCCACCATCTGAACATTTACATCTCCCCTTGCATTTTTTCAATAATCCTCTCCTATTCGCTTCCCATTCCTAAAACCCTATTTCCCCTTTTCCCCTTCTTGGTTCTCTCATATCAGTTATCACGCCTCCCCACCCCAAGCTCTAGTTTCTTCACGTACATCTCTCTCTTTTTTTCAGATCGTTGATTTGAGATGGAACAGGAGGATGATCAACATCGTTGGTGCCGACGGTGATGGAACATAAACTTCGAGGAGTTAAAGAGAACGATGTTTCGCTCCTAGGTTCCAATCAGCGACTTGGTCCTCATTTTCGTTTAATTTCCACATTATTGGTGCTTGGTAAGAGCGATTAAGGACTATGAAGATAGTTGGGTAAGAATTTCCCATAAAGTAATTAACCTCTTATGTATATTTTCGTTGTGCTGTGTTTGGTTTTATCTTGTTAGGTTAGGGATTGAAGAAGAAGAATTTAAGTAGTTTAGAAGTAATTGGTAGAACGATTCTGTTTTAGGGTTAAATGTCGACAGCTTGAAAACCTATGACTTCTCTAGATGTTTACATCTATGTGTCGATAAACGCGTGCTCTGCGTGATTGCAATTATAAAAAAAAAAAGTATCCCCTTGTTTTTCTGATCAAAGGAGATTTTGCATTAGATTAAATTAAATTGCATTTTCTCTTTTCTGTGTTGGTTGGGTTCATGACCCTTGGGATTCTGGTCCAAGCTTAAATATTTCCTTTTACTTAGTTGAATATTATGGGTATCAATGGTAAGATAGAGATTTAGAATATTCCCTACTACTAGTGAGTCGCTCAATGATGTTTTGGCTCTAGGTGGCAGAGTTGGCATTGATCCTGTGAGTAATAATGCACTTCTAATGATCTTCTTGCATTCCTTTGTTTACCGTGCATATGATGTTTCTTTTTACTTGGATGATGTTGCCGAAGAACTTAAGCATCTCATCTATAACAAAAACCACGAGTTTCTTTACTTGTGTGATTTAAATCTCGTGGATGAAAAGAATCAGGGCAGAGCCTCCAGGTAATTGTGTTTGAGTGCATGACCTGAAGTATGCTGGTTTTGGTGTAGCATTGAAATTGTCGTTTCTAAGATCAGAACTCATTAAGCTAGTTCATATGACACTATCATCTCCATGTTTGATGCTTGATGTAGATGGTTATTTGTATACATTCATGTATCCTTATAAACAATAACCTTCTTTGAATATCTTATTCAAAATGCTTTGTTGGGTCTAACATAATTATAGCTTATTGATTCCATAATTTCCACAGTTCTTTGTTCATGCTTCATAACTTAGTGGAATTATGGTGGTTCATGCCTGTAATATTTGTAATTTAGATTCAATTACCTGCATGTAATGTAGGGCATAATATATGTTTTTGTCAAAGCTAGTATGTTTTTGATATTTGAACTGACTAAATTTTTCTTTGGTTATTTCAGGTAAGTAAGTGAGCCTAATTCGCGAATGGATGCCAGATGATCATTCGGTGCTTGCAACCTTTGATGTGTTTTAGGATCATGTAGTATAGGATTTTTTTTAGCTTGTATGATTGAGTTGTATGACATTAAATATTTTAGCTACAAATGTTTCTTACGACGATATAACAATAAGTGTTTGAAATACATTTACAATATTACAGTTTTTTTTAATGAAATTTTGTGTTTTGATTAAGTTTGATAAATGTCTTATAAGATATATGATGCATAATTGCCAATAATAAAAATGTGATAATAAGCTAAATTAAAAATTATTCTCAAATTGCATAAGTAGAGAGAGATTAAAACTCCAGCAAAATTATTGAATATCTCAGGAGGTTTTAACCCCGCAAAAACCTCCACTATCCGTGGGGTTAAAAACCCCGCAAAGAAAACTCCCGCAAATAGACTCGATACCAGCGTTTTCTAAAAACTCCCGCAAAAAGATTGCGGCACTTAAAACTCCGGCGGTTTTCAAAACCCCCGCAGATTAATTCGCGGGGGTTAAAAACCCCCGCTAATCGACTTAAAAACCCCCGCAATCTGTTCCGTTTTTTGTAGTGTTTGTGATTATTCTTTACAGAGACTTCTATCATAGCACATAGAGTGTATTTGCAAAATTTGGTACCATTTCGATGATAACTCAATTTAATTTAATTTTATAGGGACTAAAAACTAACCAAAAAATATTATTGTGAGGACTAAAGTAGATGAAAAATTTTATAGAGACTCAAAATGAAATTGTGAAATCTTATGGGATTAAAAAAATATTTAGCTCTTATAATTATTAATAATAAAAAATAGGAAAATCAAGTTTTTTTGTTGAATGTTTAAGTTCAATTTTCCCTTGCTAAATTCTAATGTTCTGAATTTGATAAGCAGTCACCTATATTTGGAAGAAAGGTTATAGTATATTAGGAGGTTATATCTACCTGTCAACTGTATAAAGTGTTGAAATATGAAAACCAGCTTTTCTAATGCTCCAAGGAATTGCTTTTTGATAGATACTTCCACTCAAGAATGGTACACCTACCTATCTTATCCTAAACTACTAATAAGCCATAAGTTTTTCTACTTCCAACATTGTTAATTCCAATTTTAGAATTACAGGTTCTAACAATGTCACATCTATCTCTTTCAAGACTATATTGATGTATTTAGATTCAAATACTAGTCAAGTTATTTCAGACTAGTTTGGGAGTATAATTGAGATTGAATGCACTACTTTGAGTGCAACTCACTTTATAAGCTTATGGATATTAGGTATAGGACAGAGATTTTTTAAATGTCCTTGTTGAGCATGTTTACATTAAGAGGTCTATAGACCATGAAGGCAACCCTTTCAAAAATTTACATTAGCAACTACATGGCTCTAATTATAGCCTCAAAGTTAGGGGTATGATAATCATTTTATATTACACTATGCAATTTTGGTCCCTCAAGTGTTAATTGTGTGAGTTGGGTTCACTAAGTATTGCGATCGAACAATTTTGGTATATCAGGTCTGAAATTGGTCATTTCCTCCTTGGGTCTTTTTCCTAATGAGTTTTGGCCCTTGGAGTTTTTTAATGAGGCCCCCCTTCCCACCTTTTGTAACGACATAGGCGGCGTATTCCTTATGCTCTCCCTTATCAATAAAATTATTTTGCTTATAAAAAAAAAAACAATCGTGCAATTTTAGTCTTTCGAGTTACATGTGTAATTTGCTATGATTTGTAATAGTTTTAAACCAACCAACTCAAAGTCATGATGTGGACATGTCAATATGCATGGTCGGCCAAGCATAAGGAGGCCTAAACTCTTATTTTAAGCCGGAAAAAATTGTTTTCTTTTTATAATGAGACCTCCAAACACTACCAATAAAAAAACGAGCATTAGCTACGGAATATTCTGTCGCTAAGAAGCCCAATTTCGTCCCTAATGAGCACTTGCAAGGGAATTAGTGAGGGACTGGTTCGGTCGCTAAATCCCTCCTCGCTAATTCCCCTAGCGAGGGAAATTTTAGTCTGTCGCTAATTAGCTAGGGACCATTTCGTCGCTAATTACTCTCGCTAAGTCTGACAGACACGTTTCCCAATCTGAATGGCTTGTATGAGGGATTCAAACTATTGTTATTATTGTTATTATTATTATTATTATTATTATTATTATTATTATTTCTACGTATTTATTATTGAATATTATTATTATCATCATCATCATCATCAAGCTTTCCAGAGAGAGATAGAGAGAGGAGTGAGAGTGGTGGTGGTGTGGTGGTGAATGGTGGATTGGGGTAGAGAGAGAAGGAAAAGAGTAAGGGAGAAAGAGAGTGAGAGATCAGATCTATGTGGTGGTGGTGGTGGTGGTGGTCGTGTGGTGGTGAATGGTGGATTAGGGTAGAGAGAGAAGGAAAAGAGTAAGGGAGAAAGAGAGTGACAGAGATCTATGTGGTGGTGGTGATGGTGTGGTGGTGTGGAAGAAAGAGAGTGAGAGAGAGCTATGTGGTGGTGGTGGTAGTGGTGGTGTGGTGGAAGGTGGAGGGAGGAAGAGAGAAAGAGGAAAGAAAATGGGGTTACGAGAGAGTGGAGTAGTAGGTGATGGTGGTTGTGTGGGTAAGAAATTTGTAAAGAGAAGAGGAGAGAAGAGCGAGGGTGTTGTGAGTGAGAAAGAATAGTGAGTGGTACCGTTAGGGTAAGCAGATTTTAAGGAAAAAAAATTAAAAATTTGCGAGGGATTTAGTGACAGCTTGTTCGTCGCTAATGGTTGCCCAATTACCAAGACCTACAAACAGTCAGAACTGCCTAGGTGAGTGTACTAATGGTTGCGAGGGGGCATATATTCCGTCGCTAAATGCCTAGGTAAGCGTGTTGTTTGAATTCCAGTTTCCCTCTCAACGTTTTGTGACGGACTGTCCATCGCTAATGCTCAAATTTTTGTCGCTAATTGTCAAGTCAAACGATAAACCTTATTCCCTCACAATGTCCCTCGCTAATGTCACTTTTAGTGAGGGAACATAATTCCCTTGCTATTGTCCCTCGCAAATAACATTTTTTTGTAGTGAAAGAATAATAATAATAATAATAATAATAATAATAATAATAATAATAATAATGAAATTTGATATCTGTTTGCAGCCATTCATCTAACGCAACAGTAAATTATTCTGTGGAAAAACTTTGTAATTTGTGTGACATTCATAAAAACGACTAAGTGATTGGTATGCATTATGAATGCAAACTTTTTTCATCGTCAATCAATAAAAAATCATGATATACGTGACATTCAATTATAAAAGGAAAAAAAACATTTGTATGACATATCTATTTTTGATTGATTATGGTGTAAAAAAGTACTTACACCGAATGTGCATACGCTTATCCCCCCCCCCCCCCCCCGCTCTCTCTCTCTCTCTCATCTCTTAATTTCTCTCATTTTTCTTTATAATCTTCTAATTATATTATCATATATGTTATATAAAATTATTATATACATCATAATAGGAATTTTAGTAAAGTTTACATTTTTTTTTGTGTTGTCCATTATTTATCAAGCAAGTTGTCCAATACTATTGTCTAGTCGAATTCTTACTTATTTGCAAATTAAACGGACCCTTAACTACACTAATGTCACTATGTTTTTTTGACAAAACAAAGTCATAAAGGTTACAAAACATTAAAGTTAGAGAATTTATTTCCAAATAAAACATTGAAAGATTGTCTAACTTTCTTTTCTCCAACCAGGGCAAAAAATAGATTATCTAACATTTTGATGGTAAAGTTAGAGTAACTTTAGGCAAAAATGATGGATACAATATTGTTCAGTACCTTACTCTGAATCGGGTATCAGAAGTGAGCTGGAGGTAGGATAGTTGTTTAAGTCGTCCTTTCTGAGGTTGAGATAGGTCGGGGGTTGGTACCTGTAGACACTCTGATGCCAAAGTCAGCAATCAAAAGTCGAGAGGAGGTACAAATGAGTGAGGCTTACATAATTTCAGGGGGTGCCCCTGTATTTATAAACGCGGGAAGGGGCCGTCCTTAGCCTTACAAATTTGAGCAGCAGGATCAGTCAGGGCCGATCCGGGCCGTTGATCTAAACGTCTTCTGCGGAGGTCATCGCTTGGGCTGGATCTAGTGTTGTGTTGGGCCGTTTCTCATGCGGATTAGGTTTGTCCCAGTCCGAAACAAATGGTAATTTAAGATAGAGAGAAAGAGTGGAGAAAGTAAATGAAGAGAGAGTCATATAAACTTAGAGATTTTAGAGTTAGAGAATCTCTACCCTAGTAGGTATAGGTGTCAATTTTAGCCCTAGCCAATGAGTCATCGGCCTAATGTCAGAGTATTTGGGTTGGGCTTGCAAAATAGAAAGTCAAAAATAATCGAGCCATTTTGGCTCAGTCCAATTGGCACGTAGGCTAGATTGGAACTGCTATTTTATGCTTTTTGAACATTTTTTGTAGTTTTTGTTAAATTTTTGGACTAGATCATACCTTTGGCCCGGTGTTTATGAATTGGGCTGAGCTACAAAAAAAACACGACTCAATAGATAACTAAACTGACTCACTCCAGCCTGCTTATGCACTTTATCCTATTGAGCTGGACCTAGCTAAGCCAGCCGACCCAGTTTGAAAACTCTACAATCCACTAATCCATTCATGTCGGGCAATACTTCATACAAGTATACAACCCTCAAGCTACTCAGTAGACACCCCCTCACTCTCAAAATCCCCAAAATACCCTTCTTCTAATATAATTGGTTCGGACCACGCTAATTCGAACCTCTTCTAATATAACTGAAAGGAAAAAAGGGGAGTGTCTGTGCGTTATTTACTGGTTCAGATCACGCTAATTCGAACCTCTATTAATATAAGTAAAAGGGAAAAATGGGTGTGTCTATGCGTTGTTTACTGATTCAGACCACACTTCTCTAAACCATCGTAAATCCAGAAAAAAATAAGTGTGCACAAAATTCATTAATGACAATTTGGTCTTTTCACGCGTTTTGGGGGTGTCCACTGAGTAAAGGGGTTGTACGAAGTATGGACCGTCATGCCGCTTTTACATTTTTGAAAAGGTGTAGAAGTACATTAAACGACGTCGTTTGCTATGAAAGAGCAAAAAGAAAGAAAGTGCGAGATGAAAGCAGCGCGAGTTTGACAAACAAGCTTGAACCCTAATCTCTCTCTCTCTCTCTCAGTTGCCCTCCCTCATTGGCAAACGTCGCCGTTCCATCGTCGCTCCCTTTCCTTGAGGTTCGTTCCCTGCCACTTCCGCAAACCTTCATTTTTTTACTCACTGCTTCTCTCTGTAAATTTAAGGTTTTTTAATTGCATTCATCTCGTATGAATTGTTACTATTCTTGTTTATTTATTTTTTGAAATGAAGAATAAATGTTATTGAATGTGTCTTGATTTGATTGAAAATGTGTCTTCGGTATTGCTTCAATTGTACGGTTCTACGATTCATGTATCAATTTGGGGACTTTTAATCTTCTATAATATTTGTTGTTGATTGGACTCATTTTCTGTTTTGTAACTTTTCTGGTTTTAAATTTATTTTTGCATTTTTCTCTGAGTTGCAGTAGCTGGAATGGGTTGAAATTACTTGTGTTTGCAATTTCCAGCATTAACAACTTGTATTTTGTTGGGCAAGCTTTTCTTTCTTTTTTTCAACAATAGGGCATAGGTGCTCCAATTGAGCTAGTTGTAGTGTTACTTGATGTTGGTTTCATATCCTTTTCCTTCTTTTCTTTATTCAAAGTTCTAAAAATATGCAAGGCATGATCTTAAAACAATAATTATGAAAAAGGGGCTAGTTTTTTGTTTTGTTTTTTTTCTTTCTATTTTTAAGGGGATCAATAGTGTTCTCCACTTCCCCCGTCTATTACTCGAACCCACGACCATTTAGGTGTAGGTGAAGCGTCTTACCAACTGAGCCGCGCTTCGTTGTCATGGATTATGAAAAAGGGGCTAATTTATGACTGGTATTTGTTGAGTAAGGATCATTCAATTTATACTTCATTTATTGTCATGACTGTTACATTTGTCAATACGTTTATGTTTAAGATTTTTTTATTTCTAAATTATCCACATAACCAAGCAATTAAAATCAGACCAGACGGTTCAACTGGTCTGATCGTGAATGGGACCTATGGCCAGTCCAAATGAACCTATAGACCGTCTACTAGAAAAATCGGGAAACAAATTGTTTAACCGGTATAAAACCATGAAAATCGGACAAATCCGGCTGTCAACCGGTTTGTTCTGGTTTAAAAATATATATTGTTTTTGTGTTGGCTAACCTCAAAAAATGTGTTTGATAGCTAAACGCGACAGAAAGATTTGAAATAAAAGAAAGGTTGGCGTTGCTGGCGAGTTCGAGCTTCACAGCCAAGGTGATTGTGTAGTTCTGAGTTTTACTAACCTGAACAACCAGGTGAGTTATATGAAGGCCCAAATGAACTAGCTGTGTTAAAGTTTTGAAATCTAGGTCGGCGAGGCAAAGAGAAAAGCAAAGCAAAACGGATGGAGTCGTCTTTATCGTTTTGGGAATACACGATGATCCTCTTTCTACGTCCCCTCTTTGCCATAGTGTTCACTCTCTCATTAATTACATTCAGTTGGTTTTTGGCATGGAAACTGGTGCTTGTTCATGTACCTCTGGTGCAAGAGGTTTTTGGTCTTAAGAAGAAACCTGTGAGATCCAAGCCTCTAACGGGTCGCCTCTCCAAAATTTACAGGACAATTAATGCCCCAAATTCACCTTCCACTTAAGTATGATCATTAACTTGTACTAGTTTGCTACCAGTATTTTTATTCTTATTATGTACTGATAAATTTATGGTAAAATGCTCTGTTAAAACTAAAAAATGGGTGAACTCTACATATTAGTGAAGTAATGAGTTTTTTTTTTGCAATTAACAAGCTTCTCAAGAGCTATATTTATAAGAACGGTTCTGCATTCTTCTAGCTTCATTGCTCGATGTCTGACTATCTTGAATTAGCCTTTGGCTTGAGGCTCTCAAAATGACACACCTTTTTTGCCATTATAATTTGTCCCACATTGAGAAAAGCTCTCCATCATATCTATGTGTCCCATTAGGTGGGCTTGGGTAATTGGACTTGTTTATGGAGTTAGATGGTCATTCCCATCAATTATTCGATGGAAAACTCCCTTACTTGGTACGGAGACCTCAGCAAAATTAAAGTTTTGTTGATGGATTTAGTTAGTCTTTAGTTTTGTTCAGTCTCCTTGTTCTCAAGCGAAGGATTTTGCTCATGGCCAGTGGTAGTAATAATCCCGCAATGAAGAACAATAACTCACAGAATTCAACCAATAAGAGTGTGGGTGTTGAGAAATGAGTGTTAGAGAGAGTCTCTTCTGTCGTGTGTGTTGGGAAATGAGTGTTAGAGATTTAGTAGGAGTGTAGGACATGCTTTTATTAGTTGAATTTCATATAGAATCTACTAAATCATTTTGATAGCATGTAAATTTGGTGGGATCCATATGAATTTCAGCCAATATAAGAGAATGTGTTCAAAAGAGTGTGATATAGAGTGCGACGCTAGCATTTTGCTTTTTTAAGAAGAGTGGACTCATGTGGCTTGGGCTTGGGCATTCTTGAAAGGCTAGAGATAATTAGGGGATTACAAGACAATTAGCAAAATTCCAATATCGGAGATGGTAATGATATACCTAATCATGATGAATGGCGAGATCCAATAGAATATCAAATACACGGAAAAAAGAAAAACAAAAAAAACGCTATTAGAGGGCAATTGCCAAACAAGTGTGACGGCGATGCTAGTTTTTTTATTTATCTATTTGCTTTATGTTGACAATGAGATGTATGATTACCATAGATACCACAAATTTTTTTGAAGTATGTTTTTGTGGATATTTTGAACTTTTGTTGTTACTCTATGTTACTTTTTTTTTTTGAATTCATGTTTACTTTTTTCAGTACCATAAGTACTCCATGTTAGCTTTTGCTTTTCTTAAAAATCTCTAAAAAACCAAAATCACGTCTTTTTAATTCGTAAAAAACAGACCCTAAAACTTATGATTATCTTAGCACATGCTGGCCCCTCTGTTTTGATCTACTCCTATCTATATTTTTGCAGATGAACTACTTGAAGCATTTTCTTGGTGATGGAATACAGTTTCCAGTACTAATTTTGCATAACTCTGCATCTTTTTCAGGTCTGGCTTATACCTCATATAGTTTAATCAACCAAGTTTTTCTGTGGCATAACGAATTAAGATAGAATTAACCAAAGGGAGGCTTACTGTCGTTATTTGGCAAAAATGACAGAAATCCTTGACTACACCGCTTGCAGGCAGTTATCTCAAATGTTCCTTGCAATAATCTTCTTTCACGGTTCTGAATATCTTCTAGCCATTGTCATTCATGGGAGATCAAGTGTAACTCTGAGCTCCCTTTTGATTAGCAAACACTATATTTTTGCCATGTTATTTTCATTGTTAGAATACTTAATTGAGATTGTTTTGTTTCCTGAGCTAAAGGAACACTGGGTAATCAGTAATTTGGGCCTCCTACTGGTTGTGATAGGGGAAGTTATAAGAAAAATGTCAATTATAACAGCAGGGCAATCCTTTACTCATCTTATAAGGGTTTATCCCGATGAACGTCACCGGCTGATTACTCATGGAGTATATCGATTTATTCGTCATCCAGGGTATTGTGGTTTCTTCATCTGGTCTGTTGGCACTCAAATAATGCTCTGCAATCCTATATCAACTATTGGATTTGCTGTTGTTGTCTGGAACTTTTTCGCCAGGCGAATACCGTATGAGGAATATTTTTTGAGACAGTTTTTTGGATCAGAGTATGAGGAATATGCCAAACAAGTTGTGTCTGGGGTACCATTTGTAAAATGAAAGTTTGAACCCATTTTTCCTGGAAACAGCTTTGCCAACGCTTTCTTTCATTACATGCAGTTGTGCTGGTGCAGGGCATCTGAAGAAGAGAAGAAACTATGGTTGGGTAGATGGTGGTTAAGATTAAGTTTCAGGGTCATTGATCAGATTGTTGCATATTATTAATAGTTATGTGGCAAGCCAAACAGTTGAGTTGCTTCTGTTCAGTCATGTCAAAAACCAATGGAATTTAGCTTGTTTACTATTCAACTGGGGTTGTGTTTGTGAGTACATGTATCATGTATGCACTTTTTTTGATTCAACATAACTTTTGCTAAAAGAAAAAAAATGCTAAAAGTGGCACTTTTTGCATGATTGACAATCTTCAAGGGAAGAATTCAATGGATGATACTATAAATCGTCAATTCAAAATAATGGGTTATGAGAATTGTGATTTACAGTGTAGTCAAATTTTATTTTGGGTTTGTTTTTGTCTAGAATTTTTCAACATGTGACTAAGAGAAGGGATTCCAATTAATATTGAGTTTGGTCAGGATGAGGCAACTCACTTTTGGCCATGTTTCTAGATTCATTTTTTAAGATAGAGCAACTCACTTTTAATGTGTTTAGATAGAGTAACTCAAAACTCTATAGAATTTAAGTTTTAGGGTGTTCTAATAATAAAGAAAAAAATAAATAGGGTGTTAAATTACTTCAATTGATTTTCCTACATTTATAAATTTGTTGGTTGAATAGAATAATTGAATTAGCTTTTAGTTTGGCTAAAGTAATTTGATAAAGGTAATGTATACAATTAAAAAAAAAACATATTTTTTTTATAAATATTTTCAAATATATTCCCTTTTTTTAGGGAAATTTTTGTGGAGAAATTTGTAAAATGTGTAACAAAAATCATTTTGTTAAGCATTTACACCATTTTATAACAGTCTCAATCATCAGTGTTTCTAATCCAGAAAAATGCTAGCAAACATGTTGATTGAATACTACGAATATTTCTAGGGAACATATGTTGTAATGTTTAGAGTTAGTCCATTAAAAAATCACTTCAAATACTATCCAGCCTTAATTTTGCTCCATATCTCTAACTTTTCTTCTTCATCTATTATAGAGGAGTGATTTTGGATCATTTTTCAATCCAGAATCACGCCTCTGCATCATTTTTTCTCCTTTCATCTAAATAATGTTATTCACATAGTTTTGATTTTTTTTTGTTGTGGTTTAGTCATCTAAGTGCGGCGTTGTTGTTTTGTTCGTGTCTTGTGCAACGTCGTTGTTGTATTTGTCGTCTTGTGCGGTGTAGATTGATTTTCCATCTTGTTAAAGTGTTTGTTCCGTTCAAATTGATAGATCCACTTCAACTTGCTACAAATTCAACAAATGAAGACTCAATTGTCAACGCTACAAATCCAGAGGCAAAGATACTCTGGTGGCTTTAATTTTGTCATTCTTATAGGCAATTTGTCATTTTATGCTATTAACTTGGATCCTGTGAGCTTGTTCGCAAATTCATCTTTTTCAGTTTTAGCAACATGAAATTTGTATTGTTTTGGATGTAATCCACCTAGTTGAATGAATGAACACCTTATTTTTAGTAAAAAAAAATAAAATAGTCCATTAATTAGGTTGATGCCAAATCTGTACTGGTTAAGAAATTTCAAAGATTAGTTGACCAAAAGAAATTTCAAAGATTGAAAGAATAAATACATTTTTCGGTAAACAACAAATGAAACAATATGTTGTCAAAAAAAAAACAAATGAAACAATATCAACATAATCAAAATCATTTAACTATTTTTTGAGACTCTAACACAAAATAATGACATCAACATTGTTGTCTCTATCAATATTCACAAACTTGATGTTCATTAAAAGCTTCATATTTTTCTACCATTTACATATATTGAAATGGCCATAACTTTCAAACTGCAAGTCAAAAACACAGGTTGGTTAGAGTCAGATTGAGAAATCTAATGTTATTGATTAGTGTTGAGGCATCCATTCATGGTGTTGACATCTCTGCGTAAATCATGATAAATTGCCTCAAAAATATGAACTTACAAATATCACTATTTAAAGAACTCATTTTCTGTAATATGAACTTACAAATATCATCCGAATCAAAAATAAATTGCCTCAACTAGACTAAAACATTCCTACTATGTACCAATTTTCACAGCTTGATAAGGTCATTGAGTTACATAATACAACAAGAATTTCAACTTCCTGAGAGCAAGGTCAGCATTACCAAATTTGTAGCTTTCATTGCCCTATTTATCCAAGCATGACAATTCAACTTCCTGAGAGCAAGGTCGGTAAGCCGCAAATGTGTCGTCCATGGAGAAGGAGCCAGTATTAAAACAAGTGATTCCTGAATCTTTAAACTTGAATGCCTTCTGCTCACTTCTGTCTCCTAAGATTATCTGCATCAAGAGACCACAACAGCAGAATCAGCATCAGAATACATTCTTTCTAACCTGAGTCGTGAAATATAATGCATGAGTAATGTGTACAAGATCAGATTACTATCATCACATCATGCATGGTTAGCTCACATTATTTCAAGGTATTGAAATGTGAAATACCAAAAAGAATAAAAAGTGAAGATACAAACAAGACTCCGTTAAATGTTATTTCAGTTTATACAAAAAGGGGGGGAAATATAATTCATGTATTAACAATACCGTGTGTGGAGTTGGATAAAGATAAAGGGAATGATCATAATTCCAGATGATGGGTTGTACAGTTAGAGGTAGAGGACAGAGATGACTCTGGTGAATTATTGTGGCAACAAGCTGCAAAATAAACCCAAAATCCATGAGTTTAATATTGCAAAAACCAAAAATTGAAAGTTATAAAAGCAGAAAACACAAAGACATGAATTACATGCTCAAAAGGATCCTTAGTTTCTTCCAAAGAAGGCGGGATTAAACAAGAACGACGCATTCTATGCAGCAGATCCTGGCGGAAAAATACAATTTCTTGCGTATAGAATTTCATCCTGTAGCAAAACAGTTAAGATGTTGTAAGAAAAACCGCCCCCCATAACAACTAGAAATCACGTAAATAAATAATTGATAAGGATGTGTAATGCAATCCTATTTAAATGTAGTGTTAACCTGCAAGGGTTGCTTGAAAATATGGCATTGGGAATATGCTTTTGAAGCTCTTCGGTTAAATATTTAGGTAGAGGACACCTAGGAAGAGCTGTTGAAGGACCTGAAAAATTATGAGAGTGATAAATCACACAACAATAAAATGAGAATTGAGAAGCATAAGTAATTATCAATGTAGTCAAATACCTGGATCACCAGGACCAGGAATAAAAAGAAATCGACTGTGCTCTTTTAGCCGTGGATGGGCAGCAATAATTTGCCCTAGCTTGCCAAACTGCAACCTGCATATTGAGGTTTCTAATAATTGTTATCCTCACACAACAAACTATCCATTCTAAGCACTAAATAATGAAAACGCAGTAACTGTTTGTTTAAACTAACTAATTATTCTAATTATACTTAATGACATATAATGTAATGTGATTCAAAGTGCAGCAGTGCTTTTCTAGTTTCAGACTTTTATCACTATTTCTGAATTAATGGAGTGTGATATTGTAAGTTGAACTCACCTGAGGCTCGAATAAGAATGAAATGAAAGGTTGCATGGGTGAGAAGAGAAGTCTCCCATGAAAACAAATAAGGAAGGAACCACTTCCACCCCCTCAAAACCATCCAGAACTTTCTCTAGCTTGCTCATAGCCTTCTCTACGGAAAAAGAGTAGCATTATATCAAACACTCTTACAACAAAGTGCTAGAGGAAGGGAAAGAAAAAGGAAAACAAAAGTGACGTTTCAAACCTCTTCATTGTCTAGCCAAATATCGGTTAGTATAACAAACATATCGTTAACTGCACTTATCTCCATTCCATTTTTTGTGAAATCACCAGAACCAAAAAAGTCATGCCCTGCGATGTATTTAAGTGACTTATCTCTATCCTCTAATGGAGGAAACCCACATGTTAAAACCTGGAGAGAAAAATTGCACAAATTATACTGAATATCAGAGTGAAAATGCCAAAACTTGGTAAAATGGGTCACATGCTGCCGTGATTGAATCAACTCCATTAAGTCCTAGAGTTACAGAGAATTTTATAAAGACAAATTGGCAACAAAGTTCATAGTACAGTGCCCACGTGGAACAGGTTTGAAAAAGCAAGAGCGCATTTGAGAATGAATGTTAAAGTTGCCCCATCCATAGCACTTAGCATCCTTCAAGTTATCAGTAGGAGATAGACAAGCATAAACAAGAACTGCTACTGTTTACATAAAATATTGGCAAAACATAGAGGAGACAAAATTGACATTTGCAAAAATGAAAATTGAAAACTTACAAGCAAGCCACAGGTAAAGTAGCACCATTCTACCCCCATCCACAGGCAAGACATAGAAGAAATATAAAAAATCTCAGACGCAATACAACATCTTGAGTCTAGAGAAGGTATAATTCAGCTTTAATATTTGAATGTAATTTTCTCTTTTAAGAGATGTATGATGTCCATTGTAGGATCTAAAGGTGGTAGAAAAGCAAAAGTAAACATTGAAGTCATAAGAATTGTGACTATAGTAAACATCATCCTATATAAACTGATTTCTGAATAAGACATACACAGGTAAAATAACTGATATAAAGATTATACAAAATAAAGAGCACGTGAAGCATATATCAAGAAGGAATAATGAAAAGAACCTGAAAAATACCCTCTGCGAGCATCTCGCCTTCAGCCACAACTATGGTGTTCTCTGGAAAGAATCCTGTTGTTATCTTGTATTACGAGTCAAAGATTAATGCTTACAAGAAACATGAGCTGCTATATGAGTAATAGCATACGAATTATGAAGACAAAAAATGTATTATAACTTTTATGCACTTCGAAGAAAGTCTTTCAATCACTTGGACTATCAAACTACCAAGGCATAAACTACACCCACAATTTGGATGTACCCAACCTAACACAGCTGACTGGGAAAACAAGTTGCAAGCAACCATATCCAGCCACTGAATTGGTACATTTCAGTCCAAAAAAAAATGCCAAGAGAGGTAATTTACATTGACATTTAAAGGAGAATATTTAACTGGCTGAAGCCAACCGCAGTTTAACACTCACTTATTATTGTTTCATCCTCAACAAAAACTACGTAAAACCTTCAATAAGATTATGGAGTTCTTGCGATAAAAAAAAAATTATTTTGCCAAACTAAAAAAAGGATATTGCACTAGATAAATTGATTTCAACTGAAGCAGTGAGGTCTTCCAAATAAAAATGTCCATCCTCCAGCTGAGATATTACTCCCATCACCCATCTTCTACCTGTTTGCCCAACTAGAGATTGAATAGGAGATATCTGAAAAACACAACATAGCATAAAATTACATATTAATCCTCCTAAAAAGCACCAGATCAAATTCATGCATAGAAAACATAGTTGTAAACATTGGGCAACATCATTGGAAGTTTTATAGTAAATCCGAGGAACCAGTGGTACCTCACAACTCCGACGGTTATTTGAAAAACTAGAATCAAAAGCAGGCTTCATAAAATATTGGTCACGAGAGAGCCTCTGAGACAACAAAAGAAACCTATCCCTGTAGAGAGCAGTTTTTGCTGATGCATCCCCATGAATAGGTAAGCTGCCTGTGTGCCTGGAATAAAAAACACATAAACATGAGCCAAAATTGACACCAAATGATAAACGACTCCAAGTGCAAGCAAATAGCCAACAAAAATTTCAAACAAATTGCTTAACTACGGACATGTCTAGCACACAAGATATAAAATGAATCAAATCAAAACTTGTCATGCCTTACTGATCAGTACGCAAATTAGCATAATATATAACACAACCACCCCAAATGCAAGGAAACTGTCCATGCTCGTTGAGCTTCCTCTAACAGAGTTACCATCTTACCTTGAATAACACCGCAATTACACTAAAAAGTAAAACCTACAAACAACCACCAAAGCTAGTAGTATAAAATCTTGGAAAACCACACAGCACTGAACTCAACACAGAAAATTATATGAAGATTGAAGAAAAAAAACTTACTATTTCTTTTATTTTATGGTAAGTATTTTATCATGAGTTAGTTTTTGGTAATTTACCCTAAAAAAATTCAATTTTCAGAAATCCTATCAAGCATTAGTTATTTTACTTGTTGCTCAGTTCAGTACTAATCCTAAGAGCTCTAATTCACTACTAAGAATTTCACACATAAGGTTTCAAATTCAATAACCTTTACATATCAACTTCAAGAATCTTCATCTCAAAATGCAAATCAAACAGAAACCAAAAAAAAAAAACGGAACAAAAAACCTACTCATAGAATCGCTTTCTGATAGCATCATATTTATACTTGGAAACCAGAAACACATCAACAACGACAAAGGACGAATCAAAGGAATCTGAAGTATCTTCCACTGCTGCATCAGCTTCCAATAAACGGCTCACTACACGGTGCACTGGCTCCTTATCGATTATCGCGGATTTCACTGCGAATATTTTAATCAATTTTTTTTCTTCAAATCGTGAAATTCTATTAAAAATGGAATCAATAACCTAGCTACAGATATTTAAAGAAAGAGAAATTACGAGATTCGTGTTCGAGTTCATCGAGAATGAGCTCAATTGCTTCGTCTTCGTTGATGCTTTCGTATCGAGAAACGAAGGAGAGGATCTCGTCGAGTGCTTCGACTTTGATATTGTAACCTCTGATTTTGCACTTCCTTTGAACCTTTTTCCTCGTCGAAGTACTCATCTCTCTTCCCTCTCTCTCTCTCTTCTCTCCCTCCCTCTTCTCTCTCTTGGTGAGAACTTGCTGAGAATATTTGTGGTTGGGGCGGGAAAATTCTCAATTTGAGGGAAACTGCGGGAAAATGCAAGAACCGTATAATAATGGGATCTTGGTATTTATATACCCCATTTTTTAGGGCGCCTGCACCTAAGCTTATTTTTATTTTCCCCCAAAATGGTTTTTTTTTACCAACCCCCCAAAATGGCAAAATGTTTCTAGCACTAGTAGAATAGTTTATAGTTTGACGGATCTAGGACTAGGGTGAGGGAGTCAATTTTTAAAAAGAATTAGGTTTAAATATCTTTTTGGTCCCTACAAATATGGCGAATATTCATTTTAGTCCTTGCAATTTTTTTTTTAAAATAGTCCTTGCAAAATTTAAAATTATTCATTTTAGTCCCTGCAAAAAATTTCTATTAAACTAGCCTTTGCAAAATTTAATATTATTCATTTTGGTCCCTGCAAATACAGTGAATATTCATTTTCGTCCCTGTAAAATGAATAATTTTAATTTTTGCAAGGGCTATTTTAAATAAAAGAACTTTTTGCAGGGACTTATTGTTGCATGTTGATACGATGATAGGAATACGAAACGTATATTAATCGTGTTTCGGCGATGTGTTAAGAACAATGGAACAGTGTACAATTACAATGAGTAAGAAGATGAAATCCGAACTAGAGAGGGGAGGGGAGGAGAGTCTACTAGAGAGAGAGAGGAGAAGAGTACACGAGTATTATGTCTACTCCTTTCTGAATTCCCTCTGTGCTACTTATACTAGTCTAATTCGAGTTCCTTTAGGCGTCTATTTGATTGGCGCCTTCTAACACTTCTTCTCGGCTGTCTAATCCGAGTTCCTTTAGGCGTCTATTTGATTGGCGCCTTCTAACACTTCTTCTCGGCTCCGCTTCTCGGCTCCTTGTCTTAGGCGCCCCTTCATTCAGTACACTTATATAAATAATTTAAAATTTTACAATTAATTTAAAAGTAAACATTTTGCAGGGACTTATTTAAAAAAAAAGTTATTTTGTAGGAATTTATTTAAAAAAAATTAATTTTGCAGGGACTAATTTAAAAAATTAAATTGCTATATTTGTAGGGACGAAAAACATATTTAAACCAAAGAATTATTTGTCACTAAAAATAAATTATCAAATTCATAATTGTCCTCCAAAACACATGTTAGGGAGAGGAACTTATGTAAGCGATTTGATAATGTGATGTAGGTACAATTTTTTTTGAAGTTTTGCGCTTGACTCCCTCACTTGCAGCTTTTTGTTTGGCAATTGTTTCATTCTGCTTTGCCTACTAAATCTCTCTTATTGTTGCCAGAGGTATTAACACACTAGCTTGTTATCCTATCTTTGGGTTAGAAGATGAACAATCAGTCATTGTCAGGTTAATTCTGGTCATGGAATTCAAGCTTGGAGCATATAGTGCTACTATTCCTATTCCATCAATAGGTATTTCCATACAATGGTTACAAGATGTTATTAAAAATTATGGTGTGTTTGCTCTTTGTGTTATGTGCAAGCTTTGGTGTAGTAGAAACAAGTATGTGGATTCAATGGGTGTTTCTTTTGTAAGGCTTTAGGCATTATTTTGCTTTTGTTTTGTTTATGTCTTTGTAACCAAAAAAAGAGTATATAGAGTTCTTCAACCCTTTACTTTGCACAAATGCAATTTGGTTATGACCAACCTAAAAAGTGAGTGGATTTTGGATTAGGATTCTCTCCTTCCACTCTCCCAACATCTCCCTCCTTCCTCTCTATCTCTGTCTTACTTTATACCTCTCTCTCATCATTTATTTATAATTTTTTATTGGTGAGAGAGAGTGAAAGTAAGGGAGAGATAGAGAGGAATGAAAGAGATGTTGGGAGAGTGGACGGAGAGTGGACGGAGAGGATCCAACCTCATGGATTTTCTTCCAATACCTTTTCTTATCCCTTTTCCACCTACTCACGAAAGTAGTATAAAAGAATATCGTCTCCATAGGATTAGAAGGCAATTTACTATCCAAGCTTTAAAAAGCACGTTGCGGGATATTAGCCTATTAAGCATGTGTCTGGATTTTAGAAAAGTCACCGTGAGTTTTCGCAGTCACCTTGAAGGTAGAACTATCTCCTTCTATCTTGTCGCGTGTTTGTCCAGTTTGAACGTGGTTCCAAACATAGGCTAAGTACTTTATTATGGAAATCAAATGACAGCCAAAGCCATTTATTAGCGCTATGCATGGGCCGTTCCAAACTAATGTCTTGGAGATCAGTGATACAATGATCAATCACGTTTTGTTGAAGTGTTTGCTTTGAAACCCTTGTCTTTCTTTGGTGCTCCTTTCGTGTTCACCTTATCACGGAGTGGACACATCAAATATTGTCTGTGAATGCCAACTCACGTAATTTTCCTTCCGTACCACTCTGCCCGCAAAATCAAATTCCTAAACATTTTTTTTAGATAGGCAATTGTTAGTGGGGGTGGAGGAAATGTTAGTTTCCGGGACTTGAACCTGAGACTTCCTTCTTGCAATTTGGTGCACTCCTTCGGTATCCCTTAGCTCGCCAACTGAGCTACCCTACTTGGGATCAAATTCCTAAACATGTGTGTCAACACTCGTAGCATAATCATCAGTGTTGGAACTAGCATCGCGATATTCTTTGGAGTTTTATCCTCTTTCATTGAACAAGAGTTGCATCCAATGGAATTGGGATGTAATTAGAGATGATGTACCTAACAAACTCAAAAAATTCTTTATATGGAGAATGAACACATTGTTTTTGACATGGTTCATGAAATTATCAAACAATTATGATACATCCTCAAAGTGTGTCATTTGTTGCTGATATACTCGTCAAGGGTAAAGGAACTAGCAACAAAATAAAATACTGTCGTGACCAATTCAAGTTTCTCTGTCGGATACAGATTCATCTTACATTTGGCCCTCACATTCTTGCAAGTGTGGAACTGGCTCAATAAGTTATACGACATGGGGAAAATAGTTGCCACTGCATTCATCAAAGCAAGGTCCTTATTAGTCACCATAACTTGTGGCAGCATATTCTATCTTAGAAACACGTCATTCAACTTCTTTAGCACCCAAATAAAGTTATCAGATTTCTCAACCTCCACATAAGCAAACACAACAAATAATGTCATCTCAATTAAGGTAACATTAACGACCACAACTAATAGTAGCCTATACACGTTGGTCTTGTATGTGAAATCACTTAGTACCATAAAGTGAATTTGAAAGCGTACTCTAGATGTGCATGCCTCTGGTGACATTAGAATAACCAACCCTTCTATGTCAATTTACATACTAATCACGATTCATCATGTTCATCAGATATTTCATCTTTGTCCTTCCTTGTCTTAGACTTAAACAGAGCCTTTTGCCGTTCATCGTAAATTTGTTTGATGTCCATCCTCCCACCGCTTTAACTAACCTTCCTTTCGATCTGAATGGACACTCTGATGGCAACCTCGGAGCCGTCGGTGACTATTTCGGGAGTCATGAAAGTGGGAGTGGTGGAGACACTACGATCGGGGATGGAAGACCGATCGATAAGTCGAGAAGACGCCACAATCGGCTATGGAGGTTCCAATTGATAAGTCGGAGTCGAGCGCCACAGCACGCCAATAAGCTCTAAGAACGACTCAGAGAACCATAGAGACACGTCTCTAAATTTAAATTCCAAAATTCAACTTTTTTTCATTTTATAAACTGATTACAATATATAGAGAACCAGAGGCCCATTTGGCTCATTTGACTCAATAAACCCTAAAACTAAAATACTCAAATATTACCTAATTATTAATTTTCAGATTTGAGTTTAAAATTAAACCAAATCAACATTAATGTAAAATCTTAATTTAAAAGAAATAATTCTACAAGCATTAAAACCTTTATTTGTTTCTCCTAATAAAACTATTAAATGCAATTAAAGTAGCGTGATCTTCAAAATCAAACAAAACTGAAGAATTCTTGTAAGTTTCTTTCCACATGCTCAAAAAACTCTGGATCACATCACACTCTTTTCTATTGTTCGTAGTCTTCATCTTGTAGACTTAGAAGGTTTATTCTCACCATCTCTTTTACTGAGCAGCATAACACAAGTGTTTCTGCTAGATAGTCCATTGTCAAGTCTTGAAATGACAACCATACATATAATAGATTTCCCAATATTATGTACCCATGACAATAGTTCGTCACGATCGAAAATATTTGAGAAAGTAGATCACATTAGTATCCAACAAATCACAAGATACACTAGCTACTAAAGTAGATTAGTATTCACAAGATGACACTATAGTAAATTAAATTAGTAGGTGATAAAACTATTCAATTGGTACCATCATATTTGTATGACACTGGTACAATCAATACACAAAATCTCTGACTTCATCATTACACTAGTCATTGGTCTTTTAGTACAGTTCTCTTCCATGGTACTGTGGTAGTCTATTTGTACCAAAATAGGTTTGGTAAGAGTAATGTTATTTAGACAAAAACTTTCAGCCAAAAATAGCTAAAAACTTATTTACAATATCAATCAACTAAATTTTTTAGAGCATTAAAAAACTCGTTGACGATATTTTTGGTCAATTTGAGCTCATAATAGGTTTGGTAAGAGCAATTTTATCATATATTCGTCAACTTGTTGATGATATTCGGCATCAACTTGATGATGACTATTAGATAATGTATAATTATGTATTGCAATTTATGATAATGTATTTTTTTTCTATAGTGCTAATATTTGGTCTTATAAGTTATTTATTGGCTAAAATGTGTTTTTGGTCCTTTAAGTTATTTATTTGTTTCGCTTTGGTCCTTTAAGTTTTCTTCCTCAATTTGGTCCCTCAAGTTCCAAAATCATTCCACTTAAGTCCTTTCCGTCCATCTGAGTTAACGGTTGGTGACATCTAAGTTAACTGATGATGTGGCACTTGCTGACGTGGAATACATTTAATGACGCAGAGTTTTTAATTTTTTTAATTTTTTTTTGCCAAAAAAAAATGACGTGGCAATTATTTTTTTCGTTTCGGTTTGGTCCTCTAAGTTTGTAATTAGTTTCAAATTGGTCCATTAAGTTTTAAGTTAGTTTAAAATAGGTCCTCTGAGTTTGTCTAAAGATTTAAAATAAATTCTCTGCTTTTAGTCGTTTCACTTTGGATCTATAGCTAATTACGTGATCTCATTTACGTAATTTAAATGATGTTTTATTGCTTTCGGAATTTTTTGGATAATAACACCACACAAAGGACGAAAATGAAACTTGATGAACTTCTAATAAGTTTTTTATTTCTATAATTTGTTTTTTGGAATTTGATCTTATAAGTTTTTTATTTCTATAATTTGTTTTTTTTGAGTCTAAATGATGAACTTCTTCTAATCTTTGTTCTTTGTTGGTTTGTAGTATTTCCTAATGTTGATATATCTGAATTTTTTTCTTTTATCACAAAATGAGACTTTTAACACCTATATATTTTCCTTTATATTCAAAGTTAAAAGTTCGATCGATATAAAATCAATAGTTCTTACACCAATACTAAAATCAAGGTGGCTCATATCTTCGAGGGGGTAGCCTTATCCTCTGGCCCCTCTCAAACTCTTTTTGATGTACTAGTTGCATGTATGTTTGCTAGAATTTTCAATGAAATGCATTAGATGTTTTGAGTCAAAAAAAATACTAAAATCAATATAAAAAGTCACATTTAACTCGTGTTGAATCTTTTTGTTGTACATGTAATCATGGTGAGATGTCACAAACTTATGTGACCCAAACTAAATAAGAAATCTATTAAGTATATCAAACAGGTAATGTATATCCATTTGCAGAATCAAAAATCAAATCAATTTTTAAAAGTAACTTAATCAATAAAAAATACTTTAATAGTAAATAAGATTTTCATATAATAGAAATATTAAAACAAGAATTTAGTTAATATTTATAAATACTATACTATATATAGTTAGTGCTTAATTATTGAAATGTATTTACTGACTATGACTGTAAAATTAGATAATTTATTTATTTATTTTGAGGGAAAAAATTAGATAATTTATTAAGAATTGGGATATGGAATGGTTCTATGATATTCCAAATGAGAGAAATCACATTTAATTTAATATACAAATGTTATGTCTTAAAAGAATTACTATATTGGATATCCTATCATTTTCAGTATTTTAAGAAAAATAGAATAGAAAGAAAAAATTGATCATCATTATAAAGAAAAATCATTTTGAGATATTTCTTATCAATATTTGGATTATAATGGCACATCAAATTATCATGATAAATCACGTGAATCAACATTCAAATTTGATTAATTCAAGTTAAAGATAGTAATTTGTCAAAGAAAAGTTAAAGAAAGTAAGATTGGGAAAATAATAATTCTAAATTATAGGAAAATAATTACCCAAATTAAATATACTCAAGTATATACAATATCTACACAATTAATTCAAAAGAATATAAATTAGAAATAACATATCTCACCTATTGAAATATATTAGAGAAAAACTAATTATATTCTAACTTTAAAAATAAAATAACATGATAAGGAAATTTCTGATTCATTTTTAAGAAAAATAGAATATATAGAAAGAAAAAAATAGAAATCATTATAAAGAAAAACCATATTGAGATTTTTCTTATAAATAACTTGATTATAATGGCACATCAAATCATCATGATAAATCACGGGAATCAACATTCAAATTCAAATTGATTTAATTCAAGTTAAAGAAAGTAATTTTTCAAAGAAAAGTTAAAGAAAGTAAGATTGGGAAAAAAATAATTCTAAATTATAGGAAAATCTTTACCCAAATTAAATATAGTCAAGTATAAAAAGATATACATAATTAATTCAAAAGAATATTTAATGATGTGTTTAGTATAACTAGCCGTTAAAGTAGCCGATAAACGTAAAGTGACGTAAAATGATATTTAATTAATGATGACAAAATGTTTAATAAAGAAAGAGAAGTAATTTAAGAAAAATAAAAAAGGTAAAAATATCAAAAAAAAGTGAAACGTTATCTGCTAGCATATAAAAAACCCTACTTAAAATAGCGTTTGAAAAAACACTAAACGCTATCCGAAAAATGTTAAACGCTAGTGCATGTCAAACACGCGTACTCTTCACATGTTAGTTTCATTCGCTATCCGCTAGCAGATAGGAAGCGCCAAACAAAACCTAAGTCTATAAAACATCGTAGAGTATTAAAATTACGTGATATGTATTTCTTCAAAATATTTTATTTTGAAGTATACTATATTATTTAAAATAAGTATATTAAAATTATGATGATCATGTATATAAGGCCTTAAACAACAAAGACATTCGTTGGCATATTTTTTAGGCTAAATTACTTCAGAGGTCCTTTAAGTTATTTAATTGTGTCAATTTTGTCTTTTAAGTTTTTCTCGTATCACTTAGGTCCTTTAAGTTATTTAATTGTAACAAGTTGGTCCTTTAAGTTATTAAATTGTAACTTTTAAATCCCGAATAACTTACATTTTTCAGCTCCAAATTGTTACAATTAAATAACTTACAAGACTTAAATGGTACGAAAAAACTTAAAGGACCAACTTGTTGCAATTAAATAACTTAAAAGACCTAAGTGGTACGAAAAAACTTAAAGAACCAACTTGTTACAATTAAATAACTTAAAGGACCTCTGGTGTAATTTATCCTATATTTTAATACCGGATACTTACCTATGTTTTAAATTGTGTATTATACAATAAAATAAAATAATGTGATGAAATATCAAATAGTTTTTAAAATTCTATACAACTGTATTGACTTGATCTACTTAAGGAAGACTTTCAATTGTATGATTGGATTGTAATTTTTCGTCTAGAAAGAGTTCTTAAAGGTGTAAGTATGATAAGTTTAACATGCGGTTAACGGATCCCCGCTATCTATATATATGCATGCCAACAAATAACGAAAACAACCACTCATAAATTACGAAAGAGTATAGGAGGTCAAGGAGATCGTTTTCGAATATGGCGAGTAACATTAGCCCTGATCTTCTTCGAAAACGATCTCACGCCTCTATTGATATCAATCAACTGCCAATAATTGAAGATAACTCTGAGGTAAATTCGTTATTTATTTATTCTATTTGTATATAATCTCTTCTAAGATTTTACTTTAAGTATTTTCAATTACTATGAATAAATGAATGTAGACCATCAACTAATATTTGATCTCTTTTATGATTTGATAAATGTAAATATTGTCATGATTCTTCTTCTTTGATTGTATATGCAAAGGTTGAATCGGCACCACCAGAAAAAACAAAAGAAAGCACGATAAGTTCAAAGGTGAATGAATATGGTAGTTCTTCGAACATTGATTCAGTACTGAAATTATCACCACCAGTATTGAACTTTGGAAACCTACCAACATATCTATCTTCAATAGTAAGCTCTGAGCTAGGTGGTACTGCCAAAGATGAGTTGTCTTCATTAGTTGTGATGGGATGTACTTTTTGCCGCATGTATGTGATGACTTCCAAAGCTGACCCTAAATGCCCAAAATGCAAAAATTGCATGTTAATGGTTCCTATCAAATTTCAATCTGAGGTATATTCGTTATTTATTTATGTATTTATTTATTCTATTTGTATATAATCTCTTCTAAGATTTTACTTTCATTGATAGATTTTTTTAGTTACCGTGTTATTGGTGCACAGTATCCACCCACTTTGCCGGTGACTAATATGCTATAGTTTTAATAAGTATTTTCAATTACTGTGAATAAAGTGAATGTAGAACACCAACTAATATTTGGCCTTGTATGATTTGATAAATGTAAATATTGTCATAATTCTTCTTCTTTGATTGTATATTCAAAGGTTGGATCAACATCATTGAAAAAAATAAAAGAAAGCACGATGAATTCAAAGGTGAATGAATATGGCAGTTGTTCGAACATTCATTCAATACCGAAATTATCGCCACTGGTATTGAACTTTGGAAACCTACCAACATATCAATCTTCCATAGTAAGCTCTAAGGTAGGTGATACTGCCAAAGATGAGCAGCCTCCATCAGTTGTGATGGGATGTACTTTTTGCCTCATGTATGTGTTGACTTCCAAAGCTGACCCTAAATGCCCAAAATGCAAAAATTGCATGTTGATGGTTCCTGCCGAATTTCAATCTGAGGTAAATGAGTTATTTATTTATTTATTTATTCTATTTGTATATAATCTCTTCTATGATTTTACTTTCGTTGATAGATTTTTTTAGTTATTGTGTTATTGGTGCACAGTATCTACCGACTTTGTCGATGACTAATCAGCTATAGTTTTAATAAATATTTTCAATTACTTTGAATAAAGTGAATGTAGACCATCAACTAATATTTGATCTCTTTTATGATTTGATAAATGTAAATATTGCCATAATTCTTTTTCTTTGATTGTATATTTAAAGGTTGGATCGACATCACTGGAAAAGATAAAAGGAAGCACGATGAATTCAAAGGTGAATGAACACGATAATTGTTCGAACATTGATTCAATACCGAAACTATCACCACCGGTATTGAACTTTGAAAACCTATCAGCATATCTATCTTCAAAGGTTGGGTCGACATCACTGGAAAAAATAAAAGGAAGCACGATGAGTTCAAAGGTGAATGAATATGGCAATTGTTCAAATATTGATTCAATACTGAAATTATCACCACCAGTATTGAACTTTGGAAACCTACCAGCATATCAATCTTCCATAGTAAGCTCTAAGGTAGCTGGTACAACCAAAGATGAGCGGCCTACATCAGTTGTGATGGGATGTACTTTTTGCGGCATGTATGTGATGACTTCCAAAGCTGACCCTAAATGCCCAAAATGCAAAAATTGCATGTTGATGGTTCCTGTCGAATTTCAATCTAAGGTAAATTCGTTATTTATTTATTCTATTTGTAATCTCTTCTATGATTTTACTTTCATTGATAGGTTTTTTTAGTTACCGTGTTATTGGTGCGCATTATCCACCAACTTTACCGATGACTAATCAACTATAGTTTTAATAAATATTTTTAATTACTATGAATAAAGTGATTGTAGACCAATATTTGATCTCTTTTATGATTTGATAAATGTAAATATTGCCATAATTTTTCTTCTTTGATTGTATATTCAAAGGTTGGATCGGCATCACTGGAAAAAGTAAAAGGAAGCACGATGAATTCAAAGGTGAATGAACACGGTAATTGTTCGAACATTGATTCAATACTGAAGCTATCACAACCGATGATTGAACTTTGAAAACCTATCGAAGATATCTATCTTCAAAGGTTGGATCGACATCACTGGAAAAAATAAAAGGAAGCACGATGAGTTCAAAGGTGAATGAATATGGCAGTTGTTCAAATATTGATTCAATACTGAAATTATCGCCACCAGTATTGAACTTTGGAAACCTACCAGCATATCAATCTTCCATAGTAAGCTCTAAGGTAGCTGATATAGCCAAAGATGAGCGGCCTACATCAGTTGTGATGAGATGTACTTTTTGCGGCATGTATGTGATGACTTCCAAAGCTGACCCTAAATGCCCAAAATGCAAAAATTGCATGTTGATGGTTCCTGTCGAATTTCAATCTAAGGTAAATTTGTTATTTATTTATTCTATTTGTATATAATCTCTACTATGATTTACTTTCATTGATAGATTTTTTAGTTAACGTGTTATTGGTGCGCGCAGATATCACACCGACTTTCTGGGATGACTAATCAATTATAGTTTTAATAAATATTTTCATTTGTTATGAATAAAGTGAATGTAGACCATCAACTAATATTTGATCTCTTTAATGATTTGATAAATGTAAATTTTGCCATAATTCTTCTTCTTTGATTGTATATTCAAAGGTTGGATCGGCATCACCGGAAAAAATAAAAGGAATCGTGAATTCAAAGGTGAATGAACACGGTAATTGTTCGAACATTGATTCAATACCGAAGCTATCACCACCAGTATTGAACTTTGACAACCTATCATCATATCTATCTTCAAAGGTTGGATCGACATCACTTGAAAATATAAAAGGAAGCACGATGAGTTCAAAGGTGAATGAACATGGCAGTTGTCCGAACATTGATTCATTACTGAAACTATCACCACCAATATTGAACTTTGAAAACCTACCAAGCTCCGAGCTAGGTGGTACCGCCAAAGATGAGTTGCCTCAATTAGTTGTGATGGGATGTACTTTTTGTCACATGTATGTACTGGCTTCCAAAGTTGATCCTAAATGCCCAACATGCAAAAATCACACGTTGATGACTCCTGAAAAATTTCAGTTGAACAATGCAAATAGAATAGGCCGAATTCGAAAATAACTTGTAGGTCTTCAAAATAAGAAGCAAATATGCTTAAAATTCTTAGGAAAGATGTTGTTCCATCTATTGTCAATTTTTTTGTCTTTAGTACGAATTGTAAGGGTGGGAAATGAGGAAGGGGAAAGTGGAGTGTAGTGTGTTTTAACACCAAGCTATGCTTTTACGACTTCTATTGCCATTCAAATAATAGCTTTATTTGCACCTATATTTCAATAATTATGAGTTCATTAATATAAGAATGATTGGGAAGAGTATAGTAAGTTCATTATCATCATTGTAGGAGGAACTTAAAATTTATCAATACAAAGGCATCAAATATTATAAAACTAGAGTTACAATACAATGTTATACAAATTAGACGAAGGTATTCCTTTCATGTTTTGGAAAAAATACGCTAAATTGCATTATTGGTCATTTATCTTTTATCAAAGTTTCAGTTTGGTCATTTTTTCCCCACTTTGGTTCTTTGTGTTTCGAATCTGTGTCAAAGTGGTCATTTATGTTTGATATGTTTCAGTTTGGTCCTTCAAAACAAAAACAGAGAAAAATGAAAAACACTATGAATGTCATCAAAAACACTAAGAACACTCCAATTTCTTATTTCGTGAATAACTCAAGCAATACTTAACCAAATCGAATGATATTGGACTCTAACTTTAATAAAAAATTGCAAGAAATTCAATGAAACCAAAACTAAGCTCAAAAAAGTGCTTATGCGCAAAATCACATTTGGAACCGAAAGCTTGAACTCGAAGTTCAAGAAACCTTCAATCTCAACAATGGTGATTTTGCTATAGAGGACCAAATTGAAGGATTCTTGAGTCTAAAATGCTTGAAATTCAAAAAAGAATCCAAATATTGTTGAGAAAAGTGCTCAAACTCAAAATACTATTGAGAAACAATTCAAATCTATAAATCGTGGTTTGACTCTTATTTGCTCATTTCTCAACCAATTTGCGTTCAAATCGTATTTAGTGCAGAAATTGAACTAAAACAAAAGGTTTCAACGAAAAGATGCAAATTTGAGAACGATGTGAAAAATAGAAACGCGAATGAAAGCTTCAATCTACAAATTTCCAGAAGTGATTTTGCATATAAGTACTATTCTAAGCTTAATTTTGGTTCCCCTGTTCTTGCAAAAGAGTCATGTTTCATTAATTTAGTCAAATATTGCATGAATTATTTAAGAAACAAGAAATTGATGTGTTCTTGGTGTTCTTGAAGACATTCATAGTGTTATTTATTTTTCAATGTTTTTATTTTGAAGGACCAAACTCAAACATATCATACCAATTGAAGAACCAGACTCAAACATATCAAACATGAATGACAACTTTAACACAGATTTGAAACATAAATGACCAAAGTAGAAAAAAAAAGAAATGATCAAAGTTAAAAGACTAAAAATGCAATTTAGCTGAAAAAAATGATATAGTGACTTAGGGGCGACAATTAATTGAACTAACTCAAAAATATGATTAGCTCGATGAATTTCCTTCATAAACCAAATGTGCTGAATGTTGAACTCGTTAGATAAATAAGTTGAACTTGAGCCCTACTCTGTAATTCAACTTAATTCGTCGTACCGCTCTCTCTATGTCTTCTTCGGTCTGCTGAAGCTTCCTTCATTCCTCGTGTTTGCCATTCCTTTCAATTTTTTGTTCCCCAAGAGTGTTCCATGGCAAAAGCAATTAGCCTAGCAGGAATGATAACCTTTTTACATTTTTCCCATTTTGAACGGTGTTAAAGAAGAAGGAATAAGAAATCCTGGGAGAGATTCTCTCCAATGACTTTTCTCTAAAATGGGATCTAAACCTTTCATTGGATTCATTAAAAATATGAGAGAGGGTCTAATTAACATTAAAAATAAGAGAGAAAGTGTGTTTAAAGGTGGAGATTTAACCACTTGAGAAACTTAAGAGGTTTACACTTGAGAGAATCTATTCCCTCGAATCCTGATTTATCAATTGGTCAAGCCATTTTCATTGCAATGACATAAATCCTCTGCATATGCTTTTAACGTACATAAGCACGGTTCACGTGTGCATACACAGAAATTAGAAAATGGAATAGGATGGGGGTGTTGCGTTTGAACACAGATTCTCTCTTCTATTTTGTTTTTGCATTTTGCAACATTACCTTGTGGAGGCTTTCTCACATTTTATATTTCCTTTTTTTTTTTATCAGTTTTAATTTGAGAATCTGCAATGGAATTATATAAGGTGGAGATTAGGGAAGTCACAAGACCCCTTAAGAAATATATACCCCAAATATTTTTATGATAACTCGATGATCCTAAGCGAAAAATGGATAAAATGTTTGGAATATTTCAAACGCTTGCACATGGTTTGAGATCTTTGAAAATAAACCACACTACAACTCATCAATCATCATGTCAAAAATGTTATGAGAAACTTACTGAAACAATGGAGACCGAAGGTTGCAAGCATACAATAAGAACTATCAAGGAAAGGCAACTCCATTGCTCTGAAGGTCATCAACAAAGCAACAACCTCTGAGGATTTACATGCTGGAGAGAAACATGAAGATGGCAATGAGTTTGATGAAGAAAGTGATGGTTCTGACAATGAGAATGTGAGAAGATATGCTTAGCAACACAATTGAAAAACATGTCTTGGTATTAGACAATGGATGCTTACGTCATATAAAGAAATAACGAAATAAAAACATACGGCTTATAGCTAAAAATAGCTTATCAGCATGTCATAAGCTCTCCCAAACAATCTCACAAGTGCTTAGCCATCTATATATCCCCCAGGGTAGTCAATCGCACATCTTGGAAAAATACTATTAGTATCGATACTCCTATTAAAAAATAATATTAGCACCAAAATCATATTAAATAAATATTTTGCACACATTGGAAGTATTTGTTTGCATAGAAACTCTTAGTTTTGCACCTATCTAATACACCATCCTACATAATTATTCGCACTCTTACACATTTCTAATTTTCTCTCTCTTTACGTTTTCTCACTTTCGAGCATGTCCTTCTTTTTTTCTCTTCCTCTTTTATTATATTTATAGCAATGTGTGTGTTTAAAAAAATTTGCACACCCTAACCTAAGGTCCTAGATACGCCACTGCCAGTAGGTAAGTCTAAATAAGCCTATCTAAATGGGTCTTTAGTCTGACTCTATGTGGGAGGCATGTCAGACTTGGAAATAAGTTAAAGCATATTTTAATTCCAAAAATATTATTTCCACCCCTAGACCTTTGGCTTTTACACTTAGAGACTTATTAGGTCCCAAAGGACAATCTGTTTAAGGCTTCAGCAGTGGAGAATAATTCAATATTCATAGAGATCATGTGTCTAAGATGAAAATCATTTACGAGATAGCAAATCATAATATGGAAAACATATTTGTGGCAGTATGGTTTATAAAACATGGAAAAAACTCACAGAGAATGATCCAATATTTAAGCAATATTAGGTCCCCTTGCTTGACACAGTTATAAGAACCCCACCCTTCCACCAGTTGATCTATATATCATATCAGCTTTTGAAATGGTGCCTATGAAGTACTGACACAAACACAGACACCAGACACGAAAACACTGATTTTAATTTGAAAAATGCAAGTGATTGAAGTGTCAATGTTGGTGTCGGCGTCGGACACAATACATATTTAACACTAGACACGCCTTCAACTTGAAGTGTCGGTGCTACAATTCTACAAAGGTGAATACTATAACCTGCTATGCTTAGTTCCACAAAATATTTGTCCAACCCATCACGAGAAGAACTCTCCTAACTGCACCTCCTCCAAGTTTTGTAGAAAGGTAGAACAAACTCAACCAATAAAATTCTTACTATGACTTCCCTCTCAAGCTCATGCTCTTGCGCTTCTGACTTAGAGCATATCGTCGTGCCATGGGATTATTATAGAATTTCCTCATATGATCTGAGAGCTTATGAATGGCTTGAAGATCACCAATCTCTGAAAGTTGCATCAACAAGGAGTCAAACTTTTTATATGGCAATTTGATTCCCTTGTTTATAACTTCTTCCAAAAGTAAACAAGCATCTTCTGCTTTATTGCAGTTAAATAGCCCCTCAATCATGACACAATATGTATCAGTGTCAAGTTCGCAACCCCGATTCGCCATTTCCTGCCAAGTCTCAAATGCCCCATCAGGATCATCCATCTTAAAAAACATTGAAATCAGCATATTGTAAGTTTGGACACTAGGAATACAATTCAATTCAATCATTTTTCCATATAGTTTAAGTGCCTCCTCAGATTTCTTATTTTCACAGAGGACCTTGAGGAAACAATTATAAGTAACAATATCAGTTGGGTAACCTTTTTTTCCCATCTCTTCCAAGAATTGGTAAGCTTCATCTATCTTTCCACACAAACACATTCCTTCGATTATATCCTTGTATGTCGTGACATCGGGAAGACAGCCGCTGCTAATCATATGTCCCATTAGTTTAAAACATTCCTCCATTCTATCATTTTCGGCAAGAGCGACAATTATAATTGCATAGCACTTGGCAAAGTGGGAGAAGATAATGTTGAACCTTTTGTTCTCATGAACTCAAAAAGCTCTACCGCCTCCGTTATCATGCCTATTTTGCAGTAGGAATCAAGGGCAGTGGTGTACATGAAATTGTCAGGCTTATGACCTAGTTCAATCATTTCTTCCAACAGTTTCATCCCTTTAGTCGGGTTTCTAACCCTACACCACCCAAAACCAATATATTATACGTATCCGAATTAGGGTTAATCGTTTTCTCATCTTCTTATACAAACCTTCAGCATCCTCAACTAAGCAACACTTGCAAAGAGCATCCAACAAATAGTTGAATGCATTTATCTCCTGCTTGCGTCTTCACTCTTATCCTCTTCTTCTTCGCAAACTTCTGCACATGAGTTAGATACTTCTCAGTATACTTTACAAAAAATCGTCAAAAGAACTTCCGCCGGAACTGTACTCTTGTTGTTCCTCTTCATATAATCCAACACATCACAAACAATCCTAAACTGTTTTACTTTATACTTTGTGCTAGACAAGATGTCCATCATATCATTATAAACACAAGGCTCATGTGAGTAATTATCTTGATGACCAGCCCATGTGAAAAACCTAAAAGCAATCTTTTCATCATATCTAAGCTTATGCAGCACCCCAGTAACCAATGGAGTAGACAATGGGATACCCAATTGCTCAAGAGCTTTCTCCAAATTCTTAAATCCAATCAAATTATCCATTATAGTATTGAACATCTTATCAACATCACTTTCTAAACCATTATTACCCTCTATTACAGTGTTGTACACCTTATCATCATCATCACTTTCTAAACCATTGCTCTCTACAACATCACTCGCACTATCACAACCAAAATCATGATTCATAGGAACAGTTTCTGAACAATAATGGTGAATGGATAAATGAAATGCAGCAAAAGAGTTCATAGGAAACGAAGATTGAATCAATTGCATACAATAAGCATATGATAATGGTGTTTTGCAATGAGTAGAGTAGTGAAAGACAGAAAAAGAAAACCTTGATGATTGACCTTGAAGTGTGGTTTGAATCTGTGGAAGAGCTTTGTTTCTGAATAGATGATAGTGATGATAATAATGATGACGGGTGAGTGATGAAAAAGAAGGATTTTTCAGAGAATTTATGTACCTATTAAACATGCCCATTAACATTATTTTGGGTTTTGAAGGCATTGAAAGAAGAATTGTGATGAGAATTTCAGTGACAAAGAAACAAACAGGTGGAGGGTGATAAAGATGTGGTTTTGAAATTTGGGTAAGTTTGAATTTTCTGTGAAATGGTAAGGAACGGAGAGAAAGAGAAGGAGGAAAAGGAGGAGGACCTTACTGTGGTGGATGATGCGGCTTCGATCATCGGCGTTGTTTTGAGGTTGTTGATGATGAAAAGAAGCTCAAGGAACACACTACTCACTGAGTATATGTTTGGATACACGTTGAGTGCACAAAACGTGTTTTTGGTTCAGGCTGTGCAACGTGATTTTACTGAAAAACTATTGTTAAGCGGAATTAAGTTTGTCCACATAGCTTCATCATGTTACCATGTCATTGGTGCGCAATTTATCAACACCGAGGATCTGACCACGAGTATCCAGTTTTATTGGCTCGTGTGGTTCTTCTCTCCTAACAGAATTTAAACTTTTTGCCATATTAGATGAAAATAACTGATTTTAGTGTCATTTTTGGGTATGTGTGATGCATTTGGTTTCTTATCATAATCAATTTTAATTCATGTTTTAGCCAAGTTTCACATATTTGCAAATAATTTTAAGCTATTATGAGAGAATGATCTAAGCATTTAAATATTAAAAGAACCCAAAAATCTTCTCACATGTGTTATAATACTCTAAAAGAGAAATATAATGTTACGCGTTAATTCTCTATTGGTGACTGCATTGGCAATTTCAGCAGCATGAAGATGCTGACTCCTAGGTTCGAATCTGTGTGAGCAGTGATAGTGTACGTTATTTATTTGTCATTTCATCTAAGCTAACAAAAAAATAATGTCATGCTTAATTAGTCACTCATTATTCGACTTGTTTTCAGGAAACAACTTGTTTTTTATTTTATTTTATACAAAGAGCAAAGAAAGGAAAAATGGCAAAAGGCAGGAAAACTACAATCTAGGCACTTGCAATCTCATTGCATCCGCAAAAAGCAAGTGAGGTTGATGGAACACGCTCCAGCTAGCACCTGTGCCCATGCCTGCACGCCCAGGATTTCCTAAGCTACTTCCATCCACATTCAATACCGTAGCTTGCTCAGGCATATGGTGCCAAGAGACCCAACGAGTATGTTGCTGCAATTGGTTGTTGATGTGATGAGTAAAATCTATCCAATGTGAGAATCGAACTCGAAAGCTGTTCAATGAATGGAACGAGATTCTACCACTAGACTGCTATGAAGTTACAACTAGTTGAATCAATACTACTAAAATAAATTTTATATCAAAAGTTATTTTTACATGCCCGCACATGCTAACAGCCACCACTAGTAATTATTTTTGCATCCATGAAAGTTGAACCATGCTAATTAAATTATCTATAAAACATCACACTGCAAAGGAAACAAGTATTATTTCATTCATATATCTATCTGTTTCATAGAATCCCAGACATTTATAGCATTGCATTACATATATGCAAAGAAAAGAAGATAACAATGTAACAATCCTCACACACACAAAGAGAATGCACGTAGATAAACCAACTCACAACAAAACCGCCAAAAAAGACAAACATTTAGTAACCTTAACAAGCTCCAACTCTCTTACCATCAACAACTTTCTTCCAATGCTTTAAAATCTCAGCTTGAGTTTCAGTTATATTCTTCTCAACATTCTCACTTGTCTCACTAAGTAACATGAGCACTTTTTACTTGAAATAGGACTTGGAAGTGTGTCCAAAAGTTTCGCAACTTTGTCTATATCAGAAACAAGTCTTTCAGCTAAGCCACAACTGAAAACCTCGAATTACGACGCGGAGGACAGCGATGTGTTCAAAAAAACATTCATTCACCTCCACTAACATTTGCTTATCAAAAAAACCAATAGGTGCATTGAATAAATGTGCTATTATATTAACACACAGGTTCTGCATAATTCAACAATTGACTTTAGTCTCACTCTATAATTTCAAAAAATGTTCCAAATGCAATATCACAATATTCAGTTTTATTAGGTATTAAGCACCGACACAGACACCAAACACGATACTGACACAGACACGTAAAACCTATTTTAGTTTGAAAATACAATTGAAATGTCAATAGCCGATGTTGGAGTCTGACACAACATGTCAGACATTAGACACATCTTCAACCTGAAGTGTCGGTGCTCCAGAGTTTACTAGTACACTCTATATACACAACATAGTTATGCACAAATTGAATTCTTTAATCACTATATTCTACACTGATTTCTCATCTAACCACAAAACACAAAAGATCTAAAATGTTAAATCAGGAATACCAATTTTTGAGGTAAAATGGCATAAAAAATCATCAATATCTTGTGCAAATATTATTTTTTTCTTCAATTGAGACTTATATCTAACATTTCTTTGAAAATTTCTCTTTTCTCCAAAGACAACTTGAGCAGAAAATGATAATTTTTGGGGGAAAGGAATGTGTACTTATTCAACAATTTTTACGGTTAACAAAAAAGATCCAAAGTTTTAAAATAAAATACATGACTGTGTAGCAACATCATGGATTTTGATGTGTCATCTACCGCAATGCGATTCCATTTTCAATTGAGGTTGTATCAGCTGCAACTGATTGCAATTCTCGGTAATATCAAGGATGAAATTTCAATTGAGGTTGTATCAGCTGCAATTGACAGCGATTCTCAGCAATATCATGGATCATAATGTAACTGTAACCGCGATTTAAAACCTGACAAAGATCAAAACTTTATGATCAAATAAAGACACCAAATTACTCAAAAGATGTGATCTATCACACAAACATGAAGCTCTGTAGTGACAGGGTACTCAACCATATAAACATAGTTCTTGTTAAGTGAAGCCATGATGAGCTTATCACACTCAGGTTCCATCCTTTGGTATAGAGCTTTCTGGTAACCTGAACCTGCAACATACTCAACATTTTCACCACAACATATCCCCTTCACAAAAAAGAAACTAAAATCTTCTTCTTCTTTATTTTATTTTTCTTACCAACAAACAAAAACTTTTCAAGCACAGATCCTCTGGTGCGCACAAAATGGTGCTAACCTCTGCAGCGTGCAGAATGGTGTCTACGCATAACCATTCAACGTGCAACAGGGGACCCATATCCAAACTTTTGTAATTGTATCATCAATAATTTAGATTGAATACGTGTCCGTGTTCGACAAATGTCATGTCGGATACTGCACATACACTTCAATTGCTTCTATTTTTTTAAAATTAAAATCAGTATACGTGTTAGGATCGTGTCTATCAATTTCAACTTTCTTCTCTTAAAGTATTTGCTGAACTTTGTAAATTCATTTCACTATTGTAAAATTATATAATTCAAAAAATAGTTTTTCGAAGCAATTCAAAAAATAGTTTGAAAAAATATTAACAATTATTTTTTATATTAAAAACACATGCTCTATAAAACAATATTAATTCAAATAGATAATTTTGATATAAAAAATTAAGCTCATATTTATATTAAACTATATTCTATATTACATTATTTATGTTAATAGTTTATGTAACACCCCAATTTTTCTTATTAATATACACACATACATATGTAGCAATTTTGTGATAAATTTGTGTGTTTGTTAAAATAACTAATATATTTTAATGATTTAATATTGTGCTTAATCATATATAAATTATTTTCACAAAGCATTAATTACCATCTTTTTGTTGTAATATATTATTATGTTTTAAATATTTATTAGTTATGTTAAAAATCAAAAAAATAATAAAGAAAAGAAAAGTGGAGTGAGGCCTTTTACCACACTGTACCTTTTCGTTCTTCAACCTAATTAAATTCATTGTTATGGCTATCAGAGTTATCTCCTTTTCCGGCAATGTCGCTCAAAATCTCGTCTCCTCCGCCGCCGCCATTCGAATCGCCAATTCTCGTTCCGTCCAACAATGTTGTATCCTTTCTCGCTTCTTCGCAGCTAAGCAGAAATCCGATCTTGATCGATCCGGCGGCGTACGGAATTTCTATTCCGATCACAGGAGACCTAAATCCAATTCCTGTATAAAAAATTCTGCCTATTCTACCCTCGCCGAAGAACTTCTCGGCGAAAGCTGGAAGAATCCAATGATCCAAGAATCCAATAAAACCTCTTCGATTATACCTTTTTTTCAGGCTTCGAAGTGGCTTCGTCTTCTAACCGAAAAGGTTTGTCTCAATCAGTTTTCTCTTCAATTCATTCATTTATGCATCTTTTCAATACTAATTGAGTGAGGTTGCTACTTATTGTTGTTACAGGTTTCTTTTTTCAAAGCGCCTTCTTTGTTGCAGGTATGTTTCTATTGCAATTTTTTGTAAGCCTTTTGTTATTTTTAGGGTCCGGATAAACAACTTAATTAAGCGCTTATGGCATAAGTACTTATCATAAGCTGTTTATCATATAAGTGTTTATGCACAGGTTGCTTATAAAGTATAAAATCATGTTAAACTATTTTTTATAAGCCATAAGCTGATTTCATAAGCTATACTTTGGAGCTTATGGAAATAAACTGAAAATAGCTTATGAACATGTCATAAGCTATTTCCATAAGCTCTCACAAATAGTCTCACAAGATTTATACCAAGGTAGATGTTCTAAATAAAGCCCGATCCAAACGAGCCCTTAATGTTAAGGTGTTGATGGATTATGATGTTTCTTGTTTGATTTCTCTTATGTAGGAATTTGGTGATATTGTTGAAGTAAGCTATTGTGTTTTGAGTAGTTAATTGATCACTCTGAAGTATTATGTTATGTGATCTCTGACATCTTATACGAGTTTTGGGTTATGTGGTAGGTTCCAGGTGGGAAACTTTTGGTGAATGGTGTTGCTGAAGAAAAGGAATTCGTATTAGAGCCTCTTGCTTATGAGATGTCTCCAATGGTAATGTTTACATTATTCCGTAAACAATTTCGAGGAAGAATGAAAGGAACAGCCTATCAAGATAATCGTATTTGCTTCGGAAAATATGCTCTTCAGGCACTTGAACCCGCTTGGATCACATCTAGACAAATAGAAGCAGGTCGTCGGGCAATCTCACGAAATGTCCATCGGGATGGACAAATATGGGTACGCATATTTCCGCACAAACTCATTATAAAGAAAACCTATCGAAACGCTGCATGGGGGAAGGGAAAGGGATCTCCCGAATATTTGGTAGCTGTTGTTAAACCCGGCAAAATACTTTATGAAGTGAGTGGGGTCTCAGAAACTATAGCTCGAAAAGCTATTTCAATAGCAGCATCGAAAATGCCTATACGAACTCAATTCATTCTTTCAGAATAATCATTCGAAGGAAAGAAGTCTTTAGTATGAAAAAAATTGCAATTGTGGGTTTCTTTTTTTTTTCTGAACACATAATAATTTTTTTACTTCAACTTTAGTATAGTTCGTGATTATTGATGGGGTTGACCGACAACCTTTTTGGATATATCAAATAGTGTATTTTTGGGTGATGGTTTGTTGACCGAGTAAAGCTTGTTTGATTTTGTCTCAAAAAAAAAAAAGCTTGTTTGATTTTGGATGCATAAGCAATTTCAGCAATATGCGAGCCTCGATCCAAGGTCAAACTTGGATGTGAGTACTGAGTAGTGTTAGTGTGTATGGTGTTTATTTGCTGTTTTACTTAAACGGACAAAAAAGTAACATCACGCGTTAGTAAGTCACTTGTAAGCTGATTTGTTTTCAAGAAACAACGGGTTGAATCAATACTACCAGAATATATTTTATATCTATGTCTACTAGTGATTTCTGCGGTAGAATGGCGCGTCCATTGGAAAGTTGCTCTCTATAGCTTTTAAGGCTACCGCACGTCTAAAGCCCGACTATAGTGAAACCAAACAAAGCCTAAGTTATTTTTGCATCCAAGTAAGTTGAACCATGCTAATTAAATTATCTATAACATCACACAGCAAAGGAAACAAGTATATTATTTCATTCATATACCTATCTGGTTCATAGAATCCCAGACATTTATAGCATAACATTACATATATGCAAAGGAAAGAAGATAACAATGTAACAATCCTCACACACATTAATTGAATGCACATAGATAAACCAACTCACAACAAAACCACCAAAAAAGACAAACATTTAGTAACCTTAACAAGCTCCAACTCTCTTTTCAACAACTTTCTTCCAATGCTTTAAAATCTCAGCTTGAGTTTCAGTTATACTCTTCTCAACATTCTTACTTGTTTCACTAACAATAGCTGTAACATGAGCACTTTTGCTTGAAACTGCACTTGGAAGTGTATCCAAGAGTTTCACAACTTTGTCTATATCAGAAACAAGTCTTTCAGCTAAGCCACAACTGAAATCCTCTCGAATCACAACGCGGAGGACAGCGATGTGTTCAGCATCGGCTGGCATTGTATAGGCCGGAATTATCCATCCGAATCTTCTCAGCTGGTCTGCTATCTCGAAAACTGTGTGTTGGCTACTGTCTTTCAATGAGAAGGCTACAAGTGGTACTCCTATGTCTTTGGAGACAATTTTGAACCTTCCTGTTTTCTCAATTCCTTCTTTCAGAATTCTTGTGTTCTCCAAGCAATTTTCCATTATATGTTTATAGCCCTTGTGTTTACAAGAGTAAGAAAAATAAGTAACATGATTTATAAGAAAAACAAGTACCACCTTCCGGTCTTGTTTATAAGTAAAAAATGCACTTTCTAGATTCATTGAATAACTGATGTATCTGGTATAGTCAGTTATCCAGTGAACCTAGAAATTGCATTTTTTGCTTATAAATGAGATCAGAGGAAGTATAGCACAAAGTAGTAGTATCAATCTAACACGAGGTGTGACATGTCATAGATACATACATTTACATGACCAGTGGGAATAACAGTTACAAAAATAGAGTTGTCTATCTTATGTTGTGAATTTGCTCATTAACTCCATTGGCATGTTAATATGGCTGTAATTTTGATGAAAGTTATTCTTCTCATGAAGTTCAGGTTTTTGATTTGGAAAAAGGTTAATTAACCCGATTTTCTAACTAATGCATTAGGAAATTGGCGTCTCAGTGCACAAGGCTCCCACATATGGGGTCCGTATAGGGTAGATGTACACAACCTTACCCTTAGAAGTGAAGAGGGTATTTTCGAGATTTGAACTAGTAACCTACAAGTCCCAAGGCAGCAATTTTATCGTTGCGCCGAGACTTGCTCTCTAACTAAATAGAGCTCACAGAGAAGCCTCCTATCAGATTTTTCCTCATGCCTTGCCTTTCTTCTATATAGCAGTATGCTATGGCCCAAGATAAACAAGCTGAAGCCCAAATACTTGAATGACTGAGTCATGCCTTGAAGGTTTCTAAAGAGGCATATTTACCACTAGTTTCGGGTTAGTGCTGATAGAGTGAAAGTCGTCAGCAATGTCAGCTCTTAAAAGAGCAGCAATGCTAAGAGTCCCACATTGAGTACATAAGAAACCTCAATGTGGTACTTAAGCCATGAGCCTCTGCCACCTAGCCTTTTGGGTTGGGCTATCCTATGGGCTTAAGCCGTGACACAGTACGAGAAGCCAAATCCCATACATCATATATATATATATATATATATATTATTAACTAAATTTGAAACATATTTTATTCATGTGGAATTAGTTTTCTCCATCTGCATTAACCTAGAAGAAACCAAGGACAATCTTATCATGCTTATAATTGAGATTCAGCATCAGAAAGATAATATAATTACCTCAAAGCCAAGCCGAATAAATTGGTAATATTGAGCAATAATTTGACTAGATCCTGTCAAAAGAAATACAAAGCAACAAGGACAAAATACATTATTAGAACTCAGAAATTTGCATTAGAAACCAAATTGCACTTTAATTGATTATGAACATTTTTCTTGACAGTGATTTCAAGAATCAAACCGACTAACAGAAGAAACATTTCATGCATACAGAGACTACAATGACAATGTCTTACAGGGATCAAATTGGACCCATTGATTACATAAAAAGTCTAAATCATATGTCAAACTAATATATTACCTTTAGAGAAATTCAATGTGAAAGTTGGTTGATCAGATCCAAGATAATTTATATGAAAAATAAGATCATCCGGCAAATCAGTTTTACTTCTCCAAACAACCCAACCAATACCAGGATAAACAAGACCATACTTATGACCACTAACATTGATACTCTTCACCAACGGCAAGCGAAAATCCCACTCAAGATCAGGGTATAGAAACGGCGCGACAAAACCTCCACTAGCAGCGTCGACATGAATTGGTATATCCCAACCTGTTTCCTTGTTTTTTATAGTGAGAAGTTCATTAAGAAGCTTCACATCTTCAAATTCTCCAGTTAAAGTTGACCCTAAAATTGCTGCAACACATATTGTGTTCTCATCTACCATTTCAACTGCTTTTAAAGGGTCCATTACATAGTAATCCTCACTCAGTTTCACTTCCTTTAGCTCCACCTCAAAGTACCTAGCAAATTTTTCCCAACAAACCTGTGTAGCATATTCAAAGAAACAATATATCAATCACTTAATGGCTCCGTTTGGAGAAACAGCTTAATTAAGCGTTTATGGCATAAGCGCTTATCTTATAAGTACTTATCCATAAAAGGTGTTTATATAATAAAAGATGAAATAATGTTAAGCTATTTTTTTTATAAGTCATAAGCTGTTTTCATAAGCTCTCCTTTGGAGCTTATGGAAATTAGCTGAAAACAGCTTATGAACATGTCATAAGCTCTTTCCATAAGCTCTCCCAAATAGTTTCACAAGTGTTTATGTCAGTAGATAAACCCAAATATGTCTTAAAGCAATTTGAATTTTGTTTCTAATGTATTTCAAAAGAGAAATGTTATTTGTATAACTGTTTAAGATACCTGAATTCGACAACTTTGTAAATGGTTAATACGGTTCAGACACGTTTATGAATTGTTGAATTTGGTTAATGATTATATTATGCCTCGCAAATCATAAACCATCATATGAACTTGATTAACCATGATTTTCATATATTTGACTACATTTAGATTTGAACACCTGAAAATCATAGTTAGTCACGTTAAAATTTGCAGTTAATGAAGTTTAGTAATCAGTTCATGAGTTGCAACACCTGATATATCCATTAACGAAATCCAACAATTCATCAACTACGTGTATGAACTGTGTTAACCATTCAAAAAGTTGTCAAACTTAGGTATCCCAAATTGGTGTTCATTTAACAAAACAAAGTTCAAAACAATATACTACATGCTATGAAGCACCGACACAGACACGAACCTGCACATTGGCACCAGTAACTATGTTGGGCTTATCAATTGGTTTGCCTTCTGATTTTCTCTTTGTTTGCCATCTCCTTTTGAAAGCAAGTCCAGCTAACATTATTGCCTCTGATGAACCCACAGTTCCAACACCTACTGCAGTCTCAGCTTCACCAATAGGTGCATTGAATAGATGTGCTATTATATTAACACACCGGTTCTGCATAATTCAACAATTTAATCTAGTCTCACTCTATAATTTCACAAAATAATGGATCAAACTAATCATAAAATGATCCACATATAATATCACAATATTCAGATTTACTAGTCCACTTTATATACAGAAAAAACATAGTTATGCACAAATTGAATTCGGACCCGGATCCACAACTGCCTCTACATGGTGCAGCAGGCAGCAGAACCGTTTCAATCTAAATCTAATGATTCTGCTATCTGTGTTATCGTGTAGAGGCAGCAAGGGATCCAAACTCCATCAGAAATACCAAGTATTCTGATGTCTAATGAATCACAATTAAGAAATGATTGCGATTCTAAGCAATATCAAGGATGGCGACGTAACTGTGTAACTGCGATTTAAAACCTTACAAAGATCAAAACTTTATGATCATATAAAGATACCCAATTACTCAAAAAGATGCCAATCACACAAACCTGAAGATCAGTAGTGACAGGGTACTCATCCATGTCAACATAGTTCTTATTAAGTGAAGCCATGATGAGTTTATCACATTCAGGTTCCATCCAAGTAGTCACAAATGAAGCCAAATTGAGCCTTGCCTTTCCATCTAACATCAACTCATCATTGATTATCTGATATGCTGCATCCTTTGGTATAGAATTCTCTGGCATCCTGAACCTGCAGCAAACTCAACATTTTTACCACAACATAACCCCATCACAGAAGAGAAACTTTTGGAGCACGGATCCTCTGCTGCACGCAGAACGGTGCTCACCTCTACTGCACGCAAAATGATGTATGCATAACACTATTCTGCATGCAGCAGATGATCCATATCCAAACTTTTGTATTACCGGTACTTCAGATTGAAGATGTATATAGTGTCAGACATTAACACAAACACTTCAATTGCTTCTATTTTTTGAATTAAAATCAGTATACGGTTAGGATCATGTCTGTGTGTCTGTGTTGTGTCAGTGCTTCGTAACGAATCAAATAAGGGAAAAAGGGACTTACTTGGGAACTGATTGGCGCATATATCTGGAAGCAAAAGTGCAATCTAAGCTTTCGGCTTGTTGATCTGGGTGTGAGACAGTTGAAGTAATCACCATTTTGATTGAGATTTTCTGAGCAAGTCTGAGAGAGAGTCACAAGAGAACACAAATATTCTGATCTTTGAAGTTCTGAAGTGAAGATAGAGAAACACTGGTAACCACTAAAAAATGACACTTTTTCTTTTTTTTATATTAGTAATTAAATGGAGAGAATATTAATAAAGTTGAGATGCAATGCATGATGAAAAAATAAGATATCTTTATGTGAACGTTTATGACTCTGTGTGGTTTACGATGCTCCAACTTTAATATTCCAGGTATCTTTCGAATGCAATTTTTAGTGTATTATAATATAGGCTAAATTATACTTGAGGTTCTTTAAATTATTCGATTGTAATAAGTTGGTTCTTTAAGTTTTTTTTCGTACTATTTAGGTCATTTAAGTTATTTAATTATAAGTTATAACAAGTTGGTCATTTAAGTTATTTGACTGTAACTTTTAAATCAAGAATAACTTTCATTTTTCAGCCCTAAATCGTTACAATTAAATAATTTAGAGGACCTAAATGATACATTAAATGAGTTTGAACTAGAAAACTTACATCTTCTTATCACTGAAATTCTCAATACAACCAACGTAGAGAGAGACTTTCTCTACCATTGAACGGGTGTTATCCAGTGGCGGATCCAGGACTCCGAAATCAGTGGTGTCAAATTTTTTAAATACAAATTTGTTAAAAATATAATTAAAAACAACTATAATATATCTAAATAAATAAATTATACATTTCATAGTTGTCCTCTACGTGATTTCATATTCTGAAATCGTTAAATAATAAATTATACATTGCGATGGGTTCTAAGTTACCACTTAGATCAACTGTTGTTGGTAAAAAAATCAAATTAAATAGACAAAAAAAAATCAAAATAAATTAAATAGCACTAACACAAAATACAAATTAATTAAATAGCACTAACACAAATTACCAATTAAATAGTACTAACAGATTCAAAATTAGGATAGTAGGGACAAGAATCCAAGGAGATAGAGAGAAAGAGAGAATTTAATATAAGAGTGTGAGTGATTGTGTGAGTATAGTGCATTAGAGTGGTGGAAAATTTGGAATTTTAGTACAAAACTAAGGACTTAGAAGCAAAATATATTTTTCAAGAGATATAAAAATATTTTTCCATAGAATATCACTACTAATTATATTTTTTTAAGGGGTTCACTTGAACCCCTCAAACAAACGTAGGTCCGCTGGTGTTATCCTCTTATCTAACATTTTATCATAGAAAAAAGAAGATAGCATGTGGAGAATGGTGCGTGACAGTTACATATTTCAAAGTACAAAAAAACAGCAAGAAATGCCATCATTCATTGACACGTAGGAAAGGAAGGACTTGAGTTTAATGAAACCTGTTGCTGCCGGTTAATATTTGATGTCGGCATTGACTATCTCCTCCAACCGTCAGTCTCAACCAATTAATTAGTTGGCTCCAAGAAGCCTATTGGTTTTTCTTTTTGTTTTGTTTTTTTTTACGCAAGAAATCTAGTTTATTTCATTCAAAACTGCATCAGAAATACATGCTGGAATGTCAAATAAAATTTGAGAAGAGACTGAGAACAAGACTACCTCATAAAGTATGAGTACCACTTGTTAAATTTCTCCTCCCAGAGCAGACTCCACATGAGAGTTTACTGTAAAATAAACAAAAGCTTCCCTACAATAAGCTAAAATACAACCATAGTCACTGTTAATAATAGGGGCTTTATTGAAGTCATCCACAACCGTTTTGGCGTCCATCTGAAAGATAACATCCCGGAATTGAAGGTCACGCATCCAATCTATGGCAACAAGCAACTCGAGAGCTTCTCCTTTATACACTTCAAGTAATGGTACAAATGAATGTAATTTGGCCGCCACAAAGGATCCAACCTCATCACGAACACACAGGCCAATACCAACTCGGTTACCACTTGTATCAAACGCCGCATCAATAGTGCATTTAACGAATCCACGGGGCGGTTTGGACCACTTAACTAGTCTGCGATAGCGCTAACTTGCAGCAAGAAATATTGGAACACCGCTCACGGTCACCGTAGTGATAGCGAGCGCGCACGATGGTTCTTTGGAAGATTTTTCTGGCCTCTAACCAGTCATGGAGCAAGGCAGAACCATTATGGATAATTGCAGAAACGGAGTCACGGCGATGTTGCCAAACAATCTTATTACGACTGGACCAGATGCTCCAAAGATTCATAACCCAGGTTGTACGAATATCACCAGAGCAGTGCATTAAGACTGCAAAAACTGGGCCAACTGCGGATGCAGACGGCCTCCCCTAGCGCTAATAAATACCAATACCGAGAGTAGACCAAAGATGATGCGGCGAGCTTATACATTCCGCGAAAATGTGCAAACTTGTTTCCTCAAAATCACCACAAAATGGACACTCACCCAGAACAACCATACCTCGACGGAGGAGGACGACTCGCGTTGGAAGACAATTTCTAGCAAGTCTCCATAAGAAATTTTTCACCTTTGGAGGGACTTGCAATTTCCATAGCATACTCCAACAGCCTACCACAGAAAGGGCAGCAGTAGCGGGGTTGGATTGAGTAGCAAGACGATATGCACTTCGCACAGAATAAGCACCATTTCGTTCACCTCTCCAAAAAAGTGCATCCTCATAAACACAATGAAATAAAGGCGTGTCCAAAACAGCGGTACTAGACTGCCCATCTAAGGTAAAGCAGACAAGAGGCTCATTCCAACACTTACGATCCTGAACAACCAAATAATCAACACGAAGCAAGGGATTAAAAATACACGAAGTTCTAGGCTGAAGTTGCATGGGATTCGTTGTCCACCGGTCCTCAAACAAACGGATCATGCTACCATTACCAAATACTCCATGACGAGCCATCCCTTATCAACTCTTGGGTAGCCAAGATGCTATTCCAAACATGACTATCGTTGCTCTTCTTGGGTACATGGAGAAAATCACTATGAGGAAAGTATTTAGCCTTGTACAACCGAGAAACTAGGAGATCCGGTTGTGATTGAAGACGCCAAGCTTGTTTTCCCAAAAGAGCCAAATTAAAATGCTTTAGACTTCGAAAACCCATTCCACCATGGATTTTAGGGACACACAACCTATCCCAAGCCATCCAACGGATATCTCGGCCACCACCACCATTACCACCCCACCAATAGCCGTTAAGTAGGCGCTCAATTTCTGAGATGAGAGTAGTAGGGATCATAAACATACTCATGAAATAAGTTGGAATACATTGTAGGACCGATTTAATCATAACCTCTTTCCCCGCCTTGGATAGCATTTGACCGCTCCAAGAATTAATTTTCTTCCATATCCGATCTTTGATAAATTTGAACAAGGCCTTTTTGCTCCTCCCTATCATAGAGGGAAGGCCTAGATATTTGCCAGTGCCCAAACACACCTGGACGCCCAACTGAGCTGCAATAGCTTCCCGAACCACAGGTTGAACATTACGGCTAAAGAAGATTTCAGATTTCTGGAAATTAACTTGTTGCCCGGAAGCACGTTCATATGTGTCGAGAATAGCCTGGATACGAGTCGCTTCACCCGGAGTGGCTCTGAAAAAGAGGAAACTATCATCTGCAAATAAAAGATGTGAAATTAATGGAGCTCCTCGACAAATACTTAGCCCATGAATATCCCCAGAAGCTAGAGAGCGATTCAAGAGTGCAGTCAAACCTTCAGAGCACAGAATAAACAGATATGGAGATAAAGGGTTACCCTGCCTGAGACCCCTCCCCGGGGTGATAGGACCAGCACGATCCTGATTAACAAGCACAGATAGAGAGACTGATTCAATACACATGCGCATCTAGTCAATCCAAGTATTATTAAAGCCCAAACGACCCATAACAACATATATATAGCCCCAATCCACCCTATCATAAGTTTTACTCATATCAATTTTTAGTGCAACCTCCCCTACCTTTCCCTTGCGCTTGCTCTTAAGATAATGGATAAGTTCAAAAGCAATCATAGCATTATCAAGAATAGAGCGACCAGCAACAAACACACTTTGCTCAACAGAAATACATTTATCAAGAACACGCTTAAGACGGTTAGCAAGTACATTGGAGACAATTTTATAAATAACATTGCACAGAGCTATCGGACGCCAATCAGCCATAGAAGAGGGGGAATATTTCTTTGGAATAAGAGCAAGGTTTGTATCATTCAAGTCATTTGGGAATTCACCCCTTTGGAGCCAACCCACAGAAGCATTAAAAATTTCATCACCATAGATATGTCAATATCGCTTTAAGAAACCAGCATTAAAACCATCCGGCCCTGGAGCCTTATCACTATTCATAGCCATGAGAGCCTCCTTAAACTCCTCTATTTCAAAGTTACCTGTCAACAAATCATTGTCCCCTACAGTCAGTTTAGGCACTAGGGCCCTTAAAACCGGATCATAGTCACCAACTCTGCTGGAGAACAAGAAGCCTTTTTTTCATTTTTTTACTTTTTTTAAAATACTCCCCCTGTCCCAAATTGTTTGTTGTTTTAGCAAAATCAATTTGTCCCAAATTGATTATTGTTTTAGATTTCCAATAAAACTTTTAATGTTCTTTTACACTTATACCCATATTAATTATGAAATTTTTTTACCTCCAATAAAAGATTCACGTTTATCTAGGTAGAGAGATAAATGGTTAAATGATAATTAGACAACACTTTTTAAAGAATCTAGACTCTTAATCATTTTTCTTAAATGGTGTGCCAAAACCTTAAACTGCAAACAAATTGGGACGGAGGAAGTATGTCCTTTAAAATTGTAGCACAGGAATTAAGAAAAATAGTTAATTTTGTATGAAAAAGAGAGATTGTGAGTTAATTTACCAAATTATTCTTCATTAATGAAATTGGAAACATAAAAAGTAGAATTGTGGGACAAATTTTTTTCCCTAGAAAGTCATATAATATGGGACGGAGGGAGTATAAAGCTCTTTACAATTTTTAATATAAATTTATTATTCTTTTTTCTAAATACTACTCCCTCCAGTCCACTTTATAAGAGAAAAATCACCTTTTAGGTTCATTTAATAAATGATGTATCTACTCCATATTATAGATTACATACATCATTTATTGGATGAACTTAAAAAGTGTTTTTTCTCTTATAAAGTGGACCGGAGGTAGTATATCTTTATTAGTCATATTTTACTAAATTGTGTTGATATATGAAAAGTTAACATTAAAAATTTAGGGTAATTCAGTAATAGTAATGCTAACTTGGATTTCTTTAAATAAATAACGTAGTCACCATTTTCTTTCCCCAAAGCATACCAGAATATTGAAAACAACTAATTTTAATTGAATGATTTTTGGTGACAAACAATTTCAAGTCAGCAGCTCAAGCTTCACATAAGCCAAGAAGAAGTTTTAGACTCGAGATACCAACCAAGAGGGAAAAAGCAGACACTTAATGTTTTTAATCTATTTTAAATATCTCAAACTGTATTGTCCAAGTTTAGAATCTATTTTAAATATCTCAAACTGCTTTGGGTTTGTTTTGGACATGTTTTGGAGCTCTCATTCTGTTTTGGACAAGATCTATACTTTTTATGAAAAGATATGCACGTCTTATGTTACTGTCAAAATTATAACATTTAAGTTTATACTACAATTTTGATTAGGTCATTTGGGTAAGTTCTCTAGTTTCAATTTGGTCATTTCATGTTATATATGATGTTTTAATTTGGACTTTTAAGTAAGTCCTCTAGTTCCATTTTGGTCTTTTGTGTTCTAGTTTAAATGAACTTAACCAAAAAATTAAAAAGTCAAAAAGACATCATGTGGCTCTGAATACCAGTTAAAAAAAGAGCAACTAGAATCAACTCTTATAGCGTATGTAAATAAGCAACACAAAAAAAACAGATCAATCATATTATTAACTATAATGAAATTTTAAACAAACTTAGATGACCTATTTGAAACAAACTAAAAACTTAGAGGACCAAAATAGAACACACATGCAGAGAAATTGACACTAAACATTCACCTCAGAAACAATTGTAAAATCCTAGAAACAGGAATATGAATCAAGAAGGAATCTTACCACAAAAACCTACACCCCTAGAATTTCCATCCATTATTTGACCCACATTTTCCCACTGTCCTATAACAATTATTTTTTAAGTGAAAACAAAAATAAATGTATATATTACTTTCTAGATTTGCTTAGATTAACACAACTCACACAAGTAAAACATCAACTAAAAGATTGTAGAGTTACAAAAATGTCCAACTTATTTGAAAATAGGTGTGCACAATGGTTTAAATAATATGACAATTGTCAATGATTGGTAGACGTCATAGCTTCTCTCCCTCATCATTCTGATTATGAAAGCAATATGAAATCCTTGCATTTGAACTTTGTGAAGCGCCTTGCTCGATCAATGAGTTCTCATCTCAAAGAAATTGCAATTCAAAAGGAGAAGGAAAACAATTTTCCACCAACAACATCCTTACATTCACAGTAGGATTCGAATCCACATCCTTGTGAGATGTGAGATGAATCCTTAGCAACTGGATTCGAATAGATGTCATAGCTTCTCTACCTCATAATGATGATTATGGAAGCAATCTGACATCCATTTTTCACCAATAGCATCCTCATTTGGCAGCAGGATTCAAACCCACATCCTTGTAGGATGTGAGCTGAATCTTTATACCAACAGGATCAACCTTTGTTGGCCTCTCATTACCGGCCACTAGCTTTTAAATGCCATCACAGTAAAACCTACAAATTCAATTAAAAAGAGAAAATTCTGATCAAAATAAAACAAAATTTAAAAACAACAATAGCATTAAACTTAAAATATAATGTATGTTAATTGAATAATTACTACCTTCTCTAAAAATAAGATAAAATGATGCATCTTTTTATCTTGACGATTTTACACACATTTAATCAAGCAAATCACAGTCGTTGGACATTTACTTTGGAGACTGCCATACCGATCAACAAAGCAAAGCATAATAGAGAAGGCGTAGAAATAGAAGACAACATTAACGATTTCCATTTGTTGATCAAATCTGTAATAAAGTCCATGGATGGATTTTGTTGCCTCGATAGTAGATCTACGGAAAACAAAATAATACAAGATTAAATAGGAGATAATGAGGCAACAAAAATGGATGCAATTACAAAACAAGTTGAGTGGCTTCTGTTTAGTCATAAATATTATTGATCTGAGTAGGAGGGAGAGGGAGAGGGGGAGACAGAGGGAGGGAAGGAGAGAGGGAGCGAGAGAGAGAGAAGCTTACAATTTCGCAGAAGCGCCGCAACTCGCAGATTCTTACTGACATTGGGAAAGTGATGAACACAGATACTCACATATTTATAGTTAGCCCGAGGAGGATTTAAAATTAGGTTAAGTTTTCATGTGATATAAATTTATGATATTATAAATCAAAACATATTATGTACTAAAAAAATCAAAAAATATTTATACTTTTAGACCAATAAGATATAAAAAAATATTTGATAAAATCCTCCTGAAAATTTCACATAAATAAAATATTAAAATATTTACTAATTATTAAAAATTGAAACACGTATATTCGTATAATATAATGATATTATTTAAATTTTATTGAATAATAGGGTTTGGTTATTATAATTTTCCAATGATCAATATTAATTAAAAATTCCATAGTCAAATATTGAAGTTAAATTAAAATGTATTGTTTGAGTATGAATGATATGTTTGGCTGGGAGAAGAAATGAAGAAGAGGAAAAAAAATGAGAGAATATGTAGAGACGGAAATGAGTAAAATTTCAGTCTCTACATTTCAGTAAGAGAGAATGTGTAGAGACTAGAAATAGAAATATGAATCAAGAAAGAATCTTACCAGAAAAAATCTACACCCATAGAATTTCCTCCCATAATTTGGCCCACATACTCACTGTGCGAACGAGAGATTTCACCCCCACATTAACAATTTGGATCTGAGTTAGAGCTGTGAGATTGGGAGTTGAAGCTGTGAGAATGAGAACGGGATGCACTGATGTGAAATAATGTCATTGCTGCTGTGAGATTTGAAGCTTTTTTTATGGAATAAGAGGTTTAGTGTTTGAGTTGAGAAGAAATGGGGAAGAAGAGATCTAATGACTAGATTATTTATTTATTTAAAGAGAAATCCAGGTTAGATATGTTTTTGTCACGTCAAACTCATAGGGTCGGAATGTACAAAAAATAATTATGTGTAACGAACTTGAAACATAGAGAACCAAACTTAAAGAAGCAAAGTGAAACTTATGGTGTGCACATGACCCTATTACTATTTGACCCTGTTAAAATAACTTAATTAAGGACAAAAATTACATTTTAGCCTTGAATTAATTTATCATTTTAAAATGATAAAAATAGTAAAAGATGTGAGACAAAGCCCATGACCCTGTTAGAAACAAAACAGTAAATTGAAAGACAAAATATCCAAACAAAGGGAAACAAAATAGTAAATTAAAATGCTTTGCTTGGGTAATAAGAAAAAAGAATTTTAAAAATTTGTGCTACATGCATATTGCGCACTATGTTGACATTATATATAGAGATCATATTGTCAATATTTCATAGAGAAATAAAGAGTACATATACCAACAATCTTTAAGGCTAAAGTAACAACAAAATATGGAACATCGGTATATTAATTCCCACCACCTTGCTATAATAATTTTTTTCTTGATTCCACCATTAGTGAAAACAAAAATAAATGTATATATTACTTTCTAGTTTTGCTTAGATTGACACAACTCACACAAGTAAAATATCGACTATAAGATTGTAGGGTTACAAATGTCCAACTTATGGTATGCACAATAGTTTAATTAATATGTGTTGTCAAAAAAAATAGTTTAATTAATATGACAACTGTCAACGACTGATGGGTGTCGTAGCTACTCTCCCTCACATGTTGATTGTGAAGCAGTATGAAATCCTTGCGTTTGAAATTTGTGGGCCGCCTTGCTCCAAAAGAAACCGCAATTCAGAAAGAGAAGGACAACAATTTTCCACCAATACCATCCTCGTATTGGCAGCGGGATTCGAACCCACATCTTTGTGGGATGTGAACTGAATCCTTACCAACTAGATAACCTTTATTGACCTTTCCCTTTCAATTTATATTGCAGAAGGAAAGAGGCAAACCTAAGATCAGAAATTGTTTGAAAACAGTGAGTCTTTTTTAACATTTATGTAACACCAGATACAAATGGATAATCTAATACTTCTATAGAATATTCAAATTCATTCGATAGTGTTGTTCTTGATGAAAAGGAAGAAAGTAAAACATCACCTTCAATTCAAATATCTGAACTGCATGATCGTCAAAGATGGAAAAGGGGTGGGCTCATTCCACGTTATTGACCAAGAATCACTAATCAAGAAATACAACAAATTAATGAGGTAGCATTACACATGAAGAGATAGCTCATAAAGGTCAACACTAGAAAATTGTGTTTCTATCACTTGCATAACATGATCATGTTCTTCAGTGTTTTTTTCATATATAGGCACCAATTGATCATTGACAACCCTTTGAATCGAAAGAATAAACGCCAACAAACACCTACACATTCTTTCCAAATATTTCCTCTAGTCCAATTTATAAGATTTTTTTGCAGTTTTAGGTTAATTGAAGTATTGATGAATATTATAGTCTATATAATATAGATTAGATGCGTCAGTTATACAATGAACCTAAAACAACAAATTTTTCTTATAAGGACTAGAAGAAGTAGTTCACGAAACAATTATTTCCAAGTGATCAAAACCATTTTCAATAGGATATACCAATGTTTCTTTTATAGATAACTATCCAATTATATTAGAAAACATTGATAGTTATGGATAAAAGTGGTAAAAGATATCTCTATTGTTTGATTTAATAAGTGTAGATAATTCAGCCTCACAAAGAGCAACATATAAATTTGTAAAAAAATCAAGAGCAAAATATAAGCAATCCCAATATCTATATGAAAGAATATCTAATTAATACATTGAATAAATTAAAATCCTACAAAAATCTATATAAAACATCTTGTCAAAAAAAGATATACAACATTACCGGCCACTAGCTTTATAATGTCATCACGGTAAAACCTACAAATTCAATAAAAAAGAGATAATTCTAATCAAAATCAAACAAAATTTTAAAACAACTATAGAATTAAACTTAAAAGAGAATGTATGTTAATTTAATAATTACTACGTACCTTCTCCGAAAGTAAGATAAAATGATACTTTTTTTTATCCCGACGGTTTTACGCACATTTAATCAAGAAAATCACAGTCGTTGGACATTTACTTTGGACACTGCCATAACGATCAACAATGCAAAACAAAATAGAGAATGCGTAGAAATAGAACATAACATTAACGATTTCCATTTGTTGATCAGATCTGTAACATAGTCCATGGATGGGTTTTGTTGCCTCGATCGTAGATCTACTGAAAACAAAATAATACAAGATTAAATAGGAGATAATGGGGCAACAAAAAATGGATTCAATCACAAACAAGTTGAGTGACTTAGGATTAGTCATATATATTATTGATCTGAGTAGGAGGGAGGGAGAGAGAGAGAACCTTATAGTTTCGCAAAAGCGCCGCAGGCCGCCGATTCTTATTGACATTGGGAAAGTGATGAACACAACATATTTATAAGAAGGTAACCCTAGGAGGGTTCAAAATTAGGTTAAATTTTCATGTGATATAAATTTACGATATTATAAATCAAAAAGTATTATGTACCAAAAAAAATCAAAAAAATATTTATACTTATAGACAATATGATCAAAAAAAAATATTAAAACATTTACTATAATATTAAAAAAAAACAAATATAATACCATGTACACATATATTTGTGTAATATATTGATATTATTTAAATCTTAATAATTAATTATATTTTTTATTATCATTTTTCAATGATGAATATTAGCTAAAAATTTCAATTTCTAGTATTTAAATTAAATTAAAATATATTATTGGTGAGCGGTCAAAGTATGAATGGTTGTTTGGATGGGAGAATAAGTGAAGAAAAGAAAAAAGTGAGAGAGTATGTAGATATTGAAATGACTATGAAATTGTTACCTCAAAATTCCGACAAGGGCATTAAATTAAGCTTTAAATGGTATTGACTGCACATTTAATAGTATTCTGCGCCACGCGTCAATGTTCAAGTCAATGTACCATAAATTCGACAGTAAAGTTGTACAAGTGCTGACAACGCAAGCAAACTTCGACAAACTTGGTTCTTCAAGCTACGAAACAATGTCAGAAACCTTCGACAGGAGAGGGCCCAAATTGTTCGACAAAGCTGGGTCCAATACTTCGCCAGATCCTTCGACAACAAGCCGGTCGAAGCGCAAGGAGCAGCAGTTAGTGGGCGGTTATCTCCCTGGTTTTTAGGAAGTAGTTATCGTGCTTGCCCACGATTGTATCTGAGAGTATAAATACTCCCTTGTAATAGGAAAACAGGGTCACCACATTTTACAAAAACGCTGAGAAACTCAACTTCCAAGTCAAAGCGAAACAAGAGTGAATCAGATCATATTGTACGTGTCGGTGGACCACCTTCTTCTTTCTATCATTTTAATGCAATTTTTACTTGTTTTTACGTTTGTTGCATTTCTCGCTTTTGTTCTGCTTTCAAACTATCTCTTCCTACTATTTTCTGTTCTTACGCACGCTAAAAGACACAAAACTTAAAGGCAATTGTCAAAGAGATTTTCTAGTTTGATCTCACAGTCTTAATATTGAAAACTAGTGATTGTTTGCTAAAAACACCAAAGAAACAAATTGCACGCCGGTGGGACCTTTGCCGCTTATTTTGTGTCGCTTTACGTTAAGTGTATAAACTTGTATGCACTTGAGGAGTGGTAGGATCGTACGCACCAATTCTAACAACGCCTCTAGTTCCAGCCCAGTGATATCACAAGTGCAAGGAACAACGGTAGATTCTGCCAATGTCAGCGGTGGAAATGTTGCGGGACTACTACGCCCCAGCGACATCAATAACCGCTCCCACGATATCAATGACCAATGTTGGTTCGACATCGTCCCATGGCCTTGCCACAAAGTATGGGACTTCCTTCTAGTCCTTATGTGGCAACAGGAATAGTTTGGAAACACGTTTCCAAAATATGAGTCTACCACCATACCTTTTGGGGTATATGGCATGCCTACTTTGGAATGCCACATGTCTCGACCTTTTCTCCTTCACACGCCTCTTTCCGAGGCGTGCTTGGTCGAAATCCTACCGCATTAACCAATGCGTCCTTGTTGGCGTTAAGACAACAAGTGGACGAAAGCAATCATGATATGGTTAATATGCCGACTCAACAAATTGGTACCGCGTGTTCAATCCTTTGATTCGTAACACAAATACCGCTTATCGATGTTAGCGACCAAATGGGTAGGATTGCGAGATTTCTTTGGGCTCTCACGGAAACAATAGGCGATTACCAAATTGGAAACAACATGCCTAACACCCCACGAGAGATCGGTATTGTCGGGCCCAAAGCGGTTATGGGCGAACAACAAATGGGAAATCACATCCCCGAAGTAGTCATGGTGAATCGAAACCAAAACGCCGATGAAGAAGTTGTTCGACAAGTGCAACGAAATAACGCTTGTGCTCAAGACAACATAGCCACTTTGGTCGAAACCATAATGGCGCAAAATGGCCTTAACATAGGTTTACACAGCCTAATTTCATATCACCATTGTGTGAATACGTGTTACGCATGCAATTGCCAAGAGGTTGGAAAATCCCTAAATTTACTAAGTTTGGGGTGATACCAATGAGTCCACCGTCGAACACATTGCCCGCTACATGACCGAGGCGGGGACATAGCCCAAAATGAGAATTTGAAGATGAAATATTTTCCAAATTCTCTAACTAAGAATGCCTTTACGTGGTTTACCACTCTACTCCCTGGTTCCATGTACACACAGGGGCAATTAGAAAAGGCTTTTCATGAGCAATTCTACATGGGCCATCGAAGATTAGCCTTAAAGAATTGGCCGTGTTCGACGTAAAGTACCTGAGGCTATTGATGATTATTTGAATAGATTTAGGCTACTGAAGGCAAGGTGTTTTACACAAGTGCCTGAACATGAGCTTGTCGAAATGGTCGCAGTGGCCTTGACTATTCAATTCGAAAGAAATTGGATACGTTTCATTTGAGAGACATGGCCCAACTAGCCGATAGAGTTCGACAAGTCGAAAGGCTTAAAGAAGAGAAGGCTAGAGTGAATAAGTACAATAAAAAAGAAAACTCAGTGGGTTTTCACAAAAAAGAAAAGATAGCCTATGTAGATGAACAGTTCGACTTTGCATTTAGTGATGTCGAATCGGAGGAAATAGACGTGGCTGAACTTAAGCCTGGTCCTCCCCATGCTTGCAAATTATTAAGGCCTGCAAATGGGAATAATCCTGTAGAGCCTAAGAATGATAGATTTGTGCCTAAAACGTACACTTTTGATGTTACTAAATGTGACGAGATTTTCGATTTGCTAGTGACTGATGGCCAAATAATAGTGCCAAATGGCCTGAAAGTTCCTCCTCTCGAGCAGAGGAAGAAAAAGGGTTATTGTAAGTTTCATAATTTTTTGGGACATACAACTGACCGTTGTGTACTTTTCAGGGACATGGTTCAGAAAGCGATCGAAGAAGGAAGGCTCAAATTTGGAGATAAAAAGAATAAAGCACCGATGCAAATTGATGCTGACCCACTCCATCAAGTGGAGGCGATGTATGCGGAACCAATTGAGATGAGTATCAATATGGTAGACGCAAAAATGGTGGATTCTCCAAAGTCTACCAAACCTCCTGCTGAAAAAATCAAAAGTGTCGTGCAAAAGAGTAATGTTGTGCAACACGTTACTCAGGAAGAATATGAGGAGAAGGTACAGTCTGTGTACCCCAAGGCTGAGGAAGACTTGATAGACTTCCTAAACCGGTGCAAATTGAGCTCTGAGGTCATGTTATGTCCAAGGTGCAAAGATCTTTGTGTTTGATAGAGAAGCGGCTAAAAGTGTCGAATCTTCAGAAGTTCGACAACCCCTAAAAAGGAAATGGCCGATAAGAGGCCAAATTTCACTTTCAAAAGAGGGACCTTCCTTACAAGGTAAAGAATTCGAGCAAAGCTTCGAAAAGCAAGCCGCAGCTTTCTTTGGTAAAGGTGTAGCCAAGAAGGAGTTTGTGCTATCTCGCCGCTGCCCGACCATTTTTTCCAAGAGCAGATCCATCCAATGAGAAGTGGATACATGCCGGATGCAGATACACTATAAGAGTCTTTGCTTTCAACAGTGGAAACTGGCCAAACCAATCACGTGTGAGGCCGCTAAATATAATTATAAAAACAATTATAAAGGGAAGAATCCCATGACGAAGACCCAGTGGCGTCGTTACAGTAGCTTTCGAAAAGAAGGCAACACTAGTTGCTAACGAGCAACGCCAAAAACGGTTAAGGCGTGACTCCTAAAACCGTGGGGGAACACAAAGATAAGTATAGGTGCCGCCAATCAAGTGAGGGTTGGAAATAAGGCTAAAGGAAATCTATTGTGATAGAGGAACCAAGAAGGCTGCTATGGAGAGGATTTTTCCTCCATTAACATCTTTAAAGAAGAAAAGTGCTTCATTCGACATGGATGAAGATGTTACTTCGATTTCGACGACTCGAGGCTAGCTTCGACGCCATCCGCAACGTGGTGTCCATTCTCGCCGAGTGAGTATGATGTCATTATACCCCAAACGACGTCGAAGAAGACTTCATTGGGGATATGGCTAACCACAAGCCGGTATGCTACTATGTCATGAACAATGGCCGCAGCGTAGAAGAACAGATGGCCACTTTCGAGAGGCCGACGAGGGCATGCAACACCATCCAAGCCCTCAGACGCCCAAGCCAAAGTTAATGGCGTAGGTATTAATAAGATAATCGGGTCGATGGAGGAGCTCGCTGTTAACTTAATGCCTCGTGCCATGTCAAGACAATAGGGTCGTTTGATACAGACCTTAGACCTCATAATATTATGCTAACCAATTATGAGGGAAATCGCCGGCCGTTGGGGTCAGTCGAAGTGGAAGTGGTGGTAGGAACTGCCGGAAGAACCACCACGCTCTTTGTCATAGCTTCAAAAGCAAGCTACAATCTACTCCTTGGGAGAGAGTGGATACATGGCGTAGAGCCGTCCCCTCAAGCCTACACCGAAATTGGTAATGTGGAGGATGATGGTCCGTGGAATACGTCGAAGCACTCAAAGTTATTTCCTTCACGACGTGAATAATGTCACCAGGAGAATTTTGAGAAGCAAATGGCGAATATTGCGCCATGTTCATCTTCTAGCCAAGCATATATCTCTTCGAGATAATGTGCTTTCCTCCATTCACCTATACCCAACACATGGTTTTGTGTGGGAAAGAGAGGAAATAGAAGGTGCAAATGTCTATCCCGATGGTGTGCTACTCTCCAACAGGATGGGACACCGACTCTTAGAAGGTTTAGATGTCGCATCAAAGTCGCGTGGTGGATAGAATTACGGCTTACATGGCCGAAAATAAAATAAAACGGCTTTGGAAGCCGAGTTAAATCAACAAACAATGGTCATCGAAGCCATAACTTCATCTGAAGAAAATGGTGAAGTCATAAATGACAAACCGGATTGCATTTATGACGACGGACCATTGGGTTTTGAAAAAGACCCCAGAGATTCTACAAAGCGCATGCAAGCTCAAGATCCAAATAAGAGGTGGATTTGGGAAATGGCTTGATCAAAAGGCCAACATATATTAGTGCACATCTTGATGCTTTGCTTCGAACCCAAGTTATTTCACTTCGCAGGAGTTCAAAGATTGCTTTGCTTGGGAGTACAAATAAATGCCCGGTTTGAGTCGAGAAGTGGTGGAATTACAAATACCCATTCGACTGTGGAAGAAACCAAAGAAGCAAACGCGCAAGAAGATTCGCTCCTCGGATATTGGCTAAGATCAAGGAAGAAATAGAAAGGTCGTTCAAAAGCAAATTCATCGAATCGCCAGTACGTTGATTGGTTAGCTAATATAGTTCCAAAGAATGAAGAAAAATGGAAAACTTAGAGTTTGCGTAGACTTTAGGGATTTAAACAATGCAACACCTAAAGATGAATACGCTATGCCCGTAGCAGAAATGTTAATAGATTCGGCAGCGGGGATTTGATTATCTCGGTTTGCTAGATGGCTATTCGTGGTATAATCAAATCTTTATTGCAGAAGAGGATGTGTCGAAAATAACTTTTTCGATGTCCAGGGGCATTAGGTGTTTATGAATGGGTAGTCATGCCCTTTGGTTTAAAAAATGCGGGTGCCACTTATCAAAGGGCAATGAATTCTATGTTTCATGATTTTATTGATGATTTTATGCAAGTATACATAGATGATGTGGTGGTTAAGTCATCCTCAGAAAGTGGTCATTTAGACCATCTTCGACGTTCTTTTGAACGAATGAGGAAATATGGATTGAAAATGAATCCAACCAAATGTGCTTTCTGTGTACGTGCAGGTGAATTCTTGGGTTTTGTAGTACACAAGAAAGGCATAGAGATCAACGAAAATAAGACTAAAGCAATTATGGAAACGAAGGCTCCTTCGACCAAAAAGAACTTCACCACTACTAGGGAAAATCAATTTCCTTGAAGATTCATCTCAAATCTAAGTGGCAAAACACAAGTTTTTTCGCCATTACGAGATTGAAGAAAGAAGATGAATTCAAGTGGGAGCAGTTCACCAAGATGCTTTCGACGCAATCAAGTCTTATTTGGTCAAGCCACCAATTTTATTGCTCGTTATTGGAAACAAATTGCTAAAATTGTATATAGCACTTCGATAACACAATAGGTAGCATGTTAGCGCAAGAGGATGATAGTGGTGTCGAAAGACCCATTTATTACCTTAGTAGGGTTTTGATTGATGCCTAAACTAGGTATAGTCCAATAGAGAAACTGTGCTTTTGCTTGTATTTTTCTTGTACAAAATTGAAGCAATATATAAAATCAATGAGATGTTTATGTTTATTCGCATTTTGATGTTATTAAACATATGTTGTCAAAACCAATGTTGCATAGTCGAATTGGCAAATGGGCTTTAGCTTTGCTAGAGTACAACTTAACTTACCAACCCTCAAATCAATTAAAGGACAAGTGGTTGCTGATTTTATAGTAGACCATTCTCATTGTCGAATGTGAAATACATTCGTTAGACATACGCCCATGGAGATTATACTTCATGGCTCAAGCCATAAAAAGGAGCAGTATTGGAATTTTGATTATCTCGCGAAAAATACTCCAACGAAGTATAAATTTAAAATTCGAGACTCTTGCTCAAATAATGAAGTCAATATGAGGCTTTAATAGTAGGCCTTAAAATTCTACTCGAATTAGGGGCAAGTTATGTCGAAATAAAAGGTGATTCTCAACTGGTGGTCAAACAATTGACAAAAGAATACAAATGTATTAATGAACACCTTATCAAATATTTCGTTATTGCCAATACGTTGCTAAAAAGGTTTACGTTCGTTCACCTAGAACATTTACCACGAATTGAAAATCACGTGGCAAATGAACTGGCACAAATTGCCTCCGGTTACAAAGTATCGAAGCAAAGCCTGGAAGAGTTAATTGAGATAAAAGATAAACTAATCTCAGAAGACTCTCTCTATAATACTCCTTCGACGATATTGTCAACACCAAAAATTGGGGGGGCAATGAATACAAATGAAGTACGCGTCGAAAAACGTCACATTTTTGACGATATTGACTTGGCAGAAATTTTTGCTATTGACAATATGGTTGATGATGATTGGCGAAAACCCATTGTAGAGTATTTGCAAAATCCTACAGGAACACTAATAAAAAGTAAAGTACTGAGCTCTAAGCTATGTGTTAATTGGAAACGAATTGTACAAACAAACTCCTGAAGCGGGTACTAACCAAATGTCTTAGTGAAAATGAGACATATTTGGCGATTCGATACACATAGTGGAGCATGTGGCTCACATCAAGTAGGCCACAAAATGAAATGGTTGTTATTTCGACAAGGAATGTATTGGCCAACTATGCTAAAAGATTGTATAGAATTTGCCAAAGGTTGCCAAGAATGCCAAAAATCTGCCGAATACAACATGTGCCTCGCAAATGAGTTGCATTCTATAGTGAAACCTTGGCCATTCAGGGTTGGGCTTTAGATGTGATTGGAGAAATAAAACCAACCTCGTCGAAAAGGCCACGATACATTCTAGTAGGGATTGATTACTTTACTAAATGGGTAGAGGCAATACCTTTAGCCAATGTAGATCAAGAAGCGATGATAAGGTTTATTCAAAATCATATCATTTATAGATATGGAATTCCGAAAACCATTACTACGCACCAAGGTACTGCTTTCACCGGTCGAAAAATGGTAGATTTCACACAAATTGGTTTCAAGTTATTGACTTCGACACCATATCGCGCACAAGCCAATGGTCAAGTAGAGGTCGCCAATAAAATCATTATTAACTTGATTAAAAGCACGTTGGACGTAAGCCTAGAAGTTGGCACGCTTCTCTTGACCAAGTGTTATGGGCTTGTCGAACTTCACCTAAAGAGTCTATAAACACCACTCCCTACAAAGTTAACATTTGGGCATGATGCGTTGTTACCGTCGAGATTTGTTTACAATCAACAAGGATTCGAAACAATGTGAAATTCCTTTTGATCATTATTGGAATATGATGATTGATGAATTAGTTGATTTAGACGAAGAGAGGTTGTTAGCTTTAGAGAGGCTTATTCGACGAAAAAGAAAGAGTAGCTAAAAGCCTACAATAAAAAGGTTAAGTTAAAAACCTTTGAGGAAGGGGAGTTAGTGTGGAAAGTCCTATTACCTATGGATAAAAAAGATAGAGTTTTAGGCAAATGGTCACCAGGTGGGAAGGCCCATTTCGCGTGTTGCGATGCTTTTCGAATGGCGTTTATGAAGTCGAAGAGTTAGGTGACGAAAATAGGACCTTTAGAATAAATGGCAAGTATTTAAAGCGATACAGGCCAACGTTAACTGAGATAAAGATTGAGCAATTATAAGTAAACGAAAGTTGTTCGTAAATGGCAATGTATAAAGAAATTGTTAAAGTTACACAGCCATTTTTAGAATGCTAAACTATTACAGTCTCAGAAGTTCGACAAGGTAGCCTTATGCCTCTCCATAATGCTAACACTTAGAGAAATAGAGGTGTCGAGAAGGTACAGCTCTTTGTCGAGGTCGGCGAGAATAGCTTGATGCTTGTCAATCTTCTCCAAGTGCTCTATAGCTGCCAATGCTTTGGTGGTTTTGGTGGACGAAGAAGCGAAGACTCATGCGTTCGACGATCGAGCCCTTCGATGCTCTGCGTTTGGCGATTTAAGTTGGAGTGTCTTTATCTCCTCGTCAATGCGCGCAATCTACGCATCCCATTCAACGATTGCTTTCTCATCATTAGTCGCTGGGTTTCAAGAGCCTCGATGTCGCCTTGATCGGCCTTAAGAGAGGCGAGTTCTACCTCACGTGAGTTGAGTCTCTTGAACTCTTGCGTTTGGAGGTGGTCGACCGTTGGTTGATTAAAAGAGAAAGTTGCTCAAAAATGGGGCCAAATTCCATGAAGAACGAAAGGACGCTTTTGGGAGGATCTAATTTGGTGATCTTGTGAATGAGGATTTTACCTCAAGATACACGATGGGTCATTCTCAATGGTCGCCACCAAGTCCCTTTCTAACACCTTCGTCTTCACCGTGAAGCGGAAGCTTTCGACCGCCTCTTGGTTGATAGAACTTAGAGAGTTGTTCGAGGAACCGCAAATCAAACGGCTCGACGAGCTCTTGAGACTCAACATGATCTTCAAGGCCGCCAAGGGATTCGTCTTCTTTAGCTCGGCCAACTCTTGATCGCTAACAGCGCTGTTGGATGACTCTTTGGCAGAAACACTTTGATCTGCAGGCTCCCCCACTCTAGGTGCCTCTTGTTCTTGATCGACCATATTCTCTTCAGGTATTTCGACAGAGATACCCACTACTTCTGGCCCTTCAGTTGTTGGAATGTTAAGTTCTGGAACTTGAGCAGTTTCTCCAACAACAGCCTCCGGTTCGACTCTACCAAAGAGCTTGGAATAGCCTCCTCCATAGCAGGAGCATTCTCTTCGACGACCGCCTCTTGTTCGACATTTCCAGTACTTGGAGCAAACTCCTCGAAAACAGGGATTTCAGGGTTATCCAACGCTTGGAAAATTTCTTCAGCAGCTACACCCGGAGGAGATGAAGGAAAAGGGAGCACGGGGACTAACAACTCTAGATCAGCAGCCTCAACCATAGACTGAACTTCAGGTTTGTCTACGAGCAGTCCTCCCACCTATGCACAGCGAGGTATATCAGTTAAGTTAAGGATTGGAAAGGTGAGACTGAGTAAATCTAAACTAATGTCGAAAGGGGGTTTACCTCTTGTACCTTAAGCCTCTTGATTGGAGGAGAAGAAGGTGGTTCAGGAGCCTCATCAATAATGATGCCTTGAGCTGCCCTTTGAATCTCAGGAAGGTTTCTCTTCTTCGACCTCTGAGTGAGGGGGATGTTATCATCACTTTCAGTGTCCTGCAAAAAAGAATTTGGGTTATGACGAGAAAGTGAATGACAAAGGGAAGAGAAATTTCGACGGATTAACAAGGCAAAGAGTACAAGACTTCATCATCGTGAAGGACCATTTTCTTTTTAGCTTTGGTCCACTGAGGATTTTGCCTGGTTGTTTTCTAGAAAGAAGGTTTTCGACATAAGTAAAAGTCGTAATCAAAATAACTCGCTTAATAAATGGCAACATACCTTCTTTAGGACAATGTCCGGAGTAGATCTCGCGACCACTTGCTTTTCTTGGTTCTTTGGAGGAGATTTTGTCGTGGTAGCCTTGCTTACTTTGGTCTTCACTTGGTGCAGTTGACTGACGTCGAAAACATTGATAAGCAAACGAAATAAAACTAAGTTACTGAGATGTTTAAGACTCGTAAAGATTTGGGTATCGCTAAGTAAATACAGGTTGTTTGAAGGAAGCGCCGCCACCAATTTCTTCATAATATTTTCTCGCAAAGGTGTCACTAGCCTCTCCAAAGAAGAAGCGGTGGTGTAATGTCACCCCACCATTCATGAAATTTCTTGGTGCATGAGAATCGGGTTGAATTTGAGAGGTTCAAGTTCAAGGCCCTATAGTGGAATTTCTTGAAGGCTTGTTTGTAGTCGCCATCGCTTCGATTCGAAAATTCGCGCCTATGAAAACACACTTGGCGCAGCAGTCGAATCTGACAAAGGCCAAACCGTCTCGCGAATAACTTGGGAAGTATTTCTTAATTCCGGCTATTTTTAGTTTTGCAGTGGGTAAGTCCGCAGAAAGAATAGCGGGGAGAGAGGTAGGTTTGCGGATTGGGTAATCTCCTCGACTTTGTTCGACGAGAAGAAGAAGGAAATGGTTGCACAAAACCAAGTTGGACCGAAAGGCCTTTGCACAAAGGGAGCCATAGAGTCTACTGAAACTTGTGCACTTCAGAACATGTCGAAGTGAATTTCAAAGACTCTTACTCGAGGAATATTTATCCGCTTGGTTTCAACCGAGCTAGTCGAATCCCTTCATCCTCCTAGACTTTAAGGTTGGTTGAGCGCACTTAGGGATATACGCACTCTAGTCGAGACTCAAAAGTGGCTAGCGACCACAATTGCAATAGCCACAATGGGCCGAGAGGCCAAGAACTTGTTGGTGGGTTCGCCCTCTTTCGCCTAGAACAAAGATTATCAAGCTCCCGATAGAGAGAACCCAACAACAGTTTTGGCGAGACTAATGTTTTCTTTCTCGTGGAGTTGGGTCGCCATGGAATATAGGTTTTAGAAACCCGGAGTGAACGGGCACAGAAAAACAAAAAGTGGATAACCAAAGGGTTAAGAAGGCTACGTGTTCTTTAGCGGACAACGTGTCGTGTGTCACGTCACGATTGTGTTCTCGTGATGTAAGGAGCAAAAGTGGCATTGTTGAAAGTGAACGGGTATTCATAATCGTGGATTAGCGGGGTCAAAAGTCTCACCTAGGGGTTTCGCACTGTGATGGCAAAGAACGCCTAGTAAAGTGGGAGTCGCATGCCACATCTCAAGTGGAGGCTATGAGTGGCACGAGCCCCGAATCGCATAGCGCAATGCCAATATCAAGGTGTGTCATGCACTTAGGCCCATACCTGAACAACGGATAAGGTCAAAAATACCTTGTTTTTTCCGGATGTCGGCCTTTTTAGCCTCTACCTTGTCGAGCCAATCTATGTAAATCTGTTGGTCGAGCCTAGGAGCGCACCTAAAAACCCCGGAAGGACTATTCGTAAATTCCAAATGAAAAGGGGTCTTAGTGAAAATTCGGGTCAAGCGCAGTATGACTGGGGAAAATTTCGAAACTTCGTGTTTTCTAACAGATATCGTGTAGAGGACCTAGATATGCATGAGTATAAACCCTAGTAGAGGAATCAATACACGGGTTTGCCATTGAACCGCTTCGATCGTCGTGAATGTCGCTCATCAACGGCCATCAAGGTTTTTAGGTCTGTTGGGTTCGCTGTTCTTCGTTGAACATTCAAAGCAGCAGATGAGGAAGCCATGAGAGATAAAAAGCAAATGCGAGACGAAATTCAAGCGTAGATTGAAGGAAAGGAATGAAAGTTTGAAACTTTAGTGATTTTGGGGATTTTTGCAAAACGCAGAATGAAGAATGCGAGAGAGGCTTCACAAGAGTTCAAACCGAGTAAAAAGGAATATGAAGGGTTGTAGCCGCTTTATATATGTTGGGAAGCTACGCTTATTGCACGTTCGCCATAACTCGCACGCTCACGACGTTTGAAAGACGCGTGATGGCCCACCAACTATGCAACGTGTGCCAATAAGACGGTTCGCTTTACCTGCGCAAGTAATGATGGTTGTCTTTTCGACCACCGGTGAAATGCAAAAGCGGTAGAAATGACCATTGCACAAGATTCAAAAATGCCTTTTCTTCCTCCATTCCTTATTCCGCGAAAAAACATTTTTGGGGGCAATCTGTTACCTCAAAATTCGACAAGGGCATTAAATTAAGCTTTAAATGGTATTGATCGCACATTTAATAGTATTCTCGTGGGCCACAGTCAATGTTCAAGTCAATGTACCATAAATTCGACAAAAGAAGTTGTACAAGTCTTCGACAACGCAAGCAAACTTCGACGCACTTGGTTCTTCAAGCTACGAAAACAATGTCGAAAACCTTCGGCGGGAGAGGCCCAAATTGTTCGACAAAGTGGGGTCCAATACTTCGCGAATCCTTCGACAACAAGCCGGGCCAAGCGCAAGGAGCAAAGCAGCGATTAGTGGGCGGTTATCTCCCGGTTTTTAGGAAGTAGTTATCGTGCTTGCCCACGATCAGATCCGAGAGTATAAATACTCCTTGTAATAGGAAAACAGAGGTCACCACATTTTACAAAAACGCTGAGAAACTCAACTTCCAAGTCAAAGCGAAACAAGAGTGAATCAGATCATATTGTACGTGTCAGTGGACCACCTTCTTCTTTCTATCATTTTAATGCAATTTTTACTTGTTTTTACGCTTGTTGCATTTCTCGCTTTTTTCTCTCGCTTTCAAACTATCTCTTCCTACTATTTTCTGCTTCTTACGCACGCTAAAAGACACAAAACTTAAAGGCAATTGTCAAAGAGATTTTCTAGTTTGATCTCACAGTCTTAATATTGAAAACTAGTGATTGTTTGCTAAAAACACCAGCAAACAGAAATATATTAGTTTTTTTTGAAAGGCTAAATATATTAATCAACACGGGCTGTACAAAGAGTTCGGTTTGAGATACAATGTGTATTCCAAACCGAACAAAACAAGGACCCTCATTAAAACCTCCAATGGCCAAAATCCATTGAGAAAAATAGTAGAGTTGGAGTATTGTTTTTATTTATTTATGGGAAACAACTTTATTCAGTAGCTAAAACCGATGTCGGTAAACCTAGGGAGTGGGTTGAGTGGTTGAGACTCATCCTCCCTTAACCAAGTGTTGAGGGTTCGACAATCGCTTTGGGTATGGAGCAACTTTAAATTCTTGGGCCAGCTGTCCCACCTTTCGAGGTGCCTCCAATGCAGCGAGGGGATTAGTCGCTGCGTTCGGCGGTGGATTCCCTGGTCTCGACAAAAAAAACCCGACATCGGTACAAATAAAATGAACAAAACAAACTGTGTTGAGGGTACCACTTTTTTTTTGGTTACCATGTTTTTGGCGCAGTTTCCACCGGCTTTGTCGATGATTAATCTACGTCGGGAAACCTAGTTGGCCACGAGTACCGGCTTTGCCGGCCCGTGTGGTTTTCCCCTCCCAATAGAGTTTCTGCCACACCCAAGATTCGAACCTCAAACTTTGGGGTGAGATACAAGTCCAGTTACCACTTGAACCAACGACAAGGTACTCCATATCCACATATTTAAAGGGAATACGATCTAAAACTAAATTAATTAAGTATTTGTCAACACCACACACAAGGTTTTAGAAACCAATAAAACATAAGTAGGAATGACGATGGACACCTTCTCAGCAAGGTACTATAATACACACACATGCATGAGCAATAATGATAGCGCATCATATATTTAGAACTAAAATGACTCTTTAAGTTTATCCTTGTTTAAATATCTATAAGAGTAAATACCCAAATTAGTCCCTGGTAATTTCTTCGCGAGACAAATTGGTTCCTGAAATTTTTTTTGGGACACATTTGTCTCTAACATTTTCAAAACAGGACATGTTAGTCCCTCCGCCCCTTCAATCATTGACAACTCATCTAACGTCTCTTACATGACACGTTAAATGCTACGTAAGACATTATTTTGGGCAAAATAGGTCCCTCACTTTACAAATTGATTTTTTTTAAAAAGGGACAAATCAGTTTTCCTATACGTTTTGGGACAAATTAGCCCCTAATTGTCTTCAACCTCAAATATCTGATTTCTCAAATCAGAAACCATTTTTCACTCAGAGAGAGAGAGAGAGAGAGAGAGAGAGAGAGAGAGAGAGAGAGAGAGAGAGAGAGAGAGAGAGAGAGAGAGAGAGAGCATAAGGTAGGTCATTTTTCACTATTTTTCATTCTGATTCATGATTTGTCTCGTTTTGAAAGTGTCGGAGACTAATGTGTCTAAAAATATAGTCAGCGACCAATTTGTCCCGTTAAGAAATTCTGAGAGACCAATTTGGGTCTTTCCTCCCTCTATCTATGATTTCAAAATCCAAATTCAAGAGAAACAAACTCTTTAAACAAACAACCGAACCTTGGTGATGTGAGAGTGGATCGATCCCTGAAGCTCTGAGAACTCGAACAGAACAAAAACCTGCGGCTACGACCATGTACTCCCTCCAAAACTCTCTCCTTTCAATTCACAATCCAAACGAACATTTCAAAACCCAGCAACAAGAGTAATAATAACATTCACCACTGAAAAAACAAAAACAAAAACAAAAAACAGAACCTTTTCTCAGTTCCAATGTTCCAAGCCATACACCAAAGCATTTCTCAATGTCTGAACTCAACAACCGCCACTCTCTTCCACGTTCGACAAGCCCATGCCCACTTCTTCAAATTCGATCTTTTTGGCGATACCCATCTCACCGCAAAGCTTCTTTCTCTTTATGCCGACAACCTTGGATTCTCCAAACTCAACCTCGTACTCTCTTCTATCCCTCATCCTACCCTCTTCTCTTTTTCTGCTATAATCAATACTTTTGCTAGGTCCCGTCACTTTCACCATGTTCTTGGTGCTTTCTCTCAAATGGGGTATCGTGGTATTGTCCCTGATGGGTATCTTCTTCCTAGTGCTATTAAGGCTTGTGCTGCTTTGCAGGCATTGAAACCTGGGAAACAGGTTCATGGATTTGCTTTTGTTTCTGGTTATGTTTCTGATTCTATTTTGACTTCTTCTTTGGTTCATATGTATTTAAAATGTAACCAAATTGAGGATGCACAGAAACTGTTTGATGGAATGTCTGAAAGGGATGTTATTGTTTGGAGTGCCATGATTGCTGGTTATTCGCGTCAAGGGCTTGTTGATAAGGCGAAAGAGATGTTTTCTGATATGCAAAATGAGGGTGTCGAACCGAATTTGGTTTCGTGGAATGGTATGATTGCTGGGTTTAGTAATACGGGGTCTCATGATGAGGCGTTGATGTTGTTTAGAATGATGCTAGTGGAAGGGTTTTTGCCTGAAGGGTCTACTGTTTCTTGTATTCTACCTGCTATTGGGAACATGGAGGATGTGGTGGTTGGTGCTCAAGTTCATGGGTATGTGATCAAGCAGGGGTTGGAATCTGATAAGTTTGTTGTTAGTTCCCTTATTGACATGTATGGAAGATGTGGACGTGCAACGGAGATGTCTCGGGTATTCGATGAAGTTGATCAAATGGAAATAGGTTCTTTGAATGCCTTTCTTACTGGTTTGTCCCGTAATGGTCTAGTTGACACTGCATTGGAGGTTTTCAAGAGGTTTAAAGATCAAGAAATCGAGTTAAATGTTGTGACATGGACGTCGATAATAGCCAGTTGCTCGCAGAATGGGAAAGACATGGAAGCCTTGGAGCTTTTTAGAGATATGCAGGCTGATGGGGTGGAGCCTAATGCTGTAACAATCCCAAGCTTGATCCCTGCTTGTGGAAATATTTCAGCATTAACGCATGGCAAGGCAATCCATTGCTTTTCTCTGAGGAAGGGAATTTTCGATGATGTTTATGTAGGTAGCGCATTAATAGATATGTATGCCAAGTGCGGAAGAATCCAGTTATCGCGACATTGTTTTGATAAAATGCCAGCACCAAATTTGGTTTGTTGGAATGCAATTATGAGTGGATATGCAATGCATGGAAAGGCTAAGGAAACTATTGAGATGTTTGATATGATGGTGCAGAGAGGCCAGAAACCTAACTCAATTAGTTTCATATGTGTGTTATACGCGTGCACCCAAAATGGCTTAACCGAAGAGGGATGGAAATTTTTTAACAGCATGTCTAAAGAGCATGGCATTGAACCTCAAATGGAACATTACGCTTGCATGGTGACACTTCTCAGTCGTGTAGGAAAACTCGAAGAAGCTTATTCTATCATCAAGGAAATGTCATTTGAACCTGATGCTTGTGTATGGGGAGCCTTGCTAAGTTCATGCAGAGTTCACCATAATTTGAGTTTAGGGGAGATTGCTGCGGAGAAGCTTTTCGTGTTAGAACCCGACAACCCCGGGAACTACATTCTTCTGTCGAATATCTATGCTTCGAAGGGTATGTGGGATGACGTGAATAGAATACGTGATGCAATGAACAGTAAGGGATTGAGAAAAAACCCTGGCTGTAGTTGGATTGAGCTTGGACACAGGGTTCACACGCTTCTTTCTGGTGATAAATCTCATCCACAAATGAAAGAGATTTCGGAGAAGTTGGAAAAATTGAGTACTGAGATGAAGAAATCTGGTTACCTCCCTATGACTAATTTTGTTCTGCAAGATGTGGAAGAACAAGATAAGGAGCAGATATTGTGTGGGCATAGTGAGAAGTTAGCAGTAGTATTAGGATTACTCAACACAAGTCCAGGGCAACCTCTTCAAGTGATTAAGAATCTGAGAATTTGTGATGACTGTCATGCTGTAATAAAAGTTATAAGCAAATTGGAAGAAAGAGAAATTTTCGTACGAGACACAAATCGTTTTCACCATTTCAAAGATGGTGTTTGCTCTTGTGGAGATTTCTGGTAAATTTCACATTGGTTGTCTGGGAATTATTTTCAAGGAGAATAAATTCTCTGCCATGGATCCTTTCAGTGGATAGGATTACAGATTCATTAATCAAGATTTTTTTTGTTAATAATTGTTAGATGCTGTGGAGTTAATCATTGAGAACAATTGATCAGCATGGTTGACGAACCAAAAGATGAGAAAGAATTCCAACAAAACTGAATATTGATATGCCGTATAACAGATTAGTTAGGATGTTTTTCCGAAAATGAATTCATAGCCAGAGCACCATGTCCATGTTAGTGGTAGATGTCCGGCTTAAGATCGGTTCCAACATTCAAATACTACTCTGGTCTTTATTGTAAGAAAAGTTTATAGTTTTAAGTTCATTGAATAATTGATGTATCTAACTAGTTTTATCGACCAAATATATATTAGTTATTCAATTAACCTAAAACTGCAAATTTTTTTTACAATAAGGAACAAAGGGAGTAGTTAATTTAAGATGCTTCTCCACTTATGCCGAGTCTTCATTCACAGCTCCAAAACCATTTCAGTATTTTGTTCTTTGGAGCAGAAGCAGATCATGTATTTCTTCTGTTGAGATTGTTTTTGGCAAAGGGAATAAAAGTTTGACTGCTTAGAAATGTGATTCTTCTGCTTATGACTTATGTGAAAAATATTTCTGAATATTATTTCAGTTATGTCTAATTACAAGCACTAATTTTCAATATACTAATCTTGAATATATAGACTAATCTGTGTCTAATTACAAACACTAATTTTTTTATTAGATTCATGTTCATTTTTTATTAAACTAAAAATGATGCAGAGTAACATTGTTTATCATCGTAGACAAAAAAAATGTAGAGATAAATTTGGAGGAACATTCATTCATTCTTTTTCGTTGATGATTAAACTTTGGAGGAACTGATTTCACGATAAATACATTTTTGAAGGGCTAATCAAGAGATCAAATATATAAAAAATTAATGTGATAATTTTAATCTTTATGAGAATAACTTAGTGTTTTTAGTTTTTTTAGGACTATTGTGGTGAATTGTGTAATTTTGAATGACCTTTTGTATAATTTTGAAGAACTAATTTGAGTCTACGCATTTTATAAGTTTAATAAACCATGTACAGATAAAAAAAATATACATAGATGTTAAATCAAATCTTATTACGATTTCATGTTCTTAAGTTACTCACGATAAATTATATATATTGAGTACGTGAGTTATTTGCCAAGAAGATAACACATATTTTCGTCCTGAAGACTATATCTTAGTACTATGAAAGCATACACGCATATTACTAGATGCCACATCTCTTCATTTGATAATACTGTGATACTTATTGGTAAAGAATAGGCGCATATTAGTAGGACTTCTCAGGACTAGAAACTACATACAACCTATCACAAATATTACGAATCTACTTGTGAGGTATTAGCACGACTTAGACGCTTCTTTCGGTATCTCCATGCAACCTGAATTTTGTTTGCAGCAAGGGATCTCCAATAAGGTGATTCATACCTAACATCATAATACAATTATGAGATTATTCCTTCAGAGTCTTGGTTTTTATAATAGATATTAGGCATACACAATATGATTATGAATAGTCTTTCATAGAAATGAATAATGTGGTTATATATGCAATGTTTTGAATATGAAGCATAGGGATATATATGCAATTATCAATATAGACAAGTCATAGATACAGTGGAACAACATTCTTTATGAAAGGTATGTAGTTGATATTTGTTTTTGCAAGAAGAGTATGATGAAGTATAAACAGAAGTATAAGAATGAATGATCACCTTAGTGCTCCTTGAACATTGGGACTCCGCAAGAATCTTGTGAAAAGAATTGTGACTTCTTCGATGTCAGCCGCACGAAGTGAAAATGCCTCCACATTGGTTAAACATCTTACTGTTCGGTTGCTCGTCAACCTTTGTCCTGGAAGCCTTACTTTCTTACCATCTGCAAGAGAAGCCACATTAATGAATCATGTTGTTTCTTGTTTTGTATTAAGGCCAAGTTGCTAATTGCATCAAGTATTTGCTGTACCTTTGCTTAGAGAAGAATGCTCAAGATACCATGTTAGAAGTTCTTCACCACAAGCATCTCCTTCCGATAAGGCAAGTGGAATTCCATCTTCTCCGGTGCTCTCCAATTTTCCTCGCACAACAAAGACCATCTTCTCCACAAGACCACCTTTACTCAAAATTCTACTTCCTTTGATGTATGTTGTTTGTTTTAGTCTTTCACGAATGGCATCTAAGATAGGCTCATCCATCAGGGCGAAAATTCGAACCTGCAAAAATCTTAGATCCTCAGAGAAAATAAAATTATCATAACCGAGCATTCAGGCTTAATATACTTTGGCTTTTGATATATCATTGTGTTTGTTTAGTATACCACATAATCAAAACATTATGGAAGATGTTTTCAAGTTTACTTGACATCTGAACCACATAGTTAAAATCCACTTTAAGAGTAATCATGTACTTTTTTTTAGTTATCATTTGATGTTCCAAATGCATACCTTTTTAATAAATTTGAAGAGATGACGTCTTATGTCTGTCGTGAGATCTTCGGGCAAATTCTCCAGAACCATTTCCTCATTAACCCCCCTCGTTGCAGCCCAATGATACCGTTCGGCGTGCTGTACTCTCCTGCATCACATACATAGTATCAATCATCGGTGCATTATGTGTGATCATAGAATCCAAATAAAATGAAAAATAGTTCAGATACTACATTCTATATGTCCTATTTTATAATAATCATATCTCTGCATATATGTACTTTGTTGATATCACTATGATTATTAGGGCCAGGAACTTAAATTCATAGGAAGGGGATGATTGCAACATACACAAAAGTCTTCATAAGTTGCTTTAAGTTAGTCTCAGTCTGTAATGCGAGTTGAGAAGCAATGGCTTGGATGAATTGATAGATGTGTTTTGGCAGTTAGATTAGATATCCTTTAAAAGAATGAGAACATTTTATACCTTCTTAGATCTTGTGGTAAGCGCCGATGGCTCATCCATTGCTCAACATCACGACCTCTAAGTTGCATTTCTACCCTCCTGCAAGAATGTAGAAGAAAAGGTATCAATTTTGTTACGACCCTAAGGCTTGAAACATCAAAACTTCACTATCAAAGTTCCATTATTAGTTAAAATATGCAAGTTTGGAAAAATTTAAACTGACTAACTAGGCCAATAAAGTGCCCAACTTAACATGATACAATATTTACACAAGACTCTTTCCTAGTCTTACACAAGTATCTTAGTCCAAAATAATGATAATATATGAATCACATGGTAGATGAGGTCAAACTTAAGAGACTTACTGATTCCATGACTTACTTTGATACAATTATACTTACAGAATGAAGAGCGAAAAGTTCTACCTCCGTTCAAAAACAAAGATTCTCAACAAGTAAGAGCAAAAAGTTCTACCTCCGTCCAAGAGCCTGAAGAAAGTTCTGTATGTTTCCAATGAGAAACGCAAAAAGCAAGAGTCCCGATCCTATGATAGCCATTGTAAAAAGAACTTCACTCATATCATGGCTTGGGATTTGATTACCAGCTAGAGTACTGATTTGCTGTATTAAAGATCACAAGGTATAAGGGTAAGCGATATTAAACCAATCATATGCCTTGACATGATATTAGATATGTGTTTAAAGTTCAACCCTTGTCTTCTCCATTCTCCTAAGATTAAATTTAAAATGTCATGAATGTGATTTAGTAAAACTATATGAAAAGGAAAAACTGAAAAAATGGTTTCTGTTAATTACCTATTTACTTTTATACAAAATTTTCCATACCACATTATTACATTGTTTAACATAGCTCCCTTTTATTAAGCTATGTTATTAAACAGTTTATCTTCAGCAGAGACACATTTTAATCTTCATAGCACCTTAACAATACATACCTGAAAGCCCCAAAACAATGCATACACATATTTGTTGATCACATTTGTTTCTGTAGTAAGCGGTATAGCTTGAGCATAGATCATTCCAACAGGAAAAGCACCAGATGTGGCATTCAAACAAGCATGGGCAGCCTCATTGTTTCTCCATCGATCAGCTAAATCATTGCCCACTTTAGGACCACAATCAATCAATTCCATGCATCTAGGGAGATTAGAACGACGGCAGGAATCTCGCAAACACTGATTAACCCTCTGGAAGGATAAAAAAGGAGAGTAGCTAGTAAAGTGAACATTACTTAGGATTCATTTACTGAATTAAATTTCTGATTCTAACTGAATGATTTATCGTAAAAGCATCTAGGCTCTAAGGTGAGAACTCAAAGCAAGATATGAACTTTTAGTGTGGACGAAATTTTAAATGTCATTTTCACTCACCTGTAAACTAAAGAGGTACCAACATGAACCAACAACATGGCCAGATAGCATAAAAATGAGAAGATTTATAACGAAATTTGCCGAGGCCGACTCAAATATGAATCCAGTTGGAGACTGGCCAATTACCATAGGCAAAAACCTGAATAATCTGAGAATATATTGAACAAATATTGCCACACGCAGAAAATTATTTGCATCACTTGCCCCTGACACCGCCAAACAATTTGGTAGGAAAACCAATATCATGATCTGCATGTATTTCAGTTCATATGTCATGACAAGGATTTTAATAAGTACATCATAAATTCATAGTGTTGTTTTTCACAGACTAAAAGCCCTTTCCCTCCCCTTAAAAGAAAACTTTTGCAAGATGTAACAAGTAGATTAAGATTTCAAGATAATTAGCCTTAATAAGGTAGATAGTGGTTTTTTTTGGTATAACCGAGTATCTTTTGAGCGCAACTGCAATGATTAATCCCTCGAGCCGGGTAGGACCACAATAGACGGAAAAACTCTCCCTAAAAAGATAGGCGGTCTTTTGAGAATGGTGTGGAGAGACAAGAAGATATTTACCTGAGGAAAAGGTGATAAAACAAATAAGTCCAAAAAAAAGTAACCCTTAAAGTAGTTAAGAGCAATTTTCATTGGATTGTCAACTAAATCTCCAGAACCAACCACCGTTGACTCGGGGGAAATATAAGCCAACCTAAACTGCAAAGAATCAAATCAATAAGGTTATTTAAGCTTTAAATTATGTAAAAGCATTAAACTATACTCAAACTAAGCAACCAGTACATTGCTTCATCTCTAATACGGTAATACCTAATCAATAAGCTTCACTTTCTTAGTGAATATTCAGTGTTAATTTCTTGTATACATTTTCCTTTGGTTTAAATATGATCAGGCTGATTGGGGTTCTTAATATTATAAACAGGTTAATAACTTTAGAGGAAGTCTCATCAAGAATCTCATGCATTGTAGCTTAAGGGAGTGAATTGGCTACTTCAAGAAGAACTACATTGCGGTGAATGTTGATATGTTAACTTGGAGGTGTGAAAAGTCTGGTGGGTTTACAGTTACGAGTGCCTATCGGTTGGCTACACAAACAATTCTCAATAACTCCAACTTTATGGTTGAAGGTAATTGGGGTTTATTATGGAAGCTGAAGGTTCCTCCTAAGGTGAAATTATTTTTTATGGCGTTTAGCTAGAAATTGTATTCCAACTCGTTCTGTGCTTGTGAACCGCGGTGTGGTTGTTCCTACGGTTTGTCCTAGATGTGGGGAGGATGAAGAGACTATTTTCCATTGTTTTATTGAGTGCCCAACAGCAACTGCTTGTTGGCGTGCTGCTGATTTGCTGGCGGATGTCTCTGCTGTCGCAACAACAGCTAGTACAGTTACTGATTGGCTGTTTAGTGTCCTTTGCAGGATCAATAATGATGCAAGGCTGGTTTTTAGCATGCTTTTGTGGAGTTTATGGACTAGTAGGAATAATTTGTTGTGGAATAATAAAAATGAGACAGCAGCTGCTATTTTACTTCGCGGGAACCAATTCCTTTCGGATTGGTTTGCTGCTCGCGATACTTCTCGTATGACAGCAGCAGTGTGCATCTCTGCACAGCACACGGTCCCAGCTATTACTTGGCAGCCCCCTCCCCCGGGTTTTGTCAAGTGCAATGTCGATGCCGCTTTTGATAAGGAAGGTAACAGAGTTGGGTTTGGATTGTGTATCCGAGATGAGCATGGCTCCTTTATAGCTGCCAAGACACATTCCTTTGTGCTGGTAGTTGAGATCTATACGGGCGAAGCGCTTGGACTTTTAGTTGCCATGGAGTGGATGCGTGCTCTTAACTACAAGGATGTTATTTTTGAACTTGATGCCAAAGTGGTTGTTGAGGATTTTAATAACCACTCTTCCTTTATTTCAAATTATGGTTGTATTTTAAACAATTGTAGGGAGATGTTTGGTTTTTTCACTGTAAACTCTCATGTAGAGTTCTCTAGGAGAGAAACTAATAAGGTCGCTCATACTCTTGCTCGGGTAGCCTTGTTAATGCTTTCTCTCAAACTTTTTATGATATTCCGACATGTATTTCGTCTCTTATTATTAATGAAATGAAGTAGTTCCTTTTGGTCAAAAAAAAAAGAACTACATTGCTTTATGATGATGAATGATCCTTTTTAGAGCCGTAGACATGCAACCAGGGTCATCTTAAACAATTTGGAGACTCTGTTCAAATCTTAAAATTTGGGTCTCTAATTATACTTTTATCAAATGAATTACTAAAAACTCAAACTACTTTCCAAAAGGTAGTAACAGAGAAATTACACAAGTAGAATGTTCAAGAAATATACAACATCATTTATGCTTCAAGTATAATAAGTTTTGTTGCCATTGTCCAGTCGATCACAATACATTTATTATCCTGAAGAAGATGAATGGGAAAAGCTAAAGCAAATTTGCGAAAATAGTAGCAGAGAAAGATTAGTACTATCTAGTACTGCCTACAACTTGGAAAATTTTACAGTTACATAAAAGGAAATGAATCATACCTTCTTAACATAGATTGAGAAGAAAAATAAAGGATCAACAAAAATTGCTGCCATGCAAAATATGGCCAAAATCTTGTTCCATCGTTGTACAACTTTAGTGTGAGGGTTCATCACTCCAGGAATACATGAATAGCAGAAAGAAGCAACTTTTCTTCCAAAACCTTTGGCATCCCCATAAAGAGAATTGTGGAACTGTCAACATTCAAAGTAAAGATGTAAGCTGTGCAGTATAAATAGGGTCCGTTTGGATAAACAGCTTAATTAAGTACTTCTGGTATAAGCGCTTATCGTATAAGTGCTTATGCATAAAATTCGCTTATATAATAAAAGATAAAATAATGTTAAACTATTTTTTTATAAGCTATAAACTGCTTTCATAAGCTATCCTTTGGAGCTTATGAAAATTAATAAAAACACTTTGATGAACATGTCATAAGTCGCTTCTCCCAAACAGCTTTCACAAGTGCTTATGTCGTCGAGATAAGCCCAAATAAGCTCATCCAAACGATATTGAAATCAACTTCAAAACTTAGAAGTTTGGATTGTTTTCTTAAACTTATGAAGAAATAATGGTCTATTTTTAGGAAGAAAGATACCTTGGAATCAAATATAGTGGAAGCCTTTGGATTTCTATGCTGAGAAGCTTTGAAGTAAGTAGGACAAGTAGTGCAATAAGGATCATTACACATTCCCAATTGGCCAGACTTCAGTAAATGTTCATTTTTTCTATCATAGTTGTTGTTCCAATGATTTTCATCTGAGCCATACTTTTCTGTCTTGCTCTCCCCTACTATGTTTTCTATATGCTGCAAAAGATTTCCAGTTCCAGACGTAGAAGATAGTGGACCACTCATCTGCACAAAGGGGTTTTTCTGAACGGTACGAAGTGGACCGGTATGTCCCACAAGATTAGTTGGTCTCTCATGTTGCTCCAGTGAGGCCATAGGAATAGAAATTGAAGCACTTCTTGTTCTGTGTGTGAGCCTTTGGAAGTTAGAATCCACAGGTTCATCAGATAGTTGTCCACATGTTGTTGACAGCATTGGTACCTCATCTTTTTCAAAAGAATCCATGTTTCTGTCTGATGATTCTGTAAAACCAGAATAGATAGTGTCTATAAATATTCACACACACACACACACCACACCACACCACACCACACCATATCAGTAATTTTGCAATGAAACAATCCAATTCAGCTCAAAACATGAAAAACCTAAGACTGTCTGCTAGTGACAAAGACAGATGGAACTCAATGTGTCACAAGAAAGATCCCTCTTGTCCAACCAAAATATAATAAACAAATTTTAAAAAAAACAACAAGTAGTATCCGAGCCGGTTAGCGTACTGGCCTAATAATAACCAACACTTTTTCATAATAGACTACGCACGTATGGGTCAGAACTTCGGACCCATATGTGCGTAGTCTATTATGAAAAAGTTCAGAACTCACACTTAAGGGGAGATGTTGAGTATTCATGTATGAGATAGTCCCATGTCACCGATTAATGAAAAAGATATTGTCAAACTTTAAATTTAGCCAAGGACCGGGCTTAGAATTGTTAAACCTTGATTTTCTTTCTTCAAGTCTAAGGAAGGAATTATGTTTTTCAGCTATGGATTCCCTAACTAAAGAGTGTTAGGATTAGGCTTTTGGAAGGTTTGATTACTTTAAAACTAAGCTAAGATAATGCATAACGTAAAGGGACGTAAAAAATACTTGAAAAAAATAGATTGTATTTGTAATTACAATGAAAAGTTGGTCTCTATTGGCCACGATCACCAACCTACAGCTAACCAAGATCCAAATAACGGTTACTCAGCTAAGAGTAACATCCACTAAGTCATTTGTGCACTTGATCTCCTAAAAATTCGCTCCACTAACTCCTTTTGGCGCAACTACTCCTAGATTTTAGGTGCCTAACCCTGTTTTTGACCTTTATTTCATATTGGTTTTCAATAAAATTAGACACATGTTTGGTCCATGTACCCTTTTAGAGCTCAACCGCTTCCTCGATTGACGTATCATCAGCTAAGTTCTCTAACTCAACTGACCTCTCATCAGCTACGCTTACGGCTCGACTGAGTACTTAGCCATTTTTAGGTGTTAACAAGAGTATATAAGAGTTAGATTCATTAACTTAGTATCTTAAGATTTTGTGAACAAATATTGTCAAAATCTCATGGTATTCCTCTAAACAATAAAAGATAAAAAAAAATAATACAAAACCCAACATAGGGTAGGCAGTCAAATGAAGAAAAATGTATTTGACTTTACACATCAAAATTTCTAACCATACAATTGTTGAAATGCATGTACCATCCATGATCCAACCTCTATAGTTTCAAAGGAAGAGTCAACACTTAACATTAACAAATAATCAAACATATCTATGCCCTTTTTTCATGCCATTTAATTTGAAACTCCCTTTTGATGCATTCACTAATTGTCTTCTAACATCAAAGCAAACACTTACCAAACAAAAAGTTTTAAAACTTATATATTATAATAATTATACAACAAGATGAAACATTGCAAGTTTATAGTCTATAGGGGCACAAGTGAAAGTTACAAATAAAAAAGTAGCAGCAATAATGAAAAAGAATAAGAGAGAAAACAAACCAAGAAAGAGTGAAGTTAGTTGAAGAGGAAGGAACTTCAAGTGAAAACCCAACAGCTAATTTGCACTAGTTGAAGCTAAAGCATGCATTTTTGGGAGATTGGTGATCATGGGGGAGAGTGTAAGAGACTCTCTCTGGTAGACAAAGGGAGACTGAAAAAGGATACAGAGGAATGAAGTGAGTGTGAAAGGTGAAGGAGACTTTGACTCGTTATTTGCTATGGTCAATAACTTAAGATATAAAAACATTATATTAATTTATATTAGTTAATTGATTATAATTATGCTATAATATACCCACCTCTTTTTAAAGTTTCCAAGTTGGTGGTATACTTTAACAACTTATATCTTCGAGTGTACTCCCACCGTTCCATATTATATGTCGTTTAAGGTTGTGGCACTGGAATTAAGAAAAGTAGTTAATTTTGTATGAGAAAGAGAGATGGTGAGTTAGTTTACCAAATTGTATTTCATTAGTGACATTGAAAATATAAAAAGTAAAATTGTAGGAAAATATATATTAAATAATGAATGGTATGATGAAAAAAAAAAAAGTGATGTTGTAGACAGTATTCTAAAAAGTCTTGTATTACGAGACCATTTTTTTCCTAGAAAGTCATATAAAAGAAGTAACATTGTAGAAAAATATATATTAAATAATGAAGAGTGTACTTGGAAAAGAAAAGTGATGTTGCAGACGGTATTCTAAAAAGTCTTGTATTACATGACAAAATTTTTTTCCTATAAAGTCATATATAATATGGGACGGAGGAGCACTTGACAACGCTTTGGTTATAACTTGGTAGTTTACACCGTGTTGTCGATTCGGATCGAATTAGGCGGTTCAACCGCCAATTGACTCAGATTGAACCGTAAGAATTGTATTTTTTTTAATTATATTTTCTATTTTTATTTAATTATTACTCATCCTGTTCAACCATAGTTGAACCGAAAGAAACTAATTGAACCATGACTTGAAAGTCTCGCCGGTTTAATCTATAGTCTGGTTTTTAAAACATTGAGTTTACATCAACTAAAAATTAAATGTATAGCAAATGTGAGTAGAATATGTTAACTTATACCGATAGTAAGCTAGAAACTACCCTAACAAAACTAGGGAAAATTAACCTAACAAAAAGAAGAGAGCATGAAAGGTAAAACTAGCTAATGCAAAATAAAAGACTTTTTCATTTGATTGGTTTCCCTAAAATACCTCCAAGAGACTACATATATAGTGTCTAACATGGGCTAGTAAATTTAAAGACCTAAGGGCTAAGAGCCCAATTAAAATAACACCTAATAATAATCCAACTAAATAAACTCTAATACATAATGATTTCTAATATAACTCCCCTAATATAATCTAATATAATTCCCTAACAAATTCCCTATCATATACTCATTCATTTTTTAATTGGTGTAAGTTAGCAAACTATACATTTAGGTGTAGAGAAATGCTTGCAATACTTTTCTTTGACATTTTTTTTTTCCAACACTCACTTTATATTTTTTTTGGGTTTCACCACTTTAAAAATGGAACTCATTAATTTAGTGAAACTCGGGTGAATTTTACCCGGTTATAAAATGAGTGTTGGATGAAGAATGCAAAAGAGAGAGTATCACTCGTGTATTCACACAATTATACTAACCACTTGCTAATTTATACGAACTAAAAAATGATTGGCTGTAATGTAAGTTAGCAAATCCCAATCATTAATATTAAATTATCAATATCCAATTGATTAACATTTTATTTTATAATATTAACCACTAAACTTATATTTTTAACAAAACGCGTTAGGTCAACAATGCCATCAAAGTAGTAATATCATAATGGGTAAATTGCAGTTTTGGTCCTTTATCTTTGACCTTGGTTTCACTTTGGTCATTTATCTTTTTTTTTTCTCGTTTGGGTCCCTCATCTTCCATTTCTGTGTCAGTTTGGTCCTTTTTTGGTATTTTCCATCCATTAACTTAACAGACGCCACGCTGGCAGTTAAATGCTGACGTGGCGTCTTAAGTGTCAAGGCTGACGTGGAACTCATTAAGTGATGTGGCAAATAGGGACCAAATTGAAACTTGAAAAAAACATAAGGTACCAAATTGACACAAACACAAAATATTCATCTTCTTCCTCCAAACACCATCTCCATCCCCATCTTCATCTTCTCCGGTGAGCCACCACCACCACCCAACTCTTAATCCCTAACCTTTCTCCCTCAAATCCAAAACCCCCAATTTCTCAAACTTAATACCTAACCTCTCCATTTTTGTTTTCAAATCATGTTTGATACGTTTTTATTTTCTCATATTTGTTTCCAAATCAGTTTCAAATTCATTTCAAATCTATTTCAAAGAAGATCTGGGTATTACTTAGTTTTATTTATCCTTTCAATAAAAATAATCAAACGGCCATTAAAGGACCTCCCAAAAATCTCCATCATCTTCCTTCGTTTTAATTTCAGATTTGTTTACAGTGACAATCACACATGTACAGAGGTGGGAGAAGAGAGATGACACATTGGATTTGAGGGAGAAGTTAGGGATTAAGTTTAAGAAATTGGGAGTTTTGGGTTTGATGGAGAGGTTAGGGAATAAGAGTTGAAGAGTGATTAATTTGTGGTGGAGGTGGTAGTGGCTCACGGGTGGTGGTGGTGGCTCGCCGGAGAAGATGGAGATGGTGTTTGGAGGAAGAAGATGAAGGTTTGTGTTTGTGTCAATTTGGTCCTTTATATTTTTTTTAAGTTTCAATTTGGTCCCCTGTTTGCCACTTCACTTAATGTGTTCCACGTCAGCCTTGACACTTAAGACGCCACGTCGATTTTAGCCGCTAGTGTGGCGTCTGTTAAGTTAATGGATGGAAAATACCAAAAAGGACCAAAATGATACGTAAAATGGAAGATGAAGGACCAAAACGAGAAAAAAAAAAAGATAAAGGACCAAAGTGAAACCAATGTCAAAGATAAAAGACCAAAATTGCAATTTAGCCTATCATAATATAAAGAGGGTCCATGTTTTTCCCAATCCCCTCCTACTCACCACACACACCAAACCTAAAATATTCCAAAATTACCATCACGTGGAACACACCTGGAAACTCCCTCACGCTGTATTTTAGAATGGTTCGACAGTGAACCTCTCGACTAGTTCGGTTGCCAATCTCCAAATTGGTTCGATGGTTAAGTACTGAACGTTTAAAAATGTGAAAAGTTCTCACAATATTGCTACACATGTCACTCATATGAATTCCAAATTTTAATGGGTTCGGGGATAGGCAACCGAACCAGTTCAGCAGCAGAGTCTCGTACTTGTTAAAAAAGTTGAAAAGGAGATTATTGGTGCCTCATTCCACAGAAAGACATAACCAGTGGTGGACCTTCTATCCACCCTATCTCCACACCAGTCAGCATCACTATAACCTATCAAACCTTCACCTTTAATCATTCAAAAGAAGAGGGAAACAATATTCCACATTTTACGAGTTCTCGCAACATATCTCAAAGATATCTGGCAAAGGCAGAAGATAATGACTCATTTTTGGCTTGCTCATAAATCTGAAATTAAAATGAAGGAAGATGATGGAGATTTTTGGGAGGTCCTTTAATGGCCGTTTGATTATTTTTATTGAAAGGATAAATAAAACTACGTAATACCCAGATCTTCTTTGAAATAGATTTGAAATGAATTTGAAACTGATTTGGAAACAAATCTGAGAAAATAAAAACGTATCAAACATGATTTGAAAACGAAAATGGAGAGGTTAGGTATTATGTTTGAGAAATTGGGGGTTTTGGATTTGAGGGAGAAAGGTTAGGGATTAAGAGTTGGGTGGTGGTGGTGGCTCACCGGAGAAGATGAAGATGGGGATGGAGATGGTGTTTGGAGGAAGAAGATGAATATTTTGTGTTTGTGTCAATTTGGTACCTTATGTTTTTTTCAAGTTTCAATTTGGTCCCTATTTGTCACATCACTTAATGAGTTCCACGCCAGCCTTGACACTTAAGACGCCACGTCAGCATTTAACTGCCAGCGTGGCGTCTGTTAAGTTAATGGATGGAAAATACCAAAAAAGGACCAAAATGATACAGAAATGGAAGATGAAGGACCGAAACGAGAAAAAAAAAAGATAAAGGACCAAAGTGAAACCAATGTCAAAGATAAAAGACCAAAATTGCAATTTAGCCTATCATAATATAAAGAGGGTCCATGTTTTTCCCAATCCCCTCCTACTCACCACACACACCAAACCTAAAATATTCCACGCTGTATTTTAGAATGGTTCGGCAGTGAACCTCTCGACTAGTTCGGTTGCCAATCTCCAAATTGGTTCGATGGTTAAGTACTGAACGTTTAAAAATGTGAAAAGTTCTCACAATATTGCTACACATGTCACTCATATGAATTCCAAATTTTAATGGGTTCGGGGATAGGCAACCGAACCAGTTCAGCAGCAGAGTCTCGTACTTGTTAAAAAAGTTGAAAAGGGGGTGTTTGGCAAAAATTGTAATTTTAACAGGTACAACAGTGTTGATCTGAACTGGTTCGGTTGTCTGCCCCCGAATCTATTAAAATCAGGAAAAAGTAAAGACGCGCTGAGAACTTTTTTATTCATTAATGATATTATAGTCATTTTCACAGGGGTGTGTGGTGAGTAGGAGGGGGGTTAGGAAAAGCATTATCCTATAAAGAGGGGGGATATATAACGTAGAATTGGGGTCTCGTCACTTACATATTTTGTCACAGTATTATTTTTTACGAAACCGGTTATCATGGAACAAACTTTGTGTATTTAAATAGTTAGATATTTTTGTCCGAACTTAAAGTACCCCAAAACACATATGGTTGCATTTTAGTATTTTGTGGAGATAATAATTTTTTCACCAAATTGGTTATTTAGGAATGAACTTCGCGTATTTAAACATATAAAATTTTTCTAGACTGTAAAGTACCTCATAACACACTGCTTAGTGTTTCTCTATACTTATTTTCTCACCTAATTATTTTTTTCACCAACTCGATTTGTGAGGAACGCACTTCGCGTATTTGAAAATCTAAAATATTTTCGGACCCTAAACTCCAAAACACAATGTTTAGCGTTGCACTTTACAAATTTTATCACGAAATTAATTTTAATTTTTACAAAACTGATTATCAAAGAACGAACTTTGACTATTTGAACAGTTAAAACCTTTTTGAACTGTAAAGTACTCGAAAGCACATTGTTTAACACCACACATTATGTATTTTTTCACGAAACTGATTTTATTTTTAACCAATTTTGTTTAGCATCAATTTTTTCTTAAGATTAAAAGATGATAGCAATAAAAAATATATTTTACAATAGTGGAACCCCACCCAAGACACATGCATTTTTTAATTTTGGAAATTGAATATCTCTATTTCTCTTACTCACACATTACTTGTAAGACCCACTAAAATATTATGGAGCCCACCTAAAAATTGGCTACAAAACACTAATTTTAAGGTAAATTGCCCAATAGGTTGCCCAATAGTTTAACTTACTTACATTCTAAACCCTAAACCCTTAAAAGTACTTACATTCTAAACTTAAAAGTATTTGAGTGACTAGTCTCTACATATACACGCTAGGATACCCGTCTATCCGATCTATACAAAAAAAAAGAAATAAGTGATTAAAACTCTACATTTTCCGCTCATATTCACTTTTTTTGTTTACCACTCATATTCTACTAACACATGAGGGATTTTTGCCCAATTCAAAAAAGTTGTCGTTTGGGGCTTTAAGCCTTTTGCTTTAAAAAAAAAAAACATAAGTGTTATAATACGTAACTGTTATATAAACACATTAATTAAAGGGGCTATTCAAGGACATTTTGATTATTTTAGGAAAACAATTATGACAGAATATCATGATTCCATAACTATTGTTTCCTAATTAATTACAATACAATGCTTCCAATCACAAATGAATATTTCCCCTAATTGTTTTCTTTCCTTTTAATACCTTTTGCTTACATAATCTTACAATAGTGTGAACTCTCATACCTTCAAATATTTAACTTTTTTGTGTGCAGGTAAGTGTGAAGAGGGTGGGAGCCAAGTCTACACATGCATTGACCATCACCTTCAAAGTTGATAACCTAGTAAGTCTTCCTATTTTAATATACTCTTTATTAGACCGTTCAGATATTATCCAATCAACACATCAATGGATTTATAGATATGAAATCTGTAGATCCATCATTTGATATTGATTAGACTGTTCAGATTTTAACTTTATGATTTTTTTTATCTATTTTTAAACTTAAAAGTTTAGATTTATTCGATCAATATCGAACAATCCATATCTATTGATTCACGGTGACAATACAGTGAAATTGACTAGTGAAAATTTGAAGCCGTAACTTTGAGATACAAATCCAGTCTTTGAATTGACACAAGATGCTTGCATAATCCATTTACCCTTGTAAAATATAAAGTTTTAAAATGTCCATTGCAAATATAAACTGTTTACGCTTATCCCCTGCTGTTAGATTATATTGACAGTGTTAAGTGTATAATGAGTATAAACCTTTTTTGATTCTCCCCAGAAAATATATATCGTTTACTGCTTCTGCCATCAGTAGGGTGAATCAGTAAGCGATTATATATATGCAGGGCATTTTAAAACTCTTTATTTTATAGGGGTAAATGGATTATGGTGATATTTGCATGGGTAAATGATATTTAAGCCAAGAAATTACGATAAGAAAAATACACACAAGTAATGATTACGTATACGTATACGTAGTCCTCCAACCATGGTCATTGTTTTGCCAGATATTTAAAGTCGATGTCTTGTCTTCATTTATTTTTTTTATTAATTTAATAAAAATGAAGAGGATGCTATATACCTTCAACACCCCTCTTTAGATTATCAAATCAAATTGCTTCTTTGCAGGCCTGCCATTGACGCAACATGTATGTATGTTTGGCTTAGTCAAAATCAAAATTAATCCACTAGCTTAATACTATAAGTTTATATTACTTTTTATTAATTTATAATGTTTTTCTGAATTAACGTTTGAGTGTATGATTTATATGATTTTAATTTCATCTTGTTTTTATTTTTTTCCATTTAATCAAATTTCTCATTTATTTTTCATTAAATGAATATTATCTTTCAATTTTTATTTCTATAAATTAGTGCAATAGCTAATTTTGACAAACAGTTTAAATTTTATTTGTTAGCTTATCTGCTACTTTAAATTGAGATATTAATATTGAGAAAACCAATAAAATACTTTTTTTGTTGACAGCACTAATAAAATACCATTCATTGACAAATTTAACTGTCGACGACTAGACAACTTAAATAGATAGAAAATTAAACATATTACATATATTTTTTATATGGAAACATATTATATTATTTTAAAATTTTACTTTTTTATAAGAATTAATTTCTATATAATAAATTTTATTCTCATTGTTTTACTTCACAAATGACTGATATTTACATCTAATACGATGAAATACAAATTTCATTTTCTTTATTTAAGATCAATATTTAATTTTTTTAATTAAACACAAAATATAATATTTTTAATGAATATTTAATTTTTCTTAGCATTATTAAATTATTAAAAAGTTTCATGTATAAAGTGTCCACATTCACATTCACTAGCAAACAATCTCTCTCACAAAAAATTGAGTTTGTCAAAGTCTTCTTCACCTTAACACATTCTCTATCCTTTGTGTTAGTCCACCTTTGTCTGTCAGAGAGTCTCTTTCACTCTACCCCAGGATCACTAATCTCCTAGAAATGCATTCTTTAGCTTCAATTTCTGCAAATTAGTTTGTGGGGTTTTCACTTGAAGTTCCTTCCTCTTCAACCAACCAGGTTTTACACTTTGCTCTTTCTGGGTTTGTTTTTTTTCTCTTTTCCTTTTTCAATTTTGCTGCTACTACTACTACTACTTGTTCATGTCCTTTTTTGTAATTTCCACTTGTTCCTATAACCAAATTGCAGCTCCTCAAAACTTGGAATGTTTCATATTGTTGTATAATTGTAATATAAGTGTGTGTATATTACTATAGTTTGTAAGTGTTTGCTTTGAATTTTGAAGACAAGCACTGATGCATATTCTAGAGGGAAGTTCAAATTCAAATGGCATGAAAATTTGTCATAGATATGTTTGACTATTTGTTAATGTTTAGTGTTAACTCTTCCCTTTGAAACTATAGAGATTGGATTGTACTTCATTTGAATAATTGTATGGTTTAGTTTAGGTCATAGGATGTCTAATTGGTTGTTTTCTTCCAAGCTTCAGAAGGTTTTAAGATAAGGGGATTCTTTGCTTCTCTCTCAATAGAAGTTACACTGAAGAATCTTTTTGTGTCATTAGAAAATTTCATGTGTAAAGTCAAATACATCATCATTCTACATTTGACTGCTGGCCATATGTTGAGTTTTTTGAGGAACTGTGGAAGTTTGGATTGTTGTTGGGCCAATACACCAACTAGCTCAGATACCACTTGTTGGTCTGGACAACTAAGATTTTCCTTGTGATTAGAGCTATCAAAGTGGGCCGCTCGAACCGGCCCAGTCTTGCCCAATGGGCTAAAGTGCAAAAGCGAGCTTGTATGGATCAGCTCAGTTATCATCTACTGGACTATGTTTTTTGTAGTCCAGCCCAAAATACTTAGCCAGCGGGCCGGCCCAGCCCAAAATGCTTGTTTAGCGGGCCAACCAACTCCAATTGTTAACAACGGAAAGAAAAAAGTCTCCAGAAAAACAGGCCCACTCTGGCCCATGGGCCAACTGGCCGGGCAAAAAGCGTTTTGGTTCTTTTTGGGCCTCCGCTTTTTAAGCCCAGCCCAGCCGATAACACTAGCCCATCGGGTCGTCCCGTTGGACTGAGCCAAAATTGACACCTCTACTTGTGATGCATTGAGTTCCATCTAGCTTTGTCACTAGCAGACAGTCTTTGTTTTTACAAGTTTTGAGCTGAATTGGATTATATAACTTTAATATTGCTGATATGGTACATAACATATATATATATATATATATATATATATATATATATATATATATATATATATATATTGATACTGATATGTTTATGGTTTTGTAAAAATTACAGAATCATCACACAGAAACATGGCTCCTGATGAAAAAGATGAGGTACCAATGCTGTCATCAACATGTGGGCAACTATCCGATGAACCTGTGGAGACGAACTTCCAAAGGCTCGTATACCGAACAAGAAGTGCTTCAATTTCGATTCCTATGGCCTCCCTGGAGCAACATGAGAGACCAACTAATGTAGGTCATACCGGTCCACTTCGAACCGCGAGGAAAGTCCCCTTTGTGCAGATGAGTGGTCCACTAAGTTCTACTTCTACGTCTGGAACTGGAAATCTTTTGCAGCATATAGAAAACATAGTAGGGGAGAGCAAGACAGAAAAGTATGGCTCAGATGAAAATCATTGGAACAACAACAATGATAGAAAAAATGAACATTTACTTAGGTCTGGACAACTTGGAATGTGTAATGATCCTTATTGTACTACTTGTCCTACTTACTTCAAGGCTGCTCAGCAAAGAAATCCAAAGACTTCCACTATTTTTGATCCCAAGGTATCCTTCTTCCAAAAATAAACCATTATTTATTTCTTCATAAATTTAAGAAAATTTCGACTTTTAAGTTTTAAGTTGATTTCAGTTATATACTGCATAATGAATATGGAGTCCTAGACAAGTTAGCATCTCCGAACATGCCATTGATTTTTGTTTAGTTTGGTTGTTTTCTTTATAAACTCTGTTGGCAAATGAAAACTAATTTCTGGGAGAATAACTTATCTTCTGGAAGTTGAATGTGCCACTCTAACCGCATGTTAAAACCTCTCACTGGACTTATAGCTTGTGGAGTTTTTCTGTTATGTCAACAATGGGTTGGTTTGAATCTTTGAAAATTGCTATCCTTTGTCAATGGACTTGGTTGATAATATGGAAAAAGACATGCAGAAATTGAAAGAGAAGAAAGAGGAAATTACAAATTTAATTCAGTAAATAAGCTCAGATAAGTTATACTCTATTAGGTTACATTCCACATTTGATCCCTATGATTTTTCACAGAAGTTAGACTTGGTCCTTAATTATAGTTCAAAATCATTTAAGAAGTCATATTTTTCAAATAATGCAAAACAATCCCTATTAGTTGATTCCTTATTCAGAGTGAAAATATAGGGACGAATTTTCGACCACCTTGCATTGTTTGAAAATTGCAAAGGCTTTTTACATTCTTTGAAAATCACGAAGACATTTTAATGCAATTTTAAACAAAAATGACTTTGTTAAGAGTCCCACATCGGATGTGATATGTTCTGAAAAAGAGTATATAAGTAGGAGGCACCGCTCATCTTACAAGCAGGTTTTGTAACATTGAGTTAGACCCAACCCAAATTCTAAGATGGTATCAGAGCCAATCCAAAATCCATTGGGCCACCTCCTATCAGGCCACTCGGATCACGCTCCAGTTGTTCAGTTTTGGGCGTGAGGGGGTGTGTTAAGACACTTATTTTGTAAAGGCCACTCTCACAAACTTTCGATAGCATTATACTTATCTTATTGTAACCTTTCTAAATTTTCTTTTGTTACTTTCACATAACTGAGAATACTTATGTTCGTGTTTTGAATGTTGACAGTTCCACAATTCTCTTTATGGCAATGCCAAAGGTTTTGGAAGAAAATTTGTTTCTTTCTGCTATTCATGTATTCCTGGAGTTATGAACCCTCACACTAAAGTTGTACAACGATGGAACAAGATTTTGGCCATATTTTGCATGGCAGCAATTTTTGTTGATCCATTATTTTTCTTCTCAATTTATGTTAACAAGGTATGATTCATTTCCTTTTATGTAACTGTAAAATTTTCCAAGTTGTAGGCAGTATTAGATAGTACTAATCTTTCTCTGCTACTATATTCGCAAATTTGCTTTAGCTTTTCCCATTCATCTTCTGCAGGATAATTTATGTATTGTGATCGACCGGAATGTCGCAACAGCACTTGTTTTACTTAGAAGCATAAATGATTTTGTATATTTCTTGAACATTCTACTTCAGGTAATTTATCTTAAACCACCTTTTCGGAAAGTTCCGCCTCCCATTACATTTAAAAGTGACGACGATGGAGTATAAAATGCTAATTCATTTTGTAATTCTACTAAATGTTTATATTGCTATTATTTAGGACAAAGTGTAAGCAATTTAGGTGTTAGAAATGTAGCAATGTACCCGTTGTTAATTTTTTGAGTTTAGTTTATAGTGTTTTCATAATTTATTATAGCTTAAATAACTCTGTTAAGTTGATTCTTTACAGTTTAGGTTGGCTTATGTTTCTCCCGAGTCGAGGGTGGTTGGTGCTGGAGATTTAGTTGACGATCCAAAGGAAATTGCTCTTAATTACATTAAGAGTTATTATTTTTTCTTCGACTTATTTGTTGTATCACCTCTTCCTCAGGTAAATGTCTTCATGTCTCTCTATGCTGCGCAAACTAAACTATTAGCTTCATCCACCTAAATAGTTTATATCTCATGAACTATGAAGAAATTCTTTCTCCTTAGAAAATGGAAATGCTAGAGGCCCCTTCTATATCTTGACTATCAGTAGTAAAGGCTTTAGCCTAGAGCCTATGATACCATGTTAAGGCTAATTATTCTGAAAGCTTAGTCTACTAGTTATATGTTGCACAAGTTTTCTTTTCTATCTATAAGTGTATCTGATTATCTTGAAACATTTGCTGTCTTCTTTCTATCTTTGTCTTTGTAAGATGCTTCTTGCCTAATTTTATCTACATCTATGTATACATATAAGTAAAAGAGATTTGATATTAATACACATTTATTCTAATAAATGAGTTATAACTTTCCAATTTCTTTTATCAACTAATTTCATCATTTCATTATTATGGAAAATATTAGTTATTAAATATTAATTTTTTGTCAGAGAAATATCAAATATAAAACTTCTTAGACATTCTTATAAATATTGAATTTTATAATAACAATCTTATTTATTAGTTACAAGATGTAAAAAATAATATAAGTATTATTGAATTACACTATAAAATGCAAATTTTTTTGAATTATTATTTTTTACATAATATTTTTTTAATTATTTGAAAATTTTATAATTTAAATGCTTAGCCTTTATTTAAAAAATGATTATAATAAGATAATTACAATAAAAGTTCTTCTGCATGTAGAGTTATTTAACTATTTTATTTTATTTAATTACTAGAAAAAATAACTAAAAAAAATTATAGATGAATTAGTATATGAGTTGTATTAGCATGATTACCTATATTTAAATAACTATCTTTGCAATAAATGTATTTTTTGACCAAACAATAAATGTATATTTACTGTAAAAAATGCATATATTCTATATATTTTCATAATTTATATTAAATATGTTTGTAGTTCATGACAATTTACAATTTAGGGATGAAAAACGCAAAAACAATGTCCACAAGAATTGGTTGATACAACATATATCATCCAAGTATATGATAATAATTTATAGTTGAATTACACTATTAAATGAAATTTTTTCATTTATACAACATATATCATCCAAGTATATGATAATAATTTATAGTTGAATTACACTATTAAATGAACATTTTTCATACATATTTTTTCAAATTATTAAAAATACTTTAATTTAAATACTAATCCCTTATTATTTATTTAAAAAATGATTATAATAAAAACTGCTCTCCATGTAGAGTTATTTTGTTATTTAATTTAATTTATTTATGAGAAAAAATAACGAAAAATGATTACAGATGAATTACTATATGAGTTGTATTAGCATGAAAAATTATATTTAAATAACTATCTTTACAAGAAATATAAACTTACCGTAAAATATGCATATATCCTGTATATTTCTGTAATATAGATTAGATATGTTTAAAGTTGATGACAATTGTAGTGTAGGGATGAAAAACACAAAACAATATCCATCAATAATGGTTCATTCATACAATACGTATGTACAATGTATCATTCATAGTATATGACAGTAATTTATAGTGTAGGGATGAAAAACACAAAAACAATATCTATCAATAATGGATGATATAATATATATGAACAATGTATCATCTATAGCATATGATAGTAATTTAAAAGTGTGTTTTTTGGGCTTTACTTTTCAAATTTAAATTTAATTTTTTTTACGGTGAAATTTACGTATTAAATTTACTTGTGCTTGAAAACATGTAGATGACATATGAACTTAAATGCTTGCAGATAATGATATTGTTTGTTCTACCGAATGCTTTGGGGTCGTCAGGGGCAAATTATGCGAAGAATCTTCTGCGTCTAGCAATTCTTGTACAATATATTCCCAGATTATTCAGGTTTTTGCCTATGCTAATTGGTCAATCTCCAACTGGACTCATATTTGAGTCAGCTTCAACAAATTTCGTTATAAATCTTCTAATTTTTATGCTATCGGGCCATGTTGTTGGTTCATGCTGGTATCTCTTTGGTCTACAGGTGAGTGAACATGACATTTGAAGCTTCATTTTCAAAATATATAAAATTTCATTGTTAGGAATTTAATTCAGTAAATCAAATGAACGTTAAATAATGTTTAGTTAACTAACTTCTCTCCTTTTATCCTTCCAGAGGGTTAATCAATGTTTGCGAAATGAATGCCATAAATCTAATCTAACTAGTTGCATGCAATTCATTGACTGTGATCCTGGAGTGAACAAAAGTTCATTTGATCTATGGAGCAAAAATAATGGTGCCATTGCTTGTTTGAGTGCCACATCTGGTGCTTTTTCTTATGGAATCTATGCAAATGCTATACAACTTACTACAGATACTAATGTGATCAACAAATATGTGTATGCATTGTTCTGGGGCTTCCAGGTATGTATTTTTAAGGCGCTATGAAGATTAAGATGTGCTTGTGCTGAAGATAAACTGCTATATAAATCAACTTAATAAAACCGAGTTATCATAAACAATTTAATTTGGTCTGAATTTTTTTGTACAAATAACAGCTGGCATGAATGGTTTGATATCTCTTACCAATTATACCCCTGTGATCTTTAATACAGCAAATCAGTACTCTGGCTGGCAATCAAACCCCAAGCTATTTTGTGTGGGAAGTCCTTTTTACAATGTCAATCATTGGAATGGGACTTTTGCTTTTTGCACTTCTCATTGGAAATATTCAGAATTTTCTTCAGGCTCTTGGACGGAGGTAAAAATTTTTGCTCTTACTTGGCGTGAATCTTAGTTGTTGATGACAACAATGCTTTTTGTCATATGTTTTCTTCATCATGTAAATGTTATTGTGTCAAAGTTTAATTACTCATTTATTCTGAAGGTTCCTAAATTATTTGGGAATTTTTAAATAAATCCCTGCTCTAGAAATTTGTAATTGGGTCTCTGCATGTTAAAATTTTTAAATAATTTTTAATTAGGTCATTGAACATATTAGTAATTTGTAATCATGTCCTCATGGTTAGGAACTTGATTATAAACTATTTTAAAAGTTTAGGTACCTAACAAAAAATTATTTACAAGTTAAGGGATCTGATTAAAATATAGGAATATAATTACAAATTATTTAAAAATTCAAGGACTCAATTACCATTTTTTATTTATTCAGGGACCTATTTAAAATTTTCCCAATAGTTTAGGAACCTACCAAGTAATTAAACCTTGGATCAAACTATAAGGTGATGCGTATTATCATGATTTCGGATGAGAAATGCTATTTGCACACCAATATGGGAAGCCTGAATTCGATAACTTTTTTAAATGGTTAATGGAGTTCACACACGTGGTTAATGAAGTGTTGGATTTGGTAAATGATGATCTCATATGTTGCAACTCATTAGCAATTCAGGGAACTTCATTAAGTACGAATTGAATGTTATTAACCATGATTTCCAAGTGTTCAACTACATTTAGATTTGAACACCTAGAAATCGTAGTTAATCATGTTTACATATGAGGGTTATTGAGTTACTACACTTGATATTTCCATTAACGACACTTCTTTAACCACAAACTTATGTCCCAAATTGGTGTTCAAATAGCTTTTTTATTTTGGAATGAGACACTTTTGTAAGATTTGGAAAAACTTTTCTATTTGGATGATATAACTGATCGATAATAATGGAACTTCGATAGTAAAATTCTGATGTATTGAAGCGTTGATACATTTTCTTCTATCGTGCTTGCAGGAGGGTAGAAATGCAACTTAGAGGTCGTGATGTTGAGCAATGGATGAGCCATCGTCGCTTACCAGAAAATCTCAAAAGGTATGAAATGTTGTAATTGTAATTCTTTTAATGAATATCTCTATTGCCAAAACACATTGTTAGTTACTTCAAGTTATTACTCTTAACTCCCTACTTCTTCCCACAACTCCTTTTATTGACTTTATACATGGATTGAAGTTCTTGGCTCTAATAATCATAGTGATATAAACAAATTACATATATGCAGAGCTGTAATTTTTTGTAAAATAGGATATATTGCTAAGAAAGAAGTATCTGAACTAGTTTTCATTTTATTTAAGTTCTAAGTCGCATCAAATTATGGATCACATATAATGTATAAATAATGGATGCTATGGCGGTGATGCAGGAGAGTACGACAGGCTGAACGCTATAATTGGGCTGCAACAAGGGGGGTTAATGAGGAAATGGTTTTGGAGAATTTGCCCGAAGATCTCACGACAGAGATAAGACGTCATCTCTTCAAATTTGTTAAAAAAGTATGCATCGAAATATTTATGGCATAAATAACATATGTTATGATTAAGTGCATTTTAATTATGTGGTTCAAATGTTTTGTGAACTTCAAAATCTCTTCCAAAATGTTTTGATTATGGGGATATTAAACAAGCTTGAATGCTGTGTGTATTTCTCTAAGGATTTAAGATTTTTGCAGGTTAGAATTTTCGCCTTGATGGATGAGCCTATCTTAGATGCGATTCGTGAAAGACTAAAACAAACAACATATATCAAAGGAAGTAAAATTTTGAGTAAAGGTGGTCTTGTAGAGAAGATGGTATTTGTTGTACGTGGAAAATTGGAGAGTACTGGAGAAGATGGAATTCCACTTACCTTATCTGAAGGAGATGCTTGTGGTGAAGAACTTCTGACATGGTATCTTGAACATTCTTCTGTAAGCAAAGGTACCACAAATACTTTAACTAGTATACACTGTCAGTGTAAACATATTTTACACTTTCAACATAACAGTAGTTTTATTAATGTGGCTTCTTTGCAGATGGTAAGAAAGTAAGACTTCCAGGACAGAGGCTGCTTAGCAACAGAACAGTAGTATGCTTAACCAATGTGGAGGCATTTTCACTTCGCGCGGCAAACATTGAAGAAGTTACAATTCTTTTCGCAAGATTCTTGCGGAGTCCTCATGTTCAAGGAGCACTAAGGTCATTCATTATTCATTCATTCCATTTCATTCTTGTACTTCTATTTATACTTCACTTCAACATATTCTTCAGCTTTTTCATGATTTGCAAAAACAAATATCAATTACATATCTTGCATATACATTATCCCTATGCTTCATATTCAATACATTGGATATATAACCACATTCTACATTTTTAAAAAGACCGTTCATAATCATATTGCATATTTATTGCAACACCTAGAATCCAAATTCATAATTTTTTCTTACAAGTATGTGATTTATATCCTAGCATTGACATTTTAGATTGAATGCGTGTCCAATGCCAAACACATGTTGTTCGGGACACAATATGACGCATTTGCTCACATTCAATCACTTTCATTTTCTCAAATTATTATCAGTGTCATATATGTATCATCAGTGCTTCATAAATATCTATTTTAAAAAACCAAAATTCTGACAGAAGATGTGTTAATCGTATGGTGTTAGGTATGAATCACCTTATTGGAGATCCCTTGCTGCAAACAGAATCCAGGTTGCATGGAGATACAGGAAGAAGCGTCTAGGTCGTGCTAATACCTCACAAGTAGATCAAAGGTTTTAGTCCCATATAGGTTGGATTGAATAATATTTGTGATAGGTTGTATTGTAATTGCAATCTACTATCAACTTAATCAAACAAACCGCTACCAAATATACAAATTTATAAACTTAATCAAACAAACCGCTACCAAATTTACCATCGATCAACATTTGACACATCAACACAATGAAGGGTAAAAATGGTTTTTCATCCATCTAAAATGACTTAACAAAAAGAAATTCAAACTCTATTAACGTCCTCAGCATTCTCTGAAAAGCCCACAAACAGTAGAAAAAACTCCATCACTTTCCTTTGCTCACACTCCATTACTTTGAAAAACAAACCTTACCCATCCCAAATATAAAGACTACTATAAATTTACTATGTTTTAACTACTAGCAAAAATTCCAACTAACTTTTTAGTCTCTTAGAAAAAAAGAGAAGATTTAAAGACTATTTTAACTACTGATAAATATAAAAAAATACACGTGACATGTATTTTTCACCGATACGTAAAAAAAAGACAAATAATTGTTATTGATATATAAAAAAACACGGGATAAATATTTATCAATGATAATTATAATTTTTGAAGACTACTTACCGTAAATCTACTATCTCTCTTCTACTAATCTACTAAAACTATTCAATTTAATCACTAGCAAAAATTTCAAAACAACTTTTTAGTCTCTTAGAAAAAAAATGAGAAGACTTAGTGACTATTCATACTATTGCTAAATACTAAAAAAACACGTGACACATATTTGTCACCGATACCTAAAAAAGGACAAATAACTGTCACTGATATATAAAAAAACAAGGAAAAATGTTTGTCATTGAAAATTATAATTTTTAAAGACTACGATAATACTGATGGTGCTGACTAACTTTTAAGTTGGATTAAATACCTTAAATTTAAGTTATTAACTGCAACCCAGCCATCTGAGGGTATTATATAAGCACCAGAATCTCCACTACTGACTAACTTTTAAGTTGGACTAAATAATAAACAAAAACGATTTGCATAACTACCCTCAGATGATAATATAAGCTTTTACTTAAGCATGTCATTTAAGGCTTATTAAACAATTAGATATCTCAAGTGACAAGAACAACAAGGGATATAACTTCCGATGTCGTCCAGTGGTTAGGATATTTGGCTTTCACCCACGAGACTCGAGTTTGATTCCCAGCATCGAAACCTTTTCCACTTTTTCAGCACGGTCAAGTATCTTAAAAACTCTGCCTCGGCCATCCCACTTTGGCCCTCTCCAAGTGAATCTCGAGCCAGAAGTAGTGACCCCCATTAAGTTGCGGTCATGAATCCAATCCGAGAACACACGACACTTATTAATATCAGGAGTAGCAAAATAATTATTTCTATTTTTTAAAATCACAAAAAACATGGTTAATGACTCGAAAATAATTTTAATTCAATTCATTACGTGGTTATTGGGTTGTTTTGATACCATTAAAAATGCATGGTTAATGACTTGCAAAATACATGGTTAATTCAATTTGTTATGGAGTAAAAGTATCATTGTTATCTACACCCCCTCTCTCAAAAACAAAGTTATTGGGCTACCAATAACACCAAGGCCCAAGTCCACTCATCAATGACTCACAATGCACCTCCTCAATAATAGATACCAGGATCTCTTCACTCAAGACTCTTTGACTCTATAAATATAGCATTTATGACTAAAGTGAAGGTAGACATTAATTACCATATATACTTGCATTTAACTCTCCAACGCCTGACTTTAGCATCGGAGTGACTTTGCAGGTACACCCCACCTCATTTCGGCCAATGACCACCTCGGCATCATCTAGGATCGGTCTCCTCATCTCGGCCACCTCATCTCGGCCATATCATCTCGGCTACCTCAACATCAGACATGACCTTTGCTGATCAATCTCATCTCCTACCTACTATCTAGGATCGGCTGACCCAAAGATACGGTACAGAACATTGGCGACCACAGTGAGAGTAACTTGAACTTAATTACTTTCACCTTCTTTTCCTCGATCGATAATGGCATCTCAATCGAGTTCGGGCTCTGACCGGGAGGGTTAAATCTCCTTTAATACGGCAAAATCAGAAAATCCTCAACAAAATGCATCCTTTACACCTCGCAAGTGTTTCCAACCTCGGACTTCATCATAACATGCGTGCGTTGAGCTCCACTCTTCACATCAAAATAGCTCCTTCCCCAAACAAAATAGCTCCTTCACCGACGTAGTTCACTTTAGTACACTAATGCACAGTTGTTTTCTTATGCTCCAAAACATGGCACATAGTTTCCAAAAGCAACCAAGCTGAGCATAAAACAAACCCCTTCATAACAGTCGCCATCTGGCTCGACGGCTGGTCGAGATCAGAGTCCGTGATGTCTTCTCTGTTCCCGGCGACTTCAATTTGACCCTTCTTGACCATCTGGTCGCCGAGCCGCAGCTCAACCTCGTCGCTTCGCCGCAACGAGCCCAATGTCGCCACACCACCGACGCCACGCTGCGCGCGTGCGAGAGTCGGTGTTTGCGTCGTCACCTTCACTTTGTTGGTGGACTTAGCATCGTTAACGCCATCGCCGCGAGCTTATAGCGAGAATCTTCCTGGTGATTTGCATTGTTGGTAGACCCGATTCCAACGACTATGGGACTAACCTGATCCTCCACCACGCCATAAGGTTACCCGATTTCTCACAAGAGCTTCATGCTTTCGCACGATCACGCGTTTTTCAGCAATATAATGAATATCCTTGCCACTTCGACGTCGTGGTGTGGAACAAAACAATGAAACATAAGCCCAAGCTCGCATTAAACGACGTTCTTCAACAAACAAAACAACAAAGTCCAAGTCGCCTATGCAAGCTGATCTTGGGCTATTTCTGAGCTCGACACCACTGGAAACAACGAGTTGGCTACATCGAGCTGCATTATGGTGAGCTCGGTTCCGTAAAGCAAAGTCGGCAACGTCCGTTCGATGCGAAGTGGGTGATTTCCGAAGCAAGCTCGACGGACTTTAAATCAAACTCGGCAACATCCAGCCTCAACGCCAACCTCAGGTCCGAACCCGTGATTTCCACCAAATTACTCAAAATCGCCTTCACACCGAGCTAGACGATTGACGCAAGTTCAAACGTCACAATCCTACTTCTTCCATTCCGGCTTCAAGAATGTAATTCCGTGATGCACAGTGTTCTTCAACAAACGTTGATAATCTCTATCATTCAAGATCTATCATTCGAGGAAAAAGCATTTGGCCGATGCATTTCTAAAATCAGCTCTGTCTACATCGGCGACAGGGTATTCGCAGGAAGAGGATCTGAATTACAGGAGGATTTTGGATCCAACCTCAACGTCGCCGACTTCTGCGTGGTGTGACCACCACCCGACCTTGTCTTCTTCACAATAGATCGGCAAACGTGAAGATTTCGGTTCGTTTTCTCTACTCGTCACCAGTGCCGACATCGACGTCATCACCGAAGTTAGCTTCAAGCTCGGCCATCCTCGATCACCCGTTGTCTATGGATCTGAAAGAAATCAGTTTGGCCAGTAACATCCAAGCAGATATCACCAACTCCATATGGAAAGTGCATCAATGCAGGATTTCATCAATATCATCAGTTCTGGGACATCAAGCGCCGGATTGAGACTTTGCAACCGAACAATAGCGACTCCGATCTAATCCAATCTCAAATCATTGATTTACAAACCATTTTCACCTTTTGTGAAAAAGTATGGCGATTCGGTTCAAATACCGACGCGACAAGCTCAAACCTATTTCCACCAAATGATATCGCCTTTTGGTTCGTGAATGGCGTTTTTGCCAAGTTCACGGTCCGACTCCGTCGTCAGCTGTACGCACCTCCGATCCCTATTCCTTTGCGCTCCCTCGACCTCGGAAATCTTCACCAAACTTCAATTTTATTGTCGATCTCCGACTCTCGTTCCTCCATGCCGAGATACTTCCCCACGTCGGGTCCAAGCTCCATCTCACTGGTCCGAGCTCATCTCAAGTTGAATAAATAAGCCAAATAAGCCAAGTGCTGAATCTCAAAGTGGCACGTGATGCCCACTACTTCCACGCACATGACTATGTTCTGGGCTTCAAAGGATACAACCACACTCGGCCAATTCTAATAAATCCCATGATGCTGTATGCATTGAGTTACAGGTTATACTTTTCGTTTTGCATATTTCTCCAAGTTCATTCCATTCAATAGGTTCACACTCAACCCCCACAAAGACATGGAAGAAGGAACATTCCTCCTTTGCTTCATCCTCACCCCGAGGGCAACATTCTAAACGCCGGGAGACCCTCCCGAGGCAGGAACGTCGCCTACACCGGTCTAGGAAAACCCCGGATCGCAAAATGGCGCGTACCCATTGGTTCCAGGGGAGTGAAGTGGTTCAGATTCATCAAAACGACTTCGGATAACACGAGTGAATACCATGGCAACAGAACAATTCAAAGAAGGCACAATGGAGTTCAGCTCAGAAGCTGTAACTGAATGAAATACGCCACACAAAAAACTCCAATTATGATAACTCGGTTTCAAATTCCAAACGAATAGTTCGTTTGCTCTTTTTGTTAAAGCAAGGAATACTCTAACAGCATATTCAGTGAAATTGATGAGATAGCCCACCATCATCATATATGCTGAATTATTTCACCTCAACATCACAAGGCCATTATCCTGTTTGGGGAAGGAAGCACCCTTAAATTAAAGATCATCAATAGGCCTTTCTTTTATATATTTACAAACCCTTTTGAAGTGCCTCTATTACAGTTGTTACAAACCCTTTTGAAGTGCCTCAGATTGACAACAGTAACACGAGGCTCAGATCAGGTCCGTTCTCCATCAATAATCAAAACGGCAAGGCTCCCCACAAATTCAGTTCAAACGTCGGTTCACTCACTACTATGGGCGGCGCGTGATCGATAAACGCCGACGAACTTGCTTCGAAAATCGGCAGGCTCAGGATCCGGATCCGGATTCGGAAATCGCCAGAGCAGCTCTTTTACCAGATCCCTGCAACTTTGAACATCCTCAAGATAAAGATTTGGATCTAATTCACGACGGATCCAGAAATCGTTAAAACAGCTTCGGGCTTCAAGGTGATATTACTTAATTTCGTTTAGTTCAACCAATGCCAAGAGGCACTCACCTTCGCATTACGAGTTCAGTGAATTTTGACGAATCATATCAATAACACGTTCAACCATGTGTAAATTCGGCGAGTTCCTAGTACGAGTTCAACAGCTCCATCTGTGAACCTCGTCATTTAGTTCAAGGGTGCCTACGTGGAGATTGAGTTCAGTCCAAAGGTCGGCACAAAGATACAAATTCAACTCGGGGAAACTCCACTTCGGTTCGACTGTGGTCTCCTGACAAGGAGAGATTCTAGCTTCATCACCGAGCCCACGGGTGATAACCCCCACTCCTCCTCCAAGATAGACGTAGCCTAATCCAAGTCGGATTCTTGCATGGTATCGGTGAACATCTTTGCTTTAAGCTCCACCATATATGATGCTTTTGATTTTGATGCTTCTGATTTCCTATTGCCGTTCATATATGAGGTAAAGACATCATACTTTTAATTTACTAATCTATGGTCCTCGTGGCACAAACATTAACTCATTGCTTGACACCTCATATGCTAAGACCTTTTGTTATGGAGTAAAAGTATCTTTGTTAAAAACAAACCACTTCCAAAAGCACACTGATGGGCTTACTAAAACACCAAAGCCCATATCCATAAATCAACCACTCAGATCGCACCACCATATCGGACAGTTCAGATCTTCCACGTGATTTGATCACTTATCAATAGACTTAGCTTTTTCAAGGCATTCTATTCCGACATTACATGTCGAACCTCTTAGCTGAGAGAGTTGCTCCCGGGACGGCGTTATATGTTGAATCTCGGCGTAGACTTAGCTTTTTCAAGGCATTCTATTCCGACATTACATGTCGAACCTCTTAGCCTGGAGAGTTGCTCCCAGGACGACGTTATATGTTGAATCTCGGCATAGACTTAGCTTTTACAAGGCATTCTATTCCGACATTACAATCAATGAACAGTTTACACAATAGAAAGGTGCTTGGTCTCCGATCCTCGATCCGATCTACGATCGAATCGCGCGAGTTTGGTAGTGGTGAGAACGAACATTAGTTTGCGAAACATTAGTTTGCATTCCGATTTACTCCAACCTCGCGCGCCGTCTCACAAGCTCGAATCGGATCAATGCCAAGAAGCAAGTTCAAGAAGAAATTAAATCCGGATGCCAAATCGGATTAATGAATCCCGCAGCGCTTCGATTCCTCCTCTTTTTGCGATGTTGGCCCGAACACTTCTCCGGCGCCGCCTCGTTAATCGTCCTCCGCAAAATGATAAAGACTTTAGCGCCGCACTTTCGATCCGGTCTGGCGGCGACAATTAACACTTCGATCCCGACTTCAACGCCGCAATCCACCTTGCGAACTTCGGTTCTCCGTCGAAAATGATCAACTTCGGCACTTGGTTCATGTCGATGCCGATCTCAAGTTCGCACTACGCCCCAACTCGGACGTCGTACTCCGGTTCAACAACTTTAAAAGACATGCTGGTGCTTGCTTCGAGATAAGAAATTATGTATGAATTTTGAAGATGAGGATAGATCCGGATTTTGCATTCGCATCGGTTCCTTTTGTGTTCAAGAAATTTACATCTAGGGAAGATCATTTCTCCTTTACGCAGGCATTGCACCTAATTTGCAATCTCGTCAATGATCAAGCTCCAGAAATCAAGAATTCAAATATCAAGTTGCTGCAAGTGCATCAAAGAGCATAAATAATTCATTCAATTTACAATACCAACAACTCCGTTCCAGACGCAATATCGGTGTCACCATTGACGGTGCGAAATCAATATCACCGCAAGGATCGTCGGTCTCGCAAATCAACTGCTTCTACTTGGCGTGTCGAAGTCTCCGCTTGACGTCGCGAAGTCGCTCTCGCCGAACGTGTTCTCACGAGCTCGCGGCGCAAGCACAACAAGATCGTGAACTCACTCAAGTCCTTTCTCATTCTTTTTCAAGTCATCGCGAGAAAGTTCATTGTCAAGAATCCATCTCTACATCTAATTATCTACCGAGAGGATCCGTCTTCCGGACATTTCCGTGCTCTGCCGTCCACGCAATGCCGCCATAGTTTTGCTTCTAAATCGTGGGGCGTATGCGCATATGATTCATAACTCGATTTCGGTAAACAGGTCGGTCTTTCTTGACTCCAACAAAATTCGAGGATCTTCCTCGGATGCGCTTCAATGTTATTTCCAAAGAACTCCGTTACTCGATCTCCCACGGTCCGACCTCGATGACACCAACCTCTGCGGAGGGCGTCGCAACGATGATGCGGCGTGGCACCAACACTAAGTCGACTCTTCGACCTCGTCTCTTCTTCTAGTTCAAAGAAACATCAAGACTTTAATTCGGTTCCCTTACTCCTCACTACGGCGTCGACCTCGGCGCGCGCATTGGCATCGGCGTCGTCGGCATCTTTCTTCTATCACGAACGGGGGCTCGGCATGCACTTTCAATCGGAAATTCTCAATGTTGGAATACGAATACTCATGTTGCCGCGAAGTCAATTTCTGCTGAACCGTGTGTTTGCTACTATGTGTTATGAACAACAAGTTCTCTTCTTTGGAATTCACCTCAGAGTTCCAACCAATATGGGCCATACATTTCGAAGGCAGCCCGACTAAGTAGCTCGCGTTTTGCACTTCACGTATTTTGTGTTTTGATAAAGAATGATAGATACACCCTATCCATATGCATAAAATCAGGGACCGATGTACCGACTTTGAGTTTTGCTTCAACTCACCACGCCAAAGGCAACATGAATATGTCCGCCCGAGATCGATGCGCTAACATATGCACGGACCGACATCAATCGCTAATCCAACTTCGACAAGAAATTCTACATCCAGGTTCTATTTTTCATTTAAATAAACACTAGGATAATGGACGCATAATCAATCACTGACATTACATGTGGAAACTCTCAAACTATATCAAGTCCCAGAACCAACAAAATTCGAGAATTGAAAAATCGTGCAAACGCCCATCAAGATCGGAATGAAATGCATGATTCGAGACATCTTAATCTCGGTAGTTTGAAAAGGAATCAAGTCTAGATCACCTCGTTCAGCGACGACTTAGGGGGCAAATCATTATGGAGTAAAAGTATCCTTGTTATCTACACCCCCTCTCTCAAAAACAAAGTTATTGGGCTACCAATAACACCAAGGCCCAAGTCCACTCATCAATGGCTCACAATGCACCTCCTCAATAGACAGTCCAGATCTCTTCACTCAAGCACTCTTTGACTCTATAAATATAGCATTTATGACTAAAGTGAAGGTAGACATTAATTACCATATATACTTGCATTTAACTCTCCAACGCCTGACTTTAGCATCGGAGTGACTTTGCAGGTACACCCCACCTCATTTCGGCCAATGACCACCTCGGCATCATCTAGGATCGGTCTCCTCATCTCGGCCACCTCATCTCGGCCATATCATCTCGGCTACCTCAACATCAGACATGACCTTTGCTGATCAATCTCATCTCCTACCTACTATCTAGGATCGGCTGACCCAAAGATACGGTACAGAACACAATTCATTTTATAGTTAATGGAATTATATTATATTAACCACGTAATTAATTGAATTAACTAAATTTTTACATGTTTTTTTTTACGCGAAATTTTTTACAACATAGTACACTCTCTTTACCGCTACTCTATTTATGATTGAATGAAATTCATATGGGTCTTACTAATATTGTAGGATCGACCTGCTCTCAAAGTGGTGGAAGCTATATGAATTTTACTCAATCATATAAAGAGTATTGAAGAGAGTGTATAAAAGTGTGTTGCTAGCATTTTTCCAAAAAAATATTCATGTATAAAGAAAGAATAAGAAACACAAAAAAGTTAAGTCCAGAGTTAGGTGAAAGGAAGTTTCTGTAAATTGAGTCCAAAGGTAAGAGTCAATGAAATAGGAAATGGGAAGGAAGTTTCACAATGGTCTTTGGTTTAATTTATTTGATACAAATTACCTAGTAACTGAAACTGCGTTGCCATGCCTTCTTATAATGTTTCCTTTCTTGTTTAATTTTTATTATTATAGAGAGACATGACAATAAAACACATCGTCCTTATTTTTTTCATACTCTTACTAGCTTTCCTGATTGCTATCCGATCACCACCTCCCACTTTCTCTTCCTCTTCTTCTTCGTCTTTGTCTTCGTTCTCAAATGAATTCAGGTACGACATGTTTCTCAGCTTCAGAGGCAGCGACACTCGCTTATCTTTTACTGGAAATCTCTACCAAGCTCTTTGTGATAGAGGAATCCGCACCTTCATTGATGACAGGGAGCTTCAAGGAGGAGATGAAATCACACCAACACTTGTCAAGGCTATTGAAGACTCTAGGATTTTCATCCCCGTGTTCTCTGAAAACTATGCTTCTTCTTCGTTTTGCTTGGATGAACTTGAACACATCATTCACTGCGTTAAGGTGAAAAGTCGCTTGGTTTTGCCTGTTTTCTATGGCATAGAACCTTCTCATGTGCGACGTCAAACTGGAAGTTATGGTGAAGCAATAGCTAAGCATGAAGTGAGATTCCATCTACAAAATACGACGGAAAATGTGGAAAACATGGAGAGGATACGAAAATGGAAGATGGCACTTAGCCAAGCAGCTAACTTGTCTGGATATCATTACGATCTTAGGTACACACTTCAATCCACTCGTATTTTGTTTCTATATGTTTTTAGATGAGTTAGTCCATTTTATGTAAATAAAATTTGAAGTTGAATTTGAATTGTAATAATCACCAGTGGTTGTGATACTAATGAAGTAATTGAAACTTATCTAACTGGTAGGAATGGATATGAACACGAGTTCATTGGGAGGATAGTCAAATATGTCTCTGAGATGATCAATCGTGTTCCTTTACATGTTGCTGATTACCCCGTTGGACTTCATTCTCAAGTCCTAAAAGTAAATTCACTTCTAGAAGTTGGAGTTGATGATAAAGTCCAGATGTTAGGGATTTATGGGATTGGAGGAATGGGAAAGACCTTGCCAAAGTATGACGAGAATAAATCCCAAATGAAGAACAAAGATGAATCTTGATTGTATTGATTGTGTTGTTGATCAAAATCAATTTACATGTATTTATACATCTGTTATATATCTCTTTTGGATATATCTCTTTTGGATATATCTCAACTATATCTAAAACTAACTCAGATCAGCAAAAGAAAATCTATCTAAGTCAACCAAGAAGTTGACCCTAGTTACTTCTCACTGACTAACTATACAAACTAACCACAATTATTAACCATAGTGAGCTACAGTATATTCTATTACCCCCCCTCAAGCTGGAGGGTGAATGTTGAGAACCCCAAGCTTGGCAAGCATGGAAAGAAATGGCTGAGGATCAAGTGCTTTTGTAAGAAGATCAGCAAGTTGAGATGATGAAGGAACTGGTAGCAAGTGAAATAAATGAGCCTGCAGTTTCTCACGAACCACATGACAATCAATGTCAATGTGCTTCGTTCTTTCATGGAAGCTGGAGTTGGCAGCTATATGTCTTGCAGGTTGGCTGTCACAATACAGTAATGCAGGGGTGATAAATGGCAAACACAGATCCTGCAACATGTAAGTAAGCCACTGTAATTCACAAACAGTGGAGGCTAAAGCCCTGTATTCTGCTTCTGTGGAGGATCTGGACACAGTATTCTGCTTTTTGGATTTCCAGGAGATGAGAGAATCTCCAAGGAAAACACAAAAACCAGTAACAGATCGCCTTGTGGTTACACAAGTAGCCCAGTCAGAATCACTGAAGGCCTTCAATTGTAAGGAGGAACTGGCAGGAAAGAACAGCCCTTGTCCTGGAGCATTCTTAATGTACCTCAGTATACGATAAGTAGCTTGCAGATGTGGTTGTTTGGGGTGAGCCATAAAGCGACTTCGATTCTTTGAGCAATGGCGAGATCGGCCGTGTAGTGTTGAGGTAAATTAGCTTACCAATAAGGCGCTGTAGGTACTGCATCAACATCAGCGAATGTTCAATTTGCATCAAGATGAGGAAGCCTTGTCATAGGAGGAGAAGCGAGTTTTGATCCCAAAGAAACCGGTCTCATCAAGCGAATCAAGGCATATTTCCTTTGGCAAATACTTATTCGGTTGAATTTACGCAACTTCGATGCCAAGGAAGTATCGGAGACACCACAAGTCTTTGATTTTGAACACATTGTCCAATTGTTCCTTTACATAGTTTATTTCATTCAAGTCGTCCAGTCCGGCCAGGTATTAGATCATCAACATAGATGAGCGAGTTGTAGTTTGATTGCCAATAGTCTTTGTGAAGAGAGAGTGGTCCGATTGAGATTGTTTGTAGCCAAGAGATAACAGAAAAACTGCAGACAATTTTGCAAACCATTGTCTGTGGCTTGCTTGCTTGCCGTATAATGATTTGAGTAATCTGCAGACTTGGTTGGTAGATTGAGATTGATATCCTTGTGGAACATCCATATAGACCTCTTCATCAAGCTCTCCGTGAAGGAAAGCATTGTTAACATCTAGCTGCTGTAAATGCCAGCCTTGACATGCTGCAATAGCCAAAAGAAGTCTCACAGTCGTCATTTTGGCTACTGGGGAGAAGGTGTCAAGGTAGTCAATTCCTTCGGTTTGGGTGTACCCCTTTGCTACCAATCTTGCCTTATACCTTTCAATAGTGCCATCAGCCTTATACTTGATTTTGTAAACCCACTTGCATCCTATGCTTTGTTTTCCAGGTGGCAGAGTAGTTAATTCCCAAGTCTTGTTATCTTCCAAAGCCTTTAATTCAGACTGCATAGCTTGCTGCCAACACTCACATTTGGCAGCTTGATTATAGGTATGTGGTTCAGTTGTTGATGAGATGGACAGGGCATAGTGTTTGTAGTTTGGCATGAGTCTGTCATAGCCAATATAGGAATGAAGAGGATACAAACAATTAGTCTTAGCTAGGGTGGCATTGCAGACATAGTCATTAAGGCGTGCTGGAGGTCTAGTGATTCTGGTTGGCTTGGTTAAGGCTATAGCATCATGCTGTACTGGTGTGGTGTCTGGTATAGGCTCAATTATGTTTTCTGGTTCAGGTATTTCAGGTATGACAGAATCTGTATCTGGTGTGGGATAGTTGGAGGTGTCATTTTGTGAGGTTGCTTCTGGCATTGTATTAGAGGTGTGATCATCAGGATCAAATGTAGTGAGTTCATATGTGTCTGGAGTGGGATTAGGTTGGGATTTGATTTGTTCAGTGGTGATGTAAGGAAATAAGTCTTCATATAGCACCACATTCCTGGAAATGAAAATTTCTCTACTTTTGAGGTCCATTTGAATATATCCTTTGATTCCTGGCTTGTATCCCAGGAAAACACACTTGCGTGCCCTAGCATCAAGTTTGTTCCTGCCCTGTGATAAGGTGGAAGCGTAACTGAGGCATCCAAAGACCTTGAGATGCTGGAGATTAGGAGGGGTGTGGTAGAGAGCTTCATATGGAGACTTGTTACGCAAAACAATAGTGGGGAGCTTTGTTGATCAAGTGAACAGAATGTATGACAGCATATGACCAGAAAACCTTTGGTAACTGTGACTGAAACATCAAGGCTCTTGTCACATTGAGAATATGCCTGTGTTTCCTTTCTGCCACAGCATTTTGCTGGGGAGTTTCAACACAGGTCTTCTGGTGTATGATGCCCTTCTCATCATAGTAATCAGGCATGATGAATTCTTTGCCATTGTCACTTCTAATGGTCTTCACATTAACTCCAAATTGGGTGTGTACCATTACAACAAAATTCTTGATCAGCCCCCTTGCTTCTGACTTATTTTTCATAAGAAAGAGCCATGTATGCCTCGTGAAGTCATCTACAACAGTGAGAAAATACAAATGGCCATGGACAGATGGAGTTGAAAAAGGGCCCCATATGTCCATGTGAATTAGATCAAAAGCATCTTTACTCTTTGTATTACTAACAGGAAATGGCAGTTTATGTTGTTTTGCAAAATGGCAACAGTCACAGACTTTATCAGAGATATTTTGAACATATGAAAAAGAATTACAAATGTGTTTCATTACACTAGTTGATGGATGACCTAGTCTATGGTGCCATAAGGCAAAATTTTCAGACACTACATGATTACATTGAGCATCTTTGCTACTAATTTGACCTAGAACAGAAACAACAAATTCATTTACAACAAAGGCAGACAGGCATCTAGATTCTTGGTCAAGTACATAAAGAGAATGGAACGCTCTAGCGTGCCCAATCGTCCTCAATGTAGGCTTTTCCTGTATAGTGCAATCATCATCATCAATAACAATTTTACATTTAAGATAATGTGACAGTTTATATCCTGAGATAAGGTTAAATCCAAATTCAGGTACATACAAAACATTATGTAAAACTAAATCTGAATTGAACATTATTGTTCCAGCATATCTTGCATATGTTCTTGTTCCATTAGGCATTCTAATGCTTATTGGTTTTATTTCATGATATGAATAGAATAGCAGTAAATTATTGCATATGTGGTCCGTAGCACCTGTATCAACTATCCACAGAGTGTAAGTTATATTACCTGATGCATCTTGTGTCATACTAGATGCTATAACATGGTGAGTTTGACTGGTTGTTCCCTCAGAATTCTTATTCAGCAGAGCAAGCAGCTTTTGATACATCTCTGGGGTGATGCTCACGGAGGATTCATTGGCTTGAGTTCCACTGCCTTCATCTTGTGTGGTGGTTGTCTCTATTGTGGTGTTGTTAACATTGCCTTCCTTGTCCCGAAACTTAAACCCAGGTGGGAAACCGTGTTTAAAGTAGCACACTTCAACGGTGTGACCCTGCTTCCCACAATATGAGCATACCTTGTTGTTGTTGTTGTTGTTGTGGCTTCTTCCCGGGAACCTTCCACGCCCTCTTCCACGCATACTTCCATTTCCTCGTCCTTGAAGACCTTGGCTAGGTCCGGTGTTAGCCATTAATGCAATTTTGGTACCTTCCCCTATACTCGCCCCATTCAATTGCCTTTCTTGCTGAAGAGTTAGGGAGAATACCTTAGTAATTTCTGGAAGAGGGTCCATCATCATTATCCGGGTTTTCACAAAGATTATCTCGGTCATTAAGACCGCTTCAAGAAAATGTATCACATACTCCGACTCACGTTGTTTCTTGATTCTGGTATCAATTTTTCCACATTCGCAGGCGTTGATTGGCCTTAGGGTTTCCAAATCCTCCCAAATGACCTTGAGATCAGTATAGTATGAATTGATGCTTCGTTCACCTTGCTTGATCGAGTGAATCTCCTGCATCAAATCCGACATCTGGCGTCGCCTTTGGAAAAGCGAATCTTCAACTCGTTCCACAATTCACAAGCGTTCTCGACATTCTCAATACTTTGCGCTATCTCGGTGTAAGCGAGCCAGAGATCCAAGAAATCACCGTTCCGTTACACCTTTCCCACGCTTCGTAAAGAGGATCATCTTCTGCCGGTGCTGTGATTTTGCCATTGACGAATTTAATCTTGTTCTTGGTGAGAAGCGCTCTTCTCATTTTCTTACTCCACGTATCGTAATTGTTCCCATTCATCGCCGGAGTGATTTAGAATCGCCCCGGATTCTCGGCGGGGTGAAAGTAATAGGGGCTCGTAAATCGGCGACGCCGGATTCTTGTCTTGTCCATCGTTCTTCCGTGCTCGCTGCGATTCATCAAGATCTTGGGTGTCTAGTTCCGCCATTGTTGAATAAAGTGTGAGGGACGATCAGTACGCAGAGCGAGCGAATTTCTCTCGCTCTCGATACCATATGACGAGAATAAATCCCAAATGAAGAACAAAGATGAATCTTGATTGTATTGATTGTGTTGTTGATCAAAATCAATTTACATGTATTTATACATCTGTTATATATCTCTTTTGGATATATCTCAACTATATCTAAAACTAACTCAGATCAGCAAAAGAAAATCTATCTAAGTCAACCAAGAAGTTGACCCTAGTTACTTCTCACTGACTAACTATACAAACTAACCACAATTATTAACCATAGTGAGCTACAGTATATTCTATTACAAAGCAATTTATAATTATTTTTCGGATCAATTTGAAGGTTTGTGTTTTCTTCACAACGTGAGGGAAAATTCAGCTAAACATGGCTTAGAGCATCTCCAAGAGGAGCTCCTATCAAAAACAGTTAAATTGAACATTAAGTTAGGAGATGTCAGCGAGGGAATTCCAATCATAATGCAAAGGTTGAAACAAAAGAAGGTTCTGCTAGTTCTTGATGACATTGACAAATTGAAGCAATTGGAAGTTTTGGCTGGAGGGCTTGATTGGTTCCGTCATGGTAGTAGAGTGATTATTACCACTCGAGACAAACACTTGCTATCAAGTCATGGGATTGAAAGAACATATGAAGTAAAGGAGTTAAATAAGGAAGATTCTCTAGAATTATTGAGGTGGAAGGCTTTTAAAAACAACACCATCGATTCAAGTTACGACTACATTTTAAAACGTTTAGTAACTTATGTTTCTGGCCATCCATTGGCTTTAGAAGTATTGGGTTCTAAATTGTTTGGAAAGACGATAGAAGAATGGAAATCCACATTAGATCAGTATGAAATATTTCCTGATAAAGAAATCCAAAAGATACTTAAAGTAAGCTTCAATACTTTGAAGGAAGATGAGGTTGATGAATATTGGGATGAGAATGACGCCAATTACTTTGTTGATGATGGAGACGACGATGATGGGGATGAGGATGAGAAGGTGACGATCACTACAAAAAAATAAGGAATTAGCGAGGGACTTTGCGAGGGAAAATTAAGTCCCTCGCAAACGTAAAAATTAGCGACGGAATTAGCGAGGGAAAAAGATCCCTCGCAAAATGGCAATTAGCGACGGAATTATGGCAATTAGCGAGGGAATTTCAGCCGCTAATTGCCAGACGCCAATTTCAAACTGAGATGCACATTTTTCAAGGCATTTAGCGACGGAATTGCTAAGTCCCTCGCTAATTGACTGACATGACAGTACACTTTGCGGGATTACGACTTGTTGGCGGTGGCTTGGGAAACGCTACGAGGATTAGCGAGGGACAGTCCCTCGCTAATTCCCTCGCTAAATGTCATATTTTTTATATAATATTCCGAATCAAACACACTCTCTCCCATTTACTCTCTTCTTCTCTCTTCTCCCTTCTCTCTTCTCTCTTCTCTCTTCTTCTCTTCCACCATCACCACCACTCTCTTCTTCTATTTTCTTCTCTTCCACCACCACACCACCACCACCACCACCACTCTCTCTCCTACGAGCTTCACCACCATCAACCACCACCACCACCACTCTCTTCTTCTCTTCCACCACCACCACCACCACTCTCTTCTTCTCTTCCACCACCACCACTCTCTTCTTATCTTCCACCACCACCACCACCACTCTCTTATTCTCTTTTTACTCCACTCTCTCTCCTACGAGCTTCACCACCACCAACCACCACCACCACCACTCTCTTCTTCTCTTCCACCACCACCACCAACCACCACCACCACCACTCTCTTCTTCTCTTTTCACTCCACTCTCTCTCCTACGAGCTTCACCACCACCAACCACCACCACCACCACCACTCTCTTCTTCTCTTCCACCACCACACCACCACCACCAACCACCACCACCACCACCAACCACCAACAACAGTAACAATAATAATTTTAATAACAATAATAATACTAATAATAATAATAATACTAATAACAATAATAATAATACTAATAATAATAATACTAATACTAATACTAATAACAACAGTAACAATAACAATAACAATAACAATAATAATAATAATAATAATCATTACACACAGATTTGAGAAGCGTGCCGGTCAGACATTGCGAAGCGTGCTGTCAGTTTAGCGACGGAATTAGCGAGGGACTGTCCCTCGCTAATTAGCGACTGACACATATTCCCTCGCTAATTTCCATTAGCGAGGAGGGTATTAGCGACCGAACTGGTCCCTCGCTAATTCCCTCGCTAATGGTAATTAGCGACGGAAATGGGCATGTTAGCGACGGAATATTCCCTCGCTAATGACGCTGTTTTTTGTAGTGGATACCATTATTTATAAAAAGTGGAATTCACATTGTTGGGTTATGGTGCGACGACATCATATTCTCACACAAAGACGCTATGGCGGCATTGCATGTCCATTATTGTTTCGCTTTGACAATTATTATCTTATTATTCTTTGTGTCGTTTGTTTTGGTTAGTTATAATTAGTTAGTTATAACTGATGTAACAAACTTGTATGGGTTTAGGGTAGTTATTAACTATTATATAAAGCTCCACCTTAGGGGGTTTTATGTAAGGAAGGAGTTGAATCACAATTCAAGTCGGATTTTGTCCCCCAGAGTAGGAGAGTTTACTCTGAACTGGGTTACCACTCTTGGGTGTTCATTGTCTCTATACTTATCTCTTTCTTTAATTGTTTTGTTGGTTTTCAATTATCCCGTTTTAACAATGTTGTCACAGTAAAAGTGCTGTAGCACTGTGTTGTTATTCCGCAAAATCTGTGATCTTGATTTTCAGGTTCTTGGCACATTAGACCACTTTAATTGGCAATGTTTTAAAACAATTGGTATCAGTAGCAAGGTCGAATCAAACTTAGAGTCATGGTGTCAACGAAATACGAAGTGGAGAAATTCAACGGCAAGAATGATTTTGGTTTGTGGCGCATTAAGATGAAGGCTATGCTTGCACAACAAGGATTGGTTGGTGCGTTAAAGGGTGAGAACGGGTTACCTTCAAGACTCACTGCGGAGGAGAAGCCAGAGGCAATGGAGAAGGCTCATGGAGCGCTTATTCTCAGTTTGGGTGACAAACCAGTCAGAGAAGTCGTTAAAGAAACAACTCCAGTAGCAATTTGGCTCAAGTTGGAAAGTCTTTATATGACAAAATATGTTGCAAACCGTCTTTATTTTTTAAACAAAGAGCATATGCATTTAAGATGCAACCTGGAAAATCAATGGAGGATCACATTGATGAGTTCCACAAGATCATTCTTGTTCTTGAGAACATTGAAATCAAGAATGAAGATGAGGATCAAACAATTCTTTTGGTAAACTCTTTGCCTAAGTCACATGAAAGTTTATGTGACACTCTTTTATATGGCAAAGAATCTTTATCACTTGAAGATGTTCAATCCGCATTGATGTCAAATAATATGAAAAGGAAAACAGAGATTAAAGAAGAGTATAGTAGTGAAGGGTAACTTTGAGAGGCACCAACACTCGCTTTTCTTTTACTGGAAATCTCTACCAAGCTCTTTGTGATAGAGGAATCCACACCTCCATTGATGAAAGGGAATTTCAAGGAGGAGATGAAATCACACCAACACTTGTCAAGGCTATTGAAGACTCTAGGATTTTCATCCGCGTGTTCTCTGACAACTATGCTTCTTCTTCGTTTTACTTGGATGAACTTGAACACATCATTCACTGTGATACTGATGAAATAATTGAAACTTATCTAATTGGTAGGAATGGATATGAACGCAAGTTTATTGGGAGGATAGTCAAATACGTCCATGAGATGATCAATCGTTTTCCTTTACATGTTGCTTCTTATTCTGTTGGACTTCATTGTCAAGTCCTAAAAGTAAATTCACTTCTAGAAGTTGGACTTAATGATAAAGTTCAGATGTTAGGGATCTATGGGATTGGAGGTGCGGGAAAGACAACACTTGCAAAAGCAATTTATAATTTTATTGCCCATCAATTTGAATGTTTGTGTTTAATTTCTTCACAACGTGAGAGAAAACTCAACTAAACATAGCTTAGAGTAGGGGTGTCAATTTCTATCCGTAAGTGGGGATCCCTGCGGGGACTGCTCCGAATGGGGCCCTATGGGCGTGAGATTTTTCCCGTGGAGATGGGGACGGGGGAGAAAATTCCCCCGCAGTCAAAGTGGGGATGGGGATCATACCCCCCGCCCCGAATATATTACATAGCTATTCTTATTATAGATATATATTATGTTATAAGTAATTAATTTTTTAGTCTTTTTATAAATATTTTTAATTTAAAATATTAACAAAATATTAAATTGTTCTAACTTTTATACTTTCTAAATATTAAAATACAAAAGTAAGACCAACATTTATATTTTTTATATTAAAATGTTAAAATTTTGAATTTTAGTCTTCCTTTTTATATATATTTCTAATTTTGTTATATTTTAATTTATATTTTTGCTAACTTTTAATAAACTTTTAAGGTCCCCGCGGGGATCGTGAGGATCCGTGGGGATGGGGATGTGGGAGAAAATATCCCCGAGGTGGAGAACGGGGAAGGGGACGGGGGACGATTTGAGAGGTGGGGACGGGGACCGGGCGCCCCCGCCCCTCCCCATTGCCATTCCTAGCTTAGAGCATCTTTAAGAGGAGTTCCTATCAAAAACAGTTAATTCAAGAGGAGCTCTTATTCTTTTCTAGTCATACCCCTATTTATTATGAGAACTTTTTACATCAAATAAATAATTCACACTTTTCTATGTCGAGAGATAAGAGGTTAAATTGTAAATTAGGAAACTCTTTTTAAAAACTCTAGACTACTAATCATTTTTCTTAAGGGAGTGTCAAAACCATAAACTACATATAAAACGCGATGGAGGGAGTATTAAGAAATGCACATTGTGACACACTTCACTAATTTCAAAATTTTAGGCGGCATTTCCTAGTGAATATATGGTTTTTTTTATGCAACCTAGGGAATATATGATGACCATTAATGAAAATTTGTAGCTTTTGTTTAGCAAGAGAAATATATGTGATTTTTTATTTACCGCTTTTCAAGTTTGTGTGCTTCTTCTTTTCCAATAGAATTTTTTGTCACACACAAAAATTGAACTTGAGACTTGTGAGCCCAAGTGGAATCAGAGATTCGATTCTTCTTTCCAACCCTTATTTATTGCACACTTTTATTTTAGGTTATGTAGAAAAGGATTGTCAACATTACTTCAATTATATGTAATTAAGTTTACTAATCCTATTTATATAAAGAAGCTATGGTTAGCAAAATCTAATGGGTCTGATTAACGGGCTTATAACAATGAAGACTAATATTTACACAATACATGGTAAACTATTGTTTACAACACTCTCTCAAGCTCGTAAGAGAATATCTATTATTCCTTGTACCATAGCTCTAAATTATGCTTTCCCCATCAACTTAACCACTAATATTTGCGAATAAGAAAATAAGTAGCACCCAAGACAGTAGAAGCTACTAAATTGCTTGTTCTCCTTAGTTTCTTGTTTATGGTATGCAGGAAGGTGTATTGCTTGGATATCATGACTTACATGCCATTTATATCGAGGATTTTAATTGTCGAGTTCTCTAGTAATTATGCTTCTTCATTTTGCTTGGACGAACTTGTTCACATCATTCACTGCTTCAAGGAAAAGGGTCGTTTAGTTTTACCAGTTTTCTATGGCGTGGACATCAAGCTAGCATTTATGGTGAAGCAATAGCTAATTAAGTATGAATTAAAGTTCCAAAATAAGAGTGATAACATTGGACTGGGTTGAACTAGTATACTTTATTTATATGTCAAAACAATTTGAATGAAATGTAATAATATTACAAATTGATGTGATTTGATGCATTTACTCAAGGTTATATTATTGCGCGGGAATGAAGATGAGCACGATATCGTGTATGTTTGGCTTGGCGGTGGGTAGAATTGATTACGACTTGATTTTGACAGACTTGATTCTCGCGGGAAAGCTACAAAAATAGTTCTTCAAGAAAAATCAATTCTAGAAAGCAGAAACAATTTTGTAATCAGAATCCAAACATCTTTTTTTCTTCTAAAATCACGAAAGTTAATCTCAAAAGCACTTCTAGGTGCTCCCACCGCCAAACCAAACATGCACATCATTGGGAAGATCGACAAATATGTCTCCAAAGAGATTAACTCTTGAGCCTTTACATGTTGCTGATTACCATGTTGGAATGGAGCCTTTACTTAGAAGCATAAATGATTTTGTATATTTCTTGAACATTCTACTGTTACAATTGGCAATGCAAGAAGAGAAGAGTGAAAATTCATCAATCTATTAACTTGTCACAGATACAACGTATATACATAGCTGAAAGAAAAAACTTCTAACTAACTGATAACTAATTCAGTTAGGATACTAATGCCAACTAACCACATAATAGAAAATTACAATACAACCCTTAGGTCACACATGTGACATACACGTGCACAACTAAGACACCAATATCAACATAGCCTCCCTTAATCTGAAGCTGATACAAAAGATTAATGCACCGCATTCATTACAAACAATTACAGGATCGAAATCAAACGACTTGCGGCAAGAATTCAAATTCTTTCTTGTATTACAGTCATTCCCAACAGAGTCCTCATCCTGATATAATCCTCCAGCTTCAGGGGTTTGGTCATTACATCTGCAATTTGGTCTTTTGTGTTGCAGTAGCTCAAATTTATCACACCTTCTTTGCATAAATCTCCGAGGAAATGGTATCTAATGTCTATATGTTTGCTCCTTCCATGTAGGACAGGATTTTTTGACAATTTTATAGCTGAACTATTGTCACAATGAATATCAGTTGCAGCGCCCTGTTTCTCACCAATACAATCTAGGATTCTTCTCATCCAAACACTTTGACATCCACTAGCTGCAGCAGCTATAAACTCTGCTTCAGTGGTGGATAGAGTCACCACTGCTTGTTTTTTGGAACACCAACTCACAACAGCATTTCCAATGATAAACACATACCCACTAGTGCTTTTACGATCATTAATATCACCTGCAAAATCAGAATCAGAGAAACCAGATAATCTGCAAACACCAAGTTCTGCATTTTTCTCCTTCTGATACCGAATGCCATAGTTAACAGTCCCCCTCACATATCTCAGAATACGTTTCACTGCAACCATGTGTGTCTCAGTAGGTCTTTCCATGTATCTGCTAGCTAGACTTACTGAATACATCAAGTCAGGTCTAGTAGCTGTAAGATACATTAAACTTCCTATGATCTGTTTATACTGAGTATTATCTACAGCCCTGCCAGTTTCATCCTTACACAACCTTGTTCAAGGGACTATCGGATTGAGCACAGGCTTGCTGTTTTCCATTCCAAACCCCTTTAAAATTTCTTTAGCATACTTTTGCTGATATATGGTTATTCCTTGCTCAGTTTGATTCACTTCTAGGCCTAGGAAGTATCTCATCTTCCCAAGATCACTCATCTCAAACTCCAATTTCATTGATTCTTTAAAAGCTGTGCAAGTATCTTCAATGTTGCTAGTGTAGATGAGATCATCTACATACAAGCTAACAATCAGAATACTATCATCAGTTCCTCTTTTCACAAAGAGTGTGTATTCATGTGGACATTTAACAAATCCTTCCTTCATGAAATAATTCTCAATTTTACTGTACCATGTTCTGGGTGCTTGTTTCAACCCATACAAGGCCTTTTGCAACTTGTACACCTTGTGTTCTTCTCCTTTAACCACATACCCACATGGTTGAGTGACATATACATCTTCAACAAGCTCTCCATGTAAGAACGCACTCTTAACATCAAGCTGGTGAACTTTCCACCCTTTCATGGCTGCAACTGCCACAATTGTCCTTATATATCCCACCTAGCAACTGGTGCGAATACTTCATTGTAATCAATCCCATATTTTTGAGCATACCCCTTTGCTACAAGTCTAGCCTTGTGTTTCTCTACTTTACCTTCTTCATTAAGCTTTGTCTTATATATCCATTTGACACCAATGGCAGTGGCTTTGGGAGGTAGCTCAACAAGTCTCCAAGTATTGTTTCTCTCAATAGCTTGAATTTCAGCATCCATAGTCTGCTTCCATACACTACTGTTGCTAGCTTCCTCATAAGTTGTTGGATCATTTGTAATGATGACAGCCAGACTCATTGCTTCAGTTTCATAGTCATTTAAGTAGGAGGGTGGTTTCCTAACTCTTCTTTGTTCAATTTCACATGCTGCTGAGGTTGAGGTCCTGTTTTCTTCACTAGCCCTGTTTTCTTCACTTTCATGACCTCTATCACCACCAGTTTCTTCATCATTATTATTGCCAATAATCTCATGGTCTTCAGAGGTGTTCCCTATTGTTTTCTCAACAATAGCAGTATCACTATCTTCTTCTGTAGCTTGAATTGACCCTTTATTCTGCCAATTCCACTTCTCATTCTCAGAAAACTTGACATCCCTGCTGATAATAACTTTCTTAGTGAGAGGATTGAGTAACTTGTAGGCCTTGGATTCTTCACTTACCCCCAACAAAACACACTTCACACTTTTATCATCTAGTTTTTTTCTTAAGGCATCGGGCACATGTGCATAAGCAATGCATCCAAATATCCTAAAATGAGAAACTGAGGGCTTCACTCCACTCCAAGCTTCTTGAGGAGTACAATTATCCAAGGCTATAGTAGGACTTCTATTCAAAATATAAGTGGACCAATTAACAGCTTCAGCCCAGTATTTTTTAGGGACTTCCTTCTCAGACAACATACTTCTAACCATGTTTACAATAGTCCTATTTCTTCTCTCTGCCACCCCGTTTTGTTGAGGGGTGTATGCTGCAGTGAGCTGTCTCTGGATACCATTATCACTGCAGAAGGTGTTGAATTCATTGGAATTGAATTCACCACCTCTGTCAGTTTTAAGGCTCTTAATCATTTCACCAGACTCTTTCTCAACTAGGGTTTTAAATTTCTTAAAAACTCCTAAAGCTTCAGATTTTTCATGTAAAAAATAGACCCAACCTCTCCTACTGTAGTCATCTATAAAGCTTATGAAGTACCTTTTATGGCTGTTAGATTCCGGGGTGATTGGTCCACACAAATCTGAGTGAACAAGCTGCAGAACTTTGGATGCCCTCCAAGTGCTTTCTTTTGGAAACACCTTTTGATGTTGTTTGCCTTTCAAGCAATCATCACAGGTCTTCTTTGATTCTTGCAATGTTGGCAAGCCTCTCACCATTTCCTTTTGAGCTAAGGTCTTCAATCCATTGTGACTCAAATGGCAAAACCTACAATGCCATAAGTGAGATAGATCTCTATCCACAATATTATGACAAGATTCATTACTGACAGCAAGAGAGATAACATGACCTGTTACTAAGAACACTCTGTTTTTGGTCATGATACTTGTGATGATCAGTCCCCTCTTCTTGTGGTACACCTTGCACTCATTGTCTTCAAAGACCACTTTGAGACCTCTTTCTTGAAGTTGGCCTACGCTTATGAGGTTGTTTTTGAGTCCTGACACATAATACACATCAACTATGGTCTGTGTAATTCCATTGATTTTCACCTTCACTGTGCCTTTCCCTTTGACTGCCATTCTAGTACCATTTCCCAGCCTTACTGTCTCAACAAAGCTTCCATCAAAGCTTGAGAACCAATGTCTGTTGCCACACATGTGATTGGAACACCTCGAGTCCAAAAACCACAGATCTTTGTCAATCTTTTTTTCAATTCTTTCTCCTTCTTTAGTAGCCATCAGAAGAAACCCCGAGTCCACTAGCCACAGGTCATTATCCATCTTTTCCTCAGCTCCTTCTTCTTCTTTAGTAGCCATCAAAAGGATGGCTTCTTCATCATCAAATTCTGTGAAATTGGCACTTTCTTCCCAACTTGGGCACTCATTCTTGTAGTGTCCCATTTTTCCACACTTAAAGCATTCGATATTGTCCTTATTACTCCCTTGTCTACCACCTCTACCTCTTCCTCTGCCCCTTCCTCTAGAATTGTTACTGTTTCTACCACCTACAGTAGCCTTAAGGGCTTGTTCTTCATCTTTATGACTATCAAGACCCTTCATTCTTGATTCATGAACCAACAACTTGCCTTCCAATTGATCTATAGTCAAAGTCATTACATCATTAGACTCAACTATGGAACAAACAACATACGTTCATAGATCGCAAGATTTTCTCCACAACCGAGTGTTGAGCCATCTTCTTCCCTTGCGCTTTCATCTTGTTCACCAGGGTAAGAGTTCTTGCAAAGAAATCAGCAATTCCTTCGCCATCTTTCATCTGCAATTTCTCATACTCCTTCTTCAATGCTTGGAGTTGAGCCCGCTTTACTTTCGTTGACCCTTGATACCGCTCTTTCATTGAATCCCAGATCTCCTTCGCAGTATTCTTCATCAACATCGTTTCAATTATTCCTCTTTCGATAGCTTGAAAGAGATAATTCTTCGCCTTTAAATCCTCCAATTTCGCTTCTTCCGCCGTCTTGATATTCTCCGGTGTAGCATTCTCCGGTAACGATGGAATCCCTAATTCCACCACACTCCAATAATCCTTCGATTTGAGAAGATTCTCCATTAGAAGTGCCCAATGCTCATAGAACCCATCGAATTTGGGAACCGATGGGGTAAGAAATTCACGCTCGTCCACGGCTCGATCAACGACGGTAACGACGCACTGAATTGATTTTTCGCTCTCTCAAGAAACTTTGTTTTACAGATCGTGCCCTCGAGAGAGCTCGATACCAATTGTTACAATTGGCAATGCAAGAAGAGAAGAGTGAAAATTCATCAATCTATTAACTTGTCACAGATACAACGTATATACACAGCTGAAAGAAAAAACTTCTAACTAACTGATAACTAATTCAGTTAGGATACTAATGCCAACTAACTACACAATAGAAAATTACAATACAACCCTTAGGTCACACATGTGACATACACGTGCACAACTAAGACACCAATATCAACATCTACTTCAGGTAATTTATCTTAAACAACCTTTTCGGAAAGTTCCGCCTCCCATTACATTTAAAAGTGACGACGATAGAGTATAAAATGCTACTTCCTCTAGACTCAAATATAAGCAACAAACACCTTTTTAGGTTCATTGAAAAAAGAATGTATCTGGACTACATATTGTCCAAATGCATTACTTTTTTTAATGAACCTAAAAAAGTATTTGTTGCTTATATTTGAGTCCAGAGAGAGTAATTCATTTTGTAATTCTACTAAATGTTTATGTTGCTATTATTTAGGACAAAGTGTAGGCAAGTTAGGTAGTAGAAATGCAGCAATGTACTGGTTGCTAAAGTTTAGTTTACGGTGTCTTCATAATTTATAGCTTAAATAACCTATTAAATCGATTCTTTGCAGTTTAGGTTGGCTTATGTTTCTCCCGAGTCGAGGGTGGTTGGTGTTGGAGATTTAGTTGACAATCCAAAGGAAATTGCTCTTAATGACATTAAGAGTTATTTTTTCTTCAACTTATTTGTTGTATCACCTCTTCCTCAAGTATGCTGCACAAAATAAACTATTAGCTTCATCCACATAAATAGTTTATATCTCATGAACTATGAAGAAATATATTGCAGCTGACATAATTTGAAAGAGAAGCCAGAGAATTAATCTACTTTTGGAGATTCTGTTCTTTTAAAAAACATTAGTTATTACTTAGATTGATTTCTTTTAAAAAAACTAATCAAAATACAGCTTCAGAAATTTTACCAGAGTCTACAATCTCCTTACTTACAATTGCGAATAAAAATTTAGCTTCGGAATGACGTGTCCATAAAGCGTAGGTTTGGCACTCTAAAGTTCCACATGACATCAATTAATTGGATCTCCTTTTCAACAAAGAATCTAAATTTGAGATCTAAACATTTCAATTACACCACTATTTTAGGCAGTAGATTATTCCATAGAATTAATTGGTCAAATGGCCATACAAAATTCTGACGCATTAAACCAGAAAAAATTATTAGCATTAAAGGTATTAAAATGGTTGTATCAAATTAAAGGTGTTAAATAATTTTGATTTCGAAATTACAATGACACAATGATCGGATCTCAATTCTTACTACAAACCGGGCCATTTGTCGATAAAGGTATTAAAGAATTTCGATTTTGAAATTACAAGGCCACAATGATCAGATCTGAATACTTACGCATTAAACCATAAAAAATTCCCACACAAATTTGGAATTTGAATTTCACGGGGGACATAATTCGGAAATAAAAAAAAATCAAAATTTGAATCTCGCAGTGTATTTTAGAGTTTCAAAATTCAAAATGCAAATTCGACAACCCCCTAAAAATTAGTACAAGAATTAATGGCCTTAAATAATTAAATAATGGCTCCATCCTATAACCCCTAAAAATAAGAGCGAGAATTAACACAAATTCTATATATATGCCTCTCCACTAACATATCCTATCCTATCCTATCATCTTCTCCCATTTGCAAAAAACTTGGTTGTTTCAATCTCTCACCAAAAAAAATGGCTCCATCCTATAACCTCATTTGTGATGTCGTTCCCAACAATGTCAGCTTACGCCTATACGTACGAGTTGTACGTAAATGACTGGTATAAGATCCTAATAAAAGTTTCGAGGCGAGGAGTACTTCTCTTTGGAGTTTGTTCTCATGGACAAAAATGTAAGTGTCCATGATTCACACTATACTCATATACGTAAATATGATTAGTGTTTAATACCTATTAACCTTTGTAATTTCTTCATGTAGGGGGACAGAATTGCTGCTACCATACGCCGACACTTTTTTTTATTTATATTTTTAGGCAAAATGTTGAAGAGGATGAAGTCTATATGCTCTCAAACTTCAAAGTCCTTCCTAATGGAGGGTATTTTCGAGGAAGCATCAACAAATACAAGCTTTCTTTTGAAAAACACACTATCATATCGAAGCAACCCAATTCTTCCTTTCCTGCAATCACTTACAATACGTGGACTAATCCGGCTGAAATTTTTAAGCCCACTTTTGATTGTGCCTTTTTAGTTGGTATTTTATTTGATACTTTGGGCGAAGTGTTTATGTTTATTTAGAAATTTGTTTATGATAACTCATCATTTATTTTTAACTAATCGGTTTCTTGCAGACGTAATGAGGTTTTTAACCAGAGTGAGTAGAGAAAGTGTTAATCCGAGCAGGTTCCCAGGAAAGAGAGGCGGGTCACAATGGACACACTTAAATACCAAGTCTTTCCTTAGCTAGAACTTTCCCCAAACAACAATGTTTTAAGTTTTTTATTTTTAAAATAAACCGAAGATATTACTGGAATGAGTCGCGCGCGGACTAGGTCGCTCTCTTTAAGACGTTTCGTGGCAATACTCAAAGGTGCAAGTAGACTATCAACCACGACGTCCCCAAGATAAAACAGCCCAGTTATACTGTTACAAATTTTCACTGCACTGTGAGAAATTCGCTCTAGAAATACACCCTCAATATGGTTATGGAAACCACTCTATATGGTTATGAAAACCACTCTTAGCTTGGAAAATATCTCAAGCTTTCAAAAGAAGAAGAATGTTATATGGGAGAAGAGAGAAAACTTGTGAAGAAAACTCTTGATTCACAAAGATTTGGTGCAAAGAACAAGTGTAAAAATAGAGATCTGTTGTAAGAGTGAAGAAGAACCAACGACTCCATCTAACAAATAAATCCGTTGGAAATTTAAAATAAAAATCGTTACGTTTTTAATGGAAATTAAAAAACGGTTATTGTTTTGACCTTGACTTGGTCAAACCAGTCAACAAAAAATTTATTTTTCCTCTTTTAAAAAATTATTTCCGTATAAAAATAATACACCATAAGCCAAGCCGGCCGGTCAGACGGCGGCGGCGCGCGCGTGTGGTGGTCACTTTGTGTGTGTCCTCACTCATCCCACAAAATTGGGTACCCCTTGGGGCCCAACCCAATGGGTGAGATTCCCACTTATAAACACTAGGGCTTGTCTATTCACACTAGGGCTTGTACTATAGAAGTGTTTAGTCTATTCAATGTGAAACTTTTTATAATTCACACACAATTCATTGAAAATTCCAACTGAAAGAGAAACACAACTAGGGCTTGATATCCGTTGCAGGCATTAAATTTGAAACTTCATTCTTTGTTACTGGCGGTCGCACTACAATAATACAATATAATATTAAAAATGAGAAATTTATCAACGGCTGTTGTTGTCATTCTATTTGCCAAAGTGAAAAACTACATTGGTAAGATATTTATCAATATATTGTTTCGTGCAATCGGTTTTAATAGTAGCAACCACACCTTATTTTCTTATCTTGTGTCCTATGTTGTAAAGGGGTGAATACTATTAGCAACAACTTCTCAACTAAGTTGTTGTTTAATCCAACTATTCCTGACGCATTGGCTTTCAAAACAACAATGTCTGCAACGCTGGAAACTCCCCCAAAGGGATACATGATAAATAATCTCAGCTGAAATTGACCACTTCTAAGTACATTAGTAATGTCAGTGACAGAGTTTTCCCTCCCAATGTCCCAGATGGAACGTGTGTGGACTTCATCGACGAAAAGAATGACGTCACCTGACTTTATTATATCTTTGATTATTTTTGTAACATTTTCCTCCATCCCTCCTCTATCTTTTGCCCCAACCATTAACAGAGCTGTATCGAAGGACATGACACGTTTTGTCTGCAATGACACCAGCAAATTATATTTGCATTTAAACTATACATATCAATTAAAGGAAAATGCAAATAAAGAAGGTTAGAGAAGAAGAGAAAAACTTCAGAAACATAAATCATGCAATCGATAAACATACCAATAAAAAAGGAGCAATATCAGTCCCAGCAATACGGATTGCCAGCCCTTCTGCAATACCTTAGTTATTGGCTTTGACTTATTTCAGAACTTTTGAAACCTTGAGCTATACCTTAGTTGAATGACGAAGAATATTGAAACTAATATTCCAACATCCATTCATGGCACTTTACTGCAAGGTCATGTCAGCCAATTTGTCCAGCCACCCTGGGTACGGTAGATAGAGATGTACAAGACATTTAAATACAATAGAAAAAAAAATGAATAATAAATTGTTATAATTGCAATAGCATTATCACCTTCCATGTTCTTCTTTTTCAGTCCATAAATGCAGACAATTTTAATAAGAGGCAAGGTCTCTTGAGCTACATATGATTTAATAGGGAGAGCATTGTTAGCATTACGATTGTTTGAGAAGATCTAAAAAAATTGAATTTTGAGGTATCTTATTCTACCTCAATTGTAGAAGCATTGATTTTCTAAATATACTATTATTTTGGTATTAACGCCGGCAAAATCACAAGCAAGAAAAGATGTAGCCGCCAAAAAAAAAACTTAAGAACATCAGCTTTTTTGTTTTTTTAGAAAGCAATATATGAATTTCTCAAAAATATATTGGTGCCGACATAATTTGAAAGAGAAACCATAGAATTAATCTGTTCTTTTTAAAAACATTAGTTACTTAGACTATATTCAATTGTAGACTTTGGTAAAATTTGAAAGAGAAGTCAGAGAATTTATCTACTTTTAGAGATGGACGTTCTTTTTAAAAAATAGTAACTCAAAACATATATTCCCACCCTGGAAAGACATAAAACTTTATAAATTGTAGTAACACTATTTGAGCAAAAATTATTTAATAATTTAAATGTGAATTACCTCGTTGTTTAATCAAAGAAATCACAGTCGTCGGATATCTGTGTTGGACTTTGTCAAAACTAACGATATAGATGACTCTCATTTGCTAATGAATCTAGTGAAGAAAAAAACACCACAACATTAAACGGGAGAAAATAATTTTATATAACTTCAAATCCTATTAATAAAATTGTTTCCCACTCCTACATTTAATGGAGTTAAGGACCAAACATGAATAAAAATCCTAAAAGGATTCATCTAAACATTCATGAATATCCCTTTATTAATATAACAAAAGAAACATATATACTTTTCTTGGAACTTCACTGCTATCTCTTAGATTAGCTTTAAGATTGCAAATAATTTGATTTCTTCTTCCCTTTAACAAAATAAGCCCATAGCTTTGAGTTAAAAAAAAAGAGGCTTGATGACTTGTTTTGAAACAACTTATGAAGAGAAATAGGCAGTGAAAATAAGATAAAACCCATTTGAACCAATCTTTCTTCTCTTGGAATTTATACGTGGCAAGTAAATTTAATATGTTAATTTCACCGTAAAGAAAATGTAAATTTTAATTTGAAAAGTAAATTGTCATGTACTATAAACACATTTAATATAAATATAAATTATGAAAATATATAGAATAAATCAATTTTTCAAATAAAATTATATTTCTTGTAAATATTGTTATTTAAATATAGATAATCACGCTAATACAACTAATATCATAATTCATCTATAACTAATTTTAGTTATTTTTTCTCATAATTAAATTAATAAAATAGTTAAATAACTCTACATGAAAAAAATTTGTTTGTAATTATTTTTTTATAATCATTTTTTAAATAAAGGATAAGTAGTTACTTTTTTTAGTGTAATTCAACTATATTTATATTACTTTTAAATCTTGTACTTAATAACTAACATGTTATTATCGAATTCAATATTTATTACAATGTTGTAGAAGTCTTATATTTAATATATCTCTAACAAAAAATTAACATTTAATAATGAATCTAACTAATATTTTCTTAGCAATATGAAATGATAAAATTAGCTGATAAAAGCAATTGAAAAGTTACTCGACCACACAAAAAGAAAGTTATTATAGATAGAAAAAACTCGTATAACATATAACATATATAACTAATAGATTAAGCTATCAGTATAAGTAGCCTATTTTGTCAAAAAATAATTAGCCTTGACAAGGTATCAGAGGTGGTGTGAAGCCTCTAGCATCTCCATTTTTTAAGGAGAAAGTATTATTCAATTATTCAATGTGAACTAAACATTTTTTTTAGAAAAACAAAAACAAACAAATAGATGATGAATAAAGAAAAAGGGGTGTGATTAATGGTTTTCAAAGACGGGTCAGCCCAAAACCCAAGTCATATAAATTCCATTTTTTGTAAAAAAAAAGGTGAAATAATAGAATCAAAAAAGAGATAGACTAAGAGAGAGACCGTGGAGAAGGGAGAGCCAGAAATGACGTCTGAGAGATGAAGATGGTGGTTCACGGTGGTTGCCAACGATGAGGAGAGAGAAATAGTGTGGTGGAGAGAGAAAGAGAGACCAAAGAGTGAGGGAGGAGAGGAGAGAAGAGAGTGTGTTGGTAATGGTATTGGTGATATTTTCATTTTTCTCTTCTCATCTTTCTCCATATACAGGCTTTTTAATTTTTTTTTTTTTGTTATTGCTACCTATCGATCAACTCTTGAAACTTTATTATTTTTCTTCTTTCTTAGTTTTCTTAAATCATGTGGCTGCATTTGCTGCTTTTTAGGTTTTGTCTTTGACCTCTCTTTATTTACTTGTTTGGGTGTTAGAACTGTTGAGACGGTTACAGAGGAGGTGGTCCTTTGACGGAGGCGTGAGAGAGAGAGAGAGAGAGAGTTAATATGGTGGAGTAGCTTTTCTGATTTCTGAAAGAGCCCATTGACTAAACTCAAAATAGAAATAGAAGAAGATGCTTTTTCATTTTTGTTGTTATTTAGTTTTGTCTTTTCTAAGTTTCTACTTTTAAAGTAATTTTTGATTTTTGTATTTTTTTTGATGATTTAAATTTTGTATCTGAACTAGTAAAACAACAAAATAAGATTTTTTTTATACAATACAATCTAATCTAATTTAATCTATCTATCTAATCTAATACAAATACACAATACAGTACAATCTAATCTAATCTAATAAAATCAAGTTTTAGCAAATTGTCAAAATTAGACATCTTGTAAATTTGCCATTTGTCCCAAAATTGGGCCAATTTCATAAAAGTGCCACAAAAAGCCATACACTTTTATTATCAAAAATCCATACACTTTGATTGAAGAGATGGGCGGCAAAGTGAATTCTCAACAGTAACAATAGAAATCAGCTGTTATGTGTTGCTTGAAAGCGCACATTTTGTCTACAATTTGATTGTCTTCTAGATTACTCAACAGTAACAATAGGTTTATGTCTACTATTTGGTTTATGTTCATTGTCATGTGTTGCTTGAAAGCGCACATTTTGTCTACAATTTGATCGTCTTTTAGATTACTCTTAATGTCTACGCTCAACGCTCATTCTTTGTCTTCTATTGTTTGTACCTTGTCTCCATCTTTCTCGTTGTTGTTGCTGTTGTGAATGACGACTATTGGTATTTTCCATATTATGAAAATATTATCTGTGTACAATAAATTGAATGGTCAATATTTAACATTTTAATTTAAATAACAAAGTCAAAATAAGTAGAAAGAGAGAGAGAGATTGAGTGAGGGAGAGATTGGGTGAGAGAGAGAGATTGAAAAAGGAGACCGAGAGAATTTACATCGTTTGAATAGTATTGATGCTAAACTATACAAATATAATTATTCAAACAATGGAACAATAATTCATTCCACTCCATTCCATTTTATCTCTTACCACTAATCCAAACATACCCTAAGGATCAGTGGCGATGGACATTCTCTTGTTCATTGGAAAGGGGATATTGGTCTTGATTATTGGGTACGGTCAAATGATACATATCTATTTGATGTGAAACTGCAAGATATGGGACTTGGATCTGAACTGGACAATGAACTTTTCAAAAATAGGAGTAAATGGGTCCATGTCGAGGATGCATTCTACGACGACACAGTGATGAAATCAAAATAACTCTTACGGATCCATGTATTCAAGAGAATAGCATGAAGGATATTTGATTCACCAATCCTTATAAAGTGATGTGAATTGTTGTTACTAATTCACTCAAATCACCGGATCGTTAATCAAAGGGATAACAAGACAATAGACAAGAAAAGATAAAGAAAAGGGAATAACAATGGAAAAGACAAGAGATGGACTATGTGGTGGAGAGAAGCCACATCTTTCATGGAACGATGATAATTCTCAAGATTGGATCGCCACAAAAACCCCCAAGTTCTTGATAAGATTCCAAAGACGGTTCAAAGAAGAACCCTAGAGAGAGCACTTGTGCTAATTCCTCTCAAATTAAAAATATGGTCAAAGGTCTTTACAACTTGCAAAACCACACCTATTTATAGAGAATAGGTTGTGGGCTCACTAAAAATAAAACATGATAACTAGAAGCCCAAATTCAAGCCCAAAGTAGGCCTTACACAATTAGGCTTCTAAGAAAGGGAAATAACATGCCTAAAAATGTTTGGCTTATTACAATTTTAAATTCCTATAAAATCTCAACTACAAGAGCATTTAAAAGACATCGGCTCAAGTGCCAAGTCTTGAAACCCCGTGTTTTTTTGTGTCCATAACATAAAGGAAAGAGAATATTCACCAATCCAAATCTCACATTGACTATAGATATGGTCTCAAAAGAGTTTATAAGTGAGAGACATCCCACACCTTACAAGCCAGATTTGTAGGATTGAGTTAGACCTAAACCACATTCTAAAATTGTATCAATAACATCATCTTCTTTTATTCAAGAACCCAAACCCACTATTCAGTCATTTCACCAATGTTCGAGCCTAGTTTCAATCTAGCACTTCAAAACCAGCTGATGAGATCACCGATTCAACTAGAACCCAAACAAAAAATCCAAATGAAGTGCAGTGGATATTGAATGATGGATTGATCACCTCATGGTCCTTGGAAACATGAAAGAAGAAACTCGTAGCATGATCCTTGAAGGGGATACATATCTGGAGTTCACTTCATGAACAACTGTTGCCCAACACAGAAGATGGTGAAGTCCAACTCAAAAATAACCTCTATGTTTATTAAAGGGGAGTCTACCCATGGATGAGTACATCAGAAAATTCAAGGAGTTATGTGACAAACTCTCTGCCATCGGAAAGCCACTCTCAGATGTCGACAAAGTTTTTCAAATTTCGAAAGGACTTGGACACAAAAAGAAGGAATTTTGAATTGTGGTTTTATCGAAACCTCCTTATCCTTCTTTTAATCAATTTATAATGTCACTACAAAATTTTGAACAGGTCTATCTCTCTGAATAAAGTTCTCTAGTTGATCACAATTCAAGCCTTTTTTGGCCAGCGAGGATGAGGAAGAAACATGCGTCGAGGAAGAGGAAATTTTAGAGGACATGGCTACCACTCCTCTATGCAAAATCGTCAAAATGACACTAGATCAAGTCTCAAACTCCACAACACTGCTAAGGAACAACAATAATTGGGGAAGATCACCAAGACAACAAAACAAGAAACCTTGTCAAATTTGTGGAAGAATGAATCACACATTAGATCTTGGCCAAAGGACATAAAAAAGGGAGTTTGTTTACACTTGACGGTGGAAAAATTAAGATCAACCCCATGATTACTCCTAACCCTTAGAAATTCGGAGTCATTTCTCCACGACCTCAACCGTTTCAACGTTGTGTCCACGTGCATTGAATACTTGCGCTCTAAGTAACTACTCTCAGCCTTGGTCACAATCTCCCTGGGCCAAGCTACTTCCTCGACCTTTGGTCGTTGGTTCCCTAGCCGAGTTGCTTTTTAACAGAGGCTCCCTCCAAGTCGTGTATTGTCTCCTTGGTGTGTTTTCTTTTTCCTCGGTGCCCAAGTTCTTATTATATCTCTTTCATTCATGGTCGGAGCCTGACACTATTGTTATCTTTGTGGCAAATATCCTCATTACCTATTATCTTCATAATCATAGCTTGCCTCAGCCTCCTAACTTAAACTCAATCCTCTCGTTCCCTCGGCCAACAACTTAATTTATTTTGGGTGTTAAAAAGAGCCTATATGTTTTTACAACCACCACCACCACTAACGTTGATCATGAAATTGTTGACATATAAGGTGATTACCAATTGACTAATATCCTTTTAATGAAATATCAACTTCTAATTGATAGATACTTTTTTTTAGATAAGCAAAAATTGTATTGATGGGGGCACTAGGGGTGCACCAATCCCATTTACATTAAAGAAAGGGGGAGGGCCTCCTCAAAACCTCCCTGAGCCAAAATCCAGTGGGAAAAAGACTCAAGCAGGAAAAAGAGTGCCTCAAAACGGAATTGGGTTGCTATCAATGTGCATGTCAATCCACGGTTTCTCCCCCTTCTAAGCATTGAAGTGGATTAGACCACCACATTGAAATAGAAATAGAGGAGCCTAGCTTCAATCTATAAACACACCAATTCCAAGTTAAGCTTTTGATGCGGGTAACCACGGATTCAACATTTGGTTCCCCGTTGTTAAAAATAGCATCATTCCTAACAAACCACACACTCCAACATGTTGTTATAACTGCAATGTCTTAGCTGCAGACGCTTCGCCTTCTTCCCTTTGCATAAGCGACCACATCTAAGGAAGAAGTCAACAATATCCAAGGACATGTCGAGATCAACTCCGAGCCAAGAGCCAACAAGCTGTCAAACGGAACGAGCAAAACTACAGCTGAGAAACAAGTGGTTGACTGACTCGCGAAAGTTACTGCACAGCGAGTAACTATTGTCTATATACTATAAAATACTTATACACCTATTGCTCATATAAATTAAATCATTTAGTTACTTAATAACTTAATTATAACTTAATTATTGTTACAACAAATTTAATTAAACTAAAAGATACTGTTGCAATGAGTTGCACATGTAGTGAAGAAGTTATAGCATCGACCTCAACCATAAATGGTCTATGATGGACAACTGTATTTTTAATATTGACGGTTAGATTAAACAAACTCACAGCATCCTATCATAGTCTTGCTCCACTAGATTCTCTTTCTCAAATTAGTAATGTTCATCTTCTTCTTCGGCAAGCTTCCAATCGAAGAACAACCCAAGGAATGCGATCACTGGTCAGTGGTCACTGTAACTTCTACCGTCACATCCAATCGAAGAACTACTCATCAGCATGGTTGTCTCACCCGGCGTTTCTTCGGTACTACTAATTCCCCATTTTCTATTTGGAAAATTAGAGATTTTTCTTGTTGCATTTTTCCTTTTAGGTTGCCGAATTTCTAGGAAAATTTACTTTGCTCTTTCAATTTGTAGTAGGTAATTTTTGTTCTTTGTTTTGGTTTGTTGGGACGGAGGGTGAAGGGAGTGGGAATTTCCAATTATATTCATTTTGTTTTTACTCTCAAAATTAATTCTAGAACATCCTGAAAACGTAACCATATGGGCACTAAGCTGTTTCATTTTTGAGGTCCATCTATATATTATTCTGTGTAGTATTGAATATTGATGCTGTCATCAAACTTTTTCTTTAAAACATTTGTATTGCTTCCAAGAAATTACCATAATAGGTATTTGGTCAATTCATAATTGCATGTTGATTGATTACATTATTCTTTGGTTTTAATTTCACTTGTCTTATTCATCAAAAAGTTGAATAGTCTTTTTCTTTCCAGATATTGCCAAGTCACGCTGATGGAGGATGGAGGAAGATGTTGTATTATTATATTTCTCTCATTATTACAAATTGGTGATTACTCCCATACCCCTTCAGAGTTGGGTGGGTATGATACCTTCTAGGCAAAATAGACAAAATTGATTCAATATTTAATTTTATTTTAAAATATTTAAATAGAAAAAAAGGTGTCACTGAGTGTTTTGCTTAACAGGTATCATACCCACTCAACTCTAAAGGGGTATGGATGAAAAAACCTTACAAATTTCCCATCTTGTTTAGTATTATAGACCATATATATAGACCAAAAAGTTTTACTTTATACACACTCTCATCCACATTTTCCCTTCTCATACACTTGTTAATTCCTTTCCTATTCTTCTCTATTCTCATGGCTATGCAAACACCTTCTTCTTCTTCCTCCTCCTCCTCTGGATTCACTTATGACGTGTTCCTCAATTTTAGAGGCACCGACACTCGCTTTGGTTTTACTGGCAATCTCTATAAAGCTCTCTGTGACATGGGGATCCGAACCTTCATGGATGACAATGAACTTCAACATGGTGAAGAAATCACACCATCACTTGTTCAAGCCATTGAAGACTCTAGGATTTTCATCCCCGTGTTCTCTATCAACTATGCATATTCTTCATTTTGTTTGGACGAACTTGTCAACATCATTCACTTCTTCAAGACAAAGGGTCGCTTGGTCCTACCAGTTTTCTATGGTGTGGAACCTTCTAGCGTGCGACATCAAACTGATAGTTATGGTGAAGCAATAGCTAAGCATAAAGTAAGGTTCCGAAAGAACAAGGAAAAGTACAGAAATTACAAGGAGAGGTTGCATAAATGGACGTTGGCTCTCAACCAAGCAGCTAACTTGTCCGGCTATGATTTCAATCCCGGGTATCATACTTCTCTCCTCCTTTGCCTTATATCTCGTTCCTTTCATTTTAAAGCTTAAATAGTATTTTTTTTCTTCTTCTTAATTCTTGAACAAGTATTAGTTATTTGTATGCAAAACAACTTGAAGAACATTTTTGTTAGCAAACATGGATATGATTGTGATACTGATGCATTTACTCAAACTCTGGTTGGACAGGACTGAATATGAATACAAGAGTATTGGGGAGATAGTCAACGAGGTCTCCAACAAGATCGATCGTGTTCCTTTATATGTTGCGGATTACCCTGTTGGACTGAAGTCCCGATTGCTAAAAGTAATTTCTTTTCTTGATGTTGGATCTAATGATGTGGTCATGGTAGGGCTCCATGGAATTGGAGGTATGGGTAAAACAACACTTGCACGAGAAATTTATAATTTCATTGCAGATCAATTTGAAGCTTTATGTTTTATTCATAACGTGAGAGAAAAATCAACTAAACATGGTTTAGAACATCTCCAGGAGTTGCTCCTTTCCAAAACAATTGGCCTCAACATTAAGTTAGGAGATGTCAATGAGGGAATTCCAATCATAAAGCATAGGCTAAATAGGAAGAAGGTTTTGTTGATTCTTGATGATGTTGACAAACTGAAGCAGTTGCAAGTTTTGGCTGGAGGACTTGATTGGTTCGGTCTTGGTAGTAGAGTGATCATTACCACTCGAGACAAAAAATTGCTATCAAGTCATGGGATTAAAACAACATATGAAGTTGATAAGTTAAATGGGAAAGAAGCTTTTGAATTGTTGAGGTGGAAATATCTCTTTTGGTCATTTATCTTTGACCTAAATTTCATTTTGGTCATTTATCTTTTTTTTTTCTGTTTTGGTCCTTCATCTTCAATTTTTGTGTCATTTTGGTCCCTCTGTTAACTTTCTGATAAAAAAAGTTATGTGGCAAGAAACGGAGGTGACGTGTCATCTCATGTCACCACTTCCACGCGCAAGATTTCAGATGCCACGCCAAGAACTAATGGATGGTTGCCACGTGGCGCACTGACATTGTTTCATTGAGAGTCAATCTGTTCGTCAATGGAGATAAGTATTTACTTGACGAGCGTAATGGTGTCTACCGCATTATTGAGAGCTAGATCATACATATCTATATGATTTGCATCTGCAAGACAGGAAGTTGGACAAATCACTTATGGATGATGAATGGAATCATGTGGAGGTTAAATTTGAGAATGACATTAAGGAAACACTCCTTATAGAAAGTGGGATCCATGTATTCAAACATGAAAGTAGCACTGAGGTTATTCAATTTATCAATCCTTCTTTATCAACTTATACAACCAGATGCTGAAAAAGCATTGTTCATTCATGGACATGCAAGTTTTCACACAATTGGTGCAGCAGCAACAATGAATGTGTTCATTGTCATGCATGTGAAACTGATCATTTAGTGGTTTTCATTTCTTCAAGCTTCACAAATGCATTTTATGTGATGATATTGTGAATCCTGATTCAAAATTCAATGATATCAACTAGTGTTAGAGGTAAATTCTCTTGTGACCTGCCTTGCCCCTTTTTTTTTTTTTTTATCTTCTAACAAAATAAAACAAGAGAAAATTAGATTAATATCTTAATTGTTACATCTCAAGTGTTCACAATCACAAAATGATCCACCACCAGAAAAAATTAGATTTTTTTTGGTACATAGAGAAAATTAGATTAATATCTTAATTGTTACTCCCTCCGTTTCAAAATTATTGTCGTTTAAGGTTTTTACACATATTAAGAAATGTAATGATTAGAAGAAAGAGAATATGTATTTTACCCAATTATCCTTATCAACTATTGGTGTCTTTTCCACAATCATTAATACAAAGTAGAAGTGATATATTGAAAGTAGTGTACATAAGGGGTACAATTGGAAAGAATTAATTAATATTGCATTGAAAATAGAAAATGACATTTATTTTGAAACAAATTTTGTTTGCTAAAGAGACAATTATTTTGGAACGGATGAAGTATATCTCAAGTGTTCACAATCACAAAATGATCCATCTCCAGGAAACATAGATTTGTGAACATGGAGGTTTTTGGGACACAGGGCCCACCCAACCTATTTGGAGGCCTAAAACAATCTTTCTATGGAGGCCTTATAAAGGGGGATACCATAAAAGTAACAAATATTAAAGTGAGTGTATGAAATTTGCTTTAAATTTCTTATCTTCCGTGAAGGCCGGCCAATCACACAATAATAATATAATAGTGCCACCTCTATATATCCCTGTCCTTCTTCAGCGTGAATTGTTGGTAATTTCTTGGAAGCAATACAAATGTTTTAAAGAAAAAGTTTGATGAATAAGACAAGTGAAATTAAAACCAATGAGTAATGTAATCAATCAACATGCAATTATGAATTGACCAAATACCATTATGGTAATTTCTTGGAAGCAATACAAATGTTTTAAAGAAAAAGTTTGATGACAGCATCAATATTCAATACTACACAGAATAATATATAGATGGACCTCAAAAATGAAACAGCAGCTTAGTGCCCATATGGTTACGTTTCAGGATGTTCTAGAATTAATTTTGAGAGTAAAAACAAAATCCCGCACAATAATAAGCAGCAAGTGAAGCTGCTATTTTAGGGGGGAAAACCTGCTTTTCACGTGCATGTGAAGCGGGAATCCCCCCTAAAAAACGTTGTACGTGAAAAATATCCCGCACAGTAAACCTGCTTTTTGCACAGTAAACTTGCTTTTTCTTGGCATCACGTGTGGAGAGAGAAAAAGAGAAGCCAAATTCCAAGAGATGCAATTATGCAATCCGACACACTCTCTTCCTTTTGTTCTCTCTCATACGTTTCTCTATTCTTCTCTCATCCACTCCTATTACTTTTCTTCTCTTTCAATGGATCCTCTTCTTCTTCCTCTCTCTCATCAGTTCCTCTCTCATTCTAAAATCGCAAAAACGAAAGAAACAGGAAAAGCCAGAAACACTAAAAGCCAGTCATATGGGAAAAGCCAAAAACACTAAAAGATGCGGGAAGAAAATAGTAGTTAAGAAAAAGATTGAAGATAAACAACCACCATTTTCAGAATTGATTTTGAGCTGCCGTAAACATCAATTTTATGAATCTGAAATCACGAAAGTATGCTGGAAAGCGCTTTTCTACTTCTCCACCGCCCATGGTTGTCAAAATCGAGCTCCACCTCTAGGATCGTACGATTCTACGCGATATGTTTTCTTCACCGTTCCAACTCGTGAAGAAAAGCGTTGGAAGTGGTGGAGCGGTGGGAGCGCCGTGCAAGCTTGTGAAATCGTGGGATCAGCGCTTCTCTCGCGCGTTTCAGAAATCCCAATTCATAGTAGACCCACGTTACCTGACCCGGAAGAGCAAACGTGACCCGGTTTGAAATTAACCCTAATTTCGGCCAACAAATGAAATTAAACTATCGATCCATGAGAAAATAAGACATAGATGAGAGAAGAAAGGGGTAGAAAGTAGAAACAGTGTGCAGAAAGATTAGAGAAGAAGGGAGTAGAAGTTGAGAAGGGAATAGAAGTTGAGAGGGAAACGGCGCTCAGTCACATAAGTTAGTCTTCTTAGTGAAATTAGGGTTTTAGTTGATAAAATGGGCTTGGCCCAATAGGATTAAAGGTGTCGTAAGTTAAAAAGTAGCTCTAGAGTTTGGATTGATACAAATATTAATAACAAAACAACTATAAAATAATTAACTATTTCTTACTATAATTATATTTTACGTCAAAAAAAAATACTATAATTATATTTATATTTTATTTTATTAACTAATAATTCTATTATCATATTTTGTACTATTAATTAATTAATTAATTAATTAATTATGATTTTAAATTAAAATATATTTTATTATTTTTGGTGGGATCTTACGATCCGTGTTACGATTCCACGATTTACGATCTTGACTTCCCTCTCCGATCTTTAGTGGGATCTCGAGTTTGACAACCATGTCACCGCCAAACCAAACGTACGCTAAATCTAAATTTTTCCTCACTATTTTGCATTGTTCCCGTCTAAATCTCACAGTGTAAGAAAGAAAATTATGAAACAAGGATGAAGAAAAACAGAAGTGAGAAAACAAGATAGTTAGCACAACAGAAGATAAAAAAAGGGAGAAAGAAGAAGAAACGTTGCTGCCGCAGGGAGAAGAACTTCAGCAGTAATTGAAAAACGTTTTAGGGTTTTTTTTTATTTTGGCACAATGGGCTGTTTTATTATAAGGAATAAGGGATAATGGGCCTCCACATTTTTGTGTTACATAATGGGCCTGCACTTTAAATTAACAATAAAAAATAAAAATAATAAACAACTAAATTAAAAAATTATGAACTAAAAATAAAAATATACATCAACATAATTTGTGCGGTATTCATAATTATATTTTTAAAAAAAAAATAATATACAACTAAAATTAAAAATTTTGAACAAAAAATATTTTTCTAAGTTGAGACCCATTTTAGTAATTTTATACTCAAAAGCAATTTTGATCCAATCTATCCAAACAACAAAAATTTGTAAAAATCACTTTTTCCTCACGTTCCTGTGCACTTCGCAATTCATATACTCACTTCGTTTCATAATATACTCACTCTTCCGCTACATAATATAAGCGCAATCCCATCAAATAAAGCTGATGTTTCTGGTTCAAATTTAAACAAAATACTCCCCCCGGACTCGAATATTGGCAACCAAAAATTCATTTATTTTGTTCTAAAATTTAAGCAGCTTTCCCTACTTTTTATTCCCTCTAATGTACCATTCCAAAAATTCTCTTAGTCACCCTCACTTAGCTTTCAAAGCAGTCACCCAGTATTCAATTATTAATGAGGGTAATACTGTAAAAGTACTGCTAACCATGTGAAACAAATTAGGCTACACAAAGACTTGACTCTATGAGTTCCATTAGAGTGCATCTTATAAACTTTGTAGTCTAGATAGTACCAAAAATCTACTTTGTCAACTACTTTAACAAATTACATAGTACACTCTCAGACATAATGGGTAATAGAAAATACTAAAAGTCTACTTTATAGATTACTGATACGGCAATATATATTATCTCCCCTCCGTCCGTAGGACGGATACTCGACTAGTGAATATAATTGGAAATTCCCACTCCCTTCACCCTCCGTCCCAACAAACCAAAACAAAGAACAAAAATTACCTACTACAAATTGAAAGAGCAAAGTAAATTTTCCTAGAATGATTTAATTTATATGGGCAATAGGTGTATTAGTATTTTATAGTATATAGACAATAGTTACTCGATGTGCAGTAACTTTCGCGAGTCAGCCAGCAACTTGTTTCTCAGCTGTAGCTTTGCTCATTCCGTTTGACAGCTTGTTGGCTCTTGGCTCGAAGTTGATCTCGACATGTCCCTGGATTTTCTTGACTTCTTCCTTAGATGTGGTCGCTTATGCAAAGGGAAGAAGGCGAAGCGTACGAAGCATATGTTCTGGTTAACATGTTGGAGTGTGTGGCTTGTTAGGAATGGTGCTATTTTTAACAACGAGGAACCAAATGTTGAATCCGTGGTGACCCGCATCAAAAGCTTATCTTGGAGTTGGTGTGTTTATAGATTGAAGCTAGGCTCCTCAATTTCTATTTCAATGTGGTGGTCTAATCCACTTCAATGCTTAGAAGGGGGAGAACGGTGGATTGACATGCACATTGTTAGCAACCCAATTCCGTTTTGAGACACTTTTTTTCCTATCAGAGTCTTTTTCCCACTGGATTTTGGCTCAGGGAGGTTTTGAGAGCAGCAATATTGCATGACTTTATTGCTGTAGCAATAAGGTATGGCTTCATTGTTAGGCATGTGAAACTTGGTGTTTTAGCCTAGATCAAGGTGCATGATCACTATTTTTTTCATTGAAAAATATATACAAGAATTCAATTTGTTGTTTTTAGTACATAAAAAAGTAATTTTATTGTGTCTGAGAAATTATATGATATCAGATTGTTGGTTGGTAAGGAAATATTATTGTAAATTATGATTTATGTTGTAGTATGTTGGAAAGTTATTTTTACTTCATAACTTTAAATAGCATATTCAACTTAATAATAATAATCCCAATAGGCTGTCAAATTGTCAAGAAATGATGGAATAACTATTGTTTATTTGCCTCAAAAAAAAACTATTGTCTATATACACAATTTTACTAGATTGTGATTTTATGCATAACTATCTATTTACAAAAGCATGGCTCTAACAATGAATTCATAAATCACTTTATTGAAGATCAAACTCAAGTTTCATGAAGATAATGACCAAAAAGAGTTTCATGAAGATATAGGAATTGGTGTCCAAGTCATGCTAATGCCTCAAACAGATAAACCATTGAAGTCCTAGATTGTTATAGTTAACTACACTTTTGTCACAGGTTGTAATATAGTCTTGGGAATAGTGGTATACCTCTACCTCTGAGGTTTGCTCTAATTTCCATAACCTTATGAAGACATGTGAAGAATTTAATGTAAATTCATCATGAAAAATTTATCCACCTACATGTTAATTTATTAAAAAAAAACTAAATTTGAAGAACTACAAGTACTCCCTCCATTATAGAATATAAATAAAAATTAGTCAACGAAAGTTGATGTATTTAGTCTAAAATATAAATCAGATAAATCAATACTAATTTTTGCTTATATTATGTTACGGAAGGAGTATTATATTAATCTCTAATTACAATTAAAATATGGGGTATTTAAAGATTTTTATATAACAATGCAACTCTTAATAACTAAGGATAAATTTCACTTTGTGGAATTGTGGGTCATAGATACACGTTGTAACCATAAAAAAGGTTTTGTACTCACGAGTGCATCAATCTTACACGTGATTGTGTAATTAGAGAAGAGATCTGATTCCGTGCAGTAGTCATTTGGCACAGTCGTGTGTATTTTCCGCAGATTTGAACTATCTAATTTTAATCGGACGATCTAGATTTACACCGTTCAGTTAAGATTGGACGATCCAGATTTGCTAGCACAGGACGACTGCACTGAATGGCAACTTTACATGATTTGAATCCCAGTGAAGGAGCTAAGCTTAGAGGAGGAATTATATTAGGTACAGAAGTTAAATTAAAAACTTATCCTAATAATAATGAAATGTTTTTAAACATAGTGAAGATACAGGGAAATATGGCACAGGTGTTTTGTAAAAATTAAAGAGGTAATAGTCAATTAGGTCCCTGACTTTTCAAAAATGTTTAATTTAGTCCCTAACTTTTCACCAGTATCAATTTAGTCATCGACTTTTCACCAGTATCAATTTAGTCCCCAATATTTTCAAATGAGTATCAATTTAGTCCTTCCGTTAACAACAGTTAGTAACGGAGCTGACAGAAGGACTAAATTGATACTCATTTGAAAATGTTAGGGACTAAATTGATACTCATTCAAATTTGACACTACTTTGATATTGAAATTGCTGATATATGGTACATAAACACATGCATTGAAAGTTTTGTTAGTTTCATAATCACAGAATCATCAAGAAAAGCATGGATGGAATAATCTGATTTCTTAATTTCTGATAAGTATGAACGAGATTATCATGAAACGAGCAACAATCTTGTAAATTAAGTTCATAACAAACACGGTGGAAATATTAACATTGGAAATGATTTTCTTATTCAACGATTTCAAACCAAGAAATCACGTAAATGAGAATTATGTACATTATTTCTTTGATTAGATAAATTAAAGATGGTCTAAATATGTTTTTTGTGTCTACAAATGAGAGATCATTTGAAATTAGTCCCTACAAAAAAGATTGTCTATAAGTTCTTGCAAAATACATGTATTGTTAAGGCGCAATGAAGATTAAAATATTCATGTGCTGAAAATAAACTGTTTAATAACATAGCATAATAAATAGGCTTAAAAAAACGGAGCTATCTAAACGACGTAATTTGGTATGAAAATTTTGGACTTAATTTATATACACTATCACTAGAAAACTTTTAACACCGTCAACAAATCACATTTTGAAACTTCACTAAAAATGGTTGAGTCTTCTCTCAACTACATGAAAAGTCATCTATATTATGATGTGTGATAGGCCGTTAGTGTAAAAACCTTTAACACTGATAGTGCATAATAATTAAATTCAAAACTTGTGTACAAATGTTATTATGGGTGTTTCATAACCAATATTTATGGTGGATGATAAAATCTAGAACTTGCCAAATAAATAGATAATAATGGGTGTTTCAACACTTTCGTTTTCACTTTTTTCTTTTTATATAGTTTTACTTAATCACATTCATGACATTTTAACTTTAATCTTTGAATTGTTTTACTAAATCACATTCATGACATTTTTATATAGTTTTACTAAAATCACATTCATGACATTTTATATATTTCTATTTTTTTCATAAAAATCCCTTTATATAGAGAAAGAAATAGGGTCGGCCCTGGGCGTACGCCAAAGGTACGACCGCCTAGGGCACATGTTTGTAAGGGGCCCAAAAAAAGTTATACTAAGCCTAAATTATATTAAGCCTAAAAAATTTATACTAACCCCAAATTTTATACTTCGCAGGTGCTATTGTTCTATACTTTTGTTTGGTTTGTAGTTGAGTATTTGATTTATTTTAATATGTTTTCTAAAAAACATTTATCTAGTAGTGAAAAACGAAAAAAAATAAAATAAAATTGAAATGAAGAGCTAGTAAAATCACAACAAGGAGCTCTTGATAAATTTGTTTTTAAAAAGGTAGATACCCAAGAAAATTTGGATAACAATGATGAAATCGATGATAATTCAAGTGTTCCAAATGATGTACCAAATGCATCTAATATTGATGTGCGGAATGCACCTAATTAATGATGTTCCTAGTATACATGGTTTGTGCGCAGCAGGTTGGAAATTATAACGGCAGGAGAACCGCAGAATATGGGATAAGATAAAAAATGCTTAAACACCCAATATTTTAGAATGGTAACTAATAAAATACATAAAGTGCATAAACGAAAGAAAAGTTAATCATCCATTATATTTTTTGTTTGGTAATATTTATGTGTTAACTTATAGTGAATAACTTATAGCAGATCTACTAACGTAAGTGTTTGAAACAACTAGCTTTTAATCTATTTTTTTTCTCAAAAGTTTTCTTAGTCTTTTTTGCATGTAGAAATTTGTAGTTTTCAAACTCAAAATTCCGACATCATAGCTATAACAAATCTTCCATTATATTATTTCTCTCTCTTACCTCAAACTAAACACACCTTTAATCATCTTATGAAGAGTATGTTATAAATCCAATATTTTTATCCTTTTTTTTTTCTAAACAAAACCCCGATATAATTAAATATTAAGCAGCTCAGCTTTGTCTACCATACCGACCTTAATAAGTTACGTATTGTTCAAGCTATTTGCATCCATTTATTAATGTTTCAATTAAAAATGAATGGAAAAGATCAAAATGACTCCTCCTCACAGCATAGCTCCAAGAGTTGAGACTTGAGAGAATACCAAACTTATGAAGTGTCCAGAATACCAAACCATGAATAATTTGAACCGGATTAAATAAAGTAAAATATATCATATATCTTTTAGTTAATAAAGTAAAATATATCATATATCTTTTTGATAATACCAATTCAAGACTTTTCCTTACCAAAAAAGTTAAACCCGTTTGTAAGTTGTAAATTCATTACACAAAAACAGGTTTTTTCCCCAGATGGTCGCTGATAATTACGAAGACCTAACATAGACAAACAAAAAAACAATGATTAACACCTAGTTAGGGAGATCGAACTTGACAACTGAGTGTCTATAAACAATATTTTTATTGGTGCAACGAATCAGCCTCGGACAAACAACTTAATTATAGATGTAAGATTCTCTCAAGTACTTATTATATCAGGTAGGAGAGAGTGTGGTACATGAAAAAAAATTCACAACTTTTTCACATCCATAGTATTGGTTTTTTATTGTTATTTTTGGTAACTTTAATCCCCAATTTATTTAATTTGGTAGTTTTGGTCTTTGTATTTTTTTAATTTCACATTTAGTCTTGTTCTGTACTAGCCACGATGCCCAAGTCCAACTTTGGATCTCGGATCAGCCTACTCGCTTAGGACAAGCTTCGAGAGAACTCAACGCCACATGCAAATCCTTGCTTGCAATTCATGCCATCCAAGCATCAACGGCAGGATGCACTCGGACGATCCACGAACCAAGACGTGTCTGATGCCTATAAATATAGACCCACCTTGCAGAAAAAGAAGGTACACAATTCATTCCCTCTCTTTTATTCTGAAATTCTCTCATACTTATTTGAACGTCAGTATGACTTTGCAGATACCCCCGACATGGTCTCTGGGGTCCGACTCAAGCAAGAGCCTACCACGACACGTGCAAATAATGGATTCATGGTAGAACTTGAATCCCTTCTAGTTCTATTCCAGCGTTTATATTAGCTTGACACGTGCAAATCATCAATCTCACATGATTCTTCCTTCCTTTTGAATATCTTCCTCCTCTTTAGCCTTACTCTAACCGAAAGTGCGGTCACGACACGTGAGCTGTCACCATCCACCACGTGTCAATCCTTTATCGATGGAAGGATCTTTCAGCATCGCAATTTCTGGGAGGTTCACGCGTAACCCTCATCCCACCGTCCATTTCCTCAACTCTCAAGCAATCTCAACCGTCCCTCTCCTCAACCGTCTCCAATTCTTCCACGCAATAGAAGTACACGTGTCGAAAAACAACCGGCTATATCCAAAATATTATTATTTAAATCTTATCCTCAACCTCGCTCCTTCTTTTTATAAATTCTCGCTTTCCATTTCCATTCATTTTCCCATTGTATCCACTCAAACAAACCAAACCGTAGAGAAGGAAAAAAAGACGTTCAAAGTTCAAGTTCAAACTGTTATCGTTTTTCAATTTAGTTTTTAGTTTCTCGCGCTTTCTCGGATTTTCTCGTGAAAGAAAAAATGGCGTTGAGTATGACTCACCAGATAGGGAGTATACCCGGTGTTCCAGTACCGTCCGAATCGACAAATGGAGAGACAACAGCTTCGGTGAGCGCGGCGGCGGTTTGGAAATCACCGGCGACGAATCTCCGATGCAAAGCGAGTAGGTCAGATGTTACCGCCGACGGACTATCTCCTCCGATTAGTCCGTGCAGGTCGCCGGTACTTGGTTCAATCCGGCCAGATCTATCGGTGGCGTGTCAAGCGTTTACAATGGAAGCAGAAACGGCGGTGGAGAAGGAACATGTAACAGGAGCGAGATCGGGAAAAGATAGAGAGAATGGAGTACCGGTTTATGTGATGATGCCTTTGGATAGTGTAACGATGGGGAATGGAGTGAATAGGAAGAAGGCGGTGAATGCGGCGATGGCGGCGTTGAAGAGTGCTGGTGTGGAAGGGATTATGATGGATGTGTGGTGGGGATTGGTGGAGAGAGAAACGCCGGGAGAATATAATTGGGGAGGTTATAATGAGCTTATTGAAATGGCGAAGAAGCATGGACTTAAGGTTCAGGCGGTTATGTCTTTTCATCAATGTGGTGGTAACGTCGGTGATTCTTGCACGTGAGTCTCTCTTTCTTCATTATTTTTTTATTTTTTTTATAAAACCTGTTATTTTCTTATGAACTTGTTTATTTGTTTTTTTAATTACTTTTTCTTGCTAAAATAGATTAAAAATAGATTAATAATACATGAGATAAGAGATGTAGATAGAACAGGAGAGAACATGTTAGAATAGGATAGAATGGAACTTTTGAATTTTATTTTTATGGATAGTGATATAACTAAATACAATGTTCAGAATATGTAAATATAGCCATTTTCTCAATGTTTAACTTTTTTGAAAAAGATTGTGATCTGTAATGTAACATGATAAATGCTTGAACATTCATGTAAGATAAGAATCTAATACTCATGCACATGGATATATATCATAGTTAATGGTATCATCTGATGCAATAATTCATAAAAAAAACCTGATGCTTTTATTTATTTTATAATAAAAGTGGTGAGATATGATTGAAAATGTCATTTAATTTAATTCAAAATTTATTTATACTATGAGTTTAGGATTTTTTTTTTTTTTTTTGATATTGAGAGGGGTATATAGCCCAAAAAGAAAGATTTCACTCTAACTAGCCTTAGAGTAGAGACTCCATTCCAATCATCATGCAGAAGCTGCAAAATAAAATCAGGGGGTTGAAATGTTATTACCGTCAAATTGACCGTAAATAAAAATTATGAAATGTTGAGATTTTATACTAATTGATACAATCTCAAATTAATAACAATTTATAGTCAATTTTGTCCGTATACTATTGAGAGACATAGTTGATTCTCTCACCTAAAAAAGAGACCTGAAAGAGACGGTTTATCTTATTAGAAATAGAATTCAGCATATGGTTTGGTTTCAGTAGAACTTTTCTTTCTTACGGAAATTTCATTATTATAAGGTAATTGGGATTGGGGATGAATATAACTTGCTGAATCATTTGATTTTGTCCCGTTACTGAATGCTAATTAAGAATTCAAACTTTGCTTCTAAATAGTAAAAAATAAGAATTCAAACAGAACGGCTGAAATTGAATTTTAGAGTCGAGTACAGTTTGGAAGAAATTTAGGAATTTGTATCTTGTGCATTCAGAAAAGATGTGTCTATCTCTCTCTTCACATTTTTTATATTATTAAAAATAATAATATAAAAAAATGTGAAGAGAGAGATAAACACATGTTTCTCGAATGCACTCGAATACACCACAACTGAATGCATCGAATCTCTATCCAAAATTTAGGAGTATTTGGATATTAATCGATGACGTGGAGCCAATCAAAATTTTTCTGTAACTCACGCATCTTGGTGGGAACATGCGGTTGTTATTACTTGCGATTGATGATTTTTAAGAATTATTGCTGTTTTTTAAAAGGTGTGGTGTGTATTTGTCAAAAAAAAAAAGGTGTGGTGTGTAATAAACGGGTAAAGGGTATGGTTTTGTGATGGGAAGATATGCTGGCCATGTGTTATGGTATGGGTTTGGACTTTGTATAACTAAATATCATGTTACTTCTGTTTTTTAGTAAGTTCATATTTTTCTAATAAAATTCGTATAACTTCTAAATGTTGTAGCTGATATTCTATACTATGAAAACATTTTACAAAATCAGTTAGACTAATTTTTTTTTTGAAACATATTAAGTGGGTAAAGGAGAGAAATAATTTCTGACAACTCATTTTATTTAGTGGCTAAATAAAAATAGATATGAAATTGAACAATTCATGTAGTTGAAAATAAAACTTTCTTGAGAATAAGAAAACAATCCATTTTACTTCTTACCGTATTTTCTTTCCTCTAGTGGATTAATTTGACTGAGAAAAAGTTGTAACTTGGAATTGGATCTTGAGAACACGTAAAGGGTCTTATTTTTACGTGAGAGGCAAACTTTTATACACGAGAAAAGAGTGTGGATTCTTGATTGAAAAGGAGGCCACATGAGGTTAGATTGGATTAGTGGACCCAATGTTAATTTGTTTTGTGATTTGTGCAGTTAGACTCGATGACTTTGATAAATTTTGTGTTCGAGTCAGCATAAATTTATCCAAGAAAATTTCAATGTGTTGCCTTATTTGAGTCGGATCTTGATAAATGTCTTATTTGAATCTTAAATATAAAAGTCATATAATTTGAGAAATGCTGTTAGGCACAAATTGTGACCGTGATTTTTTTATTTTGTCCGTTTTCCATATTCGATATTCCATACTTGATCACGATTGATAATAGAGTAATGTGCATGTCCACTATAGGTTATATTAACAATTTTCAGTGATATGGGGACGCTGATGAGTCCAACTAGTTGAATTGTCAATTTGTCGTTATAGCATAGTATAACGTGCCCATTCCCCACAAATAGAAGGGAATGGAGGAAACAAAAACAAGCCTGGTGCCAGTTGCTATGTTTCTTTTCTGTCTAAATTTTTAATTGCATTATTTGTTTGATGATTTGATGGTATTATTCCCATGAGTTTTGACTACAATTAAAACTGTTTGAATATCTGGTGTCTTTTTTATGGGCTTATTAATTGTTGTTCTGTGTGCAGTATTCCCTTGCCCAAATGGGTTGTGGAGGAAATTGACCAAGACCCTGATCTTGCATACACTGATCAATGGGGAAAAAGAAACTACGAATATCTATCACTTGGATGTGATACTTTGCCAGTACTCAAGGGCCGAACACCAGTTCAATGTTATGCTGATTTCATGCGTGCTTTCAGAGACAATTTTAAGCACCATCTTGGTGACACCATTGTGGTATGTGTGAAATAAAAACTAAAAACAGCAAATGAAAATATGTCTCTTTGGTAACTTAGAGTCTATAAAGCACGGACATGGATACGAAGACTCCGGTTTTATTTTGAATTTTTTGAAAAATACAAATAATTGAAGTGTTGGTATCGGTATTCGACACGATAGTCTTTAGGTTTTATTTTGAATTTTTTTGAAAAATATAAATAATTGAAGTGTCGGTATCACTATCCGACACGTAGGGGTGGGAATAAGCCGCATCACTTTAACAGTGCCTACTCTGGCCTCACGACACGCCTTGCCGCACTTTTTTTAAGCAGATAAAGTAGAGAGCTTTTTCAAAAAGCCTATTTAGCTAATTAGGTCGGTAGCCAGTAGCCATCGAAAAAACTTTTTTGGCTATATCGGTATCTTTATTTAAATTAATATAACTAATTTTTTTAATTACTAATATTATTTTGTATTGAATATGACACTTTGTGTTAAGTCATAACTTGGCTAACATTTTTTGTTAGTTTAAACATATTAACATACATCAATTTTTGACATAGTTGAAGTTATTATTAAAAAATAGAATTTTAATAGGATGTCATATAATGATATTTTCCTAAAAGATTTTTTTAGATCTCAATTAGAACTTAATCTCATTGACCTATTAGCTTGTTATTATATTTAAATGGCTTACACCATTGAAATGTTGTAGGCCTTCTTAAGAAATTAACCAAATAGGCTTTTAAACAGACTTTCAGAAAGGCCAGGCTAGGCCTAGAAAATGGGCCTACGACAGGCCACAAGTCAGGCTTAGGCCTAATGTTTTTAACGTAGGCCAGGCCAAGCAAAGTCTAGCTCGGCCCAGCCTATTCCCATCCCTACCGACATGATAGTCTTCAACTGGAGGTGTCCGTGCTACATAACTTCTTTATATCATGTTGTCGTTTGTTATATATAGCTTCTTACCTGAAATTCTATCACCGGCACAATTCAGGAAATCCAAGTTGGAATGGGACCAGCTGGTGAGTTGCGTTACCCATCATACCCAGAGTCAAATGGGACATGGAAATTCCCAGGAATCGGTGCTTTCCAATGCTATGACAAGGTATATTAATATATATCTACATTTTTTTTCTCTCCCTTTTGTACTCTTCACTTTTCTAGTTGTTTTTAAATGTACTTTGGTTTGTATTTCTCATATTCTTAGTTTTGCTACGATGCAGTATATGTTGAGTAGCTTACAGGCTGCTGCTGAAGCTTCTGGTAAGCCAAAATGGGGAAGCACAGGCCCAACTGATGCTGGCCACTATAACAATTGGCCAGAAGACACTAAATTTTTCAGCAAAAAAGGTGGTGGTTGGGATGGTCCATATGGTGAATTTTTTCTCACCTGGTACTCCCAAATGCTGTTAGACCATGGTGAGAGAATTCTCACATCAGCCAAATCAATCTATGACAACACTGGAGTTAAGATATCAGTAAAAGTTGCTGGTATTCATTGGCACTATGGTACAAGGTCTCATGCACCAGAACTCACAGCAGGGTATTACAACACCCGTTTCCGCGACGGCTACCTTCCGATCGCTCAAATGTTGGCACGTCACGGTGCTGTGTTCAATTTCACGTGTATTGAGATGCGCGATCACGAGCAGCCACAAGATGCATTGTGTGCACCTGAGAAGCTCGTGAACCAAGTGGCTATGGCTACGCAGAAGGCGAAGGTTCCACTTGCTGGCGAAAATGCGTTGCCACGGTACGATGATTGTGCACATGAACAGATATTAAAGGCAGCACAGTTGAATGTTGAGGGTAACACAGATGATACAGAAATGTGTGCATTTACATACCTGAGGATGAATCAACACTTGTTTCAACCTGATAATTGGAGGAAGTTTGTGGCTTTTGTGAAGAAGATGAAAGAAGGGAAAAGAGCTCATAAATGTCGGGAGCAGGTTGAGAGGGAAGCAGAGCATTTTGTGCATGTTTCCACACCTCTTGTACAAGAAGCTGTTGCAGCGATGCACTGAGAATTAGTGAACTTATAGGAAACAGTCAAAACACAAGTAGGCTGTGAAAGTTTTAGAAAACCAGCAGCCTCAATTTGTAGCTAAAGAATGTATAATTTTGTATTATATAGTTGTATTCTACATCCTTCTGTTTTGCAACAAAAACTTATATTTTGTTATCCTCTATTTATCTATCTATAACTATTAATAAAGGGATTCAAAAAATAACGGTCTATTTTGGTGTCAGATTTTTTCGACAAAAATACCCTTAATATAAGTACAAGTTATAAAATGATAACCACTCACTAATATATTTCTATTTCTAATAATGATAACCACTAGGGACGGAGCCAGGAATTGTTGGCTGCGGGGGCGAGTTTAAGCCTCAAAATTTTAGACCTCAAAGTATTTATTTTTGTTACTTATGTCATTGGTGCACATTTACTAAATTTGCATAGAATTGACTAATCTACGCCGGAAACCTAACTAGTCTCGAGTACTCGGCTTTATCGCATTGTGTCGCTTCTCCACTCCAACAGAGTTTTTGTCACACCCATGGTTTGAATCAGAGACCTCGAGGGTGAAATTCGAGTCAAATACCACTACCACTGAACCAACCTGTAGACCTCAAAGTATTAATTTCACTTACTAACTTTTCAACTAATTTATTTATTAACAAAATTAGTCAATCTCATAAATGCATTTAATGTTTAATTTTGTATTGTTTAATAGTATACAAATTAGTTAGGCTTAAAAAACTTTTAACTTTTTATTGAAATGATTTTAAATAATAAATAACAAAAATTACTAGATGAAGCTTAAAAAAATGGATAGTGGCTATTTGACCGTTTGCAGTAAAATAAAAAACAAACACGCATAGTTTATCAAATACTATATGTATGTATTACAAACCAATATCAAATACCATAAATTATAGCAACTTGGGGGGCTCCAACCATGGCAAGCATGAACCTCCCTCCGTCCCTGATAACCACCCAATAACACACTAATACATGAAAGACGGGCTCGCTAGTTGGTATAAAGATTATGGGGGTTGGGGGTGGGAAATGTTCTGGAAATATGCTTGTACAAAGTTATTTCTACATCATTGAATTGAACTGGTAAAAGTTACTACATAACTGAAATTGATTCTAAATATCCAGTGCCTTTAATTAAACATAACAAGGACCACCTTAGCTTTGGAGTTGTTAAAAAAACAAGTTAAAGAGAAAAAGGGAATTTAAATTTAAATTTAAATTTTAAATTAGTTACATTTAGAAGTTAATTGTTTTCAAGATCAACATTTTGCTCCTTCAATCAGTAATCGTGTTCAAAAATCATGTTACTAACATTCAATCATGCTATCAACTACACATATCACATACTTCAATCATATGATGGCTGCAACTTTGGAATGTGTTTCTTCTTACAGCTTGGGAGAGTTGAACATTCATACTTCACCTAAAACTAATTTATTTACTATCATGGCGAAAAGTAGATAAATGTTTATTCTATTCATAGAATTATGTGGTAATGAATTTAAATTATTTTGATGCATGAATTCATAAACCTCTCACGGTTAAATACTTTCATATTTACTTTTGGCTTAATTGAGAAGGCAGAAAATAGTCACTTTTACTGTTTGTTTTGATAAAAGATAAATTTGGATGATAGAATCCTCACTGGTGAATGTTTTCTTCTTTTCACCTTTATTTTGAATAATCGATTCTTTTCTTCTTCGCCCATGAAATTGATAGAAAATGCCCTTTAATTGTGAAAGATTTCGAACCCATTTGATGAGCAATCAAACTTAGTCAACAAAATATTGAAACTATGCATTTTATACAATTTTGAAAAACTGAAAACACAAAGTGTTTCATGAAGGTTACAACAAACTGTTTTTAAATCACTTGTGTCATTTACTTGCTTTCATTTACTTTCACATATTATTTGTTTACAAAAAGATTTTGGAAATATAGTTTTAGAAAAGACTTTTATTGAAAAACTCTATTCAAAAAATAAGGGTGAAAGTTCTGAGGGGTGTATGAGTGAAAAAATAGGGTGTTATGCAGCTACTGTTAATTAACTCTTATCACATCGTTGGTCTAACTTGGTCCATCATATCTCATGTACTGGGCTCACGCTTCAAGGCCCTTCATTGTTAGGCCCATGCTTCTTAACCCCCCACCCACCCCACCCACCTAATCATCACACACTACCCAACCTCACTATTCCCAAAATGCCCTTAATGAAAAACAACGTTTTAATTTTTTGGGGTGTTTTTTCTGTACCCCACCCAATCCCCATATACCCCCACAAAAATTGAAAATCCCAAAATGCCCTTTGCAATCTATTTTTTTTTTTAAAAAAAGGCTCATCGTATTATATGTCATTTTGGACATATATACGATGCTCAATTTTAACACATCGTATATATGTCCTTAAGAAGTATATACAATTTGCCGTGTAAGATTCAATCGTATATACCTCTTAAGGAAATATATACGATGTGTTAAAATTGAGCATCGTATATATGTCCAAAATGACATATATACGATGGGTTTGAATTTTTTTTTCCTGTAATTTTTTTTTCAACGGTCATGATTTCACTTTCAAAGTTGATCAACGGTGTGGATTGCACGACAAAATCAACGGTTGATAATCTTTTACCTCAACTATAAATACCCACTCCCACCATCACTATTTTCACACCAAAAATTCAACTTCCTCCTTCTATCACACAATACAAGTGAAGATGATGCAGGCTTCGCTAATGTCATACTACGAGCCTTCTTCCCTCAATCTCGTTCATTCTAATATGGGGTTTGCTGATCATCAGGGCATCATCTTGCAAGATGATGGTATAGGTTTCGATGGGAGAGATGTTTTATCGTGTAAGTTAAAACACTGCATATCATTTGCTGCTCTTAAGTAGATACTACTGTGGATGGTTCAACCAGAGAACGACGAGCATGAGATAATTCGTATCGTTTATCGGAAACCGGAATGGACTGATGGAGGTCTTTACTGGTCTGCCGTGGATGTCAACACCGAGGATGACCTCCGACAGATGATGTCCAATCATATTATGTTTAAATGGAAGAGTTACATTCATCTGTACGTCGAAACCAGAAGGACCATCGCTGAGATCCTTCGTCGATTAACTCCACCAACTCAGTAGTTTCTATTGTATTTTTTTATCTGTCTATTTTATGTTTTATCGCTTGTGTAACTTTGTTTTATCGAATCAATGAAATCGAAAATTTATGGAAACTAGTAAAATATAACAACCGAAAAAAACTAATAATAAAGTGCCAACATCAAAGTAATATGAGTACAAATACATCAAAGCACAAATACAAAATCCCTAACGTCGTGGCCCTCTTCCTCGTCCCCGTCGTCTAAGTGCTTGTGCAATGTCATCCGGATGTGCTATCCCCACCAGCCTATGGAGTGTCCGATACGCCCGACTGCCACGCGTGATCTCGCAATCACGAATCCTCTCCCTACAAGCGGTCACAACCTCCCTCATCCACTTAGGATCGTCGTATCGTAGCTCTAGGGAGGGTGTCCAGTCTTGTGCTACTGGTGATGGTAGAGCTAGTAATAGTCTGGGGACAGATGCACAGACGTACCACTCTAAGTACCTAGGTACAGTCTCATCCGCTCGCTGAGCAAACCGAGTAGTGCGCAAGATGTCATCCACAGATGCCATGAAGTGGGTGATCTGAAAGACACAGTCAGTATGACTCGGACGACCTCCGAGAGGTCACGCGGGATGTCTTGGACGGTACCCAAATCGTCAGACACCTATCGGGCATGTAAGGAACTCAAATCCGCCCGGTGATGAAGCCCCCAGTATAGGAGATCTCGCTCAAAGGGTCTACCATCCTGTGCTCTCAAATGGCCGCCAACAGACATCCTCTCGGTCTCATCTCATCAATCATCCTCCCGTAGTGGCCGAGCTTGAGGTGATCGACTTCTTCTTCCTAAACCGCCCAAAGTAGTGGCTCTCAGACCGGTATATGACCACCCAACCTCACCGCCATCCGAGGAAGTACCACATGATCCAAGACTCAAATGCAAAAAATAAACAATAGATTTAATTTAAAACTATTTACCCAAACACAGTATGAATTAATAAAAAAATTAAGTTTACATTCATACCTGGAATAGGCTGGCATACCCTCCACACTGCTGGGTCTCCCTCAAAGACGCAGTGTTCAAGGAGTCATACATGGCAGCTAGTGCACCTGCAACCCATGCATAGCCTCCAAGAACCTCTGGACTCATATCAGCCAGGTAGAGCAGCCACTTACCCTCCGCCTTGTCTCCAGTCTTCGTAGGTCAGAAGCAGAAGGTGATAAGCCCTCACAACAACTGTCATGTCACCACCCTCCTCCAAATTACGCTCATAAATCCGGATCAACCAACTGAAGCTGTAATACGGACCTCCTTTGGTGTTGTTAGCAGCCTCAGTCCGTGAAACACCAAGATAGGTCTCTGCAAGGTATGTGGAATGCTCCGAGCCGACAGTGATGGTGGGAGGTGTGGCATAGTCCCCATGGATGGGAAGATGCAGCAAGCAGGAGACGTCATCCAGAGTGATCGTCATTTCACCAAATGGTAAGTGAAATGACGAAGTATCTGCGTGCTATCTCTCGATAAACGCCGACAGCAACTCATGGTCTACTGTGGCGTGGCCAGTGAAGAGAAGTGGCTCTAGTCTAGAGTCCCTGACCAATGTGGAACGCTGACGTAGGGATTGATGCATGCACTGCGATGCAGTATGGACTTTGTTGCCATGAGCCCATACTTTGACAACACACTGATAATCCTGAATTAAAAATAAATAAATGACGTAAGCAAAAACTGCAGACTATGTCCGTTAAATAAATTATTTAAGCAAAAAAAGAAAAACTTACCGGGTCAGCGAGTATAGAACTGCAGACATGATCTGCCATGTCTGTGAAGAGAGAGGCCTGAGGCTGAGGTTGAGGCTGAGGCTCCTCCTGATGCTCTTGATCCTGCTGAGGCTCCTCCTCCTGATGCTCAGACATAGACTGATCTGAGAACGACGAATCAGTCTGATACCCCTCATGCCCCTGAGGTTGCTCCTGCTGATACTCGGCAGACGGGGGATGGTAATGAAGAGGCTGTGGCTGGTACTGAGGAGCCTGGTGATGGTACTGAGGAGCCTGGTGATGGTACTCAGGAGGCGGCCTCCCCCGATACCAAACCTCGTGCTGACTCTGCTGTAAGAAATCCCCGTGATAGAAATCTCCAACATCCGATCATCGAAGCCGGGTGATGATGGTGCTCACCGGTGCGCACATCATACCGGGTGGTGAAATCGCTGATACTCATCTGGTCGGCTGTGTCTCCTCGCCAAGCATGGAGTGATTATGCCTCCGAGTCCTCGTGACGGAGCGATGAGATGACTCCTCTCTCTCCGAAAGGAGATACCTCCCCATCTCCTCTGCGATGCCTACCGGACACTGCAAGCAAATAAAAAAAACAATCAGAAAATAATAATAATAAAAATGCGCATCGTATATACATGAGAAGTGGGGTATATACGATGCTTACTTGTCAAAGCGTCGTATATATGTTGTGCTGGACGTAAATGCGAGTGGCTGATATGAGGTGTAATCGTATATACACCTTAATAAGGTATATAGGATGGGTAAAATAATGTGGATCGTATATAGGTTAATGAAGATGTATATGCGAGTGGTGTGAAATTGGCTCACTCGTATATACGTTTCAGATATGAATATGCGAGTGAAGGTGGTCAATCATAGGTATGACCAAAAGTGTGAAGAAATTGTGATTTTGTAAAAAGGCAGGGGTATTTTGGTCAATTCACAGGGTGGGTGGGGTATGAGGGGATGGGGTGGGTGTACAAAAAAAACCCTAATTTTTTTTGGAAGTTCAGAATGGTTCGATAGTTTGCCATCGAACCGGTTCGATTGTAAACTATCGAGGCTTATAAAATTTGATGCACACCCCAAAATTCTTCTGATTAGGTTCGATTGTTTACGACCGAACCAATTTGATTTTTAAAGGTCGGACCACTGTTAATGTTGACAGAGATGTCACTTGATTTTTCAACGGCTTAAAATCAGTCCAAAATGATGTATGGGGAAGAAGTTTTGAGGACATTAATATCATTTTTTTAAAAATTGTACTTGCAAAAAGGAATTGTATTTAAAAAATCGTAGACGACAATGATTCATTAACAAATAATCATAGGAGATTCACGGAAAAAAGCTTTTATGGACGAAATGAACTTTGGTGTTGTTAATTCAAATTACTAAATATCTTATTGCGATTGGAATTTCTTCTGGTACGCTCTGATCTTAAAGGTAAAATTATTAAGTCATTGATTCCCAATTGTTTTTGTCAAACTAAGTGAAATTTGAGAACGAGAGTGAAATGTGAGAACCTCGTTTTGGATTGATTTTAAGGCGTGCAAAAATAACATGAAATCTGTCTCATTAACAGTGGTTCGGACTTAAAGAATCGAACTGGTTCGTTAGTTAACTATCGAACCACTGTTAGACAAATTTGGGGTGTTTAAAGGCCTCGATACTTTACGATGGAACTGGTTCGATGGGTAACTATTGAACCGTCCTAAAATTCCAAAAAAATAAGAACACTGCGTTCCATTAAGGCCAATACTGTCTTTTCACGCGTCTGTGTAGTGTGCAATGAATAGATGGGGATGTGTAAGAAGCATGGGCCCATTGTTATCCGTAGGTTTGGCCAGTCAATAGGTAATGTTTATAAATAAGTATGGGATATTCTTTTAACACCCCCTTCCCACTTCTGCAGTCCCTCACAAATAATTTATTGTATTATATTTTGCCCTAGACCATGTTTTTTTTTCCTTAAAAAATAATAACTGATCTTGGGTTAGCCCTTTTGAAAACAACCCTTTTAGTTTTTAAAAAAATGTCGATAGTTAAAAAAAATACTTAATTTATATACACTATCAATGTAAAGATCTGTCACATGAATGTTTTGCTAAGTTAGTTAGTTAAGAGACATGAAGAAGTTGCAAGAATGAGGTCTAGAGTTCAAATCCTGAAAACTAACATTTCTCCCACCCCTAACTAATTACTAACCACTAACATTTGTCTATAAAAAAACTATTGAATCATTAAAAACGTTTGACTTTCGTCGTAAGTATTCCTAAAATAAAAAATGTGATTGATTGTGATTTGTTGACAAAGCTTAAAACTTTTTCCACTGGCAGTGCATAACAATTAACCTCATAAATAATACAGATAACTGATTTTTAAGGCGTACCCAACATATTACATTAAAGACTCGAGGACACAGATCCATTGGATAATGTTTCCCCTCCCATCGTTATGAAAATTATGGAAACCCAAGGGGATGTAAGTTGGTTTGGTGGTTGGAGTGGGTGAGTTAGGGAGCAGAGCGATAAAGAGGATAGGAGTTCCATCCGGAAACAAATCCACTATAGCCAACTTACCTCCTATCACCTGCATTTACATCAGTGTTTAGGGATATTTTTATCTTTCAACATCAAAATTCTCTCTCTAAAATCTCTCTCCAACACATTTTTGTACGAACTGTGTTAAATTGAGTACCCTTGAGTTGCCATCAACTGCAGAAAATCGTGATCCGTTCCATCCCACCCACAACATAAAAACTAACATTAATATATACTAAAATACTCCCCTCATTTTTATATATAAGCAAAAACAAAATACTCCACATTTATTAAAAAAAACTAGTTAGTATCATTTAATTTTCTCAAAACAATTAAAAATATAATTGTGTTTTTCAAATTGTCCCATAAGAATAAAATGATTACTGAAATATAAAATCTAAATTAATTGAAGGATAATTTAAGAATAATAGCACTAAATATGTTAAGTAGTTAACAGGTTAAAGTAGAAGAAGTTTGCATACAAAGGCTATCTTGATAAAAAATAAAAGCCAGCCAATTGTAACGCACAGGTTAATTCTTTTTTAATATTTATACAGCCAATAAATAAGAGAATTTTTCAACAGGTTAAAGTAGAATTCAAGCAGTTAATATAATTAACACATTAAAAACATTTTAACAAAATCTCCACAATATTATTTTACCACACTATATCAAAATATTTACAAAAAGGAAAAAACCTTAATTAATCTGTGCAATTCATTCTGATTTTTACAGCTGTGTGTAGTACACAGTTTACAGCTAGCTGCAACATAAAAAGGTAGTAGTTGTGAAGTAGATGACTAGCACTTAACAAAGAAAGCTGTGTTTTTGTACGTATGAATAGTTTTATTAATTACAAAATTATTACAATATACACCAAGAAAAGCATGCATGCAGTGTTGGAGAATAGGACACAGCCTAACATTTGTTCACAGTTGTAAGTGAACATAGCTATAGCCATTTAATAATGCTATTGTCAGTTGAACTACTGCTTGTATAGATTTAACTATGTCTTACTATTAGCTTCCTTCTCTAAATGTTGATGCCCATGCATCATCATGGTGATGATGGGCACCCAGAAGCACAGGAATTTGTGCTCATTATCATACAAGTTTGGACTTTAGAGACTTCATAGTACATTAATTATACATAGAATGATGAGAATTTGTTCACATAAAATGTGTAGTAATGAAAAGAGACAACTAGCCATGCCCATGTTAAGAGCACTCCTTTTTTTCCACTTCTTTGAGTATTACTTTTAGAGGGTCTGATCCAGTTGTTTGTGGTGGTATTTTTAGAGACAGAAGTGCTGCTATCCTCGATTGTTTTACTGCCTCCATTGGTAACAACTATATGCACTACATGCTGAGATCATTGGGGAATTGTTGGCTATCGATATAGCTTTTGATAAAGGATGGAAGTTTTTGTAGTTAGAATCTGATTCTCAATTAGTGATCTCTGCTTTCAAGAATTGCAAAGTAGTGTTGGAAATTCAAGTGTGAGTGGTTAGTGTCACTTCGGCTATGAATGTGCTATATGAATGATATATAAGATAGGGGACCCATATACCTAACGCCTTAAGGTTTTGGGTGGAGATGTGGGTGTTCAAGTTTCTTGGTGGTACGGTTCATCGGCTAGCTCGTTGTTGCTCTCGGTGCTCCCCCGGACTTCCCAACAAGTGGTATCAGAGCCATGGTTCGGCTTGGTGGGGGGAGCGGGTAGTGGATCCTGGTTTGGATCAAATATAATGATGTGGTTGACTCACAATTGGGGGGAGATGTTGAAAATTCAAGTGTGAGTAGTTAGTCACACATCGGTTATGAATGAGCTATATGAATGATAAGAGAGGGGACCCATATACCTGACGCCTTAAGGTATTGGGTGGAGATGTGGTGTCCAAGTCTCTTGGTGGTATAGTTCATTGGCTAGCTCGTTGTTGCTCCCAGTGCTCTCCTAGACTCCCCAACAAGTTGTTCCCTGAAAGCTTAGAAATAGATGGAATAATTGTTTATACTTGACTAGACAGATGAATTTGTTTTGCACTCACATCTATAAAGAGGGCAATGTTTGCGGTGATAAACTTGCAGATTATGGAACAAATTTCAGTGGTTTTTTTGGTGGGATCTTATTTCAAGCTTCATTGCTGAGGATTTTCTCAGGAATATGTTAGGTTTTCCTAACTATAGATTTTCCTAATTTATTTCTTGGGTATAGTGTTTTTTCTTTTGATGGATTGATCAGTTTTCATTTTGCTTCCTTTTTTTGGTGTGCTGCAAATGGTTGTTAATCGCTTAGGTGCCAACCTAGTTAAGATGAGAGTCGCTATAGTGATGCTTTTGCACATCTCTACATGATTGTTTTTATTTCCTTTCAGATAAAATTTTGTTTATGCTTATGAGTATTGATCTAGTCTCCCATGCTTTATGTTTATTTTCTCTTTTTTATCAATAAAATTTAAGGGGGATAACAAGGTGTCTGGAAAAAAAAGGGTGACAATGTAAATAATTTGAACCATAATTGACCAATTCAAAAAAAAAAGATAAATGAACAATCCGTAACTTTAAATTAAGTTAAAGGAACTCAAGTTTTTGCCTATTTTTTTCTCCACCGTGTGTGTGCGCGCGCTAATTTAAAGAAGAAAAAATGAAAAAAATTCAACATGAGTCTACTAATTTAAAAATGTAGTAATACTTATAAGTTAAATTTTAAATACTAATAACTTCAATTGAAAACTATCCTAAGTAACAAATTAACTAGCTAAAATGAGATGAGTCTATATTTTCATTCACTTTGATAAAAAGTCAACTCATAAAGAGACAACAGCCTTAACTTTTTCTTTGAACTATAGTATATTTCACCATCTGAAATCAAATAAAAGAAATTAAATGAAAGCCAATGGCAGGACCATCCAACTTCATCAAGAATTTAAGAAGTGTGGTTTAAGGCACAAGGTGATCACGACCTGCCTCTCACCTTTCTAGTCAGAGTTTGTTCTCCAATCTTCTCTCTCCCTTAATGCAGAAAATGACCATTGTGTGAAAGCTCTTTCCTTCAAGATATAGTTGCATGATTTCTGAAAGCTTTTTATATTTATTTTTCTCACAAAATTTTAAGGTGAGGGAATAGTGTCACAGTTAGGGGTGGCAAAAAAACCCGTACCTATGTATAACTGCGAATAAAACCTGTGATGGGCACAAGATGGGTAGTTAAACGAGTATCCGCTTGTAAAATTGTATCACCCATTTGTTAACATACGGAGCACGTAATTAATGAGGTACCCATACCCGTGGGTACTCGCACCTAGGGATGGGAATAGGTCAGGCCGCCTGGCAGGGCTTACGACCCAGCTTATGTCAGCTCTAAGTCAGACCAGATTTTTTTTTAAATATAGATTAGGCTAACGCTTTATGAAAAGCCAATTTTAGCTAAAAAAGCCAAGCCATGGGCCACCGAAAAAGCTTTTTAGGCCTACCAGGCCAGCCTATTTAACTAAATATAAATAATACTTTTATTACTATTATTTTGTTATATTAATTTTTGTCATTGTGTTAAATCATACATTTATTAATATATTTTATTAATTTAAACATCTAAACATATTTACATACATCAATTTTGACATTTTTAAAGATATTAGTATAAGATAAAAATTAAATTGAATGTCACATAATATAGAACTTAATTTAATGTCCTATTAGCTTCCTATTCTATTTAGAAAAATATACAACACTCAAAGGTTGTGGGCTTTTGTAAAAAAAAAGTAGTTGAAATAGACTTTTAAACATGCTTTGAGGCCTTATCAGACTTTCAAAAAGATCAGGTCAGACCTATAAAAAGGCCTATACCAGGCCATAGGTCAAGTTCAGACCTAACAATTTCAACGCAGGTGAGACCTGTATCACACAAAGCCCAGTTCGGCCTAGTCTCGCACCCACTAAAATAACTTAATAAGCTATAAAGTTAATACCTATAGTTACAAAATATTTAAATGTGTATATAAGTCATAAAATAATTAATAGAATAAATATTTAATTGTCTTGTATAAGTAGCAAAAATAACATTAAAAAAGTTAATTTTGTGTGCAAAATAACCTTGTATCTTATAGAAAATTATTTTTAAGTAATGCAAAAAATATCTGTGGGTATCCGAGAATATATTATTCTCGTTACCCGCAAAAACTCGACCGGGTATGGAGCGGGTACAAAGTCAATTTTACCCAATAGAAGATGTAACGGGGGACTACTACTCGTGTCCGTCCCGTTCCGTTGACATCTCTAGCTAGTCACCGTCCAACCTTTCAAATGCGAGACTCTATCTTGTTCTATTAGAACAACCTTGTGAAGTAAACTTTTTTTATATTTTAAAAAATCCTTACCTTTTTTTTTTCATGACAATAACTAGTCTTTTCTACTTATTAATAATAGTAATCAATTATAGAAGTTGAACAATGTTTTTTTTTTTCGACAAAAGAAGTTGAACAATGTTATGATATTCAATCATAACTATTTAAAGAAAGACCAATTATAACTATAAATAAATTCACAAGCTCTAATTTGATTTCAAATCAATGAATTAATTAGCTAGTACCTTGAGTAATAAAGATATAGATTACATCAATGAGGTGGAGAAGTGAATTAGATGAATTATTCTTCAATATTGAAAAGGATATATATATAAGTTCTAAATCATTAATACAAATAACCATCGTTGCTTTTTAAAACAAGTCGATATTGGTTGCAAAAAAAGAGACAATGTACAGTTATGTTTCAGCATTCTTTTATCTACTACTCTTATTTAGATAGGTTTTTTTGATCAAATTCTACTACTCTTATTTAGATAGGTTTGCTTATATAGGTTAAAATTTTTGTAAACATGTATAGTTTTAGGTAAATTAGTATTCCTGAAAAAATATGAGTATCAATATTCAATAAGTAGAAGATTAAGTTATAATAAAAATAATTTAAGTAAAAAATATTGATATGATATGAATTAGTGATTTAAGAGTATCAGCACCCAATCTGCAATGCCCAACAAATTGTTAGGTTAGATATTTTCCTCCATTACCTTGGTTCGATCTGAGATCTCCACTTTGTGTGTGTGAATTTACAGATGATACTTGACACACTGTATGTAGTATGTAGACAAAAAAAAAGTATAAATGCCCAACAAATTACGAGAGTAGCTAGTCCTCATAGTTTTAATGATGAAAATGTTCTTCACCAACTGTGTAAATGCTATTTAGTTGCTTTGGTCAAATTTATTGAGCTAAAATTGGAGAGGTGGCCTGAACGACCAACAAGTTGAGGTATATGCATGGAGATAACTAATAAGCTCTAGCTCATCACTTTCAAATTGATTGTCTGCTTATTTTAATGAATGGTTGAATTTCTTTATTGCTTACATATGCAGTTGAAGTGATCTTTTCATTATTTAAATGGATCAATTTTGGAAGGTCGGGGATAACCATGTGGAATTGGCCATTTGGTGGTCGGGATAGGATAGAGACAATATATGATATGAAGCGAGATAAAAATAGAATATAATAAGGACATGATAAAACTATCATATTATGTGTTTGATATGCAACACCTAATAATATATAATATATATAATATATTATTCCTTTCTTAGATGCAAAATTAACATTATTATTCTATTATATATTTTAGATAAGCTAATAAGTAATTATCTGATATATATATTATATGTTAATTCCAAAACGACCCTTATGATAACTATTTTGATGAAAAAATAAATACTTTCTATTTTTAATAATAAATTTTAGTTTTCATCACATATTTTAATTTTTTAAGTTTTAGAAGATTTTTTAATTTTTAGATTATACAAAAAGAAAAAATTACCTTTATCATAATCATACATTATTTTTTAAATGAAGTACTAATGTTTTTAATTTTTAATTTTTAATTTAACATCAAATTTATTATTTTTTTAATATATAATTTTTCAAAATAAATTTCATAATATTATATTTTAAATTATACTTTAGAAGGGTAAATAAATAATTTTTTTTTTATCCTATTCTGCTTGTTTCAAACCCAACTCAAACTCTGGATAAAATTTTAACCGCAGACACAGGATGTGATAAGTCACATGGTTATTAGGCTTTCTAAAAAGTCAAGTCTGTCCATCCCAACCAATACCCACCCGTAATTTGCCCGTATTTAACATCGACTTTTAATCACCAAAATGGGATTCTGCTAACTTAATTATTACCGATTTGATTAGCAAAATGCAAAACTAATAAAATAGAGCTGTTTTTTAAGGGTTGGACACCCCTTGTGTTCCCTTCAATAAAATCATTGTTTATCTAAAAAAATGCAAAACTAATAAAATAGAGTTGTTTGTTAAGTAGTGTTACCCTACTAACTTAGTAATTTTATAGGCTATTTAAAGGTACAGCGTATTGTAACAAAAAAAAGTATAGCTTATTACTTTTTCTTTCATTTTTATCCTTTCAACTTCAATCAACTTTTTTTTTTCCTATCCTCTATTAAATAAAATAAAAAATCTTGACTCCTACATTCTCACTCTTATTGTCGCTATATGTATGTGTGTACTTGTTCTTAATTTGCCATGGGCAAGATAGGTATCAAAAATCCCCTACAACGGGCTCGTGGGCTGGCTTTTATTGCTAATGTTATTTTTCCGGCTTGTGTTTTCTATACCCTCACCCCATCCCCATATACCCCCACCCAATTTTAAATCTCCAAAATGCCCTTTGGAAATTAATTTTTTTTAAAAAATAAAAATAAATCGTATATACCCCTTTGAGTACGTATATACGATGGCTATTTTATGTCCAATCGTATATACGTACTCAAAGGGGTATATACAATGGGTTTTTTATTTTTTTTAATAATTTGTTTTAATTTTTATTACTAAAAGGCTACTAAAAATTCGTTAAATAGTCAAAACTACTCTAAAAAATTATAAAAACACCACTAAAAATCTAACAAAACCAAAATAAGGCTATACAAATTTTTTTAGATTTTTTGGAGACTATGAAAAATTAAAAAAATGGTAAAAAATAGTAAACGATGGAATTTGGGATTTTGAGGCCGTAGTCCTATAAAAGTTCCTTCTACAGAAGTCTTGATTCTTAAATTTTTCCGGATTTAATGGCTGTGGTTTCATTACAATCGAAGTATGTTGCCCGTAAACCGATTTTTTAGCCTAAATTATTCGTTCGACGTATAACAACGTCACGTTTTAACGAACTACACACAAAACCTATTTTCAGGACTTAATTAATTTTTACTTGACTTAAAATTAAAAAAATACCATAGGGATCGTATATACACCTGGGGGGTATATATACGACCCTAATTTTTGCCCATCGTATATACACCCCCCAAGGCGTATATACGATTAAGGTGAGAAGTGCCAATCGTATATACGCCTTGGGGGTGTATATACGATGGGAAAAAATTAGGGTCGTATATATACCCCCCAGGTGTATATACGATTGGCCAATTTTTTTTAAAAAAAAATACATTTTCAAAAGGGCATTTTGGGGTTTTCAGTTTGGGTGGGGGTATATGGGGATTGGGTGGGGGTACAAAAAAAACCCTATTTTTCCTGGCCTGCACTCCCCTTTTTGCAAACTAAACTGAGTTTAGACTTGACCAAAAATAAAACTGAGTTTAGGCACTTGACCAAAAAAAATTAGTTTAGGCTTAGTGAACTTCCCTGATTCTCCAATTTATGATGGTGAGGGGCTTTGTTAAGGGTTTTGCTTTTTCCACTCCCCCTCCTACCTTTCACACCCCTTAACAAATTTTATTCTAAAAATAACCTCGCGTGAAACGCTGTGAGGACGTGTTTAACGACGGTTCGAACGACCTTGTTCGAACACGTTCGAATAACCTCGTTCGAACAGGTGAAATTACGCACAAGAGGGTGTTAAGTCAATATTTAACTCACGCGAACGATGTCGTTCGAACAGGTTCGAACAAGGTTATGCGAACACGTTCGAATGACCCCATTCGAACAGTGAAATTACGCACGCAGGTGTGAAGTCAATATTTAACTCACGCGAACGATGTCGTTCGAACGGGTTTGAAGGCCCGTGTTCGAACACGTGAAAATCCTTTTAAAAAAAGACGTTTTGGCTGGTCTTTTGGTCATTTCACACTCTTATGGGGTTGTGTTTTGAGTAGGAGGGGGCGTGGGAAAAGCAACACCCTTTATTAATTGCTATCGGTCTATGGCTAAAGTTTGTCCCATAATTTTGGGCTTCCAAGGACCTTGTAATTGTTCCATTTCGAAGCCCTCACCCATTAAGGACGATCTCATAGTTCCCATGCGGTTTGTCAAGGCAAAAGGTCGAGGTTTCCTATCTACTTGTGGTGGGCCTAGAAGTTGTTTCGAAAACGGGGGTTCGTCAAAGGTTATCCCCAAGTTCAACCCCCTTTATCCTAAGGTGTTATGCTTCCTCCAATGAGGCGCCCCTTCATCCTCATCATTTAGGGGTGAGCATGGGACGGGTTAGGATGAGTTGTAACTAACCCTAACCTTACTACAAGAAATTTTCCATATACCAATGGCCACATTTATTGACGACCATTAAAACCGTAGGTATAAGTGTCACATACCCATGGATATAAAATAAGTCGTAGGCATAGGTATTACATAGCGATGGATTTTTTAATCCATGGGTATAAGTTGTAGTGACAGTACAATCCTCATTGGTATATTCGTCAATTAAATTTTTAAGGCATTGCGATATTTTTCGCTCATTTTACATTCGCGCTCATGATTTCCCCTCTTAACCAAAAATTTCACGCCCTCTCATTTCATTTTAGCGCCCTCTCTTTTCTTTTGTTCACCTTTTCCCAAATAAAAACCCTAAACTTTTTTCATCCTCCATCATGCCCTTTCTTTCTTCAGAATCTCAAAATTTCTCCTTCTCCTAATATCTTTTTTCCACAATAAGTAATAACCCTGAGGAGGACTTCTCTCACACACCACCTCTGATGGTCTTCTTTTAAAACGGTTGACCTACAATCCTTCTCTCACGACCTCCACCGAACACAGATGGAGGAGATTTGAATTTTGACACTAAAGTTCTTCACTAATCAAGAGCTTGCTTATGCGATTTGTCTCTTTTGCTCAGGTATATTAGGAATGTTTCAACACCATGATCCCAAATATTGATCGGACCATTTTGTCAACCCTAAATCATTTTTAAACTTGGACAAACTCGATAAGCTATGGATCAATTTAGGGACCGAGACGGGACCAGTGATGAGGACCAAGATTGAGAATAGGAAGAAAAGCAAGAGCATTTTCAAGTCATTGATTATAGGAAAATATTAGTTGTTATTTTCATTTCCCATTAAAATTGTAATAATAGTACTTTGATGTATTTTGCTTTTAGAAGCCTAGTTTTTACTTTAAGGCATATAGGATGTGATTAGGAATTTAGGGTGGTGTATTAGTATTGTAATAATAGTATTTTGATGTATTTTCCTTTTAGAAGCCTAGTAGTTGCTCTAAGGCATATAGGATGTGATTAACAATTTAGAATGGTGTAGCTAGTAAAGTGCCAAAAGTATAAATTGGCCAAATGCTTTGTAAAATGAAGATTTTGATGAAATAGAAATTGGGATTTTTGAGAACATAGTTTTCTCTCCTTTGGTTCTTGGAAGAACTCAAGTATCAAGGGGCTACCATCTCCCTTGTGGGGATCACGCACCGATCTTATCATCTATCCTTAGATGTGGCGATCCTCACTCCATCTCCATCTTCTTTCCTTTCCATTTTGTGAGTTTTAATTTCTTCATCGTCCTTAATTTTTGTTGATTGATTCAAGAAATTGGAAACCTAATCATGGAAAAGATCCTCTTATTCAAGTTTATCCTTGAATACCACATCACCAGGTAGCCACAAAATATAAATAATATAATTTTTACAAATGGTGTTACTAGTTTAATTAAATATTTTATATTTAACAATAGAGTTTTTGTTTTGGTACGTTATTTGACAATGTATTTAACTAGTGCGTATGACCGCATGATGCACGGTATACATCATTTTTATTTAAAAGAATATTTTAAAAAATATATCTTAAAATTTATGTAAAGCTACTTAATGTTTCAAATATATTCTGAAAATTTAGAATTTTTAAATATATATATATATATATATATATATATATATATATATATATATATATATATATATATATATATTGAATACATATTATTAGTTGTCCAACGTTAATATCTAAATCTATGTTAACATACTTGTTTTTTTATTAAAAATTTAAAATAAAGAATAAAAACATAAACATGAGCACTATTTATTTAAAAATGCATATGAAAAGAAAGAAAAAATGAAATTAATCATAGCTTTTATATCCCTATATAAAAGAAGAAATGATCAAAAATCAACACACATGAACCCAGATCCAGTAGACAATATATAGTGTCCATCATTTTCCTCCAATTAGAACCAGTCACAAAAAAAAGAAGACATTATCAAAAACGGATTAGATTGTTGTCATAAAAAATAAATAGATTAAAGAACAGAAGAAAGGATGAAAAACAAAGATGAGTTGATAATTTTGTAAGGGAGAAGACTTAACTTCAAAATATGAAAGAAAGAAAGAACCAATACACGGAAACCCAGATCCAATAAGCAACAATATCTAAAAAATCAGTTTCCTCCAAATAGAAACTGTCACAAAAAGGAAAAGAATCGAAGAATAGAACCGGATTAGATTGCTTCACAAAAAATAAATAAATCAAAGAACAGAAGAAATGGCGAAAAGCAAAGATGAGTTGATAATTTTGTAATGGAGAAAATCAATTTCAAAATATGAAAGAAAGAAAGAATGAATGAACCAAAACACGTGAACACGGATCCAATTAATAGACAATAGTATCCATCATTTTCCTCCAATTAGAACCTGTCAAAAAAAAAAGAAGAGAAGAAGGGATAAAAAAACGGATTACATTGTTGTCACAAAAAAAAATCAAAGAAGAAGAAATGATGAAAAACAAAGATGAGTTGATAATTTTGTAATGGAAAAGACATAATTTTGAAATTATTATGGTAATTTTGCATTTGAATTAATTGTAGATTTAATTTCTAATTTGATGACCAATTAGTGCAGTTCAATATTGACAGTTATAGAATTGTTTTATCATTTTATTTTTGAATTGATTTTATCTATTATATTCATAGTCAGCACATATGATTATTTAAAGTGAACTAATAGGAGTGCGACAAATAAGCAAAGTTATGCTGACATGAAGAAATTTTGCAATATGCACCAATTGAAGTTTGACAAATCTAAATTAGGTGAAATAGTTTATTCTCAATTGTTTTATATATAGATAGATAAGTTTAGTAAAACTTATATAAAAATAATGTTGATGTGTATCTGACTTTGTTAAAAATACATTCAAATTATTTATTTTTCTGTAAAATATACGTATGCTTTCTATTGCAACCGCGTCCACTATAAAATTAAAATTTCGATGGTACAACTATAAAATTAGCACTTCAAATTGTTAAATTTTAGTATCAACCTACTTGTATTGTGTTTAACATCTGACTAAGTTATCACAATTCACAAGTATAAGTGTAATAATTATATATTAATATATGTGTATCCCAAAGCCGGGATACTACTTGGGATAGCCCCGTTTGTTCTTTTTTTGTGTGGGCTCGCGGCTCGGGTTGGGTTCGACCCAGAATTATTGGGTTGAGATGGGTTGGCGTGGGTCCTGGACACCCCTACTGATTATAGTAAACTCAATTAACTCTTATGCATTTTCCAAAAACATGGATAAATTTAAAACTTTAAAATATCTATTTAGGAAGCTTGTATAATATATCGATTGTACAACATAACTAGTGTTTACGAAATATGCGCCCAACTTGTACCACTAAATTTATATATAGGTACGTGGTCCAACCGGGCGGGTACCACTACCATTTTTTCTAACTACCACCTTCCATACCTTGACCGACATCCTTAGGAATGACATATAAAAGATCAAAATACTATTTAGGATTGCATTAATCAGAACCACCCGTCCCCCGAAACTCACATACCTATTCCCCCACCCATTCAGCCTCTGCCTCAAGGTATCAATCATGGGCTACTAAGTTGCTAATCGCATAGAACACACACCCACTTGTAGACCGGGGTACTTGAAGGATAAAGAACCAATTCTGCAATGGAGAAAGCCAGCAACCATTTGAAGGAAAGATGACGAAACATCAATACCCATAAGGCAACTCTTCAAAAATTTGATTTTAACCCAAAGACCAATTCAAAACTCCTTAGCACCAACTTCATCGCCCACAGATTGGCAATCAAGCCTCTCCCACTACAACAAAAGTTTTAAAAAGAGTGCACCCTTTAGTAGCGCTTTAAAAAACACTACTTATGCAATATCTTTAACTATTTGTTATCTAATTTACACAAATGGAAATTCCAGTGAAAGTATGTAATAATTTGATATCTAGTTTTTTTTACAAGTATTTCGATATCTAGTTGATAATGATTTAATAATAATTACTACTATTTAACCACTAATTATAAATTTATTTCATTTTATTTTTTCATATTTTCCTGGATTTGGAGATCAATACTCATATGAGCAACTTAATCGAGTTCAAGGAAAAGTGGTGTCGCCATGTTGTTAGTTTGATTCTCAGAACATTGAATGTATGTAATTTTGGATATGATGTAATTTTTGTTGTGTATGATGACATGCATCCGGATATATATATGTTGTAATTTGATGTAAGTATGTTTTGATACATACGTGATATATATATATATATATATATATATATATATATATATATATATATATATATAAGATTTTACTTGATTTGAATTTGATTTGGAATTTGTTGTTGGGTTATTAGTTGCTTTTCAACTATGCAGCAAGGAAATGCAGTAATGTGCATGCTCTTTTATAATGTAATAAAATTAATAGAAAATATACAAAAACAAAAAAAATATATATGAATCAGTAGCGCTTTTTAGTAAAAAGCCTACTTATGGTTTAACGCACATAAGATCATAAGTAGTGTTTTTTACTAAAAAGTGATCCTTAAGCCCAAACCGCGTTAAGAGCATAAGTAACGCTTTTTACTAGAAAGCGCTAATGGGATAAGAGTATAAGTATCTCTTTTTAGTAAAAAGTGTTACTCATTCCTAATCAATAGTGGTGTTTTTTGTGCGCTACTATTGGGGGAGTGGCAACAAGAGTGCCTGAAAGCACTACCAATGGCCCAAAAAAAGCACTACTCATGGCCTTTTCTGTTGTAGTGTGATCCAATCAAGAGGGTATTATCTGCATATTGAAGATGGGATATCTCCACCAGAGGGGTATCCAACCTAAAGCCAGTATAGTGAATCCATTCCTCTCTACCGCCTTCCTAACAAGACCCCAAGGCCCTCAGCCACCAAGAGGAGTAAGAAAGGAGCAATTAAGTGGATCCCCCGAGATATATTTATTTCCTCTGTTGGAGATCCATTAACAAGAACTCAGAGGCATCCCGAAAAAACACAAGCACAAATCCAGTCTTGCCACATAAGACAAAAGCCAAACCTCCCTAGCAAACAGTCCAAGAACCCCTCGTCCTAAATCGTATGCTTTCTCAAAATCCACTTTAAAGATTAAACACTCCCGCCCAACTTTCTTTGCGTAGTCCAGGACCTCATTAACCACTGTTACTCTATCTGTTAAATATATCCCTCTAATAAATGCCGATTGGTTAGTATAATTTAGTTATCACTTTTCTACAGGCCCGATACACTACGCCAAATTTGTCAAAAAAGAGCGCCCCTATAAGCACCGCTTTAAGTAAAAACGCCACGGATGGCCAAAACAGCTAACCCATACCCCGCGCTTTTTAAAAAATGCTGCCCATCGCCTTTGAACGCGCTAGCCTTACCCAGCGTTTTTTAAAAAAATTTGCCCATCGCCTATAAACGCGCTAGCCATACCCAGCGCTTTTTAAAAAACGCTGAGTATAGCTACACCCGTTCTCCCAATACCCAGCGCTTCTTAAAAAACACTGAGTATAGCTAGACACGTTCTCCCAATATCCAGCGCTTTTAAAAAACGCTACTTATCACTTGTTAACCTAACTCTCGTTCTCACTTAAACCTCACAACCCAGAACACAAAACACACAACCCAGAACCTAACTCTCGTTCCCTCGTCTCCCTCAGCCCAAAACCTAACTCTCGTTCCCATCCTCACAATTCTCAGCCAGTTCGTCTCTCAACCCTCAGTTCTCACGATTTCAAGCTTCGACCCTCTAAATCATGAACCCTAAATCAGAAATAGCTTCCACCCTCTAACCCATAACGATTTCAAGAAGCACTATCAACGATTTCAAGCTCGTCCCTGTCAACGATTTGAAGCTTTAGGTTCGTTTCTCTCTCTCCTTGTTTTCCTCTCTCTGGTTCGTCCCTCTTTAGGTTCAATGCTGCATCTATCTTCTTCTTAAATTTAGGGTTTTGTTTACATCTATCTACTTTATCTTCAATTTAGGGTTTTGTTTTTTTGGGTTGGGGTTCGTTCACTTCTTGTTTCACCCGTTTACTGATTATGAATGGAATTCCCCAAGTTTTTTTGTGAAATTAAACTTTTTTGTTTGGATTTAGGGGATAGAGTATTAACTATTCTCCAATTTGTTGATATAAATTGCTGAAGTTGCTGTGTGAAAATTGGATTTTCTTTCTCTGATTTAGGTTTTCCTAGTTGTTTGCCCGTTTCTCTGATTTTAGGTTTTCCTAGTTGCTTTTCCTAGTTGATGTGTCGTAGTATGCATAGTTTGGCTAAGAGTTGATCCATAAATATGGTTGCATGCTAGTTGCTTTGATTAAAAGTCAAGTTTTTGATTGTTTTGCTATGCCTATTAAGATTGTTTGACATGCTTTTATGTCCTCTTTCTTAACATTTTTTGATTATCTTTTACTGTTGTTTATGTAGTGTAAGAATATGAGTGTTGAAGTGTTCCATTTTTGTTATGATTAACTAATATTATTGATAGTCAATTGCTTTAGTTACTAGAACTGTGATGAAATTGTGTATTTGTGCCTTTGGAGTTGATGATTCATGTTTTCCTACCATTGTTGTCCTTTTATATATCTCATGCTATTCATGTTAATCCTATATATACATGTTTTTTTTCAATACTCAGACCATATCAAAGCCAGTTGAGCATTCCTCTGAGCATAATTCTATAGTAAGAATTTTTGTACCCTTACTTCTATCAATGTTTCTAATTTACTGCATCATGCATGCCCCTGCAGTGTTAACTTTAGTCTTTTTTCCCCTCAGTCCTCAAGCAATTTTCAAAGACCCTTTCCGTGGTGGTAACAATATTTTGGTAAGAACTATTATACTTGAAATCTGTTTCATGGCATGTTGATTGAAATTGAAATACAGATTGTATAATGTTAATTCGATTATTTTGTTTTGCATTATTCAAGAATTTATTTACTTAATTTTGGTTTTAAACTATCTCTATTATTGGTAACTGTTTTTTTATAAGCCTAATTTTGGTATTATTGCTTAACAGATCATAAAAAAATCAGCACCAGGAATCTATCTTCATCACAAAAGCATACACATGCGGCTGCAGTCAAAGATAATTCTTCTCAGAGAAGTTGTGCATCTAGATAAATACAACAAATTCATATTTTGTTATTTTGGACGTATGATTTAATTTTGGATGTATGATTTAATTTTTGGATGTATGATTTAATTTTTTGGATGTATTTTGGATGTATGATTTAATTTTTTTTGGATGTATGATTTAATTCAGGTTTAAATACAACAAATTCATAGATATCACTATTAAAAAATATTTTGAATGTATGATTTAATTTTTTTTGTTGCAAATATAAAAAGGAAAATACACAAAAACAGAAAAAAAAAATTAAACAATGGGCAGCGCTTTTAAGGAAGTGCTGCCTATAGGGGGACAAGTTTGGACAATGGGCAGCGCTTTTAGGGAAGTGCTGCCTAAAGGAGGACGCGTTGGGGCAATGGGCACCACTTTTTAGGAAGCGCTGCCCATCTGATGACGTGTTTGGCAATGGGTAGCGCTTTTTAGGGAGCGCTGCCTATCTGAGGACGTGTTTGGCAATGCGTAGCGCTTTTTAGGGAGCACTGCCCATTGTTGGAGTGGAATCAGCAGCACTCAAAAGCGCTGCCCATAGATGAAAAAAAGCGCTGCCTATCAACTAGATCTGTTGTAGTGGATAGGAAATTATTATATATTGTCAATATTATTTAATTTTAGGCTTAAATATATGTTACCCCCTGCAAATATACCAATTATCCATTTACCCCCTTGTAAAAATAAATTTTTAAAAAAGACCTTGCAAATATAAATTATTTCTAGTTACCCCCTGCTGTTAGATTTTGTTAACAACGTTAAGTGTAAATATATGTTACCCCCTTGCAAATATGTTCATTATCTATTTACCCCCTGCGTAAATATATGTTACCCCTCTGCAAATATCCTCGTTATCCATTTACCCCCTTGCAAATACACTCATTATCCATTTACCACCCTGCAAATAATAAGTGTTTCAACATACACTTAACGCGGTTAACAAAATCTAACAGCAGGGGGTAACTAGAAATAATTTATATTTGCAAGGTCTTTTTTAAAAGTTTTATTTTTACAGGAGGTAAATGGATAATTGGAATATTTGCAAGGGTGTAACATATATTTAAGCCTTAATTTTATAATTATCTTTATTAATGTTTTTATTTTTTATAAATGAATATTTTGTTTTTACTTTTGACGTACGGGAAAAATTACATTTTGTCTTTATAGTTAGTGTATTTTGCCTTTATAACTATAACATATTTTCTGTATAACTTCATTACTTTTGATTCCCCACAGAAAAAATTACATGTGGTAAGACTAAAAAAATTCATATTTTATACTTTCTTTCATTTTTATAAATAATCAATTAACTTTTGAGTCTCAACAAGAAAACATTGATCGTTGAATGTATAATTTAATTGTCTTTGAGCATTTGAGACGAGAAAACATTACAAGTTGTTACTATAATTATTCTTTAAAAAATTTCTATGTAAATGTCTCTATTTTTTAATAAATGGTTATTTTCTTTTTGAATCCAGATAAAGAAATATTACAATTTTTGTTTTATTTTTTTTTTGTACTTTTACTTTGTAAATATCTTTACTTTTTGTAAAAGAATATTTTAGGCAAAATAGTATCCGGGGTCCCTTAACTTATTTTCTGTTTTCATTTAGGTCCCTTAAGTTTTAGAACTAACGAATAGGTCCCTTAACTTAAAAAAACGTTGCATAATTTTCCCATTTAACATTTTAACACTAACACCATTAGCAGACTGATTATGTGGATGTTAATCATGTTATTGGGATGATGTGCCTCTTACACATGCTTATGTGGCATTGGTGACTCATTAATTTTTTAATTATTTTAGGTAAAAATAAAAAAACTAAAAAACATGTATCATCTTCCCCAATTTTCTTCTCCATCACCGAACTCTCCCTCTCCTCTCCTCCATTTTCATCTTCATTTAAACCTGTTCATTTTCCTAAATCTATTAAAGCATGTTCAGTAATTGAATATCGTCTTCCCAAAGAACAGAGAGAACTACAAATTATTCCTCTCCTCCTTTTCCCGGCAGATCTTTTAATGGGTTTGAAATCGATTTTGGGATTGAAGTTTGAAATTAAAATTTCATGGAAGATCTGCTTAATTTTTGGAAACGATTATGGAAACGAAGTTTCAAATCGATTTTGGGATTGAAGCTTCTCAACAACATTGAAACCCAAAGATGAAATAACGAAACTAAACGGAATACAAAAATGAAGATCTGGAAACAATAACGAAAAACGGAAACGGAAAAACGATATGTTGAAGAAGATCTGGGGGATTGAAGCTTCTCGATTTTGTTGAATATCTATTGATGAAGATGAAGATCTCGAAACGGAAAAACGAAGATCCAGAAACGAAAAATATGGAAAAAAAAAATGATGAATATCTGTTGATGAAGATATGTTGAAGAAGATTTATTCATCATTGGTGAAGATTTGTTGATGAAGAAAATCTCGTTCTGATTAAATGTTTTTTTACCAGCGTTCTGATTAAATGTTGTTTTAATGATAAATAATTGAAAAATTATATAATTAGTTAAATTATCCAAGGTGGCACGCCAACTCAGCGGTCAACTAGTCAAAGAAGTGTCTATTTACATGTGTTAGTGTTAAAACTTTAAATGGGATAACGGTGCAATATTTTTTAAAGTTAAGAGACCTATTCGTTACATTTAAAACTTAAGAGACCTAAACGAAAACAGAAAATAAATTAAGGGACCTCAGATAGTATTTTGTCAATATTTTATTATTAGTCAAGATGATGAAACATTATATATGTTTCCGGTATAATTTTATTTCCTTTGTTATAACTTTTTTTACTAGTAAAGTACTCTCACTCGTTTTACCTTGTTAGAACTAAATTAACTAACTTTGTTTTCTCAATGTAAAAAGTTTATTAAAAAAAAAAACTGTATTTCAAAAGATGCATTAATAGAGTGATAATCTTGCTAGTATATAATTAAACCTTTTTTTTACAAGAATTAAACCTTTTTCACGATTGCTAATTATTTATCATAAACTATTATTATTTTTAAAAAACATTTGTAGTCACTTTTAAAATATGCATGATTGTTTTCAAAATTATTGTATTTCAGAAGATGCATAGACTTTTTAATTATAAATTTCAAATGTTTTGACATATCGTACTTACAAAGATGCATGCATTTTACCTTTTAAAATATGGATATATTTTACCTTTAAAAGATGGATGTACTTTACTTTTTTGACAAAAAATCTATTTACCTTTATAAATATCTTTAATGGTAAATAGATGATCTTTTGAAAGTAAAATGCATGCATCTTTTACCTTTATAAATAATACCTTTATTTTTTGGTCAAAAAAATATCTTTACTTTTTATAGATGCATATTTTATTAAGTCAAGATGCGGACTAAAATGAATATTCGCTGTATTTGCAGAAACCAAGATGATATTTAAGCCTAATTTCACAAATTGTTTTCAATAGAACTATCAATGCATTAACTTATCAACATATATAAATGGAAATTGATAAATGTGGTGAAATAGATGTAAAAAATTTTAATGCATTGATTTTCTAGCCATCTTATAAATAGTCTATTGCAAGGTTTTGATTTTGCAATATCTCTATCCAATGGCTACTAGCGTCAACCATCTCCGCGTTATCTTTACAATTCTATGTATTGCTTCAGTGTTGGCATCAGGTGAATAACTAGCTCCAGAACCCAATTTTGTTTTTTCTTTTTACAATACAGAACTCAAATTTGTTATATTTTTATTAACAATTATATTATATTTATGCTAAAGCGGTATTTGAAATGTAAAATCTTTCTCTATTTTTGAAAAATATTTAAAAATGTTACTAAGTTATATATTATTTTTCTTGAGAATTGGTTAACTAGTATGTTCGTGTACACGAACATAACGAATAATATAATCCTATCTAACACGACACAAATCATGCGGATACACAATTATAATACGACTAGTTCATATGAAAAGTTTACATGTTATCTTATTTATACATATAATTGTTGTTATTCATAACTCTAAGATAATTTTAATTTCTCAATGTGTTTGTACATGTGTATTTGCAAACACAGTCTTTATGATTATGTAAAGACAAGTTAAGGAATAAATAAAATAATTTCAATTTTGAAATAATACTATAATGATTTGTTACTATTAGGCTTTGTTTCTCAAGTCCTATCCGCTAGCGAATAACACATTTGACTAGCTGATGACAAATAGACGTGTTTGATAAGCATTAATTAACATTTAGCTTTTTTGGGTAGTGTTTAGCGTTTTTTCAAATGCTACTCAAAGTAGTGTTTTTTCAAACGCTACTTCAAGTATATGACCCTATTTGGCAAAATGTAAAGATAACGGATAAGATAGCGGATTGAATTTAAAGTGTTTGGTAAAATTAGTAGTTGAACTATAGTTTATAATTACAAAATGACATAAATAGACATTTGTAATTAATGTTTAAATATGAGAGAAAATATTCATTTAATGGAGGATAAACGAGAATTTTGATTAAAGTAATAATGATAAAAATGAGAGAAAAAATGAAACGCTATAAGTTATAAGCTCAAACGCTAATTCAAGTAGCATTTCAAAAATACGCTATAAGTTATTGAAAAACACTATAAGCTACTCATCCACTATAAGCTAGCAGATTGATATTGCCAAACAGAACCATAATGTTTTTTCAAACGCTACTTATAGGTATAGTGTCTCAGCACTACAACAGAAAGGGCTTTGGTAGCTAGCACTTCTTTTTTCCTTTAGCAGCGCTTCTAAGCCCTGCTAAAGAATAGAATGGAAGCGCTTCTCTTCTCCTTCCCCCTTTCTTTTCATTTTTGTTTGTTCGTTAACGCTTCTATAGAAAGCACTGCTAATTGTTTTGTTTTTTCATAAATATTTTGAACCTCCATTCCCTTTTACACGACTTGACCAATATTCACATATTCAACATATATACCTGTTATACAACCAGACCATAATAAACAGATAATTACATAAATTTTCATTGATCAAAAGTACATAAAAAAATCCAAATTTACATAAAGTTTAGCTGAATTCAAATAACCATAGACACAAATTTCAATTAACAACAAAAGTAACAACATGCAACTACATAATCTCTCAGTATCCACAAAAAAAACTTTATCAGAAAATATATTTTCTCACAGGTTTCTCCAAACCACCGCTGATGAAGAACTGAGACCACTCTTCCTTAAGCTCAGCAAGTTGATCAATAGAGTTTAATTGAAATCGACATTCAGCTAAATATTGTAAAAAGAAAATTAAATCATCTTAGAATGATCAAAGTGGTCAAATGTATGAGTAATATTTAAATAAAGGTAAAATATCATCTGAAGTCCCTCTAACTCTTTCTATATCCTGAGAAAACTAAAGCTACTAACTAAGTTTTTCACAATGTAAAAATTTTATTATAAAAGTAACAGTATCGCATAAGTTGCATGAAAACAATGACTATCTTGCTAGTGTATAATTAAACATTTTTCAAAATTACTAATCTTTTACTCTCATTATGAGTATGCATGAACTTGTTATTACTTAGGCAAAATATCTCCTCAGATCTCTTAATTTATTTATTTGTAACGAATAGGTCCCTTTGTTGAAATATTGGTAAGTGTACCAAATCGTTCAAGTAATAAAACCGGTAAGAACCGGATATCGTCCTCAAGGATCGAATTCAATTACTAATTACGTTAACAACCACTAATATGAACCAAATTGAAATAGGTTTCGATTGATATGGTTGAGCTATGAAGCTCGAAGGTAAAGCAATAAAATATTTTTGTATTTTTGATAATAGAAACCGAAGAACGCTTTGAAAAGATGAGATGGTAAAAAAAACGCTAGGGATGAATGCCTTCCGATTTCACACTATTGTCACTGATTTATTTTCAAAAGATAATCTCTCTCTCTCATTTGCTATCGAATCCACAATTCTAACCAAGCCCTAATCCCTTAAGTGAATAGTCCTTTGTTGATTCAGGAAAGCCCTAATTCCTTAGGCGCATCTACTAACAACAAGCATTAACAACGAGGATTCGCAACATATATCAATTCATAGATTATTCCTAAGCTACAAATTGAAGGAATTGAAATTCAAACATTCCAATAATAAAATTCCCATTTGATCATTGAATAAATATTTGTTCTATAATTTTCCAATCATAGAAATGTTAAGCACTGAAATAAAATTCACAAATTAAGAGAGAAAACATTAAGAACATTAACATAAACCAGCAACAATAGTTGTACATCAAAATTCATCCATCCCTAACATTAGGGTTTAGTTACACATGATAAAAGGAGATGAAAGAGGAGAATTACAAGATGAAGATGAAGATGAACGCATTAGAATCCTCAACTCTTGTTCCCAAGTCTTGATTCTTCAGCCGCCGTGAGATGGAATGAGTTCCCTTCGCGTCCTAGGGTTTCCAATTCATCAAAAAGTCCCGAAAAACGCGTCTCACTCGTGTTTTAACTCGTATTCTGGTATCTGGCGCTGCACTGGCGCTCCCAGCGCCACTCTGCGTGCTTGCTCCTGCCAACCCGTGCGCCACTCGCGCACCGCGCACCACTTACGCGCCTCTCTGCGTGCCTGCTCCTGCCAACCCGCGCGCGACTCGCGCGCCGCGCGCCACTTGCGCGACATTCTGAGTATTCCTCCCTGACATTGCACCATTGAGTCCATTTGCCTGCACTGCTTTGTTCTTCAATTCCACCTAGTCCCTGGGCATAAAAACACAACAACACCCAGCATAAACACTGCATAGCAAATCGATTTCTAATAGCATAAATTGTTATCTTTCATCAAAACTTCCACTTAAAAACTCCTTCTAAAACATTAAAATTCATCATGTGATGTGGGTTCATCACCCTTAACTTTTTTTTATAATGCATAAGTCCCTTAACTTATTTATTTTTAACGAATAGATCCATTAACTTTTTTTGTAACGCAAAGGTGCCTTAGCTTTTAAAAACATAACACCGTTGTATTTGCAGACACCAAGATGATATTTAAGCCTAATTTCACAAATTGTTTTCAATAGAACTATCAATGCATTAACTTATCAACATATATAAATGGAAATTGATAAATGTGGTGAAATAGATGTAAAAAATTTTAATGCATTGATTCTCTAGCCATCTTATAAATAGTCTATTGCAAGGTTTTGATTTTGCAATATCTCTATCCAATGGCTACTAGCGTCAACCATCTCCGCGTTATCTTTACAATTCTATGTATTGCTTCAGTCTTGGCATCAGGTGAATAACCAGCTCCAGAACCCAATTTTTTTTTCTTTTTACAATACAAAACTCAAATTTGTTATATTTTTATTAACAATTATATTATATTTATGCTAAAGCGGTATTTGAAATGTAAAATCTTTCTCTATTTTTGAAAAATATTTAAAAATGTTACTAAGTTATATATTATTTTTCTTGAGAATTGGTTAACTTAGTATGTTCGTGTACACGAACATAACGAATAATATAATCCTATCTAACACGACACAAATCTGTGCGGATACACAGGTATAATACGACTAGTTCATATGAAAAGTTTACATGTTATCTTATTTATACATATAGTGTTTTAATGACATTTTATTGATTATGGCAGGAGTAATTGGTTTGACTAATTCAATCGACGATTATTGTCGTCCCATCAACCCAGGACCATGGTGTGATATCCCAATGTGTGTAGAACACTGCCAATCAGAAAATTGGCGTCATTCATGGTGTGAAGCCGATAAATGTTGTTGTTATTCATAACTCTAAGATAATTTTAATTTCTCAATGTGTTTGTACATGAGTATTTGCAAACATAGTCTTTATGATTATGTAAAGACAAGTTAAGGAATAAATAAAATAATTTCAATTTTGAAATAATACTATAATGATTTGTTACTATTAGGCTTTGTTTCTCAAGTCCTATCCGCTAGCGAATAACACATTTGACTAAATTACGACAAAAAGGACGTGTTTGGTAAGCGTTAATTAACATTTAGCTTTTTTTGGGTAGTGTTTAGCGTTTTTTCAAATCTTCTACTCAAAGTAGTGTTTTTTCAAACGCTACTTCAAGTATATGACCCTATTTGGCAAAATGTAAAGATAACGGATAAGATAATGGATTGAATTTAAAGTGTTTGGTAAAATTAGTAGTTGAACTATAGTTTATAATTACAAAATGACATAAATAGACATTTGTAATTAATGTTTAAATATGAGAGAAAATATTCATTTAATGGAGGATAAACGAGAATTTTGATTAAAGTAATAATGATAAAAATGAGAGAAAAAATGAAACGCTTATAAGTTATAAGCTCAAACGCTAATTCAAGTAGCATTTCAAAAATACGCTATAAGTTATTGAAAAACACTATAAGCTACTCATCCACTATAAGCTAGCAGCAGATTGATATTGCCAAACAGAACCATAATGTTTTTTCAAACGCTACTTATAGGTATAGTGTCTCAAAGACTACAACGAAAAGGGCTTTGGTAGCTAGCACTTCTTTTTTCCTTTAGCAGCGCTTCTAAGCCCTGCTAAAGAATAGAATGGAAGCGCTTCTCTTCTCCTTCCCCCTTTCTTTTCATTTTTGTTTGTTCGTTAACGCTTCTATAGAAAGCACTGCTAATTGTTTTGTTTTTTCATAAATATTTTGAACCTCCATTCCCTTTTACACGACTTGACCAATATTCACATATTCAACATATATACCAGTTATACAACGAGACCATAATAAATAGATAATTACATAAATTTTCATTGATCAAAAGTACATAAAAAAATCCAAATTTACATAAAGTTTAGCTGAATTCAAATAACCATAGACACAAATTTCAATTAACAACAAAAGTAACAACATGCAACTACATAATCTCTCAGTATCCACAAAAAAAACTTTATCAGAAAATATATTTTCTCACAGGTTTCTCCAAACCACCGCTGATGAATAACTGAGACCACTCTTCCTTAAGCTCAGCAAGTTGATCAATAGAGTTTAATTGAAATCGACATTCAGCTAAATATTGTAAAAAGAAAATTAAATCATCTTAGAATGATCAAAGTGGTCAAATGTATGAGTAATATTTAAATAAAGGTAAAATATCATCTGAAGTCCCTCTAACTCTTTCTATATCCTGAGAAAACTAAAGCTACTAACTAAGTTTTTCACAATGTAAAAATTTTATTATAAAAGTAACAGTATCGCATAAGTTGCATGAAAACAATGACTATCTTGCTAGTGTATAATTAAACATTTTTCAAAATTACTAATCTTTTACTCTCATTATGAGTATGCATGAACTTGTTATTACTTAGGCAAAATATCTCCTCAGATCTCTTAATTTATTTATTTGTAACGAATAGGTCCCTTTGTTGAAATATTGGTAAGTGTACCAAATCGTTCAAGTAATAAAACCGGTAAGAACCGGATATCGTCCTCAAGGATCGAATTCAATTACTAATTACGTTAACAACCACTAATATGAACCAAATTGAAATAGGTTTCGATTGATATGGTTGAGCTATGAAGCTCGAAGGTAAAACAATAAAATATTTTTGTATTTTTGATAATAGAAACCGAAGAACGCTTTGAAAAGATGAGATGGTAAAAAAAACGCTAGGGATGAATGCCTTCCGATTTCACACTATTGTCACTGATTTATTTTCAAAAGATAATCTCTCTCTCTCATTTGCTATCGAATCCACAATTCTAACCAAGCCCTAATCCCTTAAGTGAATAGTCCTTTGTTGATTCAGGAAAGCCCTAATTCCTTAGGCGCATCTACTAACAACAAGCATTAACAACGAGGATTCGCAACATATATCAATTCATAGATTATTCCTAAGCTACAAATTGAAGGAATTGAAATTCAAACATTCCAATAATAAAATTCCCATTTGATCATTGAATAAATATTTGTTCTATAATTTTCCAATCATAGAAATGTTAAGCACTGAAATAAAATTCACAAATTAAGAGAGAAAACATTAAGAACATTAACATAAACCAGCAACAATAGTTGTACATCAAAATTCATCCATCCCTAACATTAGGGTTTAGTTACACATGATAAAAGGAGATGAAAGAGGAGAATTACAAGATGAAGATGAAGATGAACGCATTAGAATCCTCAACTCTTGTTCCCAAGTCTTGATTCTTCAGCCGCCGTGAGATGGAATGAGTTCCTTCGCGTCCTAGGGTTTCCAATTCATCAAAAAGTCCCGAAAAACGCGTCTCACTCGTGTTTTAACTCGTATTCTGGTATCTGGCGCTGCACTGGCGCTCCCAGCGCCACTCTGCGTGCCTGCTCCTGCCAACCCGTGCGCCACTCGCGCACCGCGCACCACTTACGCGCCTCTCTGCGTGCCTGCTCCTGCCAACCCGCGCGCGACTCTACACACGCGCGCCACTTTGCGCGCGACATTCGAGTATTCCTCCCGACATTGCACCATTGAGTCCATTTGCCTCGCATCGCTTTTGTTTCTTCAATTCCACCTAGTCCTCGGGCATAAAAACACAACAACACCCAAAGATAAACACTACATAGCAAATCGATTTCTAATAGCATAAATTGTTATCTTTCATCACAATTTCCACTTAAAAACTCCTTCTAAAACATTAAAATTCATCATGTGATGTGGGTTCGTCACCCTTAACTTTTTTTTATAATGCATAAGTCCCTTAACTTATTTATTTGTAACGAATAGATCCATTAACTTTTTTTGTAACGCAAAGGTGCCTTAGCTTTTAAAAACATAACACCGTTGTATTTGCAGACACCAAGATGATATTTAAGCCTAATTTCACAAATTGTTTTCAATAGAACTATCAATGCATTAACTTATCAACATATATAAATGGAAATTGATAAATGTGGTGAAATAGATGTAAAAAATTTTAATGCATTGATTTTCTAGCCATCTTATAAATAGTCTAGTGCAAGGTTTTGATTTTGCAATATCTCTATCCAATGGCTACTAGCGTCAACCATCTCCGCGTTATCTTTACAATTCTATGTATTGCTTCAGTGTTGGCATCAGGTGAATAACTAGCTCCAGAACCCAATTTTGTTTTTTCTTTTTACAATATAGAACTCAAATTTGTTATATTTTTATTAACAATTATATTATATATATGCTAAAGCGGTATTTGAAATGTAAAATCTTTCTCTATTTTTGAAAAATATTTAAAAATGTTACTAAGTTATATATTATTTTTCTTGAGAATTGGTTAACTTACTATGTTCGTGTACACGAACATAACGAATAATATAATCCTATCTAACACGACACAAATCTGTGCGGATACACAGGTATAATACGACTAGTTCATATGAAAAGTTTACATGTTATCTTATTTATACATATAATTGTTGTTATTCATAACTCTAAGATAATTTTAATTTCTCAATGTGTTTGTACATGTGTATTTGCAAACACAGTCTTTATGATTATGTAAAGACAAGTTAAGGAATAAATAAAATAATTTCAATTTTGAAATAATACTATAATGATTTGATACTATTAGGCTTTGTTTTTCAAGTCCTATCCGCTAGCGGGTAACAACAAATAGACGTGTTTGGTACGTAAGCATTAACATTTAGCGTTTTTTGGGTAGTACATGTTTAGCGTTTTTTCAAATGTTACTCCAAGTAGCGTTTTTTCAAACGCTACTACAAGTATATGGCCCTATTTGGCAAAAAGTAAAGATAGCGGATAAAAAATCTCAAAAAAAAAAGCGGATAAAAAATCTCAAAAAAAAAGCGGATAAGCTAGCGGATTGAATTTAAAGTGTTTGGTAAAATTAGTGGTTAAATTAGCTTATAAATATAAAATGACAAAAATAGACATTTGTAATTAATAATTAAATATGAGAGAGAATATTCATTTAATGGTGATAAATGAGAAATTTAATTAAAATAACAAGGGTAAATGTGAGAGAAAAGATGAAACACTATAAGCTCAAATGCTAAGTAGCATTTCAAAAATACGCTATAAGCTACTGAAAAACGCTATAAGCTACCCTTGCCAAACACTTACCAATGACTCATCCACTATAAGCTAGCAGATTGACATTGTCAAACAGAGTCATAATGTTTTTTCAAAAACTACTTATAGGTATAGCGTCTCAGCACTACAACAGAAAAGGGCTTTGGTAGCGCGTCTTTTTTTCCTTTAGCATCGCTTCTAAAAGAAAGGAACAAATCAAGAGCGCTTTGTAAGCACTGCTGAATGTTAAGAGTAGGCAGCACTTTGAGCAGAAGCGCTACCAATAAGCTAAATAATCAGCAGGGATTTTAGCAGAAGCTCTACCAGTTTTCTATAAAATCGAAAGTGCTTTTTTCATAAGCTCTATTTATTTGTTTAAAATAGACAGCAGTACTTTAGAATGGAAGCGCTTCTCTTCTCCCTCCCACCTTTTTTTTTGTATTTTTGTCAGCGCTTCTATAGAAAGCGTTGCTAATTGTTTTTTATAAATATTTTGAACCTCCATTCCCTTTTACGTACACAACTAGACCAATATTCACATATTCAACATATATACCTGTTACACAACCAGACTGTAATACCCTAGTATTTCAACTATAGAAGAAATACGAAAATATACAAACCAACATACATCAGAGTTATCTCATGCATATGAACATTGAACTCACTAATACACTTAATGAAAACTCATCAAGTATTCTCTCATTTACATAACATCAAGTACAAAAAGTACATACTTAGTTCCATGATTAATCCTTTCCTCATCCTAGAGTTCAATATCCAATAACAGAAATAGGGGAAGCGATAAATTACTTTTAAACTATTACAAGTTATTATATCGAAATACATAGAAATGAGGGAAACAACATAAGCATGAAAAATCACTAAGTCTTCAATAGCTCCACTTTGTGCACCTTCTAACTGACTTCTTCGCTTTTGCCTTTCCCTGTTTCTCTGTAAAAACCACAACATATAAAGGGCAAGAATACAAAATCTCAAAGAGTTCTGCCGAGAACCCTAACTATACTCGCGGTTCAATTATGCATTCATTCCATTCGTAGTTTAATTAATAAACTACATGTCTTTTACCTTAGCACGACACCGACTGCAACTTTGCTAATCTCGATGAACCGTGCTACTTAACTTTAGCATAACACCGACCCCAGTTTTGGTAATCCCGGTGAACCCCAATCCACTAGTCCATACCATAGTGCTTGATTTAGGGCCTAGGTTAAGGGCTCATGACCTTCCCTGCCTAGTATGCTACCTCTTTGGGTCATCACCCATACATGATAATTAAATTACATGATATATAAATAATTTATACATTTAAACCTCAATTCAGTCGTTTAAGAACTATTTGTCCATCATATTCTCATGTATAAAAGTTATTCTCACTCGTGAACTACTATCAATTCATAGCAATTCCCTTAACTTAAAGACTTCACATAATACAACTCAAACATAAGTGTATTTAGCGAATTACGGTTCGTAATAATACTTCCGAAACTCAAGCATATTATAACCAAGCCATATTATGGTCTAATCTCATGGTAAGTTAGGTTATTGAAGTTAGGGAAGGGATTGGATGACAATTGGTACTCAAAGAAGCAAGAAAATTGAAGTTTCAAAATGTGTCATAGAGCCAAGCGCACGGGTCATGGGTTTGGGTCCACGGACCGTGTCTATTTTATTTTTCACTATGTGCTTGTAACAGTGGAAAGCTCACGGGTCGTGCGCTGGGGCGCACTGACTGGGCTTACTGTGCAGAAAACCAATAACTCTGTTTTAAAACACTTTTAAGCATCCCATTGGGTACCAATTTCCACCCTAAACGTTACTAACTTCAAAATGCATAGTTAACATACAATTAAACCTCAATTTCAGTTTCAATCATGTTCAAACCAATCCACAATCTTCAATCAAATAAGGTTCCGCTACGGCTCGAATTTAACGAAATGAAAACGACGATTGACTCAAAACCAGAAACATGCATAGAGACACTCTTGTAAATTAAACGAAACCTAAGCGACATATATAGAACTCACCTATTGTGATGAAAATCACAAACCAACAATCAACGGAGTTCTCCCACCAACGAAACCTCACGAACTAAACTCTTTAAACCTCCAACAACTTCTATTTTGAAAAACAAGCTACCCCAAACTGAATCAAACTAGGGGTGGCAATTTCTACCCGCAAGTGGGGATCCCCGCGGGGACTGCCCCGAATAGGGCCCCGTGGGCGAAGGATTTTTCCCCGTGGGGATGGGGACGGAGGAGAAAATCCCTCCACAATCAAAGTGGGGATGGGGATGAGGATCATACCCCCCGCCCCGAAGGGACCCCGCCCCGAATAAATTACATAAATATACTTATTATAGATATATATTATTTATAAGTAATTAATTTTGTAGTCTTTTTATACGTGTTTTAAATTTAAAATATTAACAAAATATTAAATTGTTCTAACTTTTATACTTTCTAAATATTTAAATATAAAACTAAGACTTTATATTTTTTAATAAAAATGTTAAACTTTTGAATTTTAGTCTTACTTTTTATATATTTTTCTAATTTTATTATATTTTAATTTATATTTTTGTTAAGATTGGGGTCATGACCAGTGGATCCGTGGGGATGGGGATGGGGATGGGAGAGAGAAATGTCCCTGGGTGGGGAACGGGGGATGGGGACGGGGACAATTTGGGAGGTGGGGACGGGGAGCGGGGGAGTACTCCCCGAACCCGCCCCGCCCCATTGCCATCCCTAAATCAAACCCTTGAAATGCTCTGGACCCACAAATTGAACTTGAATGTAGCTACTAAAACTTCATGTAAACTCTGAAATGATGATTGAGTTAAATTGCTCAAAGAAGCTAGCTTCACACCCTTCACTCCAAACACGATGGAAAGGATAGGGAGAGGTTGAGCAATCTAGCTTGATTCACTTGGTGTAAGAGAGATCAAAGGAAAGAGGATGAGGAATGGAACTCTTTGGTGGTATTTTTTCTCACATGCAAGGAGGATTCAAAGCTCCCTCTTCCATTCTCCCTCTCGTCACCTTCTCTCACTCTCTCTCTCCTTGCTTCTCATTTTTTCTTTCCCAAAACAAGACAACTTAAATGTCTGTGAGTATGTGTGTTGAGTTGAGTTTTCAGCTGGTTGTATGTGGGAGTGAGTGGGTGTTGGGTATTGGATTAAATTGTAAATTAATTAGCTCCCATTTTATTTCATTGTCACTCCCATTACTAATCCCTCCAAATCTAAGATATATCGTCACTTAAAATGTAAATCCCAATCAATCAATAGTACACAATCTCATATCATTAGTAATTAAATTAGCTATCACATATACTCAAATACACCAAATTAGTTAATTAACTAATCAATTAACTATGACTCTTGCTAATTTCAATTAAATGAAATTAGCCAAATTGGGGATGTTACACAGACCATAATAAACAGATAATTACATAAATTTCTATTGATCAAAATTACATACCAAATATCCAAATTTACATAAAGTTTAGTTGAATTCAAATAATCACAGACACAAATTTCAATTAACAACAAAAGAAACAACATGCAAGTACATACACTACGCCAGCGTACAAGGTTTGTCAGCGTTTTTTTTGGGCATTGGTAGCGTTTTAAAACGCTAGAGAAGCTGGCGCTACTAATGCGTACACCCCATTAGTAGCGTTTTAAGAAACGCTAGCCATTTACCCAAATAGTGTTTTAGACATACGTAGCGTTTTATATAAAACGCTAGCCATTGACCCAGCGCTTTTTACAATTCCTAGCGTTTTACGTAAACGCTAGGGATCCCATAGCTCATTTTACTACCATTCCTAGCGTTTTAAATAAAAACGCTAGGGATCCCATAACTCCTTTTTACTACCATTCCTAGCGCTTTAAATTAAAACGCTAGGGATACTATAGCCCTTTTTACTACCATACCTAGCGCTTTATAAAAACGCCAGGGGATGCTATAGCACCTTTTTACTAGCATTCCTAGCGTTTTATATAAAACGCTAGGGATGCTATAACATTCCTAGCGTTTTATATAAAACGCTAGGATGCTATAGCACCTTTTATTAGCATTCCTAGCGTTTTTCAGAAAAACGCTAGGATCCTCTAGCTCCTCTTTACAATTCCTAGCGCTTTATCTTTAAAACGCTAGGTATTGAATGAATTTTTTTAACTTCATTTCTAGCGTTTTCACTCTAAAACGCTACCTATTGACTGAATTTTTTTAAATATTTTTTTATTTTGGTTTGTTCTCCATTTTAATTACAACCTATAAATTAATTCCCTTTTCAACAAATTCAAAAATACATTCCAATCCAATATATCATTCAAACAAAATTCACCAACAAAATTCATCAAATAATATTTCCAATCCAATATATATCATTCTAAGAAGTACTTACAACATAATATAAATCCAATATATACAACATAAATAATAACTAAACTATTATGAATCTCAAAACTTGCTACAAAAAGCTAGAAACAAAATGGCACCACTCCCACGATCAAGTAAGTTGTTCAAATAGAGTAATCTGGATTTTTTTGAAGTGGGAAAATATTGAAAAAAATGAAATAAAATTAGAATTAAAATGTTTATTAAATGTGAGTAAGTATTATAATATCAATATAAAAATAAATCTAAGTAGTTACCTTGGTTGGGATTGTTACTTTGTCATGAGTGATAATCTCTTTCATATACCTCATAACATAGTACCCACAATCATTGCTATTTGGTTGTTTAGGACACTACAAAGCAAAAGATTATAACTTAATTGTCACATTTTTATGACCAAAAATCAATTAAAATTATAAGAATGATTCTTAAAAAGCTTACGCTTATGGGTAGCCATCTTGTTTTAGTCGTAGATAATCCCAAGTATTCTTTCAAAGCATCAGAACGCCATACATATATATATATATATATATAACGTTAAGTTGAACAAAATACATATATTAAATTATACAAATTAAAATGAGAGGGTTACACATACACACCTCTCAACCATCCAGTCACGAAGTCTTCGTGAGCGTTGTAATGACCTTGAAGTGAATCCGGATAATAGACAACATTTTGCTTAGGGTTTATTGCAAAGAGTACCCAATGTTGCTCATGCAAGTAAATGAAGAAACGAATGAGTACACATTAATTTACACTATAATACAATCCTCAAAATAATTAAACAAGTGATTGAAGACTAAATTTCTCACCCATTATTGAGTGGTGCCAAAAATAAAGAGTCGCCCTTCAAATGCTTGGCTTCCATGAAGCGTGAATGGATATAACTTTGTACTTCACTCTTAATCACGATGAATACGTTCCTCTGTATTACCTTGCTTAAACACAACGATACACGCCGGACACAAGAAGAAATACTTCGTGTCCGCTGAGAAGGGACCGTAAGACGATTGTACAAAAACCTATAAATAATATATATACAACTTTCTCGATCCTCATATATATACTCTAATATAAACAACTATTGTGTACAAATAATTTAATACATACCTCCGTATACTCTAATATCGATGGCAAGTGGCCCAATCCATCTCAACTATAGCTTTCATATCCTCGATGTTGATCATTACCAACTGCTCCAGTGCCCACAATGTTATCGGGCGGTAAAAAAATTTGGTCGTCTGGTTCATTTTTGAATGTGGACCTTTAGAGAATCGATGTAGTTCTGGAATTCATCATTGGGAAATTGACCAACATGTTGGACTGGTTTGTATAGAAGATGGTCGGGAGAGTTTGGTAGTGGAAGGGGAAGGTTGGGACACTTTCATGGAAGGGAAGGTCGGGACACATGGGGTACCTAGTATATATTAAAAAAATGATTAATTAGCTAGTTAGTTAACACACATTATAGTCATTTAATTATTAACAAAAATATTGTCACTTACAACGACAAGTTGTTCAAAGCCATGCCACAAAAGTACTAAGTGCTTGATCCACGAAGAAATATATCCGCATTAGCAATTGGAATGTGCAATGGTGCAGACCCTCTATTGAATAGTCTACCCTAACTCTCAAATGGTTTTCGTGCATGGCCTGATTGTGCGAAGTGTGGCACTCAATTGGTTACATATCAAACCCACTCGCAACCTTTCGATGTGGGTTTGCAATATATAGCTCACATTCACGTTATCCTAAATCAATTATAAAGAAAAATAAATATACATGATAATTTTATCAAATACATATGTGTACAAAAAAGCAGTCGAGTTTTGTTAAATACACCGTGTTGAAGGGATGGTGCAGCTATCTCGGGCGCTATGGGTGCAAAGCGCTCAATAGGTTCAGCAGGGGTGGTGCAAAGGGGATGGTGCACCAACCTTTGTGCCAAGAGTCGCTTAAACATCTGTCTCTCTTCCATTAGCACAAAGAACATTCTTGGATAGCTCGTCATACTTTTCCGCCATGACTTTACAATCCCCGCACCCCTTGCTTTGGCTCTTCTTTGGCCCAAACACGGTTGTCGGAGAATCCCATATCCATAACCTCTAATCCGACCACTGTCTCTCTTCCCTTCCCAAGGCACGAGCAAGGACATCTTGGTGACCATCACAATCATTAAATCTCCTTGTGATACAGATTGTGATATGCTGCTTTGATGCACAAACATAAATAACGGATAAAATTAATAAACAAGTGTCAAGTGAAATTTAATCGACAATAAAAAATATGTCCACGTGTCAAAAAAATCGAGTAACGGATAAAAATAATAAACAAGTGTCAAAGAAATTTAATCGAGAATAAAAATATGTCCACGTGTCAAAAAAATCGAGTAACGGATAAAAATAATAAACAAGTGTCAAAGAAATTTAATCGACAATAAAAATATGTCCACGTGTCAAAAAAATCGAGTAACGGATAGAAATAATAAACAAGTGTCAACGAAATTTAATCGACAATAAAAATATATGTTCACGTGTCAAAAAAATCGAGTAACAGTTAAAAAAATATAGTCGACACACAAATTCCAACTTGCAATTTTTTCATGAATTTTGGAATACTTACAATTTTGTCCTTGACCTCCTTAGTTTTCGGATCCACAATCTCCCCATCCTTGTTTTGTCGGGCCTCTAACCGCATAATCGTGCGATCAAGGGATTCTTGAGTTGGATCTTTCCCCTCTTCCAAGAACTATTTAAGTTTAATAATTGTTAATCAATCTGTAAATTAAAAGATTCATTAAATCATAATAAATTAAACTAATTGTGTCTTACCAATCTTTCTTCGAGAATTTGATATCCACTAGAACCTCCTCTATAAGGGTACTTTCTGGATTAGAAGCTCTTTCTTTATTCGCTTTGCTCTTTTTCTATTTAAAAAGATAAGTATACATTAATGAATGATATCTACTTGTGAAATATATATATAACTTAAATAATTAATATACTAACCAGAAATCCGGATCTGAGTGCGTATATCTACAAATTTGGTCCAATCCTCCTTAGTTATAATTCCGGCATACAAAGTCTTTGAGGCTCTGTCCCGATGGTCCCATCGGGGCGTTTGAATACTTTTTCCCACATCGCTTCAGTAAGCCCTATGCAACCTTCCCGCTTCCTTCAAAGATCCAATCTCTTCGGCATCATCGACATCAAAGTGTTTCTACTTATACATAAAAATGGATTAAATAAATATAACTAAAAATCACTAAATAAGAATATTAAAGAGGTCTAAAATTATATACCGTATTAAGTCCCAAAATCATCTTTCAGTTTAGGCAAAACTCGATTATCTTTCTCATTCCAACTTTTAATTGAAATTGGAAAGATTTGCTTCACCTTAGTACCAATAAAGCTAATTAAATTTGTGCCGTTGTCTCCAATTGGCAAACCTTTAACACTCCATCGGACCTTAAATAATTAAATCATTAAATAATTAGATACTTGGAAAGGTAGAGAACAACATTAATAATTAGTAATTAACTTACCTTATATTTCTCGTGTCCTTTACTTATCCGATTGACGATATTCTTTTTCGATGTAATTCCTCGGGAGTGAACTTCTTTGTGTTTCTATCACCCCATCACCACCATGACTACTCTCGTGATCACTATGTGATGCCATCCGACTTGCAATGACCCAAATGAAATAGACTCAAGTGAGTTTTAGCTTTCTAATTGTTTAGAACCAACAAACACTTAACAAAATATAGAAGAAGCCATAGCCCTAAGTAACAAAGTGAAAGCCATGCACTAAGTAACCTAGAGTAAACATACATAGGAAAGCCATGCACTAAGTATATAACCTAGAGTAAACATATATATGAAAGCCATGCACTAAACAGAGAAAGCCATGCACTAAGTAACCTAGAGTAAACATACATAGGAAAGCCATGCACTAAGTATATAACCTAGGAAAGCCATGCACTAAACAGAGAAAGCCATGCACTAAGTAACCTAGAGTAAACAGAGAAAGCCATACACTAGGAAAGCCATGCACTAGTCAAGTTAATAATGCTATCTAAGCTAGACTAATCTAACAACTAATTAGATACAACATTGAGCTAAGTAACAGAGAAAGCCATACAAAAGATACATAACAAACCATAAAAAAACCATAACAAATAGTCATTGCAGTGAGAGAGGTGGAGAGTACGTGAGTGCAGAAATACCTTTTGAAAGGGAGAGAGAGAGCGCAGAAAAAGGAAACAAATGGGAGTGAGCTGCGTGGTAAGATAGCACCAACGAGAGAGGATGGGTTTCTGCGTTTTACGTTTCCTGGGTCGCGTTTATGGGTTTCTGGGTCGTAGCACCAAGGAGATGAACGAAGATGAACGAAGAGGGTTTCCTGGGTCGTGGAGGTTCGCAAAGGTACGATGAACGAAGATGAACGAAGATGAGTTCTGGGTTGTTCGTGGAGAGAAGTTAGGTAGATGAGTTCTGGGTTGTACGTGAGACGTGAGTGTGTGAGGGAGATGAGAGGGCGCGCCTTGTAAAAATTTTAATAGCATTCCTAGCGTTTTTACATAAAACGCTAGGGATCAACTAGCGCGTGTTTACCATTCCTAGCGTTTTTCGAAAACGCTAGGAATGCTAGTAAAAGGTGCTATAGCATTCCTAGCGTTTTCAGAAAAACGCTGGGGATGCTATAGCACCTTTTACTAGCATTCCTAGCGCTTTATGTAAAACGCTAGGGATGCTATAGCACCTTTTACTAGCATTCCTAGCGTTTTATGTAAAACGCTGAGGATCAACTAGCGCGCGTGTTTACCATTCCTAGCGTTTTTCACGTAAACGCTAGGAATGCTAGTAAAAGGTGCTATAGCATTCCTAGCGTTTTACGTAAAAACGCTAGGGATGCTATAGCACCTTTACTAGCATTCCTAGCGTTTTATGTAAAACGCTAGGGATGCTATAGCACATTTTATTAGCATTCCTAGCGTTTTTAGAAACGCTAGGGATCCTCTAGCTCTCTCTTTTACAATTCCTAGCGTTTTAACTTTAAAACGCTAGGTATTGAATGAATTTTTTAACTTCATTTCTAGCGTTTTCACTCTAAAACGCTACCTATTGACTGATTTTTTTAATTATTTTTTTATTTTTGTTTATTCTCCTTTTAATTACAACCTATTAATTCATTCCTTCCAAAGAAAATTCATCAAATATCATTCCAACAAAATTCAGCCAATATCATTACAATCCAATATATAGATACACACAAAATTCAACCTATTAATAGATATTTTTGTTTACAAATCATACAACATAATAAGTAACTTACATTATGAAACTCAAAAGTAGCTACAAATTAAAGCTATACCATATATAACATAAATGACTCTGCCTTGACCACTAGATCTCATGATCACTAAGTGATGCCATCCGACTCCGCAATATAACATAATCCATGTTATTGTTAAATTTACAAAAACAATATAATAATTATCTATTAATAAAAATAACGAGAAATCATTAAGTCTATATTACCTTTTCCTTTTCCTAGATAAAATTTTGTTTGCAATTCGCGCCTTGGTATTTTTTTTTCCGACGAATAAAAATTCCATCATTATGATCTTTTCTAAAATATACAACATCCTCTATAGAAGTATTTTCCCCTATTATTGGTTCCGATGTTCAAGAACGGGTCGTCCTCAACACCAACATCATCGGGTGCTTCATCATCATCGTTGTTATACACAAATTTTTTGTCACCAATAGAACAATAGACCAATTGATATTAATCGGATCGGTGACATAAAACACTTGTTGAGCTTGCGATGCTAAAATAAAAGGTTCATCTTTATATCCTAACTTGTTGAAATTCACCCGCATGAACCCTAATTCATCAATCAGAAACCAAGATTATTGTCAACCCATTCACATTTGAACACAGTGCTCTGAAACATATTGTAATCCAACTCCCATATGTGTTCAATGAAGCCAAAGTAAGACATATTCGCATATATGGGATTTCTATCTTTGTAATCGATGCATGCATAGAATGAGCTACAAGAGTCACCCCACTATTTTGCATTTTACTCGATCATCTTGTTCTTTTGTATAGAAAGTGCACTCGTTCATTAGATAGTTGTTGTAAGAGAAGACATGTATATTTGGACCTTTTGCTAACCATCTCAATCTTTTTGAAATCAAGTAGGATTCAAACACACTCACCATCAATGTGATGTTTTAGCCACACTATGAAACTCCTATTGTGTTCTTTTGCTAACCAAACTTGCTTCTTTCCCGAATTGACTCTTAAGAATCTCCTTGTGCTTGGCAACATATGAATCAACCTCACTATCATTGTGAAGAACGTCTGATAAGTGTGCTTGCTCTAGTTCTTTCCTTGATACCATCACTAATTTATTTCCTGTCATCCCTTTACTAATCCCTCTCCGCATGACGAGACCTTGGCAAATCCCACGAGAATATTCAAGACTAGATAGATAGCCCAAAACTCAATAGCCTCTTCAACTATGTAGCGCTCAACAATACAACCTCTCGTGTCGTGATCGATTTTTCACATATCCTTTTAATATCTTCATGTAACGCTCAAACGGATACATCCATCTCATGTAACATGGGCCACACAATTGTGTCTCTCAACCGGATGAACTATTAGATGAATCATTATGTCGAAAAAGGAAGGTGGGAAATACATCTCAAGCTCACACAAAGTGACAATAATTTCTCTTTGCAATGTTGGCAACTTTCCAGGGGTCAATCACTCTACTACAAATCGCCTTAAAGAATAAACAAAGTTTGGTTAAGGTCCGACGCACTTTCTTAGGCAAAATGGATCGTATACCAATGGGTAGCAAATTCTCCATGAGAACATGACAATCGTGGGACTTTAGAGACTTTAACTTGAGGTCTTTAATCGATACAAGAGTCGCCACATTTGAAGAGTATCCTCTGGAACTTTAACTCCATGAAGAAACTCACAAAAGACAGTCTTCTCCTTTCTAGATAGAGTATGAGTCACGGAGGTAGATATGTACGTGTACCCTTCTTTACCGGGACCCAATTCAGGTCTCAAACCCATACTAACCAAATCCAACCTTGAGTTGATGGTATCTTTAGTCTTACCCTAAGCATATTGAGTAAGGTACCAATGACACTTTCAAGACATTCTTTTCAACATGCATCACATCAATGAAATGCCTTACATATAATGACTTCGAAAGATGACAACTCAAAGAAAATCGACTTTTTCTTCCACCCCGTTTGGCAATCTCTCCCGCAAAAGGCTTCCCAAATTTAATGTTCAAATCTTCCACCTTTTCAAATACTGTCGCCACAAAAGCGGGGAGCTCTACGTGTTTCTCAGTATTCCCATCAAATGCCTTTCTCCACAATCGATAGTGATGAGTTGATGGCAAAAATCTACGATGACCAAGATAGATATTCTTCTTACCATGTTCCAACCACATCCAATCTGTGTTATCTTCACATATAGGGCATGCACACCGCCTCTTTGTTATCTGCACCCGCATAGATTGCCGTATGCGGAAAGTCGTTAATTGTGCCAAAGATCATAGCCCTCGTGGTGAAACTTTCTTCTCTCGAACCCATCATACACCTCTACCCCGCCTCTCCACATTTGCTTCAAGTCTTCAATTAAAGGAGCCAAGTATACATCAATATCATTTCCTCGTTGTTTGGGCCTGAAAATTAACAAAGACAAGATCATATATTTGCGTTTCATGCAAAGCCACGCGCAGAAGTTATAAATCGCCAAAATCACGGGCCATGTATCGTGGGAGCTACTCGATACCGTATGCGGGTTAAATCCATCACAGACAATGCAAGGCGTAGGTTTCTCGGGTCATCCCCGAATTAGGATACTCAATATTGATTTTTTCCATTGCGGAGAATCTGCCGTGTCGTAGCATACCATCTTTAATCCTTTCATCCTCATGCCATGTCAAGTGTTTTGCATCTTCGAACTACGATACATGCGCCTAAATCGAGGAATTATAGGAAAATACCACAACACCTTTTGTGGAGCGGACTCTTTCTTCTTATACATGCGATGCATTACATTTAGGACACGACTTTAACAACGCATGTTCATTCCGAAATAAAATGCAATCATTCGGACAAGCGTGTATCTTCTCATAGTTCAAGCCAATAGACCCCAACATTTGCTTTGCATCATACGTCCGAGAAGGAAGCACATTATCATTCGCAACATTTCTTTCGTATGAGAGTAAATCGGTAAAGCTCTTATCCAGTCCATCCGTGGCGAGTTTTCAAGTTATACAACTTGATCACAACCAATAATTTTGTGAATTCATTACAACCCGCATACAATGGTGTTCTCTGCATCGCTTATCAACTTCTCAAACATTTCAGACAATCATTAAGATCCTCTTCAACCACCTTTGCCATCTCTTCAAATTCGTTTGCATCAAATGAATGTGTTCCTGTGTCAACCAAATGCGCATATCTCTTACTAATATCATTCATATTTGAAGATTCACCTTTTTCTCACCGCATTATCCAACAAGTGTAACTTTGATCAATTCCATTCGCCTTTAAATGTCGTGCCAACTCCTCTCATGAATCGATTTTACATAACAACACCTTAAACAAGGACATTTCATACCACTAGAAGTCCCTAAACGCTCAACAAAGACAAATTTCACAAAATAATCCACTCCAATAAGATACTCCTTGGATAGACGCGATTGGCGGACATCCAATTTCTATCCATAATTGCCAAATATTTATAATAAAATCCTGAGAAGAGAACTTTAACATATGACCCATCAAGCAATTCGAATATAATGAAGAATCAATTCATATAAAAAAACAAAGGAACCATATAATCTAGTCTTCCAAATAATTAATTTATGTGTAACAAGAAGAGGCTAGTGGTGAAAAAAATAAGAAGAGTCTAGTGTGCACAAGTGACAAAACTAATATATTTCTAAACTAGCTAGAACCCACAATTAATATCTAACAAGAAACAGAGAAAGGAAAGAAAACTCACCAATGTTGTCCGAGTGAGAGAGATGATGTTCATCGAGAGAGATGATTTTCGTTGAGAGAGATGATGTTAATTTGAGTTAGGGTGTTAGGGTTTTGCGCTTTTACGGGTGAGTGATTTTATGTTTCGGGTAAGAGTGTTAATGAAAGAGGGAAGTAGCTCAATGGGAAACAAAAAAATTATTTAACCATACCTAGCGTTTTCTAAAAACGCTAGGATCTATCTAGCGTGTTTTCTAAATACCTAGCGTTTTGAGTAAAAGCGCTAGGGATATGTCTAGAGTGTTTACTAAATACCTAGCGTTTTATAAAAACGCTAGGGATCTATCTAGCGTGTTTTCTAATTGGCTAGCGTTTTGAATAAAAGCGCTAGGATCCGTCTAGCGTGTTTTCTAAATAGCTAGAGCTTTCTAAAAACGCTAGGATCTATCTAGCGTGTTTTCTAATTGGCTAGCGTTTTGAATAAAAGCGCTAGGATCTGTCTAGCGTGTTTTCTAATTTGCTAGCGTTTTTAAGCAAAAAGCGCTAGGGATCTGCTCTAGCGTGTTACCTAATTGGTAGCGTTTTACTTTAAAACGCTACTAATGGTGTAGCGTGTTATTAAAATGGCTAGCGTTTTTTTATAAACGCTACTAAAGGTGGCGATCTCTTTTTACAATTCTGGCGTAGTGATACATCTCTTAGTATCCACAAAAAAAATTATTAAAAAACCTATTTTCTCACGGTTTTCTCCAAATCACCGCGTGTGAACAAAATTGGTAACACACTGAGACCACTCTTCTTTAAGCTCAGCAAGTTGATCAACAGATCAATATAATTAGAATCGACATTCAGGAAAATACTGTAAAAAGAAAACTAAATCATCTTAGAATTAAAGTGGTCAAATCTATGAGTAATAATTAAATAAAGGCAAAATACCATCTGATACTCTTTCTATATCTTGAGAGAACTAAAGCTACTAACTAAGTTTTCCTCAATGTAAAAATTTTATTACAAAAATAACACTCCCTCTAGACCAAATTATAAGCAAAAAAAACACTTTTTAGATTCATTAGGAAACTAATGTTTTTAGACTATAATATAGTCCAAATATATTAGTTTTCTAATAAACCTAAAAAGTGATTTTTTGCTTATAAAAGGTCCGGAGGGAGTATCTCATAAGATGCATGAAAACAGTGACTATCTTGCTAGTATATAATTAAAAAACTTTCAAAATTACTAATCTTTTATAAAAGATATTACTTTTTTTTAGGAATTTTACCATCAATTTTAAAAGATGTAAGAATTTTTGTTAAATTTTTTGTATTTCAAGCAACTTTTACAATTACACTTTTCATTTAATGAAAAAGGTAATTTTGAAAAATGTTTTGTTATATACTAGCAAGATAGTCACAGTTTAATTACTTTACCCTTTTCATTTACTTTCATCTAATAAGGTAAAAAGTTTAACTTATTTTCAAAATTACCATTTTCATTAAATAATGAGTTATACTCCTAATTAATGATATATCATTTAATTATATCACTTAAATAGGGATAAAGTTGACATTGAGAATTTAATACATTTTAAAATAACTTTTTCCTTATATTTTGAACCAATAAAAAACTCCATTTATTTCGTATATTGTGTACTGAAAGTAGTACTTCCTCCGTTACAGAATATAAGCAAAAACTAGTCAACAAAAATTGATTGTTTTAGATAAGTAAATAAAATTGATATATCTAGTTCAAAATTTAGACTAAACATTCATTTTTTGTTGACCAATTTTTTTTTATATTCTGTAACCGCGGGAGTAATATTTAATACAAATAAATATGTGTAATTAAAAACATTGACTGCATCAAATTTTTTTTGACCAACTTATTCAAACATTGACTGATGAACATAAATAAATAAAAGTTAATAAATGTGATATCAATTAGATGTAAAAAACTTAATGCAATGATTTCTCCAGCCATCTTATAAATAGTCTACTTCAAGGTTGTTGATTGGCAATCTCTTTATCGAATGGCTACTAGCATCAATCATATCCGCTTTATTTTTGCAATTCTATGCATTGCTTCAGTTTTGGCGTCAGGTGAATAACTAGCTCCAAAACTTAATTATTTGTTTTCTTTTTCTTAGACAATTAATTCTAGGTTTAAATGTATGTTACCCCTATGCAAATATTGTTATTATCCATTTACCGCCTGCAAAAAAAAAAATATCTTGAAAAATATAAAATTATTCAGTTACACCCCTCTTTTCAGGGGGTAAATGGTAGTTTTATATTTTTGCAGGGGTCTAACTGGATAATGTTATATTTTGCAAGGTTTTTTTTAAACACTTTCTATAAGGTGGTAAATGGATAATGACAATATTTGCAGAGGAATAACATATATTTAAGCCTTAATTCAAAACTCAAATTTGTTATTTGTTTGTTATATATATGAAGCTATATGTCTCTAGAAAATGTGTATAAAGTTTGATATTAAAATTTTCTCTATTATTTAACTTAGTTTGATATAATATTTTTTTTTCATTAGTTATGTTTCAAGAAAAATATTTAAAATGTTACTAAATTATATATTATTTTTCTTGTGAATTGTTTAACTTAGTATGTTCGTACGTCTTCTTAAATTTATTATATATAGTATTTTATGTATTTCAATAAAGAATAATATAATACTATCTAACACAAACACATTACACAAATCCATGCGGATACACATGTATAATAATATGACTAGTTCATATGAAATTACGCTCAGTATAGACTATATCCATGTTCTTGTCTTGCTATATAAATGTTGGTGCGTCTGAGGCTGATTCATCGTAGCTGTTGAAATGCCGTTTATGAACACTTGGTTGTCGTGTTTGATCACTCTGGGTGTTGATCCTTGGTTTTCCTATTTGTGTGTGTGTTAAGTGCTGACACTTGTCAATCTGATCATCCGACAAAAAATATTATATAAACGTCGATGCTCATGAAATGATAAAATGTTGAACTATAAAATGCATCGTTTTAATGACATTTTATTGACTGTAACAGGAACAATTGGTTTGACTAATTCAATCGATGATTATTGTAGTCCCATCAACCCAGGGCCATGGTGTGATATCCCAACATGTTTAGAACAATGTCGAATTCATGGAGGTTGGCGTAATGCATGGTGTGAAGCAGATAAATGTTGTTGTTATTCATAACTTTAAGATAATTTAAATTTCTCAACGTGTTTGTACATGTGTATTTGCAAACACAGTTTTATGATTATGTAAAGACGAGTTAAGGAATAAACAAAATAATTTCAATTTAAAATAATCTATAATGATGTGTTACTATTAGAGTTTGTTTGTAAAGTCTCACCCGTTGGCAGATAACATATTTGACTAACGGGTGATCATAAATAGACGTGTTTGGTAAGCATTAACATTTAGCGTTTTTGGGTAGTGTTTAACGTTTTTTCAAATGCTATTCCAAGTAGTGTTTTTTCAAACACTACCTCAAGTAAAAGACCCTGTTTGACAAAAAGTAGCGGATAAAGGATAAGCTAGCGGATAGCGGATATACCGATAGCGGATAAGCTAGCGGATTGAATTTAAAGTGTTTGGTAAAATTAGCGGTTGAACTAGTTTAAAAATACAAAATGACATAAATAGACATTTGTAATTGATGTTTAAATATGAGAGAGAATATTCATTTAATGGAGGATAAATGAGAATTTTAATTTAAGTAACAAGGGTAAAAATGAGAGAAAAAAAAGAAACGCTAAAAGCTATAAGTATGCCCCCTAAGTATGTCATAGAATTAAATTCAGTGAACTCTCGCGTGAAACTATTTATTCGGTTTTTCGTCAATTCCATAACATCATGCATTTCATTTAAAATACATTCACGCATACTCAAAATCATGGCATACCAGTCCTAAATACATGGTAGAGGGTTGAGGAATGGATTAGAAGAGGTTTGGAATCTAACGGAGCCCCGAAAACAAGATTTGGCTTAAAAAAAAATTGAGTCAACCCGAAGAAAACACTGGCACCCGTATTTTTTAAACACAACCATGTTTTCTTCACTGCACATATATAGAAATCTCCTTTTAATGCCCAATTTTGCTCGTTTTCTCGTTTTCGTTAATCCGTTCGCGTCCAATCCGTAATCCAATTCAATTCCCAACCTAGAAACAGTTAATTTACATCCAATTCCAGTCCAAACAATCCAACCACATCAAAATGCAAATCATTCCACAATTCATAAAACGTAAATTTTCGAAAAACGGTTTTTAACTCGTAAAATTTCCGAAATCGAACGAAATGAAATAAAACCAATGACACAACCAAACATTCGAAAATGGAGAACTCACATAAACACCGAGACTTTACGAAACTCGAAACACCGAGACTTTACGAAACTCGAACGACCCGAACGTGCTCCGAACTCGTCCAAATGCTCCCAAAACCGAACACCATCCCCTCAAAGCTCGAGATAGCAACTGAATCACCCCAAACACTCTCTCAATCAACAATGTATCTTATTATTGAGCTTCTAAACTGAACCTTGAACCTCCAAGTACCACATGCTAGCCTCAAAGGTTCAAAAACCCATTATCTTCCCCATTTGAGCTTGAAGCTTCATCCATGGTGAATAGCGTTAGAGAAGGATTGAGCTAATGGAAATGGCATCATTGGATAGGGTAGGAAAAATGGAAGGAAATGGAGAAAGAAGTACTTACATGCATCCACTATGGAACTTGATCTCCTTCCTCTTCTCCCACTCTCACCCTCTCGGTCTCCTCTCCCTTTCTCGACCCTCTCTCTCTCTCTCACTCTATGTTTTCCTCAAATTCTGAACTTGTGGTAAATGAGAGGTGTTTGTGTTTTTTTAAGTTTTTGGGCGGAAGTTTACTTGGGTGGAGAATAGACCATACTACCCTTGGTTGCCAATCTTAACTAAAACCCATTTTTAATCACTAAAACACAATCAAACTCACATTCTATCATATAATTCACATCAAAAAATCAATTAAATGTCATTCCCCTAATTCTAACATGTCAAAGGCTCAATTTTCTATTTAAACCAATAAACATTCACGGGCTAATTCCGTCACTCGAAATTAATCGGACTAGGGATGTTACAATTCACCTAACTTGAAAATTTTGTCCTCAAAACTGTTCAAGTTTTACTATTACTCTATCGAGATTTTACACCCTCAAAAGGATTTTATATTAATGATGACATAATAAGCACCATTCAAGAATTCACATGGAATATAATTTGGCCAACTAGAATTGAAACAGGTTAGTACACAACAAACCCAAGAAGCATTTCATTGTCATTTACCATCAATCTTAAAAGATGCAAGAGTTTTTGTTAAAATTATTGTATTTCAAGCACCTTTTACAATTACCCTTTTCATTTAATGAGAAGGGTAATTTTGAAAATTGTTTAATTATATACTAGTAAGATAGTCACAGTTTAATTACTTTACCTTTTTCTGTTACAGAATATAAGCAAAAACAAGTCAATAAAAATTGATGTGTTTGGTCCAAATTTTCGACTAAATACATTCATTTTTATTGACCAGTTTTTCTTTATATTCTGTAACCGATCGCGGGAGTAATACTTAATACCAATAAATATGTGTATTTAAAAACATTGACTAGATCAACTTTTTTTTTTTGACAAACTTATTTTATTTTTTTGATAAGCTTATTTCAACATTGACTTATCAACATAAATAAATAAATACATAAAAGTTAATAAATGTGGTCAATTCGATGTAAAAAAAATTAATGCATTGATTTCTTCAGCCATCTTATAAATTGTCTATTTCAAGGTGTTGATTGGCAATCTCTCTATCGAATGGCTACTAGCATCAACCATATCCGCTTTATCTTTGCAGTTATATGCATTGCTTCTGTTTTGGCGTCAGGTGAAAAACAAGCTCCAAAACTTAATTTAGTTTTTTTTCTTTGACAATTAATTCAGAACACAAATCTGCTATATGTTTATTAACTATTATATATATGAAGCAGATTTGAGTTCATGGAATGATAAAAAGTTGAACTATTTGATTATGGCAGGAGTAATTGGTTTGACAAATTCAATCGATGATTATTGCCGTCCCATCAACCCTGGGCCGTGGTGTGATGTCCCAAAGTGTATGGAACACTGTCAAATGGAACGTTGGCGTTATGCATGGTGTGAAGCTGATAAATGTTGTTGTTATTCATAACTCTAAGATAATTGTAATTTCTCAATGTGTTTGTAAAAGTGTATGCAAACACAGTCTTTATGATTATGTAAAGACAAGTTAAGGAATAAATAAAATAATTTCAACTTTAAATAATACTACTAGCTCCATGACCCGTCCTACGGACGGGCTGGCTAGTGTTTCTTTTCTAATGAAAGATAGGTTCATAACATAATGGAGAGGTGTTATAATTTGTGCATAAGTTAATGATGATAGGTGGAAAAACTTTGGAGATGTGATTATAAATTAGAAATGAACAACAATATTGTTGCAACAATAAGCATTAACATTTCTGACGATTTTAGTGAGTCTATAAAGACTTGGGGAGTACAATATCGTAGATGTAGTCTATATAGTTAAAAATTTATGTTGTAGGGAGGACAAACATGGTTACAGTAGGTTAAAGTGAATATAGTTCGCCAGATTTTTTTCTAGTCTAGATAATAAAGACATACTACATATTGTCTTGGTACAAAACCAAGTAGCTTAGGTCAAGTAAAAATTCTTTCAGTCTAAACTTAGATATGAAACAAATAGAAAGAAGGAATAATAATAAGAAACGTGTTTAAAATAGTTCAAAAGCATAGACATTTGTTAATGAATATCTGGCAGTTTGGATATTTAAAGGCCAATATGACTATTGTTTCAGTAGAAAGGTAAGTACTACAGTTAATTATATCTACCAAATTTCCTAATGATATCAACAAAAACAGTCAAAGGGGAGTCACCAATTTCCAATTTCAACAAATCTCCTACTCGCAGTTTTTTCCCCTTAACAAAGGACACCCATGTGGCTCCTGTTATGTATTTTTTCATCCCTTGAATGTTATCTAAGTATTTTATTTTGACTAAACAAATTCTAAATATTAGAAGGACATCACATTTAAAGACAAAAGTCACACATATTAGATCAAGTCATAACACAAACAGTTTAAAGTTGGAGCATAAACAACAGCGTAATCACACAGATTAGATGAAGTCATAACAAAATCAGTTTAAAGTTGTAAAATAAACAACAACCTATAATAACATTATCCATATTCATCAAATGTAACCATAAAAACAACCCATAATACCGTCTTACCGGTTCGATGGATTAGTCTCTAGAGTTGCGGGTAGAGAATACCCAGTTTATACCAAAAAAAATGCACACATGAAAACTTAACTCATAATTAAAGAGAAAAGAAGACAACATAATTAAAAAGAGAAACACGTACGTAGGTCTCATGCAGAGATTGATTTAAAAGTAAATATTAATTTAACTATGCTTCTAATACTTCTAGATGCGAAATTATCTAAATAAAGAAGAAAATACCAATTTGGATATCTAATTTTTTTTCAATATTCTAAAGTACCCCAAAACACACTGTCTAGAATCACACTTTATGTATTTTGCCACCAAATTATTTTTCCATCAAATAGATTATTGGCAAACGAAGTGTTTCAATAGTTAAAAAATTTATGAATACTAAAGTAACCCAAAATACAGTATCTAACATTTCGCATTACGCGTTTTGCTACAAAATAATGTTGTCCCCATCAAGTACACTAAAGCACACTATTTAGCCTCCCACTTTAATATATAAAAATATATTAAAAAAATGTAGATTAGTCATCGGTAAAACTTTGTTGGGAGGATATAACCACACACGCCGACAAAACCGAGTACTCGTGGTCAACCAACTTCTCCAGTGTACATTAGTCATCGATAAAGTCGGTGAAAACGGCACACTAATAAGATGGTAACAAAAAAAAGTAAATGAAAGAAAAAAAACCAAAGCTTAAAAAAAATGGACCAAAAAATTAAAACCCAATTGCCCAAAAAATTATTCCCTCAAAATTGGATGCCTAGCTTGACATTGGAAAATCAATGCCAAGCCGAATGTAATATAAGATAATGATTTTTACTATTAGGTTTTGTTCGTCAAGTCTCATCCGCTAGCGGATAGCGAATTTGATTACCGGATGAAAAATAGACGTGTTTGATAAGTATTAGCATTTTTGGGCAGTGTTTAGCAATTTTTCAAATACTACTCCAAGTAGCATTTTATCAAACGCTACTTCAAGTATATAACGTTTTTTCAAACACTAATTATGCATAGCGTCTCAGCACTACAACAGAAAAATTGGCTTTGGCGGTAGCTTCTTTTTGGCCTTTAGCGGTGTTGTTGAACAATACGCCGCTAAAAGCGCTGAGCAAATCGAGAGCGCTTTGTAAATGTTCTTTGAATGTCAAGAATCGACAACGCTTTGAGCGTAAGCACTACTAATGCGCTAAATAATCGCTTTTAGCGTAAGCGCGCCAATTTTATATATAATCGACAACGCTTTTTTCATAAGCGCTACTTATTTGTTTAATATAGACATCACTATTAGAATGGAAGCGCTTCTCTTCTCCCCCCTTTTGTTTTTCTATGTTTGTCAGAGCTGCTAAATGTTTTGTTTTTATTTTATAAATATTCTAAATGTAACACCATAGCATCTCTAATCTATAGAGAATACTAAGACATACAGTCTAGCATACATTAGAGATAAAATTATTGTTTCAGATATTGAACACAACTAAAACCTTGCTAGAGAACCATCAAACCATCACTTGAATCCTATTACTTCAAAATAAAGTACTTAAACATAAAGGTTCCAAGCCAAATAACTTCATCAAATCCTAGTGTTCAACATCCAAAATACATAAAAGCGAAAACGATTTATAACTTTTAACGAGTACAAGTCATAGAATCGAGGTACAAAGACAACAATGGAAAATAACATAAACAGTCAAACAATCTTCACAATCCTCATAGCACCATCTAGTCATGCTCCTTTATTTTTCTCTGTTTCTCTATAAAAACCACAAACATAAAGAGTGAGATAAAGATCTCTGTGAGTTCTACCGAGACTCGTTACTACATTCACGATTCAATTATGCTTCTTTTGTTCATAGTCCAATTATTAATAACTATGTACAAACCTCTTTCATTCTTCTAGCACAACACCATAAACCATTTTCTATCCTTTGGTATGTGGTGAACCCAATCCGCTAACCTTGCGACTCCCCTCTCACTAGTATGCTATTCCTCTAGGGTCGTCACCCTCTTAAGTCTATTATGACTTAACATTCTTATACAGTCAAACATTAATTAACCTTAATAAACTAAGCGTCCATTCATTATCATGTTGTAACATTATCACACACGGAAATGCTAACTTTATGTGTACAACAAAAGAGTTAGAATGATGATACAATTCACATTCAAACATAATCATTTTTCATGTATTACGGTTATTGTATCATTCCTAACACAATAACCTTCAATACCAACTCAACAACCAGTCCAAACAACATCAACAATAACATTTTAATCATACATCAAAGAGAGTTGCAAACACCCATCTCACTTGCGGCCTCTCTCCCTCTCTCAAGCTCTCTTTCTTTCTCTTTTCACAAAAATGTTTTGTATGAGTGAGTGTTAGTGAGATAATATGTGAGAGTGAGTGAGAATGTTTAGCTGAGGGTGATTTTTAAAAATTGTGAAATGACCAATATACCCTTGGCTCTTAATTCTCTACCCAAACTCATTTCTAATCAAACAATCACTCAATAATGCACAGTCTTATACCTTCCTAATAGTTAATTTAACTATCACATATGATCAAATACACTCAATTACTTAAATAACTAGTCCAGTTATTTATTACCTCTTGCTAATTTCGATTAAATGAAATTAGCAAAATTGGGGATGTTACATTGAACCTCCATTCCCTTTTACACAACTAAACCAATATTCACATGTTCAACATATATACCTCTTGCACAACCAGACCATAATAAACAGATAATTGCATAAATTTTCATTGATCAAAATTACATACCGAATATCCAAATTTACATAGAGAAAACTCGTCCTACAGGCCCTCCTCCCAGACAAAAAAAACTTCTCCTACAATTTAGATCCCATATTGAACACTCACCTACCCAACTGACTATTTGCCCTATATTTTAATCTTGTTGATTGGAAACTGAGAAAAGCTTTAAAAAGGCCATCGAGAGTGGTTGAGTTCCTACATCGATATCATGCCAAAAGGAAGTGGAATTCCCATCACCCACATTCTGCACTATTGACTGTTGAAACCAAACAACCCCATAATCCCCTAAATCCCCTAACCTATAGATATCACGCCACCATAGGGAAACTTTGGTCGAGGCCCCACATTGATTGACATACCTATTTTTCCATGAAGTCACCATATTTCACAGACCATCCAAAAGAGGCACCCCAGTAAACTCTCGTCTTGGATTCCCATTGACTGGAAGCTCAAGATACTTGAATGGCAAGGAGGCCACTTTACATTGGAGAAACCCTTCCGCCGTAGCCAAGAAATTATCATCCACATTCACCCCTATAAGACTGCTTTTTGATCAATTCACCTTTAGCCTGGACACCAGTTCAAAGGACCTTAAGATCAACTTCATGGTCCTTAAGTTACCTATAGTAGGCACCCCTATGAATGTCATCTACATACTGAAGGTGAGACCCAGAAAAACCTGAGGATCCCAACCAAAAACCCTAAATTACCCCTAAAGACATGAGGATCATAGGCCTTTTCGAAGTTCACTTTGAGAATCAGACACGCCTTATTCTTTATCTTTGCATAACCCACTACCTCGTTGACAACTGCCACCCCGTCAACCAAATGCCTACCATTGAGGAAGACAAATTGTGTTGTTGAGATAAGTGTATCCATCACAGAATCTGCCTTACTGCCAGAAGTTTTGCCACCAATTTGTACAAGCACCGTAGGAGAGATATGGGCCTAAAATTCCCCAAATCGGATGGGCAACAAAGCTTGGGAATGAGTGTAAGGAAATATGAACTAAATCTCCTGGGAAATTTGGCATTAACAAAGAATTCTTGGAAGAGAATCTCCACATCAGCCTTCAGCAGCTCCCAAAAGATTTGCTGAAGTTAAAATTGAAACCATCAAGACCTGGGCTATTGTTACCATCAGACAACGTGACCACACCCTCAAGCTCCACCATATATAGTAAATTCAGCGGTGAGCAAAGGATTATCTCTATTGGAGAGTTGAGGAAAAAGGATGTCATCGAGCATAGGACGACACCAAGGCTCTTCTGAAAAGTGAGTGGAGAAGTATCAAACCACCTCGGTGTGAATGCCAGTCACATCCTCTACCCAACAATCCCCAAGCGAAGAGCGTGGATAGCATTCCTCCTATCATGGCCGCAATACTATGTGAAAATTCAATAGCAATCGTGGTCGCAATTATCATGCATGTGTCGTCTTTTGGCTTGTAAGTGTCACCCCATTAGCACAAGATTTCTTCAGCAATGGGCTTTTTGTAGGTCATAAAACTATTTTTTTTTTAATTTTGAATAGGTCTGTCAAGTAAAAAAAAATTGTAATCAGATCCCTAAACTAATATTGTTTTTCAATTAGGTCATTCTGTTATATTACAATTAGTCAACAGTTAGTCAATACTGGTGTTGCATTGACAATTTGTAAATAAGTCCCAAAACTAATTTAAACATAAAAATTTGTCCGAGTTACAACTATGCTGTGAAATATTGATATATGGTTTTATTTGGAAGACGTTTGAAGAAAAAAAAACCACAATTAATCTATTTAATTATTTAATTGATAATTTTTTATTTTTTTTGTTAATAACTTATAAGTTTTTATGAAGTATATCGATAATCGATTGATGTATATGGGATGACAATTTAAAATTAATTTGTTAAATAAAAATAAAGTGAGAAGACAAAAAAATACTATGTACATAGCCAAAAACGGCAAAAACTAAAATGCACTTAGAAATCTTTGAGCCTTTATTTTTTTCTTCTTCTTTTGCTATATACATATACATATACATATACATATTTATATATATATATATATATATATATATATATATATATATATATATATTGAAGGAATATATAATGCATATGTAGTGGGAAAAATAATAAATACAAAAAGGGAAAGAAATTGAGGATCTTCACGATTTTATTTCTTTTTTTTTAAATAAAATGGGGCAATAAGCCCAAAAGCAATTATACAAGAATTAAACGGGAGTAGAGACTCCAATAACATCATCAACAACAAATCGTTTAACACTATCTGGAGGAGCATCGAAAATCACATGGGGATTGTCCTCCCCCAAGCTACACTCAAGGGCTGCAAGACCATCAGCCACCCTATTAGCATCCCGGTAGACATGTTTGATAGTGACCGACCAGTCCTAAGCAAGCAAATGTCTAATACGGCAAATCAGACTACGATCTTCAGAGCTGCCAGTAGAAGCACCGGAGATACAATATTGACAACAGAATCAGAATCCAAATTAACGTCAACACGTCTAATTTTTTTTTTTTTTTGGTACAACAATTGTTGTTTCTTTAGATGCAAAGATTGTTTACTTCTAATATGTGCATATATTTGGGAAGGTTTGGAGCTTGGAATTGTCCATTGATTTCTCTAATACATGCTCACTTTTGATTTCTTTTTTTATTTTTAACAGTGACAGCACAATCAAGACATTATAAGAAGCACCTAACATGGACAAATTTCAACAGTTGCGTCTTGTCTCACCAAAAATATATGCTTATTGAACATTAAAAAATAATTATATGTCTCCTTGGCTCGTCTCTCACTTCGGATGGAGATTTGTTTGGTGACAAAGTCGCGAGGCGAGTGGGCAAAGGGAATTCGACTATGTTTTGGAATGACAACTAGGTGGGTAACTGACCCCTCCGTAGGTCATTTTCGAGACTGTTCCTCGTCTCGATTTTCAGAATGGTAGAGTTGCTGACTTTGGTAGTTGGATGGATGGGGTTTGGACCTGGAACCTTAGTTGGAGGTAGAGCTTGTTCGTGTGGGAGGAGGCTCTTGCGACAATGCTTTTGCAACTCATTCAACCGGTTATCCTCAAGGTGGAGGAGGATAGTTGAGGGTGGCTAGGTGATGCTTCTGGATTGTACTCAGTCAGATCAACTTATGCAGGGCTTATGGAGGATTCTTCTACAATCTCAGGCTTTTCTGATGACTAGGTGGCGTCTCTGAGTAGATTGTGGCGGAGTCTGGCCCCTCGAAGGTTATTGCATTTTCTTGGCAGCTCTTTTTAGATAGAGTTTCCACTCGGGAAAACTTGGTCTGCCATGGCCTCCTGTGCACTCTGTGGGGGCTATTAGGAATCAACTCTCTACATCTTTTTATGTGGTTCCATTTTGCACATATGGTTTGGTATAATGTCTCCCGATGGTTGGGGTGGCGACTTCCTCTAGCACCTGATCTATTCTCTCTTTTTGCATCCTTCTATTACTTTAGCCGTAGGGCTCGGGAAAAGTGGGGGATTGAATTTGATTTGGCATTCAGTCTTATGACTTTTGTGGGATATGCGCAATGAGTGTATTTTCTCTACCAAGACCCCAGATCCCATGTATCTGGTTTATAGGGTAAAATCCCTCTCGCGGAGGTGGTTCCTTGTTCGGTCCAATGGTCCACGGTGTCTTTGTTATGAATGGCATGTTGCCCCAGTGACGTGTATTAGTCGGTAATAGTTTGTGGTGCTCTTTGACTCATTGTATTCGAGTTAGAACCCGCTAAGTGTCCATGTTTTGATTATTATATATATATATATATATATATATATATATATATATATATATATATATATATATACACACACACAATCTTTTGCTTAAAAAAAGAATTGGAAAGAAATATCAATCTTTCTCCATCACAAGTGCTAACTTATTTATTTTAAAACTAGCCCCATAGGCCATAGCCCATGCGATGCACGGGATTGGCTAAATCCCATCGTATAATCGAGTAATTAATTTTTTCGAAGGACTAATATCCCATCATGCTTGAAAGCAAATTTTGCACTGGTCAACATCGAACTTGTCAATTGTGGGAATCAAACTAAGGAGCACATGGTCGACCCCGTGTCCCAGGGTAGCTTATGTCATTGGGCAAAATGTGTTAGCTTGCAAAATATAAAATCTAATAACTGTGAATAAAAATTAAATAAAAAATATTAATAAGTTTAAAATATACATTAATAAAGACATTTAAATTGAACATCCTCCATAGATAAAATAAGACGAAAAATTCTAAACAACTTTAATAAAAATCAACATTCATTAAATGCAAATAAAAAATAACCCATAACCGGAAAGAAAAAAAGAGAATATAATGAAAAAGAGAAACACTTTGGGTATCATGCATGGTTGAAGGAAAACCCATGATAAAATAAGAGTAATTATACAAAGTTGAAAACGATTGTGAAGGTTTTATTGTAAATGTGGCTGAAGTTCTTGTTGAAAAAGATGATGAAGGTTCTATTGTAAATATGACTGAGTTCCCACGGGAGTCAATGCAGCAATGCTGTACTCGAATATTAAATAAAGCTAAAAATATAAACACCAATTAATGAATGGTTTTAATACTGTTGGTGCAAAATGACCAAAATAAGAAGACAACAAAATGGAAAGCGAAACACATGGTATCGTGCAGAGTTTGATGGAAATTACTAATAAAATAGAAGCACATATAGAAAGTTGAAATAGTACAATTGATGATCTATTGTAAATGTGGCTGAAATTCCCGTGAGTGAAATTAAATTAGAACTATAAATTAAATAAGAAGATTATAAAATCAAAAAGAAAATGTTATATATTGAGGAACGAATTTCGTGAATTTTAACATATAAAAATTTTTGAGACCCTAAAATACTCCAAAATACACCGTTAGCATCACACTTTTTATGTATTTTTCACAAACTTATTATTGAAGGAAAAAACTGAAGAAAAAAAAAGAAAAACAAAAAAGGGAAAAAGAAGAAGAGAAAAAGAAAAAAAACTGAAACAAAAAAAAAAAAAAAGCAGCTCGACCAAAAAAAACTGAAACCAAAAAAAAATACAGTTTGGGGGCAAAAAAAATGAAACGATTTTTTTTTTGACGCTGCAGATGTCAAGCCGCTTATAAGTCTGTATTGAGAATTGAGATAATAATAGTTATAAATTATAATACAGTAAAGTATAAGAGTTTGTTTTATAATATTAGAATAGATTTAGGTTTAGTTTGGAAAATATTTTAGTTTTTTCACAGACTTATAAAATTTTCAGTTTGTTTTATAATATCTTTTATGTCGGAATATTGAGATAATAATAGTTATAATCAGGGCCGGCCAAAACAATACGGAGGCCCTGTGCGAATAATAAAAGTGGGGCCCTGATATATTTTTATCAAATAAATCAAACTTCATATTTAAATTGTAAATAATATTTTTTCAATAATTGAATATAATAATATTAATCATCATTTAAATTTCAAAGATCATTGACATGCGCTCCCCCCACCTTCTAGGAAGGGTTTGAAAGGATGTTCAATCATGTGTTACAGCTAAAAGAACCAAATACACCAAGTTACGGATTGGGTTATTTTTAACGAAGAGGGATTAGACTGTTGTAAACTAATAGTAGGATATGGTAAAAAAAAAATTGGAGCCCCTAAAATGTGTTTTGGCCTGAGGCCCTGTGCGCCAGCACAGGCTGCACAGCCTCTAGGCCGGGCCTGGTTATAATATAGTAAAGTATAAGAGTTTGTATTTTTTTTTGGGTAAAAGTGTTTTATATATTAACCTATATAAATATTTAAATACAATATCTGTTTATGTCAACAAAAAAATACTATATATGTGAAACCTAAATAAAATAATAATAATAATAATATTATCATTATTATTATTATCATCATTATTATTAATTCTTTAATTCCAAGAGGTTGGTCTAGTGGAGGTTGACAAGATTTGTATCTGGAAGGTTCTAGGTCTAAATCCTCATTAGTCTTATTGGGTGAGATAAATGTAATTTTCTTTGTAAGTGAACGGCTGAAGGTTTTCCTGCTTTGAACAGGGGCGTCATCCCTTTCCTTAAAATTTTCTTTTTGACTTGATCATTATATTTATTTAATAAAATTACAAATAAAACAATTTTTTTGACCGAGATATATATATATATATATATATATATATATATATATATATATATATATTCAAACTATTTAGATCTAGCTACTTTTATTTTTCAATGCTTTTTACTTTGGCGAAATCATTTCATGTTTGTGCTAGGTACTAACTAGTGCTGGTATTTGAAATGTATAACCAATATCTCAATTTAAGTGTCTTCTTTGCCATTTTTTCAAATTATTTGTCATTTTAGAATCTCAATGTAACATTTATTATTTTTTCCAAAAATACCCTTATTTAGTTTGAAACTTTCCTCCTACCAACGTAAAGTTTTCCATTCCTCTCTCCTCATAATATTATAAGGGTATTTTAGTCCTTCCATACTTTTTTAGCAAAAATATTTGCATATACACTACAAGAAAATCGTTGATTTGCCACGGACATTTCCGTGGCAAATGTACAAATTTCCGTGGCAAAACAACATTTGCCACGGATTTGCCACGACCAAAAAATGGTGGCAAAAAAACGCTGTCATAAATCGTTTGTCACGGACTTTTCCGTGACAAATTTTTCCGTCGCAAACCCGTGGCAAATCCGTCGCAATTATCCGTGGCAAAGTCGTCTCAAATTTCATCACAAATCCGTGGCAAATCCGTCGCAAAAATTAAAAAAAAAATTAAAAAAAAATTAAATCATAATTTTAATTCTTCAACCCATTCATTAGTCAATGTTATCATCACAATTATTTAGAATCAAACTCCCTACACTTGAAATTTAGCTAGGAGATATTAAAAAAAATAAAGGATAATATGATTAATAAGACTACAAAATCATTTCACACAAAACTAATGGAACTGTGGCTGAGTATTTATTAACAAATTTATTACAAGACTATCAAAGAAAGAGTGCAAACTTTAAGTGTTAATAAGTGGAATCCAATGAGAAAAATTATAATAGAGATAAGAATCTTCCTCTCAAAAAGTACATGAGCACATAACCAAGTGATTCCAGATCATCTCTTCTGCTTTGTTCTGCAAGAATGATCAGAACGAGATATATTTTAAATTTACGTTCACTTTGAATCTAAAATTGTTAAGAAAACATATTGATTAGTAGCTGCAAAAAATAGCCTCACTCACCAACTCCAAGATGAGTATTAACACTTGCATACCGAAAGCGGTTCAGTAAGGTTTTGTTTTCCCCTGTGAACAAAAGTATCATGACACGACCATTAACTAAACAAAAGGAGAGAAGTGAGTGGGACAAAATCATTAATTTTTATATTCAGAGATACATAAACAAGTTATGGGCTCGAGAGGATGACACAAACGAGACGATTTACTTGTAAGTGCGAGCAAAGCAGTGAAAGTTCAAGTTTTGGAATATTATTTTGATAAAAACTAGTAAAACTCAAGTGGCATGTTGTTAGGAAAATAACGGAGCTCTGTAACTAATCGTGTAGATGATAGGGGACCACATACCCAAAGAATGAAAATAGAACACACTACTAGTCCGCCTAAATACAATATCAAATAAGGTACACAGTAAGGTATATGCTTGTGTGTCCAAGGTCACGATACTTTTTGCAAGGCCATAATCAATTACGTATACCTGCAATGTAAAAGAAACGAGAATTTTTGACACAGAATTTCAGTTATTGATATTAAATGAGAAAGCGAACATTAAGAAAAATCGGTTTAGCTTTTAAATACATGAAACGTGTCTAGAAGTAAGCAAACCCGGACACATTGCAAATTGACTTCCTTTTTCGACTTAGGTCTTACAAACCCGAGTACCTATGACATTGTTTGGGTCCGAACTTGTTTGGTAACCTTTATGCTTAACTTGGTTTCCAAGAATGGCTTATTATGACCTCACCTTAAGTTGATTAGGATAGTAAGTAGTTGGTTCTTAGGAAATACCGGGAGTACCAACTTCATTAAATTATTATTAAGAAAATATAGATGAATTAGATGTACAAAGAAGCGAAGCCTTTGATACGGTGAAAAATAATCGGACAAATGCTTGATCGGTGCTCGATATTATTAAATGCTGAATTTTACAACATTCAAGTTCTGAATATTACTACCTCGTTTCATTTTATAAGAAACGAAAGGGTTCCTTTTGCGGTCCTATTTATAAGAAACATAGACCTATTTTCAAGAACAATAATTGCTAAATTTCATTTATACCCTTATTTTATAAAGCATATCAATGAGACATCGCCAATTCCCCATGCAATCGGAGTAGTTTTTCACATGAGAGTCGCTAAAGGACGCCATGTTCAAACATTTAAAATCATGGGTATTTTTGGAATAACATTTAATTTTAGATGGTTTGAATGCTTTTCCTTGATCATGATATAAATTTGTCACTTGTTTCTTATATAAACCTATCCAATGGCTACTGGACACTACTGAGATCAATAGGGATTGACAAAGACAACAATGATGCTTTCATAATTCTACTAATTTGAATGAAAAGCTTTTGATCATAATCTTCATTTTAAATCACAATCAAAACAATGCAAGTGAGGAACCACCCATAAACAACCAACCAAGTGAAGTGAATTTAAATAAATGCAGGATAGACAAATATACCTGATTTTCCTTACGGCCTAAGCCCATTAAAAAGTTGTCAGATTCCTAACAAACAAAGCAAGTGAATGGAAAAAGAATTGGTAATAGATCACCATGGAAACAGCTAACAAATTGTCCAAACTCAAAGCTAAATGAATACAGAACAAAAAATGCGGATAGAGTTATGTTCTCACAGAACTCAACTTTAACACTACAAGGCAACAGGAAAACAAAGAAACAAAAATACAAGAGGAGATAAGGTTTTCCTATAGACTTGCATTTTACCACTACAATTAATGCAAAGCAATCTCATTAGGAATAAGCAACATAAAGTTCCATGAAAATGAAATATGTTTACATATAAATCAATCATAATTCATGACTAATGAGATCTTCTCAAACAGGTAAGAATTTATATTTAGAAAGTAAAATGTACCCAGATGCATCCCGTTGAAGACGATCTGCACCCCATGCTAATAATTCGCGAATGCAATCCAAAGATCCTCCTTTGGCTGCTAGATGAAGAGGAGTGCTCCCAGGACAGCTGCAAATAGCAATATATCAATCCACAAAACAAATAAACACATCAAATTGAAGTCTGTCATCATCATTATCAATCAAAACATTGACAAATCATTACCCATATCTGCCAGTGGAAGCACAAACAAGAGCCACTACACACACAAATGAATGTGCACACATTCGCACTGCCTTTTTACGAGTGCGCTAAATGCAACGGGGTAGCACCCCTACCATCTCTAATGTTCACAAACCGAGCAAACCCCCTGCATGAATTGAATTGTTTTCTTATCAAATTTTTCATAAGCATCAAATTAATCACTACAGGGATCAATTAAGAAAGAAATAAACCCCAAAACAGAAAAAGGACCAACCAAGAAGCAGCCACTGGACTAGTTTGAGCAGTAGAAAGTATTGCCTTAAGAGAATTTCCACACTTGACCTTGAAAGTAGATGCTGATGCAATTGCAACCTATTAAGCAGCACAACCTCCACACATAACACTTCTGCCAGTCAAAAAAGATATATGTTAATATACTTTTGGTGTGTGATAACATTTCAGCTACAAAGATTCATGTGAATGTGCTCAAATAGTGAAAAATATAACATGATACATTATGATAAAAGGTGTGTTTCTCCTATTAAATCAGGATAGAAACTATAGGAGCAAGATGTACTTACACAAATGAGCAACCAGACCTTCTATGCCTTTTCGTCGCCACTAAAGAACCAGACCTTCTATGCCTTTTCGTCGCCACTAAAAAAAGTGGTGAAAAACCTAAACACAACAGGGAATCATAGAAGCTCAAATGAGGAAGCTTCTAGCACCTGCAGTGTCCCAAAGCCCCAAATTAACAATGCTTCCATCCACAGCTACATTTGCAAAGTTTCAGATTTAGGGTTTTACAAAAATTGGGATTCTCTCAAATTCAAAAAATTTGGGATTTAGGGTTTTACAATAACCAAAATTGGGACAAATTAATGATGTTGTAAAGTCTTACCTGTAGTAGAGAAGACGTCGCGAACGGAGGAGAACGGTGGCGAACCGGAGGACGGTGGTGAACGGAGCAGAACCGTTGGGAGGAAGGATAGAGGAAGCTGCTGAGAGAGGGAGAGAGAGAGGGCGCGAGGAAAGATGGTGGTTGTGGCTGTAGAGAAGGCGAGGGCGGAGGAGGACGGAGGAGAACGAGGGAGGACGGAGGAGGGAGGTGTGTGGAGGTCGTGCGTGGGAGGAGAGTGAGGGAAACAAAGTGAAAAATTATTCTGCGTATTCACTTAAAAGAGAGAATCGTGTGCTTTATTTGGGATTTAATATTTGCCACGGACTTGCCACCAAATGTCCGTGGCAAATTAGCGACGGCCATCATTTCCGTGGCAAATTTGAGCGGGATTTTTAGCGCCTACTCCATAGATCCATTTTAAATACCGCAAACTCAGTGGCAAATTAGCGACGGCCAGTCCTCCGTGGCAAACTTTGGTGGCAATGCAAGCTTATTCTTGTAGTGATATAATCATTTTCTTAAAACCCGCCTATGACCTTGAACGATAATTAAATTGAGACGGAAGGAGTATCGTTTGCTTTTGGTATAAGTTACCTAGGATCAATATAGGGTTTGCTTCAGTGTTCACTTCCCACCGTGACAAATTTGGTGTACGTGATTTCTAAGCACAAGAGGAGATTTGTCTTTCACAAAAAGTTCGACGTAAGTAGGCATGAATGGTACGACAAAAGAAAATATTTGAATACAAGTCTTTTTTGTCAAAAAAATGTATAGGTGTTTAATTTGATTTTTTTTTTTTTTGGTGGGTAGGTATTTAATCTAAATTTTTTTTGACTGATGGTATTTAATTTAATGTAACGTTTACTGTTACTACTATTCAAAAATATCTTTCTCAAATTCGCCCATGATACTATCTCAATAATTTGTAACTTTAAATGCTGATAGAGTAATTAATGCTATTTTTCAATTGTCTGTTCATATTATTCATTAATTTCGCACCAACAGCTGTAATATTTTAATTATTCTGTATTAATTAAGTTTTGAAGATAAATAGAAAGAGTGTAATTGTGTTCACCTTGGACAAAAAGATTGTTTGCTTTATCCAAAAGATTGTATACATTGTCCTTGAGAAATATTTTTCTGTATTAGAATTTGATTGTATCACAAAAAATCAGAGATTTTTTATTCTTGCCTTCAAAAAAAGAAATTGATTTTTTCAAATAAGGAAATTTTTTGATTTATTTTATACCAAAAGCATTGCTTTAATTATGCCGGTCAATATATTCTTACTTTTTTTTGACCAAATTACTTTTTTACTTAATAATACTTTTGATATCACATAAAATATTATAAAAGTTGGCATGAAATTAATTTTATATCTTCAACGTGATTTTACTGACGGAAGATGAAATTATTCAATGTCTTTTCCTTTTATTTTCGACTAACTTCAATGTTTTTAAAATATAGGAGTAATAATTTATTAATTTAGGCTTTGTTTTTGGTGAACTAATAATTTATGTTTTAAAATCAAAGTGGTGTTTATCTCTGAAACATCATAACTTAATAATGTAATTGTAATGAACTCTAAGAAAAATGTCTAATGTATTATATTGAATAACTCATAATAGATACTTTTGTTTAAAAACAGTCATATTAGATACTATAAATTAATAATTAAACTATATTTTAAATAACTTAATAATACTTATATTGATGAGTATTTTTCTGAATATTCCGAAGTCTTCTTTAAAGGCATAGGTGTTAATATATTAAAAGAGAATTAATGGTTTATTTAAAAAAATTGATTAGAGCTTGAGTTGATTAAATAAAAAAGATAAATTACAATTACAATTACAAGTGTCAATAGTTTTTTTTATGAATACCTAAAAGTTTCCTCCTTCGAAAGTAGTCTTTTTAGGGATTTTTACTAATTCGCACGCTCTCTACAAAAAAGATTCATCTTTTATTTTTATACTATTCGAAAAACTTCAAATTTAAGAATATTAGTTTTTTTAGATAAATCAAATTTTATTACGGACTAGGGTAGTACAGACTTCCCACTTCAGACTAGGGTTGTACAGACTTCCCATTCAAGAATATCCGGTATACATTCACTCATTACAAACCTATGGTTCCCCTAAGTCAACCCACTCATGTCATAACTTACGAATATTTGTGTATACACTTACTCGCTTCAAAGTTCAAACCTAGTGTGATGCCCATATATAAACGTACCTTGCTCAACTTGTTAAAATTGTCAATAGTTTTTTGGATGAATCCCTAAAAGCTTCTTGCTTCGGATGTAGTTTTGTCGGTGCATGTACTAATTCAGTCCTTCCCCACAAGTTGATACCTGCATTTACCATATTCGCACGACAGACTTCCCACTTACAAATGTCCATATATACATTTGTACTAAAAAAATTGTACCAAAAAAAAATATGCATTTACTCATCGTTGACCTATTGCATTGTCACTAAGTCAACTCATTTCATAGCTTTTAATTGAAAGAGTCAATATTTTTTTAGACGAATATCTAAAAATTTCCTCCTTCAAAAGTAGTTTTGTCTGAACTTGTCCTAATTCACTCCTCCCCACAAACAAATCTATTTCTTACGATATTTGGATGAACGATCTTCCCACTCAGAAATATCCAGTATACATTCACTCGTCGCAAACATAGTATGGTGCCTCTAAGTCAACCCACTCACGTCATAACATTCAAATTATTATTATTATTATTATTATTATTATTATTATTATTATTGTTGTTGTTGTTGTTGTTGTTGTTGTTGTTGTTGTTGAATTATAATAGTAGTACTACATTAGTTTGTCAAATTTGTCCAAGGACAAAAATGCAATTGAGAACAGCTAGAAATATTTTACCACAAAACCCTGCATGTGTCACTGATGGCTAAAATTGAGAAGCAAAGAAAGTGGCACTATTTGGAGGATCCAAGCTATATAACCTTACTCCCCCAATAGGACACCAAAGTTTGACTTTTATCACATATTGCAACGTGTGAGTGAGAACTTAGTCTGAAAAAAATTAAGAGGGAGAGAGAAACTTAACCCTTAAAACATAAATGATGAGAGAGAAACAACAAAAACCAACATAAGGTTATATAAGTCATTTCACACCATTCCCGGCGTAACTCCGGCAACCCAAAACCGGCTAATTCATTAAAGTCTTAATGGGGTGTGGTGGGGGGACACTCTGTACCAGTACCACTCTACCACCTTTAGAGAGAGAAAGTTAAAATGAAGAGAGAGAAAATAGTGTAGTGTAGTGTAGTATAGTGTGAGAGTATAGAATTTAGATAGAACTTTAAAGTCTCTTCCTTTTCTTTTCTTTCTCCGCGTTCTCTCAGAAAGCTAATGCATTAAAACCTCTTCCATCAGTTACGCTTTCTTTTCATTCATTACATTACATTATATATAAATTTAAACGCTTATATACACATTACATGTGACTGTGACATTCATTCATTCATAGTGCAATAGAAAAAAAAGAGAGAGAGAAGAGAAGAAGAGGTTCTGTGTGATAGTAGTGGTGAGTTTTTTTTTTTTTTTGATTGTATCATATCATATCATTTATCTTATTTTCTTCCATTGATTCTTCTTTTTTTTCTTTCTCCACAAGATTTGCCATAACTCACTCTCCCAAAAATCATGCCACTATCTTTGATTACATAGCCGTTTCAGAATATGTAATCAATATATTTATTTTGTTTCCAATTATTGTTATATTTTCATCATCACTGTGTAACCAACATAGTTTATAGCCATATAGGTCTTAATTTATAGCCTTAATAACCCAAAAAACAAAATCACATTCACAATCAAAAAGTTCTCTTTTTTTTTTTCATACCCACCATCAAAAAAACTATTTTTTTTTCTCTTTCTTAACTTTTTTTCTTACTGGGTTTTCTTAGTTGGTGATCAAGAAGAGAGAGAAAATGGAGTATGGAAGTGGAGGAAGTGGTTCACCTGGGGATCATCATCATCATCATCACCATGATGGTGGTTCTGATTCTCAGAGAAGAAAAAAACGTTACCATCGTCACACTGCTAATCAGATTCAAAGGCTTGAAGGGTAAGCAAAACATGACTTATTTTCTGTGTTTTGTTTTCTCTCTCTCTCTCTCTCTCTCTCTTGATGAATAGTTAAAAATTCTTTCTTTTTGCACCCCCTTTTTTTATTCTTTGATCTCCCTCTTTCAGGATGTTCAAGGAATGTCCTCACCCAGATGAGAAACAAAGATTGCAGTTAAGCAGGGAATTAGGCTTAGCACCTAGACAGATCAAGTTTTGGTTCCAGAACAGAAGGACCCAGATGAAGGTTCTTTTTATTTTCCTCTATTTTTTTTAGGGTTTTGTGTGTGTTTATTTTTTTTTGTGTGTGTTATTTTATTGATTCTTGGTATTTTTTTGGTTAAATTAAAAAACACAGGCACAGCATGAAAGAGCTGATAATTGTGCACTGAGGTCAGAGAATGATAAGATAAGATGTGAGAATATAGCTATAAGGGAAGCTCTCAAAAATGTTATCTGTCCCTCTTGTGGTGGTCCTCCTGTTAATGATGATTGTTATTTTGATGAACAAAAATTAAGATTGGAGAATGCACAACTCAAAGAAGAGGTAATCATTCACCAAAACTTTGATTCTTATTTTATGATTTCATTTATTTATTAATCCTTTTATACCTTTTGTTTATGATCTCTGTAGCGCCAACACCAACACTTCAATTACTAGTATTTTTCAAATTAAAATCAGTGTCTTCGTGTTTGTGTGTGTGTGTGTGTGTCTGTAGTGTTTCATTGTTTATGATCTCTGTAGCACTGACATTTCAATTACTTGTATTTTTTAAATTAAAACAGGTGTCTGTATCGTGTCCGGTGTCTATGTCAATGTTTAATAGTTTATGAATTACGAGTACTTTTTTTTTGTTCATTGAAATGTTGTTTTTGAAATTTGTAGCTTGATAGAGTATCTAGCATAGCAGCAAAGTACATTGGAAGGCCAATCTCACAACTTCCACCAGTTCAACCAATTCATGTATCATCATTGGACTTATCAATGGGAAGTTTTGGGGGACAAGGATTTGGTGGTCCTTCTCTTGATCTTGATCTTCTCCCCGGAAGTTCTTCAACAATGCCGAATATTCCTTTCCAACCCGCTTGTCTTTCTGAGATGGAAAAGTCCATTATGTCCGAAACGGCTACAAATGCTATGGAAGAACTTGTTAGGCTCTTGCAAACCAATGAACCTTTGTGGATGAAATCAAGCAATGATGGAAGAGATGTTCTTAATCTTGATGCTTATGAGAGAATGTTTCCTAGGACTAATAATCGCATGAAGAACCCTAATGTTCGCATCGAAGCTTCTAGGGATTCTGGAGTTGTCATCATGAATGGCTTAACTTTGGTTGACATGTTTATGGATCCGGTAAGAATTTATGTCTTTGCGGTCTCAATTGAGATTGACTATGATTCTCTGCAATATCAAGAACTGCGACTGTGATTTAAAAACATTGTTGAATTCTATATTTGTAGCAATTGGTACCTTAAATTTAATTCACTAAATAATGCAAATGTGATGATTGATTTTGCAGAACAAATGGATGGAGTTATTTCCTACTATTGTGACAATGGCAAGGACAATTGAAGTTATATCTTCTAACATGATGGGTGGTCCTAGTGGTTCATTGCAATTGGTATGTAACATAATTGTCCAATAATTAGTTTTCTTCCAATTCTTTAAAGTCAATTTTCTCTTCCAAGTAATTTTTCTAAATGCAATTAATTCTTTTCAAAATTTAGATGTATGAAGAGTTGCAAGCACTTACTCCACTTGTTCCTACTAGAGAATTCTATTTCCTGCGTTACTGTCAACAAATTGAGCAAGGTTTATGGGCAATAGTAAATGTTTCATATGATTTTCCTCATGATAATCAATTCGCTCCGCAATTTCGCACTCATCGCCTTCCATCTGGTTGTTTTATACAAGACATGCCTAATGGCTACTCCAAAGTAAGCTTCAAAACTATCTCATTTTGTTGAACACTTTGATTCTCATAATAATTTACATTTTGAGTCACACTTGTATATATTGGAATGTAGGTTACTTGGATTGAACATGTTGAGATTGAAGATAAAAATCCAGTTCATAGGCTTTATAGAAGTGTTATCTATAGTGGAGTGGCATTTGGTGCACAAAGATATCTTACTACACTTCAAAGAATGTGTGAAAGGCTTGCTTGTCTAATGGTGTCAGCCAATTCTACTCGTGATCTTGGAGGAGGTATATATATATAAACATACTCGCTCTAATCCCATATATTACAGAAAAATGCAGTTTTAGATTCATTGAATAACTGATTTTTGTGTTTTTGGAATTTTCAGTGATTCCATCTCCCGAGGGAAAGAGGAGCATGATGAAACTTGCACAAAGGATGGTTACTAATTTCTGTGCAAGCATTAGTGCATCACCTAGTCACAGATGGACAATAATCTCAGCTTTGAATGAAATTGGAGTCAGAGTCTGTGTGAGGAAGAGCACTGATCCTGGTCAACCTAATGGTGTTGTACTAAGTGCAGCTACCACCATTTGGCTTCCTCTCCCTCCTCAAACTGTTTTCAATTTCTTCAAGGATGAAAGGAAAAGATCTCAGGTTTGTATATTATAGTCAATAGTCAATAGTCAATATTTTAATTTGTCGCCAAGGTTCTAAATCACAATCGCGATAACATTTGTCGCTTGAACCTTGATATTGCGAAAAATCACAGTCAAGTGTGGCTGATTCAACCTAAATCGCGGTTGTGACAACATCAAAAGTCATGATGTCACGGCGGTTGTGGCAACATCAAAAGCCATGATGCCATGGCCCTAATCGCGGTCAAGTGTGGCTTGATTTAGCCACAATCGCGATTGCGGCCACATCAAAAGTCATGATGTCTTGGCCCTAATCGCGGTCAAGTGTGGCTTGATTCAGCCTCATTTGCGGTCACGGCCACATCAAAAGCCATAATGTCGCGGCCCTAATCGTGACTACACAGACCTTTTTTTAAAACCTAGGTTAAGTTGTGATCTTTGAACTAAATGCTTGTTTTACTAACATTGTTTTTGTGTTTTGATTGTATTTATAGTGGGATGTTCTATCCAATGGTAATGCTGTGCAAGAGGTTGCTCATATAGCAAATGGTTCACACCCTGGAAACTGCATATCTGTTCTTAGAGTAAGACTACGATCTACTCCCTCCCGTCTCTTTTATAAGAAAAAGTTGTTCAACAGAAGCCGATGTATTTAGTCCAGACCAAATACATCAACTTTCGTTAAACAACCTTTGTGTTTGTTTTCTCTCCATCTTATTTTGACATTGCAATAAACAATTTATTATAGGCTTTCAACACAAGTCAGAACAACATGTTAATTCTCCAAGAAAGTTGTGTGGACTCATCAGGTTCACTTGTAGTGTACTGTCCAGTTGACTTACCAGCTATAAACATAGCAATGAGTGGTGAAGATCCTTCATATATTCCATTACTACCCTCAGGTTTCACAATTTCATCAGATGGACAACAACAAGAAATTCAAACAGGAGGTGGAGATGGAGCATCAACAAGTTCAAACACAAACATTAATAATAATAGAAATTCTGGTGGTGGAGGAGGATCATTAATAACAGTTGCATTTCAAATCATGGTTAGTAGTTTACCATCTGCTAAACTAAACATGGAATCTGTTGCAACTGTTAATGGACTTATTGGTGAAACTGTTCAACACATAAAAGCTGCTTTGAATTGTCCTCCTAGTTCTTAAATGGTGCTACTGCTATTTTTTTTTTATTTTTTTTTGGAGAGAGTACTTTAAATATGGTTATCAGAAAATGGTTCAGAATCATGATCAGAAAAACTGAAGAGAGAGTCTTATATTTGTGCTGCTGGTGGGGTGGTAATCAATGAAGAGTTAGTTGTGAGACTTCAATGCTTTCTCATCAATCAAAGCCAGCTTCATTATTTACTGCGCTTTTGCTGCTGTTGCTGTTTCTGTTGCTGGATGGATGGTAGAGCTGTATTTTGCTTCTAAGGTTTCAAGTTTCATTACATTTCACACCAACTACCATAATTTTTTACTTTATTTTTATTTATTTTCAGTTTGCGGGTAAGGTCGAGTAAGGTCAGGTCACTTTATATTACTCGCTCTCGTTCTATTTATAAGAGAAAAATACACTTTCTAGGGTTGCTGAGTAACTAATACATCTGTTGTGTTATTCAATGAATTTAAAAAGTGTATTTTTCTCGTATAAATGTGATCGGAGGGAGTAGTATTTTTTTTGGGTTTGTTATATTTTGAACATTAGGTTTGGAATTTTAAGGGTATTATAGTTATATAGTAGTTGTTTGTCTTAGAAGAGGGAGTCAAGAACGCACCATACTTTGGTATTTTTGTTTTATTACATTCCCAGATCCCTGAAATATGTGTATGGTTCGGGCATTGACTTCCTGTGCAGAGACTTATTATTATTGTTATTCATAATTTAATGTTGTTGCTCATCTTTTGTTGTCATAACTCTATTTTTCTCTTTCTCTCACTAGTGATATTTATTGAATGATGATGTGGTGGGGAGAAAAGACAAAGAAAAATGTGCATGATGTAACTTAGAAGAAGTAGGGGTATATTTATAAATACCACTGAACTGAATAACTAAAAACTAAAAATAAAAAAAATGAATTTTTTTGTCGGATTGAATAATTGCGTTTTGGATATATTCTGAAAATTTATTTAAAATTAATCAATATATATTGAATTTACATGTATATATAATATATAGTATAGATATATAGATATATGTTCAAGATTTTGGACACCAAAATCTCGATAGGAAAACTGTGGTTGGAAAAAGTAAAAAGGAAGCAGCTTCAGCATTCCTCTGATTTGGTGCATTGGATACTAAACTATCATTTATGAGTCTAAAAAAATCAAAACCAAACAGGCTCTATATTTATGAAATTAGTCATACTTGTGAATTTATTTTTTATCTAACTAACTAATCATCTTGTATATGTTCATCATAAGTTTATTACCTTTAAGTTTGTTTCCATTTTTATCCTCCTTTTTATAATATTTATTTTGTATTCTATATCAATAAATTTTAACAAAAAATATGTTAATAAAATAATTTTTTTTTACTGTATCAATGGTACGCAGTATCCACCGGCTTTGTCATTAATCTACACTGGAAAATCTGTCTGGCCACGTGTAGCCGGCTTTGCTAGTTGTGTGGAAAATCAGTCGTACCAACTCTCTTGCTATGATATAATATAGATTAATGAAATTAAAAAATAAAACATAATTAAGCAAACAAAAAAATTAAAAAAAGAAACAATTTATTATTTATAAATTTTTAAGGACATTTTATAAGTTCTTTATATCTAAAATAAGTTGTATTCACTTTATAATTGTAACATTCATTATATGCAAATTTTGAGATTTTAAAGTATTATTTTTTGACTGAAAAAATACATTTTATTTATAAATAATTTATTATATTCTCTCATGAAAATTAAAAAAAATCAATACAAGAACTTAATCAAGATAGAATTATGTCCTCATCATTAGTTGTTTTGTGATTTGATTTTTCGAGTTCAAATCAATGTGAATGAATATGTCATGCATGTAATGGTGTTTATTTGTCATTTTATTTAAGTAAATCAAAATCAAAATAAAATTATGTTTTAAATTTTGGTAGAATTAAAATTTAAAATCAAATTCATATACTAATAATAATGAAATAAATATTTTTTTCTTGAAAAGCTAGGAAGTGAATTAAATTTATGTCGTGCACCTTTTTCACAAAGTTGGTCAGGGATTTATACAAAGCGGGGTGTAGGGGAGGCAGATATTGACAGTTTGGGTACTTTTTATGGCTTGACATCATTAATGGGCTCCATGCATTTTCAATAGAGTAATGGAAAACTTGAATAAAAGATGTAAAATTTCTGCATTTAGGTTGACAACTTGACGTGCAGCTACGATAGATGAAACAACATATCCATTCACCTTCATTCAATGCTTACATTTTTCCACTCTTTTAATACCGTTAGCTAACTCCAATATCTCTCTTTCATCAACCTTGCCCAACTTTTTTTTTCCGTTCCGTCGTTGGTTATCCACGGAGTGTCCCAATGCATTTAACGAAAAATTAATCTCGGCTAAGACTTCTAATAACCTTTTCCCTACTTTGTGGACACCCCAACACCTCAATATCCCAAAATACGCCTCTTTTTTTCCAGAAATTCTGAATGGTTCGGTCTCAAAGTTCCGAACCGGTTTGGTTCGTAAGGTCCGAACGTGGTTAGTTCAATATTAGGGGGTTGTTTGTGAAGATACAACACTTGATGGTAAACTTTCGAACCCGTTCGGTGGGAAACTTCCGAACCATTGTAATCTCCAAAAAAAATTGAAACGCACACGTTTCATTAAGGGTATTTTTGTCTTTTCACGCGTTTTTGGGGGGTGTCCATTGAGTAGAGGGGGTTGTAAGAAGTATGGGCCTTAATCTCTATTCGTGTTTAGCAACAAATTTCACACTGGTCAACACTGAATTTGTCCTTTAATTTGCGTGATTTGCAAAATTGTAAATATTGTAAGAATTAACCACTATTATTAATTTGCGTGAGTTTGATTACATGATTTTGTAAATGTAATTTGAACAAAATACAAGTAACAATGTGCTACTTTTGTCAAATTACATTATTATTTCTGCTTTAACTGATCAAGGTTGAAGCATTAATTATGCATAATTGAAATGATTTTATGTTATGCCACTTTTATATTATGCTATTAATTATTCTACTTTATCACTTTTGGACCAAAGACGATTTTAACTCACATACTCTCTTTTGACAAAATTTTACGTAACATAGTTGAAACAATTATCTTCTACACAACTATAGTACAATTCTTTTTTTGTTGACAAATCAACTATAGTAATTCTTTATATATAGTTCGATGTCTTAAAACCTTGATTAAATTCGTAGGTCCAAAAATTATTGTAAAAGTAGATACACTAGTACGAAAAGGATAAAAGTTGTTGATTTAACACCAATCTTGGTAAAAACCAGTGTTAAATACAAACAGTGTGGCAATTTTGCAATTAATTTGAAAACTTTTATTTTAGCGGCTCATTTTTACATCGGTTAATTATTTGTATAATTGTTTTAGCGCATTGACAATTTTACAATTATATCTCTCTGGTTCTTGGAGATAGAGCATGGTGTTGCACGAGGCGCATGAGAGTGTGGATTGAAGAAAATTAATACTCGAGAGCGAGAAAGGAGTCCTCAAGAGCTCGTGGGGTTTGAACCAGGGAATTTTAGGGAGGTTCTTTTGAACGTGAAAGGTCTCTCCGGTGAGGAGTGGAGTGAGAGGTATTGTGATGCAGATGGGGAGGAACTTCTTGAGGACATGTGGTATTGGTTGGGAGAAGAGGAACTCGAGAATAAGGTGACTTTTAGGGAAGGTAGGGCACTGATGATTGAATTCATGGGAGATGAGATAACGAATTGGAATGTTGGGTAAAAGGGTTAACTACAAATTCCTAGAGAATAAGATGAATCGAGATTGGTAAGGAAAGTCAAAGTCAAATTCATTTATATGCCTAGGGGTTTCTTTGCAATGCAATTTGAACCTATTGAGGTTTACCAACATGTCCTTTTTGAAGGCCCATGGATGATTGAAGGGAACTATATGTTGTTAAAGGTGGAGGCCAATCTTCCTGAAGAGTGCTCCGATGGGGAGTAAGGTGGCAGTGTGGATTATAATACTAGAATTAGCTATTGAGTTGTATAATATATGTTATAAGTTTCTGACCAGGTTTTCATATGCCATTGGTAAGTTTTTGAAAATGGATAGAATTACATCTATTCACTCTAGTGGCTAGTTTTCTACAGTGTGTGTGGAAACCGATTTATAAGCCGCTAATCTCACGGAGGTAGAGGTGAGAAATGCCCTCTATAACATTGAATATGAAGGACTTCATCAGATATGCTTCTCTTGTGGAGTCTATGGCCATCGAAAGGAAACATTGTCAAACATCCAGGAGCAACATGGACAAAGATGTGGTGACTTGGGTAAACCCAACAACACCAGAGGAAACTAGGGCTGGCGTGGGTACTTAGAGGAGAGAACTGTGACAGCCAAAAACTGAGAAATTTGTGGTTCATGGAGATGACATGATGGTTTTCGAAAGTGATAATGAATATTACAATAATCAAGCGATTGTCTATAGGGATTTCATCATTCCTAAACGCCCAAACGGAAAGAAGAGCATTGTTCCAGAAACTTTCTCGTACATGGATTTGAAGAGTATGAAGGATAGAGAAAAAGGAAATCATGTGGGAGTGAATACATGGTCAGGGTTTCGCACTCTTATAAAGAGTGTGATTCTGCCTAGCATCTAGAATACACCAGTGTCTATTGGGCCTGTTAAGAGGTCCAAGAGTGGAAATGTTGGATTGGTCCCTATCATGGGGAAGGCCAAAAAGGCTCTATATGTGGGGGTCCCCTCAGAAAAAACACATGATGGGGGATCCCTTTTATCTATTAGAGAAAACATGAACCCAAACATGAAGGATGAATTTAAGGTCAAAATGATGTATGGGGGTGTGACAGTTCTTCCTAGAAACGACATGGAAAACATCTGAGGGGGTAACAGTGAGCTATACATGGTTGTTGGCCACAGAAGTGGAGGGATGATATTCAAGGATGGGCCGAGTTCGAAGGAGCTCAGTGAAACGAAGAAGGAATTCTCTAATGTTGTTGTTGTTCCTCCTAGTGGTGTCTCTACTAAAGAGGGTGTTAGTAATAAGGGTGTTGTGACTTGTGAGGAAGGGTTTTCAGAACAAAAAGCACCCCCACTTGTCTCAATGAATGTGTTAGCTTGGAATTATTGGGGTACTGGTGCTAAAGGATTTTGTTCACTGATCAAGACCTCATCATAACATCATCATTCGAAAGACAAAATTCAACTGTTAATCTTATTCCGCCAAATTTTGTTTCTACTGCTACAAGTCCCGATCCAAAATAATATTATTTTGGAAAGCACAGTGCTTTCAACTTGCCTACAAAGAACATGTCAAGCAAATATCTCATAAATTTCTAGTCTAGTTTACACATTAAACTTCAAAATCATGATCAAAAGAAAAGAACAAGATTTCCTTCTTGGTTTTGAAACCCTAAATCATTCACCGTCGTGCAAGAGAGAAGCAAAAAAAATCCTAAAATGAATCTGAAAGAGGGGGAAGAACAACCTTCGTGCGCAATTTCACTGTCAAATTATAAAAGAAGAGAACAACTTAGAAAATTAGGGTTAGTAAAAAGGAAATCAAAGGGGAGAAGATGGAGGGAGAAGAACCTTTGTGGGACTTGGGAACAGTACGGTTTGGCGACGGTGAGCTAGAATGAATTTGGCGCGGGGAAGCTTTAGTCCAGCAAACGTGGAAACACGTGAGGACAAAATGTGAGAGTGTGAGGGAACAATATGTGAGAATGATAGAGTGAGGAATGCACGAGTGACCAAAAGGATAAACCTAACATTTAATTTGAACCTGGCGGCTTTCTTATCCTACTGTCTGCTTAACTCGTCGGTAATTATCAACTTAAATGTTCTGTCGAAAATAAATGCAATAAAAATTGGCCTTGAAAATTATTGAAGGGTTTCCTGCAATTAGTGACGGGTTTTATCATTGGTAATGTTTATACCTTTTACAACAGATATCAACAGACTTAACCATCAGAAATGCATAAATTATCGACCAACTCTAGCCGTCAAAATTATTAGTAGATACTACATTGTTCTATTGTAGTGTATGAATGGAGTATGAATCCTTTAGAGTGTCTGTTGAGACTCTTCCTAAGTGTGGTGGATCTACTAATTTTGGTTTTGGAGGGACTTGATTCTCACTAGATGCAAAGGTGTTTATTGATAGGCCAGGCCTCCAGAGATACACTTATTTCTCAGTGTGCCCGCCTATGTGGTATTTGACGTCTAAGTGGCTTGGGGTGCTTGTTCTACAACTTGACCTTCTCATCCTGTTTTATATCTTTAACGTGGCGCGCTTCAGACTAGGAATGGGAAAAGACTGATTATGATTTGGCATGAAATTTTTCAAGCTATCTAGGAAACCTATAAAGTCGAAGAATTTCTTGAATAAAATCTCATACCTTTCAAACCTTTTTTTGAAATAAAATTATATTTATGGAGATGGCTCTTGGCTAGGTCTAAGTCTTCCAATGCATTTTATATTAATGATGTATATTGACCCTCTTTGAGTGTATTGCACAAACACATGACTTATTATGTGGTATCTTATATGTTCCGTGGGGGATGGCATTGTCTTGTTGGAGTTTTCCAATCTATCTTTTCGTTGTTTTATAGCTCTCAATATTAATAATATATTTTTCTTGTAAAAAAATAAGAAAGTGTGTGTTTTTACTCTCATTACATTAAGAGAGATATCTAATAATTTCCCCACATTATACATCCATGGTAGTAAAATTCGAGATATAGAAGTTCAATGGAAGTAATTTCTTAATTTGGAAGCTCAAAATATCCGCAAATAAATAGAGGGAAAATTGTATACCAACATCAAGAGCCATTGAACTTTGATGTTAGTATACAATTTGTTAAGTCAACCTAACATCAAGAGCCATTGAACTCTAGCTTAATTTGAGATCCTTGAATTTCTTAAGTCAAGCTAAACTCAAGGATCTCAGAAAGTGAGAAAATTGTATACCAACATCAAGAGCCACTCTAGCTTAATACCAAGTTGAGATTGACACCAATTTAGTATATAATACATCTAACATAGTATTAGATGAGAGAGTGAGAACCCAATTATGAAAGGGGCCATAATGTGATATTCCAAGATAGAAACCCTAACCTCCTCTTTTACCTTGTATTGTTTGCAAAAGATCATTGAGAGTTATCATACAACATAATGATGAATTGTTAGTCCAATTACCGAGCTAATGAGTGGCTTTTGCATGCAACAACAATACTACTAAGGCAAAAATCATGAGGTGATGAGTAATATCTCAGCACCAATTTTCAAAAGCAAGCTTACCTCGGCTCGATATCAAGCTGAGGGAAACTAGTCCAAGTGTAAGTGACAATCCAAGATAAAACAAAATTTAAACAAGTGACTAAGAGATCACGCCTAAATGATGAGTTGATGAAGAGCCTCACATATATCACATCAGAATGATCTTTATTGGGAGAAACTCAAGCCACACATCGAATAGTGACCGTTCTTGATGTGGTTGAAGAGATACCACATCAAGAACGATCACTATTGGGAGAAACTCAAGTCCCACATCGACTAGAGATAAAGTCTCAAAAGAGTATATAATGAAAGAGCATCCCTCACTTTACAAATCGATTTTGTAGGATTGAGTTAGGCTCAACCCACATTCTAATATGGTATTGGATCCTATCCTACATCCATCGGTCCACCCACCATTATCCATGCAACAAGCCCAATGGTGTCGGGTGTATTAGGAGAAACTCAAACCCAACATCGACTAGAAATAATATCTCAAAAGAGTATATACTGAAAAGGCATCTCTCGCCTTACAAGTTAGTTTTGTAGGACTGAGTTAGACTCAACCCCACTCTTTTTTTTTTGGTCAAGAACTCAACCCCACTAAGACTCACCATCAAAGAAACCCATGAGTAATAGAGAAAGAAGTCCAACAATACCTACATAGGCTATATACTAGCTTCTTCTACTCATTCCTTTTGAACTCCCTCATGTTGAATTCCCAATACAAATCCAAGACATGCATGGTCCTAGGTACTAGAAACAAAAGTAATGAAGTTCAATAGTACTACCTAGGTTGCTACTTGCTAGCTAGCTCATTCATTCATGGCACCATATTTTTCAGCAAGTGGAAAATAGAGGTCAAAACCGTGTTGACATTTATCTTCGTACTTGAAATCAATATTTATGTCCCCTCTCTCAACATTTGCTTACAACACAACACACAAAGTTTACTTGATCCTTCTCAACACTTTGACACTCTCATGGGTTTGTCTAATGTCTCTGTAGGAAGAAATGGAAATAAACATTTATTGAAAGCAAAAAATTTCAAACCCTGTGGCCTACGATTTTCAGTTTCCATTGTCCTTGAGTTTTCAATTTTGTACTTTTTGCATTGTTTGTTCGATTACTCTATTGCTTCACTAGTTTTCTTTATTGTGCATTTCTTCCTTGTGTAATGTTGAGCTTATAATAGTTAATCATAACTGCATACATATTTTTTTATGAATGAAAAGTTTAGGCAAATTGGGTATCGGGTTCACCAGTTAGAGGATCAAAGTCTTAAAACTCTTCGAGTACTTATAGAGGTATGTAGGTATTATTCACCAACGAGATTCTCACATTGACAACAGAATATTCAAACTCACGTTTTTATGAAATGTGAGCTGAATTCTTACCAACTAGAACTAACTTTCACAACCGCATAAATGTTTTTGTCTACTAAATTTTTTTATAAGCAAAATATATATTAATAAAAAAGGAGCACTAGGAGTACCCCAACCCTTACAAATACAAGGGGCTCATTAAAACCTCTCTGGGCCAAAACTCATGGAAAAAAGACCCAAGAAGAAAAAAGAGTACCACAGTAAGAGCGAGGCAAGAAGCCAAATTACATCGAGTTCATACAAACAAGAGAATTTCCCACCAATCAGGAATCTTTAAAGCTGAATTGCAACCTTCTATGCTTATGAACAAGCTACAGGTTATAGATTTAACATGATTGACAACCACTTGAGAGTTAAAGACTTGAGCTCTGAAGAGAATATGGTTCCGATGATTCAGATACGCCACGTGTTTGTTATCCAAGACAAGTACTTCAATTTACCAGCCTTCTTGGAGTCCACCCGCAGACCATGGGCACGAAAATGCACGACACCAACAAGAGAATCCATAACTGCAATGCCCACCCAATTATGAACAGAAGTCTAAACTGACCGAAAACACCTACACAGAAAAAATAAACGGAAAATAGACTCATCAAGCTCAAAACAAAAGGGACAACACGACCCATGAGGGTCCTTGATAATACCCTTAGAAATAATTATAAGAGCATATCACGAGTTGGAAGTTTTCCTAACAACAATCTCCAACCAAAAACCCCCACCTTTGTGGTAATTAAAAGCTGCCACTTATAATCTAAAGCGCTTTGATTATCACTATCCAACCTATCATGCTACATTAAACTCAACAATAGCGCATAACAAGATTTAACCGTAAAAGCATGGAAATTAAATTATCAAGCCTCCACTGTAAGTGATGTTGCTCTGAATCGTCGGGATGAATAATTAAAATGTCCAAAAGCAAGTAAAGATCAGCCCTCTCCTCGGCAGACAAATTGCGGACCAGTCGAGATTCCAACACCAAGCGAGGGATGGAGGCATGTATAAGTAATTGGGGGCACTTGCCTCACTTAAAAAATTATTTTGGTTAGAAATATATGTAACAAATTTATTTTGCCCCCATAAAAAAAAAGATTTGTCCCCATGTGATAGTTTTTAAAAATTCAATATAGAAACTAATAGATAAGTAAACAAGAGAATAAGTTAGTATTAATTCACTTTTTTAGCTATGTAATTTGTAGAAATTTATGCATTTTAGAATATATTTTTGTAATGAAATTATGTATTTTGTAAAATTTTAATATTTTTCTGACAAAATATTATAGGCTATTTTTTTGCCCCCACTAATAAGAATTTCTAGATCCGTCACTGACACCAAGTGTTATCAAGCCAATGTCTGGGCTCCCTAATACAACCATTTTGAAACTTTGCCAATTGAAAACGACTAGGAAGCAAGTCCTTAAGAGTCTCATTGCTGACCCACTTGTGTAACCAAAAGAAAATCAAATTCCTCATACCCATTTTTAGTATAAACCGAGTATTCTCTGCGCACAACTGGAGAGACTAATCCCTCGAGTCAGGTAGGACCACATTGGACGGCAAAGTTCTCCCTCAAGATACTTAACACTACTGCATACCTAAGACTGGATTCAAGTCTAGAATCTTGATTAAATTGGAAGAGACCCCTACCATCTCACCCAACTAATCTTAAGTAAATTTTGTCTACTAAATTCTCACCAACTCATAAACCGTTTGTTTTTTTTAGTTTTTTTGTTTGCATAAAACTACACGAGAGAATCATTTGAGGGTCAATACCATGATGTTATTGAGTTTGAAATTGAAACAGTTGCACAACACACGTGGGATCGCTTCACAGCTAATGTGAACATGTTGGGTGTCTCTCCTAAAAGTTAGAGTTAAAAAAATTCAATAAATAAATAAACAAATAAAATAGTGATAAATTATAGATGAAAAATATTTTACCAAAAAAGTGACAATTTTCAAAAGGGTGTTTTTTTTGGTACCCCCACCCATTCCCCTCCCACCCCCACCCAATACCAAAAACCCCAAAATGCCCTTGAAAAACTTAATTTTTTTAAAAAATAAAGAAAATCGTATATACCCCTTGAGTATGTATATCGATGGCTATTTTATGTCCAATCGTATATACGTTTCAAGGGGTATATACGATGGGTTTTAATTTTTTTAATAATTTGTTTTAATTTTTATTACTAAAAGGCTACTAAAAATTCGTTAACTAGTCAAAACTACTCCAAAATTATAAAAACACCACTAAAAATCTAACAAAACCAAAATAAGGCTATGCAAATTTTTTTAGATTTTTGGAGACTATGAAAAATTAAAAAAATCGTAAAAAATAATAAACGATGGAATTTGGGATTTTGAGGCGGTAGTCCCGTAAGAAGTCCCTTCTAGGAGTCTTGATTCTTGATTTTTTCGCTTCTAATGGTTTGTGGTTTCATTTCGATCGGAGTATGTTGACCAAAAACGATTTTTAGCCTAAATTATTCGTTCGACGTATAACATCGCCACATTTTAACGAACTACACACAAAACCTATTTTCGGGACTTATATAATTTTTATTTGAACTTAAAAAATTTTAAAAAAATACAATGGGGTTCGTATATACACACAGGGGGTATATATCACGACCCTTTTTTTGCGTCGTATATACACCCCCAAGGCATATATACGATTTAGATGAGGTGTGTGTCAATCGTATATACGCCTTGGGGGTGTATATCGATGGGCAAAAAAAAGTCGTATATACACCCCCAAGGCATATATACGATTAAGGTGAGAAGTGCCAATCGTATATACGCCTTAGGGGTGTATATCGATGGGCAAAAAGGGTCGATATATACCCCCGGTGTGTATATCACGATTGGTAAAAATTTAAAAAAATACGTTTTCAGAAGGGTATTTTGGGGTTTTCAGTGTGGGTGGGGGTGGGAAGGGATGGGGTGGGGGTACCAAAAAAAAAACCCTTTTCAAAACGAAACAAACCAACTTTTATGATCTTCATTAAATCAAAGACAGTTGTCAAGGGAAGTTCATAAAAAAAACCAAGATATTTTTGAGTTGGGCCGAGCCGGGCCACATTTTAAATGATTCAGTTAACAAAAAAAGTTACTTTTTACCACTTGAATTGCTAAAAACAGCGTCAATCAATTTGTTTTATGGAATTACACTTTCAGTTATTAGTAAGATATTGTAGGGTATACATAAAAGAAAAATTCATGATAGGCTGTTTAGTATAAACCATAGATTTAGATTCTAACACATGGTATAAAAATTAATAAACAGATATGTATGACATAATTTATTTTCATTTATTTAAATAATGTATACACTTTTTTTTGACAAAAAATAATTTATACACTTAATTTTATAATTTTATATCTATAGCCTTTTTAACTTTTCTAAAAGAATATTCCAGTGTATAAAATATTTACTAGTTTAAGTTTATTTTATTTTTAACAAATCACATTTCTTTTACCAGTAAATTTCATTTTACCAGTAAATTTCATTTTCATAGGATTGTCCACAAATCAACTATAAAACATCATTGTCAAAAAAAAACTATAAAACATATGCAATTAAATACTGTTTAAGTAAGACTGTGAAAATCAAATAATGAAAGGGTAATATTGACATTCTCTGTCAAGTGGTGGCCATCAGTGTATCGCAGTCCATTTTGGAACAAAACAGGATAATTTGGACCAGGCAAATATTCTGTGACAAACATTTTGTTGGTTGAGCTGAGACATTATGCGATTTTTCGATTCTACTTCCCTGAATGGTGGGGTTCCTATTTTGGGATCCTACAATTTATTTTCCTTATTCTTTTTTTTATATAATACTTATTTTCCCTTTTCTATCAACAAGGTTCAAAGCATATATTCATGTTTTGAAGAATACACAAACATCATAAAATTAAAAATAATTAAAAAAAAAGCCATTTTGGTCGAACCCAAAAAATCTAATATTCGGATATATTAAATTTTGTAATTTTAATACTCAAAAAAATTAGTCCAATTAAAGTCATAAGAAGGTTAAAAATAGATAACTTAAATAATTTGCATGATATTATAAGTTCAAATCTCACCATTAATTTATCCTTTACGGTTTTAGCAATATTGAATTTGAGTGGTTACCGATGTATGCTACAATTTGAATGAACTAATGCATTGACCCATGCGCTGTACGATGTCAAAAGTCTAGTTAATATAGAATTGTTGTTGGGTAAAATTTGTTTTTTAAATTGCAACATGAGAAAACTTTAATTAAATTGAAGGTAAGTATAAATTAAAAAAACATTTATTAAAAAAAGGCAATTGCGGAATTAAAAACTAAAATAGAGTATGTATGTATTTGTCACGAAATGATTATTTCTCACCAAATCGGTTATTGACGGATGAACTCTGAGTATTTGAACGGTAAAATAGAGCGTAGAGATGTCTTTTTCACCAAACCGGTTACTGAGGCACAAACTTTGCATATTTGAATAGTAGAATTTTTTTGAAAACAATAAAACATCAAAAAACACACTACTTAGCATCGTACTTTACATTTTTTTTTTGAAATTATTATTTTTCACCAAAGCAATCACTGAGGAACAAACTTTGCATATTCGAACAGTTAATTTTGTTCAATATTGAGGAACAAACTTTGAGTATTTGAAAAAGATGCAAAGAAAATATAAGTATATGACCAAAAGTTGATAAAAAATGTATTGAGAAAATATAACTTTGAGTATTTGGTTCGGCTTTGAGCAAAAAAGAATCGAACCGCAAGGTAAAAATATGTGCAGTTTGGTTTGGTTCGGTTGACTTCCAAAAAAAACAAACTGAACCATACCGATGCGGTTTGGATTTGTTCGGCTTGTTCGGTTTTTAGGAGACAAAACACAATTGAAAAAGTTGTAGATTGACTTATCAAATGTGGCAGAGGAAACATGACCAAATAAATTGATAAATATTAGGAAACATTGATGACTCTTATTTGGGAATTAAAAATATAATATGTAGATGAATAGGTGTTTGTGAGTAGAGAGAGCCAGCTATGGAGCCCGGTGCACAGCTACATCAAAGTAAGGTAGGGATGGAAAACATTGGCTTGGAAGTGAGTGGAACAGATATCCTTGAGGGGAGGGATGTGTGCATGTCTTTGATGACAAGATATGTTTGTTTCGTTTGCTTAACCTGGTCTTTGTACAGTCCAAGCTTATGCATTTATCTTGAATTCAGATGTACAGTTGTATAAAATTACTGTATGAAATGGTCTAAAATTTGTTATCTTATTTAGTATGAAGAAACTTATACTATACGGTACTCTCTTGCACTGTGTGTTGAAAATGCCATGTCATTTTAAGTTCATGATGAACTTATTTTCTATATGTATTGCTTTATCAAATTTTATTTTTGTATATAGGATTTTGCGGTTTGGTTTGGTTTGGTTTTTGTAATCAAAACTGCGAATTGAACTGAACCACGTGGTTCACTAATAAAAAACTGAGCAGAACCAATAAACGGCGATATTTTGCGATTTTCGGTTTGATTTGGTTCAGTTTTGAACACCCTTAATTGTAACACTTTCATCTGTGAGCTATAGTGGGTCATTAATTGCTATAATTGTAACTCATTATAAAAATAACACACATGCTGCCAAAAAATAAAAAGAGACTAAATAACACTTTTGGTCGTTTATCTTTGACCAAAGTTTCATTTTGGTCATTTATCTTTTTTTTTCTCGTTTTGGTCCTTTATATTTCAATCATGTGTCTGTTTGCTCCTTTATCTTTTTTTTCTCACTTTGGTCATTTATCTTTCATACTTATTTCTATTTGTTCCTTTTAAACAAAAAAAATGAAAAACACTATGAATGTCTTCAAGAACACAAAGATCCCTTCGATTTCTTGTTTCTTAAATAACTTATGCAATATGCGACCAAATTGAATGAAAGTGGACTCACTTGAATAAAATTTTGCATTGAATTCAATGAACCAAAATTAAGCTCAGAATATCGCTTATGCACAAAATCATTTTGGGAACTGAAATCTTGAATTTGAAGTTCAAAAAACCTTCAATCTCAACAATGGTGATTTTGCTATAGAGCACCAAATTGAACGATTCTTGAGCCTAAAATGCTCGAAATTCAAAAAGGAATAAGAATATGGCAATCATTTTGTTTAGAATAATGCAAAATACCGTGAAAAATCAATCCACGTCTCTAAAACGTGTTTTGGCTCTTATTTCCTCATTTCTCAACCAATTTGCATCAAACCAATTGTCTTCAACTCGTATTGAGTGCAGAAATTGAATTGTAGCAAAAGATTTCAACGAAAACGACGCAAATTCGAGAACAATGTGAAAAATAGAAACACGAATAAAAGTTTCCATTTTTCACATCGTTCTGGAATTTGCATAATTTTTGTTGAAACCAAATTGGTTGAGAAATGGGTAAATAAGAACCAAAACATGTTTTATAGTTGTGAATTTTTATTAGCGGTGTTTGCATTTTATGTCTTTTTCTGAACATAATACTTGTCATATTCTTATTCCTTGTTTAATTTTAAGCATTTGAGGCTCAAGAATCGTTCAATTTGATTTGGTGCTCTATAACAAAATCACCTTTGTTGAGATTGAAGGTTTTTTGAACTTTAAATTCAAGATTTCGATTCCAGAAGTGATTTTGCGCATTAGCACTTTTCTGAACTTACTTTTGGTTCCATTGAATTTCTTGCAAAATTTTATTCAATTTAGAGTCCAGTTCCATTCAATTTGATCGCATATTGCACGAGTTATTCAAGAAACGAGAAATCAAATAGACCTTGGTGTTTTTGAAGACATTCATAGTGTTCTTCATCTTTTTCTCTTTGCAATTCGATTCTAGAGACCCTATTATTACAAAAATATGTTTCTTGAATCATGTTCCCAAAGTAATACTCTTCATGTTGCTAAATATAACTAAGTCTTTTTTTGTTAATCAAAATTTACGTCTATTAACTGCTTACTTTTATCTTTTTTCAGCAAGTATATTTGGTTTCTCAATTTTTTCTTTCTTGTTCAATTTGTTCAAGAACAGTTAATAGAGGCAATTTAGAAATAATAATTTTTTAACTTTTCTTAAAGGGTATGTGTAGCCATCTTTTTCTTATAATAGACGGAGGAGGGAGTACATAATTATAGTATGTGTCTTTTAGGTATAATATACATGTCATTTAAAATTAACTTACACAAATTAAGAAACCTAAGAAAAAATTTTACTTTTGATGAAATTATTTTTATTTTCCTTATAATACCCTTAACTAGTTCTTACTCTATCTGTTTTCACCACTTATTCATGTTACCAAATATAAGCATCTTGAAGCTATTTTTAGTTAGAATCTGTTTGGCAAAGTCAATTCGCTAGCTCATAGCGGATATAACTTATAGCAGATAAGCTTATTGTAGGTGCTTCGCACAATTAGCTTTTTTTTTTACAAGAGCACAATTAGCTTATAATGTATATTCACTAGTGTTTTTTGAAACCTTACTTGAGTAGCGTTTGAGCTCATAATTTACAGTGTCTTTTCCTCTATTTTTACTTTTATTATTTTAATTAAACTCTGGGGTGATGTGTTAGACGATGTTGAACATATCTCTGATCCGGTGGTATCCAAGCCTCCAAAGGAGAATAGTCTAAATCCGCTTAACGCCTCAGAGTCGACTGCTACTTCAAACCCAAGAGTAGCATCTGACATGGGAATATTAAGGAAGCTTTGGGGTGAGGTTTCAGATGATGTTGGTGATCCTGTGATTGCCGATACCCATGGAACTGTTGTGCGCAATTTTGAACCGGTTGTGTCCAAGACCCAAAAGAAGAAACTAAGGCAACAAACTAAATTGAGGCAACAAAATAATTTGGTTGTTGGCTATAACTCGTTCACAGGCAAACTCTGCATCTGTCTCCTTTTGATCTGGTTATTCATATGTAGTTGCTTAAACTATCTTTTAATTGTCTCTAGGTTGTTTTGTTTTAGGGGGTTCCCTATCACTGCTTCGACTATCATATGACTTTGTCTCCCGTTCTTGCCAAGGGTATTGGTATAATCCCCCCTTGGCCTCTCCCATGTCTAGCTCTTTTTTTTCTTTTTTAAATAAAATTAGGGTGAAGTACTATTTTTCCTTCTTGATGTTTTTTAACATGAGAAGGTTTTGGCGAGGCTTCTTTCCTTCTATTTGCTCAAAAAAAATTCATTATCTATCTTCCATTAAATGAGTCTTCTCTCTGATGTTAAGCATTAATATAAATGACTATATATATTTCTGTATTTTATATTTATAAGCTAATTCAACCACTAATTTTATCAAACACTATAAATTCAATCCACTAGCTTATCCGCTATAAACTAGCTTATCTGCATCTACTAGTTTATCCGATATCTATTATTTTTTGTCAAACGAAGCCTTGATGTACCAAATTTATCATTATTAATTGCTCAACTTTTTCTTTTCCCACTAGAAGTAACTTTTGATCTCCAAACTTTTATGTTTCTCATGTAAAAGGTAATTTAAAAATCACATTTCATTATTTAATTATTTTTAGACAATTAAACTAATTTCTTAAAGGATGTGCATTTATAGCCGAATTTTGCCTATATACGAAAACGGGGTTTACTTTTTTTTGACAAAAGGAGGATTACTTGATTCTACCTATTGCTCTCCCTACAATAAATAGTTAGTGGTATTATTGACAAAATAATAGTTAATATTGCATTGAACATTAAAAACAAAATGTAAAACGAAACAAAATTTCTTATAAACTGACATTAGCAATTCTGTAATCTATTACCTTCGTCCTATTTTGTTAGACATCTTAGGTTGTGGCACACAGACTAACAAAAGCAATTAATAGCTCAAAATTCATGATAATTATCTCATATTTACAAATATGCTCATTGTTATTTCATCTGTCTCTTAATAATTAAGTATTGAAAAAGGAAAGTTACATTAATGTTTTAAGGGTATAATTAATAGGGAAAATTATTAGTGCTTCATTGTTCATTGTAAAACGTCAAATTATACGGGACAAACTTTTTTGGCTAAAACATCAAGTAATATAGAAGTGAGGGAGCGACTTTAAGACATTTTCATGGATTTCAAATTCTTGATATTTGACTTTAGAAGCAAACAACATGCAAGTTTTGGATTACCCCAATTACAATTAATGAAATTAATCCTATAAAAAGTACTGTAGTATTTTCATCCAAAAAATTAAAAGGGTCGAGATGTACAAGTAAAAGGGGGTGTTATCAACAAATCCCTTAAACTATTGTTTTTTTGTCAATTTGAAATATTCAGTCATCTATTTTTGGGTGTTGCTTTTCCCACGCCCCCTCCTACTCAAAACACACCCCATAAGTGTGTGAAATGACCAAAAGGCCAGCCAAAACGTCTTTTTTTTCAAGAATTTTCACATGTTCGAACACGGGGCTTCGAACAGGTTCGAAAGACATCGTTTGAGTGTGTTAAATCTTGACTTCACACCCTCTTGTGAGTAATTTCACCTGTTCGAATGGGGTCACTCGAACTTGTTCGCATAACCTTGTTCGAACACCCTATTTTATTACAAAAAATGGAACCTCACACCACATTCACTAATTTTATTGCGTTCGCATGATGTCGTTCGAACCATCACTAAACACGTCCTCCCAGCGTTTCACGCGAGGTTGTTTTTGGAATAAAATTTGTTAAGGGGTGTGAAAAAGTAGGAGGGGGAGTGGGAAAAGTAAAACCCTCTATTTTTTGGCCTATTGGGTCAACCAGACTGTCAGCCCATCTCTTAAGGCCCATTTAAATACTCCAATCGTTGATTTTTCTTTGGGTTTTTTTTTGTACCCCAACCTCCTTCCCCTCTACCCCCACATAATATGGAAACCCCAAAATACCTTTTTTTTAAAAAAATAATACCAATCGTATATATGTTTTTGAACATATATACGATTCTTAAAAATTTAGGCATCGCATATACTGCCTTGGTACGTAAATACGATTGGAATTTTAGAAGGCCACTCGTATATACGTTTTGTGGGGGTATATACGATCTTGTAATATACAGAGCTGTATATACCTCCACCAAACGTATATACGATCCCCATGAATTTACTTAATTTTTTTTAAAATATTTATTTTTAATTTTAACTGTTGTGATTTGATCAACGGTGTAGATATGCTAAACACATGTAATTACAAAAACGTGGTACAATAATAAATACAAGGGCAATAAAAATAAGAAACACGTGTGAATCCATAAATCGTCAGAATCATTTTGAGTAGTGTATATAGTTAGTTAACACGTGACGTTGTTATACGTCGAGAGAATAATTTAGGCTCAAAAATAGATTTTTGGTCAACCTACTCCAATTGTAACGGGACAAATGGCTCAAAATTCCAAATTTCATCGTTTACTATTTTTTATTAATTTTTTTTAGTGTTTCATAGTCTCCAAAAAATCTAAAAAAAATTGCATAGCCTTATTTTGGTTTTGTTAGATTTTTATTGGTGTTTTTATAATTTTTGGATTAGTTTTGACTCTTGTTTACGGTGATTTTTGGTAAACAACCGCTGGTCTGAATTATTAACCTGCGAGATCAACCAGTGAATCTCAGGAGCATATTGTGTTAATTCACTACAAAAAACACGGTCATTAGCGAGTGAATTTTCGGTCGCTAACATGCCCAATTCCGTCGCTAATTGCCATTAGCGAGGGACCAGTTCGGTCGCTAATTCCCTCCTCGCTAATGGAAATTAGCGCGAGAAATGTGTTCCGTCGCTAATTAGCGAGGGACAGTCCCTCGCTAATGCGGACAACACGCTTCCTTAGTCTGATTGGCACGCTTATCAATCTGAATTATTATTATTATTATTATTATTATTATTAGTATTAGTAGTAGTAGTATTATTATTACTGTTGTTATTATTATTATTAGTATTATTATTATTATTGTTGTTGTTATTATTATTATTATTATTTTGAGAGAGGAGTGAGAGTGGTGGTGGTGTGATGGTGGTGGTGGTGGTGGTGGTGTCGTAAAGAGAGAAGAAGAAGGAGAAGAGTAAGGGAGAAAAAGAGTGAGATGTATGTGGTGGTGGTGGTGGTTGTGTGGTGGTGGTCGTAGAGAGAGAAGGAGTAAGGGAGAAAGAGAGTGGTGGTGGTGGTGGTGGTGGAAGAAAGAGAGCGAGAGAAAGAGGTATGTGGTTGTGGTGGTGTGGTGGTGGTGGTGGTGGTGGGGAAGAAAGAGAGTGAGAGAGAGAGAGGTTGTGGTTGTGTGGTTGAGGAGAGAAAGAGGAGTGAGAGTGGTTGTGGTGTGGTGGGGGTGTGGTGGTGGTGGTGGTGGTTGTGTGGTGGTGGGTTAGAGTTTGTAGGTGAGAGAGAAGAATGAGGGTGTTGTAAGTGAAAAATAAGAGTGAGTGGTGGTGGTGGTGGTGGTTGTGTGGTGGTGGGTTAGAGTTTGTAGGTGAGAGAGAGAGAGTAGAGGAAGAGGAAGAGGAAGAGGAAGAGAAGAGGAGTGAGGGTTATTTGTGAAAGAATGAGAGAAGAGTGAGAGAATCAGATATTTGGTAAAAAAATAACTGGACATTAGCGAGGGACGTGCCAGTTCCGTCGCTAACTGTCACTCTGGCGTAGTCAGAGCAGTCTGCAGCAGTCAAATCAGCCAGGACGTTCAGACATTAGCGAGGGACTTGAAATTCCGTCGCTAATTCCCTCGCTAATGGTCACATTAGCGAGGGACTTGCAGTTCCGTCGCTAATCCTCGTTTTTTACGAGGGACAAAATTTCCCTCGCTAATTCCGTCGCTAATCCTCGTTTTTTTTGTAGTGATTATTGGGAGAATGTTGTGTGAACACTCCTCGTGTTCTTCGTTAATCACCATAAATTTAAAAGAAAAGAAAAAGACGAATTGCCTTGAACGCCAAGGAATCCTCAAAAGAAAACAAAAGATAAAGAAAAGTTTAAAGAAACAAACTTAAATTGCATAAAAGTGTAAAAAGGTGGTGCACGGATCCATACATTTGCTTCTATTGCTCAGTTTTCTCTATCGCTGGAATTTTGAGCGTAAGAATCTGTATGTTGGGATTGTGACCCGTTTTTCTTCTCAGGAAAAACTATATATACTAATTAAGAAGAGGGAAATAAACTGCCTACAACGGTTAATACATTTGAAATTTAAACTCAGAACCGCTAAATCTTCGACAGTTTGATCACTGGTTAATACATTTGTACTTCAACCCAAAAAAAAAAGACACATCACATATTTGACCACAACATAGCTTAACCGTAATTCAAATTTGAACAAGATTGAATGTATATTTTTCTAATTTTCTTCAATAAGTAACTTTTGATTAATTTGATCTTCAGTATTCTTTTTTTCTGTGTGAATCAGAAAAAAGTGTAAACAGCTTTTCTTATCTTGCAATTAAATCACACAGTAATTCTTTTATGAATATAGTACTTATAAAAGTAATTAATTAAAATTTGGCAAAATTATACCGGAAGTTCTTTAAGTTATTTAATTGTAACAAGTTGATCCTTTTAGTTTTTTTGTAACACTTAAGTCCTTTAAGTTACATAATGTGTACACCGTTAGTTCTTTTTTCATTTTTTATTACAAAAAAATTCAATTCGCACTAACAGAGATGATGTGGTCGTGACGGAGGCTACCTATCATTTATCTTGTAAGAATTTAGTCTTTTAAGATTACTGTAATGTAACAATTTGGAACTTTCAACTTAATTTTTTTAAGAAAATGGATGGTTCATCTTCTTTTTCATTTAAGTTGAAAGGACTAAATTTTTTAAATGACGGTAGTCTTAAATGACAAAATTGTTACCAGACAGATGACATGTAGGCTCTGTCACAGCCACATCAGCTTTGTTAGTGCGAATTGGGTTTTTTTTGTAACAGAAAATGAAAAAATGACTAATGATGTACAGATTATGTAACTTAAAAGACCAACTTGTTACAATTGAATAACTTAAAGGACCTAAGTGATACGAAAAAAACTTAAATGACCAACTTGTTGCAATTAAATAACTTAAAGGATCCCTGGTGCAATTTCGCCTTAAAATTTCAAGCTAATATTAAATTAGGTTTAGCCAGAGATTGTCATTTTTGTTTATTATTATTCAATATGTATTGATGTTTGCTGGTGTTTTTAGCAAACAATCACTAGTTTTCAATATCGAGACTGTGAGATCAAACTAGGAAATCTCTTTGACAATTGCCATTGAGTTATGTGTTTTTCACGTACGTAAGAACAGTAAATAGTAGCAAGAAACGGATTGAAAGTAGAATAAAAGCAGTAAATGCAACGAAGGTAAAAGGAAAGTAAAAACTTTGCATTAAATGAAGAAAGAAAAATGGTTCACCAACACGTACAAAGGATCTGTTTCACTCGTGTTTCGCTTTGACTTGGAAGTTGAGTTTCTCAGAGTTCTTGTAGAATGTGGTGACCCTGGTTTCCTATTACAAAGGGGTATTTATACTCCTAGGAACAATCGTGGGGGAAAGGGTAACTGCCTCCTAAAACTACGGGAGAGTAACCGCCCACTACTTGCTGCTCTGCACTTTCGACTGACTCGTTGTCAACCGCTTGACGAAATGTTGAGCCCAGCAACTGTCGAAGTGTTGTGTCCTCTCTTGTCGAAGATTCTTTGCATTACTTGCTTCATAGCTTTGAGAGCTAAGCTTGTCGAAGCTCACTTGCACTCCTTGCCCTTATCGCTTTCTGTCGAAATCATGGTGCACTGACTTGAATATTGACCTATGGCCCACAGAACAATATTAAATGTGAAGTCAACCCCATTTAAAGCTTCATTTAATGTACTGTCGAAATTTTGAGGTAACAGATTGCCCCCCAAAAAATGCTTTTCGACGGAATAAGGAAAGGAGTTAAGAAAAGGCATTTTTTGAATACTGTGCAATGGTCACTTTTACCGCCTTTTGCACTTCAACAGTGGTCGAAAAGACAGTCATCATTACTTGCGCAGGTAAAACGAACCGTTTTATTGGCACACGTCGCATAGTTGGTGGGCCATCACGTCTCCCAAACGTCGCAAACGTGCGAGTTATGGCGAACGTGCCAATAACTGTTCACTTCCAAACATATATAAACGGCTACAACCCTTCAAATTCCTCTTTACTCAGTTTGAAACCTTGTGAAGTCTTTCTGCGTTCTTCATCCCTGCGTTTTGCAAAAACCTCAAATTTCACCAAAGTTTCAAACTTTCGTACTTTTCCTTTAATCTACCCCCAGATTTCAACTCGCACTCACTTTCTCTTACTTATGGCTTCATCATCTGCTGTAGTGACGCGACCTGAGAGTTCAAAGAGGAACGACGAATCCAGAAACGTTCAAACCCTAGATGGCTTCGTTGATGAACCTGACATCAACGACGAACGATCTACTCACTGGCAGACTCAGGTACTAATCCCCTCTACTGAGGTTTATACCCATGCTTACTTGGGTCCTCTGCCCGATATCTTGCTGGAAACTACTGAAGTTTCTGAGATTTTCCCTAGCCATGTTCGCCTTCAACCTAGAATCTTTGCTGAAACCCCTTTTCACTTAGAGTTTCTGACTAACCCTTCTAGGGTCTTTAGGTCTGCTCCTAGGCTCGACCAACAAAACTACATAGACTGGCTTGACAAAGTAGAAGCTAAAAAAGCCAAAGTCTGGAAAAAACAGGGCATCTTCGACCTTATCCAACTGTCTAGGTATGGGCCCAAATACGATAGCACCCTACTTTTGGCTGCTATGCAGTTCTGGGACTGTACCACCCATAGCCTCCACCTGAAATGTGGCATGTTATCCCCCACTCTGCTAGATGTGTGGCGCCATTCTGGTCTCCAAACCCCTTAGGAGAGACCTTTGATCCCACATGTCCTGACTATACATACGGTTTCAAATTCAACAATGCCACATTTGCCCCTTACATTGCTGAGCACCATAGGCTTGACACTGAGGAAGTGTCTGCTATGGAACATGTAGCCTTTCTAACTCTGTGGTTATCTATTTTCTTTTTCTGCACACGCTCCCTCCAAGTTTCCAAAACTTACATCCCCCTGGCATTCAACTCCACGAACGAGAAAACATCAACCTTGCCAAGTTGATTCTAGGCTCTCTCTACCAGCAACTCGATAATGCTGTTATAGAGTTGAAAGAGAATGAACCGGCCACCAAATTTTTGGCCTCTGGCCCACTATGGCTGTTGCAATTGTGGCTGTTGGCCACTTTGAGTCTCGACTAAACTTGTATATCCCCAAGTCTGCTCGACTAACCGTGGAGACTAGCAGTACTGAAGGGATTCGATTGGCGCAATTTAGGCCTAAGCAGGCAACCCTTTCTGCCGAAGAATCCTTCCTAGCCTATTTCGAAATCTTCTTGAAATGTGCCACTTTTACAGATTCTATGGCTCCCTTTGTCCAGAGGTCTTGTGGTCCAGCATGGTTTAAACAACCATTTCCTTCTTCCTCTGTCGAGCCTGCTGAGGAAGTTAACCGAATTTGGCAAGCTTATCTCTCTCCTTCTGTCCTCTCCACTAGGCTCACCCCTGGCAAAACAAAAAATAGTTTGGGAATTACTAGATATTTCCCAAGTTATTTTGCTAAGCGATTTGGCCTTTGTCAAATCGCCTGCACGATGTGCTTTCACGAAGCGAGAGTTTATAAGTCGAGAATCGGAGGTGGCTTATAAACAAGCCTTCAAGAGATTTCATTACAAAGCCTTGAACTTTGAACCTCTCAAATTCAATCCAAGGTTTTCATGTCTTGAGAAATTTCATGAATGGTGGACCGGCTATTACACCAACGCTATTTGGGAAGCCATTGATACTTTTCTTGACAACATTGTGAAGAAATTGGTAGCGACTTTCCTTCGAACAACAACTGTAAACACTTTTCGACACTCAAAGCTTTCTAGGTCTTAACCACTTATAACTTGCTTCATTTCCATTTGCTTACCAATGTTTTCGACATTTTTAGAAAAACTCGCAACAAAGTTGAAGGTCAAGGTAAACAAAGCTACCACATCAAAACCTTCTCCCCAAGTCACGAAGAAAATGGCGTAAATCCCATTCGGACAACACCCCAAAAAAAGGTACGGCCTTTTTCCACTTGTCTTAAGTTGTCTGCATTTCTCGTGGCTTTTATTCATGTCGGAAATTTCTTCCAGTGCAACAACCCAAGCCAATGCTAAACCTCTTCAAAAGCCCAAAGCCAAAAAGAAAATGGTTATTCCCTCCGATTCTGAGTCATCAGACCTACCTTATTACACGTCGAAATTTCTCTTGATTTTATTATTCACTTTCTCGTGGCATCACCTGTACCATAACTTGATTTCCTTTGCGGGACACCGAAAGTGATGACAACATTCCTCTCACTCGGAGAGTCGAAGAAAAGGGCCTTACGAATCTCAAAGGGCGACTCAAGGCATCACCGCTACGAGCCTTCAATCACCTTCTTCTCCTCCAATCAAGAGGCTTAAGGTACATGAGGTAACTTTCCTTTCGGCGTCATTTCGTACCTCTTTGATCTTCACCTTTCGAGTTCTAACTTAAATAGTATCACTCACTTTATAAACAGTGGCGGGTTACTTGTCGACAATCCTGCTGCCGAATCTTTGGTATCGAGGTTCTTTGGCGGGAGTTATCGGCTCAATACTTCCTTTTCCTTCGTCGCCTCGAGGTGTAATCTGCTTGAAGAAGTTTTTCAAGCACTTGCTGACCACAGGATCCCTATTTTGAAGAACTTGCTCCGGATCGCGATAATACGGGACCGGAGGTCATTGTCGAAGAAAATGTTCAAGTTCGAACCCAGCATCCCCGGCAGAAATGCAAGAAGTGGTGGCTACCTGCATTGAAATTCCCGAGAGAATATGGTCAATCAAGAACAAGAGGAGCCCGAGCGGAGGAGTGCGCAAATCAAGGCACTTCGCCAAAGAGTCGTCCAACAGCGCTATTAGCGATCACGAGTTGGTGGTGAAGAAGAAGACAGTCCGTTGGCGACTTTCAAAATCATCTTTGAGTCTTAAAAGCTCGTCGAGTCGCTTGATTTGCAGCTCTTGAACAACTCTCTTAGTTCCATTAATCAGGACACAATCGAAAGCCTACTTCGCCAGCTGAAGACGCAGGTTTTAGAAGGGAATTTGGTGGCGAATATTGAGGGTGATCCATCTGTGTACCTTGAGGTGAAATCCCTCATTCATAGAATCACTAAGTTGGATCCTCCCAAGACCTCCTCACCTTTTCATGGAGTTCGGTCCACTCTTCGAACAACTCTCCCTCTTGATCAAACAACGGTCGAATGTTCTCAAGCAAAAGGCTCAAGAAAATCAACTCTGCGAAGCGGCGCTTGCCTCCCTCAAAGCTGACCAAGATGACATAGAAGCTCTCGAGGCCCAAGCAGCCAATGATGAACAAGCAATTGCTGAATGGGATGCAGAGATTACGCGTATTGACGAAGAGATCAAAGCACTCCAAACTAAGTTGTCAAACGCCAAGTATCAGAAGGGCTTGATTGTCGAAAGAATGAAGGCTGCTTCTTCGTCAAGCAAAACAACAAAAGCAATGACGGCCATAGAACATCTGGAGAAAGCTGATCAGCATCAAGCCAATCTTGCTGAACTTGACCAAAATTTGCACCTTCTTGAAACTTCTATCTCTTTGAGCGCCAGCATTCTGGAGAGGCATAAGTCGACTTTGTCGAACTTCTAAGGTCTTGTAATAGTTTAGAACCTTTGAAATGGCTATGTAATTTTGACATTTCATTATACATTGCCACTTATGAACGATTCTCGTTTTGTCTATGCTTGTTCAATTTTTATTTCGGTCAATGTTGGCCTGTATTGCTTTAAATACTTGCCATTTATTCTAAAGATTCTATTTTCGTCACCTAGCTCTTCGACTTCATAAGCGTCGTTCGAAAAGCATTGCAACACGCGAAATGGGCCTTCCCACCCTGGTGACCATTTGCCTAAAACTCTATCTTTTTTATCCATAGGTAATAGGACTTTCCACACTAACTCCCCTTCCTCAAAGGTTTTTAACTTAACCTTTTTGTTGTAAGCTTTAGCTACTCTCTCTTTCTGTCGAATAAGCATCTCTAAAGCTAACAGCCTTTCTTCGTCTAAATCAACTAACTCATCAATCATCATATCCCAATAGTGATCAAAGGGAATTTCGCATTGTTTCTGAATCCTTGTTGATTGTAAACAAATTTCAACAGGCAACACCGCGTCATGTCCAAATGTCAACCTGTAAGGGGTAGTGTTTATAGACTCTTTAGGCGAAGTTCGACAAGCCCATAACACTTGGTCAAGAGAATTGTGCCAACTTTTAGGCTTACGTCCAACGTGCTTTTGATCAAGTTAATGATGATTTTATTTGCAGCCTCTACTTGACCATTGGCTTGCGCGATAGTATGGTGTCGAAGTCAACAACTTGAAACCAATTTCAAGACAAAATCTACCATTTTTCGACCGGTAAAAACGATTGCCTTGGTCCGTAGTAATGGTTTACGGTATTCCATATCACGTAAATGATATGGTTTTGAATAAACCTTATCATCGCTTCTTGATCAACGTTGGCTAAAGGTATTGCCTCTACCCACTTAGTAAAGTAATCAATTCCTACCAAGATGTACCGTGGCCTTTCGACGACGTTGGTTTTATTTCTCCAATTACATCTAGAGCCCAACCTCTAAATGGCCAAGGTTTCACTATAGAATGCAATTCATTTGCGGTACATCTTTGGATTCCAAAGATGTTTTTGGCATTCTTAGCGACTCTTGCAAATTCTATGCAATCTTTTAAAATGGTTGGCGAGACATTCCTTGTCGAAATAACAACCATTTCATTTTATGGCCTACTTGATGTGAGCCGCATGCTCCACCATGCGTGTCGAAAACCGCTAAGTATGCCTCGTTTTCACTAAGGCATTTTAACAAGATACTCCTTGAGTTTGTTTGAACAACTCATTTCCGACTAACACGTAGCTTAGAGCTCAGTACTTCACTTTTTATTAGTGTTTCTGTAGGATTTTGCAAATACTCTACAATGGGTTTGCGCTAATCATCATCGACCATATTGTCAATAGCAAAAATTTACGCTAAGTCAATATCGTCAAAAATGTGGCGTTTTTCGACGCGTATTTCATTTGCATTTATTGCCCCCCCAATTTTTGGTGTTGACAATAGTGTCGAAGGAGTAGTATTATAAAGAGAGTCTTCTGAGATTAGTTTATCTTTTATCTCAATTAACTCTTCTAGGCTTTGCTTTGATACTTTGTAGCCTGACACAATTTGTGCCAACTCATTCGCCACGTGGTTTTCTATTCGTGGTAAATGTTCTAGGTGTACATATGCAAACCTTTTTAACAGAGTGTTGGCAACGACGAAATATTTAACAAGGTGTTCATTGACGCATTTATATTCCTTTGTCAACTGTTTGACAACCAATTGAGAATCACCTTTTACTTCGACATTAGCTGCCCCCAATTCGAGCAGAATTTTGAGGCCTACTATTAAAGCCTCATACTCAGCTTCATTATTGGAGCAAGAGTTTCGAATCTTAAATTTATACTTCGTTGGAATGTTCTCTGGGGAAATAATTAATATCCCAATGCCCACTCCATTTTTGTGGCTTGAGCCATCGAAGTATAGTTTCCAAGGACGCATGTCTAACGAATGTATCTCATGTTCGACAACAGAGTGGTCCACTATGAAATCAGCAACCACTTGTCCTTTGATTGATTTAAGGGGCTGATACGTTAAATTGTATTCTAACAAAGCCAAAGCCCATTTTCCAATTCGACTATGTAACATTGGTTTTGACAACATATGTTTAATGACATCAAAGTGCAAATAAACATAAACATCTGCTGACTTTATATATTGCTTCAATTTCGTACAAGAGAAATACAAGCAAAGGCATAACTTTTCTATTGGACTATACCTTGTTTTAGCATCAATCAAAACCCTACTAAGGTAATAAATGGGTCTTTCGACACCACTATCATCCTCTTGTGCTAACATGCTACCTATTGTGTTATCGTGTGCTATATATACGATTTTAGCAATTTGTTTCTAATAACAGCAGGTAAAATTGGTGGATTGACTAAATAAGACTTGATTGCGTCGAAAGCATCTTGATGAACATGCTCCCACTTGAATGCATCTTCTTTCTTCTTGATTTCAAAGAATGGCGAAAAAAGCTTGTGTTTTGCCACTTAGATTTGAAATAAATCTGCGAAGGAAATTGATTTTTCCCAGCATGGATCAAGTTCTTTTCTTGGTCGAAGGAGCCTTCGTTTCCATAATTGCTTTAGTCTTATTTTGGTTGATCTCAATGCCTTTCTTGTGCACTACAAAACCCAAGAATTCACCTGGCAGTTCTGATGAATTTGCTTTTGAACAGCCTCTCTATTTCTTCTTTGATCTTAGCCAATATTGGAGGAGCAAATCTTCTTGGTGTTTGCTTTACTGGTTTCTTCCCTGGTCGAATAGGTATTTGAAGTTCCACCACTTCTCGACTCAAACCAGGCATTTCGTTGTACTCCCAAGCAAAACAATCTTTGAACTCCTGCAGAAGTGAAATAACTTGGGCTTTGAAGGCAGCATCAAGGTGTGCACTAATGTATGTTGGCCTTTTGACTAGGCCATCTCCCAAATCCACCTCTTCCACTGGATCTTGAGTTTGCATGCGCTTTGTCGAATCTTTAGGGTCTTTTTCAAAACCTAATGGTTCGTCATCATAAATGCAATCAAGCTTGTCATCTATGACTTCACCATTTTCTTCAGATGAAGTTATGGCTTCGACAGCCATTGTTTGTTGATTTATTGCGGCTTCCAAAGCCGTTTTTACTTTATTTTCGGCCATGTAAGCCGTAATTCTATCCCAAGCATTGGGCACTGACATCTAAAACCTTGTAAGAATCAGTGTCCCATCCTGTTGGAGGTAACACACCCTCATGATAGACATTTGCACCTTCTATCACCTCTCTTTCCCACACAAAACCATGTGTTGGGTATAGGCGAACGGAGGAAAGCACATTATCTGAAGAGATATATGCTTGACTAGAAGATGAACATGGCGCAATATTCGCCATTTGTTTTTCGAAATTTTCCTTGGTGACATTATTCACGTCAGCAAGGAAGTAGCTTTGGTCTGCTTCAACATACTCCACAAGACCATCATCCTTCCACATTACTAGCTTTTGGTGTAGGCTTGAAGGGACAGCTCCTACTCCATGTATCCACTCTCTCCCAAGGAGCAGATTATAGCTTGCTTTTGAAGCGATGACAAAGAACATGGTAGTCCTTCCGGCGGTTCCTACCACCACTTCCACTTCGACGGCCCCCAGAGACCGGCGGTTACCCTCATAATTAGTCAACACAATATTATGGGGCCTAAGGTCTGTATCATACATCCCTATTGTCTTGACATTGCATGAGGCATCAAATTAACAAAGACACCTCCATCGACCAATATTTTATTGACACCCACACCATTAACTTTGGCTTGGGCGTCAAAGGCTTGGATGGTGTTGCATGCCTTCGTCCGCCTTTCGAAAGTGGCCATCCGCTCTTCGGCCGCGCACCGTTGTTCATTACGTAATAGCACATCGGGCTTGTGATTAGCCATATCTCCAATGAAGTCTTCTTCGACATCGTTTGGTACTCAGAATGGCGTCATACTCACTAGGCGGAATGGACACCACGTTGCGGATGACGCCGTCAAACCGGCTTCGAGTCTTCAAAATCAAGTAACGCTCTCTTCATCCATGTCGAACGAAACGCTTTTCTTCTTCAACGATGTTAATGGGGAAAAATTCTCTCCATTGCGTGCCTCCTTGGTTCCTCTATCACAATAGATTTACCATTAGCCTTATTCCCAACCTTTACGATTGGCGACCTATGTTTACTTTTGTATTCCCCACGGCCTTAGGAGTCATATTCTTAGCCGTTTTTGGCGTTCGCTCGTCAGCAACCAGTGTTGCTTTCTTTTTCGATCGTTGATAACGACGCCATTGGGTTTTAGTCATGGGATTCTTCCCTTTATAATTATTCTTATAATTATATTTTGCGGCCTCACCTGTATGTGGCTTGACCGTTTCAGCATTTTGAGCAGCATTCCTATAGTGTCTACACCCAGCATGTATCCACTTTTCGTTGGAGAGATCTGCTCTTGGAGTAAATGGCTTGGCAGAGGCAGACAACACAAATTCCTTCTTGACTACGCTCTTACCAGCAAACTGTGATTTGCTTGTCGAAGTCTTGTTCGAACTTTTGACCTTATAAGGAAGGTCCCCTCTTTTAAAGCTAAAGTTTGGCCTCTTGTCTGGCCATTTCCTTTTTAGAGGTTGTCGAACCTCACAGCATTCGACACTTTTAGCTGCCTCCTTATCGAACACAGCACTACATCTTGGGCACAACATGACCTCAGAGTTTCTCAGTTTACACCTGTTTAGGAAGTCTATCAATTCTTCCTCAGCTTTGGGGTACACAGATTGTACCTTCTCATCATATTCTTCTGAGTGACATGTTGTGCAATGAACACCCTTTTGTACAACACTTTTGAGTTTGTCAACGTAAGGTTTGATAGGCTTTGGAGAATCCACCATTTTTGCATCCACCATATTGATATTCATCTCAACCTGGTTCTGCATACATAGCCTCCACTTGATGAAGTGGGTCGTGTCGATTTGCATTGGTGCTTTATTCTTCTTGTCCCCAAATTTGAGCCTTCCTTCTTCGGGATTGCTTTACAACCATGTCCTCGAAAAGTACACAACGGTCGGTTGTATGTCCCAAAAAATTATGAAACTTACAATAACCCTTTTTCTTCCTCTGCTTCGAGAGGAGGAACTTTCAGGCCATTTGGCACGATTATTTGGCCATCAGTTACTAACAAATCAAAGATTTCATCACATTTAGTAACATCAAAAGTGTACGTTTTAGGCACGAATCTATCATTTTTAGGCTCTACGGGATTATTCCCATTTGCAGGCCTTAATAATTTACAGGCATAAGGAGGACCAGGCTTAAGTTCAGCCACATTTATTTCCTCAGACTCGACATCACTAAATGCGAAGTCGAATTCCTCATCGACATAGGCTATTTTCTCTTTCTTATGAAACCCAACTGAGTTTTCTTTTCTATTGAACTTATTCACTCTAGCCTTTTCCTCTTTAAGCCTTTCAACTTGTCGAACTCTGTCGGCTAATTGGGCCATATCTCTCAAATGAGAAGTATCCAATTTCTTTCGAATCGAATAATCGAGGCCCCCTGCAGCCATTTCGACAAGCTCGTGTTCAGGCACTTGTGTAAAACACCTCGCTTTCAACAACCTAAATCTATTCAAATAGTCATCAATAGCTTCAGGCACTTTACGTTCGAACACCGCCAATTCTTTAAGACTAATCTTGATCGCCCATGTAAAGCTGTTCATGAAAAGCCTTTTCTAATTGCCCCCATGTATATATGGAACCAGGGGGTAGAGTGGTAAACCACGTAAAGGCATTCTTAGTTAGAGAATTTGGAAAATATTTCATTTTCAAACTCTCATTTTGGGCTATGTCCCATGCCTCAGTCATGTAACGGGCAATGTGTTCGACAGTAGACTCATTGGTATCACCCCCAAACTTAGTAAATTTAGGGATTTTCCAACCTCTTGGCAATTCTGCACAGTAAGACATATTCACACGATGGCGATATGAAATTAGGCACTGTGTAAACCCACGTTAAGGCCATTCCGCGCCATTATGGTTTCTACCAAAGTGGCTATGTTGTCTTGAGCACAAACGTTATTTCGTTGCACTTGTCGAACAACTTCATCGGCATTTTGGTTTCGATTTACCATAACTACTTCAGGGCGTGGTTTCCCGTCCTCGTTGTTCGCCCATAACCGCTTTGAGCGGCGAAGAATCGATCTCTCGTGGGGTATTAGGCGCATTATTCCCACAATTGGGTAATTGCCTATTGTTTCCTGTAGGAGTCCCAAAGAAATCTGCAATCCTACCCATTTGGTTTGCTAACATTTGGTAACTGGTATTGGTGTTCTGAATCAAAGGATTAAACACAGTACCAATTTGTTGAGTCGAAGATATTAACCATATCATGATTGCTTTCGTCTACTTGTTGTCTTAACGCCAACAAGGACGCATTGGTTAATGCGAGAGGATTTCGACCAAATGCGCCCTCGTAAGAGGCGTGTGAAGGAGAAAAGGTCGAGACATGTGGCATTCCAGTAGGCATGCCATATACCCCAAAAGGGTATGGTGGTAGACTCATGTTCTGGAAACGTGTCTCCAAACTATTCCCTGTTGCCACATAAGGACTAGAAGGAAGTCCTATACTTTGTGGCAAGGACATAGACGGTGTCGAACCAACATTGGTCATTGACATCGTGGGAGCGGTTATTGATATTCTTTGGGGCCATGGTCCCTGTAACATTTCCAACACTGACATTGGCAGAATCTACCGTTGTTCCTTGCACCTGTGATATCACAGGGCTGGAACTAGAGGCGTTGTTAGAATTGGTACGTACCATTCTACCACTCCTCAAGTGCATACAAACACACACACTTATAAAAACAACACAACGTTAATGGCAAAGGTCCCACTGGGCGTGCCAATTTGTTTGCTGGTGTTTTTAGCAAACAATCACTAGTTTTCAATATCGAGACTGTGAGATCAAACTAGGAAATCTCTTTGACAATCGACATTGAGTTATGTGTTTTTCACGTACGTAAGAACAGTAAATAGTAGCAAGAAACGGATTGAAAGTAGAATAAAAGCAGTAAATGCAACGAAGGTAAAAGGAAAGTAAAAACTTTGCATTAAATGAAGAAAGAAAAATGGTTCACCAACACGTACAAAGGATCTGTTTCACTCGTGTTTCGCTTTGACTTGGAAGTTGAGTTTCTCAGAGTTCTTGTAGAATGTGGTGACCCTGGTTTCCTATTACAAAGGGGTATTTATACTCCTAGGAACAATCGTGGGGGAAAGGGTAACTGCCTCCTAAAACTACGGGAGAGTAACCGCCCACTACTTGCTGCTCTGCACTTTCGACTGACCCGTTGTCAACCGCTTGACGAAGTGTTGAGCCCAATTCTGTCGAAGTGTTGTGTCCTCTCTTGTCGAAGATTCCTTGCATTACTTGCTTCATAGCTTTGAGAGCTAAGCTTGTCGGCTCACTTGCACTCCTCCCCTTATCGCCTTTCTGTCGAAATCATGGTGCACTCGACTTGACTATTGACCTATGGCCCACGAACAATATTAAATGTGAAGTCAACCCCATTTAAAGCTTCATTTAATGTACTGTCGAAATTTTGAGGTAACAATTGAGCTTTTGTTTAATTTTGTCGTAGAAATTAACATTATGCCCACACAAAATTGCTTAAAACATCAAAATTGCAGTTTCACTTATTGTGAGTCTCATTAATAATCAGATGAGCATCCCTAAGAGGAAACAAAATAATTTGGTCCAAGTAAGAAGTTTTCAAGTGTATATTATTGCATTTTCGGCCAAAGAAATGTTGGTGTAAAAATTTAACCCAAATTTCATAAGGACGTAAGTTCAAATCTACTACAGTTGTGAGGAACAACCCGGGCCCGCTGATTAGTAATATGTAAGTATTTCTATAAGCAATTTTTGAGTATGTAGGTTTTCTCTAACCTCAGTTTGTTGTCTTTAGGCTTTAGTGCTTAGTTGTCTCAAAAATGTGTGTGTCGGGTGCTATTTTGATATGCTAAGCATGATATTACCATGCTGTTATATATTGTTTTTAATATGTTTTAGTAAATGGATTAGGTATACTAAACCATGTATTAACTTGTGTGCCCTCATTAAGATGGGAAGAAAGAGAGTTCCATCCAAAGGGGAGTGAAAATCAAGGCTATTGCGCCTCCTCTTGATAGTGTTAGTGACGATATTAGAATTTGGTCTGGTGACAACCAATAGAGCTACCCTGTCAAAAGTCCTTACTGGTTGTTGTGCAATTTTTATGAAGATGGCAACAAGGTTATGTGGCATAAGGTGTGGAAGTTGAAAGTAATAGAAAGAGTGGGGTACTTTGTGTGGCTTATGATTCATGATCGAATTTTGACTAATGAGCGAAAGAGCGAAATGGGTTTGGGATCGACATATTGTAGTTTATGTTTATGTGACAGTGCAATTGATACATCTCTTTATGTGCTTCGTGATTTCCCTCATGCAATCTATGTGTGGGCAAACTTGGTGGCTATTGGCAGGTGGAAAGAGTTATTTGCTTTGTCCCTGGAGTAGTGGATTAACTTTAATTTTAATGTTGATGCAGGTACCGCCTCTAAGTTAGTTTGGGTTGTTGTTTTGGCAAATGCTTGTCATGCTTTGTGGAGATTACATAATAGTGAGATGCATGGTCATGAGTTCAATATCCCTTGAAGACCTTGGCTTGAGGTGCTAATGTACACCAGAAGCTATGTGAATGCTATGGAGGAGCAGTTTCAGATGGGCAAGCGATTGAGACAGGTTATTAATGTTATGTGGAAACCTCCTCCTTCTAATTGGGTTATGTTGAATACTGATGATGCTTCTAAGCTGGGTACTAGTCGGATTGGCTGTGGAGGTTTTCTTTGTGGCTCTGATGATAACTGGATCAAGGGTTTTGCTAAGCACCTTGGTCGGTGTAATGCTTATGTTGTTGAGCTTTGGGGTGTCTGCAAAGGTTTGTTGCTATACTGGAGTTGAGTTGGAAGTGGACTCCGTGGTTGTGGCTCGTAGTTGTTTGAACGAGTTGCATGGTAGTGGTGAGGGCCTTTCCTTAATCACAAGAGTATGTGGTGTTATGGTTGATGATTTGGAGCTGAACAATCGTCACATTTATCGAGAAGCAAACAGGAGTGTTAACTCAGGATATTGTGTCCCTTTCTTTTTCCTCATCTCCTCATCTTCTTTGTTTATTTAATTTTTTCTTAGATTACAAGAAGATTTTGCAAATACCCTTCATACTAAGGAACATGGAACGTCTACCTGATAACTCTATTTTATATAGAGTATTTCATATGTTTAAACTTAGTAATTGGTCTCTTTCAAGTAATAATAAAGAGTTTATATAGTATTTAGTGTGATATATGATATCTTGAGTAATTTGAATGGTTATAGTTATTTATAGGCCATTTTGGATATATTGTGGTATGTTTGATGTTTTGTTGATGCTGCGCCTCAATGTTATGCGCATCAAATGCTCTTGCACTGATCCTGCATCAAATCTGCACTACTTGGTGAATAAGCAGCCTGTTTCATGAGCATCCACTTGCAATTGATGACCTCATGCTTAGTCTTCTGAAGCCATCCAACCTTGTATAGTAGGCGTCTACCATTCACACATAGCTATAGGCATAGCTTTGAAGAGTCACCAACATAGGGACACATGTTCACACATCAATGAACCGCCCTATGTGATTAGTCAAAGATTTCAACATGGATAAACCTCTGGAAAGCAACTACAAAGCTATGATCCACTCAAGATGACTTCAACATGAAGGAAGGAAGCACCTCACACAGAGGCTATAAAAGACCTCACATCTTCATTTGGAAATATATCACAATCCATAAGTTAGATCAAAATTTCAATATACATAGTTAGTTTTTATATTTTTAGAGGAAGAGGAAGGAATTCATAAATCCTCCTTAACTTTCGTTTTCATAGTGTTTGTATAGTGCTAAGGAGTAATGCTAGTGCATTGCTAGAAGAATTCATACAAAGGTTTTCAACATTTGTAACTTTACTCTTGTTGTTTCTCTTTTGTGATTTCTATATATATAAACATGGTCTATTCAGTTTATATATATCTTGCAATGTCTCTTGTTAGCTAAACTTTTCTTAGTTGGAATGTTCTAATCATTTAATGAGCTTTTAAGTAAGTATGATGTATGTATGTATGTTTGTACTTTAGTTCTTGCTTGATAATCTTTTCAAAACTTATTTTGAACTTGATCACTTAGAATAAGTAGATTTGTAAATGACCAGAGATGGCTTACAATTAAGAACTCAAGAACTAATATGGGTGAGTATTTTACATAAAGAAAACTTTGTGAAAACCATGCTAAGTCCTAGAGATAGGATAGTATAGTCCATAGGATAATTGTGGGTACTTAAAATACAAGAGTGAATTCACTTAAGCAAATTGGATAATTGTTAGGAGGCAAGATTGGCACTAACACCCCTTTCTTTACTCTTGCATAGAACAATGATCATAAGAGCCGGTAATGATACTCAAGAAAGTGACCGAAAGGCACATAGCTAATGCAATGAAAGATTCAAGTCAAAACTGCATCACATCTTGCATCATACACTTATAAGTAAATTACTTGATGAATACATTCCAACTAGCTTTTCTCTTTTACACTATCAACATTTTTACTTGTTTTCTTTCTAACTTAGTTGTGATCATCAAACAAAATCCAAAATTATTTTGTTACTTAGTGACTTTACACTTTATTACTTTATATTATTTTAAAAGTGAGTTTTTCAATCTCTGTGGGTTCGATCTTTTTACTACTTGTTTTTGGACAAGGTGTATACTTGCACACAAGTGTATGTGTTTTCCATGCACCAAGTTTTTGGCGCCGCTTCTTTGGGATTGAAGTAAATTCTTTTAAAATTCGATATTTAGTAATTTAGTGTTGTATATAAATTACGGTTTTTAAAGTTTCTTTCATACAAAAGTACATGGTACTTAGTATATGTACTGAACTGTAAAGAACTCCGAATATAGTTTAGATCCGAGAAATAGAAAGAAAATTCGGAGATTGCTAAGACTCGAAATGAGAATCAACAAGCTTGCAACATGTCATTTAGTGAAGAACAAAGCTCAAGGCCACACTCGGTGAGAGGAGGCCCCAGTTCACAAACATGCTCATTGAAGAAGAAGTTCATAGAGAAAATCTCATCCACATGGATCACATAGGTATGATTAATGATAGAGATAGACCTATGAGGATTATGCTCATTTGATCATCAAAACATGCAAACTAGTATAAATAGACCTCATATTGATGCCATGCATTTTGAATTTAAGCCTATGATGTTTCAAATGCTTCAAACTATTGGTCAATTTGGAGGATCTCCTCATGAAGATCCTCATTTGCATTTAAGGCAATTTCTAGAAGTATGTAGTAATTTTATTATACCTGGTGTTAGTGAAAATGCATTTAGATTAAGGTTATTTCCATATTCTTTGAGAGATAGAGCTAAGGCTTGGCTAAATTCTTTAGAGCCTAACTCTATCCATTCATGGAATGAAATGGCTGAAAAAATTTTAGGAAAATATTTCCCACCTATCAAAAATGCCAGGTTAAGAAATGATATTACATCTTTTAGACAAAAAGAGTTTGAGTCTTTATTTGAAGCATGGGAAAGATGGAAGGAACTTTTGAGAAAATGTCCTCATCATGGTTTACCTGTTATTATTCAAATGGAAACATTTTAGGCTTAAAGGTACTTTTAGTCCCTGCAATTGTCACAATAATCCAGTTTAGTCCCTGCAATTCCAAAATTTTTAAAATAGTCCCTGCAATTACTAAACGTTACTACTTTTAGTCCCTGCTGTTAGTTAAGGGTTAAAACTGTTAAAAATTGATGACGTGGCTGCCATGAAGGATGCCAACAAGGATGAAAAGGCTGAGTCATCTTCTCTTCGTTCTCATTTCCAGAAATTGATTGTGTTCTTCCATTACTCTCTTCTTCATCCATCTTCACTCTTCTTCTTCTCCTTCAATCTGCTCAATTCATCCATCTTCTCTCTTCTTCCATCTTCTCTCTTCTTTTTCAATCTTCCATTACACACTTTTATTTCACTTCGAATCTGATTTTGCGTTTTTTCCTTCGAATCTCTTGCTGCGTTTTTGTTCCTGCTATGATTACGAACCTATAGCAACTGATTTCGTGCTTTTTGGTTGAGTTTTGAGCATTTGCCCAATTTCAAAGCCCTAAAACGTGTTTTTCTGAAATTTCGCGTTTTGAGTAAGCTCTTCAACTTTTTCTGCAAATTGATGATAAATTCGAGTTCCTTGTGAAATTTCGCATTTAAAATGGAGTACTCATTTGTTTAATTTGGTGAAGAATTGCGAATTTTGTCATTTGAAGGTTGTCTTCAACCTTGTGTTTGTCTTTATTCTTGTTGTTGAAGATTTGGGGATAATGGAGATATTGGGATTGGGATTTGGGGATAATGAAAAATCAACAAGAAGAAAGAGTTGTTAAAGAAGATTGTGTTGTTGTTGAAAAAGAAGAAAGATTGTGGGTTTGAAATGAAGTCAAAAGATGATGATGGAGATGTGTTGTTGTTGTTTGTAGTTTTAGTTTTTGGTTCTTTGATGAAGATGATGATGATGATGAAGATGATGAAGATGAGATGATGATGAAGATGTGTTGTTGTTGATGAAGATGATGATGATGATGATGAAGATGATGAAGATGAGATGATGATGAAGATGTGTTGCTGTTGATGAAGATGAGATGATGAAGATGACGACGTGGCACACACATGTGCAAGGTGTGTCAGCTGCCACGTCATCAATTTTTAACAGTTTTAACCCTTAACTAACAGCAAGGACTAAAAGTAGTAACGTTTGGTAATTGCAGGGACTATTTTAAAATTTTTGGAATTGCAGGGACTAAACTGGATTATTGTGACAATTGCAGGGACTAAAAGTACCTTTAAGCCAACATTTTATAATGGTTTAGAACCTCAAACCAGAATAATGCTTGATGCATCATCGGGTGGAGTGTTATTAAATCTGTCATACAATGAAGCATGTGAATTAATTGATAGAATAGCGACTAATAGCTCTAGTTGGCCTCACGAGAGGGTAAGTGCCCAAAAGAAACCATCGGGGTACATGAAATCAATGATATATACGCCTCTATCTGCTCAAGTAGCCACTCTAGCTAATTTGATGAAAAACTTCACTTCCGCAATGCTCTCAAGCATCTAATGCAAACAAGCATCACCACCAGAACGATCTTATTCTGTGATGAGAACAAGTACCTCCAAGCACACCTAGTTGTGTGTCTTGTGGAGGAGGTCACTTGTATGAGGAGTGTTCTAGCAATCCTATCTCTCAGTAAATTATGTAGGTTATAATAGAAATAACAACCCTTATTCCAACACTTATAATCCCGGTTGGAAAGATCACTCAAATTTTAGATGGAGCAACAATAGTGCACCCGCACCTAGAACCGCTCCAACTACACCAACCAACCCACCAGATTCCCAAATCGAATAACCAAAGAAACTCTCAACCTACCACCGAGAATTCTCTAGAATCCATGCTTAAAGCATTCATAGGTGAATCTAGAACGCTAGACAAACCCAAGATGCTTCCATTAAGAACTTAGAGAATCTAGTTGGTCAATTAGCCACACTCTCTAGATCAAAGGCCACAAGGTGCCTTACCTTCAAATCTGAAGCTACTCCTTCTCAAACCAAAGGAAAAGAGCAGGTTAAGGCTATTTCATTAAGAAGTGGTAAGGATCTTGTAGAGTTAAGCGAGAAGGAAAGTGTAGAAAAGGGAGAAAAAGCAAAAATCAAAAGAAACCAATGCGAAGCATCTAGTGCTCTGCATCACAAAAGTTCAAAGTCCACTACCTAAGTTAGTACTGAATACCCTCCTCCTCCTTACCCTCAAAGACCTAAAAAAGCACATGAGGAGAAGCGGTTTGGTAAATTCTTACAGTACTAAAACAATTACACATCAATGTTCCCTTAGTAGAAGCCTCCAACAAATGCCAAATTATGCAAAATTTATGAAGGATGTGCTTACTAAGAGAAGAAGATTAGTGAGTTTGAAAGCAGTTGCCATGACAGAAGATTGTAGTTTGCTTATGCAAAATAAGATTCCTAGGAAATTGAAGGATCCGGGTAGTTTTACAATTCCATTTTCTATAGGAAAATCCTATACTTTAGTAAAGCTTTATGTGATTTAGGTGCAAGCATCAACTTGATGCCTAAATCTATTTTTGACCAGATTAGAAATAGGAAATGCAAAACCAACCACAAAGTGACACTTCAATTATCTCGATAGATCAATAGCCTATCCCGAAGGTATCATAGAAGACATCCTAGTTAAGGTAGACAAATTCGTATTCCTGTAGATTTTGTTATCCTTGACTTTGATGCAGAATAAGGAAGTGCCTATTATCCTAGGTAGACCATATCTATCTAGCAACCGGTAAAACCATAATTGATGTGCGAAAAGGTGAACTCACTATGAGAGTGAATGATCAAGAGATAAAATTCAATGTAATGAATGCTATGAAGTATCCTGCGCAGAGGATACGGAAGAGTGTTCATCCTTATTCTCTCTAGATCAATTGGTAGAAAAACAATTTTACAAACAAGATGATCAACTTAGCCAATGCGGATGCATTAGATGCAGCTGCATTGCTAGATGATGAAATACTAGAAAAGGAAAATTTGCCAATAGAAAACTCTTGTAAGGAAGTATGGGTTAGGACTTATGAACCACTCAATCTTGAGGATCCAATTCTCAAGAAGAACTTACCCTCAATAGAACAACCTCCTAAGTTAGAATTGAAGATCTTTGCTGAACACCTTAAGTATGCCTTCTTAGGAGCAGATGAGACTTTACTCATTATCATTGCTTCGATTTAACATCAAAACAGGAGAGTGATCTCATTAGTACTCTAAAGAAGCATACCAAAGCTATAGGTTGGCAATGGCAGATATCAAAGGAATTAGTCCTTCTATATGCATGCATAGAGTCATTTTGGAAGAAAATTCCAAAAACAGCATAGAGAGTCAAAGAAGACTAAATCCTATTATGAAAGAGGTTGTGAAAAAGGAAATCATTAAGTGGCTAGATGCTGGAATCATATACCCATATCGGGGCGGTGCTTGGGTAAGTCTGTCCAATGTGTACCAAAGAAAGGGGGTGTGACAAGAATAGCCAATGAAAAGAATGAGTTGATACCAACTAGAATCACACGAGGGTGGAGAATCAGTATGGATTACGAAAAACTCAACAAAGCTACCAAAAAGGATCACTTTCCTTTACCATTCATAGACCAAATGTTAGATAGATTAGCGAGGAAAGAATTCTATTGTTTCCTAGATGGCTATTCAGCTACAATCAAATAGCCATTGAGCCTAAGGATCGAAGATAAAACCACCTTTACATGCCCTTATGGAACCTTTGCTTTTAGAAGAATGCCATTTGGCTTATGTAATGCACTGCTACATTCCAAAGATGCATGATGTCTATATTCTAAGATTTCATTGAGCAATCAATGGAAGTATTCATGGATGATTTCTCTATCTTTGGAGAAACATTTCAAGTTTGTTTAGCAAATTTGGAACAAATTCTCAAGAGATGTGAGGAAACAAATTTAGTCTTAAACTGGGAAAAGTGTCATTTCATGGTACAAGAAGGCATTGTGCTAGGACATAGAATTTCAAAGAAAGGTCTAGAGGTAGACAAAGCTAAAGTTGATGTCATTGAGAATCTACCACCACCAAATACAGTTAGAGGTATCAAGAGCTTCTTAGGCCATCTTTGGTTTCTATAGAAGGTTTATCAAAGATTTTTCAAAATCTCAAAACCATTATGTATGCTTCAAAACATGATGTAGAATTCAACTTTGATGAATCTTGTATAGAAGCTTTTGACAAGCTTAGAAAGGCATTGGTGACAGCACCAATTATAGTAACTCCAGATTGGAGCAGGCCATTTGAATTAATGTGTGATGCTAGTGACTTTGCAGTAGGAGCAGTCCTAGGGCAAAGGTATGAAAAGGTTTTTCATTCCATTTATTATGCTAGCAAGACATTAATTGAAGCTCAAGTGAACTACACAGTCACAGAAAAGGAATTATTAGCTGTGGTGTTTGCATTTGAAAAATTTAGATCTTACTTAGTTGGCACTAAAATTATTGTCTATACTGATCACTCTGCCATTAAGTGTCTAATTTCAAAGAAGGATGCAAAGCCAAGGTTGATAAGGTGGATTTTACTCCTACAAGAATTTGATCTTGAAATTAGAGACAAGAAAGGAGTAGAAAATCAAGTATCAGACCATTTATCAAGGATTGAAGGAGAATCACTTGGTACACAAAGAGAAGAAATCAAGGAGAGCTTTCGGATGAGAAACTATTGGCAATCACAATCAATGCAAAACATGAAACGCATTTGCTATAAGCAATGCAGAGCATCAAATGCACCTGCACCATGGTTTGCTGATATTGTAAATTTCCTTGCAAGCAAAGTAGTACCAGTGAGTATGACATATCAACAAAGGAAAAAATTCTTCTACATGGTTAAGCAATACTATTGGGATGATCCATTCCTTTACAAGATGTTCCCGATCAATTAATGAGGAAATACATACCAAGAGAGAGCAACAAGCAAGTGCTTACGCATTTCCATTCTGCACCTTATGGAGGACACTTTGGAAGCACTAGAACAAAGCAACTAAGGTATTACAGATCTGGTTATTTTGGCCTACTTTATTTAAAGATGCTTATTTTATGGTCAAATCTTTGTGATAAATGTCAAAGAGCGAGAATATTTACGATAAGCATGAAATGTCTAGAACAAATATTTTAGAAATAGAATTATTTGATGTTTGGGGCATGGATTTCATGGGACCTTTTCCACCCTCTTTTGGCAATTTATATATCTTAGTAGTTGTTGATTATGTATCCAAATGGGTAGAGGCGAGTAGCATTACCTAATAATGATGCTAAATCGGTGAGTAAGTTTCTTCAAAGAAATATATTCACTAGATTTGGAACTCCTGTGAGCTATCATTAATGATGAAGGTTCACACTTTTGCAATAAGATCATAGAAAACCTTCTAGCTAAATATGGAGTTAAGCATAAGATAGATACAACATACCATCCTCAAACTAGTGGACAAGCGGCAATTATCCAATAGGAAATTAAGAGAATGCTAGAAAAAATGGTTAGTCCAAATAGGAAAGATTGGTCTTTACATTTGGATGATGCTTTATGGGCATATAGAACAACATTCAAAACACCCTTAGGAATGTCCCCTTACAAATTAGTCTATGGAAAAGCATGCCATTTACATTGTAGAATTAGAAAACAAATCTTATTGGGCTATCAAAAAAAGCTCAATTTCAATTTAAACAAGGCGGTAAAAAAAGAGAATGATAGAGCTTGATGAGCTAGAAGAAATTAGGCAAACCTCTTATGAGAATGCTGAAAATCTACAAAGCTAAGACTAAGAAATGGCATGACAAGAAAATTCACGAGAAGAGAATTGAAAGAAGGAGGACTAGTTACGCTATACAACTCTAGGTTGAAGCTATTTCTGGAAAACTTAGATCAAGGTGGTCGGGACCATATAAGTTGATAAAGGTTTATCCACATGGAGCATGAGACTTATTTGATAAATCCTCAAATCTTTTGTCTTCAAGGTGAATGGTCGAGAGAGTTAAAATGTACTATGGTGAACATGTGGTGAGAGACAAAACCACCACCTATTTGAAAAATCTCTAAGTAAAAAGAGGTAGTCAGGCTGACAAGACTCTTAAAACAAGCGCTTAATGGGAGGCAACCCATTGTTTTTAATTATTTTTGTGCAATTTTATGTTTTTAGTTGTTTTGTAGGAATGCAGGATACTAATGCAGCTGCATCAAGTGCATCTGCACTGAAGAAAAGAATGTTCCTCTGCACTCAAATTTCAAAAATCAAAGAGGAAGCATTCTCAGCAAAACCTCACGATGCTCTTTGCATCGGTGCTTGCAACTACACCAGAGGGAGAAGGTGCATCTGCACCAGTTGAAACACCAAAGAAGCAACCAAAAGAGAAGAAGCAGAAGGTGAAAAACACTCCTCCTATCAAAGAGCAGCACCGAGAACAAGGAGTGGAGCAAATAGATGAGTATCATTTACAAGTTTTCATATGTTCACCGCTATAGTTTGTGTTTCTACTATCTAAAACTATTTCCACTGGTTGTTGTTCTTAATCCTCTCTCCCTATTTTAACAAACTTGATTTGTGTTTTACGAACACTTAGCGGTGAGGACACTGCTACCCCTTAAGTTTGGGGGATTTATCTTGCATGTTATGTTTAAATATGTTTGTTTTTTATCTAGTATGTTGTGTGTTTAATTATATCTGTTTTTATATAGTAAATATATATGTTTTAAAGTAGTTTATAGTTTGTTTAAATATTAGATGTATTTAACAGAGTAGTATCTAAGTATTTTAGTAGAAAGATCAGGTTTTTCAAAAATATGGTGAAAGCCACATGGATGGAATTTCAATGATGAAAAGAGAAAAAGAAGCCTTATTTCTTAGAAAATAACCAAAATTATTTTTACTTCAACACTTCAAAACTGAGTTTGTGAAAAGAACCTTGCTATTTAAAGATCAATCGATGCAAGGGAGTTTTTGTAAGCTTAGGTCAAAACAAAGCTTTACTAAAAAGAAAGAAGAGCTTAAAGAATTAAGTTTGGGGGTGTTTTTATGAAAACAAAGGCTGAATTTGAAAAGTATAAAGAGTAAACAATGCACAAAAAGAATACAAAAATGTGGACAAAGCCATATCGTGAATCATTTGAAACTATACCTCGTGCTTTAAGTACATGAATGCATCCGGGAGGTCAAAGACCTGTGCCATGCAGGAATAAATGTATCTGGAGGATAGTTCAAAAACTGAACCTGTGCCAAAGTGCAAAGAAAAAATATATGCATCTGGAGGTCAAAGACTTGTGCCAAAGTGCATTTGCATCTGGAGGTCAGTGAGGAAGGAAATATGAGCTAGCAAAAGAAGAAAAAATGCATCATCAATGCAGAAAGCATCAATGCAAACTGCACTGAAGAAAAAAGCAAAATGCAGAAAAAAATCAATGCACAAATCACTTCAAAGAAGTATTGCATCTGCTCAAAAGATCCACACAAAAAAATAGAAAAATGCATTGGCTCAAAAGCTTTGAAAGATTCAACCAAGCCCTTTGATTTTAGAACTCCCCAACACTTGAGAAAATTTTGTAAGTCTAATCTCTCTTTTGAAAAATATTTTGGTGTGACCAAAGATGAACCAATCCTTTCAAAGGCTAGGAGGAAATTTTTTCACTTAGTCTTGGAACCAATCTCAACTCAGTGGGTTCACACACACACAAAAGAGTTTGAAATAGCTTTGGTAGTTTTGAAGAAATAAAGGCACAAGAAAGATTGTTGAAAATTAAAGTTCATAGGGAACTCCTCATGAAAATCCAAAAATCAAACTGATCTATCTTCTAGAATTATAGTTTTTAATAGTTTGTCTTTGTCATTACTTGCGGACAAGCAATGGTTTAAGTTTGGGGGTGTGATAACTCTATTTTATATAGAGTATTTCATATGTTTAAACTTAGTAATTGGTCTCTTTCAAGTAATAATAAAGAGTTTATATAGTATTTAGTGTGATATATGATATCTTGAGTAATTTGAATGGTTATAGTTATTTATAGGCCATTTTGGATATATTGTGGTATGTTTGATGTTTTTGTTGGTCACGGTCTCAATCTTTATCAGATCAAATGCTCCTGCACTGATCCTGCATCAAATCTGCACTACTTGGTGAATAAACAGCCTGTTTCATGAGCATCCACTTGCAATTGATGACCTCATGCTTAGTCTTCTGAAGCCATCCAACCTTGTATAGTAGGCGCCTACCATTCACACATAGCTATAGGCATAGCTTTGAAGAGTCACCAACATAGGGACACATGTTCACACATCAATGAACCGCCCTATGTGATTAGTCAAAGATTTCAACATGGATAAACCTCTGGAAAGCAACTACAGCTATGATCCACTCAAGATGACTTCAACATGAAGGAAGGAAGCACCTCACTTGAAGGCTATAAAAAGACCTCACATCTTCATTTGGAAATATATCACAATTCATAAGTTAGATCAAAATTTCAATATACATAGTTAGTTTTTATATTTTTAGAGGAAGAGGAAGGAATTCATAAATCCTCCTTAACTCGTTTTCATAGTGTTTGTATAGTGCTAAGGAGTAATGCTAGTGCATTGCTAAAAGAATTCATACAAAGGTTTTCAACATTTGTAACTTTACTCTTGTTGTTTCTCTTTTGTGATTTCTATATATATATAAACATGGTCTATTCAGTTTATATATATCTTGCAATGTCTCTTGTTAGCTAAACCTTTCTTAGTTGGAATGTTCTAATCATTTAATGAGCTTTTAAGTAAGTATGATGTATGTATGTATGTTTGTACTTTAGTTCTTGCTTGATAATCTTTTCAAAACTTATTTTGAACTTGATCACTTAGAATAAGTAGATTTGTAAATGACCAGAGATGGCTTACAATTAAGAACTCAAGAACTAATATGGGTGAGTGTTTTACATAAAGAAAACTTTGTGAAAACCATGCTAAGTCCTAGAGATAGGATAGTATAGTCCATAGGATAATTGTGGGTACTTAAAATACAAGAGTGAATTCACTTAAGCAAATTGGATAATTGTTAGGAGGCAAGATTGGCACTAACACCCCTTTCTTTACTGCATAGAACAATGATCATAAGAGCTGGTAATGATACTGTAGCGACCGAAAAATCTGGGAAATGGATTCTTCGAAGGTTCATAGGAAGCCGCCACCAAATTTTAGTTTAAGGGCAAAATTCAGGAAATCCCTTTGGGGTTAAGATAAGGCGTTGTTAGGGTTCGGGAGTCATTATGTGTGGGGAAGGTATTAGCACCTCACGACATCCTATGGTCTAATTAATTTAAGATTTATTTAATTGTTACCCTTTTATCGATAAAGAAAATGACTTATTTAGATTTTTGTTTTTTATGCTTGACAAGGGTTGAGTCTTGCTCCTACGTACCTCCGGATGCAATGGAGGAATCAAAGCTACGTAGTTCTTCCTGAAAAAGTTTATGGGTTGGTGTTTTTTAGTGTAGGGGTCCTAGGATTCCTTGAATCTGCATGCCTCATCGATTCTAGGACGACGACTAACCCGATTGTACAACCGACATAGTCCCCTACTTTTTGAAAGTAATTTTTTGAGTTTTTGAAAGAAATTGGTTTGATGTGAGGTGGGCCAGTTTTAGTATAGGTATTCTAGAACTCCTGAACTGTACAGCCCGTTAGTTCTAGAACGCTGACTAACCCGGTTGTACAACCGACATAGTCCCCTATTTTTTAGAAAAAATAGTTTATTTGTATTTATTAAGTTTTCGTGGTTACCTTGGCATGCTGACTCATTGGCCTTAAATAATGACTAACTTAGGTTGTACAACCGACTTAGCCGTTTATTTAATTTCGAGAGAAAAAGTATTTATATTTGAATTGGAAAAGAATTGAAATGGAAAAGGGGGTGAAAATTGTAAAATGAGGTTTTATTAGTCGCAGGGGGTTGTATAACTAATAGGAGGTGTAAAAAAGGAAGCCCAGTTCGCATCTGGGAGCCCAGAATGCGAAACTGGGCTTAAGTGGGGGGAGGTATACGCGTGAATACAGGGGGTGTTGTTAGCATTCTGAATAATTAAAAATAATTAAAAGAAACAGACCCAATATATACCTAAACTAAAACCGAAAACCCTAATTCTTCACACCCTTCCCCCACTGCTGCGGCGCAGCTTCCCCCTTAAGAGAGAGAGAGAGAGAAATCCGGCGAGAATAGCGCCGGTTTTAAGGGAGGGAGAGGACGGCGACCGGTTTCTATGGTGAGAGGGAGAAGACGACGGCGTGGTGAGCTTCTTCTTTCTTTTCGGCTCAGTTCTTCTCTGTTTCTTTTTCTCATTTCTTCCCTTTTTTGCTCACAGATCGATCGACCGAGGGCGTGTTTTTTGTTTCGTGTTCGGTTTTGGAGGTCTTCACGGAGCTCTCGGAGAAAGCGGCCGAGAGCTCCGGCGAGCTTGAGTCGACTTACGTGTTTTTGTCTTATTTTCTTGTTGCTTTCTCCGTGCGATTCTCTCCTACCCATTTATTCCTCCATTTATTCTGTTTTTTTTTTGCATGATTTTTGTGTTTTCTACTCTGAGTATATTTATTTTTCTGAAAACAGAACCTAACTTGAAATGCCTTAGACCACGTTTTTTACTAATAACTCAGTTAACTTATTTTTGAATTCCGGAAATCTAACTCTAGCATCTATTGTGACCCTGAACTGATTTATTTAACAAAAAGGGTATATAACCCTAACATTACTGGTACTAATCAGATTTGTTATTTCAAGATAAGCAGAATATCAAACATAAAAACGTGATCTGAAAAACTGTTCCCATAACTATTATATTTTGTTCTCAGTTTCAACAATGAAAGAAATATTTTAATAAATCATATGTACATAAAACTCAGGTTTTGAATACCAACCTACAAATCCAGCCTCTGTTTTTGTTCCTTTGCGCGTCTGTTTGAGCAATTGTAACCACTTTGCAAGCTAACTGTTTGTATGGTATGATCGGCTGCTGCGTCGTTCTTTTGATCTCGAAAAAACTTCAGAACCGTGTTTAGGGGATTAGGGTTTCAATGTGAAACTCTAATCCTATTTTTAGGGTGACTTTCGCACTATTTTCTGTGCTCAATTCTGTGTGTTTTTGACTGCTATTGGACTGTTTATTTATAGTTAAAAATTAGGTCAGAGCATTAATTATTTTTGACTGGGTTTTGGATGATTTTCAGGTCTTGATCCAAGCCCAATGAAAGAATTGCAGCAACTTGGAATCTTTGCTAGAAACCCTAATTTCTTGTTTTTATTGTATATTTTCGGATTTGCTTATTTTTTATATATTTTGTATTACTATTTTTGTATTTTTGGACTTTTGGGACTATTAAATGCTTTTAAATTGTAAATTTAATTAAATTGAATTTTTTTTTGACATTTTTAGACATATTGGACTCTTAAACATTGTGAATTAAACTAAATTGAATTTTTGACATTTTTAAATTGTATGTATGCTTAAATAAATTAAATAAACCAAATAAGGATAAAAATAATAATCATAAAAGGGAGCCACGCCAAATACAAAGACGAGACCGGACCGGACTTGACAACTGCGCTAAAACTAGACCAAAAATAGAAGAAATGGGCGTGTTAAAAAATTAGCTCGGAATCGCGTTCTTAAGTCTGAATTTAAGCCAACTTCTGACAAAAATGAATTTTGGTAGACCTGTTCACGTACAACTAAACCCGAATACAGACATTAAATCGAAGGACGCACGAAGAGATCGATCATTCGCGCGCGTGCCTAATTTAAAAAACGGTAGTTCGAGTTAGTTCGCACGGAGTGACTGGAATTGGCTTGGGTTGGTAACCGAGACTTTTCACTAATAATTCTCGTAATCATGCGACTCCGAACAAATAAACGACTAAAACAAGAAAAAGAATACGGACAAAATTGGGGTATAACAGCTGCCCCTCTTTATTTATATTTTACTAGAAAATGTGAGGTCTATTCAAATTTTCGTAGTAGAGATAGAAATAAAGATAGAATAGACGTCAATTTTGTTCGTTTAGAGGGGAAATAGAGGGTTTAAGAATATACAGGGAGCGGTTAACACTTGGCGTATTAACCGAGAACAAAATGAAGGATCGCTCGGGATCTGAAGGAGCACTAAGGCTCTGAAGGGCCGCTTGGGGCCTTAAAGGAGCACTAAAGCTCTGAATGACCACTCGGGGTCTAGAAGGCTGCCTAGGCCTTAATAGAGGACCATCGTGGTCTGAAGGAGCGCTACTAGCTGCAGTACTAGTAAAACGATCTGAGGGGCCTTTAGATTCGAGCGGCCAGGGGTCAAGATCAAGTTCCGAATCGATATGTTGACCAATAGAGGACGTCCACCATGTCTTAGGCTGACACAGCTAGTCTGAAGGACCACGCGGGGTCTGGAAGGTCCGTCGGGCTCGACTACGACGTTTGCGACTTGGGCCACTTAGGGCACTGAAGGAGCGTAGTGCTCTGAAGGACCATTCGGGGTCTGAAGGATCAACCCGGTGATCTGTGATATGATATGAGATCAACGCTTAAAGCGCTGATATTAGAGGAACAAAATATAGGGATCGACACTTAGCGTGTCAATCAACACTTAATAAGTGCATTCAAAATGAAAAGGCAATCTCCATTTGGCGTATTTAATAATGCAATGAAATTGGTATGCTTGTATGTGATGTATGCACATGTAATGATTGACATGTGGGATGATGGATGAAATGCGGGATGACACTTCTCTTTTGCTTTTCCTTTCTTTTGCCTTTTGATTCTTTTCGGCATTCTTCTTTTTCTTTTTTTGACATTCTTTTTTGATTGGTTTCATCAACTCGTGGAACTTCCGGTGTGAGAGATGAAGCCTTCTTGTGTATTTGTATTGCTGGATCGACATGCTGGCGATTTGATGACTCATTTGAAGTGACCTTAAGTGCATTTGTTCATTTCCTGTGATGAGAGATTACGTCCTTTCTGTGATTTCCAAAAATTTCGTAACGGTCGTAATGCTTATGATATGCCGCATGTTTCACAATTCAGTATCATTTATCATAAAACACCATTTCAAAAACGAGGGAGAATAAAAGAGAAGGGAAAGTGTTTGATACTTCATATTGGAAGCCGGGCAGGCGGAAGGCACACCGACTAGAGATTACATCAGTAATGAAAGGAAAAGAAAAGCTGAAATGCTAAGCGGTTCGTTGATAGCTAGTGTCCTTGAGATAACGCTGCTACCACCCATACTACAACCTTGATCGCTCATTATCTGACTTCCGGAAGTGTTGATTGCCTCAATATTTTAGTCCAACTTTTTGACCCTAATTTTTGCCTGGATCGCCCTTTTGGGTTCTCGATCCACCGGGTTGCTCTAACTTTTGCCTAGGCCGCCCTTTCGGGTTTTCGACCTAGCGAGCTTATTCTTGCTTGGCTCATTTTCTCTTTTTCTATATCATTTCTTTCGGGCATAGTATTTTTTTTTGGCGCATCCGAGTTGATTGGGAGTGGGAGGTTTTCACCATTGTCGAAATTAAGGTTCTTCCGGAGAACGATTTCTTCACCACGTAAGGTTCTTCATAATTCGAGGTTGAGAATTATTTTGGATAGGTAAGGTTTCCTTGGGCACCAGGTCTCTTTCTTGAAATTGTCGAAGACAGACTTTCTTAAGTTTCCTTTGTTCTTATCTCGATCACCGTGGTCATGACATAGGGCAGACATTTGCTTTAATGGAAGTACTACTTCCATTGTGTGGGGTTGCCCCTGTTGAAGTGTGAAATGAGGTTTGACTTCCCTGTGAGGTCAAAGGGAATGTTTCTGCGAGATCTCTTTGATATTCTTTGTTTGTTGCTGCAATTGCCCCATTCATCTTTGGGTGGTATGAGGAGGGGCCATGAGCATGACCTGAGGTCTCCGAACAGCTCTGCCACCATGATGTTTTTTGGAAGACCGTAACGGCTGACTAAATTTTTACGAACTTTAGCAGTCAAAGATCTTGTTACACCGGTGGGCATTTAATAGCCTCTTATGACTTGATGTATCCATGCCATGACGTCGACCCAATCAGACAAGATTCAAGTGAGTTTTCTTTGTTTGTTTTCCTTATTTGTTGTACTCTTTTTTTTTTGTCTTCTTTCGCGCCCAAGTTAGTTGTTTTAGTCGGTTCCTGTTGAATTCTCATGGGGACCCCCCCAGTTATACTCCATATTTTCCTTAGTTTGATTAATGGGGTGATCAAGGTTGTGATATGAGTTCTGAGACATTGTTATTTTCAAGAAAATCTTTTCATCTGCATTAGTTTGAAGGTGAGAGGGGATAAAAGAAAGCGGCGCGAATGAATGAGAATGGAAGAAAGAAGCTTGCTAGAGAATTCAAAAATGTTATTTTATTAATAATGATCTTCGAATGAAACATCGCGTGCCCTTTATTGAGATGTCCTAAGGCATTGGGCAGAGCCATAGGATTTGCATTACAGAAACTTAACTTTGAAAAAACACAAGACAAGCAACAATCTCTTAGTTCTCGAACTCTTCAGGACAAAGACACACTAAGTTGACGGTGTTGTCTTCGGTACCTTGATCAACCGCTAATTGATCCATCGTCGTTTTCTTTAAAGTTTAGCTGCTTTGTATCAATGAGGCCTTGAACGATGCGCTTTAAGGGATAACACCTTTCGGTCGAGTGGCCTACTGCCCCAGCATGGAATTCACATTTGGCTTTTGGGTCGTACCATCTTGGGAATGGAGGCTGAACTGGTCTCATCCGACGAGGAGAAATCAAATCGTGGTGACAAGTTGGTCGCACAGTCGGATGTATGACACGGGGATAGGGTCGTATTGGGATGACCCTTGATGATGGTGTGATTTTCCTTGATCTAGAGCGTTGATTTCTCCCTTCTTCTTACTGAAAGTTGTAGGAGGTCCATCAGAACTATGGGTGATCTTCCCCTTCTTTATTGCACTTTCTATTCTTTCTCCTATGGTAACCATGTCTGAGAAGTTTGAGGATACTCCCCCTATCAATTTGTCATAGTAGGGGATGGAAGAGTTTCCATGAACATGGCAACCATTTCTTTTTCTAATAGAGGTTGTGCTACTGTGCGGCTAACCTCTCCAAATATGAGCATACTCCTTGAAGGACTCATTGTCTTTTTGGTCATACTTTGAAGTTGTGTTCATCGGAGCCATATCAATGTTATACTTATCTTTGCTTTAAAGCTTCGGCTAGGTCTTTCCAACACCGGATACGAGTGCGCTCCAATTGCATATACCACTCGATCTTTGCCCCAGGTAAAGCTGTCTTGGAAATAGTGAATCGGGAGTTGGTCATTGTCATAAATTGAGCCATCTTCCCGCGAAGTACATGGTCAAATGGCTAAGAGGACATGTTGCCCCACGATACTTGTCAAAATCGCACTTTGAATTTGTGAGGATGACCACGTTGGGGGCGAGGCATAGGTCATACGCGTCCTTCACTCCTACATTGGATCCTTCCACAGCTCTTAGGCGCTCCTCTAGTATTTGTAGCTTATTTTCAGCCTGAGGATCTTCAACTTGGTAACCATGAGGAAGCCTGTTCATATTGTGGTACGGACGAGGCACTGGGCGAGTATGATTTTCGAAGTCAGGTTCGTGGACCTGGGAAAGCCCTTGGGTGATGCCAGGAGTTTGGTGTTGAATTTGTTCTGTCTCGTCACCAACATTGTTTCCTACTGTTCCACCTTGATTCTGCGCAACAACCCCGGAAGTATCCTCTTCAAAAATGGCGCCCTCGGTTGGAGTTGTGTACTCCAGTGGCAGACCCCAGCGAGGCCATTGTGTGTCTTGAGAGTTGTGAGGACGAGGTACATTCGTAGCCTGATCATTGGTGCGCCCCACTGAGATGTTTTTGCCCGCATTCTTCTCGGTGAGAAGCTTCAAAACCTCGGTCATCTGATCCTTCAAACCCAGCATGTCATTCATTTGTTCCTTCAGCTTTTCAATGTCATCCTTCAACACTTGATTGTCTTGGTTCTCGGCCATGTTCCTTGCTTGAGAGCGAGTCCAATAACGATGTTGATGAACCAGCTTGCCTTTTTTCTGTTTTTTTCAATGCATGATGTTAGTATGAAATGTAAATGAAATGGTAATGTATGCGCATGAAATGTATGTGTATGAGATGTATGTGCATGAGATGATAACATATGGTTTGATTTTATCACGTTGGGGAGTTATAAACTTTCATTTGGAGAGTAAAGTACAAAATTGGATTTTGACTTTAGCATGCATGACTTCTCTCCAAAATAAAACTTTTAACTCCCTGACGCTTATTTCAATATTTTTTGTAATGCAAAAAGAAAAGGAAAAATGCACGTAGTATACTTTCTAAAAAACTTTGCGGAAATAACAATTTGGATTTTTTTTGTTTTGGATAAAAGACGGTATGCATTAATGTTTGTTTGAATGCAAGGGTATAGAGCTCCTTCGTGAACCTAGGAAGGTACCTTATGGAGTGGGTCTAAAGTTTTCTTTATAGTGGATCTCACAAGGATGGTTCTAAAGGATCCTACACATGGTTCCTAGAGCCAAGGACCCCAAACAAGAACACTGGCCCCAGCAATAGGCAAGCTATTAGAAGGGATAGCATCCTCAAAAGGAATCAAACTCTAGGTGAGATTTTCGTGACCACCCAACGAGACGTACATCCCGCAGGCCATCACTACGCAATCTCGTTCTAACTTAGGTTTATGCTCGAGTCCGGGTAGAGGGCTTTTCTCGCGTGTGTGAAGTGTAGAAGTGCAGTGTGTGTAGGAGCAAAATAAACCCAAAGCTGCAAAACAAACATACATACAAAATATTGTCTTCTACCCTAGGGTTTACACAAATAAATAACATAATTATTGCAAAAGTAAATAAATAAATAAGAAGGGTAAAAATTGAATTAATCCTAAATTAACTAGACTAGGTCTTGACTCTCTAAAAAAATAAATAAGTCCCCAGTGGAGTCGCCAGCTGTAGCGACCGAAAAATCCGGGAAATGGATTCTTTGAAGGTTCATAGGAAGCCGCCACCAAATTTTAGTTTAAGGGCAAAATTCAGGAAATCCCTTTGGGGTTAAGATAAGGTGTTGTTAGGGTTCGGGAGTCATTATGTGTGGGGAAGGTATTAGCACCTCACGACATCCTATGGTCTAATTAATTTAAGATTTATTTAATTGTTACCCTTTTATCGATAAAGAAAATGACTTATTTAGATTTTTGTTTTTTATGCTTGACAAGGGTTGAGTCTTGCTCCTACGTACCTCCGGATGCAATGGAGGAATCAAAGCTACGTAGTTCTTCCTGAAAAAGTTTATGGGTTGGTGTTTTTTAGCGTAGGGGTCCTAGGATTCCTTGAACTGCATGACAAACACGATTCTAGGACGCTGACTAACCCGATTGTACAACCGACTTAGTCCCCTACTTTTTGAAAGTAATTTTTTGAGTTTTTGAAAGAAATTGGTTTGATGTGAGGTGGGCCAGTTTTAGAATAGGTATTCTAGAACTCCTGAACTGTACAGCCCGTTAGTTCTAGAACGCTGACTAACCCGGTTGTACAATGATGAATCCCCATCAAATGATGATTTTTAGTGTGAAAAAGGGAATTTTATGTGAAGATTGTAATGAATGGATGAAGAGTGTAACGAGAAAATGAATAAATTGTGCTATTTGAGATTTATTTGCTATGCAGTGTTTATGCTGGGTTTTGTTGTGTTTTTGTGCCCAGGGACTAGGTGGAAGTGAAGAACGAAGAAGTGCAAGCAAACGGACTCAAAAATGCAAGTTCTAGGAGCTTCGGTCAAACGGACTAAATATTTATTAATTCTGGAAATTCAACGATTTATTTGAGACTTTTGCATTCCGAATCAGCTCTTGGCTTCAACAGCAAAGTTGTAGCTCTTTCTCTTAGCTTTCCAACGCATATTAGAACGCGTCGATCCGATACTCGTAGCTCCAGATATGAATTTTTCCGTGGAACTGCCAGATTCTGCCAAGTCGCGCCTAAGTCACGCCGGGCGCAAGTGAAGCGCGCGAATTGGCAGCAGCGCGATAAAATCAGCGCCCGGACGCGTTTTTGAGCAGTTTTTGACGAACCGGAAGCCCTAGCACGCGAAGAACACTCCTACCATCTCAAAGCAACTGAAGAATCAAGACTTGGGAACAAGAATTGAGGATTCTAATGCATCCATCTTCATCTTTCACTCGTAATTCTCCCTAATTTTCTCTCCGTTTATCATGTGTAACTAAACCCCATGTTAGGGATGAGTGAATTCTGATTTAGATTTATTGTTGCTGGTTTATCTTGATGATTTTTATCGTTCTCTCGTTTGTGAATTGATATTACGTGTTTAACCTTTACAGAATTGGGAAATTATAGAACCTAGATTCTATTCAATAATTTAACTAAGTTCTTATTATTGGATTGTTTGAATTTCAATTCCTTCCATTCGTAAGTTTAGGAATATCCTGCGAATTGATGTATGTGGCGAATCCTCGCGTTTAATGCTTGTTGTTAGTAGATGCACCTAAGGAATTAGGGCTTTTATCAATTAACAAAGAACTATTCACCTAAGGGATTAGGGCTTAGTTAGAATTGTGTATTCGATAGCAAATGAGAGAGAGAGAGAGAGAGATAACTTCAAAATAAATCGATAACGATAGCATGAAATCGGAAGACATCCATCCCTAGCGTTTTCTCAACGTATTTCTTCCAACGTGTTCGGTTTTCTCGTAGTTAAAAAGTCAAAAACAATTTATGCTTTACCGCTTGAGCTTCATAGCTCAACATTACCAAACAAAACCCCTTTCAACTTGGTTCAAATTAGTCGTTGCATCGTAGTTGGCAAATTAAATTCGATCCTTGAGGACGATATCCCGGTTCTTACCGGTTTTAATTACTTGCACGATTTGGTACACATGCAATCAATTATGAATCCCCTACTTAACAAGACAATCACGAACAACCAAAAGACCAATTGAGCAACAACTTTCAGACCGGTCACTCAATTTCCAACCCACACGTGGTGCTCTTACTAGCATAAACTTACTCAATAGTGTGTGTGTGACACTTAACTCAGTTGGACATTAGCTAGTTTCAAAATGCATTTACCTAAGACTAGAGGGTTTCCTTCCGAGACTGCCAAAGATGGTTCAAAACATAGGGTAGATTAACGTTTTCACATAAGGATCGAGGGGCTTCAAGCACAACAAAGGGTCTTAAATAGACATTTCAGACTAGACCAGTGCATTAACTATTACACACACACATTTCAGACGCTATAGCGTTACGGGTAGACGCTACAGCGTTGAACACACGCGATAAAACTACACACATTTGTTTTTGGGCTGCAACCCCTTTTATCACATTGGCGTTTGGATTTGATCAACATTTGCTTCGGGACATTGCAGCAATTATCAGTTTAAACAACACAACACGGCATACACTCTAGCGTTACGGGTAGACGCTACAGTGCTGCACACACGCACCCCGACACACACGGCATACACTATAGTGTTACGGGTAGACACTACAGTGTTGCACACACACACAACCACAACACGACATACACTATAGCGTTACGGGTAGACGCTACAGTGCTGCACACACACACACAATGCACTGATCATCCTACAGTCCTCATGCCCAGCCTTAGTACAACTGACGCACCCCCAACTTAGCTTCTACAACTACCCTACATTTTTAATAAAAATTTTGCGACTCCCATGGTCCACCAACAACTAGCTTAACTACCATCATTTCTAGGATCACTAAGTTCCACTGGTTAGTGTTTTAAGTGTGGAAGCGAGAATGCACTAATTTGAACACCACAGGGGTACTATTCGCTCAATTCTCACTGAGTCATCACTAAGTTTGCTCAACTGTCTCTTATTTTTATTTTTATTTTTATAGAAGGAAATTCACTACCAAATTGCATATTATCTTGACACTGACAACTGACACTGACAATAGGTCCTCCCCCCACTTAAACACAGCAGTGTCCTCACTGATTAACTTAGAGGAAGACCTATTTACAAAACCCAAAGCAATAACAAAAATAAAGACAAGACAAGAAAGTAAATTAGAAGAGATAGAACACTACCTCACATGGGTTGCCTCCCATGAAGCGCTTGTTTATCGTCCTAAGCTTGACGATGCAACTCCACTCTCTCAAGGTGGAATGTATGACACAAAGAACACATCATCCTTCTTCTTCCGTTTATTAGGCAGGAACTTCATGAACTTGAGGTACAATTGTGTATGCTTCCATGCCCTCTCAAGGTGAATGGTGTTGAACAAGGCATAGAAGGAGTCTAAATATTTATCAACCTCTTCGCTCCCATCTTCCTTGCTTCTCGATTGATGAGTGGAGAAAATGATTTGTTGGGAGATTTCTTGTTGGATTTCCACACCATCCCAAAATCGAGAATTTTTGGCTTCCTCCAAACAAGAGGATCTTGCAGTTCAACTCTTTGTCCTTTCTTATCTTCCTTTTTCTCCCATGATTCTTCTATTGTTAAGCCTTCCTCTTCTTGTTTTTTGGCGAGGTAAAATCGGAAGGCTCACAATTTCCATTCGAATGACTCCGCTTCATTGAATTCATCATGCCCGATGTGTGGTTGATTACTTTGATTCAAAGTGGTTGTTCTACTAGTAACCAATCTTCGGCCAACCAGGGGATACCATGTGTCAATGACTACCAAATCTTCCTCCTCGGGAACTTTAGGTTGAGCCAACCAAGGATAGGATTCATCAATGACTACCACATCCGGCTCCTCAAGAATTTTAGGTTGAGCCAACCACGGATAGTACCCAAAGAATGAGTATCATTGGTTCACAAGAGCAATCCACCTCATCCTCCCCACAAAGATCACAATAGGACAATGTCTCACAATTACCATTTAGATGCGGTCCTCCACAACAACAACAACAACGAAGTGGCTGAAGTGTGTACTCCATGACTTACAAAGTATCCACACAGCTCTTACACAATCAAGGGAGTAAAGTAGTAAAAGATAAAAAGAAATATGTAAAGAAAACAAAACAAGAAATTAAATAAAAACAACTAAGTATGTACGGGTTCGAATTAGCGATGCGCCTTGAAATTAGTGAATGTAACTTCGATCCCACTAAGAACGGCGCCAAAAACTTGTTAACTATTTGGCAAGTGTACCAAATCGTGCAAGTAATTAAAACCGTAAGAACCGGGATATCGTCCTCAAGGATCGAATTTAATTTGCCAACTACGATGCAACGACTAATTTGAACCAAGTTGAAAGGGGTTTTGTTTGGTAATGTTGAGCTATGAAGCTCAAGGGTAAAGCGGTAAATTGTTTTTGACTTTTTAACTACGAGAAAAGCGAACACGTTGGAAGAAATACGTTGAGAAAACGCTAGGGATGGATGTCTTCCGATTTCATGCTATCGTTACTGATTTATTTTCAGAAGTTATCTCTCTCTCTCTCTCTCTCTCTCTCTCTCTCTCATTTGCTATCGAATACACAATTCTAACTAAGCTCTAATCCCTTAGGTGAATAGTTCTTTGTTAATTGATAAAAGCCCTAATTCCTTAGGTGCATCTACTAACAACAAGCATTAAACGCGAGGATTCGCCACATACATCAATTCGCAGGATATTCCTAAACTTACGAATGGAAGGAATTGAAATTCAAACAATCCAATAATAAGAACTTCCGTTAAATTATTGAATAGAATCTAGGTTCTATAATTTCCCGATTCTGAAAAAGTTAAACACACGAATATCAATTCACAAACGAGAGAAACGATAAAAATCATCAAGATAAACCAGCAACAATAAATCTAAATCAGAATTCACTCATCCCTAACATGGGGTTTAGTTACACATGATAAACGGAGAGAAAATTAGGGAGAATTACGAGTGAAAGATGAAGATGGATGCATTAGAATCCTCAATTCTTGTTCCCAAGTCTTGATTCTTCAGTTGCTTTGAGATGGTAGGAGTGTTCTTCGCGTGCTAGGGCTTCCGGTTCGTCCAAAACTGCTCAAAAACGCGTCCGGGTGCTGATTTTATCGCGCTGCTGCCAATTCGCGCCCCACTTGCGCCCCGGGCGTGACTTAGGCGCGACTTGGCAGAATCTGGCAGTTCCACGGAAAAATTCATATCTGGAGCTACGAGTATCGGATCGACGCGTTCTAATATGCGTTGGAAAGCTAAGAGAAAGAGCTACAACTTTGCTGTTGAAGCCAGGAGCTGATTCGGAATGCAAAAGTCTCAAATAAATCGTTGAATTTCCAGAATTAATAAATATTTAGTCCGTTTGACCGAAGCTCCTAGAACTTGCATTTTTGAGTCCGTTTGCTTGCACTTCTTCGTTCTTCACTTCCACCTAGTCCCTGGGCACAAAAACACAACAAAACCCAGCATAAACACTGCATAGCAAATAAATCTCAAATAGCACAATTTATTCATTTTCTCGTTACACTCTTCATTCATTCATTACAATCTTCACATAAAATTCCCTTTTTCACACTAAAAATCATCATTTGATGGGGATTCATCATACAACCGACATAGTCCCCTATTTTTAAAAAAAAATAGTTTATTTGTATTTATTAAGTTTTCAGGGTTACTGAACTGTACAGCTCATTGGCCCTAAAATAATGACTAACCCAGTTGTACAACCGACTTAGCCGTTTATTTAATTTCGAGAGAAAAAGTATTTATACTTGAATTGGAAAAGAATTGAAATGGAAAAGGGGGTGAAAATTGTAAAATGAGGTTTTATTAGTCGCAGGGGGTTGTATAACTAATAGGAGGTGTAAAAAGGAAGCCCGGTTCAGATCCAGGGAGCCTGAATCTGGCCCGGCTTAAGTGGGGGGAGGTATACGTGTGAATACAGGGGGTGTTGTTAGCATTCTGAATAATTAAAAGAAACAGACCCAATATATACCTAAACTAAAACCGAAAACCCTAATTCTTCACACCCTTCCCCCACTGCTGCGGCGCAGCTTCCCCCTTAAGAGAGAGAGAGATCAAATCCGGCGAGAATAGCGCCGGTTTTAAGGGAGGGAGAGGACGGCGACCGGTTTCTATGGTGAGAGGGAGAAGACGACGGCGTGGTGAGCTTCTTCTTTCTTTTCGGCTCAGTTCTTCTCTGTTTCTTTTTCTCATTTCTTCCCTTTTTTGCTCACAGATCAGACTGATCTGGAGCGTGTTTTTTTTGGTTTCCAGGTTCGGTTTTGGAGGTCTTCGCCGGAGCTCTCGCCGGAGAAGACGACCGGAGCTCCGACGAGCTTGAGGTCAGCTTCTGTGTTTTTTTTTTGTCTTATTTTACTGTTTTCTCTGGTCTGATTCTCTCCTACCCATTTATTCCTCCATTTATTCTGTTTTTTTTTTGCATGATTTTTGTGTTTTCTACTCGAGTATATTTATTTTTCAAAAAGAAACCTAACTTGAAATGCCTTAGACCACGTTTTTACTAATAACTCGCTTAACTTATTTTTGAATTCTAAAATCTAACTCTAGCATCTATTGTGACCACGACCGATTTATTTAACAAAAAGGGTATATAACCCTAACATTACCGTACTAATCGATTTGTTATTTCAAGATAAGCGAGAATATCAAACATAAAACGTGATCTCAAAAAGCTGCTCCCATAACTATTATATTTTGTTCTCGCCAAACAATGAAAGAAATATTTTAATAAATCATATGTACATAAAACTCAGGTTTTGAATACCAACCTACAAATCCAGCCTCTGTTTTTGTTCCTTTGCGCGTCTGTTTGAGCAATTGTAACCATCGCAATCAAGCTTCTTTGTATGATCGCTGGCTGGTCACTGCGTCGTTCTTTTGATCTCGAAAAAATTTCAGAACCGTGTTTAGGGGATTAGGGTTTCAATGTGAAACTCTAATCCTATTTTTAGGGTGACTTTCGCACTATTTTATGTGCTTAATTCTGTGTGTTTTTGACTGCTATTGGACTATTTATTTATAGTTAAAAATTAGGTCAGAGCATTAATTATTTTTGACTGGGTTTTGGATGATTTTCAGGTCTTGATCCAAGCCCAACAGCAGCTGCAGCAGCTTGGAATGCTGCCTAGAAACCCTAATTTACTGTTTATTGTATATTTTCGGATTTGCTTATTTTTTATATATTTTGTATTACTATTTTTGTATTTTTGGACTTTTGGGACTATTAAATGCTTTTAAATTGTAAATTTAATTAAATTGAATTTTTTTTTGACATTTTTAGACATATTGGACTCTTAAACATTGTGAATTAAACTAAATTGAATTTTTGACATTTTTAAATTGTATGTATGCTTAAATAAATTAAATAAACCAAATAAGGATAAAAATAATAATCATAAAAGGGAGCCAGGCCAAATACAAAGACGAGACCGGACCGGACTTGACAACTGCGCTAAAACTAGACCAAAAATAGAAGAAATGGGCGTGTTAAAAAATTAGCTCGGAATCGCATTCTTAAGTCTGAATTTAAGCCAACTTCTGACAAAAATGAATTTTGGTAGACCTGTTCACGTACAACTAAACCCGAATACAGACATTAAATCGAAGGACGCACGAAGAGATCGATCATTCGCGCGCGTGCCTAATTTTAAAAACGGTAGTTCGAGTTAGTTCGCACGGAGTGACTGGAATTGGCTTGGATTGGTAACCGAGACTTTTCACTAATAATTCTCGTAATCATGCGACTCTGAACAAATAAACGACTAAAACAAGAAAAAGAATACGGACAAAATTGGGGTATAACAGATACTCTGAAGAAAGTGACTGAAAGGCACATAGCTAATGCAACAGCATTCAGTGTAGCTGCATCACATACTGCATCATACACTTATAAGTAAATTACTTGATGAAGACATTCCAACTAGCTTTTCTCTTTTACACTATCAACATTTTTTACTTGTTTTCTTTCTAACTTAGTTGTGATCATCAAACAAAATCCAAAATTATTTTGTTACTTAGTGACTTTACACTTTATTACTTTATATTATTTTAAAAGTGAGTTTTTCAATCTCTGTGGGTTCGATCTTTTTTACTACTTGTTTTTGGACAGTGTATACTTGCACACAAGTGTATGTGTTTTCCATGCACCACTACCAAATTCATTGGTAAACATGGTTGGCTGGCCCATTCGAAACAAATCTAGGGTAACTAGAGCTATTCTTGTAGCGACCAAAAAATCAGAAAAATACTTCGAGCATTTGATAACAAAGTTGTTATTTGAAAATCAAATTTGGGTTTGGGAGTCGATCATGCATAGGAAATATCTTACCACCCTACGACATTCTTTTGAAAAAGGCTAAGCCGAAAATTTCATGGGTCTGAGGCAAAATCACAATAAACCCAATCATAGTATTGTTTCCACGCTTCACCGTCAGATGGGTTGTGTAAAAAGTCTAAGGTATATCTGTTCTCATAATGCCACATTATTTTACCCGCAATTTCAGTCGATGTAAACATTCCCTACAACCTTGGAATTATTGCCATTGGAAAATAGAATTTGACTTTATAAGGATGAGTTTATAATTACGTTTTCCCACTTTACGAACATGATACCTTAGCATTCCACAAAATCTGCATTCAAGTTCACATTTTCAATTAACACAATTAACAACATCAATCCTACACAATTTTAATTTCACATATTCCAATTCCTAACGATATTTCTATTCCACATTTCAAATTTCTATCATATCTAACAACTTATTTAAAAACAACATTTTTATTCCACAATATTCACATTTCAATTTCTATTCCACAACGTTTCAAATTCACATTTCAAACTTCTATAATAAATTATAAAAACAACCAAACTAAAACAATACCTAAAAACCAAAACAAAAAAAAAACAACTAACCTTTAGGAGCTGAGAGAAGAAGAATGCAATGGTTTGGTGGCGGTCCATTGACAGCGGGTAGTCCGGTGCAGTGGTGAGAGAGAAAGAGAGAGAGTGGGATGGAGAGAAAGGGACAGCGACGACGTCGTGGTGGAGGTGGTGTAAGCAACGACGTGGTGGTGGTGGTGGTGAAGGAGAGTGACTGTTACAGTTTCCGACGGTCATATCCATCAGTAACAAAGTGACTTTCTGAGTCACTTTATTATCGAAGGCATGCATGTCGCAAACTTTCATTAAATCAGAAATTTCGCAAGACTCTCCTCATTTCCCTGTTTCTCTCTTCTTTCTCCATCCCTTTTTCAGATTTCCTCTCCTATTTACCTACGACCCGCATCCGTCTTGTAACTAGCATGTTCTTGAGGGTCGTGGTCCGCTGATCGATCTGTATAAGCTATTTCTTATAGTGAATGACAGATTAGCGTACGAGAGGTCGGTTAGTCGACTACATTTTACAATAACTATGGACCATTAATATATATATATATATATATATATATATATATATATATATATATATATATTTTCCTATTATGTCCTTCAAACTTTAATCTAGATTTCTTTTTTCAATACTTAATTGTTAAGAGATAGAAAGGTGACCTATATACTCAATGCCTAAAATTTTGGGTGGACATATGGTGCTTAGGTCTCTTGGTGGTACAACTCATTAGCTTGTTATTTCTCTCGGTGCTCCCCCGAACTCCTCAACAAGTGGTATCAAAGTCTTGGACGCCACATGTCCACCCCCAAAACCTTAAGGCATTAGGCGTACAGGTTCTTTCACTTATATATTAATTGCTCCACATCTCTATTTTAATTCAATGTACGCATAACTTCTTACACTTGATACTCCAACAACCTCTCCCTCAAGTGTGAGTTCATTGGTTTATCCAGTTTTCTCCTCCTCAAGAATAAGCTTTTTCATCCATATACACTTGCTTTTCATCCACATACACTTGCTGATATGGATCTAATTGATTCCATCTGAAATGAAAGTAATTTCTTGAATAAAAAATAACAAATAAGATAAAAAGAGAAAAGAAACATGCAAATGAAATTAGGCAAAGAGATGACGAAATCACCACATTCAAGAGGATGATATATAATATCATGAGGAATCAACGGAAGAGTAAGAGACTTTATAAATTCTAATTTGCTTCATCAAAGAATGCTAGAGAAGCGTACTCAATTCTCACACAAATGTGTATTCTATTTCATCCAAAACTTCTCAAGATGAAGTTATAGTTCCTTAAATACATAGGGTTGTGCCCAAACCACTCACTATGCACACCATGGTACTAAATGTGCATACACTCACAAACATATTCTAATGCCAACATAAAGTAAAATATTATTCTCATTAATAAATAAGAAACAGAAAGTACATTTCAATTCCCCAAGACAATATTAATGAAGAATATGAGAGACACCAAAATTTAACGTGGAAAACTCCTCTCTAAACTTGTGATACACAATTGCTCCTCCAATTACTTATATTCGATTTGTTTTTGCTTATTTTCAAAACTTGTGGAGCAAATTTGAAGAATTTATGAACCAGTACGCATTGACAAAACTTGTGGACAACAACAATATAAATCACCCTCTCTCTCTCTCTCTCTTTCTTTCTTCTTTTAACAAATGGCTAAGATTCAATCAAAAAAATAACAAAGGACTAAAATAAATTAGGTATAGGTATTCCTTCAAAAAAAAAATTAGGTATAGATCAAATCCTTAGAAAGTAGAAACGAATGGTACGAAACTCGTTCCAATTTTGAATAAAGAATTTTTTCTTCCAAATCTATATTTTAGGAAATATTCACAACTCAATATTCTTTCGATTTTGCGAATATTTTATCTGTCTACTACACACCCATGTGAAGTTTGTTCAGTTGCTCATATGCAAAGGCTCTCCTCTCCTCTAATCTAAAAACTAGAGGTCTTAATTCATTCATCTAATATGTACGGATGAATATTTATGGCCCAAAATGAATTCCCAACCCCAAAAAAGTTATAGCCTATGATGTCATGTGATTCCACTAACAAAAGAGCTTTCTAGATAAACCAACCCTCTTATACTTTTTAAAAGAAAAACATAAACTAGGATTATTGGGAAACCTAAGTCGCACATTGACTAAAATATAGTTTTAAAAGAATTTATAAGTAAAAGGTATCTCTCACCTTAGAAGTCGGTTTTGTGGGATTGAGTTAGACTTAAACCACATTCTAAAATGGTATATATCAAAGCCTATCCTATATCATTCGGGCCATCCACGTTATTATTCACGCACCAAGTCCAATAGTGCTGGGCGTGAGTGGGTGTATTGGGAAAAATCAAAATCCCACATTGACTAGAAATATTGTCTTAAAAGAGTTTTTAAGTGGGAGACATGTATCACTTTAGAAGCCGGTTTTGTGGGTTAAGTTGGGCCTAAACCACATTCTATAAGGATACCGACTAATTAACACTAAAAATAAACATATATTTGGTTCTTGAATAATATACTTCTTTTTTGACAAACAATATAACATTGTATATACTATAAGTGCAAAAGTTATATTTTAATAAAAGTTCAATATATAGAGTAGCTAATTACATATAAACTAGTTTATATAGCAAATAAGCTAATTGTATGAGTTATTGAAGTGCAATATTTATCGACTTTATCGGTGACTAATATATGCTAGAGAACCTGAATAGTCACGTGTATACTTAGCTTTGCCGTTTTGAGTGGTTCTCCCCTTCCACCACACTTAATTTAACTTTTGAACTAACTTATAAAACACAAAATAAGATACATAGACATTTTTTACTAATACTTAAAAATGAAAGAGATTGTTCATTTAATACAAGATAAGTAAGAAAATTAGTTAAAATAATAGTGGTGAAAATGTGAGAAAAGTGCAACGCCGTAAGCTATAAACTCAAATATTACTTCAAATTTTGTGAAAGAAAATATTATGAGCTACTAAATCAATACTATAAGTGACGTCAAAAAAAAAAAAATCAAACACTTCAATTTTGTTTTCACAAGTTTATCCACTATAAAGTATCTACTATAAACACTAGTACTAGTTTGGTCCTGCTAAATGAAGCCAAAGAAGAAACGTATAACCTACCGATCGAAGAATTTAATATTCAAACATAAGTAACATCCAGTGCAAGGAGAAGATTTCTCCAGCTATGTCAACTTTCATTGGCTAATATAAAAAAAATTATCCAAACATATTTCACTATATTATTTATTCGTTATTCGTTATAGGTACTTCATAAAAAATTAATAAATATTTATTACTTATAAAATTAATTGGATGGAAAAGGAAGGTTGGAGAATTTTGAGGACAGCCAAAAAAGGGTTTAAGACAAATCAGCCTGAGATTTGTTCTTGTTTTGTTATCTGACTTAAAAAGGTTATCAAGGGCACGTGTCGTGTAAACCATTGAGATTTTCCATTTCTCCAACTAACAAACAAATAACTTGTCCAAAGCTCTAGTGCATTTTGTGGCTCACAATTTTTGATGATTTTTGTATTGGGAAGAGCAAAGCAAACCCTTCTTTTTCTGTTTTTATTATATTATATATTATAGGCTAAATTACTATTTTGGTCCTTTATCTTTGGCCTTGATTTCATTTTGGTCCTTTATCTTCTTTTTTTCTCGTTTTGGTCCTTTATGTTTCAGTTTTGTGTCAATTTGGTCCTCCAGTCGATTTTAGCTAACAGATACCACATCATCGCTTAATCTGGCGACGTGGCATCTCAAATTCATTAAATGACGTGGCAATTAATTTTTTTAAATTATAAAAACACAAATTAACAAAAAAAGATTGTTTCCTAATTAATCTTCTCTGCTTCTATCATCTTCATTGTTTCATCATTATTATTATCATCGAAAAACAATACAACTAAATCTGGAAATCGATTGTTCAACACCAACGTTTAATCTGAAAATGGTTTCCAGAAACGCAATACAACTAAATCTGGAAATCGATTGTTCAACACCAACGTCAAATGAAGAAACCCAAAATTTTCAGAATTTGAAACCATGGTCAAATGAAGACCCCTTCACTCATTATCTCCTCCTCCTCCTCTCTAATAAACCCAGAATTTGAAACCCAAAACCAAGTCCTCAAAATCAAATCTCGTAATCTGGCTATCAAGAAACGGAACAGAGAAAAGAACGAAGATGAAAAAATGGATCTAAAAAAAAGAGCCCGATCGCAAACAAATAGATCTGAAAAAACATATCTGAAACAAGAACGAAGATGAAGCTGAAAAAAGAAACAGATCTGGAAAAAATACATATCCTAAACAAGAATGAAAATGGAGATGAAGAAAAAAAAATCTGGAAAAAAATCAAATCTAAAACAAGATAAAGACGGAGCAATAAGAAGAAGATGAAGATGAAGAGAGAAAACGTAGGAAGAAGATGAAGATGAAGAAGATGAAGATGAAGAGAGAAAAAAGAAGAAGATGAAGAATGAAATCTGCAGAAACAATTTTCAGTTTTATGTTTTTTTGTTTTTATTTAATTTGTTATTTCAATTTTGTTTTATTTTAATTTAAAATTATGAAATGTTGATGTGTAATTGCCACCTCAATTAATTTTGTCACGTCATTTAATGAATTTAAGACGCCACGTCAGCAGTTAACTGCTAGCGTGGCGTCTGTTATCTTAAACTAACGGCAGGGACCAAATTGACACAAAACTGAAACATAAAGGACCAAAACGAGAAAAAAAAAAGATAAAAGACCAAAATGAAATCGAGGGCAAAGATAAAGGACCAAAACAGTAATTTAGCCTATATTATATATTATATCTAGTAAGCAACAACATCTGGATTATTGGATACTTCCTTTGGAGATTCCTCTTTTATTTTATTTTTTGGGTTGGAGAAAAAATGCTTTTACAAATTCATCCCTTGTATTAATATAAATTTAGCTCGTATATTATTTCTTTTTAAGCTAAATTACATCAGAGATCTTTTAAGTTATTTAATTATAATAAATTGGTCCTTTTTACGCACAGCTTAGGTTCTTTAAGTTATCTAATTGTTTGGATTGGACAAGATCGGTTTGCTAATTTATTTCCAGATTTATATGATTGTTGCAGGTCCAAGGAAGCTATGGTTGAAGAGTGTGATCATATGACGGAGGCTGGTTGGTGTTGGTTGTGGGATTGGACCGATGCTATGCTGCTGGAACATGACCAACTGAGGCCTTCGGTTGCTGGTTTACAGCAACTGCTACGGCCTGTTACGCTGTCAGACCGAGAGGACAGTTGGGCATGGCTTCCGAATTCGTTCGTTGGCTTCACGGTTAGAAAGTGCTATATGTTGCTGTTAAATTTTTATGCTGAGGGCGTTGTACATATGCAGGCCGATGCAGCAAAAGCTTGCATGAAGATTGTGAAAAACGATGTGCCATCCAAAATACAAATCTTTGCGTGGAGAGTGATCTTGCAGCGAGTTGCTACACGGGTTGCATTGCATAGAAGAGGTATACTCCAATCACAGAATGATTTAAGTTGTGTTATGTGCTTTCGTGAAGAGGAAACGGTGGAACATTTATTCTTGTCTTGTGGTGTTGCCAAGTCCATATGGAGAAGTATTTTTGCTTGGATAGGGACCTCGGTGGATGATACGGAGAATATAGTTACTCATTTTGTGGACTTTGGGAAATTAGTGAAAGGAAAGAGACAAAGAGGGGTTAAGCATCTTATATGGATGGCGGTTATCTGGAATCTCTGGTTGGCTCGAAACAAGGTAATTTTCAAATGGGAGGTGGCTTCCGTTCCTTTTATACTAGCGGGAATTAAGGATACGGCATGAAGTTGGTTTAAGGCAAGGAGAGGGAGGAATTGTAGGGTGACTTGGTCGGATTGGTATAATTGCTTGATGGGTTGTTTTCTATGTTGTAATCCTCTCATGTACTGTATTTAATTACTACCTATTTTAGACGGGGGAGAAGCAGTAGATTAGGTTGTTTATTCGCACTGTTGTGCAGTTTTTGTGTGAGGTACTCTTTTTCCTACCTGAGTCTTTTTCCTAATGGGTTTTGGGTCAGGGAGGTTTTGAGGAGGCCCTCCCCCTTTCCATTGTAAAGGTTGGGCACCCCTTGTGCTCCTTTCAATGAATCATTGCTTATCTAAAAAAGTTATCTAATTGTAACAAATTGGGTCTTTAAGTTTTTCTGTACCACTTAGGTTCTCTGAGTTATTTAATTGTAACGATTTGGGGGTGAAAAATGTAAGTTATTCGGGATTCAAAAGTAACAATTAAATAACTTAAACGATCAACTTTTTACAATTAAATAATATAGGACCTAAGTGGTACAATTTTTTTTTTAAAGAATCAACTTGTTACAATTGAATAACTTAAAAGACCGAAGGGGTACAAAATAAACTTAAAGAACCAACTTGCTACAATTAAATAACTTAAATGACCTCTGTTGAAATTTAGCCTTCTTTATTATTCTCTCTTCTAAGCTTCCCCTTCGTTAATTATAGGTCTAAAAAGTTAATAAAGTTACAATAGTATGTGAGAGTTTGTCAACAACAAATATTTTTTTGTTCTTGATAAAAAAGGTAAACAAAACAAAGTAAATACTATTCCTTTCGTCTCATTTTAATTGTCATGTTTGTCATTTTTCTCTATTTCAAATTATCTGTCAATACCAATACAATTTTATCATTATTTTTCAACAATACTCTCATTTACTATGATACTTTACTCTCGCCAATATTTAGTCTCATTAATAGTGTAAGGGTTATTTGTATTTTACCACTAGAACGTCATTTTTTAATAGAACAACTTGCTGTTTTGCTTATTGTTGCAATATTGTTTCCGACATTTTAACTATTGTATCAAAGTGTAATTGGCGTTATCACGTCGCAGTGGTGGACATATATGTGTTTCAGGGTGTTCAGTTGAACCTTTGGAAGAAAAAAAGTTAGGCTTATACCCTTATATAACTTTTATTTTGAACTCTCTAAGTTTTAACTTTTGCACTTAGACCTCTCTGTTCTTTCATTTTAGATAGTTAAATAAAGACAAAACTCTTAAACTTTAGGTAGACCTCTCCTAAACTTACACCATATTTCTACTTGATCCTTAAATCGTATAAAATAATAAGTAGTCTCAATAGTTTGTGAATTGACTACTTGTAAAACTTTAGGAAATTTGTCTTATTTGTTTACGTAAAGGATTTCTTATAAAACTTTGAAAATTAATTTGACGAACGCCACATACTTTACGGACAATTTATTTTCATATACTAAATAGGAAAATGAATATAAACTTAGAAACTAAAATTGGGATTTACTGTTAAAAAATTTAGAGTTAAATAGTTTGGTTTGAAAAAGAAATTTTCAATAATCCAACTGATAATTTTGACAGTGAGGTTTTTTGCATCCCCTGATCTAGGGTCCTACATTCGCCACTGTCGCCTGGGTACAATTTTTCCTTCTTGAATTTTTCTTCTACGGGATTTTGGACCAGATAAGTTTTAACGAGACCTGAATTAATTATGGGTTGGAGTACCCCTTACACTCCCATTAATACAATCTTTTTTCTTATAAAAAAAGTATGTGATGCCATCCCGACATATATGATATAGAATTAAATAAAGTGAAATGTCAACGGACTTTTAAATTTTATTATTCAATATAATAACTATTCACTATTTCAACAACTTATTATTTTTCAAAGGGATACTTCTACAATGCCACAAAAATGGTAAGAATAAAAATGGAAATGAAACGATGTATGTAAAATGCAAAACAGTAACAACTTTTTGATAAATTGCTAATGGAGGGGTTGGCGTTTAAGGTAAACTAAGGGGAAGTGGAAGGCTGAGGTGGCTATAAAGCGCAGGGGAAGGTATATATTATGGTGGGGACCATGACAGGTAATTTACATTCACACCCACATAGTAAGTTATGATTATGATTATGAATTAATAAATTTCTGTCAATAAAAAAATGAATTGATAAACTCGTATCTTCATTCGTTAGATAAAAACAGATCAGACAATTACAACTGAGATAAACACCTAATGTTAGGGCATTTCCTATCCATATGTTATAGGTGATCTTCTTAGTAGTTTTAATATCCAAATCGATGGCATCATTACAAAAAAAGGGTTTAGGTCAAAGTAAAATTACATCAAGCTAATCATCAAATCCTATCAACAAAGTCAGTATCTTCCTTACATGGTTCGAGGCCAAATGAAGTGAAAAGACCACAGTCTTTGAATCTATCTAGTTACTAATCATTTTTTGAGTGATGCAAGCTCGTATCGACTATAACAGGTCTCAGGTTGGTCCACTTCAAACATAAGCATGGTAGTCGCTTGGTCGTTTGAGAAGAAGATGGGGTTGATGAAAATCCCAGCTCCAACCTTTCACTTCTTTGCAATTAACAGCTCTTGATAGACAAAGCAAAGTATTCATAGCAATTTAAGCAAACACAAAATAAAAGACGAAATTAATGTGCCCACCGTAAGCTTCCACTCACCGAAATGCCATCTTCTAAATTGGTTATGGAGGAGGTTAGGAAGGGGCCAGGGCCACAGGAGAGGTTTCACCCATGTTAGAATGGGACCGAAAGGTTCGGGAGTTGCCCCAAAGAGGCTTGCAGAAGCTAACTCGCGGGGGATTACCTTTTGGACGGAGGTGGTATCTCAGGGGGAGGGTGTTCTGACGAAGATGGAAGGAGGGCAGATCTGGGTGGGCGCGATACAATGTTGGGAGTCGTGGTTTGTGGTCGAGAGGGTCATGGGTAGTGGAGATCTGGGGAAATGAACCACCTTAGTTAGATTTGGGAACATCTGTAAGGTCCTGTCAACATGGAGCCCTTGAAGAGGAGGGCCATGCACTCCGCAGTGACGATCAAAACCTGATGTGAGAGTGACAGAGAGAATAGTGTTGCTATCAGAGAACCCTTGGCAGAGGAGCAGAGGAAAAATACCATGACAAAGCAATTAGAGCGGCTCACACAAGGTGAGGAGAGGGAGCCCCACACAAGGGGAGGATAAGCCTCCACATGCATAGGGACGAGGAAGAGCCTCCATAGAGAAGGGATTGGACCATCGCCACTCTCAAGGGGAAAAGCCTAGCAGTGAGCGAGATGTGAGCAACATTTTTTTCCAAATCATCTTGTTTCCCCTTGTTTTTAATTAGTGGTATTTATTCATTAATATTTACTACCCCAAATGTGTTTTTTAACATAATGGTTGAGTACGATTCCGATAGGTAAAAAGTAACAGGTAATATATAAGTTTAGCAAATAACTAGATAACTAAGAATGCTTAATTGTATGAATTTAAAATGTTTGATTAAATTATTCGTTAAACTAATTTATAAAAATAAAATGACATAAATACATATTTTTAATTAAAGCTTAAAATGTGAGGATTGTTCACTTAATAGATCAGATGAATGAAGGGTTTCATTAAAATAATGAGAGTAAATATGAGAAAAAAATTAAAATTTATAAGTAATAAGTTCAAATGTTACTTCAAATAACGTCTAGAAAACTATTATAAGCTAGTTGTAATTGATCAAAATGTTGAGGAAGAAACTAGCTCGCAATGGTGAGCAGAAGAAGGATCTGGTGGTGGTCTTAGCTCTAATGGGAAATTTGATGGCGTCCACCTATAAACACTCTCATGCTAAAATTAGTCACTAATTGAAGCGAATGTGTAGCGTGAGAGTGAAAGTGTACCGTATTTTTGGGAGTTTAGACTTTATAATAGGCTATTAGTTTAGATCGGATCGGATCTAGGTCCGGAGCACCGATAAAAAAACATTATAAGCTACTAATTATCAACAACCTCTATTTTTCTTTTACAAGTTTATACCCACTCACTCCAAATCCATAAACACTTTACCCTTGCCAAAGAGAACTTACAACTTAACTAATAGAACCATTAATTTTTACTAATTAATTAATTTTTTTAATGACTATTTATTCATTTTTTTTTCGGCATTTACCACCTACAAAAAATTCCCGCAAGTAAAGTTGTGACATCATAAAAATGTTCAGCCTAGCAACATCAACTCTATCAATTGTATATGCGTTACTTATTCCATTATAAAACTATGCTAGTACGTAGAAAAGTGATTTGTTGAAAAATCTGATTACTTTAGAATAAAAAAAGTTGATTCTTGTACAAAACAATCCAATTCCTCTCCATTTCTATGCTAACATTTATTTACCATATAGTAGGTGTTAGCAAGGGAGGGGTTGTAACGGGTTATATTTATCCCTAACTCGACCTTTAAATTTTTATAAGGTCATTTTTTACACCCTTATTCGTTCGTAAAATTGAGCAAATCCGATGTTTTGTGAGTCAAACTAAGATCGGGTCTATTTGGGGACGAGATCCGTTAGTTCAAAGGACAAATTGAAACAAAATTATAAGGTGATCTTTCAATTTTTTTGACACAATGTGATACTCAAATATTAGTAGGAGTTAGAAGTGAAATATTGAATATCTTTAATGTTTTACTATGTATTTAAACTCAAAACATGACTTTTACAAAAATATTTCACAATAATATAACTATTTAAACTAACATAGATTTCAAATTGAATATTTTATTTATAAATGTCTCATTACCAATGTAATAAATTTTAACAAATAGGCGTGAGGAGTGAGTAAGAGACAGTTATAATTAACCCTAACTCATCCAAAATTCTAGTCAGACCAATTCTTTAGATCCTAATCTGTCATTAGACATGTAAAAACCTGATATTTACGGGTTAAATAGGACGAAGACGGGAGCCTTATGATTGGGGCATGTCTTTCTCCTCCCTCCCATATAGTTCCATGTTTTTGTCGCCACACTATTTGAGGCCTCGTCATTTCACATTTCTCTCCTCTCTTTCGCGAAAAGGAAGTTACATTTTGCTTTGCAAATCATCAACACTATAATTCGCTTAACGCAATATTCTAAAAAAAAGTTGTCGTATGTAATTATACATATATTTAGCGATCTTTAGTGAATTAAATTTGATGATCGCTAAAATCGCTAAATATATGTATAATTACATATATTCGCTAAAATCATCAACACTTTAATTCGCTTAAAATCGAACAAATCCAATGTACTGCGAGTATATCAGATTTGGCTATTATGATTACTATAATTATCATTAGTGAATGTATGAAACATTTACTAATTATACTTATAATCTAATCTAATCTAATATCTATTTATCTAATATCTATTTATACAATCAAACAACTTACAAAATTACAATTTTAGACATCTTACTTTTTTGACACATCATCACTTTTGTTTTATTTATCTTTTTTTAATTCTACTTTCTCTTCCTTTCTCACTCACTCTCTTTCAATCTCACATTTCCCAATATTTGTTACTTCTTACACATCTATTATTAGTGAGTCCCACACCCTTTATTGAAACTACTAATTAACATAAAACAAATATTTCTTATCGATAATTTACTATCTAATTTTTACTATCTACTAATCAACTAAAATAATCAATTGAAACTACGAGATAACTGCACTGATATATAAGAAAACACGGGGTAACTGCAGTGATATATGAAAAACGCGAGATTAATATTTTCCATTGATAATCATAAATTTTTTAAGGCTTAATGACTATTTAAACTGATTAATGTTTAAAGCACATGTCACAAGTATTTGTCACTAATACCTAAAAAGGACAAATAATTGTCACTGATATATAAAAAAACATGAAATAAATATGTCTTATGGATAATCTACTATCTATCTTTTACAATCTACTATAATCTACTAATCAACTAAAATAATCAATTGAAACTATGAGATAACTGCACTGATACATAAAAAATACGGGGATAACTGCAATGATATATATAAAACATGGGATAAATTTGTGACCGATATATAAAAAGATTTTATAACAACACCGATATATAAAAACACTATACTAACATATTAAAAACACGGGATAAATGCAAAATTATTTTAAAATGATACTTTTACATTTCTAGATTTTAATACTTATCTATTTTTTTATTTAAAACTCATTTTTTATCTAGTAATCATAATAGCCAATGAAATAAAAAATTAAAAATGCCAGTGTAACACATACTTATATATCACACAGTATGCAATACTATTCAATATATAAATTTAGATTTAGATACAAAGTTGGTTACTATTAAAAATTCTTAGCTTCTCTAATTGTATATTTTAGCAATTTAAAATCTGTGTCAAAAAAAAGTAATTTAAAATCTAGATATTTAGCTTATAAATGTGGAATTAATTTCTTAGAATAGTGAAAATAAATTTAAGTTTAATTATAAAAATGATAAATCTGAATTAATTTCTTAAAATAGTATATTCGTGCAAAAATAATTTTGCATTAATTTTTTTCAGAACAAGGGTGGTAAATAAGATAAACAAGGACCCACAGTTTTAATTAATAAATAAATACTTTATCCTCAAAACTTGTACTGAAACCCTAATTCTTACAGCGAGTGAGATTCACGTACTATAACTGCGCGTGTAATAAAAATAACCTAAAATGACAATAAGTCATAAAAGGGACACTTAAAAACAAGTAAAAATATCTTATCATCTCAATTATCTTCTCTGCACTAATGTCTTCCAGCACCACAAATTTTCCCCTTTTTTTTATTTATTTTTTCGCCATAAGAAATTAAAATATCAGACATCACAAGTACACGCCACGTGTCCAAGTACCTAGAGCATTCTCAGCCACAAGACTCTAATGCTTTCTCGAACCCGCTATGGAAATTTCTTTTTATTTTAATTTTAATTCAAAATTATTTCCATCAATCTGACGTGTCATCCTCTCCTTTTTTATATTTTATTTTCTATTTATTTTTTTCATTCTTTTTATTTTTAATTTATATTCTCTCTTCTGTTCTCTTTGTCCTTCCCCCTTCTCCATCTACAAGCCTTGTTCTCTCTTTCTCTCCAAATTCTCCATCTGGGTCTCTTTGATTTTCTCGGAAAATCTCATTTTTCCGAGAAAGTTCACATTTTTACTAGTAGATTAAGAATCCCCAAATCGGTTGCTTCCACTGAAAATACAATATAAGGTATAATTTCTTCTCGATTTTTTGTGTGTTTCCAAAACTAGCTTTTGTTTAGATTCAAATCTCATTTAAGTTTCTATCATTGAGAATCTGATTGATCTGATTTGTGTAAAAGAACTTGGAGTATTATTATTTGTTTGTTTCTATTTTTAGGAGTTTCTTTGAGCTGTTTATTATTATATAGTTAAAGAGAGATTGTAAAATGTTATGTGATCTTCTTTTTCTGTTGCCAAAAAAAATTAACATTCTTTTGATTGGTGCCAGCTTTTATTGCTGGGTTGGTCTTCTGTGAAGCTTAAGGTGTTCTGTTTCTGGATTGGCTCTGATTTTGGAACAATGGAAATGAAGGTATAATAAGGGAACAGTTCAAATTGGAGACCCTTTTATGTTTTTGTTCTTATTTTTGCACCAAGGACCATGATTGATTCTTGTTTAGTCTTCTATATTTGTGAAGAAACAAATGTGTTTTAGAAGCTGTGCCTTATGTGTGAAGAAGTTGTATAGAAAATGGACTAGATAGTTTCTTAAGTGTATTCAATAGTGAATAGTTAATGTGCATCTAAGTAGTTACAAGTTGAAATTGTCTACTGAATCATTTTTTGGTTATGTGAAGTGCTTCACAAGTTTATGTGCATCTAATTGTTAAGAGGATACTCCTTCAGATCCTATTTATAAGACGAAATTGAAGTTAAGTTCATTGAATAATAGACCAGATATTTTAGTTATTCAATGAAACTAAAACTGTATTTTTTTTATGATTAGGACCAGAGAGAGTAATTCAGTACCATTCTTAATGCTTAATCATGTCAATTTAATTCAAACTCTTAGTACTGTTCTGAGCTATGAAGCACAAACACGGACACCGAATACACGACACGGACACCTAGACACCGGTTATATTTTGAAATTTTTTTGAAAAATACAAGTAATTGAAGTGTCGGTGTCGGTGTCCGACACGATACGTGTATATCGGGACACGTCTTCAACCGAAAGTGTCTGTGCTACATAGGTTGTGAGCTATTATTCTTGTGTGGGAAAAGGTAGTTTAGTACTTTTATTTCATCGGCGACATATAGAAAAAAAGCATTTTTGGATTCTTTATTTCTCCCCTAGAATTTTGGATGGAGGTTCAGAGAAGAGAATGTTATACTATGAACCATGTACAACTTAGTTGATCATATTAATGTATGACATTGTTTGACACGGTCAATATTTGGTTTGGTTTGTGAGATTTGAAAGGGATAAAAACTAAGCTCAAATAGGTTCTATTTAACATGCTGCTGCTTGGTTGGAAGCAGGTTTCATCAGTCTTACATTCAATCCTCCACTCTTCCGGAGACTTTTCTCCTCTTTTCAATATGAATTCATCTTCCAGTGATATTATTTCTTTAAACCAAACATATTCTAGTGAGCATCAATTTCTTTCATTTCATCATGAAATTAGTCCCCACCCCTTCTCCTTTGTCTTGTGTTTTCAATTCAACTTTGTTGAACAATTGTTAATTCATCAGCAATTCTTGAATGTAGGATCAAGTCGAAGGCGCGAATTTGACTGCAATTACCATAGCTGGTGACTGCCATTCCAATAATGGATCACATTCTGAAAATGTTGCAAAATTTCAGGATATATCTTCTGTTGGAACCAGCCTTACTCCCAAGGTTTCTTTACTTTCCATGTTGAAATATTGTCTATTTGAAGCTCAGAGCAATCGACACTCCTAGTTGAAGACCTGTTCGTGTCCGACGATATCGTGTTGGACATTGACACTTCAATTACCTGCATTTTTCAAATTAAAACCGTGTGTCCGTGTCATGTCCGTGTTTGTGTCGTGTCCGTGTTTGCGCTTGCTTCATAGATTTGAAGAGTTACCCTTTTGTTTACCAATTTTACTTTTGGTTCCTGAAACTTATTTCAAATTTCAACAGGTGAGGAAACCATATACCATTACTAAACAAAGGGAAAAGTGGACAGAGGAAGAACATCAAAAGTTCCTTGAAGCTTTGAAATTGTATGGTCGTGGCTGGCGCCAAATCGAAGGTAAAAATTTTTAAGTCCTAATTTTGTTGAACTAATCCACATTAAATTACTTTCCATGTCTTCCAAACTAGATAAGATCCTCTTATCTTCATGCAGAGCATGTAGGTACCAAAACTGCAGTTCAGATTCAAGCCATGCTCAAAAGTTTTTCTCTAAGGTTAATATTTTTCTACTCAGTTGATAATTCATCATGTTAGTATAAAGACTATAAACATAGAATTGATTTTGGTTGACAAGAAAGGAATAATTTAAATCATGTGTAATTTATTAGCATTATGAAACCCAAGATGTACTGTTCCTGTTTAATATTCACATGCATCGTGATCTCGAAAAAGCGGAAGTGGAGAACACTATTGATCTCCTCTACTTGGTTTCAGGTTGTGCGAGAACCTGATGCAAGTGCTGAAAGTTCTATTCAGCCAATTGATATACCTCCTCCTCGGCCTAAGAGGAAACCGCTTCATCCATATCCCCGTAAATCGGACAACTCTTTCAAAGGACAGTCCATCCCGAATGAGCCAGAAATATCTCCATCTACAAACCTACCAGTTGCAGATAAAGACAGCCAATCTCCAACTTCTGTACTATCTACATTCGGCTCAAGCATTCGCTTCACCATTCTCCGAGCAGACTAATAGATGTCTTTCTCCAAATTCTTGCACAACTGAGATTCACTCAAGCGAGCTTGTCTCCTGTTGAAAAGGAGAACGATTACCTGACATCGAAATCATCCGAGGAGGAAGAGAAAGGATCACTAGCTTCAGTTCCTTTATCCAATGATTCAAATCCACATATGTGCATGGTATGATAAACTAAACTGCATGGCAATCTATTATTTACCTTCATAAATAAAGTTTTACTGATTTTCAAATTCTCCGGTCGCAGAAGTCTGAGATCAGTTCCAAGGAAACTGAATGTTTCAAAGAAGATGCTGCAAATATGTCATCCATCCCTAGTATTAAGCTTTTTGGTAAAACAGTTTCTATAGTTAGTGATCACAAGTCAGTGAAGGAGGAGGATGAGAATATTAAGCCAATAAATTTCAAATCCGACATCGCGAATGATGCTGAGAATGAGAAGATTGGCCAAGATGGGGTATCAGAGCAAATAGATACACAATTATCGCTAGCCACATGTTGTGTTAATTGCAATCTAACACCTGATGAAGCTAAAATGACCAACAATGAATATGCACCTGATGCATCTTTACCACCATGGTGGAGTTTATACCAAGGATTTCCAGCTTTCTGTCTCAGAACAAGCATTCATCATCATCAGATTCTGAATCCTTTACCTCTTAGGCCTTCTCTGAAGGTAAAAACAAGAGTAGAGGATAGTTCTTGTACTGGTTCTAATACTGAATCAGTTTGTGAAATGGAAAACCAAAGCAAGAATTCAGATACTGGTGATTCTCAATGTAAAAAATATCATGAGGAAGGAGTAATCACTGAGAAATCTGGAAGAGGGTTTATACCATATAAAAGATGTTTAGCTGAAAGAGATGGTAATTCTTTTATTGGTGCATTGGAAGAAAGGAAAGGACAAAGAGCTCGCGTCTGCTCATAGCGTTCAACTTCATTTTTACCCTATGAAGCACCGAAGCAGACATGCAGATATTGATTTTAATTTAAAAAATATAAGTAACTGAGGTGTCGGTGTTAGTGTTTGACACAATGTGTCGTACACCGGACACATCTTCAACCAGAATTGTCGGTGGCTACAGAGATTTTTACACTATTGCATGGTGTTGGTAAAAAAAAGTTTATTTAGGTAGTTGTGATCTAATTTTCTAATTGTCAAGTATTTTCTGATTTCCAATTCTTTTTCCAATGTTTTTTGTAACATCTTCCACATGAAAACACTGTTGTGTTGTGTCCAATAATTCAAAAGGAGAGGAGGCTCTGGCATTGTTGTTTTGCTGTATCATTTTACAGTTTAACCAAATAGGGACACATACCAATTTTTTTCCCTTCTATATTTGGAATCTATATGCATGATTGGATCAATGATGGAGGTACATAAAGGAAGCATGGAGAAGCTGTGCATGTCACACTGAGCATCAAATATTTGTTTTTCTGTTGTAACAACTGGCTCTAGAAAGCTAAGGATATGACAGTGTAATTTTGTCTCAAAGAGTGTCATGTGCTTATCATGGCCATTTGGAATTTGTTTGTGTTGTCATGTTATTTTTTATTACAAACATTGTTCTTCATTATTGAATTCATTTATTTTTTCTCTTTATATGCTATAAGCTGATTAGTTAAATGCTGGTGTTCTTTGCACAATGATTTGTTCATAAAGTTGCAGCCTGCTTCTATACATAATGTTTTCCAAAAATTACTACCAAAGAAACAAATTCATGCACTAGGGAATGACATTGAAATGAATTATTTTTATTTAACAAGGCTAAAAGTTCAACTTATTTTCAAAATTGCTCATTTTATTAATGATATTTTTTTTTTTGATATAAAACGAGGCAAAAAGCCCAGAAAAGGATTAGACAAGAATTAAATGAGGAGTAAAATTTTCAATTATATCATCATCCACAAATTGCTCTTGGTTGCAACTTGCAAGAGGAAAATCACTATGTATTAATGATAGTTTATACTCTTAATTAATGAAATCTTAATCAACAAAATACTAACAAACTTGGGGATCTAAATTATAATTTTTTGTTTATCTTAGATACATTTAATAACTTTTCTAAAATTAGCAGGGCAAATAAACTTAGATTATAAACATCTCTTAAAATTTGTTATTAATAGGTTGGTGACAAGTTGGCCAGGGGAAAGGTTTCCTCAAAGTAAATAATTCTGATCTCAGATAATAGTTACTTCAGTAGAAGCCATTGACATATATATATATATATATATATATATATATATATATATATATATATATATATATATATTTGATTATAAAATAAGTAGTCACTACATTATCAATGAGCACATTAGGCAGGAAGGGCAAAAAGTTTGATGTAATGACAGCTATGCTTGGATCTTCATTATTGTACAGTGTTTTGTTTGAGTGTTTGCCTTAGCTCTGATCTTGGTTTGGCAACTTCCACAAATACTACCCTTCCATCCAAAAACTGCAAAAGTGCTTCCAATCTTGTCAAACATAACTTCAGACCATACTCAAGATAATTAAATATAGCAATTATGAAAAAGAAGAAAAAATAACAGATCCAAATTTGAAGCCCTAGAAAATCAAGATATTACAGCAATCTTCAACATCAGGTTTAAGGGGTTAAAATAATAGTATAAGTAGCATTCAGTCAACAATATGTACATTCATTTTAGGTAAAATTACATCGTGAGTCCTTTAAGTTATTTAATTGCAAATGTTTTGGTCCTCTAAGTTTTTTTTTGTACCACTTAGGTCTTTAAGTTACATAATGTTTACATCATTAGTCTTTTTTTCATTTTTTGTTACAAAAAAACCCAATTTACACTAACAGAGCTTCTTAAGGTGTAAAAGATACAGACTGCAACAGTGGAATGCAACTGTGAGCTTGTGAACAAGGGCGCAAGCGCCTGTGGTGAAGCAACGTCATTTGAGCTATTAGGGTGCACGCGCTGCAATAGCCGAAGCAGATCCAGGAGTAGCAAATGGTGAATACCACTAGATGGAGACCACTCAATGATATAATAGTAAAACTAAGAATTTACTGACTAGTATTGTGCATCTGTCACACAGACTCTATAAAGTCTAAAGTACTCTCCTCAGCAATGAACCAACATTATATATCTTAGCTTTTATAAACAAAGGCAACACAAGAGTCAAGAAACATCAAAATCATACCTTTCCATGCATTCCCTCAATAGCCTTCTGTGATTCCTCTTCCGTAGCATATCGAAGAAACGCAAACCCTCTTGGTCTATTCGCAATTTTATCCATCACCAATTTGACTGTAACAAACCTTAAGATGTAATCAAAATGGCATAATAGACAATGAGGAACAGATTAAGATTTTTCTGTTCTTACCTTCCAAAAGTTGACCGAAATTCTTGAATGCATTTCGCAAACCCTCTTCAGTGGTACGAAATGATAGCCCTTAAAGAAACATGAAACAATCATCAAAGAAATTCAAAGCAAGTTTAAAGAATCTGATCCTAAAAATAAAGTTCATAGACTGTAGTAAAATGTAGCAAATGGCTATTGAATCAAGTCTCAAGAGTAATCACAGCAGATATATGCAATGGAAGCTTCAAAGTATGTCTCCTTTTATGTTGCTTTACTAGATGAACAAATGTTCTTGCTAGATAATAAATGCCTTTTAAAAGCTAATATAAATACACACCTGAAGGGGATAACAGTTGAAACCAAAACTCAAATCAATTATAAAACAGTGTTAAATTTTCTACAACTGTATTATGCAAAGAACTAGCCTTTAACCTCTGCTATGCAAATCAAGGACATTCCACTGTCCTTTTCTTCCTGATCTAAGGACATATTTGAATTGGCTTATTTTGACATATCTAATGACATAAGCGCTATGCGAGACTATTTGGGAAAACTAGTCGAAATAGCTTATAGCATGCCCATAAGTCGTTTTAAGCTTATTTTAGTAAAATTTCTATGCCAGCTTATGAAAACAACTTATAGTTTATATGTAAACAATTTGACTTTTTTTTTTATAGAAATAACTTATATATAAGTATTTTATATGATAAAAGTTTAACTAAGCTATTTATCTACTCCTAGCAGCCTAAGCACTTGTGAGATTGTTTGGAAAAACTTATGCAAATAGCTTATGACAAGTCCTCAAGTACTTATATGATAAACGTTTAAGTCACCTTATGTGCCTGGTTTGTGTGGTTGAGTTAGGCCTAAACTGCATTCTAAGATGGTATCAGAGTCTATCCTAAATCCTTCGAGCCACCCACCATTATTAAACACGCACCAAACCTAATAGTGTTGAGCGTGAGGGGGTGTATTGAGAAAAAATCCAAGTTACAAATTGACTAGAGATATGGTCTCAAAAGAGTTTATAAGTGAGAGACATCCCTCAACTTACAAGCTCGCCATGTGGGGTTGAGTTAGGCTTAAACCACATTCTAAGAACTGTTTAGCTAAATTGGACCCTAACCCACCACACCACTAAACATGACAATAACATTTCATATCTTTCAGTGCTAAAACTACTCTCATGTGAAATCATCTCTTGCAATGAAAAAAATAGAACCATCCACCACAATCAAATTAGTCCTTATCCTAAAAGCAAATGAACCCCTCCTCCCCAAAACCCCAATCCTCATATTTGTAGCAATAACCAAATTGCTCATATTCATCAAAACCACCACCCAACTGGGACTAAAGCTAGACCCTTAAAAGTAAATAACAAAAAGTTTCAATTTTTATCAATTGCAGCCAAATTGTATATTAATTTGGTTGGAAGATAAAAAAAAAGGTAGAGTAAAAGTAGCTAACCACTGACATAGAGCCTCGTTCTCGGATTAGAAGATAAGGATGATGATTCAGAAGCAGAAGGGAGACAAGCCAACAGAGAACAACTATCTTTGTTTCTGAGTGGTGATGATGATGATGGTGATGATACGGAAGAAGGAAATTGGGTTGCTGTGTTGTTGGTTAGGGAGAAATTCAGATAAAGTCTCTGTTTTTGGTTCTTAGTCTTATGGTTGAAGGAGAAAGCACTTGACTTTGTTAGAGGTAATGGAAGTAGAGGAAGAGAAGATACCTCAATTACAAAGTTAGCCATAGAAGCCATTTCCTCTGCACTGCCGAGAAAACTCAAAAACTTTTTTTTTTCTTCTTTTTTTGGTCGAAGAAAACTCAGGTTTTTTTTTCTGTACCCCCAACCTTTCCCCTCATGCCCCCACCAAATTGGATAACTCTAAAATGCTCCTTTGAAAACTAATTTTTTTAAAAAAAATAAATAAATCGTATATACGTCTTGAGTATGTATATACGATGGCTATTTTGAGTCCAATCGTATATATGTACACAAATCGTATAGACGATGAGTTTTTATTTATTTTTTTAATGACTTGTTTTAATTTTCTTACTAAAAGGCTACTAAAAATTCTTTAAAGAGTCAAACTAATCAAAAAAATTATAAAAACACTACTAGAAATCTAACAAAACTAAAATAAGTCTATGCAAATTTTTTTAGATTTTTTGGAGACTATGAAAAATGAAAAAAATTCATAAAAAATAGTAAACGATGGAATTTGGGATTTTGAGGCCGTAATCCCGTGAAAAGTTCCTTCTACGGGTGTCATGATTCTTGAATTTTTTCGGATTTAATGGTTGTGATTTCATTGCGATCGGAGTAGGTTGCCCGAAAACCGATTTTTGCCCTAAATTATTCGTTCGGCGTAATAACATCGCCACGCAGTTAACGAACTACACACTAAACATATTTTCACGCCTTAATTAATTTTTACCAATCGTATATACGCCGGGGTGTATATACGATGGGTTATCAGTTTAGGTCGATATATATGTGCATTTGAACATATATACGATTGGACAAATTTTTTAAAAAAATACGCTTTGGTCGGCTGTATTTTGCTTTCACTATTATGTGGGGTATGGGGGAAGATGGTGGGGGTACAAAAAAAAACCAAAACTCAGAAATTCAAAAATAGGTTGGGCTCAAGAGTTGAAACCTTAAATTGGGGGTCATACATCGTACAACCCCTTCTACTCAATAGACACTCCCAAAACGCGTGAAAAGACCAAATTGTCATTAATGAATCTTTGAGCACGCTTATTTTTTTCTGGATTTACGATGGTTCGAATTAGTGTGGTCCGAGCCAGTTCAGATTAGCGTGGTCTGAACCAGTAAACAACGCACAAACACACTCTTTTTTCCCTTTCAGTTATATTAGAAGAGGTTCGGATTAGCGTGGTCTGAATCAGTCTGAACTAGTTATATTAGAAGAGGGGTATTTTGGAGATTTTAAAAGTGAAGAAGTGTCTACTGAGTAGCTTGCGAGTTGTATGAAGTATTGCCCTAAATTGGATCCAACACCATCATTCCCTCTTAGTAATTTCTGAAAGGTCTTTTTTTTTTCACAGACCCCTACCACGCGCCCCCCTCAATATGTGAAAAGTCAAAAAATACTCTTAAAATATAAAAACTTTTCAGTGTCCTATTTTTTCGGGATTTGGACAGGTTCAGTACCTGTGGCTTATAATTTGCTTCACACTCCAAGTACAGTATCAATGTACTGAACTGGTTCAGTAATTTAGCGTTGTGTCTGTTAATTTTGAAACAATATTTTGAATCTTGTCTCAAAGAAAAAATGACTAAATCTATTTATTAGAAGTGGAGAGTGAGCTTCTAAATTATTGAGACTAATTCATACATATGTTTGTGGACCCATGAAAATTCAAGCCAAAGGAGGATACTTTTATTTTATCACTTTCACTGATGATATGTCTAGATATGGGTTTTTGTATCTTATGAAACTAAATCTGAATCATTTGAAATGTTTAAAAGATTCTGCAGTGAAGTTGAAAAGCAAACATGTAATAGAATCAAAATGCTTAGATCCGATAAGGGAGGAGAATATCTTAGTGATAATCTCATTGACTATCTAAAAAAGACTGAGATTCTCTTATAGTGGACACCTCTAGGAACACTACACCAAAATGGTGCATCTAGAAGAAGAAATTGAACCTTATTAGATATGGTTAGATCTATGATAGGGTTCATTGATTATCCCATGAATTTATGGGGTTATGCTTTGGAAACAACAATTTATCTTCTAAATAAAGTTCCTCAAACATATCAGAGTTTTGGATTGTCCAGCTTATGTCAATAGATTGCAAACAGATAGACTTAATGTGCGGTCTAACAAGTGTAGGTTCATCAGATATCCTGAAGAAACAATGAGATATTATTTCTACCATTCTCCTAACCAAAAAATGTTTATGGCCAGAGGAGGAACCTTTCTCGAAAGGGAATTTCTCACATAAGGAAGTCATGGTAAATAAATAGAGTTTGATGAAGCTCAAGAAAATGATGAAACACCAAATGACCAGTAATAGTCCGATTGTTCATGATAGAAGTGACGTATCTATGTGAAGTGTGAAATAAATAAAGGAAGAAAGTGTTCTCAAATGCAAAATTTATTCCTGAAAACGAGCATAGATTAGTCTTTCGTTGAAAGTGTTCGGACACTCATAATGTACCAAAGAATAATCCTGAACTAAAAATTAACAATCAATATTTATGATAATAATATAAATTCCTTTATAAATAGAGGTCAATCTAATATAAATGTAAATTTCTATATACATTACAATCAAAAGTTTAAAATTAATTTAATAACAAAACATTATTGTTTGATTTATAATCAATTTTGTCAAATAGAAAATAACATATATCAAGATAACTAAGATATTGGCACCACCATCTTCAAGCGCATAATTTTGTAAATAAAAATAAAAATCTTCAAGCGTATAAGAAGACTCCCTAGTGATCCTGGAGGTGAAGATCATTCATATGTGGAGAGGAAAGCAATTGTGCGGATTGACTCACCAACTACAACCTACAACTCGACTTTATAGAGACCATTTTTCTGTGTTTCGCCTCATGACATGTCCAGGGTGCTAGTAGCTTTGAACATTGTGACTGCGTTGTTAGTTTTTTTTTTTCAAGCAGAAACCCTCTTTATTTAAAAAAAAAAAAAATCAAATATAGTTGTAAAAAAACAAATCAAATATTAACTAAAAACATAATTAAATTCATCTTTTTTTTCTCAAATCTCTGAAATATCGGAGGAAAGAGAAAATTATGGCATAATTGAATAACTCATTATCTTTTTCACTTTCAAACAGAACATAGAATAGATTACCTCTTTCAAACTGAACCTAGGAAAAGGATACCTCGTTGTTGTGTTGTGCGTGTGACACTCCATTATGATTGATATCAGTGTCACAATCCTCCAATTGAGGGTACAAGAATGTTGCTGACACAAGCCAAAATTCACATCTCTAACACCATCAACATCAACATGAAGAATCATCGCTCAGCTGCTATACTGTACCATTACCCTTGTCCTGATGGCGTTTTTGCTGCTCTCGCCGCACATCTTTACTTCAAAGCTACTTCTTCCTTATTCCCTCCACCTCTCTTCTTTCCTAATACCGTTTATACCCCTCTTAGGTATTCTAATCCATTCATCATTCACTCTTTTATCATCTCTTTTTACTTATTGCTTTATTTTATAATAATGATTGTGATTGTTGTTTTTGCTTACCCTTTTCAGAGCTGAAGATCTTCCCCTCAATGAAATTGATGATCTTTATCTTCTAGATTTTGTGGGTCCCCCTGGTTTTGTTCATAAAATCTCCACCAAGGTTCCAAGGTACTTTCTTTTCCTCATTCATGAATCATGCTGCATTTATTTGTCGTTTTTCGCAAAATTATTCCCTTACTTTATTTTCAGTTTAGGGTATGTTTAGATTGATTAACTTACTTATCTACTACCTATCAAACACAGACACGGACACCGGATATGACACCAACATGGATATGTAGTTTTAATCTGAAAACACAAGTAATTGAAGTGTCAGTATTAGTGTCTGACATGATAAGTATCAGACACCGGACACGTCTTCAACCAGAAGTGTTGGTGCTACAGAGTCTACTGCTATAAGCACATGCGAGACTTTTAGGAGAACTTATGAAAACATCATATGGAAACCGCTTATAGATTGATTAATTTGGAAGCAATTTATGAAAACAGCTTATGAAAATAGCGCATGCGAGACTGATTAGATTGATTAATTTGGACTTATGGAGTCGGATTTAGATATGTCCTTATGTCCTCCTGCATAATTTGTGGAAGCAACTTATAATTTATATAGAATTATCTTTTATTATAAAATTGCTTATACATAACCATTTATATGATAAACACTTAATTAAGTTGCTTATCCAAACAAAGCATTTCCGCTAACCAGGTAAGCCTAATTGGTCTGAATTTGGCTTTCTATGGCATTTTTTTAGTTTTGATTCCTTTGAAGAATATAGAATTGAGTTATCTTTGTTTTTATCAACTGAAGTTGTTCTGTTGTGTGTCTAGAGTGATTGTTTTGGACCATCACAAAACTGCACTTGAGAACCTTTGCAATCATACTTCACTTGGTGAGAATGTGACTAAAGTTATTGACATGGAGAGAAGTGGGGCTACTATTGCTTTTGATTACTTCAAAGAAAAGCTTTTAAATCCTGATGTTGGTGTCACGGTTAACCAACCTTCGGTACTTTGTGAATTCGAGCGTGTACGGAAACTTTTTAATTACATTGAAGATGGGGACCTTTGGAGGTGGAGACTCCAAAATAGCAAAGCTTTTAGCAGTGGTTTGAAGGATTCGAAAATTGAATTCAATGCCCGGTTAAACCCTTCCGTGTTTGACCAAGTAATTCTCCTGATATCTGTTGCATTTCCTTTCAACATTTTCTGCTTTTAACTTCCAAATCCATGTTTGCGTTTGGACCGGCATCACGTAGTCTAACACGCTATTCGGTAACTGTCTTTTTTTTTATTTACGGCAGTTGCTGTCATTGGATTTGGATACTGTTATTAGTCAAGGGATGGTAAGTTTGGCACACAAGCAAAAATTGATTGATGATTGTCTCAGCAAGTCGCATTTAAATTGCCCTCGGTGCGTGCATATGGTCACTGCCTGGTATGGTTTATATTTCCAACTCTTTGTATGCAGATTTGGTTACTTATATCCTATATGCATATATTGCTTTGTTGTGCATTTTCCACATTTTTTTAGTTAAGAGGTAAATAATAAAAAATATTGCTTTCAATTCAACTATTTTGTGCTTGTAGGCTGTTGATGCAGATACCACTCTTTCAGAATTAAGGAGTGAATTGGGAAATCAGTTAGCTATTAAAAGCCAGAAACTGAAATTGAGGTTTGTTTATTTTATTTTTGTGTCACTGTTAGTTGAATCATATGGCTGTTACAAGCTGGCAGGATTTTGTTTTCAGCTCATACAAGCTGTTCATTTCAGCTTTAAAATTCAAACAGCGGAACCTTGACAGGTTTATGTTTCGTGCTACTTAACCCGTGCTTTACTTAACTTATGAACCCTCACTGCTCCTAAGTAGGATCTCGAACCTGACTACCTTGCTAGCGTATTGTTGGATACCTCAGTGAGGCTTGAATCATTTAGTAACAAAACAATAGTTGGTAACTATATCTATTAGGATTAGACAACTATTGTTAGCTAGTTGAAACAATTGGTTGGTTAGATATAGTTGTCAAAATCGCGATTTGATTTTACGAGTCCACCACCCCAGCGAGTTGAATCGCACACAAAATCAGAAAAAGAGTAGAATCGTATGATCAATTGTGGAATCGTATGATTTGGCGATTTCAATCGCGATTTTGCTTGAAAATCTCAGCAAAAGCGCAGCTGTTGAAGACACTGGGCCGAGTTACGAGTTACGATATTGTTAACCCCTCCTGATCCTACAAATTTCTACTTTTTTTTTCCGGGTAGAATCTTTCAATTCTACTTGCGATTTTACGTTTTTCCGATTTCGCTACCCTCCCTCGATTTTGTGTAAAATATCGATTTTGATTACTGTGGTTAGATGATTAGTATGATGTGGGATCGTCAGTATTTATAGGAATTAGGGAAAGACTTGAAAGAGAGCTCAGGCATCTAAAACAAATGAAGAATTAGGAGTCCTTATACACCTTTCCTCATCGCAATTATTGTATCACTTCGACACTTGTCAAGAGACAGAGGTTTCATATAACTCACTGATAGAACTCAAGCATGAAGCTTACTGTCAATGTTATTTTTAGCCTCGTTGATTTGAATTTTGTTTTGCAAGTTCATATATCTCTCTCTTGCATTGACCAAGAATCTATATTACTTACTAGTTTTCCATTTTCTTATTGATATACTTTGTAATGGACTTATCTCTACTTTTAGGGGTATTGGAGCTGTTGTATACAAAGTTCCAGAGCTTGAAAATGATGAGAAGCTAAAAATAAGTCTGAGGAGTTTGGACAATGAAGATACAACTCCCATCTCTCAGGTTGTTCCTTCATCAATTCGCTAATTGTATCTCGTAGTTATTACATGATACTACCTCCGTCCCGAAGTATTAGGCCTCAAAGTACATGTATCTGGAGTAATATTTTCGGATACATGTGCTTTGGGACCTTATACTTTGGGACGGAGGGAGTACATTACTTGCAGTGGGACTTGTATCTAACTTATTTTGAGTATCTTATATTAGGAATATGGAGGTGGAGGACATCGAAATGCGAGCTCTTGCATTTTAAAGTCTGAAGAATTTGAGAAATGGAAGGTGTGATGGATTGTTTGCATTTGACATAGAGAGATCAAACAGAGTTTACAACTGATGTTATGTATGCTGGTTTGATCTGCAACCTTTACTTATGTAAAGCCTTGTGAATGTTTTGTTATTATACAATTTTTTGGATTATTTATATTAATTGTTCATTTTCAATGTAAATTAATTAGATCATGTTTGAAATTTTAACAGTCTCTTTAGTCAATTAAAGATTTCTATTAGCAGTCTATTTTGACTACTTCCGATGAAGTTCTCCAAAATTATTTGATTAAACACTTGAAGTTGATGTCTTAAACTTTGGTAAACAACTTTTTTAATAGGCAAATGCTAATTAGTTAGAGAGGAAATTGTTAGTTTTGATTTGAACCGTGGATCTCCTACTTAAAACTCCTTCTCGTGTCCCTTTAATTTACCAGCCGAGTTACCTACTTTGGGAACAAGCTTGGCATAATCCTGTTTACTTTTTCTATTGCATTTGTTAAAAAAATTGTTTGAAAAATGAATGCCGTTATAGTTAACATGTTTTTAGAGCTATCAAATTAGGCTGCTCGGCTCGGTCTAGCCTATTGGGCCAAAACGTAAAAGCAAGTTGAGCTAGCCTGTTGTCTAATGGGCTGTGTTTTTTGTACCCCAGCCCAACCCAAAAAACTAGGCTAGCGGATCGGCCCAACCCAATCTAATTTTTAACAAATGAAACAATAAAAAGTGTTCAAAAAGCATAAAAAGAGGGCCCAACCTCGACTCATGGGCCAACTGGGCTAGACCAAAATGATTTATTTTTTCTGGATCTCTGTTTAGCGAGCCTAGTCTGAACACAAGGCCATCTGGCCTGTCAGTTGGGTTGGGGCAAAACCGACACCTCTACATTTAGGTAGAATGGTAATATTTGCTAACTGTCAAACTGTTATTCACTTAATTTCCTTTCACTGATGTAATTTCTTTTATCAAATAAAAATACAATGAGACTAACACTTGTGTGATTTATCTTTATTCCACAACAAGTAAAACCAAGTTCACCTCTAGATAGAGGCTAGTACAAAAATGCATATATATAGATAAAAACCAATGCCATAATATATGACCCTAAACAAACCCACCAAACCAACCAAACCAAACCATCATCACCAATTAATTATAATAATCAGAAAACAAAATGTTAAGTCCCCTTAATAACAGTTATGGTAAATGTATAAGTATTTTATTATATGATGAACTTGTATATCTATATATTCATCTTTGAAGTTATTCACCACCAATCTTACTTGCCAAATAGGTCTTATATATTAGTTTGTGAATGTAACATGTGAGAGTTCTTCACCACCAACCATTGCTGCATTAGAAGAATACCATGCATCATCTGTAATGAACTGCATCCATGAATCATCTTTGTCTTCCTCTTCCAAGCACGAAGACGACGCCCCTGGTATATCCGGTGACATCGTTTCACACTCATTGATTATGGTTTGAGTACTTTCAATTAGTGACATACTACATTGCCCTTGTTGCTCTTCAATTTCAGAACATATTCCATTTTTCTTGAACACACGACACAATGCATAAGTATCCTGCAAGTTAACCAAGCTTGTTATTGTGAAGTGATAAAGTAAAAGACAGAATAATATTGTGTTGCATTTTCTAACTCAAATATTTTTTCTCATATTGCTTTTATCTTTTAGTCAACACTAATTTGAAATGTTCAAAGTTGTGTGGTCAACAATTGAGGCCTAAAAAGGTCAACACAATGTGTTAAAACCATATAGGAAAGATTCCAAGAGTACTAAATGTTTTGTCTATGTTTCTCATTTAAGAGTATTAAATATTGATAATGATGTTATATTGTACTTCTTAAACATGGTTTAGGGCCTAACGCATCCCCATAAAATCGGTTTGGGTGAATACTGTCCAAGCCTTACAAGAATTGCTCAAATCATATCTCTAATCGATGTGGCACATTAACATTCTTAATCAGGTGGAAACTCCACTTAAGGTAGCCAATATGCGAATGGTTGATTGTCGTTGCCATTGTGCAATTTCGGCACCGCCTTTGCCATCATTGTTCCTAGAATGGTTTGCTTTAACCGCCCACTGCCTCTCAGAATGGTTGGCGTCATGTTTCGGGAACCCCTCTCCCTTGTTTTTTTAGATTCACCTTGACTGCCCTCATGCTATTGGCCAATGCCTTAGGCGGGTGCCCCACCTTGAGGCCGAGCCGCTAGATCATTTTTCCGCCCTGCCCTACTGCTATATAGTCTCCATAATTTGCCATTTGTGTACTTAGACACAAACACCTACTTTGAGTATTGTAATAAACCCCTCAAGTAAAAATTTAAGACCCTCTTGGGTTACTCATTGTGAAATATAATGTGTTAATTCTATTGTCAAAAATCCATGCCATATATTACTCATTATAGAATATAAGTAAAAATCCTGATCAATGTGTTTTGATGTATCTAATCAAATTTTAAACCAGATGCATCAACTTTCGATGACTCATTTTTGCTTATATTCTATAACGGAAGGAGTAGGCTTCTAGACCTCATGGATATTCTGGCGTAATCATGAGGGTAATCATTGTTTGGCTGGTATAGAATGATTTTCCCATATACTTTTTATTTTATTTTAAAATTCTAGGGTATAGTATAGTATAGTATATCTAATGGTCTATTTGTCTGTTGAGGAATAAAGTAAAAAGTGACCGACACAAAAATGAAAGTGATTGGAGAATAAGAAGCTGCTTTATGGTTTAGAAGTTAGAATCAAATAATTCTAGATCAAGAACAGAAGGACAATTGACAAAGACAAATAACTATAAAAAGAGTGTTCTAATTAAGAAGAGATGTTGATCATTAGAAGAACAAGACTTTTGTCTCATTAGATTAACAAAAGAAAGCAGAATTGTGCAGTAGAGCTTTGTCATATAGAGATATTAGAGTAACACAAGTAAAGAATATGTCATTCATACGTTTATATAGTACCTATAATAAATAAATATAAAGTAATATGCATGAGATAAGAGAGAGAAAGTGAAAGAAAAACTAAAAGTATATACAACTACTATGAAAGTTCAGTCTTTCCATGCACGCCATGCAGTTTCCACGTTCTTCTATTGTCCAAAATCCAAATTAACATGATCTTTTACACTCCATTAATTCCTGTATAGTTTCAGTTTCAAGTTCTACTCATTGTTGTTTTATAGTGTCTGACTCTGATTAACGAACTCTATATAGCACCAGCGTTTCAGGTTGAAGATGTGTCTGATATCCTATACGTATTATGTCGAACACTCAATTAATTACTTGCATTTTCTAAATCAAAACCGGTGTTTACGTATCTGTGTCGTGTCTGATATTCGTGTATTTGTCGGTGTTTCATAGTTTACTGATCATGGAATGTGGAACTAATGCTTATAGATCATTTTTTTAGTCTCTTTCTTATTGTCTTTGGTGTGAAAGAGGAGCTGAAAACAATAATGAAAAATGCTTTTATCACTGGCTTAAGCATCGAACTTAATGCTTTTTCAGGTCAAATATATGGTGACAAGTGTGCATTCTGAAAGTAGTTTGAAGGGGTGGGTCATAGTGGGCACCAAAGCCAAGTTTTAAGGACAACACTTTTATCAGATGTGACTTGTAAAGCTTTTGAAACCTCTAACTAATTCATCATATTCATATCCTCTTACTCGCTCTGGACTCGTATATAAGCAACCATACAGCTTTTTAGATTCATTGAAAAAGTGGTGATCCTGACCGGTATCAGTCAGGAGGAGTATTCTTGAAGGCCTAAAATTCGGACGCAGATTATTGACCTCCAATTAGTTAATTGAAGGTAAAGATCCGTGTCTGAATCTATGAAGGTAATATGACAGATAAAAGTCTACCAACAGAATAAATCTATCACTTAATAATTAAAAATCTGAATAAGAAAAAGGAATCATATATAAGAGAAAAGCTAAGTCACATATCTGAATAAAAAACACAATGAGTAACTCTAACATGGCCATAATACTCATTAGACATAACTAATGAAAAATGTAGACTAATATTCTAATAACTATAACAATGACTTTATTAATCTGTCTTATTTAACATTTTTGATGTATTTTAAATTTTTTATTGTCTGTGCCTAGCAAAATGTTCTCACATTTACAGTATCTAGACTTTACGTATTATCTAGACGTCGTTATCTGGACGCTGTTATCTAGACTTTATACATTATCCGGATGCGGTTACCTCAACACCGTTATCTAAACGCTGTTATCGTTCCATGTTTTCTGCATATGGACACAAGAATTGTATGACTGACTAGTTATTTCTCCCATAAGATAAGTCATTTGCAAATATGGTGAATATCACAAGCACAAATAACACGGTAACTAGATTGATACCTGTAATCCAGATGAATCTTCACAATCTTTATCATCAAGACGATATTCATGCATAACCCAATCAGTTCTGATTCCTTGAGGAGCTCTTCCTCTATAATACACCAAAGTTTTCTTCATACCAATAGGTCTATTTTGACATGAAACTTTTCTATCTTTCCCAGTAGATTTCCAGTAACCAGCTCTAGTTGCTCTATTTGTTCTGAATCCATTTGGATACTTCCTATCCCTTGGTCCAAAAAAGTACCATTCTGGATCTCTACTTGGTAAAAATGATTTCTCTAAACCATTACAATAAAATGTTAATTAATAACAGAATTAGCCTAATTGAAAACATGTATTATATATACTTCATCAAATACTCATTCATTGCTTAAGATAAGAAAATACTCATGTATATGATCCCACAAATATATAGCTATTCAAGTCCAAATTTGGAAGAAATTTTATCATAATTCATAGCTAGATATTGTTCTGTCATCTGAGTGCTTTTATTTTCTGAAATATGATACATTCACCATTGTAAAGGTTCTTGAGTGCCTATTTCAAGGATCCTGGTAATGTGGAGTCGGAATTGCATGCAGTCGGACAGTTAGGACCATCCATCTTGATTGGACTGTCCAAATTTCAAAGTCGGATTTTTTTATCAAGCAAAAATCAAAAAGTGATGTTAAACTCTAAACCGTCCAATCTTAATTGGACGACTTCAAGCTTACTGACTGCATGATTGCACACATTTCCAACTGCATTAAATCCAAATCCCTATTTCACTTGACGCTATGTCCTCTAAATAAAATATTTGTCATCTAAAAAAAAGATGATTAATAGCAGATACACATTTCCTTGATGACAGTGAAAAATGAAAATTATATATAGTTTGTATATAATTTAGAAGAATTGAAAAAGTAGAATAATTAACAAACCTGCTAATTCCCAAGGTTCACATTTATAAAGATCAACTTCAGGAATGATATCAAGTTCAATTTCTAAGCCACTGATTTTCCTTTTGAGATAGTAGTTAACAAGTTCTTCATCAGTTGGATGAAATCTAAAACCTGGTGGTAATCCAACTGGTGACATTTTTCAATTTCTCTCTCTCTTCTTGTTGTGTAGTTTTTGCTAAAGTATTTTCACTCATCACAAACCATCACTGCTTATAAATACACTAAAAGTAACCAAAGTTCCTTATCTTTGAGTTTTTTTTCCTTCTCTTTCCTTCTTTTTCTTTTACAGATTATGAGATTCTTTCATAACGTTTGATACAAGCCTTTCCCTATCACTATTAATAGTAATTCTTTCTGTCACATATAATCCCTTGCTTTAATTTCCTTAGTATTTCATTTGATGGGATCTTTTTTCTTTCTTTTGTGTGAAAACATTTTGGAATATTATAGATTGTAATCTTATAAATCTGACAACTTTTTTTTCCTTGATCCTTGTTATCTTATAAATATGACAATTTAATACTATAAATCGATAGTCGCAGATTTCTTGTATGCCATCGTCAGTTGGTTGGGTTTTGATTTTGTGAAACAGCAGGACATTTCATCATTGTTCCTTCAATTTATTCATATTGGAGGTCTTGCTAGGTGCAGATGTCGTTTGATGCTCATGTCATAATGTTTGTATTATATGAATGCTTTGTTGATCCTATTGAATGTATGTCTAGGTCATAGGTTTCTTACGCGGATCTTTTGGTTGTGGGGTCGTTTCTTTCCCTTGTTTGTGCGGATTTGAGTACAGCTTGTGCTCTACTTAATACTACTGAAATAGCTATCTCGTTTGCCTTTTAGAAAATGACAATTTAAAACTACTGAAATAGCTAATCTTATAAATATGACAATTTTTTCCTTTGTGTTATTATTTTGAAATCTCATAGGATAGGACTCCAACTAATCTAAATAGAGTTATGTGCTTAATTTGATGTTGAAGTTGTATGAGTTCTTAGATTTTTTTATCGACAAATGTTAGTGGTGATCAATATGTGTGTCTGTGTTCTCTTTGTGTTCCTGTTGTAAGTTCAAATTCTTCAAGTTTTTCGAAAAACTGATACAACCTATAAAAATTATGCAATCAAATCCACTATATATGAATAACGGATGAAACTTTTCAAATAGAGACATACCCAATGGACAATGTAGATAACACATTTTTTTCCAATTTTCCAACGCTTTCTTATATTGAAAATTTAGAGTGAGTGATAGTGTCTCATTCAACGCAGAATAAACCCATTGACACTTTGAACATTTACAAAAGAATTACATTTGTCTAACTACAAGTGAACTAGTGAAGACTTAAACTCGCAACACGTATAGGATACAAGTTGTATCATGCTCTACTTAGCCAATTCCTTGCGGCTAATGTTTCTTTTTATCATGTAGTGAAATTTATGTTGTCACATTGAATCATATCACTCAAAATTATAGTCTTAAAAATGTATTACCAATATTTTTCATTTCAAATAATGGGCCTAACTAACTAAGAATAAGCATGGTAAAATAAGATTTGAGGTGCAATTTTTTTACTATTGTAACTAGTCTTTCAATTTTGGTATTGTATGTCGCTTTTCTATATAAATAAGTTATCCACATAAGCTTCAACCATTTGTTCTGATGACTATTAGATTAATCCCCAATTCAACTAATAGAGCAAGAAAATTTACCCTAGTTACTCAACATCTCAAATTCGTCTCTCATTGGCATATGCAAAAGACCTACATTATAGTGAGTGTACAAGTCCACCCATCTTAAGAATATCACAAGTAAAAAAGTTTACAATAGCAAATTACAAGTAAAATCTTACATGATTACGAAGCAGGGTGCTCACAACAAAGGCCGGTCACGAACGATTGTGCAGGGGGCAAGATTTTCAAGCCTAGACCCGCCCCAAGACGACTCAGGCTTGGAGGGCAATTGATTCGGACTGGCCAGAGGCCCACTTGGCGAAATGGGCCAGGATCGGCCCAACTGATGTCTTGCTGCGCAAGAAGCGCTTGCGCCAACATCAGACGGCTGAGATCAGCGCTTGGGATCCAACGGTCAGCACGTCCTAGTCAAGCTCCCATAAATAGGATTCAACTCCCGAGAAAAAGGTACGCTATTGATACCCATTTTGTGCTCCTGCTAGATCGGACCTACTCTGACTTGAGCGTCGAAGTGTCTTTGCAGGTACCACCCGCGCATTCAAGAACCCAAATTTATTCAACCCAACTCACCGACCAAACCAATCTCACATTGACAAGGTACGATCATACTCTTCTCTCATACTCTCATACTCTTCTCCTTCTCTTGCCGTCATTCCTTTAACATTTCAGGTACACAATTCTTCATCTATAATTTTAATTTTATACATGAATTATATGCTATAATTTGAATCTAGAATTATCATTGAAGAATTTAAATCCTTCATGACCATCTCAATACGACCGATGTATATATGATGCATAACTTTATGTTATATAAATAATAATAAACGTATTATTCTTTTGGAGCAAATCTTTAGCTACATTTCTTTAAGGTTTAATGTATGTTTGGATTCACTTCTAGAGTTGCTAAAACTGAGTTGTCAAAGCTAAAAGTGGTTTATGTGTGTTAATTTATGTTTGATTCTTTCACCCAAAATTAATTTATTGGGTCTAAAATTGATTCTACTAGAAGCTAAAATTGCAAAATTCTAATGTAACATACAATTTATTCTACTATTGCAGATATTAAACCTTCCATAATTGTCTTTTTCTATATTTATCCTTGGTAGTTTTATAAAATACTTAAGGATTAAATTTAAATAATTTTACTTTCAAAAGTAATTTTATCCACACTATGTAAACAACATAAATTGGTAAAATCACTTTTTTCCCGAATGTATTCAAACATCCATCATGTTATATCTAACTCACTTTTTAGCAAAATCAATCAAATGAAATTCAATCATTTACCACTCTTAAGTGAAATTCAATCGTCACCACATAATAAATCATGTACTATATATAAATCGTGAATGGATCATCTCAAGTGAAATTTTCACTGGATGCTCTTAAGTGTTAGATTCCAATCATTTTCCACTCTTTATCCCTTTTCATGTGTTGAAGTCTTTATCTCTTCAACTACACTATATAAAAACAATGTGCTACGTAAATTACAATTTTGCCATTCATAATAAATTTACTTTTCATTTCTCTCTCTACATTTACTTATTTTACTTTTTCTAATTCTCTCCACCTTTACTTTTTCTATTTTTCTCTCCAATTCAACTACAGTATATAAAAATAATGGGCTGTGTAAATTACAATTTTTGCCTTCATAACAACTTTGCCTTTTCATTTCTATCTCTACATTTATTTATTTTACCTTTCTTTTTCTCTCTCCCCCTTTACTTTTTTCCATTTCTCTCTCTAACTTCAATCAACTACACAATTATTAAAAAATACGATGTTACCCGTGTGTATCCACAGGTTTAATTCTTTTTTTTAAACAAAAGAAAGGATTATGGAGTCTCGTTAAAATCTTCTGATGGAAAACCCTCTTTAAGGAAAAACCATCAAGATGAAAAGAGTACTCCTCCTACAATTTATTAATAAAAAGTGGAAAATATACAAGAGACATGGGGGACTAGGCCAAAACCCATGAGTAAAATCACAGTACAACCAAAAGGAAAAAGTAACACTCCTATAACAAGGAATTTAGACCTAGGAAAGTGAAAATTGGCATGCAAAAGCATCACAATAGTGACTCCCATCTCAACCAGGTTGGCACCAAAGTCACTAACAATCATTTGCAGCACACCAAAGAAAAAAAAAAACAATACAACCAAAAGGAAAAAATAACACTCCTATAACAAAGAGTCTAGACCAATGGAAGTAAAAATTGGCATGCAATAGCATCACTATAGTGACTCTCATCCCAACCAAGTTGGCACCAAAATCACTAAGCCAGAAGAAAACTGAAAGCATTGAACAGAAATCAACTATAGTTAGGCAGACCAGATCTATTTCTGCAGAAATCATCAGCAATGCACAGGTATAATTCTATCAACCACACTATATAAAAACAATGGACTGTGTAAAATAATTACTTTACTTTTTCATTCTCTCTCTACATTTACTTATTTTATCTTTTCTATTTATCTCTCCACCTTTACTTTTTCATTTCTCTCTCCAACTTCAACTACAGCATATAAAAACAATGGGTTGTGTAAATTACAATTTTTCCCTTCATAATAACTTTACTTTTTCATTTCTTCTCTATAATTATTTATTTTACTTTTTCTATTTCTCTCTCCATCTTTACTTTTTCCATTTCTCTTTCCAAATTCAACTACACTATATAAAAATAAAGGGTTGCGTAAATTACAATTTTTACCTTCATAATAACTTTGTTTTTTTTTTTTGAGATTAACTTTGCTTTTTCATTTCTCGCTTTACATTTACTTATTTTACGTTTTCTATTTCTCTATACACCTTTACTTAAGTTAACCAACACCATTTCGACACCCCCATAGTATTTATGTCCGAATCTCTTTACCAATGATGGTAATGACACCACGTGAGTACAAGTGTTGTATCTTCAGCAATCCTGTGGATGCATTTTATCTTTTACCGTTGGGGTTAAAGGAGAAGAGATTGAGTGTCTTTATAACGGAAATGCATCCATAGCTTTAACATTTTTGTCCAAAGAGGGGTGCAGATTTATCGAGAAGGATATTTATATATTTTTATTTAGCTTTACTTATTTTGAAATATTACCCTATTCTGGACTTGGATGAAATGGTTTTTGCGTCGGGGTTCTTAAAATTTATCTAAAATTTTAGAAATGTTTTTTAAGTTTTTTTTCTCATGTACTTTTCTGAGCTTAATTTTAATTCCATTGAATTCTTTGCGAAATTTTGTTCAAGCTATAGTCCAGTTTCATTCAATTTGGTCGCTACCACATGAATTATTCAAGAAACAAGAAATCAAGGGGACATTGGTGTGTTTGAAGACATCCATGTTGTTCTTCATTTTTCTGAGGTTTTGTTGTAAAGGACCAAACAGAAACAAATATGAAAGATAAAAGACCTAAGTGATAAAAATAAAAGATAAATGACCAAACTAATACATATATGAAAATCAAAAAACCAAAATGAAATTTTGATCAAAGATAAAGAATCCCAAGTGCAATTTAGCTATTTTTTAATCATATGTTGATAAAAGTCGATTTTCTTAAAGTGTCTTAAAAAGCCTTTAAGGAGTTTATTATTGAATTAATGCCCGTTTATATTTTGGAATTATATGTTGTCAATTTATACTTTGATATGAGTTAATTTTTTTTATTACAAATTGATATGAATTAATTAATAACAATAATTTAAAAGATAAATTTGAATACTCAATGAAGAATCCTCTATAATAGTTACAAGTGGAGAATCCCTTTGTTTAGCAGCATATATAGAAGTAAGTTCTACACTAATAAATTTTAAATATTCCAACTCTTAATTTGAAATTCAATAAAGTTAAGCCATAAGAATAGTGGCGGACCTGTGTGTAGTTGAGGGAGTTTATTTGAACCTTCTGAAAAAAATGTTCTATTTATTCTCCATATAAATATTTTTGAACCCCTAAAATTTAAAATTTGTATTAATATTTTTAAGTTTGCACTCAATTGCTCTATTTATAAATTTGAATTTAAAATTTATAAATGTTCTATTTATACTCCATTTTTTAAATAAAAAAAATAGAATAATCTCAAGTCCTGCATCCACAAACTCTCTAAAATACGACTAAGTGAAATTAAGGCAAACCTACCAAATAAAGTCAAGCTTCAGTAACTTTTCCTTTGCTTCCCTCTTTTCTTTTCCTTTCTCTTTTCTTGCCTTCTACATTTTATTTATTTATTTATTTATTTAGTTTCACCTTCAATCAGTGAGCTTTTACTTTATAACCTAACTTTCTACGTAATTATTACTCAGCAATAATCCCCATAGATGTTGTGAGGGTTTACTTTTATCACTCTTAGTGTCCCTTTTCTACTTGGATGATTCTAAGCCCTCTTTTATGTTTTCTCTTTGCTTTATAATATTTGTCTTTGATCAAGATCAATCTATATAGCACATCATATCTTTCTCATTGCATCTTTATTATTTCAGATTTGCATATGTAACAAAAGAAGAATTATACTCATTCTTTAGATTTGTTCCAAAACTTTAGTTTGTTGGTTGTCATGTCAAACAATAACTAGCTAGCTCTATATAATTAAGCTTCAAGTACAAGGTCAAACGAAATGCAATTTAACAAATATTAAATTCAAAATAGCTTTTCTATAGTTTTTTTTTTCAATAACAGAAAAAATGAAAATACAAAAATGCCACTAATGTGACATTATTTTCCCAAATGCTACACTTTTTAAAATTGTAGAGATATTGTTTCTTGAAAGTGCGATAGCCTAACCACAAGTTTTAATATATATATATATATATATATATATATATATATATATATATATATATATATATATATATACTATTTTTTTAATTCTTTTGTTAGCCTACTGCAATTTCAAAGTGCAACATGTCTTCTTTCTATTTTTTATTTTAATGTTTTTTAGTGTGTTTTGGGTATTTTAGAGTTTGGAAAAAACATTTGGTCTTTAAATATGCAAAGTTCTTTCCACAATAACCGGTTTGGTGAAAAAACAATTAATTCCGTAATAAAATATGTAAAGTGTGACACTAAGTAATGTGTTTTGGGTACTTTAGGGTACCAAAAAAAAATCTGAATTGTTCAAATTAATACGCGAAGTTCGTTCATCAATATCCAAATTATGTGACTCGTACTTTGTTATTTGTACTGCCTTAATATTTATTTCAATACCTAATTAACCACACTTTGAAATTATAATTATAATTATAATCACTCTGATCTTAATTGATATTGTAACCCAATTTATGCAGAGTGTACTACCATTTGTGTAACAATTTCCCACAGCAAAAATATTGTAACCCAGTTTATGCAGAGTGTACTACCATTTGTGTAACAACTCCCCACAGCAAAAAGACTATAACCTTAAGAAACTAAAATAAATTATCTATTTTCTTTTTCAATTAATAAACATAAAAAAATGATTTTCGGTTAAGGTTGAGAATGGAGAGCCTTAATTGGTTAGAGTTGAAATTTTTATAAATTGGTTATTCGACCTGTCAAAAAACATAAAATGGTTATTCGACAAAAGAAACATATAATGACTTAAAGAAAAGCAAAAACATCATTTCTAATATGAAGCTAGATTGATAGATGCAAGCTAATAGTACACGTAGCACTATTAAAACATAATAAGGGAAACAAGAAACTCATTTTACTAAGTTAGATTTAATCTTCTTGTCAAAAACAAAATTACCAAAGCCTGCATATTCAATCTTGAGCTACTTTGATTTAGAATATGATTTTTACAACAAGCTGAAAATTTTTCTCCATCCCTTGCTCAAAAAATTGGTTTTGCTCTTTTTTTTTTCCCGATAAGTAGAGAATTTATTTCTTTAATAAAGCCCGTCTTTACAAAGAAAGGCGGGCTAGCTAGGATACAACACCAGAGTACCATAAACAAGCACCACCAAACCTAAATAAAAGTTACACCATGACACAACAAAGATACCAAAACACATTGAACAAACTAAACATAAGCTACAACACCAAAGAAGCCAAAACACAAACAACCCGATCGAGGCGTATCAAAAGCAAGCCAATCATCTTAGCAACAAGGTTCACAACCTCTGATTCCTCGAAAATAGCTCGAGCCCGCTAGAAACGAAAATGCATCCTTTCACAAACTCTATTGTCACTCCTTTGCATTCTCTTGAATTTTGATATTTCTTCATTTCTCTTCAACATAATAGTTGTTACTGTTTTTCCAAGGCAACGTGCTCTCCCTGGTTTTTCTTTACCGACCACATTTTGAAAAGTTTCCGAAGAAGATTTACCAGAACTCACCAAGTCTTGAAGCTTTATCTACCATATTTAAAAAGCAATAATGGTTAAAGATATTTGTAATTATATTTGAAATGATAAATTCATTAAATAAAACTTACGATTGTATCACTTATTTCTTCGTCCAATTCATTTCCTTTCTTACTTTGTCGTGTTTCTATGAACACTTCAGCTTGAGAAGGAGGCTCTCTATCCTCCTTACTTGCACACTACACCAAGAAAGCATGGTCATCAACACAATAGTATAGTCAAATGATTTCAATATTCATTTACAACATTAAAATTTGAATACCATTCTCTCCCTTATGCGAGCAAAGCTTACAGAACCAGTTCGATGCCTCCATTTTTGTTGAGCTATATTGCGAGCATTTTGCCGACTGGTTTCTGTGTTGATTAAAAGACGATTACAATTTATTAAATTTGAGAAATGAATGTAAAACAATACAAAAATATCATTAAGTCTTACTTGAATAAACTTCAAGTCTCCAATATTCCATCAAAGTTTTAAAGTGTTCCTCCGGTATGTCATCGGGGACGGTTTTTTAACTGTTCACACAAGGTTTTATATGGGCTAAAATGTTTCTTTTTAGTAGTGTATTTATATCGCCTCCAAGCATCATTTATTATAGCATACACGGCCTTCTTTCCTTTCTCTGGTACAATATATTTTTCCTACAAAAAAAGAGCCTAGTTAGAAAGGTCTAACTCATTAGAGTAAAGTAAAAACACAAATTCAACCAAAAAAGTTATTACGTTGACATAAGCCCATATATTTTTATCTTTATCTGGTATAGCCTTCCAATCAGTGTAAATAAGAGGGCATAAGTCTGAACGTCTTGCTATGGTTCCCAAAAAGCTACTGAATTGAGAAACTGTCCTTGCATTTGGCCCAATGGGTTGTCCTACTTCATTCAAGCTAATCTCTTCTCTATCATTAGCTGACCGCATATGAATTTTTGCACATAGTGTCTTCCCTCGAATTCTTTTAGATGCTTTCCCTAATTAAAATATTAAGAATGAACAATATAAAGACAATTAAAGCACAAATGAGTATAAATAAAAAAATAGTAAGAACAATAGTAAAAATATTCCTTTACTTGTATTTTTATTAGATTCCCCACTTCCATAGTGGACATTCCCCTCAATTCCTTGTTCCCGACGACTTTCTTCTTCTAATTCATCCACTTCGTGTGATTGGTAGCTCTTTTCAGATAATCCACCAAGTGACATTGATGGACACTTTAGGATGTCCTTTTTCTTTTTAGAGGATTGTTCTTCAATCATTGCTCCTTGACCTTGATTTCTAGAACTTAGCTTCCTCTTAGGGAGTTCAGAGTGAACAATATTTGCGGGTCTAACAGCTCTGTTGTTCAAAGGATGCTTCATATGGTCTAACGTTTTGTCTTGCATTTGTTTCGACCCTGATACTTGGATTTGTACTCCAAAAAGGGTCAATGTTGGAGCCCTAGTTGTGGATTTAGCAAGCTCCTTTTGGTGAGAAACTTGAGCAGTCTCTACTATTTGGATTGTCGCTCTATTGTTCAAGAAAGACTTCATTTGCTCCACATAAGGAGGATCCTTAGCTCTATTGTTCAAAGAATGCTTCATTTGGTCTAACTTTTTGTCTTGTATTTGTTTCGACCCAAATACTTGGATTTGAACTCCGAAAAGGGTCAATGTTGGAGCCATAGTTGTGGATTTAGCAAGCTCCTTTTGGTGAGAAACTTGAGCAGTCTCTATTGTTTGGATTGCCACTCCATTGTTCAAGAAAGACTTCATTTGCTCCACATAAGCATGATCCTTTTGAATATTTTCTTCTACATTGCCTATTGTTTGGGACTGTAAAAAAAACAAAAAAAAACTACTTATTAGTTAACTTCATAAGTTACTTCACATAATGAAAGACTAAACCTAAATTAAAACTGAAAATGAATGACAAAAGAGCATCTTATGAAATTAAACTTCATGCTTCCATCCATGCAATATTACATATAACTAACTAATATAAGATTCCGATTTCAAAGTTTTTCTTAGAAAATATTGTAGATGAGATTGTAATAATTCGACCTGTAGGATATTGTAAAGATTGTAACTGCATCACACAGAAGAAAAATGTCTTCAAATGCAACAAATATAAGGTCCTACTTTTTTGAATAATAATGTTAAGATAATACCAAAGACATTCTAAAGACCCAATTCTAAAATGTGCAATCATGGTAGATTATTTTAGATGTTGATACACATTCACTATGTGCTAAATTAGACAAACATTTTGCAGTTAACTAAAGTCTGTATGGACGAGGAAGGAAGATAATCTAATTGAAAGATATACTCTATAATTCTTAACATTAATGTACCTAGTCAATATTTGTATTAAATTGACATGACGAAAACATAATTTATAAAACCTAATTCTAAATATCAATTAATGTATTAAGTTTAGATTATGTATGCTTAAATTTATATAGAGTTAAAGACGAAAATATCTGTTAAAATGTTATAGGAACTAAACTTGAAAAATCCCAATTTTATAAAGACCAAAAACATGCATATTTAACCCTTGTATTAATATTTTCATATTTTTTTCAATATTAGTTTATTTAGTGTGGATTCTTTTGGATATATAATAGTATTATTTAATTTAATGTAGATAAAACTTATAAAGAACGAAATAAAAAAAATTGACCAAAAATAACGAAATAATTATATCTTGATATTTAATATTTGTATAAAATTTTAATTAAGAAACACATAATTAAGAAAATATGAATTTCGAGTGTTAAAATGTATATTCATTTTTGTAGATACACATAATTAATAAATATATTAAACTAAAATGTGGTGAAATATAGGTAAATATACATTTCGGGTGTATTTAAAGAAATATAGGTTCATCTTTGTAAGCAACAATATTAAATGAAATTATCAAAAATTTAAGAGATAAAGTGTTTTAAAGAATCTACATTTGTTTTTTTCTTTTTGGTAAATCAATTAATCTTCCACGACAATTATAGAGACTAATCCTTCAAGGTATCGGATATCCATTTAAGTGGTTGACATTTTCCAGCAAATGTTTTCCATACACACCCCTAGGAGTATCTACATTTGTTTTTAATATACCTTTTACTAAAATACGAATACTAACTTTTTAAAGTAAATATGGGTGCATTAAAGAAAATTATCATCAATGAAATCTATAAAAGGAACATTTGTTTTACCAAAAGTAAATAAATAAACACTATATCAAACATACGCTACAATGGCTGTATTTATTTTTTAATCCAACCCAAAAGCAAAAGTTTAAACAGGAAATTGTTTAAAAATTTCAATTTAGATGGTACAAAAGTTAAAAAGATAACTTAAATATACTTTATAAATTATTATATTTATAATATTTTAAAATAGATGATTTTCTTTCGATTACTTCCTATTCTGTTTTTCATGTCTAGATACATTACTATAAATTACAATAAATGATGGAATATCCTTATTAGGCGTAGTTAACTTATAGAGTTTGGATCTTCATAAGTACTTGTATTGAGACATATTGGAGAGATAGTGACACAAACAAAAAGATTATAAAATTTATTGCATTTATTATTATATTGTATGTGATATTCTCTCTCCAACTTGTCGCAAAGTACCTCTGAGGATCCAAACTCTAACTTATGTAGTTAAATTCCCATGCCATTTAAAAGGATGATCACAATTTCGAGCAAATCAAGTTTGTGTAGGTGTAGTGAATTTGAAACCATGATCCGTCTACTTAGTACAATCTTTTGATAGATCATATAAAAAGAGAGAAGAAGCAAGCACAACTATGTTATATAAATGTAAAAATCTAGTTATAATTATAAGAATAATCCTTGTATCAAATAAAAAACTTAACATTATACTAAAAAAGACTTAAAAACTCCCACAATTGACTTCCAACTCATACTAAAAAGACCTCAAAACTATTACCTTGAGATGTGACTGAGAATTTACCTCACGATCTCTACTTGTCTCCATTTCTCCTTACTAATGCTTCTCCAAAGTTCCTTTAGCACCAATCTTTAAATTAATTTTAGAGAGGGATCAAAATCAAATGTTACTGGAGATTAATGTGAAAAAGAGAAAGGGAAAACAATAGATATTCTAGATATGAATGAGTATCATCCAATTATAAAACATTTGAGATAATTTAAAACAAACCTCAGATGACTATTCGTATTTCTGTAGGTTGATCTTTTGGCTTGCAATCAGATCTTTGAAACCTAAGAAGTTTGTTGAGATTTCAGATGTAGTTTCTACAAGATGCCCAATTAACTCTCATATATATTGAGCAGGTTAGAAGCCCTAATTGATACTAATCACATTAATAGGTGATTATGACGAAAACACCCTTGTGTCTATTTGACTTGCGTCATTTAACTTTTTACTCATAAACATCACCCAAAAATATAAGTAGGTGGAATATTTTTTTTTAAAAAAAACTAAACAAAGCAAAGTCATCTTTTCACCAAACAAAAGAAGTCGGCTTATCTAAAAATAAAAAATAAAGTCATCTTTTCACCAAACAAAAGAAGTTGGCTTAGGCAAAATAAAACTAAATAAATTAAAAATAAAACAAAATCGTAATAAAATATAGGCTAAAATACATTTTTGATCCTTTCAATCATTTTAAAGCTTCGCTTTAGCCTTTTAAGCTTTTTTTCCTAGTTTGATCCTCTACGTTTCAAATTTGTTACACATAAATCATTTTTTGGACATTTCGCCCATTTGAGTTAATTGATGCTGACGTGTCCGTTATGTGCTTATGTGGTACATTATGCGGAAAAAATATATCTGACTTGGAATTCTATTTAAATAAATAATCTACTCATCATTTTATTTTCCAAATTCTTCCCAAATCAAACCCTAAATCTCCTAATCCGTAATAAAGTTTTGAATCTCATTTTCTTGAGAACTTCTCTCTAAATATTTGTGTCCCTTTAGAAACTAGATTTGTTTTGCTTCATTTTGAGCACAAACTTCAAGTTATGTGACTGAGTTTTCATATATTAAAATGTGTTACCGTTTGGATAGTAGGTGTTGTCTTGTATATGTACCTATGTGCATCGTTTTATTAAGTTGTACCAGTTGGACCTTTACTCTATAAAATAAAAATTATATTCATAAATTAGGCATCCTAAGAGCATCCACAATGGTGTTCCTTATAGTATTTTTTTCTTATTAAGGATCATCCTTAATAAAGAATACCATTGTGGGCAGAAAAAGTTTTATTCCTTAAAGAGAGGAGTCTTTGTACAAGGATTTTCTCTCTCTTTGCTTAAGCGGATCCCATTTAAAAGTTTATGAGTTATTTGTTGATAAAGTGATGATGTGTAGTTATTTGTGGAGGTATTAGTATTAAAAATGTATAAAAGAGTGATGTGTATATGTGGGGTCTATTTAAAGACTCAAATGGAGAGTACTCCGTTGTGGTTGCTTTAAGGATTCCAAAGAGTTGTTGCTTACTCAATTCTAACATTGTTTCATATTTTAATTAATTAAATCGTCAAAATTGAGGTACAACTGTTGAAATTTTTTGCACATAAGAGTATTTATGGGAATGTTTGAATGATATTGTCTCTTTTGTTGATTAATTTTTGTTAATGCAAACCCTTTTAAGTCTTATTGTTGGATTCATATGTGTGTGAGATGGATTTTTTGTTTTGTTTTGTTTTGGGGCTGGTTAGTTGCATAAAAGATTAGATGCATAGCCTAAGTTAGGTAAATTTATGTGGATACATGTTTGTATGATTGTGAATTTAATTTACTTGATGAGGTATATGATGATTATGATTTATGATTAAAGTTCTTCAATCACCACTTGATTGTACTCTCAACGAATATTTTGAAACCCCGTAAGAATTCAAAGATGATTCAATGGGTAATTATTGTAACCTACTAGAACTCAAAGGTGATTCACATCCATAGGTGCCATGATTTGTCGGTCCAAGGTCATGTGACATGATACAAAACCGAATATTCTGCAACGCAACTTTCCGATCCGAAAGAGCCAAGGACCCCAGTGGGAATAGTTTTCAAATAAAGGATGTCGTGTTCTAGTGTGTAAGTGCATATGATATAGATGACTGAATTATATGAATGATATGTGATATTTTTAATGTTAGAAGCATGTATAAGGGTCCGAGAAAAGACTCGCCGAGATTTTTATCTCACCTTGTATGTTGTTGATTTTTTTATGGATTAGCACCTACTCAAGAGCACAAAAGGGAAGACTCTAAGACCTAGCTCCGGTCTTGAAGTCATCACCTTATGTGTAAGTTACTCAGTAACATTAGGATTGTAAATTGTAATGTTTATCCAAGTTAAGATGCGGCTACATTTACCTAATTTAAATGTAGTTAGTATTAAAACTTAACTGGAAAACTTGGATTGTATTACAAGTATTAAAATTTCACGTTTTCTGTATGCAAAATATACTTAATGCTTTAGATAGCTAATAAAGTTATGGGTGGGGAGGGAGGGAGAGAGAGACAGAGATTTTCACTTTGATAGAATGTATTTGTAAAGAAGTGAAATTGAGTGTTTATGACTAATTTATTATAAAATTTGAAAAATATTATAACAAGATGGAAGAAATTTGAAATTTTTTAAACGCTCTTCCAATACATTTTAATTTTTGAGTTCCCGATTATTAGAGGGTTTTAGTATTGTGCAGAAAAAAAATTCTCATTCCTCTTCGTTTTCCCATAGTTGTCGCCTCCTATCTCTCCAAAACTCCCAAATGTAGCGTAAAAGATTAAAAAAATTGAAAGTTTATTTATGCACATTATAGTTTGTCTTTTTTTGTGTGTTTAGATAAAATGACAAATAAACACAACACAGACAATCACACACAGTCACAACTGGGTTTGAACCCGGAAGCGACATCCCCATTTCGTTGAAATTATACAACATACAATGGTGAGTGTGGCTGTGTGTGTGGGGACACCTTACTGCTATTCTAGAAATAAATTATCCTGCCTAAAAATAGTACACGTCCAAAATTAAATTTCAAAAAGAGGTGTATGCTAGCAAAAATAGGGAGTGTTGTTAGTTATTTCAATTTATTATTGTTTTTTTGGTCAAAATTAAATTTCAAAAAGAGGTGTATGTTAGCAAAAAACAGGTGTATGCTAGCAAAAATAGTACACCTTACTGTTAGTTTCAGATTGAAGCGTCAGATTGGGCCTAGGTCCAAATTGCTCTCCCGGTTAGTTTTTTTTAGACCCCCACCTTCTACCATTATACTCCCACCTACTTTCTTATTCCAAATTTACCTCTATCATAAATGCAAAACGTATTTATCTTAGTATAAACATAAATCAGTTTTTATAAAATTTAGCCAACGGAAGTATGGTAGATCCGAGCGAAAAAAAATTGACCAACGGATTTATCTCATTAAAAGATAAATTCGTAGTTTAAATTTAACAAAATGAAACTATCTTTTTATGAGATAAATCAGTTGGCCAAAAAATTAAAAAAACGAATCTATCTCATAAGATGAACAGGTCAGGATGTCATCTCTCAACAAAAGTTGATATCAGCTCATGATCAACAGTGGTGAGAGCAGAATGGACCAGGGGGCTAAAACTGACGGCTCAACGTACTGATAGAAATCAACAGTCTGTGGTAGAGGAGCCAGTTGTTTCCTGATTTTGCTGTCATGTGCAGATACTTTCAGTTTTCCTCACAACTGAATAAATTAAAAATGAAACACGATTTAAACATATAAGAATAAAGCTATGAAAAAAAAAAAGAAATCTAACCATTATGTAAAATAAATAAATTTATTGGCCTCTCAGAATATTAGAAGCTACGTGCACCTCAAATAGAGCAAGCACCTAACCATCTCTCGATCAAAAAATAGAATCCTCCGCTTAACTGGACTCATCGAGGTCACGATCCTCCATCTCGGCATCAGCCTGGTGGTCCTGGTGGTGGACCTCTTAACCATCTTTGGTGTTGGTCAAGTCTTCTGCTTTGGAACACCGGGTCGAGCTCTCATTGGGTGTTGCCACTCGCCCCGAAAGCGGTGTTGGGGTGCCAACTCGTCCCCGAACAAGTCTATCTCAAGCAGAAGCATGGCCATCAACTCGCACCTGCGTGCGTCTGCTCACCAGAGTAGTATATTCTAGTGCACCGCCACGCGACCGTGACGACCCCCCTTCGGAACGACTCCCCTTGCACTAACTCATGTGAATTAACTGGAATCCTCCCAAGAACTCTACTATAAGCCACTGCAACCATTTAAAAATACAAAAGCATATATACTGTGCATCGGATTTACATGTAAATCTGTCTGTAGTCATCGAATTTACTATAAATCTGTTTCACAAAAAGCCAACTACGGATTTACCAAAAGCATACATAAATCTGTTTTGCAAAAATTAACAATGGATTTACCAATATTTTTACATAAATCTGTTTTACATAATTTTAAGCCAAATAGATTTAACGTAAATCCGCAGTTTAAAAAAATGTGAGTTGGAATTACGTAATTCCATTGAGTCGGATTTATGTACTTCTGATGGTGATAAAAAGAGAGAGAATGCGTGAGTGAGAGAATGGAAAACGGAAAAATGAAAGAGAGATGTAAAAAGTTTTGGTGGTTTTAGTTGTGGGTTGAGAGTATTTTGGAAAAAACCTATGAGGTGTGGTGGTATAGTGGAAAGTGATGGGGTCTGAAAAAAAACAACCCCCCGTATTTATGTAGGGTTTTGGGTTGACTTATCGGCTTCAAGTTTTTGGGTTTGTTAATGGCCCCCCAATGCAGAACAAAAAGGGAAAAAATTAATTTTTAAAAATAGCACAACTAATCAATTAGTAATAAAAATGATTTCATATGAATATGTTACAAATAAGATGTTAAAAATGAATTAAATATAGGCTAAATTACTGTTTTGGTCCTTTATCTTTGGCCTCGATTTCATTTTGGCCATTTATCTTTTTTTTCTCGTTTTGGTCCTTTATCTTTCATTTTCGTTTCATTTTGGTCTCTGCCGTTAGTTTAAGCTAACAGACGCCACGCTGGCATTTAACTGCTAACGTGGCGTCTTAAATTAATTAAATGACGTGGCAAAATTAATTGAGGTGGCAATTACACATCAACATTTCATGTTTTTAAATTAAAATAAAACAAAATTGAAATAACAAATTAAATAAAAACAAAAAAACATTAAACTGCAGATTTCATTTCATCTTCATCTTCATCTTTCATTCTTCTTCATTTCCAACACAAACCCATAAATGAAATTCTCAATGAAGAACAAATCTGAAGAAAACAAAGAACAAATTGTTGGGTTTGGGTTTGAAGAAAACAAAGAACAAATTGTTGGGTTTGGGTTTGAAGAAAACATTGATTTCGTTTTTGGGTATTTTGTTCTTCTTTTTTTGTATTCTTTGTTGTTCTTTGGATTTTATTCGATTTGTTTGTGTTGCTTTGGGTTTGGGTTTGAAGAAAACAAAGAACAAATTGTTGGGTTTGGGTTTGAAGAAAACATTGATTTCGTTTTTGGGTATTTTGTTCTTCTTTTTTGTATTGTTGTTGTTGTTGGATTTTATTCAGATTTGTTTGTGTTCCAGATTCGATTTTCGTGTAGATTTAGAAACGATTTTCGTTCAGATTCAATTTTTTAGATTTAATTTTGTTTCCAGAAGATGAATTTTGTTTTCAGAAGATGGTGATGATGATGAGGGGGTGGGTGGGAGGAAGATGAGAGTGATTAGGGTTTTGTTTTTGATTCATGGGAGGAAGATGGTGATGATGATGAGGGGGTGGGAGGAAGATGAGGAAGATGAATTTTGTTTCCAGAAGATGAATTTTGTTTTTCCAGTTTTGTTTTTTTATGCGTTAACTTATTTATTTCATTTTTTAGTGTTTTTTGTTTTTGTGTCAATTTGGTCCCTTATGTTTTATTTTAGTTTCAATTTGGTCCCTGTTTGCCATGTCATTAAATGAGTGACATGTCGAGTTGGACAACTAAGACGCCACGTCGTGATTAATCGCCAGCGTAAAGCGTCTGTTAAATCATAGACATAAAACTACAAAAAAGGACCAAATTGACACAAAACTGAAACATAAAGGACCAAAACGAGAAAAAAAAAATAAAGGACCAAAATGAAATTGAGGCCAAAGATAAAAGACCAAAACAGTAATTTAGCCTTAAATATATATGCCACTTCACTTTTGTACCACCTTTGGATTGATAGTTTCTTAATATTCAACATTCATGTAAAAATTGGTAATGTTTGTTTATTTTTATTTTTTCTTGGTGGTGCATTATTAGTTTATAATAAAACATTTTTTTATAAGCAAAAGATTTTATTGAAAGAGGTACAAGTAGTACTCCATCTCACAAATAATACAAAGGGGATTACTAATCCTTGAGCCAAAATCAATTGAGAAATAAACCAATAGAGGAAAAAGAGTACCCCCACACAAGACGAAAGAGTCATACGCAGTTACATCTTGTCAGTTCTTTTAGAACATATTAATACAAGTAAGAGGGAATGATCGCTATCGATCAAAAGACACAAAGAGAATATGTCTCACTTTCTCATTAAACCACTGCCACGAGATCACTTTTAATAAAACATTATGCATCTATCCCAAATATAAATAATCGTTTTGAAGTGATCAACTTCCAAATGCGAAGAAGAGCAACCTTTTGATTTGTGCATATTGTCATTATTGTTTCATAATGCATTTTAGTTTTACTGGTAGACCTAAAAGGTAGGACTTTAGTAACCTTACCCTTATGCCGACTATGTGCCGACTTGAATGTGTCTCATATAGTGCAACTGACCAATTTTCTTGCATTAGTGACGAATTTTTCCTGCATTAGCGACGGATTTTTTATCGGAAATCAGCTAGATTCTGGTAGTGTGAACGGTATGGATGAAGCTTTGAGTTATGGACATTGTTTTTAATTTAAGTTTCATAATTGATTATCTAAGACACATGTTTTATCAGCAGAAAATTATTTCTACTTTTTTCTCTATTTGTTTTCTACAAACTACTCAATTCTTAGGATGTGTATGGAAGATCTTACTTACAGCTTATTTATAGTTATCTTATGACATAGGCACTTTAGTAAGTGTTTATAGGAGCTAATGAAAATAGTTTATTTTAATCAACTCCCAAAAATAACTTATGAAAACTGTTTTTTTGTAAACAAAAGTATCCTCCACGGCGACTGTTAAGACTAATCCTCCAAAGTATGGAAGATCTATTTAAGGGTTTGACTTCTCCCAACAAATGTTTTTCCATACACACCGTTCAGTGATCGAACTCAGGACCAAATAGTTAAAGATTATAAAAACAGTTTTATTTATGTTTATCTTATGATGCAGACAATTCAGTAATTGTTTACAAGAGTTTTATTTATGTTTATCTAATGACATATTTATAAGCTATTTTTAGCTTATTTTATCAAGCTCTCAATGGTGATTCATGATAACAGCTTATCCACATTTCCCCTTTAGATTTTCAAAATAACTTATACATAAGTGCTTATATGATATAAGGGTTTAACGATGCCATAGTCCGTACACCTTGACCAAAAAGCGGTTTATTTTAGCTCTTTCCTCTTTAAGCATTTTTTTTAATATAAAAAGTTTAGGTGAGTTAGCCAGCAGGCGTGTCTCAATCTTCTTTGAAAGACTTACAGAGAATCTTAAAGATCACCCACCAAAGAGGTCCTCACATCGGCATCGGAAGTTGAACCCACGACCTTGTGGGGCATGAGTCAACTCCTTACCAATTAAGTCAACTCCTTAACAATTTAGTGTTTAACAAAATTGTTTACCTAAACAACCTCTCAATTTTAAAGTACACATTCACAAGACCCATAATAAACAAAGGTAGGAAGCAACCACTCAACCAGAGGACCACTATCCTAAACAAAGAATTGCAAGGGGGTGGTCCTTATTCTATCACTTATTCAAGGTATCTTGTACGTACCATGATGTTCATGTACATTCAAATAGGCTAATTAAAGGAATCAATTTTGTTTTTTTTAGTTTGTTTGAGAATTGAGTGGAAAGATATTGTGTCCTTAAGTGAGGGGCTATTGCATGCATGCATTCATGACCAAATTAACAAGCAGCTGGATACGCCCTTACAATCAGCCTTTCCTTGCTGATTGATTATGATGATAAGAACTCCTGACTTCTTTTTGAGTTTTGTTGCTACCTAAGAGGACAAATATTAGAATTTGACTAAACCACAATTACTCTAGAGCAACAATGAATGTTACGCTTATTTTGCAGTTGTTCTTTCTCTTCAGCGATTTGGTACGCGACTGTCAACTGCCTCATGATCTCCCTTCCTTGTTTCAGTGGATTACGCATGTTGGAGGCAAAGCAAGTTGTAGAAGAGGTCTGAGTATGCAGTCATCTGGGTTATTTTGGGTCTCATAAACAGTTGCTTTTCTCTAGTGTGGTGACTCGTTTTGGTAGAATTGTTGATCGTATTAGAGTTTAGAAACAGGTTTATCAAAAATAGGAACCAAAAATGAGAATACACACATAAACTGACAGGGCTTACTCTAGAATATTACATTTCTACAAACTATATTAGGAAGGGGTTTCTTATACTCCCTCCGTCCCAAAATATAAGGCCCCTTTTTCATTTTTACTTGTCTCAAAATATAAGACCCCTTACAACTATCTAGATACATTTATTACTTTTTTACCAAACATATCCTTATTAATAATATCAAATTGTGTTGGTATATGAAAAGTTAACATTAAATGTTGGGGTAATTTAGTAAAAGTCATACCAAATTTTAACATATTAATTACACCAACAACTTTTCTTAATAACCGTGAAAAATGAAATGGGGCCTTATATTACGGGACGGAGGGAGTATATATATATATATAAGGGGTATTTAAGTATATTTGTTACGGGTACGGGTACCTCGCTATCCGGCAGTTTGACTATCCGTTTATTCAACCCGCAGGTACCCATTTGACTACTCACCCGTGCTGGCCACCGTTTTTACTGCATGTCCGGGTTTTTGCCATCCCTAACTGGAGAGGTGTAAGCTGAAAGTTCAGAGTTCAAATTTTGGAAAATAACATTTTTCCCTCCTCCTGACTATTTTTTTTTGAAGGGCCTCCTCCTAACTATTAATCACTAACATTTTGCCCATAAAAAAATATTTTATGATATAATTGTCACTTTAAACTTGGGATAAGAATGCATTATGATTTTAAAAATTATGGCTATTCTTAATTGCATTGTATTCATATGAAAGAACTTTAAGAAAATCCATATCTCATTTGGAATTTCCCTGTTTTGGGTTATTTTCACAATTTTGTCAATAAGAGTGCATATTTTCTTTCTTTTTTTTTTTTGGTCAAATTGCATATTTTCATTTTAATTTGGGAATTTCACTGCTTTGGGCTTTTTCAATTTTGGACTTAGTCGGCTTGGTTGTGAAATTTGGATGCAGATATTTTAAATTTTGGGCTTTGCTTTTCTCAACCCCTAACTACTCCGCGCACACCCCCAAACATTGCGAAATGATCAAAATATCATTAATGAATAAAAAAATTCAAGCGCGTTAAAATCACATTTTTTGTCAAAACACCCCATTAACAAGTACGGTGCATTACTACCGTACATGTTCGATGCTTGGCTGCCGAACAAAGGTGAAGAAGTGAAAATAGTCTTGTGCTCTAACAGAGATGACACACACTCCTTCCCCATTGAAGAGCATCTTTAAACGACCTTGAGCTGTGAACTGTGCCATACCTGCCCCCTCCTTGTAAGTGGGAATTTTACCTTAAAACTTGTAACTTTTTTGTCAAATTTGCTCAGAGAGAGATATATTTTTATTGGGCATTAATCATACAAGGACACACCATTTGATTACAGAGGTGGAAGAAGAAAAACTTAGAAAGCAAAAACATTGATTTTTGAAGAAGAAAACAAAAAATACTAAGAAGAAACTCATTGGAAGTAAGCGATGGAAATGATACACATCAGGTGCTTTTGTTCGGTGCTCTTGTACTGGACTGGTTCGGTACTTTGGTATTGTACTCATCAAAAAATACTGTGTAGGAAGGTTTGGGAGCGTTTCACATGAGAGTAAAATTAAAATATTTGAGATTTGGGGTGTGTGGTGAGTAGGAGGAAGTTGGGAAAAGCATGATCCGATTATTTTGATATATATATATATATATATATATATATATATATATATATATATATATATATATATATATATATATCGAAAAATGGGCCTAAAAAAATATAAAATGGACTTATTAGATATATCCATGTCTAAATATTTTTTCTATTTTAGAAGAAGTTTTGGATATATCAATGTGACCGGATATTTTGAGCATCTCTAACTGGCAGTTAAAAATTAAATTACCCTAAAATAAGTTAATCTACCATAGTTTTGTTAACAAATTGAAAATCTTACATTGGATAAGAATGGGTTGAGAGATCTATGCTAGTAAAACTAAGAATCTATATACTGTTCAGTTCGAAGTTTTAGATCAAAGGGTTTTGATTTTTTCAACCCCTCATCATCTATCCCACCCCCATAATTACCCAAACGAACAAAAATACTCTTACTTTTTCCCAAAAATTACATGGTTTGTTAAAAAAATTAAAAATTAAAAATTTGAATTACCTCTAAAAAGGTAATTCCGGTTCAAAATAATGAAATTTGGATTTACCTGTAATTCTAAAATTACAATTTTTTTATTTCGAACGAATAATTTAGGCTAAAAATCGGTTTTTGACAACATACTCGATCGTAATGAAACCACAATCATTAGAAGCGAAAAAATCAAGAATCAAGACTCCCTAGAAGAGACTTTTTACGGGAATACGGCCTCAAAATCCCAAATTCCATCGTTTACTATTTGTTACGATTTTTTTATTTTTCATAGTCTCCAAAAAATCTAAAAAAATTTGTATAGCCTTATTTTGGTTTTGTTAGATTTTTAGTGGTGTTTTTATATTTTTTTTTAGAGTAGTTTTGACTATTTTTAGTAGCCTTTTAGTAATAAAAATTAAAACAAATCGTATATATACGCGCTACTGCCCCTGGATTGGCCCGGGATGCCCTAGATGTCGCCTGCTCACCTACTTCACGTGCTTATTTTCACTCATTTTTAGACATTTTGGACCCATAGTTGTATTTGTACTCTATTTTATGTTGGTCATTTTATATATTTTGACGTTTTGTTATTTATAAATCATAAATCGTAAATTGTTCGTATCATATTTCCAATAAAACGCGTTTAAATCTTAAGACCAAAATATAAACTTTTAAAAAAATTAAAATTAAAAATTTCGGAATTACTTTTTTTAGAGGTAATTCCGAAATTTTTCATGATTTATGAACCGGAATTACCTTTTTTAGAGGTAATTCCGAAATTTTAATTTTTTTGAACCAAAATTAATTAATTTTGAGGTAATTCCGAAAATTTTAATTTTTTTTTTTAAAAAAAAGGCAGGGGTAGTATTGAGTTTTTTTGAAATATGGGGGTGGGATAGATGATGAGGGGGGTGAAAAAAATAAAACGCTAGATCAAAATGTACTCAATTCCAAATTCACAAAATTATTAGCCAGCTACCATTATAATAATTACCATATTTCATCTTATATTGGATAATTTAAATAATGATAAATGTTTAAAAATGGATGTGAGACTGTACGTGTAATTTATTTATTTTGTGCAGGGTGTTGGACCCATTTCAGGTGTCCCCGCAGAGAAAATAGGCCAAATAATTCGGATTCGGTCGGAGAGTAAATAAAACTCATTTCTAATTTATTCTATCCGGAGATCGGATCGAGCACAAATCTTAGTCGAGTTTGTCTCTTTAGATAGAGTACATTAACCACTTGCACTCAAGTTTAGAGTTGAAAGAGTACGTGTATGAACCAAGTACTAGAGACAACATACATACGTGAGAAATGGAATGAAATGAAATCAGCAAAACATTTTTTTGTTGACTGATGAAATCAGCAAAACTAATTCCTAATAATCTCAGCTACCTAACATCGAAATTCATGCTTATGCATTGCATGAGTCATAAAAAGATATCAAAAAGTGAAACCATCTATGTAAGATTATATTTGGATCTGGAATTATAAGCTTGTTCAGGTGCATTCCCAAGATATGGTTGTGTAAATAATGCCAAATAACTTGTCAGCCTTTTGATGTTGATTTTTAGATTGCCAAACACAAGAAATGAAGTGATTTACTAAAAAAAATTCACAAAAATACAAACTAACTTTGCAAGTTTCTAGCTATACATATTCTACACATTTTCATTTTGGTTTGTCACTATTTCTGTTGGTGAGGTAGCACCGATGTAGTAAGAATTGGATCGAATTGGACAGTTCAATCAGAATTAGATAGTTTGTCTGCCAGTTGGTTCAATCTCAATTGGACTGCAATCAAGTTGAACCGTCCAGAGCTGGGTTGGACAAGATAGAACCGTGGTTTAACCACTTTGAACCGTCAATCGGCTCGGGTTGGACCGTATGAAATTCTTTTTTACTTTTAAATTTTTATTTATTTATTATCATGCGGTTCAACCATGATTGAACCAAATGAACTAATTGAACCATAACTTAAAAGTCTCACCGCTTCAACGGTCCGATTTTAAAAACATTGGGTATCACATCTTCTACCGTACCCATTGCATTGCGTATGACATAACCTTTGCATATGAATAAAGTTCCAATGACCGACATCTGAAAATATATCTCATTATGGATGGATTTTCCATATAAATATAAACACATATACATAGAAATGAGGGCCCCTCTTGGAAGAAATTTTTATAAGCAAATATGGATCATCAAGGACATTATTTAATAAATTGAGCTCACCTTAATAGGCCCATTTTTTGTATGTTTGTTCTAAGTGTGTATAATTGAAAGCTTGAAACATGTGGTGCATTATTTTCACACATACTGTTTTTCAGTCACTATTATAAAAATAGGATGTGGGTCTTGATAACATTGGATACTATTGTGACGTGGTGATGGATCTTATGCCTATGGTATGGCAATCTCGCTATCACACAGTCAACACTTCAAAGTTGTTAGATCAATATCAGATGATTCAGATTTCAAGCTTCGCATATTTAAAATATATAGTTGTGATTGATCGTCTAATCAATGTCGGACTGCCGAGATTAGTTGCTAATGAATATCTCGACCCAAGTTATCCAAATTTTAAATTTGATAAATTAAATTCAAAAGAAATTTAAATATGTATTTAATCAAAATTGAATGGTCTAGATCATTCGACCATAGATATCCTGATCACATGAACGGTGGTGAACCTTCACTAATATGTTGAACGAATCAAAATAGTTAAATTACATGGTGGCTTCTAGTGTGGGGTCAACTAACTCCTTCAGCAGGTATACCGATCAAATTAACTATAGAATATAGTATGAAATATTATAAATAGTTGAGATTTGATACTGGCCAGTTGATACGATTCCAACCATTCATAACCTTTTATATTATATCTGACGATCAATTTGACTATTACATCGATCCAAACTTAGATGATCTCTCACCCTAGAAATCACCGAATTTCATACTTGAAGGTTAAGATTACATAAACTAATAAAAATATGAAGTATGGTTTGTGTCATTTCCTTTCTTGTTTTGATGTTTATCTCAAAGGGTGCATAGTTTTCTGCCACAATCTGTCCAATGGGTAAATGGACCTAGCAGAAGGCAACATTGAGCCATTTTCTGATTTAGGGTACTCTGTATGTATAGAAAGGTTTGGTCTTTACTTTCTTGTGCCATTGCTGCATATAAAAAAAATTGTGATGGTTCATCACCTCATCTATCAATGTCCTTTCATGTGGTTAAAATCAGTATCATAAGAAAAACAAAATAAAGTAAGGGGTACCTTTGTTCATAAGGGACACTCTACTTTAAATGGTAAAGATATGCTTACTTTTAAATAAGTACGGACAAATTCACAAAGTGACTTTACCTTGTTGACTGCCTTATCAAGGGACTTGACCAATAGAATAAGTTATAAATATACTATTATAATCGCCTAACCCTTCACATTATGAACATATATTAGATAGTACTCCTATGAAATAACTATTATGTTGTTTTATTGATATACGCAGACGGAGTAATAAATACCACTCATAAACTCGCACATACAAAGTAGATGTCTCGAGTTTAAATTTGAGTAACCATGAAAAACATCCAACCTACCAACATCGGGTTTGCTAGTAATAATAGGTCTTACGAACCGATACTTGTATGTTGTAGTTGTATTTTAGTTGGATTTTAGGTTACTGATCTGCATTCTTTTATGTAAATCTTTTCTTATTATCATGTTATTTGTGTGTAGTTTTAAATGGATAGTTAACAACTCTACGCCAAAGAAGCTTAGTTGACTACGTATATACTCGACTTTTCAGTGCATGTGGTTCTCCCATCCCAACAGAGTTTTTACCACATCTAAAACTAGAACATAAGATCTTAAAGTAGAATTTAAACTCGGTTACTATTCGGACCAACTCTTATTGATTATGATTATCTCAGAGTGCTGAAAAAGTTGGATTCATGGAGGAGACCATTATGTGTGGCTCATCTTTTGTAGCCGAATGGGGATGTAGCATTATGGCAGATGATGGTAATAATGGGTTGCCACTAAACAAACAATCTATTGGTACGGCCATTTTCCATTTACATAGCATGAAAAGCCATCCACGGCTTTCTTATCTTCGGTAGTGGTTACTTACGAGCATAAAGCTATTATTATTATTATTATTATTATTATTATTATTATTATTATTGAAAATTTAGATTATCTACAATATAGCAGACTCGTGGTTTTTGTGTTGGAAAACTTCTTAATAGGTATGATGTATCATGTGATTGGTCTTACTTTGTTGCAGGGGCTATACTATATATGGCAGTGATGTTCACATTTCTCCCTTTTGAAATAATTAAGCATATAAAATTTATAGTCACAAATTGCTCTAACTTAATATATAAAAAAAAAATATATGAAATTTGAATAGAGAAAGTAGATATTCTTTAATATTGTACAACGCTATTTGTCACGTCCTGTTTTCACAAACGGACAGTTGTACGTCGCCTTATCGCGTGTCAAGTCGAGGAAGGGTCTCAAAATTCTTATTCTTGATGAGGAGAAGACACTATGCACTCAGACCAAGAATGTTGTCTATAGAGAAGTTTTTGAGAATGTCAGAGGTTAGAAATTACAATTAAATTATTTATGTCTTATTTTTCATTTACCATTGTTTTTAACTTTATACTTTATGTCTCACAATGGACCAATATCCACATCTTTTCCAGGAAATGGACAGACATCATTTGAAGCCAGCCAAAGCCATGCTTCATAAGTGTATTTCTGGCGTACAATAAACCAGACCACGTTGACCGTACAAGAGCAGAGTACTTATGAAAATACGGCATTTTTAAGTTTTCTTTTTATGAGGTTCCTATTTTGTGATATGTTAATCATAAGGTGTTTTCTCCCAAGTATGTTTAATCAAGGGCAATTCCTACAGTAGTCATGACCAACATCTAAGATTCATTTGATAGGAAGTTGACTCAATGGTTCTTTAATCTTATAATGCACATGCTAGACACGAAAGATCATAGTGTTGCCCAATTTGATACCATAAATTGGGGAAAAAACCTCAGATGAAGCCATCTATGAAAGCATCCCTATTCTCCCACAAATAATCTTTCGACTTCCTGTTCCAATTTGATATCACGGGAAGGCCTCTTATTTTTGGGTTTTTTTTTCCTAATAATAAAACACTTCTCATTAAATTGGTATCTTTGGTTGAAAGCCGTAAGCATCCGTTTAATATTACTTTTCTTTTCAACCCCATACATTTGCACATTTAAATAATTAAATAATATTTTGTCAAAAAAAAATTAATTAAATAATAATAACATTATGGCTAAAAATTATAAGGGTCCCGTTCAACATTATCTCCGTATAATACTAACATAATAGTGCCTTTTGTAAAAAATAAAAAAAATTATCTTGCCAAAAAAAATGTTCACCGTACGTCTCATTTTAAGTGTCCTATTCAACATTTTTGCCTATCTCAAATTATTTGTATCTATAATTACTTTCCAACAATATAATTACTTTAGAATATCAACAACGGCATCTTTTGTACACTCGAGAAAATTATAAGGGTATTTTAGTCCTAGCACATTTTTTCCATTAAAATTGGCATAACTAATCATTTTTTATAGTACCCGTGCATAACCTTTAACGACTATTAAAAATGAGACGGATGGAGTGACATTTACAGAGACCCTTTTGTTGGCAAACAAGTCGATACTGATACTTTCGCTAACCAATAGGCTTTATATGTTCCTAACGAAACAAATTCTAATCAAATATATATATATATATATATATATATATATATATATATATATATATATATATATATATATAGCTAGAGAGAGAGAGAGAGAGAGAGTAGAGTGTTTCCAAATTTAATTATATGAAAAACAAATCTAATCACTAAATGAGTACTTTTTTTCCTATTAACCATACCAAAAAAATCCCGTACCATTTTCCATACTCATATTTGTCCCTAAACTTACATTTAGTGAGTACGTACGAATATTCCAACATATTTTGCGTATTTTAATGTGCATCGATTGATCTGTTATTTATCAGTAAATCAAACAGTAAAAACTACTACTTCCTAAAATACTATATTATTTACAATTATACGGAAGAATTCCCACATTTGACAGATCAAATTAAAGTGTATACTCGTGCATCGCACGGGTCATAAGCACTAGTGTGTGTGTATATATAATATATATACTAGTATGATTCACCCGTGTCGGCACGGGTCGACATTCGCTTGTAACTTAAAAAATTGACAACTTTTTAGGAATTAAAAAAACAGAAGTAGTATATTTAAGTGCATTGTGTGAGATATTAAATACTCTGGACACTATCTAAAATTTAGCTATTATGTTGTATAATAATTTTAGCAAAATGTATTATCAACATTTATTTATAAAGATTTTATACAAATTTGTATATTAAATTATTTGTCAATATATATATATATATATATATATATATATATATATATCGTTTTTTCGAATTGTATTAATCGATTTTCGAGGAAAAGACCCACATGGAAAACAAAAATAATGATAGCTTGCAACTTCAAATTCAATCCGTACTCGTGTCTCACACACGGTAATTCCCAGAATTAAGAGCTACTACAAATTTAGAAATGTTGTATACGGACCCTTCAATGAGAGATCTGTTAATAGGTATTATCTATTCATGACTCCGATATTAATACATATAGCTTGCAAAAATATTGGCTAAGTAACTGATATGACAATAAATATTTGAAATCCATAAGCTAATTTGGAACAAACAAATAATACAATTCTATAATTTTTATCAATGTTATTAAAACCAACCCGGTGATCGATCCGATCAGATGGGTCACTTGGTTAATGGCTAGACCGATGCGTCATTAGTTAGCCCGCATGACCCGTGACAGTACTAATGATTGATAAAAATAGGCATAGTATGTATAAAATCACAAGTCACCTTTTTTTGTTATACCTTAAAAATGCCCAATAAATTATTTTTAATCTTATTTTTGATTCCATATTCTTAAATAGACATTTGGGCATCACTTTTAAAAATATATTTTCATATAACATATGAAGGATGACAAATCTATTTTTTAAGAATTTATAAAATATTTGTGTCCACATTTATTTTGTTTAAAAATGCATTTTAATAATTAATTTAAGAAAAATTAATATGATAGGTTTGACATCATTTCCCCTGACCCTTGAGAGGATCAGGACGGCCCCTTTCTGATGGTAGATTATGTCGTTGAATCTAACGGTGTTAGTTTCTCATTAAGGGATTTTGTACCCTCCTTTATTTTGTTTTATGAAAAACAAACAATCAAAAAATTAAATACTTCCTCACACTACTTTGAAATAGGAGCGCGAAACTCTAGTGTATTTCTATCCCCGCTATAATAAACTCTAATTTAGCATGACATTTAATAAATGGGTTTGACTACCCCGTATACCTGCTATAATATAACTTTGCTCATTAAAAAAATCCATTAGTCACAATACAATACCTCAAAGGGTTATACTACATTGTATATATGGCTTACAATCTATCAAAAAAGAGTCCGCCAAAAATTTATCAAGAAATATGTGTGTTGCAATTTAAAAGGATTATTGTATATTTCTTTGCGAAAATGGCTCATGTTGCATACTTTAGATTAAAATGGTAGGACAGAATACACTCATGTAGTCCGATTTCTCAATTATAGACGGAACCCAACAACAAAAAATAGTGTTTATATATAGTGATCTCTGTTATCCAATACAATTGTTTGCTGCTTCAAAAGAAAATACAATTGTTTGTTGCATATGATTTAATTAAATATTTGTAAGATTGTGTAATTGGGTTCAGTCTTATCATGCATAAGACGGATAACATATGTGTCATTGACTTTGTCACATGACTATACCCCAAAGGAATAATATTTATACCTAAAGATGGAAAATTACCTTGGAGGACAAAAACAAATTCAAATAAAAACATGGTTATGTTAGTAGTTTTAATAGATTCAAAAGTAAAATTGGGAAAGGGAACGAATGGAAAGAGAATAGAGACTCTAAAGATTAAAAAATCTATACTTTTTGTGATACCACTTTTTGTGTAATTCAGGGGTATTTTCATATTGAGATGTTATTACAACAGGAACTAGTTATAAGTATTATACGGTCCAAAATAGTAATAGTAAATAGTAACTTACAAATATATAGCAAATATACCTTTGCATAAGAACATTTAGCTTGCTTTTGACTAAAAGGTGATTAACGTTGACAAACGTAGGATCAATGTTCTCTGTCACATTACTGCGATTTGATATAATTATGAGATTTGATACACACACACACACACACACATATATATATATATATATATATATATATATATATATATATATATATTATGCGATTTTATATTTAAATTCAAATGCATAATTTATCATTTTCATTAATGTTAATTGCTGATTGTGATTCTTTCTAATATTAAATGGTCAGCCAAAAAAACAAACGCATAAAAATGTATTAAGCGTCAGATCAATGATTTGTGGACTCCTTTTATTTCTTCGCCCGGTACCTGAAAAAACAATTAAACTCTTTTAATCCAATTAAAAACAGTTGTTGATTGCTCCCTTCTATTTTTAATTCGTTAGACCAACTGAAATCTAAATTAATTTGGACTGTCGATTCTTTTTCCTATTGTTAGTTTAGATCTCGTCCGTTAAGCTGCTTCCTTCTATTGTATGCGACCACATCCAGGCCGTTCATTTGAGGCAGCAATGCCATGTAATTCGTTAAGCTGACGTGGATATGACGTAATGCATTGCGTCATTTTTTTTGTCTGCTGACTTGTCATACACACGTCACTATATATTCATGGTTATATATATATATATATATATATATATATATATATATATATATATATATATAAAATAGGGAAAAAAAACTTAAGTGTGTTTTCATAGGTGTGGTGTATGATGTATTTTAATCACACATGACACGTAAATTAATTAAGGCTTAAATATGTTTTTCATCCCTATGAATATAGTTGTTTTTCAAATAAGTCATATGCAAAAATAACTTTTTTTTTAAATACGCCTACATTAACTTGTACTGTTAAAAATGCTGATGTAGCAAACATCTGTCCTTCTTGGCATTTCCACATCATATTTTTAATTTTTATTTATTTTAATAAATAGAGGTGGATTAAAAATTAATTCTCAAATTAAAATTAACATCTTCCTAAATTTTCCTCTTCTCTTTCTACACCTTCTTATTAAGGTCACCCATAAATCCAGAAAATTTTTAAAACCCAAATCAAAATTAGGGTTCTTCCTTCATGAGAAATGTTGATGTTAGAATTGATTAAATCAAGCAATAAGGATAAAGGGGCACTAGCCGACTATAAAAGTTCATTCCATGTATCCATTAACAAATCAATTGAATTCAAGAAATAGAACAAGAATTCTCTTCCTCTCCATTTTCTTGTGACAGTGTGTGTTTTAATTTTATCTTCCAGGCCTCTTTGATATTAGTTGATAGCGCACCAAGCTTCAATGAGTTTATGTGTGGTTTGGTGTGAGAATGATGAGATCTTTGGTTCAAGGTTGTTTGGTAACTAGACATGTGTTGTCGTGTTTGTTTTCGGATGGAAAAAAGCCATTTTTTATGCTTCCTAGTGGAGACTGTTATGAGATCTTTGATGATTTTTAGTAAAATGGGACAGAGGAAGCATGGTAGGACGTCTATGTCTTGATCCATTTGTATGTGTGTTATGTTTTAATTGGGTCGTATCCAGTAGGAATGAGATTTTGGAGTGAGAATAGAGTAGGATTATCATGGAAGAAGAAGAGGGATTTTGGGGATGAGGAAGATGAACAAACCCTAGTTTTATTTGAGATCCAAATCACCCTTTTAAAATAAAACAAAAAGAAAAATAATGACATGGATATCTATTTGACACACAAGCAATTGACTAACGAATTGACTAACGGATTGTTAACAGAAGGATGTATTGTAAAAAAATTATTTTGCAAGGAATTATTTAAAAAAAAATATTTTTGCAGGGGCTTATTTAAAAAATAACTATATTTGCAGGGACGAAAAACATATTTAAGCCGTTAATTAATTATATTATTCATGACCATTTCATTATTTTTTAGAAAACTAATTGACATATCTTTATGTGATTGAAAAACAACACTAACCACACCTAATCAGACTTAAAATTTTCCATATATGTGGGTGCGGGCCTGGAGCAAATTAGGCACCTTAGGGCCCATAGCCAAACTCGCACCCATTTGTACGAATAATCATCCGCCCATTATTGTTATGTTTGGCAATGTCAATCTGCTAGCTTATAGCGGATGAGCCATTAATAAATGTTTGGCAATGGTAGCTTTTAGCGTTTTTCAGTAGCTTATAGCGTTTTTTGAAACGCTAAGTTTGAAACGCTAAGCGTTTGAGCTTATAGTGTTTTTGTTTTTCTCCCATTTTTACCCTTGTTACTTTAATTAAATTACTCATTTATCCTCCATTAAATGAATGTTCTCTCTCATATTTAAACATTAATTACAAATGTCTATTTATATCATTTTATATTTATAAGCTAGTTCAATAACAGTTAATTTTACCAAACAGTTTAAATACAATCCGTTAGTTTATTTGCTATCCACTATCTGTTATTGAGCCCGTTTGTTACAGCTTATTTTAAATAAATAAAAAATCACTTTTAAAAAAAATAATAATCACTTATGACGACATGTTGTTTGTTTGTTACGAATTCTTAAATAGATAAAAACTGAAAATAACCTAAAAGTTGCTTCATATGAGAAGTTGTTTTGAGTAGCTTCTCATTTTTTAAAATAAGTGATTTTCATTAATGTATTATACAAAGACAAAACGACTTTTCATTTTCTTAAAAATCTCTAAACAATATTTCTTAAAACAACTTTTCAGCATGGTTGTTAAATAAGTGATTTTATTTAACAACAAAATCACTTATTTTTCAATTCGTAACAAACGGACTTATTAACTAACTTATTGATTATCAGCTATTTTTTACTAAATAAAGTGTAGAACAAGAAATTAGGTGCGTTGCGACACCGTAGCAGCCAGAAGTGGCAAATGGAAGTAGGTAAATTGTTGTTAAAAAACCAAAGTTGGTAAATTGAAAGGTTGGGACATGGTAGAGAGTAGCATTAAACAGTAGAGATAAAAGAGTAGAGATTAATTAGAATGTGGTGACGTAAAGAATAGTGTTTATAAAAAGGAAAAAAGACACTCACCAAGAAAAAGAATAAAAAAAATTTGTAAAAAAAAAAAAGAAAAAGGATAAGAAGATAAAAGAAGCGGGATTTATGATTTAGGTTCTGTTTGGCAAAGTCAAACCGCTAGCTGATAGCGGATAAACTTATGGTAGTTGTTTGGCAAGACAAGCTTATAGCGTTTTTTCACTAGCTTACTTGAAGTGGCGTTTAAGCTTATAGCGTTTGAGCTTATAGCTTCTAAAGTTTCATTTTTTTTCTACCACTTTTACCCCTTATTATTTTAATTAAATTTCTCATTTATCCACCATTAAATGATTCTTCTCTCTCATATTCAAGTATTAATTACAAATGTCCATTTATGTCATTTTATATTCATAAGTTAATTCAACCGCTAATTTTACCAAACACTTAAAATTTAATCTGTTATCTTATCCACAATAAACTATCTGCTATAAGCTAATTTATCCGTTATCCGCTCTTTTTGCCAAACAAAGCCTTATTAGGTAACATTTGGTACGCATACACTACGGGGATTTCATTCTTTTGGTAATTAAATTTAGATAACTGATAAAAAGATAAAACAATAAAGAGAAAGATTTTCTTTTCTTAATTGAGTATCATTTACACGCAATTACAGAGACTAATCTTTTGAGCTGAGTAGGACCAAAATGAACAGCAAAACTCTCCCTAAGGAGATTTGACAACTACCCTTCATTCATTTTTTATAAATGATCAAATTCAATGGCTATATTGTCCATTTACTTTTAACATTTTTTCCAATTCTTTTACACTTCTCTTTCTTATTTTTATTAAACTTTTGCCATTTTTAATTTTATTACACATCTCTTTCTTACTTTTTAACTTTTACAATTTTTAACTTTTTTGTCATTTACTTTTTCGGTTTTTCTCCCTCTCACTTTTTTCCTCTTGCATTCTTCTCACTTTTTTTGTGTTGCTTTGAATTCAAAATCTCTCTCCCTCTAATTTTTACTCTTTACTTTCTTACTTATTTGGAATTCTAAATCTCTCACTCTCCCTCTCCTCTTTCACTTTTGATTATAAACAAATAGTTAAATTTTTGAATATAATTTCATCGAGAACTATTAAGAGAGGATGGCATCTTTTGGCATCTTTTGGCCATTTTGGCGGGAAACATTTTTCCCACCATTTACCAATATACCCCTCATTTTGTACCTCACTGTTTACCAATATACCCCCACTCTATATTTTTGGACCGACATACCCCCACTCTATATTTTGTACCCCACCATTTACCAATATACCCCTCATTTTGTACCCCCACTGTTTACCAATATACCCCCACTCTATATTTTTGGACCGACATACCCCTGACAAATTTTTTATTTGTCCAACACTATTTTTTTTATCATTATCTCTCTTAATTAATACACAATTGTTGACTTCCCCACTTTTGGTGAGAAAATTTTATTCCCACCATTTACCAATATACCCCTCATTTTGTACCCCACTGTTTACCAATATACCCCAACTCTATATTTTTGGACCGACATACCCCCACTCTATATTTTGTACCCCACCATTTACCAATATACCCCTCATTTGTACCTCACTGTTTACCAATATACCCCCACTCTATATTTTTGGACCGACATACCCCTGACAAATTTTTATTTGTCCAACACTCTTTTTTTTATCCACTTTTGGTGGGAAAATTTTATTCCCACCATTTACCAATATACCCCTCATTTTGTACCCCACTCCAATATACCCCCTTCTATATTTTTGGACCGACATACCCCTGACAATTTTTTTTTGTCCAACACTTTTTTTTTATCCACTTTTGGTGGGAAAATTTTATTCCCACCATTTACCAATATACCCCTCATTTGTACCCCACTGTTTACCGATATACCTCCACTCTATATTTTTGGACCGACATACCCCCACTCTTACCAATATACCCCTCATTTTGTACCTCACTATTTACCAATTTACCCCCACTCTATATTTTTGGACCGACATACCCCTGAATTTTTTTTTTGTCCAACACTTTTTTTATTATCAAAATGTACCCCTCATTTTGTACCCCACTGTTTACCAATATACCCCCTGTAACGCCCCAAAAAAAATAATTCAAGTATTTATTTAATTAAGTGGTATATTGGTTGGTTATATTAAAATAATGATAGGGTATTTGATGTAAATGAGGAGTGGTGGTTAGTAAAGAGTGAGTGGTAATTTAATTAAAAGAGGGAGTAGTGCAAGTAATGGAGGAGGTGTGAATAGAGGCCCATGATAGTTAGGCCCATAACCATGAGATAAGTTTAGGTGTCGATGGTGAGAGTTCATTTGCAATCAAAACAAAGAAAAGTCAAAGAGTAAAGTAAGAGAGTAGAGAGAGAGAGGTGCGATAGCTCAAGGAAGAAGAATAGAGGATATTGGCGTGGAGAGCTAAAGTTCAAGGAAGAGGAACTTGTTTGTTGCATGGGGGATCTTGAAGTCTTGGTGGAAAGAGTGCTTATTCTTCAATCTATTGAGGTAAAGGGGCTCTCTTTCACCTATAATAGAGTATATGATGAGTGTTATGTGTGGGTTAGACTCTAGGATGATTGTTGAATTGATTGTGTTGTTGATTGTGTGATTGATGTTGTGGTTGAGTCAATTTGGTGAAATTGTGATGTGTGTATGTGTTGTTGATGATTGGTCATATGTAAGACCTAGAAAAGAAAATGGGTTTGAGGAACCCTAGGCGCAAGGGCGCCATTTGTCACCTTCATTGATTACGTTGATGTGTGTTGGACAAATTTAGAATGAACATGTGTTGTAGTAATTGTGGGTTAAGTTTGATCATAGTATGAGAATCAAAGAAAAGAGGGAAGATGAGGGTTAGGCGTCTAGGGTGCCATTCGAAGTGAAGTATTACTGTGTGCCGAGAAGGGTAGGTGTGTTGTAGGATGTGTGCGTCGAAGGTGTGTGCGTCGAAGGTGTGTGTGTCGAAGGATAGTGAGTCAAAGTATGTATGTGCCGAAGTGTAGTGCCAAGGTGAGTGGTGGTTAAGAGAGGAAGTGTGGCAAGGTGAGTGGTGGTTAAGTGAGGAAGTGTAACCGAGGTAGTGTAACCGAGGTGAGTGATGGTGAAGTGAAGGAGTATAGCCGAGGTAGTGTGATCGAGGTGAGTGATGGTGAAGTGAGGAAGCGTGGCAAGGTAGTGTAATCGAGGTGTAGTGTATCTAAGTCGAAGTGAAGTTGTCGATGTGTAGTGTATCTAAGTCGAAGTGAAGCTGCCGAGGTGTAGTGTAGCTAAGTCGAAGTGAAGCTGTCGAGGTGTAGTGTATCTAAGTCGAAGTGAAGCTGTCGAGGTGTAGTGTATGTATGCTGAAGTGTAGTGGTCGAGGTGTAGTGTATATGAGCCGAAGGGTAGTTGTCGAGGTATAGTGTATATAAGCCGAAGTGTAGTTGTCGAGGTATGGATGCAATGAAGTAAAGTGTAGGTATGTCGAATCTAGTATTGTCGAGGTATGGATGTAATGAAGTGAAGTGTAGGTCTGTCGAATCTAGTGTTGCCGAACTGTAGATGTATTCAAGTGTAGTGTATGTATGCTGAAGTGTAGTTGTCGAGGTATAGTGTATATATACCGAGGTGTATGTGTTGAGGTGTAGATGTATATATCGAAGTGTAAGTGTCGACGTGTAGTGGGTCGAAGTATATGGAAGTCAACGTGTAGATGTGTCGAGGTGTATATGTTGAGGTGTAGATGTATCGGAGTGTAAGTGTCGTCGTGTAGACGTGACGAAGTGTAAGTGTATGGGAGTCGGCGTGTAGTTGCCGAAGTGTAGAGTATGTATACCGAAGTGTAGTGTTGTAGTGGTGACGAAGTATAGGTGTCGACGTGTAGGTGTCGAAGTGTGGATGTGAAGAAGTGTGGTGAGACGAAGGGTAGTGTAGGTGTGCCGAGATGCAGTGCGGTTGTTATACCCCAATTTTGTCCGAGTTCTTTTTAATAGTTTTTATTTTGGACTTTTTTCAATCATTTTATTTTGGACTTTTTTTGAAAATTACAAAAAATAGTAGTTTTTGCGTATTTTCGGTGTTAGTTTTTAGCTACTATTCAAGGAAATTTCTCTCCTTGGACCTCGTTTTTCGATCTGAGCGGTGAAAGTGAAGACATATTTCCCACGAACCCGCTGTAAAAAAAAATGAAGACGATCCGACGGTTAACGATTCCTAATCGCACTTTTTACGATGAGAGGTTTGAGAAAAAGCGGACAAAAAGCTGCGATTATTGCGAAGGCAATTTCTCTCTCCTCGGACCTCGTTTGACGATCCGAGCGGTGAAAGCGGAGATATATGTGTCACGAACCTGCTGTCAAAAAGAAAAGACGATCCAACGGTTAACGAATCCGAATCGCAAATTTACGGTGAGAGAGTTTGAGAAAAACGAAAATTGTGTTTTAAAGGGAATTGCTTTCTCTACTTTGTTTTAGTCCCACATTGCTCACAAGAAACAAGAGCTCCCTAGCAATTGGATATAAAAGGGGTTGAGAGGTGAAGATTAGGGAGGAGATCATTGGCGGGTTAAGTGATCTATTGGGTCAAAGCGATAGCGGCCCATTTCACTAAAAACTGTCTTTTGATCATTTGGGCGTTTTGAGTCGGCTTTCCGATTCTCAAAGCGGTTCTTGCGATCTTGAGTCAAAATGGACCAGATTGGAGTCCGGTTGGTGCTCGATCGGTTCGGCACTCGTCGAGTCGAGTTAGTTTTGTATTTATTTTGTTTATTTTTATATACATATTTATTTATCATTTATTTGTAATATAATTTATTTATTTATTGTTTATGTATATATTTATTCATATTTGTTTACATATATAGTTATTTATTCATTTATTTTTTTGCCTAGTCTTTATTTAATTATCGCTTTTATCTTCTTTTTTTATTTATGCACAAATTAGTTTATTTCTTCAAAAATTAAATAAAAGACTAAGTCGGATTGTACAACCTAGGTTAGTCATCATCCTAGGACCAATGAAACATGCATGATTCAAGAATCCTAAAAATGTATAAGTAAATAAATAAATCACTTTTTCCTAAAAATAGGGGACTAAGTCGGTTGTACAACCGGGTTAGTCAATGTTCTAGAACTAATGAGTAGATGCAGTTCGGGAGTTCTAGAATACCTATTCTAAAACGGACCCACCTCATATCAAACAATCTTCTCTCAAAATTCAAAAATCATTTTCAAAAAGTAGGGGACTAAGCCGGTTGTACAATCGGGTTAGTCATTCTAAGAATCGAGTGAGTTTATGCAGTTCAAGGAATCCTAGGACCCTACACTAAAAAAACACCAACCCACAAACCTTTTTCGGGAAGAACTACGTAGCTTTGATTCCTCCATTGCATCCTGAGAGTGCGTAGGAGCAAGAGTCCACTCTTGTCAAGCACTAAAAACCAAAAACTTAAATAAGTCTTTTCTTTACAAATAAAAGGGTAATAATTAAATAAATCTTAATTAATTAGACCATGGATGTCGTGGGGTGCTAATACCTTCCCACACACGTAATCGACTCCGAACCCTAACAATGCCTTATCCTAAACATAAAGGGATTTTCCGAATTTGCCCTTAAACTAAAATTTGGTGGCGGCTTCCTTTCGAACTTCAAGAATCCTTTCCGGATTTTTCTGGTCAGCTACACCGGGCGACTCCAATCGGGACTTAACGTTTTAGAGAGTCAAACCTAGTCTAATTAGTTGTAGGATTTAATTTTTACCCTTCCCTTATTTATTTATTTATTTATTTATTTATTTATTTTTGCATGTTTTATTTTTATGTGATATATAAACCATAGGATAGAAGACGATATTTGTATGAATGTTTGTTTTGTTTTGCGACTTTGGGTTTATTTTAAACTGCTCCTACACACACTGCACCTCTACACATCACACACTTGTGAGAAAGGTCCTATACCCGGACTCGAGCATAAACCTAAGTTAGAACGAGATTGCGTAGTGATGGCTGCATGGGACGTGCGTCTCGTTGGGTGGTCACGAAAATCTCACCTAGAGTTTGATTCCTTTTGAGGATGCTATCCTCCTAATAGCTTGCCTATTGTTGGGGTCGATGTTCTTGGATCGAGTCCTTGGCTCTAGGAACCATGTGTAGGATTCTTTAGAACCATCCTTGTGAGGTTCACTATAAAGGAAACTTTAGACCCACTCCATAAGGTACCTTCCTAGGTTCACAAAGGAGCTTAACACCCTTGCATTCAAACGAACATTAATGCATACCGCCTTTTATCAAAAAAAAATTTTAAAAATCAAAAAGTCAAAAATCAAAAATCGTAATTTACTACTTTTTAGAAAATATACCACATGCATTTTTCTTTTTGCACTACAAAAATACGGCAAATAAACGTCTCATCATTGCTGCACTTTTATGATCAGTCGAGAATTAAAAATCTTTACCTTGGAGAGAAAGCGGCACGCTTGAAGTCAAAATTAAATTTCGTACTTTACTCTCCAATGAAAAGTTTATAATTCCCGACGCGATAAATAAAATCATGTATTCACATACATTATCATTACATTTGCATTTCACATACATTCATACTTACATCTTGCATTACAAAAAATGAGCATAACTCTAGAAAAATTGTGATGAGAGGTGAGACATTCTTGTGAAATAAATCATTCTTTTGGAAAGAGCTTAGTCATACTTCATTGCAAGCTCAAAGTGTTTCAAGTCACCCAGCTTTTCAAATTTTTAGCTTGCTCACATTTTTTTAACCAAACGTTGCATCTCTTCCATCCCATGATAAATGACCAAAATGCCCATCAAAAATTTCTATCATGTTTTAAATGTTATTTCTCTACTGAAGCATTTGTGTAGTGACTTGGGTAACATGTGGGTTTAATTTTGTTTGAGTCGGTTAGCGCGTCCTACTTTGCCATCATCCTGTCAAAGTCTAATCCCACCCCGACCACCCATAAAGTACATACTCCCCAAATCTGTACATAGTTGACGTTTCTGGTTGGTTCCCCTAAGTGAAATAACACTTTATGCCCTCCATGCTGGGGCAAATGTGTGATCTCTAAAATACCTTGTCAATGTTGTATTCCTTGGTGCAAGTCATTTACCAAAAAAAATATATAAAAATGCTCGTTAGGTTGAAAACTCGTAAGAGCGGCCTAAGCAAAAATTAGGGCATAAAAAAAAAATAAAGAAAAGAGCAAATATATAAAAGTAAACGAATTATTGTCCTTAAGTTAATTTTTGAGAAAACTAGCAATCATGTTTTGAAATGAAGTTTGACCATCTTCCCCTATCCTCAAAAAATCCTTCGCCACCCACCTTAAGCCAAAATCCAAAGAAACTTTCAATCACCCTAGACAAGGATCAATTCCACATCAAAAATGGTGTATCATTTTTATCAAGTCACTCAGCTCGAAAGAAAGAAAAAGAAAAAATCAAAATCAAAAAAAGAAAGTGAAATAAAAAAAGAGGATCGAAAAACCACGAAAAAGCAAAAGTGGTACAATTATGAGCTGATACTTCTTGCCATTAAATGCATAAGAGATCCTTGTCTGAAACAAACCCCAAACACTTCCCTTATCCTCAATATCCTATCCTTCATAAACCCTTGGTCAAGTCACATCCCTAAACAAGTCCATCCTACCGTGAGACACATCAATTACTGTCTCAATAGACCCTCAAACACTCCCTTGAGCCTGACAACCATTTCTTTCATAAATCATCACCCATTAGACAAGTTACATCACCAAATCATTTGTCCCATCAATCATCAAACACTTCATTGAGCCTAATAACCCCTTCTTTCACAAACCATTAGCCAAATCATACCGCCCAAAAAAAAAATCATCCGTCCCATCAATCCCCAAACACTACCTTGAGCCCAATTATCATTTCCCTCATAAATCACTAAACCATCGACCACATTCCGATCAATGACCGATTGCTTTTGTTTCTCAAAGTTTTAATCTTAGGACAAATAAGTTTATTTATTTACAATATGTTTGCTCAAAAAAGACATATCTCAAAAAAAAAAAAACTCAAAGGAAAAGAAAAATCAAAAGGCTTGCACCACAAGATTCATTCAAGTTACAGTTATACTAAGACAAGGTTTAGTGATTACCAAGTGTAGTTTTCATCATGGCAAACTCGAGACTATTGTAGTCTGAGAGTCATTTTAAAGGTAACCAATAGTTTATACTAGGATCGTCACCTATATCCTATAGCGGGGCATCCCTTTCACCACCTATTTCATTTGAACTTGGGGAAATTTGTACAGTGTCATACCACACCCAGCCCATTGCCATACCAGACAAACTCCAAAAACCCATTACTCTAACTCCGGCACTTTCCACAACCTCACCAAAACGACCGTCTGAATTCCCGTTGTCAAGTGGGGCAACCCTATCACCCTTCACTCCACCTACAAATGGGGACATTCACCATACACCCATCTCATCCCCTCGCATATTCACAGCCAAAAAAACCATACCGGGGCAATTTCTCAACTCACTATCCTAAATGTTTCTACTCTAGTTGGGGCAATCTTGTCCTTACCATAATTAGGGAAACGTCAGACTCTATAGGTTGAGACAACATCTCCTACTTGCCACCTTTCATTCCAAAACCAATGCATTCCAATTCATCACCTTCTACACCCCTAGCTTGTCACCACTAGACAAGGGCAAACTATTCACTCACCGTCATCAAATCTAAAGTGGGGCAGTCCTGCATTTCTTGGCTTGGGAAAACCTACCTTTCATGACCTTGACAAAGACCAGTCAGGCATTCACCCCTTCATGTGCCACAAATGTCCACACCCTAGGTCTTTAGAACCCCAAGTTAACTGACTCATTCATCTATATTCGCACTACTATACATCTTCACAAAACGATGCTTCAGAGAGAGAAAACACAAATTGATCATATGATGCTAAAAATCCACTTAGGTAACTTTGTGGACATAAACTTCGGTCATCATGGGGCATCATAATGGAAGAGAAAAATGAACGAGCTTGCAAATACAGTCAAGTACCTTTTCACGTCAGTGTCTGTAGATCACGACCTTGAGATTGTCGAAGTTTGAATCAAAACTAACTTTTCCAAAGAATGATCAATATTCATCTCCGCCTCTCGTATCCAAAGCCTCACATCTCATCATCACAAAAAAATGTTTCTACACCCAATCAATCATTTCATATCATCGCACCATGAACCATAGCATTTGCATTCAATCATTTCATTTGCATCATATTCACATTTGCATTTCATGCATTTATTACGTAACAAGCAAAAAAGCAAAAAATAAAAAAAAAAAAGCATCCCACCGATACCAATCATTGCACGCGTGCGTGCACCATTAATTGCATTGCCAAAAGAAGAAAGCTTTTCCCTCCTCGGGAAGATGCATTTGTTAGGTGTGCTCGGATAAACACGATAAGTGTCGTTCCCTATGTTTGTTCCTCTAATAACAGCACTTTAAGCGTTAATCTCATATCATATCACGAGATCACCAAGTTGATCCTCGCACCGAGTGGTCCTTCGAGCACTACGCTCCTTCATTGCCCTAAGTGGCCCAGTCGCAACGCGTCGGTCGAGCCCTACGGACCTTCGCAGACCCGAGTGGTCCTTCGGACTAGTTGTGTCGGCCTGAAGCACACGGTGGGCGTCCTTCATGGTCAACATATCGATTCTAGACCGATCTTGACCCATCATGGCCGCTCGAATATAAAGGCCCCCTCGCACCGCTTTAACTAGTACCGTAGCTAGTTGCGCTCCTTCGCACCACGATGGTCCTTCAATTAAGGCCTAGCGACCTTCCGGACCACGAGTGGTCCTTCGTGAGCCTTAGTGCTCCTTCAGTCCTTGTTGACCCTTCATTCAACTCTCGCCAATGCGCCAAGTATTAACCACTCCTCTTATATCTCAAACCCTTCGCTTCCTCTTAAATGGACAAAATTGACGTCTATTCTATCTTTATTTCTATTTTCACTACGAAAATTTGAATACACTTCACCTTTTCTAGTAAAATATAAATAAAGAGGGGCAGTTGTTATACCCCAATTTTGTCCGAGTTCTTTTTAATAGTTTTTATTTTGGACTTTTTCAATCATTTTATTTTGGACTTTTTTGAAAATTACAAAAATAGTAGTTTTTTGCGTATTTTCTGTGTTAGTTTTTAGCTACTATTATTCAAGGAAATTTCTCTCCTTGGACCTCGTTTTTACGATCTGAACGGTGAAAGTGAAGACATATTTCCCACGAACCCGCTGTAAAAAAAATGAAGACGATCCGACGGTTAACGATTCCGAATCGCACTTTTTACGATGAGAGGTTTGAGAAAAACGGACAAAAAGCTGCGCAGTTATTGCGAAGGCAATTTCTCTCTCCTCGCACCTCGTTTCGACGATCCGAACGGTGAAAGCGGAGATATATGTGTCACGAACCTGCTGTCAAAAAAGAAAGACGATCCAACGGTTAACGAATCCGGAATCGCAAATTTACGGTGACAGTTTGAGAAAAACGAAAATTGTGTTTTAAAGGGGAATTGCTTTCTCTACTTTGTTTTAGTCCCACATTGCTCACAAGAAACAAGAGCTCCCTAGCAATTGGATATAAAAGGGGTTGAGAGGTGAAGATTAGGAGAGAGATCATTGGCGGGTTAAGTGATCTATTGGGTCAAAGCGATAGCGGCCCATTTCACTAAAAACTCGTCTTTGATCATTTGGACGTTTTGAGTCGGCTTTCCGATTCTCAAAGCGGTTCTTATGCGGTCTTGAGTCAAAATGGACCAGATTGGAGTCCGGTTGGTCGCTCGATCCGGTTCGGCACTCGTCGAGTCCAAAGTTAGTTTTGTATTTATTTTGTTTATTTTTATATACATATTTATTTATCATTTATTTGTAATATAATTTATTTATTTATTGTTTATGTATATATTTATTCATATTTGTTTACATATATAGTTATTTATTCATTTATTTTTTTGCCTAGTCTTTATTTAATTATCGCTTTTATCTTCTTTTTTTATTTATGCACAAATTAGTTTATTTCTTCAAAAATTAAATAAAAGACTAAGTCGGTTGTACAACCTAAGGGTTAGTCATCATCCTAGACCAATGAGTACATGCATACTTCGGTAATCCTAAAAATGTATAAGTAAATAAATAAATCACTTTTTCCTAAAAATAGGGGACTAAGTCGGTTGTACAACCGGGGTTAGTCAATGTTCTAGAACTAATGAGTACATGCAGTTCGGAGTTCTAGAATACCTATTCTAAAACGGACCCACCTCATATCAAACAATCTTCTCTCAAAATTCAAAAATCATTTTCAAAAAGTAGGGACTAAGCCGGTTGTACAATCGGGTTAGTCGGTCATTCTAAGAATCGATGAGTATGCAGTTCAAGGAATCCTAGGACCCCTACACTAAAAAAACACCAACCCACAAACCTTTTTCGGGAAGAACTACGTAGCTTTGATTCCTCCATTGCATCCGGAGGTACGTAGGAGCAAGAGTCCACTCTTGTCAAGCACTAAAACCAAAAACTTAAATAAGTCTTTTCTTTACAAATAAAAGGGTAATAATTAAATAAATCTTAATTAATTAGACCATGGATGTCGTGGGGTGCTAATACCTTCCCACACGTAATCGACTCCCAACCCTAACAATGCCTTATCCTAAACATAAAGGGATTTTCCGAATTTGCCCTTAAACTAAAATTTGGTGGCGCTTCCTTTCGAACTTCGAAGAATCCTTTCCGATTTTTCTGGTCGCTACTGACGGTGTGCCAAAGTGCGGTGTGGCGTGAAGGGTAGTGTATGCGTCTTTGAGGTGCGGTGTGAGTGTGCTTGAGAGTCTTTGTTTTGACGCCAAGATGTGGCGCAGTTCTTTGCCAGCGCAAATTTGGGTGTTGTTTGGTGCCGAGTACGTCTAAGTGGCTGAATGGTGGAGCCAGTTTAGTCCTTAGGTGACGTTTAGTCCTTAGGTGACGTTTGGTCCTTAGGTGACGTTTGGTCCTAATTAGGTGACGTTTTGGTCCCTATGTGACGGTGAGGTTGACGTTAGCCATAGAGCTATTTATTTTGGTGTCGAGGTGATCGATGAGTTTGATGTTAGCCATAGAGCTAGTGACCGATGTGTTTGATGTTAGCCATAGAGCTAGTGGTCGATGTGTTGATGTTAGCCATAGAGCTAGTGACCGTGTGTTTGATGTTAGCCATAGCGCTAGTGATCGATGAGGTTGATGTTAGCCATAGAGCTATTGATTTTGGTGTCGATGTGTCCGGTGAGTTTGACGTAAGCCATAGAGCTAGTGACCGATGTGTTTGATGTTAGCCATAGCGCTAGTGGTCGGTGTGTTGATGTTAGCCATAGAGCTAGTGACCGATGTGTTAATGTTAGCCATAGAGCTATTGATGATGTCTAGGTGAATTAGACGACGGTGTAATGACGGTGTGATGACGGTGTAATGCCGGTGGATTAAATGACAGAGGTAAATCCAGTGACGAATATTGGGGGCTTCGGCCTGCATATCACCAGCGACGGATATTGGGGGCTTCGGCCTGCATATCACGGTGTTAATTCATACATGATATGATTGTTTGTGGTTGATGCATTGTTCATGGAGTCACATGCCTCATATGCATCAAAGCGACGGACATAGGCTTCGGCCTCGATATTGTAGACTTCGGTCTTCATATCATAGCGACGGTGACGGTACCATTAAGCCGGTGATGGTACTCATGCATTATACCCTTGGTGTTGGGTTGCATTCATGCATATACTCATGCGATTGGTGATGTTTCTTGTTGATTATGAGTTGATGTGTTATAACTTGATGAGGTGTGTTTGTTGATTGAGCCGTGGTGTTTCTAGTAGTTTTTCTCTAATATGATGTTTATCATACATCCTATTATATGTGTTAGAGACTCACCCTTCTGCTTTTTATGTTGCTTTTTATGTCGGCAACGTGCAAGTGATCCTGAGTGAAGGTAGTCCTCATACCTTCTTCTAGTCGGTTGTGTCTGGCTTTGATACGTAGCACCGGGTGGGCGAGTAGTTTACTAGTTGTTTTAAGTTAAGTGTTGAACTGTAACTTGGTGATGTATTTGAAGATGTTTTATGAAACATGTATTTTTCCGTTGCGTAGTGATGTTATGATTTGATTAAGAAACCGGATATTTGAGGGTTCGCCCCTTTAAGTCGTGCTATGTATCACGCAATTATTTTTATTAGTGAAAAGTATTGCTGACTAGATTAAAGAGATGTTGGTGTAAACGTAACATTCCCTTGAGGATGTATTTATAAAAAAGAAAAACGATTTTCGAACTCTGATTTTAAATTAAATTACCATTGAGAAAAGGGGGTGTTACACCCCCACTCTATATTTTTGGACCGACATTGTTGCCTCATCCCACCAAAGGCTATTGTTGCCTCTTCGTCTTATATATATATATCATAAGTAATTTAAATCACAAATGTTACCACATCAGCATCCATATCAGAAAGGCCACATAGACCACGATAAATACGTGGCTTTACACGTCATTTCCACCTGTCAACCATATATCCACGCTGGCTTTATTTGCTATTTCAAGAAAAAAAAATATTTTGGGCCTCGGCTAATCTCGAACACGCAACCTCCCATTCTGAGAGACATGCATTTAACAACTGAGCTGTGCGCAACTTATGTCAATAATCTCCCAACCAATCCAATATTTCAAAGCACAAATGCACGAGCGCGTATTGGAACCGGTGTTAAATCCAAATTACGCGGCGACTCTGCTCTCAATGCATTAACGCAGAAGATTTTTCCAATTTCGCTTTTTAATGCCATATATTCAATTTAATGCCATATAAAAAGCAAGCCAGAATCGTCATGTATTTACATTTCAATGAATAATAAATTAAATGCCATGATTGTTAGCTTTACTCAGAACTATCTGCGAAAATCGGATATCGCTTTACATTTCAAAAGTAATCATTTTCCCATTTCGCTTTTGATGCTATTAAAATCAGAATTGGTTATGGTTAATACACTTAAATGTAATAATCAATTTACATTTAATCTTTGAATTGAATAGGCATAACAATCACGGCAAATTTATCGTGGTTGATAATGGCATGAGACTACAAGTGCCTCTCGATTTCAAAATTGTAAGACAAAGACAAAATCAAATCAAAATAAAATACCGCCCATCATTCTATTGTAACACTCAACCCCATTCAACTTTAACATTAAAATCATAAACCCAACCAAATTTGAGGCACGCAAACAAAGACGATACGATAGAAAATAAATATTACAATTCATAAAGTAAAACGTGTAGTCTAACAAGGAATTAACACCCAATTCTCAACATGAATGGCTTCCGTAAAGAACGACATGGTTGTTCAACAGATGCGAGATGGTCGTCGTCGCTATTAACCATAAAAAAACCGCCTCGATGAGAACTCGAACACGAATTGATAGGCAAGGTATGTTTGGACTTTAATTACGAAGACGAAAACAATAATAACTCGCTCATATCGATTAATTGTATAACATGCAATGGAATTCTTCATCCTACCCACTCCTGATTTAATGTTTGTTGGTATGAACGGATTATGATTTTTTCCTGCTCGCCGTGTGTCATGGAAACTGCTTTGGCTAACATTGGTTCAATTCACACGCAGCGTGCAAATCTATCCAAAAATTGTCCATTCTTTCTCCCGAGGAGTTAAGGGACTTAGTTTGCTCTAAGGTGCGTTTTTAATACACACAACTTTCTCTCCTCTGCTTTTCTATTATCTCGCTTTTGGATCTACTGATTGTTCCTGTACTACATTAGAAGTTGCTTTTTGTGTGTGACTTTCATACTGAGATCAATTATTTTACAACAAATCATTCTTGATATACTGCTTTGCAATGACATTTAACCTAAGCTTGATCTCATTCTTACAAAGGTATCATATCAATATAGTATCCTCATAACAAATCGAGTTGGTGTAGCTTCAACCACAATGATTAAAAAAAACCTATATCTGCATTTAATTTTGCTATTATGCTACCACAGAGCTTACATTATACAAGACTTAAATTGTGTCAGAACTGGTTTTTACTCAAGTTATCACAGAATAATAGTCTTCTACAGTTGAATGCACGATTGGTGTTATTGTACTATATGAATAAAAAAAACAACAAAAACTCTCCTCTAAAGCACATCTGGTAATAGGCGAGCGAATTCACGTTGTCGAGGTATCTATTACGCGAAGATCATAATATATTCATCATCTGAATTTATTTACCCGTGCTGGCACGGGTCCTGCAAACTAGTATATATATATATATATGTTGCGTATTTTTATACCCCCCTTATAAAATGTTGATGTTTTTTCAAAACTACATCTGTAGCCCTGTTAATCACCTCCCCGTGCATCGCACGGGTAATCGTCCTAGTTGAATTTAATCTACTATCTATGTACTATCTACCTATACAAACTAACCACTACCAAAATTTTACAACAACCCTTTCTTCATTTATCTATAAATCATCAAAGTCAAGGGCTATATTGTCCATTTACTTTTAACATTTTTCAACTTTTTAAACTTCTCTTTCTTACTTTTAAACTTTTGCAATTTTTAATTTTTTTACACTTCTCTTTCTTACATTTTAACTTTTACAATTTCACAATTTGTTTTCCTTTACTTTTTCTCCCTCTCCCTTATTTTTTCTCTTACATTCTTTTCACTTTTCTCTTTCTTTCGAACACCGTTGCAGATGCGGGTTCACAACTTCAAAAAGGGGGTTTAAGGAACAAAAATGGTCGAAAAATGGGTGGAGAAGAAGGTGAACAGTGATGGTTGTTGGAAAAGGTAGTTTTTGACCTAGGGATACATGTGGTGTAAGAGTGTGTGTCCTTTTTAGGTTAAAGTTTTCCTTTTATTTGACTTTCTCTCATCGAGTACTCTTTTCGGTCAAGACGACTAGATGAGTGCTAAAAAGTGTAACCAACCCTAAAAACTAGGACATTTCATCCTCTAGCGGGCCATTAATTAAAGGAGATTCTTTTTGTACACCTCCATAATAAGACAAAGTTTTTCTTCATTTAAACACCTAGGGGCACTTCGGATGATTCTTAAGGCGCAACCCAACTATGTTTGTGGCTTGTGCTATCACATTACCACAACCAGCACATGCACTACTTTTTCTTGCACAACTAAAGACTCGTTGCATGCAACCCAATTTAGCCAAATCAATCACTCGTTGCATACAACCCAATTTAGCCCCCGTGCCATTTGACTCAACCTAACCCACAGTCATTCGACCCAATTTAGTCTATCATCTGTCTTAATGTTTAAGTCATCTTAAGCCTCTAAACCTTATCTCTCCGTTAGGGAACCTTGCTACTATTTGTTGATGGAGTTCTATTCTCTTCGTATTACCAGCTACAAAGAGGTCAATTGAATCCTTAACATAGCTATAAACAGAGCAATTTAGTCCCCAACAAATATTAATTTAGACACTCAGCTCTCGACCTCATTGAGTTTACAACCTCATTAACATCGAATACCCAAAATATAGATGCATGTTATATTCATTCGAGCATCTTTCTCTCGTTTCCCCTACACATATAATTAATGTCACCCTCTTGAGTGATCTTAACTAAACATAGGGACTAATTAGATCGAATGACATAGGGACTAAATTGGCTCGAATGCAACAATAGACTAATTTGGCCCAAAATTATTACACATTTTTATAAACCTAGCCCCATAACCCGTGTGATGCACGGGGTTGGCAAAATTCATTCGCGTAAATGAGTAATAATTTTTTTACATTTTATTAGCAAACCTCCGTATAAACATTCATGCTTGGGAGCACTGAGTCGACCCAGTGTCTCAAGGAAGATTATGCCAGCGGACCACTGATGTTGGTTTGTAAAATATATAGTCAAATAATTGTGAATGAAAATTAAATTATAACTATAAACTAAATAAGAAGATTATAAAATTTAAAAGCAATACTAACAAATACGTTGAAATTAAACATCTATAGATAATATATAGGGACAATTTTCAAAACAAATGAAATTTTTTTATAACTTTAAAAAAACTGAAGTTGGCGCTCAAAAGTACCAAGCCGCATACAATAGTTAGATAAATTTTTTTCACCCAATCAATTATTGAAGAATAACCTTTACATATTTAAACATCTTAAATTATTGGAGACAGTAAAGTATTCCTTAAAATATAAAAATGAAAAAAAGACATAACCTTAAAATATAAAAGAAGAAAAAGAAGGAAAAAAAACCAAAAAGGCTTAAGTTTAAAATTAAGAAATTAAAGAATGGAAATTATATATTTTAGCTAATTTGAGCTAACAGTATAATTTCACTTTTGTTTCCATTAGTATAATAATCAACTAAATTTATTCAAATCATTTGTTCAATTAAGCACATCAAATGCAAAATTAAAATTAGGAAGATCTCGAGAACTATAAACAAAGTTGAAATAATATCATAGGTTGTTGTATTGTAAATGATACAATGTGATACTCGACAATAAAATAAGGATAAAAATATAAATATCATATGCGTCAAATACATATTGGTGCGAAATGACTAAAATAAAGAAGACAACACAAATAGATGATGGGGATTCTATTGTAAATGTGATTTTTAAGTTCTCGCGTGCGAGAGTAAATACTACAATGCAATACTCAAATATAAAAGAAAGATTAAAATATAAACACGAATTTAAGTATGCTTCTAATAGTTGTTGGTGTAAAATTACCAAAATATAAAAGACAACAAAACAAATGGAAAGTGAAACACGTGAGATCATGCAGTGTAGATTTAAAACCATAAATAAAATAGATGCACCTATAGAAAGTCGGAAGAATATTATGTGAGGTTCTATTGTTGATGTGGCTAAAGTTCCCATAAATCAAAATTAAATTATAATTATAAATTAAATAAGAAGATTATAAAGTTAAAAAGAAAAATTAATAAAGACATTGAACTTTGCGTATTTGAACATCTAATTTTTTTTAAGTGCTAAAGTATCTCAATACACACTTAGCATCTCAATTTTACGTATTTTGACACGATTTTTTCCCCACCAAACCAGTTATTGCGGAACAAACTTTGTGTCTTGAAACAATTAATTTTTTCGGAGCCATAAAGTACATCAAAATATCGTGTTTAGCATCTCAATTTATGTATTTTGAATAGTTAACTTTTTTTGGAACGCTAAAGTACCCCAAACACACTACTTAACATCTCATTTTTTTTATTAAATTTAGCATGACACTTTACGTATTTTATCACGAAACTATTGTTTTTTTACTATATTAATATATGAAAAAAAAATATTTAAGTTTAAAATTTTAAAATTAAACAATGGCAAGTGTTGTAAATATGATAGAAATAGAGGCTAAATTTTTTGTTGCAGTTTGGCGCTAATTAGTTTGCCAAGCCGCATATATAATATAGAGATAGAGATAGAGAGATAGAGATTATATGATCACACTATTTAACAGTACATATCAACATTTAGCCATCCTTGTCACCACTTTGACCGATGTTTTTGGATGGAAATAAACAGATGAGATAATGTGCTTATCTAAAAATAAAAAAAATAAAAAACAGATGAGATAATGTATATCACTTTTGAAATTCTCGTGAACTATTTCAAGATTTACTTTTTTAGATGAATTAGGTCCTATATTATTTCTTGGGGACCAATTTGTGCTTTTACTTGTAAATAAATTTTCAAACATTATTATTCATGTCTTTTTTTAAGCATGTTAAAAATAAATTTAAAATAAAGACTTTTTTTTTTTATTTGATCAAAATTTTAGTTTGGTCTTTTTTTTCCCACTTCGTTACTTTATCTTTCATATCTGTGTCAATTTGTCCTTTTATCTTCCTTTTTTTCCACTTGGGTCCTTTATCATTCATATCTATTTCTGTTTGGTCACTTATCTTTCATATTTGTTCCTGTTTGGTCCTTTTAAACAAAAACACAGAAAAATGAATAACATTATGATGTCTTCAAGCACACACAGGTTCATTCGATTTCTTGTTTATGGAATAACTCATGTAATACGCAACCAAATTGAATGAAACATGACTCTAACTTGAATCAAGTTTCACAACGAATTCAATGGAATCAAAATTAAGCTAAGAAAAGTGTTTATGCACTCAATCACTTCTGGAACCGAAATATTGAATTTGAAGTTCAAAAAACCTTCAATCTTAACAATGATGCATGATTTTGCTATAAAGCACCAAATTGAACGATTTTTGAGCTTAAAATGCTCGAAATTCAATAAGAAATCAGAATATGGCAAATATTTTGTTCAGAAAAGCATTCAAAACGCAAACACTGTGAAAAAGTAATTCACATCTATAAAACGTGTTTGACTCTTATTCGTTCATTTCTCAACCAACTTGCGTCAAACCAATTGTGATTCAACTCGTATTAAGTGCATAAATCGAACTATAGCAAAAAAATTCAATAAACACTTCCTTCTATTACAATCACTAGTGGTGTGACCAATAGTCTTGCAATTCATACACGATAAAGGCAATTCCTATAGTCACTAGGAAGAAAATAGAAAAATATAATTGCATAGGGTGAACGAAGTAACTCAAAATAAGGGGTATTTCTAGCTAATTAATTCTAATTCTATTCTTCTAGATTCCTCTAGATGGTTGTTGAAACATCTACCTAAATATCTAAATACTCCTATCTAAATATTATTCATCAGCTTCTCAATATTATTCATGGTGTCTAATGGGACAAAGGGCATATTCATGAAGATTTGTCATTAAACAAGGGTGGGCCTCAAAGGAAAGACGTTGACAAGTAGTTCAGAGAACAAAATTAGTTTCTTACCCAAAAAAAAAAAATCATTTTCTTGTAGAGCATCTCAAAAGAAAAGGATTTGACAATTGATATTGAGAGTATCACTTTAATAACTTGGTATCAATCTTATAACCTATAATTTCAACCCTTTTTGAAACAAACATGAACAATATCTATTTATTTTAATTTACCTTTTTTTATAATAAAATAATAAAACCAGATTCTTTTTTCTTGTGAAAACAACAACTATTCAAGTGCAAAACATCAACAAATTTTGGTCTCAATTAGAAGCTTAAAGTTGAAATAACATTCTTATCGGTTGCATAACGAGCATTCGTATCTCAAGTACGTAGCTCAGTTAATGAACTAAGAAAGTATCAAAAGAGTATAAGAAAAATGTCTAAGGTTCAAATTCTGAAAACTAACATCCGCTCCTAACAATAACTAACATTTGTCTATAAAAAATAATATAACAACCGTCCGTGTAAATAGAGTGAAGGAATGACCTAATTAATTGCATTTCATGAACAGTAATTACAACATAGACAAAGTAGATTACTTCAACTCACAAGACCCAAAATCCAGAGACGGATCCACACATATATAATTGGAGGCATTTGTCCCCACTTAGACAAATTATTTTTGTTAGAAATATATATAACAAATGAATTTTGCCCCCATAAAAAAATAGGGTTTGCCCCATAAGACAATTTTTTAAATGAAATGTAGAAATTCGCAAGAGGTAAATAAAAAAGAGATTAAGTTGGTACTAACTTTACATTTTTAGTTATGTAATATATAGAAAGTTAGGTACTAATTTTACCTTTTAACCAAAAAAAATTTGAGAAAATACTATAGGTTGTTTTTTTGCTCCCCACTGCTAAAAGTTTCTGAATCCATCACTGCCAAAATCAAAAACATTTTTAACTATTGTATCTAAATAGTTGGACAGTTGAATTAAATTACATTTGACATCCCAAAAATCAATTGAGAGAAAGAATCCATAAAAGGGAAGTGATAGTGGCCTTACTTTTCTTTTGGACAAATGATAGTGGCCTTACTTGTTGACCATAAAAATGAGACTGCAATGAAAATAAAGGAGATTTAAATGATAAAATAAATAATCTAACGTGGAGTCACACTCTATATTAATGCGTTTGGTGCAATAAACTCAAATAATGTATTTAGGTTAATTATAGTTTTATCCTCATAATATTACAATTGTGCAACTCGGGCCTTTAAATTTTTTTAATTGTGTGCGTATTGGGTGTTTCATGTATTACAATTTTGACAAATTATTATTTCATAATAACAATGCAAAATTGTAACAAAATGACAAGTAAAATAAATTAAAATTATTCTTAAAAAATGACTTATATTATGAAATAAATATACCAATTAATAACTACCCATAATTAATATAGGGGTATAGTTGGAAAAAAAACTAAAGTATACAGAATTTTTATAAAATAACCAATGACATGATTGATCTTGGGTCATGTGTCATCCGAACCTAAAGGAGTTTGTTGGGAGGCTACCATGCATGATGATCCAAGCAAAGTGTTTGATATTTTTCGGGACTTTTAACTTCCAAATTCACTTCCAAAATTTTTCTAAGTTGGGTACATGTTGATCATTCAACCCAAACAATTATACGTAAGCAAGAAATAAACATTTTTTATTTTTATATATTTGTATTTTAATTTTATTAAAGTATCCAGGTCGTATCGTATCACAATAACTTAATATTTAAGCGATCATTAATATGACAATCATGGATCGTATATCAGGTTGGAGCATAAAAGGCAAAAGGCGTAAGAGTGAATGTGAAGGAAGGGGGTGACTGGTGTGAGTGAATGAATTGGCATTGCATTTTGTGGCTTTAATAAGGGAAGGGATTGGAGTGGTTTTCTTGGACTATATAGTATAAAAAAGACCAACTCAAAAGCTGGCAATGCTAAAAGCCAAACATGAATGAATATCAATATACGTTCATCCAATCACTTGTACCTCCTTGTGGGACTTATCATCTCGTCTTTTCCTCATGCCCTCAACCCTTCTTCCTTCCCAAAATTAGGAATTTGAATTTGGCGCAATTTTTATAATGTGTCGTTTCGTTATTGATTGACGATGTAAGAAAAACTAATGTATTTAAATTAAATGCAGATGGAATAGAATATGAGAAAAGGAAGGAATAGAATATGGGAAAAGACTACTTGATTTTTGGTTACTACTATGAGAAAAGGAAGAATTAGAATATGAGAAAAGACTACTTAATCAAGTATCATCATACTTGATTTAACAAAAGTACTTTGCAAGTATCATCATAAAAGACTTTTGGACAAATGTGGATAAGACTACATTTGCAAGAGTATGGGGGAGCGACTTTATAGCATTCCTTCTAGCGAACTCTATATACAAGTTGAAACTAAAAAAAATCTAAAGGCGGTTTTATAGTAATAGATACATCGAAGAATTAGTCTCCACAATCACCGTGAATGATACATTGGTTTAGCAACAAAAAAATAATCTAAAGGAGCTTTTATAGTATCAGAGGATATAACCAAATTCAAAATTAAAAAAATTAGACAAAGAGAATCATCCACCACAGTCTCGAATCCAATTGATAGCCAACAGTCTTATAGCCTCTCCTTGTAGAACATCACATATAGGTTGGAAACAATAAGTTTTTGCACCCAGAAAGACCAAATTTATTTATCAAAGGAAAATTTGATGAGATGGTTGGAGTCTCTTTCAGCTTAACCAATGTCCTCAGATTCGAATCCAAATGTGCAGACGCAAAGAATGCTTAAATCTCTTGAAAGAGAGCTTTGCACGCTCATTGTGGTCTACTACTACTAAGGGATTAGTCTACTCATGATCAGACGCAGATGATATTTGATTTATAAATAATAAAAACAAAATTATTTTCCAAATGAGAAAAGGAAGCTTCCACAATAAATTCATAGTAATTCATTTAATTTTTTTGACGAGCAAATATTATTAAGTGGGTTATTTAAATTTCATTCATTAAAAATAAAATAAAATAAAACATATAATTAAAATCATCTAAATTATTAAAATACGTTATAAACAATTCAAATGATAATTATTATAGAATTGTAATATATTTCTATCTAAAAAATATATGGTCAATCGGGTCAAACAGTCAAAAGACACGCAACATTAGCACATGACACACCCCGTTAGGATTTTGTAACCGTTAGTTGTCAGTGTCATCCTAATTCCAACCTTTACCACACCCCACCACACCACACACCTCAATCGTCACTAGTCCACAGCTCCACGTCCACCGCACGTTCTCAATCTTTTCTCTCTCCCTTTTGACACGTGAAACTCTTTTATTTCTTTTTTGCTAATTACATGTTGATGGCATTTTGGTATTACATTTTAAACCACCAACTTGATAACTAAGTCTAAAGTTTAACATCTAACAAATCAAATATTAGCAACAAGCGAAAATGCAAAATGGTCCCTGAAAGTGTAATTTGTCTGTCACGTTAGTCTCTCTCGTTAATGTGTGTCGTTAACACCGTTAATCCATCGATTCTTCGTCGGTTTAGTCGCGAAATATGTCACTTCATCGTCGGTTTGGTCCCGAAACATATACGTGAATTCGCTTTTAGTCCCTCGAATATAAGTTACTTCAGCAAAATTTTATGGAGGAACTTTGATTTTAGAAATTGATTTTAGGATATTCAACACATGAAGTGATTTGATTCGAATTTAATCAATAAACACTCCTAATGATTAATGAATGTAGCAAACCAAAGTAAAAGAGAAACTGATACAGCTGTAAGGTCCTGTTAACTAGCCTAGCAAAACCAATGTACAAATTGAGCCAAGACTAGTAAATTCTGGTTTAAAATTTTGCTGAAGTAACTTAAGATTCGATGGACTAAAATGAATTCACGTATATGTTTCAGGGACCAAACTGACAGTAAGTGACATCTTTCAGGGACTAAACCGACAAAGAATGTATGAATTAACGGGTTAACGACATACATTAATCTTAGGACTAACGTGATGCATGATGATACACTTTTAGGGACCATTTTGCATTTTCCCTCGATTCAGGGACCAAAATGACTATTTACCCACATCCAAAACTTGAACTTGTGATATTGGAATGAGATCCGAACACAATTAACACTCGAACCAACCATCGGTGGCGGATGCACACTACTCGTAGTGTGGGCAATTGCCCCCACCATCTAAAAATATTTTTGTTAATTCTACTTAATAAAAAAAATTTTGCCCCCATAAAAAAAAGAGAACTTGCCCCCATATGCTAATTTTTTAAATGAAGGTATAAAGAATACTATTTTTTTTGTAGCAACTATTTTTTATTTATTTTTTAAATTTTCATTATTTCTGTCTCTTCTAACACTAAATATAGACAATGAAAAACTTAAGTATTTTGGCTTTTAATGAATAATTACTCAAAAAATTTGATTACGAAAAATAGAGACCTATTTGTTCTCTGAGAAATAAAATGACTAACTTGGTCATTATAAACTAAAATGTTAGTCAAACTAATTTTTAGAGTCACTATAATGTCCCTCAAGATATTTTAAAATGACTAATTTGACTGCCATTTAAGAACTAAATTGATATTTTTTATTTCTTAAATAGAAAATAAGCTTTTTTTTGTCAAGTAATAGTATAGGATAGTATAGGATTGAGTGTTGACTCTTTTTTGTCATGAAATTATATGTTTTAAACACTTATAATATTTCCTTTAAAAAATACTAAACTATTTTTGCCCCATGACAAAAAGTTTCTAGATACGCCACTACCAACCATTGTTGGTCAAACCTTAATCTGATGCTTAAGGCCAACTTGGCCATTTCAACTTTGATAATAATCCTTTAGTCGTTAACTCAACAATTATTATATAACTTTATTTTTAGACCTTTCGCACAATATAAATTTTGTGAAATGTCATTTATTTTGTATTAAATATTTAATGTTTTTTGAAAAGAATAAATATTTAATGCTAAATATGAAAAGTTAATCACTTTTCTTAGGCAATTAAATGCACTCAAAAGGAGTCGAATGGTAATTAATGTAATAAAATTAAATTTCTAAAAGAGATTTATTAAAAAAGGATAAATAATATTTATTTTAGTATACATATTATAATATAAATTAATTTTGCTTATATATTTGTTTTATAAACCAATGTATCCTTGATATTATTAGATAATAATTATGAAATAATAATATCTGTTGGTCAAGAAAAAATTAAATAATAATCATCATTTATTTTTTTTGAATTGAATAATAATTATAAAATAATAATATCTTTTGGTCAAAAAATTTAAATAATAATCAATATTTAATAATTATTAAATATTATCATTTAATGCCGGAGTTACAAAATAGAAAAGGGTACTAAATAGAGATTGAGAGTAGGTTTTATTTGGCAAAAAATTAGGATATTAAAAATTCTATTTTCCTTTAATGAGGACATAGAATGAATATTAAAAAAATGATGAGGTAAAAATGATTAAAAAGATAAGACACTATAAATAATTTTGCTTATATTTTATTTAAAAAATAGTAAACTTTTTTTTTGAAGCAAAAAAAAGAAAGTAAATAGTAATAAATGTTATTAAATAAAATGTTATTAAATAATTTAATTGTTTTATTGGTCAATGTTTTTAAAAAATATCTTAAGTAAATCCCAAAAGTCATTATTATTTAATTTTCTTTTGACCAAGAGATTTTATTATTTAATAAATGTCATTTAATATTGGGCAATTTTTTTTTTTAAAATATCTAAAGTAAATCTCAAAAAGATATTATTATTTAATTTTTTTGACCAAAAGATTTTATTATTTAATAATTGTCATTTAATAATATCTTTAATGCGGGTGTTACACAATAGAAAAGAGTACTAAATAGAGAATAACAGTAGGTTTTGTTTGACAAAAAATAGCGGATAAAAGATAAGTTAGCGGATAAAAGTTGAGTTTATAGCGGATAGATGATAAACTAAATTGATAACTGGATAACTAATAGTGGATAAGTTAAGCTAATAACAAATGAAGTGTTTAGAAAAATTAGCGATTAAATTAGTTGATAAATGTAAAATGATAGAAAATGACATATTTAATTAATTAAGATATAATGGTCAAAAAAAATTAATTAATATATTAAATGTTTTTTTGTGACCAAATCTTAAATGTTTTTTGACCAATAATTAAAAGTTTTATTTTATTTACTTTAATGAGGAAAGAGAATAAAAATTAAAAAAAATGATAATAAAAGTGACTAAAAAAGACGAGACTCTCTATATGCTAACCGGTATTGTTTTGCCAAACGAAAGTCTAAAGGCAAGGGTAACCAAAGTAGGGACAAAACGGTAATTGTAACCAACTTACCCCTCCTTTATAAGTTCTGGAATTCACAGCAATAATGTGTTGTTTTCTCTACCTCCAGCATTGCGCACCATTCACTCCTCTCTCTCTCTTCGTCTTCCGTTTTTCAGTTCTTGTTCTTGAGAGGAAAAGCTTTGCAGCGCTCTCTTCTTTCTCCTAAATCGGAACCAGCTTCTTCTTTTTCCGCTTTCTTCTTCAGGTATAATAAATCAAACCCCTGATTTTCGATTTCTAGGGTTTTACTTTTACAGTCTTCGATTTTTTTCACCGTGTTGTTGTTTTTTTCGTCGTGAGTAACTTTCCGATGGTTTTCGACTTTGTTTTGTGTTTATTTTTCTAAAGGTTTTTTCTCATGAGTAGATCTAGTACCTGTTGTTTGCTACTGAAGTCTCTGTTGATTGATTTCTACTCTGATCTGGTTTTTACTTTTTATTTTTTAGATTGATCATTTTTTTCCAGTTTTTCTTACATGTTTTTTGTTGTTTCTGTATTATTATGTGCTTCGATGGTTGTTTTTTGGAATGATGGTTGATTTCTGATTCTAGGGTTTTTGGATTTTTGTTTTAGGGTTTGGTTTCTCTGTTGCTTTGGATTTGGGGAATTTTTTGATGGTTTTGTTTTTATGTTTAGTTTCTGATGCAATGTAGTGGAGTTTCATGGTGTTTTTGATTTTTTTTTCATATATTTTTTTTTATTTATTTTTCTGCGAGTTCCCGATATTTCCCCACTGTTCTGAGTGGGAAAACAAGTGTTTTGCTACGATGTACAGAGCCATACTTGTTATAAGCTTTTAACCGTTGTGTAATGATTTCACTTTAGTTTTCAGCTTTTTTTAAGGTTTTTAGTTTGTCTGTTAAGCTTCTGTTTATTTGAGAAAATTATCACGGTGATGTCTGTTGTTCATTTGATGTGATTAGTGTGTGCCTAGTTTTCTCTGGTACTTCAGATGGTGTTTTATTTGAATATATGATGTTGGCTCGGATTATGTGCTCATTTGCAGCCAATCATCAAATTGATTACGTTTTCTATTGTTGTTTTTGTTGTTGTTGCAGCCTTTAACATGGTGAGAAAGAAGAGAACTGAAGGACCTAGTGGGGGTGACAGCTCCGAGTCTCATCAGCCTCTGGAAAGGGGCGCTCCACCTCAGCAACAGGCTGCTGCAGTCGGAGGGGGTGGACCCCAAGGAGGTGGACCTCAAGGAGGTCGTGTTTGGGGTCCCCAAGGTGGACGCGGTGGTTATGGTGGGCGCGGTCGTGGGACTCCCCAGCAGCAGTATGGTGCCCCTCCTGAGTATCAGGGTAGGGGGAGGGGAGGGCCGCCTCAGCCCCAACAACAGTATGGTGAGCCTCCTGAGTATCAAGGCAGAGGGAGGGGAGGGCCTTATCAGCAAGGGGGTCGGGGATATGGTGGCCGCACTGGCCGTGGAGGTGGTGTTATGGGCAGTGGCCATGACGTGAATCCTTCGTATGGTGGCCCACCTAGGCCACCAGCACCCGAGCTGCACCAAGCTACCTCAGTTCCATATCAAGCTGTGGTGACTCCTCAGCCTGCATTACCTGAGGCAAGTTCATCTTCCCAGCCACCAGAAGAAGTATCTGAGATAGGAAAGCAATTGGGGGAGATGGTAATTCATTCAGACGTTACTCCTACTCCTCCACCTGCTAGTAAATCGTCAATGAGGTTTCCCCTACGCCCTGGAAAGGGCAGCTCTGGTAAGAGGTGTGTAGTTAAGGCAAACCACTTCTTCGCCGAACTGCCAAATAAGGATCTTCATCAGTATGATGTAAGTGTCACCTCTAATGATTGGTATTCATTGGTGGTCATTTCTTTTTTCTTATTATTTGTGTTTGATTTTGGTTATTTAGGTGACTATCACTCCGGAGGTCACTTCTCGAGGTGTTAATCGAGCAGTGATGAACCAGCTTGTGAAGCTTTACAGGGAGTCTCATCTTGGAAGAAGGCTTCCCGCGTATGATGGGCGGAAGAGCTTATATACAGCGGGAGCACTTCCTTTTACTACGAAGGAGTTCAGAATCACACTCGTTGATGAGGATGATGGAGCAGGTGGACAACAAAGGTTTGTTTTATGTTTACTAACATCTGTTAGTTCATACCTGTTACATATTCATATTTTGTTTATATGTTACATATTCATCTTTTGTTTATATTTTGATTTTGATTGTGATACAGAAGAGATAGGGAGTTCAAAGTTGTTATAAAATTGGCTGCACGGGCAGACCTTCACCACCTGGGACTCTTTTTGGAAGGGAGGCAAACTGATGCACCTCAGGAAGCTCTGCAGGTTTTGGACATTGTTCTCCGTGAGCTCCCAACTACCAGGTTCATGATATGGCATTTTCATTCCTGTTCTGAATTCTAAATGCATTTTGGTTCACCTTGTTATGCTTGATTTTGCGCTAACTGGACTTTTCATGTTGCAGGTACTGTCCAGTTGGAAGGTCGTTTTATTCACCTGATCTGGGAAGAAGGCAGCCTTTAGGCGATGGGTTGGAAAGCTGGCGTGGTTTTTATCAAAGTATTCGTCCCACTCAAATGGGACTGTCTCTGAACATTGGTGTGTAATGTTTTTTCTAGCTTGTATATCTTTATTTTTATCGTGAGGTTTCCTGTCAGCACCAACTTATTGCTCATCCTTGATTATGCAGATATGTCATCAACTGCTTTTATTGAGCCATTGCCTGTCAAAGACTTTGTTGCCCAGTTACTGAACAGGGATATAGTCACCTCCACCACCCGTCCCCTGTCTGATGCTGATCGTGTAAAGGTTAGATTTGTTAATGTTCTTTCCTGATTCCTAATGCCTTCACCTCTACAAAACATTTTTTTAGAACTATATTGATTGTCATTTTGAAACTCTTTACAAAATCTGTGATTGTTTGAGTAGTACCTAATGTAATTGCCAAGCTAACATAATATACCAGTGTACAATCGTAGTCCTTTTTTTTTGTCAGTTGAACTCTTTGAAGGGACTTGCTTTGCATTATTGCTTAAGTAGAAATCACCATGGGTATTGTCCCATGACTCTCAAATTGACTTTCTTTCTTTATTTCCTTTGACAGATCAAAAAAGCTCTGCGTGGTATCAAAGTTGAAGTAACACATCGTGGCAATATGAGAAGGAAATATAGAATCTCTGGTCTGACTTCACAGGCAACCAGAGAGTTGACGTGAGTATTAGATATGTATATTTAGTTCAATGCAGTGTAGAATGTCTTTTGCTGACTTCCATTTAACTTCTTAATTAATAATTTTAGATTCCCTGTGGATGAGAGGGGAACCATGAAGTCTGTGGTTGAGTATTTCTATGAGACATACGGTTTTGTCATTCAACATACTCAGTGGCCTTGTTTGCAAGTTGGAAATTCCCAGAGACCAAACTACCTACCAATGGAGGTAAACATTCTCGTAAATTATTAGCTCTTGGCTATTATGCTGTCATGACTACCTATGTTAATACGCTGTGTGGAATTTAGGTCTGCAAAATTGTCGAAGGGCAGCGGTATTCAAAAAGGTTGAATGAGAAGCAGATTACTGCTTTGTTGAAAGTCACATGCCAGCGTCCTGTTGATAGGGAACGTGATATAATGCAGGTCAGCATATCAGTCTTCATGTTTTCTATACGTATTTTTTTTGTTAGTAATATGAATTTTTTAGCATTTAGTTTTTTACTTGATTACTTGATGTTTATTCTTGTTGAGTAGCATTTAGTTTTATACTTAAAGTAACCCAAATATTTTAGCATTTGGATATAATGGTTTATGAATAATGCTGCTGCTGCTGTTATTCTGTGCTTAATGCATTACATTTTTGCTTTGTTCAGACAGTTCATCATAACGCCTACCATGAAGATCCTTATGCTAGGGAGTTCGGAATCAGAATCAGCGATAAACTCGCCCAAGTCGAGGCTCGCATTCTGCCTCCACCTTGGGTATTTATCTCATTACTGTTTTACAAATTTTTTCGGTTACTTTAATTACTGGTGCTTTTTATGACAATTGACATTTTGGTTTCCTTCAGCTTAAATATCATGATACGGGCAGAGAAAAGGATTGTCTTCCTCAAGTTGGCCAATGGAACATGATGAACAAGGTACTTATTTTCCTTGTTGGTGCAGACGGGAAGCTATACTATGATATAATAACACTGGATGTTATATGTGTAGTCATTTAAGTAAATTTAAGTAAATGAAATAATTGAAACTAGAATAAAAGGCAGCACATGGACTTTCGTTTAAGTTTTTTATTTTTGAAATTTTTCATAGGTACAGAATATAGAGCTAAAGTTTCAGTCAGATTAGTTTGCTGTGAATGTGCATTATGGTTTGTAAAATTTTCCTTGTTTTTCTTGCTGATTTGATTTGGAATGATGTTTGGCTCTTGAATTTCAGAAAATGGTCAATGGTGGTACAGTCAACCACTGGTTTTGTGTGAATTTTTCAAGGAGCGTTCAGGACAGTGTTGCCCGTAGCTTTTGCTATGAACTTGCTCAAATGTGCTACATTTCAGGAATGGTATGAAATGTTTCCTTTACTCAATACTCAATCTCCTTATTTGTAGTTTTCTTGATTACTTGATATTTAATTCTCTTGCATGTAATCAGGCATTTAACCCAGAGCCGGTAGTTCCTCCAGTTAGTGCTCGCCCTGACCAGGTGGAAAAGGTTCTGAAGACACGTTACCATGATGCAAAGAGCAAACTGCCTGGAAAGGAGCTTGATCTGCTCATCGTTATTTTGCCTGATAATAATGGCTCTCTTTATGGTAAATGATGCTATTCCTGATCTCCGTTACTTTCCTTCGTACTAATCAGACTAGTGATTATGTGGGTGACCTTAATATGTAATTATTTGTTATGCAGGTGACCTCAAGAGAATATGTGAAACTGACCTTGGGCTTGTTTCCCAGTGTTGTTTGACTAAACATGTCTTTAAAATGAGCAAGCAGTACCTTGCTAATGTTGCCCTGAAAATTAATGTGAAAGTTGGAGGGAGGAATACTGTGCTTGTGGATGCACTTTCAAGACGCATTCCCCTAGTTAGCGACAGGCCTACTATTATTTTTGGAGCTGATGTGACTCATCCACATCCTGGAGAGGATTCAAGTCCATCGATAGCAGCTGTATGTTTTTTTCATTGTTTTTAGGTCCAATAAGTTCAAGCTTGTAGCTGTTTTTATTCGTTCTTAATTCTTAACTCTAATATTCTTAATGCTTCAAAATCATGATTGTTAAAACTGCAGGTTGTGGCTTCCCAAGATTGGCCAGAAGTCACAAAGTATGCTGGCTTGGTTTGTGCTCAAGCACATCGACAGGAACTTATTCAAGACCTTTACAAGCAATGGACTGATCCAGTCAGAGGACCCTTAACTGGCGGAATGATCAAGTATCCTCTTTACCTCTTTACCTTCCATATATCTTTGTTCATCAATATACACTGAGTCGCTCATTCTTTTAATTGTTTCATTGTTTGCTAGGGAACTTCTGATATCATTCCGGAGGGCTACAGGTCAAAAGCCCCAGCGGATTATATTTTATAGGTATTATTTAGTTTCAATATTTTAAGCCTTTGCCGACTGCTCAACTTTCTGACTATGATGATTCTGAAATATTTCTTGCAGAGATGGTGTTTCGGAGGGACAGTTTTATCAAGTTTTATTGTTTGAGCTTGATGCAATCAGAAAGGTGGAGAACGTTTTGCTTGGCTCAACAACTTTTATGAATATTTCTATGATTTTCTATATTGGTAATGCTAACTTTTTCATTTTACCCACTATTCACTACCAGGCTTGTGCATCACTTGAAACCAACTACCAGCCTCCTGTGACTTTTGTGGTGGTTCAAAAGCGACATCATACTAGGCTCTTTGCTAGTAACCATCATGACAAGAGTTCTGTTGACAGGAGTGGCAATATATTGCCTGGTATGCATTAACTTGAATTTGATACACCCATATACCTTTATGTGATATTGCTTAATGAGTCTGATGCATAAAATTCTACTTGAAAATGTATGTTGCAGGTACCGTTGTTGATTCCAAGATCTGCCATCCAACTGAGTTTGACTTCTACCTTTGCAGTCACGCCGGGATTCAGGTTAAATTTTTTTTGCCTCCGTTGATATTGATTGACATAATTTAAAATTAGGTCATGTTCTCATGTCAAGGAGATTTTTGCAGGGTACGAGCCGTCCTGCTCATTACCATGTGTTGTGGGACGAAAATAATTTCACTGCTGATGGTTTACAAACTCTAACAAACAACCTGTGCTATACGTAAGTCGCAAACCATTTTTCCTTTATTTTCACCACCTACCGGTTCTCTGTTGTGGTTCTTTAATGTGCCTCTAAACTTATTTTCATTTTTCAAACAAGTTGCTAAATCTGTTTTACTTTATTTATTTATGTAGCTATGCTAGATGCACCCGTTCTGTGTCAATCGGTAAGTTTCTTATGCCAAACAAAGTTGTATAAGTAGTTTGCTATATTCTTGTGTATTAATTTTTAAGTAGTTAACCGTCTCTTGTTTTGTTACAATTGCAGTGCCTCCAGCATATTATGCTCATTTGGCTGCTTTTAGGGCAAGGTTTTACATGGAGCCTGAGACTTCAGATAGTGGGTCTATGACAAGTGGTGCTGTTTCTGGTGGTCGTGGAATGGGTGGAGTAGGGCGCAGTACTCGTGCACCTGGTGCTAATGCGGCTGTGAGACCCCTACCTGCACTGAAGGAGAATGTCAAGAGGGTCATGTTCTACTGCTGATTATGGAGAGGATTGTTAAGTCTGTTGGCCCCCTAATGCCCTGGATATAGCATTATGGCTTTATTTTGGTTTTTGTTGGCCTTTGAAGTACTTTCAGATATTTTTAAGTGTGTTTTAAACATTTTTCTGGTTTTTCTTGAATTTGTCTTAAACTATGTTTAACTTTTGAATTGAGACCATCTTCAGTCTGTTTGTTGTTTTTGTATTGAGACCATCTTCAGTTTGTAAACTGAGCCATCTTCATCTTCAGTTGTGTGTTGTTTTTCTATTGCCTTATAATTATTGGGATTTATTTTGTCGTGTGGGATTTTTGAATTTTGATTTTTTTTTTAAGAACATTTGTCCGTCATCGTTGCCCGGTAGGTATCTTGTGTTGTCATCGCAAAAAACTGTTTACTATTGCTGCCATACAATGGCAGGTCATCAGTCACTACCGTCATTGATTAGGTTCTGTAGTCGGTCGTCAGTTTCTCAAACCATTGTCGTTGTCGTCCAGCATCATCTACTGTTTTTTCCATCACTAATGTCGGGTAGCTGTTGCCTGATATAGGGAAACATACTATTACATTACAGAATTGAGGTGGTGATTTTGGACAGAATTTAGGTGGATTGGAACTTCGGTTGAAACTAAGATGATATTACTTAATCAAAAATTTTAGATTAATTATTGGTGTTTTTGGAAGAGTTGGAACCTATTCAAGAACTAGTGTGTTCCTAGGCAAAGCTCTAGCTGGCAGATGAAGAGCTTTATAGTTTACTTTGGACTTGGTGTAGGAATTGTTTTGATTTGAGTAGACTTATTTTGGAACAGAAGATAAACCAATGGTACATTGGTTTTAAAGATGTTCTGATTATAATGTAAGAGTTAGATTTTGTCAATGCGTAACAACTCTCATTGGAGTTTGTTAAGGTGAATACTAATATGAGGAATGCTAGTCCTCAAGTTTATTGTTTTTGATATCCCTACATGGATTCTTGATGTGATCCTAATGAAAATGATTTGAGCCTTTTCAGTCAAACAAAATGTAAATGAATTTGAAAACTGATAGAGAAAACTACTCTAGTGCAAGTATTATATATCAGTGAAAGGGATGAGGCTAAGTAAGAAATCGAGGGGGATTGACAAACTTAGACAAATCTACCTTTCTCTATCTTTCTATCTATTTCTCACCTCATTTACTTTCTCTCTCATCTTTCCCTCTTCATCTTAAATTACTCTGTTTTCCATTTTTCTAACTCATTTTGTTTATAGTTACTCTAACTTTCCCGAGTAACTTTCCGGTCAAAAAGATAGAGAATCTTTTTCCATAACATTTCACTAGGCTCTAGTGTCATTTTGAATGGTTGGCTGTGATATAAGTTTGACAAACAATTTATAAGAATTCTTATATTTTTTCAATTAAATCGGGTATCTTCTGCGTGCAACTACAGAGATTAATACCCCAAGTCGGGTAAGACCACGGTGGGCGGCAAATCTCTCCCTCAAGAGATTTAACTCTGCTGTATGTCCAAAAGCTGAATTCGATCCCAGGACATTGGTTAAACCAGAAGAAATCCCTACTATCTCATCTAAAGTGCTCTTGGGTAACTTATTTTTATTGAATATAAAAAGTAGGTTTGTAAAAAAAATCAATATAAGAAGTTTTATATTTAATAATAAATGCGACAAACATTAAATAAATTTTTGAATAAAATATTAAAAATAATAAGTAAAACAGTAAATAATAAAATTGATTATTAAGAAAAATTGAATATAAAGAAAATAACCTAACACAATCATTTTTTATTTCCAAATTTACATTTTTTTAATTACCATTCAATATTGGTAAGTTGAAAAATTTAATTGTTTAAAAGCTCCCTTCGATCATTACTTAAAGAAATTCTTGTAAACAAAATTTTAATTTTAATTTATCCTTATATAACTCAAATAATTCCGCTAATTAAAATTTAAACCATTAATATCTTGTTTGATACCGTGTTATTGTTGTAAAACATTCATCAATTTTATCGATAACTAATTTATGTCGGTTTCAAACCCAAGAGTTTTAACGTTACAAGATTCTCAATCTCATGGATTCAAACCCAAAGAAAAACAAGGAAAAAAGGTCTTTAATATACACATTAACCACAGAGAAAAACAAGGAAAAAAGTTGGAAAAGATTCAAATCATCTTATAATCAATTGATATACATATTAACATATAAAGAAACTTTAAATATTAAAATAAATACTATTTGATAAGACTTATTTTAAGTAATAATATTTTTTTATTCATTTATCATTACTTTCCTTAAATATGATATATTAAATATTTTAAAAATATATTAATTAATTAAAAAATAATTTATATTAATATAATTTTAGAGTTATGCAATAATACTACTCATATTAATTGGAAAATAATGAACTTTACATATTCTAGAAGTTCTAATCTTCATAATTCCTAAAATTACTGTTTTCTTTTTTTTGGTGAGAAAATTACTCTTTTCATAATATTTTTGTTATCAATCCTTTCCCAAAAAAATATTTATAATAAGTTATACTTAAATAAAAGTACAAATTTTAGTTATAAATATTTTCCTTAAAATATACATATTATTATTAAGATCTATATTCATTATTAAATATAAATCAGATCTTATTTAAATATTTATTATTATTATTATTATTTTAAGATCTATATTTATTATTAAGGTAATATATTAATATTTTATTTTAGGTAATACTGGAGGTACTAATTAGAAAATCAGAAAAATTACATCCAAACTCAAAAGCACACACCCCACCACTCACCCCACATAACCCTCCCCTAACTGATCCGGATCCACTTAAGAAAACTACCCCCTCTTTGACCAAACAAAAAGAAAAGAAAATTACCTCACCTAACCCACTATCCACTTGAAGTTTCTGAACTATTTTCTGAATATATAATTATATTTGTATGTAAGCAACATTATTAAATGCTGCGTCAAAAAAAACATTATTAAATGCTAATATACCCTTTAATAAAATATGAATAGTAAATTTTCAAAATATGTGGATGCAATAAAGAAAACTATGATCAGTCAAACCTATATTAAGAGCATATATTTTTACCAAAAAGAAATGCATAGAAACTAGATAAAAAAAATCAAATATATGTTAGAATGACTGTATTGATTTTTTGATAAAATAAAAAAGAATGACTGTTTTGATTTTTTTAATCCAACCTCAAATGCAAAAATTCTATCTAGAAATTGTTTAAAATTTTCTATATGGAACAAAAGTTAGAAATATTACTTGAGTTTACCTTATACATTCTTATATTTATAATATTTTAAAACATATAATTTTCTTTGGATTCTTTCCTATTCTGTTTTTCGTATCTATCTATATTTTATAATGTTTTGTGTGTCGATAAGCACTGCTATATATAAACAGTGGAAAATAATTAACTTATATAGTTACCATAAATATGTCAATGGGAATTTAGGGATTTTTCTAATTTTTTTAAACGTTTCTCTCACTTTTCACTTTACTCTTCTTGTCCTTCTTGTTCATTTGTATCGAAGATGGTTGATTTTTGGTTTGGAGTCACCTCTCTCTCCATCATTTTTCCTATCTTTTTATCTAAACAACCAATTTCAATATAGATCTAATAATTTTTTCATGTGTTTTCTTAATTTCGTCATTTGAGTGCAATGTTTTGTTCTTCATCTTGGTGTGGTATTGTTTGGCTTCTTGTCTTGTTTCGGTGTTTTCTTGATCTCGATTGACAGATCAACTTCGATTTATTACAATCAAACAATGACTTGGGTGTCAACATTACAGATCTGGAGGCATGTGTATTCCTTGGACTTTGATTTTGTTGCATTTGTAGGGATCTTACTGTTTTATGCTATTAACCTGGGTGCTGTGTGAGTTTGTTCGCAGATTCATCTTTTTTAGTTTTTGCAATTTCAGTTTGTGTTGTTATTGATGGATTCTACCAATTTGAATAAATGGATATTATTTCAGTTGAAAAAAAACTGACTCATGTAGTGAATACAAAAAGAGACAAGATTCACATTAAAGAAAAAACTGAAAACACATCAAAATTTGTGAAAAATGTTTACCTTCTAAACAGTACTTTAAGATCTGATTGAGATTTTATCTCAAGACACCGACTAGTCTCCCTTGCTCCTTGCTATCAACTTCACGCTTCTCCAAGATTCCTTTGACATCAATCTTTTAAATTAATATTGGTGACAGATCGAAATCAAGGGTTACGAAATATATGAAAAAAGAGAAAGGAAAATAGTAGATATTCTGCAAATGAAAGGAGTTAGCCAATTGATAATCATTTCAGATAACTTGAAACAAACCTCAAATAGTTATATGGATGTCTATATGATGAACTTCTGGCTCAGATCACATTCTTGAAGCATAAAAAGTTGGTTTAGAACTCACCGCTAGTTTCTACATGATGCATGCCTACGACTGCCCAATGCTATCATATTTATATTGGTCAGGTTGGTAACCCTAATTGATATTAATAGGTGATAGTGACAAAAATGCCCTTATACCTATTTGATTTGGGCCATTAACTTTTTTCTGAATTAATAGGGGGCCTAAGCTCGAAGGCCATTTAACTTGGACATTGCTTTCCCCACTCCCCCTCCTACTCAAACACACCCCCTAATTTCTAAAAACCCCAAACTACCCCCAAATCAAAAAACCCAAAAACCAAACACTCCCCCCAATCCCTCCACACTCCTTCACTCCCCTCATTCCCCTCACTCCCCTCATTCCCCTCACTCCCCCCATCCGAAACCCTAAATCCATCTCTCTCCCTCTCACTCAACTTCTCCAAACTACCAATCTATCACTCCAATCTCTCATTGATCCATTAACACCCTAAGGATTCATCCATTAACACCCTAAAGATTCTGGGTTTTGATCGTGCCATCAACAACCCTCCAATCGTTCCTCCAAGCGTTCCATTTAATTGAAGGTAAGCTTCTCGTCTGATCTGCGTTATAGTTTTTTCTTTACATTCGCTTCGCTCAACGCACACCTTCAACATGTGAAGAAGAAGCGCGCTCAACGCGATCATGCGGACTGCTCGCGGGCGCCGCGAGCATAGTTCGCATGGTGTTGTTCGAACTGTTGTTTGACAACACAGTTTCTGTGTTTTGTTGGGTATATACTTATACTTGTTGTTTCAGATATGTCTCGGAATCGTGGTAGGGGTATGGGTAGGGGCAGGTTTGAGGCTCCGACCCCAGCAGTTGAGCATCAGGAGGAGGAGGATGCTCCTCAGGAGGATGAGGTAGAGGATGCTCCTCAGGAGGAGGACAGGGATGCTCCTTAGAAGGAGGATGAGGCTGCTCTTGAAGACGACGCTAGTTCTAGTTCTTATTCTACTGATTCTGATTCTGGCATATCTTGACGGTTATCCTGGGAGTGATGCTGATGGGAGTGATGTTGATGAGAGTGCTGCTAATGGGAGTGCTGTGACCAGTCTTTAAATTATATTGTTGTATTTTAGTTTCAATAGTTTTGCAAACTGGTGTATGGATATTTATGACTTATATAGTACTTACTAATCTATGTTACAGTGATGTTTAAATTAGACAAATAGTTTATTATTAGAAAGCATAACCGTACATCAACTACGAAAGACAGCAAATACGAAAGACAACAAATACAAAAGACATCAAATACGAAAGATATAAAACCAACATAAGCAAACAACTAACTAAGAAACTAGCGTTTCAGTAGTCCTTGTTCCAGAAGATAAATGATCTCTTCGAGTGCGCTTTTGTGTCCACGCATGACTCCAAGATACTACGTCCCATTGGAACGTTAGCTAGATGTTCCATCATTGCGCGGACATCGTCGTCGCTTTGGATCTCCATGACAAAATAACGGACAATCCCATCATCTCTACAATTGTACTTTCTGAAACGTATACGCTCCACGTCTTTACGCCACTCTCCTTCTGGACGAATCTTCCTCTCAGCCTTTTCCTTCAGTTGAACGAAGGTGATGCCCTTATTCATCCTGCAGAAGATATGGTTAGGACAACGAAACACAACACCATGTTCGTCGGTGGTGATAGTCCCACGGTGATAAAGAGCCGTTAGGAATTTGTCGCTTGAGTACTGGGTTGGGCACAACTGCCATTCCATTTCAGGTTGGTTGAATTTGGGAAGAAGGAGAGTAGGGTTTGGTGAAGAAGCAGATTAGGGTTTGCTGAAGAAGGTGTGAGGATGTGGTGAAGAAACTGAAACCCCTTTTATAATAGGCGTGGTAAAATGTGAGCCGTTGATTTCATTTTTAGATCATAAATCTGAGCCGTTTAAATTCTATCCGTTCAGACACATTTTCCCAAGTGAATGACATCCACTCCTTTATCTGACACATTTGACTGATTGTAAGCCGTTGATTAAAACTGTCGGTGGAATCTGAGCTATCCAATATCTGTCATTCTTCAACACTGGTTCGAACACCCTCATGCGGACCGGTTCGCATGACCCCATTTGAACATGTGAAATTATGCACAAGAGGGTTTGAGTCCATATTTAACACACTCGAACGGCTTTGTTCGAACCTGTTCGAAGCCCCGTGTTCGAACACGTGAAAATTCTTGAAAAAAAAGACGTTTGGGCTGACCTTTTGGTCTTTTCACACCCTTATGGGGTGTGTTTTGAGTAGGAGGGAGAGTGGAAAAAACAAAATCCATTTTAACTTTTACTCATAAAACATTTGGCAAAAACCACTAGGTGAGATTTTAAAAAAAAACTAAGTCATGCTAGGTAAACAATTGTAAACTTTTTTTTTAAAAAATAAAATTGCAATAAAATATAAATGTATGAAGGCAGTTTTTTTACAACAAAAAAAGATTGAATAAGTATAAAGTATGCAAGGGTACCTCGTAACACTCTATACTAGTATCTAGAATTAGAATCAACATCAACATTTTTTTTTATTACATGAATCAACATCAACATTAACATACATGATAAAAAGCTCGATAGATAATAACATAAACTTAGGTCCACACTCTTTATAGTATATAAAATCATGAACGAGAAACTCAAAATACATAACTTTTTTTCTTGAAGTACAGAAACAAATAATTCAAGTAATATTCGACATATATTCTTTTTGACAAGAATTCAACATATATTCTCTCCTACCACTAGACTTGATTCGCTTTTTGCCTCAATGTTTGATGATATTTCTAATCCAGTAGTTGCTTCCGACATGAGAATTTCGGGGAAGCATTGGGGTGATGGGTCAGACGTCGCTGATGACCATATGACCCATGGAACTGTTGCCGGTAATACCAATCAAGTGGTATCCACATCCCGAATGAAGAAACACAAAAAAATTGATTCAGAAAACAACAGTTTACAACACTCGCTCAAAGACAAATTCTGTCACTGTTTCTTTTTGATCTGAGTTGCGGGTTATAGGATCTTCTGAAAATCAATTTTTGGCCAGAGATTGGTTGGTTTTTTTCGTTTCAAGACTGTTTATCTAACTTTTGTCTATTAGGTTTTTTTTAACCTTTAAGTTGCAGTGTTTTAGGGGCTCCCTATTATTATTTTGGATTTAGCTTTTCTTATGCCAATGATTTCGGTCTAGTCCCTCATTCGCTCTTCTCTGACTTTTTTCTCTATTTTTTGATAAATTCTAGCAGGTTGTTTGTTTGCTTAAAAAAAAAATTCAACATATATTCAGATTTTAAGAACGAAATCAACAAATAAACATTAACTAAGGCAAATACTTCAACTCAAATGGTGTACTCTAGGCTTTATCTGAACCATTTTATTATGGCATGTGTTAGAATTTGTTAGATATTGTTGGAAGTGTTAGTGGGTGGGAGTTGGACCCTTTCCCTTTTTTCGATAATTAGTGATAGTAAAATTAATCGTCAAATAGTTCAGTATCATTGACATACGCTCCCCCCACCTTCCTAAGAAAGATTTGAGATGTTGTCCAATCATGTGTTAAACTACTGAAAGCAAAATACACCAGGTTCATTACAGAATGATCACAAAGATAAAAAGGGATAGCCCGGATAGCTAGCTACCTCACAAGCACCAAAGACAAAAAAGTTGATAAAAAAAAGACAAAAAAGGATTTAATGGAAATTAGATCACCAACCTAAGAGTCTATCAATGGGATTGAAAAGGATAAGAAGACCAAAAAAACTAAAACCATCAAACAAGAACAGCAAAGGGAGAACACCAAGGAGTAGAGCAAGAAAACCTTATAACTCCTATCTGAAACAATAAAGTACGCAGTGAGATATAAATCTCAGTAAGTCCTGCACAATCAAGTTGGTTAGTTTTATTAAATAAAACAACAAAAATGCTATTTTGACAAAAAAATTTCTAAATAAATCGACAAATCAATTTACAACACCAATTTAACCAAGTTTTTTAGACGATTAGCCAACCTCGCTTTTCACGCTTTTGGGCGTGGATTAAAAACTTGGTTAATTGACCGCTTGGTTAATCGCCTAAAAACTTGGTTAATTGGTGTTGTAGGTTGGTGACTTGTCGATTTGTAGAAATTTTTTTTGTCAAAATAGCATTGTTGATAAAACAATCGTCCTAACGTCAATTATTTTGGTAAAAAAAATCATAACATAAATTGTAACACCCCAATTTCGGAAAGATTCGTTTATTTTATTATTAATTATATTTTGGTGTTTTAAAGAGAACTATTTTAGAGGGACAATATTGTATTTGTTATAAAATAAGATAGGCTAAATTACTGTTTTGGTCCTTTATCTTTGGCCTTGATTTCATTTTGGTCCTTTATATTTTTTTTTTCTCGTTTTGGTCCTTTATGTTTCAGTTTTGTGTCAATTTGGTCCTTTTTTGTAGTTTTCCGTCCAAAATGACACAAAAAAGGACCAAATTGACACAAAAAAAGGACCAAATTGACACAAAAAAGGACCAAATTGACACAAAAAAGGACCAAATTGACACAAAACTGAAACATAAAGGACCAAAACGAGAAAAAAAAAAGATACAGGACCAAAATGAAATCAAGGCCAAAGATAAAGGACCAAAACAGTAATTTAGCCAATAAGATATAAAAGAAAGAAGAAATGTGGAGAAGATGAGAAGAGCAAGAACAAATGTGTAGAGAAGATGGGAGTTTTTTCTATTCTCTTCAAGTATCAATACGCATAGGAGATAGCCCTATTTATAGGATAAGAAAAGGAAAATGAAAGATCACACTTAAAGAGTCACTATCAATCCATTACAACAAGGGAATGTGGAAGATATGGATGGACATGCATCCACTAATTGTTCATAACACTTCCCCTTCGATGTCCATTGAGAATATGCCTCATTAAAAACCTTACTAGAAAAAACTCAGTGGAAAAAATCTAGTGAAGGAAAAGAGCACAATATCCTTTCAAAGGGAACTGCCTCGTTAAAAACATTTCCAGGAAAACCCAATGGGACAAAACCATGACAAAGGGAAAAAGAGTGCAGTTTTTCTCCCCCTGATTGAAGCGTCACTAAAGAATATGAACTCCAACATCTGGATTTTCTTATTGGAGCAATCTACTCCGCTCTGTCACTTGTGATATACCCTCTTTTAATGGATCTTTGTGGTCAGTATTATCTTCAAAACATCTTCGTTGAATTGTTGGTATTTGGGCATAAAATGAAGAAGTAAAAACCATAGGTTATTTTGTAGATCAAAAACATATTTCAATGCCACCATATATAGATATTAGCTAACTTGCGATCTGACTTGATCTAGAGATCAAAAAAATACTTTATATTTGCATGGTTAATTTGGGTAACATATATAAAATAATGTATTCATCAAGATAGTCAAAAATAAAATATGAATCTCACTTTGTTTTAATTCATTTTGGTTTGTAATGAACTATATTACTACTAATTATCACATAATATTATCATATCAAGGGATATGACATTTGGTAATATGCATGCATGCTTTCATAAAACTATATGGACAAGTGATGTCATTTTTATATCCTTCCTTTAGAACATAAATTGAGATGGTTATACCACATGTGTTCAAATTATATCATCTCATTGAGGTATTAATTCAATTTGAGTAATCATCTCGTGAACTCAAAAACTGTGCATTGGAATATTAAATCCTTCGGGGATCTTTAAATAATTATGACTATCAATAACTAAGTTGTAGCAATATTCATCTTGTGAAAATTTAGCTCTTCATGTGCTACAAGGCTAATTAAGTACTGAAAAATACTTGCATCCACCCTTGAGCAACGTGTCGAGCTTTGTATCTTACAATTTCACCATTCGCATTCTGCTTTTTGCATTAATACTCATTTTTATCAAACTTGTTTCACACCTTCAGGTGTTTGGACTATTGTTCCAACTCTTTGCTTGTAAAGCGAGTTTAATTATACTTCAATTTCATCTTTCAATTTTGGTGATTTCACATTGCCTACAATCTTAGTAGACTTTGGTTCATGATCCTTACTATCACCTATCACATTTAGCACTATATTATATTTAAAAATATCGTCAACGTTGACTTCGTTTCAGTTCCATTGTATTTCATTTTTACATAATTCATTGAGATCTCTTTAATTTCAGAAGTTTTCAGGTACTTGATTTGTTCTTCTGGAACTGAAATTTTAATTATGTTTGAAGACTCTTTTAGAGTTTCTGTATCCTCGCTTGGACCATATTTTGTTTTAGCTCCTTTTCATGTTCGATGATTTTTTTTATCTTTGGAACCGATTCGTCTACCACGCTTCAGGCACGATTGAAACTCATTTGCAATATTCGATTGTCCAACCGAGACATCCATTTTATTGGAGCATCAGCAGCAGATATGTATGATTTGGTCACACTTTTGTGATAGGCCGCAAGTGCACGGTTCTATCGCGTAATAAAAAGTATCGATCCCACAGAGACTTTTGTGATTACCAATTTCTTTTTCAGTTGTGATTAGCTAAAAGGAAATGATTTTTAGGAAAAAGGAATATTTGTTTGATTAATTTCAGAATAAAAAGGCGTCTTAGGATTGTGGATCAACTCACAATGACGGAAAATAAACAATCCCTTAACTATCCTCTATCTTATATTGAAATTGTTTTTAAGGACAAGGTATTCTTTTGTTGTAATTCAAGTTTCCTCTCGGAATACAAGAATGTGTCTCGAAACAATGATCAAACCTATTCTCATGGTTGATCATCGCAGAGACCCATTAAGCACAACCTTATTGTCCCAAGACGATCAAAGCTATTCTCATGCTTTGATATGCCTTGTCTAACCTCATTTGTTCCAATATCAAACTTCACGTACTTCGTTTGATATTTGATTTATGAAATAAGAATGATGAGGCTAGATTAAAAATCAAGTTCTAATAAGATAGGGTTTAGTCTAGGAATTGTTTAGGGACCCATCATTGGATTGTTTCCCACAATCCCAAGACTAAAGAGGTCTACTCTCACATGATCATAGTAGACAAAGGAGTAGAAGAGAATGACATAAAAGTAAATAACATAATGTAGATGGCAAGAATAGAAACAAAGCGGTAAAGAACTGAAATGTAAAGTGCTGGAAATGTAAATAACAGAAACTAAAATTGCAAGAAAGTAAAGAAGATGAAAATAAAAAAGCAAAAGCTTAAAAGAATTGCAAGAACCTAGATTAAACTTTTGGAGTGAGATTACAAGTATGCAAATATGAGATTACAACTCATTTGAGGTCCTATTTATAACCTAAGATCAGTGGAGAATGAGTTCAATTCGCATAACTAGCCATTAACACCATTAAGAGAGGAATTGGAAGAGTTTTGAAACTGTTTCTGAATTCTGAACAGTTTGCACGGGTCGTGCTAAAATGGCACGGGTTGTGCCATGTGAAAAACTTGAATTCCTGGAATATTTAAGGGCTGCACGGGTCATGCTAAGTTCAACACAGGTCGTGCATAGTTTTGCATCTTTGCGGGTTGAAATTCCTTGTCATTTTAGCTTGGCACGGGTCATGCTAAGTTCACACAGGTCGTGCTAAGTTTCCCAGCTTTGATGGAACTAATTTCTCCTTGTTTTGCACCATTCTGCCTTGCTTTGCACCCTTTTTAATTCTCTTTTGATCTTTGACCCTTTTTCATGCAAAATTCCTTCCTTTCTTCAATGTAATCCCTGAAAATAAAAACTAACATCTTGTAGTAAAATAGCTCAATAAAAGAAGTAAATTCCCACAATTCTTTATTCAATTTAAACACTAAAAATAGCTAAACAGATAGGGTTATCCCTTTGGGCCCCCAATGATCCTGAGCGGTAAATCTATAAATAGGGGTCCTCACCCAACAGGTTTGACAGGCTATTAAGCCGACATAAACTCTGATTATTTGCTCTCCTCTTATATAAAGACCTGATACTAACTTAGGCATCCGAGTATCTTTGCAGAGACACCTCTCGACGAAGAGACTTGAAGCCGTGAACCACCGTATGCGAAGAAGAGTCATCATTGTGCATATTCCAACATCAACAATTACAAATTTTATTTCGTTTTTCTTGCAATATAAAAAAAATAAGTTTTACTAGGATTTTAATTTGGGACGTAGTCACCAATAATAAAAAACGAAAAATCAGAACACATGCAAACGATTAATTAAAATCTCAAAATGTCTAACAAATAATAATTTTGGGATTTTTTTGGGATAAAATGGAAAATGCTAGTAAAATCGAGTGTTCACAATTATCAACCAACCATAGCCGTTAAATTGTTAAAAATGCTTGATATTTCAATATAAGTACTTTTAAAATCACGTTGGTTGTGATTTATCGACGGTATAAAACTTTTTACACTTAGAGTTTATGAAAATTAATCTCATTTGCCAAGTATACCAATATTTTATGTATAATATACTAGGACCGGTAACATTGGTTTTCTTCAATATTCTCCATACCGAGCTTCTTGCGATTCTCCATGGTCTAAAGATGGCTTGGGATCTTGGTTACAAGGACTTGATTTGCTATTCTGATTCGTTGACTGCAATCAATTTGGCCTCTGAAGATGTACACTGATGGCAAAATTGGCAAGTGCACCAAATCGTTGCAAGTAATAATAAAACGGTAAGAACCAGATGTCGAACTCAAGGATTGCAAGTGCTTATCAATTTAAAAACCTACTAACTAGATTAAACAATGGACCAAATTGAGTTGTATTGATAATAATATAAAGAACAACGGTAAGTATTTTTGTGATTTTAATTTTCAGGATAACAAAATACAAAGTGTGAATTTGTATGAATAGAAAAAAACGTTGGGGACGAGCTTCAATTTACTTCACTCTTATATCTAACGAACGAAACTCATTATTGAACTTATTTTATGAGTCATGATAAAATTGTTATAAATATTCTAATCCTAATTCCTTAGGTAAGAGAACCTTTACTTCTAATGAAAATCTCTAATTCCTTAGGTGACCTTAATAAGATATAAGCAGTTATAACAACAATTATTCTATTATTCTGAATACCAATGACTATTCCTAGACTAGAGATAAACAGATTTCAATTCTCATGCATATGTAATTCAAATTTCCATTTATAATCACATATCATAAATCATCCTAAGAGTGATCAAATCCTAGAAAGCATTAAGAACGGAGATTAAAACATAAATCATAACATTCATTCAAATAATAGAAGTTTAATTCAAAAACATAAGAGATTCATAAATTGTTACTCATCCCCAACAACGGAAAGTTTAGCTAGACATAGAAATAGAGATAATAGGTGAAAAGATCAAACTAGAGGGAGAAGATGACAACATTGATGCTCCAATGACTTGTTCCTAGGCTTGAATCATCAACGGAGGTCAACGGAGTGTCAATCCTTGCCGTCACGGGCTTCAAAGTGCAAACAGAGACCGCTCCCACCATCGTAATGCCCTAAAATTCGAAAGTTATGGGCTTAAATATGAGTTGAGTAAGTGACTCATCGCTCGCGAGCGGTGATCCATCGCCAGTCGCTCGAACCAAATAGTGAAATTTTAACACCATCGCCTGGCGAGCAAGATCCATCGCCAGGCTACCCGAGTAAAAACTGCGCCTAGAAGAACCATCGCCTGGCGAGCAAGATCCATCGCTAGCTAGGCTACCCAAGAAAAAGCAAGCAAGGGAGAATTCTTCAACACCATCGCCTGGCGAGCAAGATCCATCGCCAGGCTACCCGAGTAAAAACTGCGCCTAGAAGAACCATCGCCTAGTGAGCAAGATCCATCGCCAGGCGACCAAAAGTGAAACTTTGCTCTTTTTTGTATCTGTTGAACCGCTAGGTAAGCTCCTGTCATAACTAGGCTAAGGAAAACAAAAACACACGAATTAAAGGTACCAAAGTGTCTTAAAACATATAAACAAAACCCGATTCAATCTAAAAACTAATAAACAAAAATCTAACTATTATGATCTTAAAACACATTATAATTGAGAAAAACTTAGGAAAAACTAATTGAAAACGAGTCAAACTATACGTATAATGCAGAGCAATCATAGACATGTGGCATCACTTTAAAGCTCTAATTCTCAACATTAAAGAATTTCTATCCAGAGGTTGGAGAGTCCAGCTGACCCATACTTTGAGGGAAGGTAATGCTTGTGCTGATTTTCTTGCTAAATTGGGTGCTCGCTCTTCTGAAGGGTGGCTCTCCCTTTCTTCGCCTCCATCCGGGATCCTCAATCTCCTCCTTGTTGACGCCAGTGGAGTCTACTTTTCTCGATAGTCGCTAGTTTTTTTTGTCTTTCTTCTTTTATCATCTTGTATCAAAAAATACTAGGACAATAATATTATTTTTTTGTTAAAGAAAATTTAGGGTGAAGGGATGGTGCCCCAATCCAAGGCAGAAAATACTTTTGTGTTCTTTGAGTACTTTTGAAGGTAATTACATTTAAGTCACCCAATGAGACTATTGGGGAGTTGAACCCAAAACCTCTCGGATATAACTCCTGTTATGCTCCACTAAGCCACTTGGTATGTAGGACAATAGTATTTAGTACGTAGAAAATAATGTAATTTTATTATTTTTTATTATCTTTGAAAGGTTTTTATAATTGATAGCATATATAAATTTAATTCAGTCAACAAAGAAGTTTGATATCTAATAATTTTTTTAACTTTTTTGGGTAAAAAAAAGTATTTTTAATTTTTAACATTTTATAAAATATATGAAATATTGTACTCCCTCCGTAAAAATAATAGTCTTTTTAGGTAAAGTAAAAAATTTCAAATTAATTGTCGTTTTGTCATTCCAATGCATAATTTATTAAATCTTTTCAATTTTACCCTCATTAATTATTGTAACTTTTCACTAACCAAAGACATCACCAACATGCATTTATTAATTGATGGGGATAATATAGTAAAACTGCCATGTTACTTTGACAATTTATTGTTTTTCTTAATTTCCGTGTCAAAACCTTAAACGACTATTATTTTGATACGGAGGGAGTATTTAATAGTTAACACAAAAAACGGTTATGATTGAATCTTTTAATTTTATCATTAATACTTAATTAAATGTTGTATCATTTATTATATTCAACACCAATTTTGTTCATTGCATGAACCAAATCTGGTTTTACTGAATCGACCTCTCGTCTAGGATTGTTTAATTTGAATGCGGATCCTCACAAGTACTTGTAGGATAATTTCAGAGAGATAGTGACACAAACAAAAAGATAATGCTATTTATTGCATTTAGTTTTAAATCCTATGTGTCACTCTTTCTCCGAAATTGTCCCACAAGTACTTGTGAAGATCCACACTCTTTGTTCAAGTTTGAATTAGTATTCAATCGTATCATTAAATGGTTTTAATATGTAACAAAATCAAAATACTCCATCCAATCAAAAAATATAATTTTAATTTGAAGGAATTCATGTAATCAAAATTTTAATTTGAATTTATCTTTATATAAATCAATGATTCCCGCTAATTAAACTTTAGACGATTAATATCTTTTTTTATTGTGTTATTGGTGTGCAATATTCATCGACTTTATCAATAATTAATCTATGTCGGGAAACTCGACTGTTTCGTGTTTACTTGACTTTGTCGATTCGTGTGGTTCTCCAGTCACAATAGATTTTTTGCCACTGATAACTCTATTTTATATAGAGTTATTCATATGTTCAAACTTTGTAAATTTCTCTCTTTCAAGCAAAGATAAGGAGTTTATATAGTATTTTGTGTGATATATGATAACTTGAGTGTTTGACATAGTTAAAGTTGTTAATAGGCCATTTTGGATATATTGTGGTATGTTTGATGAGTTTGTTCAATGCAGTCTCATGATGCTTTTTTGCATTACAATGCTCTTGCACTACAATGCTATTGCGGTGGATTAACACAATGCACCTGCACCGCATCTGCATTACACAGACAGACTTGAGCCAACAACTTGCACATCCACTTGCAATGATGACCTCATGCTTAGTCACTAAAGCAAGTGCAACTTGCACATTTCGGCGCCCATAATTCCAACATAGCTTTGAAGACACTCACAAAGGGACACATGATTATCTCTCATTGGATCTCCTATACACTTGAGTGTATGTTTCAACTTGTGAGACAACTTGTGAAAATTAACCATGGTTACACTTCTAGTTTACTTCAACTACAAGGAAGGAAGCACCTCTCATGAAGACTATATAAAGACCTCACTCCTTCACTTGAAGATTTATCACAATCCATAAGTTAGATCAAAATTTCAATAGTCATAGTTAGTTTCTATTTTGTAAGAAGGAAAGGAAGGAATTGACAAATCCTCCTTACTTCAATTTGTAGTATTTACTAAGTCTTTGAGTAGTGATGCAATCGCATTGCTAGGAGAATTCATGCAAAGAGCTTCAACTTGTGTAATCTCTATCTTGTTGTTTCTCTTTTGTGATTTCAATTATATAAACATGATCTATTCAGTCTATATTTGCCTTGCAATGTCTATCATGAGTTAAATCTCTCTTAGTTGGAATGTTCTAACCATTTAATGAGCTTTTAAGTAAGTTTGATGCATGTATATGATGTGTGCACTTTAGTTCTTGCTTGGTATTTCTTTCAACACTTATTGTGAGATTGATCACTTAGAATAAGTAGATTTGTAAAAGCAGACATGGTTTACAATTAAGAACTCAAGAACTAATATGGGTGAGTGTTTTACATAAAGGAAACTTTGTGAAAACCATGCTAAGTCCTAGACATAGGATATCATAGTCCATAAGGTGACACTGTGGGTACTTTAAAAAGACAAGAGTAAACTTATTTATCACCTTAGACATAAGAGCTTGTAATGAAACTCTGGAGACAGTGACTGAAAGGCACATTGCAAATGCAACAGCATTCAGTGCACCTGCATCATACTGCATTGAACACTTGAAAGTGAATTACTTGCGGAAGACATTCCAACTAGCTTTTCTCTATTGCATTACCACTGCTTGCACAATGCTTTATATTACTTGATTGTGATACACACCACCTCCAACTATATTTGTTATTTGGTTACCTTCCACTAATTACATTGTATTGAATTTAAAAGAGTTTCATCAATCATTGTGGGTTCGATCTTTTATACTACTTGTTAGGGACTGTGTATACTTGCACATGCTTTTTCCACACCAGCCACACCCAAAACTTGAACTTGTGATATTGGAATGAGATTCAAACACAATTAACCACTCGAATCAACCATCAGTGGCGGATGCACACTACTCATAGTGTGGGCAATTGCCCCCACCATCTAAAAATGTTTTTGTTAATTACACTTAATAAAAATTGTTTTGCCCCCATAAAAAAAAAGAGAACTTGCCCCCATATGCTAATTGTTTTTTAATGAAGGTATAAAGAATACTACTTTTTTTGAAGCAACTATTTTTTTTATTCTTTTAATTTTTATTATTTTGGTCTCTTCTAACACTAAATATAGACAATGAAAAACTTAATATTTTGTCTTTTAATGAATATAATTACCAAAAAAATTTGTTTGCGGAAAATATAAACCTATTTGTTCTTTGAGAAATAGAAATTACCAACTTGGTCATTATAAACTAGAATGTTAGTCAAACTAACTTTTAGAGTCACTAAAATGTCCCTCAAGTTATTTTAAAATAACTAATTTGACTGCTATTTGAGAACTAAATTGATGTCATTTTCAAATAGAAAATAAGTTTTTTTGTCAAGTAAATAATATAGGATTTAGTGTTGACTCTTTTTTTTATCATGAAATCATATGTTTTAAATACTTATAATATTTTCTCTAAAAAAAAAAATACTAAACTATAATTTTTCCCCCATGACAAAAAGTTTCTGGATCACCACTGCCAACCATTGTTAGTCAAACCTTAATCTGACGCCAAAGTTAATTTTTCCCCCATGACAAAAAGTTTCTGGATCACCACTGCCAACCATTGTTAGTCAAACCTTAATCTGACGCCAAAGGCCAACTTGGCCATCTCAACTTTCATAATAATCCTTTAGTCATTAACTCAACAATTGCTATCTCACTTTACTTCTAGACCTCTCACACAATATCAATTTTGTTAAATGTCATTTATTTTGTATTAAATATTTAATATTTTTTGAAAAGAATAAATATTTAATGCTAAATATGAAAATATAATGACTTTTTTTAGGCAATTAATTAAATGCACTCAAAAAGAGCCCAATGGTAATTTAGTTAATAAAATTAAACTTCTAAAAGAGATTTATTAAAACAAGTATAAATAATATTTATTTTAGTAAATGTACATATTATAATATTAATTAGTTTTGCTTATATTTTTTTTGATAAACCAATATATCCTTGATGGCGACCGTGGAGACTAACTCTTCGAGGTATCGAAGATCTATTTAAGGAGTTGACCTCTCCCAACAATTTTTTTCATACGCACTGTGTTATTGGGGTGCAATATTCACCGACTTTTTAAAAATATTATTAAAATAAACATAAATAAAATTCTTTATATTAATAAATGAACTTATAATTAATTTTGCTTATATTTTATTTAAAAAATAGTAAATATTATTAGAAAGTAATAAATATTATTTAATAATTAAACATTTTATTGGTCAATATTTTAAGTAAATCTTAAAAAGATATTATTATATAATAATTATTATTTAATAATATCATTTAATGTGGGCTTTACAAAATAGAAAAGGGTACTAAATAGAGAATGAGAGTACATTTTATTTGGCAAAAAAATAGTGAAAAACTTTACTCATATTTTATTTTAAAAATAATAAATATTAGTAGAAAGTAATAAATGATATTTAATAATATAAATATTTAATAATATCTTTTTAAGATTTACTTAAAATATTTATAACGCTTCGTCTTAAAATAATAATAAATATTTAAATAGGATCTTATTTATATTTAATAATGAATATAGATCTTAATAATAATAATAAGTATATTTTAAGGAAAATATTTATAACTAAAATTTGTACTTTTATTTGAGTGTACCTTATTATAAATATTTTTTCTTGAAAATGATTATTAACAAAAATATTAAGAAAATAGCAAATTTCTCACAAAAAAAAAAACAGTAATTTTAGGAATTATGAAGATTAGAACTAGAAAACGGAAGACAGAGAGAGAGAGAAGTGAAGAAGAGAGGAGTGAATGGTAATGTGCAGTGCTGAATGGAGAGAAACAACACATCATTGCCGTGAATTAGAGAAGTTATAAAGATGGGGTAGGTTCGTGACAATGACCGCTCCATTTTCATAATTTCTCGAATTCACAGCAATGATGTGTTGTTTCTCTCCCTTCAGCATTGCGCATTACCATTCACTCATCTCTTCTTCGCTTCTCTTTGTCTTCCGTTTTCTAGTTCTAATCTTCATAATTCCTAAAATTACTGTTTTCTTTTTTTGATGAGAAAATTACTCTTTTCTTAATATTTTTGTTATCAATCCTTTCCAAAAAAATATTTATAATAAGGTACACTCAAATAAAAGTACAAATTTTAGTTATAAATATTTTCCTTAAAATATACTTATTATTATTATTATTAAGATCTATATTCATTATTAAATGTAAATAAGATCCTATTTAAATATTTATTATTATTTTAAGACGAGCGTTATAAATATTTTAAGTAAATCTTAAAAAGATATTATTAAATATTTATATTATTAAATATCATTTATTACTTTCTACCAATATTTATTATTTTTAAAATAAAATATGAGTAAAGTTTTTCGCTATTTTTTGCCAAATAAAATGTACTCTCATTCTCTATTTAGTACCCTTTTCTATTTTGTAAAGCCCTCATTAAATGATATTATTAAAAAATAATTATTATATAATAATATCTTTTTAAGATTTACTTAAAATATTGACCAATAAAATGTTTAAATTATTAAATAATATTTATTACTTTCTACTAATATTTACTATTTTTCTAAACAAGCGATTTAAACATAGATCTAATATTTCTTTTGTGTTTTTTTCTTAATTTCGTCATTTGAGTGCGATGTTTTGTTCTTCATCTTGGTGAAGTATTGTTTGGCTTCTCATCTTGTTGCGGTGTTTGCTTGATTTCGATTGGCAGATCAACTTTGGTCTATTACAATTCAATCAATGACTTGGGCGTCAACATTACAGATCTGGAGGCATGGGTATTCTTGGTCTTTGATTTTGTTACATTTGTAGGGATTTTACCTTATGATATTAACCTGGGTGTTGTGAGTTTGTTCGCAGATTCATCCTTTTTAATTTTTGCAATTTCGATTTTGTGTTATTATTGATGGATTCTACCAATTTGAATAAATGAATATTATTTCAGCTGAAAAAATTGACTCATGTAGTGCATACAAAAAGAGACAAGATTCACAAAGAAAGAAAAAAAGAAAAAACATCAAAATTTGTGAAAAATGTTTACCTTCTAACTAGTACTTTAAGATCTGATTGAGATTTTATCTCATGACACCGACTAGTCTCCGTTGCTCCTTGCTATCAACTTCACGCTTCTCCAAATTTCCTTTGACATCAATCTTTTAAATTAATATTAGTGACAAATCGAAATCAAGGGTTACAGAAGATATGAAAAAAGGGAAAGGAAAATAGTAGATATTCTGCAAATGAAAGCAGTTAGCCAATTGATAATCATTTCAGATAATATGAAACAAACCTCAAATAAGTATATGGATGTCCGTATGATGAACTGTTGGCTCGGATCGCATCTTTGAATCATAGGAAATTGGTTTAGATCCGGCCTCTTGTTTCGACATGATACCTACGGCTGCCCATACTATCATATTTATATTGGTCAGGTTAGAAACCCTAATTGATATTAATAGGTGATAGTGACAAAAATGCCCTTATACCTATTTGATTTGGGCCATTTCACTTTTTTCTGAATTGATAGAGGGCGTAAGCCCCAAGGCCATTTAACTTTTTACTCATAGAACATGGCCCATGCTTCGTACAACCCCCCTCCCCCCCGCTACTCACTAGAACTACCTTTTTGGTGTGAAAAGACCAAAAGCCCTTACTGAAATTTGGTTTTTATTTTTTTTAGAGATTATGCACGGTTTGGCGCGCGCGGTTCATCGAACTTGATCGAATCTCGCCGGGTGAACCAAATAAAATTTACTCGCACACCCCAAATTATGTTTTGACTAGGTTCGACTGCCGTGTGCCGATCCAAATCGATCATCCGTCACAAACCTCTCCACCGCCCGATCCAACGGCTAAATTTTTGAATTCTCCCCAACGGTTATAAGTTTAACGGTTTCAATTGTTTTAAATCAACGGCTCACGTTCGATCACACCTATTATAGATAAGTGCAACAAGTCATACAAACCGAAAAAGTTTAAAAAAATAAATCGTACAATGAATAAATCGAATCGTTAAAAATCAGTTAAAATTAAACAACTTGTGTTAGCCATACTAGTGTTAGTAAAGAATAAATCGAATCGTTAAAAATCAGTTAAAATTAAACAACTAGTGTTAGCCATACTAGTGTTAGTAAATAATAAATCGAATCGTTAAAAATCAGTTAAAATTAAACAACTAGTGTTAGCCATACTAGTGTAAGTAAAAAATAAATCGAATCGTTAAAAATCAGTTAAAATTAAACAACTAGTGCGAACCGGTTCGACGCACGCATGGTCGAACCACACTTAACAGGTTTAGCACACGCATGGTCGAACCGTACTTAATGTTTAAAAAAAATGTTTTAAATTCAGGGGTATTTTGGGAATAAAGGGTGGTAAGAGGGTTCTAGGAGAGGGATTGTACGAAGCATGGGCCTAAAACATTTGACAAAAACCACTAGGTGGATTTAAAAAATATAAAAAAAACTAATTCATGCTAGGTAAACAATGTTAAATATTTTTTTCGAAAATAAAATTACAATAAAATATAAATAAAAGAAGGCAGTTTTTTTACAACAAAAAAAAAGATCTAATAAGTATAAAGTATGTAAGGGTACCTTGTAACACCCTATACAAATACCTTGTAACACCCTATACTAATATCTTAGTGTAATTATAACTTGCCAGTCAACTTTTTTAAAGGGTCGGCAGATTTTGGACAGGGTGGTTGTGGTTAACGAGATTGTGGATCATACGAGGAGAACAAAAACGAATGCCTTTTATTCAAGGTTAATTTTGAGAAGGCGTATGACTCTATTTCTTGGGATTTTTTATTGTACATGTTGAGGAGGATGGGTTTCCCGGATAGATGGATAAGGTGGATGAAGTCTTGTATTTGTTCGAGTACCATGTCGTTTTTGGTCAATGACAGTCCCACTCACGACTTTAAGGTCCATAGAGGATTAAGACAAAGGGACCCTCTATCCCCTTTTTTATTCGTTATTGTTGCTGAAGGTCTCTCTGATTTAGTTGCAAGAGCAGTAGCGAATGGCTCTTTCCAAAGCTACTCCATAGGTGATAATTTGCGTTTTCACATCATGCAGTTTGCCGACTGTTATACCCCAATTTTGTCCGTCTTCTTTTTCTTGTTTTAGTAGTTTATTTTATTCGTATTTTGAAGTCACGCGATTCCGGGCTAATTTTTTTTTTAACACGCCCATTTCTTCTATTTTTGGTCTAGTCTTAGCGCACTTGTCAAGTCCGGTCCGGTCTCGTCTTCGTATTTGGCCTGGCTCCCTTTTATGATTATTATTTTTATCCTTATTTTGTTTATTTAATTTACTTAAACATACATACAATTTAAAAATGTCAAAAATTCAATTTAGTTTAATTCACAATGTTTAAGAGTCCAATATATTTAAAATGTCAAAAATTCAATTCAATTAAATTTACAATTTAAAAGCATTCAATAGTCCAAAAAGTCCAAAAATACAAAAAATGATAATATAAAAAATACAAAGAATATAAAAAACGAAAATTAAATAAATGAGCAAAGATCGTGAATCTCTGCAAGTCTGTTTCTGCTCTCCAAGACTACTCAAGAGCCCACATTATCGATCTCGCAAAAGCCCAAAAACAAAATTAATGCTAAAACCTAATTTCTACCTATAAATAAGCGGCTAGCCTAGAGTCTAAAACGGACAGAATCGAGAGGCGATGAGACAAACTGCAAAAATCACTAAAAAATAAGGATTAGGGCTTCACATTGAAACCCTAACCACCCAACACTGTCCCTCTGAGAAACATTCCGAAAGGCGTCAGCACCAGTAGCAATAGCATACACAAGCATAAGGACAGTAGCAGATTATCCATAACAATAGCTCCCCTTTCACTCAAAGTAACAGGTTGGTCACTTTCGTTCTATTCCCGTAGGCACATGCTATAGTTTTTTATCCCTCCTTATTGTCTCGTGACTCAAATATTTACTATGCCAGCATGTAGACTCAAAATAACACCCTCGTTGGCATGCTGTCTTGTTATTTTATATTATCACCATCATATGTTAAATATTGTCTAAAGTCTAATGATACATATAGGATGATTGGTAAAATAATGGAAACATGATAAAACAAATTGAATGTTGAAACTGATTTGGTTATCGCCTTTTGGGATAAAGAATAACAATGTTGGAGAAGTAAAAAAAAAAAAACAGACAAAAAAAGAACAAAAAACGAACCTGAGTCCGTTCCAGCGAGAACGCCGCCGTGAGATTGTCTTCTCCGGCAGACCGTTCGTTGCCTCCAACGTCCCACCATCCAGTGAGCATCCCCTCAACCCACAGTCACTGAACCACGAAACTGAAACCAAAACAAAACCAGATAAGTCGCCTCACGCGCACTCGCCGCTTCGGTGAAGCGTCAGCCATCGCCGTACCTCCGGCCGGCGTGGACGCCATGGCCGGCGCAATCCACTCCCGATAGCGAGCTTCCCCCAAGCTTCGATTCCCCTCTCTCGTTTTCGTCCAAACCCGCCTCGCTCGCCGTGATTTCCGGCCAAACGTGGCCCTTCTCTCTCGCGGTAGAAGCTGCGCAGCGCAGCTGGGGTAAGAAGGGTGGATCGGGTCTTTGGGTTGTGGGCTAGGTTTAGGCATTTGTAATATCCTCTATATTTATTTTATTGTTATTTTATTTTATTATTCAGAATACTAGTCACACCCCTTCAGTTCATGCGCGCACCCCTCCCCAACTTAAGCCCAGTTTCGCATTCTGGGCTTCCACATGCGAACTGGGCTTTCCTAATCACACCCCTTATTAATTATACAACCATCGCGACTAATAAAACCCCGATCTATAATTTTCACCCCTGTTTTTTTCTGCTTAATTCTTTTCCAACTCAAAAATAAATAATTTTTCCTCGAAGTCAAATAAGCGGCTAAGTCGGTTGTACAACCGGGTTAGTCGTCATTTTAGGACCAATGAGTTGTACAGTTCAGTAATCCTACCAAAAACTCAATGAAGTATAAATAAACCATTACTTTAGGGCCAATGAACTGCATGCAGTTCAAGAACCTGAAAAATTTAATAAGCTATTTTTTCCAAAAAAATAGGGGATTAAGCTCGGTTGTACAACCAAGTTAGTCAATTTCTAGAACTAATGAGTCAGATAGTTCAGAGTCCTAGAATACCTATTCTAAAACTGACCCACCTCACACCAAACCAATTTCTTTCAAAAACTCAAAATCATTTTCAAAAAGTAGGGGACTAAGTCGGTTGTACAATCGGTTAGTCAGTCGTTCTAGACTCAAGAGTCTGCATACTCAAGGAATCCTAAGACCCCTATACTAAAAAAACACAACCAACAAACCTTTTTCAGGAAGAACTACGTAGCTTTGATTCCTCCATTGCATCTGGAGGTACGTAGGAGCAAGAGTCCACTCTTGTCAAGCACTAAAAAACAAAAACCTAAATAAGTCTTTTTTTTACAAATAAAAGGGTAATTATTAAATAAATCTTAAATCAATTAGACAATAGGATGTCGTGGGGTGCTAATACCTTCCCCACACATAACGACTCCCGAACCCTAACAACGCCTTATCTTAAAACTTAAAGGGATTTTCCGAATTTGCCCTTAAACTAGAATTTGGTGGCGGCTTCCATAAGAACTTCGAAGAATCCTTTCCCGGATTTTTCGGTCGCTACAGCTGGCGACTTCACTGGGGACTTAACTTTTTAGAGAGTCAAAACCTAGTCTAATTATTTAGGATTAACTTAATTTTTACCCTTCCCTTTATTTATTTGTTTATTTATTATTATTATTCTTTGCATATTATAGTTTATGTTATGTGTAAACCCTAGGGTAGAAGACGGTATTTTGTATATATGTTTGTTTGTCTGTTTGCAGCTTTGGGTTGTTTTTAAATGGCTCCTACACACACTGCACTTCTACACTTCACACACATGAGAAAAGTCCTCTACCCGGACTCGAGCATAAACCTAAGTTAGAACGAGATTGCGTAGTGATGGCCTCATGGGACGTCGCGTCGTTGGGTGGTCACGAAAATCTCACCTAGAGTTTGATTCCTTTTGAGGATGCTATCCCTTCTAATAGCTTGCCTATTGTTGGGGTCAGTGTTCTTGACTGGAGCCCTTGGCTCTAGGAACCATGTGTAGGATTCTTTAGAACCATCCTTGTGAGGTTCACTATAAAGGAAACTTTAGACCCACTCCATAAGGTACCTTCCTAGGTTCACAAAGGAGCTTAACATCCTTGCATTCAAACGAACATTAATGCGTATCGTCTTTTATCCAAAAAAAATTAATTAAAATCAAAAAGTCAAAAATCAAAAATCATTATTTACTACTTTTTAGGAAATATACCACATGCATTTTTCTTTTTCTTTGCACTACAAAAATACGGCAAATAAACATCTATCGTTGTTGTTCGCATTTTTATGATCGTCGAGAATTAAAAAAATCTTTACCTTGGAGAGAAGCTCGTGCACGCCAAGTCAAAATTAAATTTTGTACTTTACTCTCCAATGAAAAGTTTATAATTCCCCGACGCCATAAATAAAATCATATATTCACATACATCATCATTACATTTGCATTTCACATACATTCATTCGCATTTCATGCACACTCATTCACTTGCATACTCACATCTTGCATTAAAAAAAAATGAGCATAACTCTAGAAAAATTGTGATGAGAGGTGAGACATTCTTGTGAAATAAATCATTCTTTTTGGAAAGAGTTTAGTCATACTTCATGGCAAGCTCAAAGTGTTTCAAGTCACTCAGTTTTTCAAATTTTTAGCTTGCTCACCAAACGTTGCATCTCTTCCATCCCATGATAAATGACCGAAATGTCCGTCAAAAATTTCTATCATTAGCTCTCTACGAAGCATTTGTGTAGTTACTTGGGTAACATGTGTGTTTATTTTGTCTGAGTCAGTTAGCGTCCCTACCTTACCATCATCCCCTGTCTAATCCCAGCCCGACCACCCTAAAGTACATACTCCCCTACTTAGTCAACTTTTTGGTTTGTTCTCACTGATGAAATAACACTTTAGGTCCTCCATACTGGGGCAAATTGGTGATCTCTAAAATACTTTGTCGACATTGTATTTCCTCGGTGCAAGTTCTTTACAAAAAATAAATCAAAAGAAGCTCGTTAGGTTGAAAACTCGTAAGAGCGGCCTAAGCAGAAATTAGAGCATGAAAAGAAATAAAGAAAAGAGCAAGTATATAAAATAAGTAAATCATTGTCCTTGAGTTAATTTTTGAGAAATCGAGCAATCATGATTTGGAACGAAGTCTGACCATCTTCCCATGTCCCCGAAAAAACCTTTGCTACCCACCTTAAGCCAAAATCCAAAGAAACCTTTCAATCACCCTAGACAAGGATCAATTCTACATCAAAAATGGTGTATTATTTTCAAGTCACTCAGCTCGGAAAAAAAAAATCCCAAAAAAAAAAAAAAAAAAAAAAAAAAAATAGTACAAATCGTGAGCTGATACTTCATTACCATCAAAGCACAAGAGATCCTTGTCTGAAATAAACCCCCAAACACTTCCCTTGTCCTCAATATCCTATCTTTTATAAACCCTTGGTCAAGTCACATCCCTAAACAAGTCCATCCCGCCGTGAGACACATCAATTCTCGCCTCAATAGACCTCAAACACTCCTTTGAGCCTGACGACCATTTCCTTCATAAATCATCACCCATTAGCCAAGTTACATCACCAAATCATTTGTCCCATCAATCATCAAACACTTCATTGAGCCTAATAACCCCTTCTTTCACAAACCATTAGCCAAATCATACCGCTCAAAAAAAAAAAAAAATCATCCGTCCCATCAACCCCAAACACTACCTTGAGCCCAATTATCATTTCCTCATAAATCACGAAACCATCGGCCACATTCCGATCAATGACCGATTGTTTTTGTTTCTCAAAGTTTTAATCTTAGGACAAATAAGTTTATTTATTTACAATATGTTTGCTCAAAAAAAAAAAAAAAAAAAAAAAGGAAAAGAAAAATCAAAAGGCTTGCACCACAAGATTCATTAAAGTTACAGCTTATACTAAGACAAGGTCTAGTGATCACCAAGTGTAGTTTTCATCACAAAGAAACTCAAGACTATTGTAGTCCGAGAGTCATTTTAAAGGTAACCAAAAGTTTATACTAGGATCGTCACCTATATCCTATAAGCGGGGCATCCCTTTCACCACCTATGCCATTTGAACTTGGGAAATTTGTACAGTGTCATACCACACCCAAATTTCATTGTCATACCTGCATAAACTCCAAAACCCATTACCCTAACTCCAGCACTTTCCACAACCTCACCAAAACAACCGCCTGAATTCCTGCTATCAAGTGGGGCAACCCTATCACCCTTCACTCCACCTACAAATGGGGACATTCACCATACACCCATCTCATCCCCTTGTTATATCCACATCAACAAAGCCATACCGGGGCAATTTCTCAACTCATTACCCTATATGTTGCTACTCTAGTCGGGGCAATTCTGTCCTTACCATAAATGGGGCAACACCAAACTCCATGTGTTGAGATGAAGCCCATTGCTTTCCACCTTTCACTCCAAAGTCAGGGCATTCCTAGCTCATCATTTCCTCTGTCCCCTAGTTATCGTCATCACTAGACAGGGGCAAGTTATTCACTCACCATCTTCAAGTCTAAATTGGGGCAATCCCGCATTTCTTGGCTTGAGAAAGCCCACCTTTCATGACTTTACCCAAAACTTGTCATTCACCCCTTCACGTGCCACAAATGTCCACACCCTAGGTCTTTAGAACCCCAAGTTAACTGACTCATTCATCTATATTCGCACTACTATACATCTTCACAAAACAATGCTTTAGAGAGAGAAAACACAAGTTGATCATATGATAGTGGAAATCCACTTATTTAGCTTTGTGGACCAAAACTTCGGTCATCATGGGGCATCAAAATGGAAGAGAAAAATGAGCGAGCTTGCAAATGCTTTTTCACATCGATTATCAGAAATAACAACCTTGAGATTGCCGAAGTTTGAATCAAATCTAATCTTTCCAAAGAATTATCAATATTCATCTCCGCCTCTCGCAACCAAAGTCTCACATCTCATCATTACCAAAAATGTTTCTATACCCCAATCACTCATATCATTTCATATCACATCATATCACATCATATCATATCACATCATATCATATCATATCATATCATATCATATCATATCATCAGCTCATGCACCATAGCATTTCCACCCGAGCATTTCATTGGCACATTTGGCATTCATCATTTTTCAATAAAAAAAACAAACAAAACAAAAACAAAAAACAAAAAAGCGAAAAGCAATAAGCAAAAAGAGAAAAGGAAAAGTCATTCCACATCCTACCGTGATACCAATCATTGCTTGCACCATTAATTGCTCCATCAAACGTAGATTGGTTTTCCTTTCTCGGTAGATGCATTTGTTAGGTGTGCCCTGATAAGCACGATCGGTGTTAGTCCCCATTTTGTTCCTCTAATGTCGTCGCTTTAAGCGTTGATCTCATATCGTATCACGCATCACCAAGTTGATCCTCGGACTCGAGTGGTCCTTCGCGAGCACTACGCCCTTCGAAGGCCCTAAGTGGCCCGTGTCGCAAACGTCGAGTCGAGCCCGGCGGACCTTCCGCACTCCCGCGTGGTCCTTCGCACTAGTTGTGTCACCCTAAGACACGCGCGGTGTCGCCCTTCATGGTCAACATATCGCTTCTAGACCGATCTTGACCCATCATGGCCGCCGAGTATAAAGGCCCCCTCGCATCCGCTTAATTAGTACCGTAGCTAATTGCGCTCCTTCGCACTACCACGATGGTCCTTCAATTAAGGCCTAGGCACCTTTCGCACCTTAAGTGGTCCTTCGAGCCTTGTCGCTCCTTCGGACTCAGTGGTCCTTCGAGCCTTAGTACTCCTTCTTCAGTCCTTGTTGACCCTTCATTCAACTCTCTGCAATCGCCAAGTATTAACCGCTCCTCTTATCTCCCAAACCTTCCACTTCCCCTTTAAACGGACAAAATTAGCGTCTATCTTATCTTTATTCCTATTTTTACTACGAAAGTTCGAGAGCTCCGCACTTTCTAGTGAAATATTAATAAAGAGGGGCAAATTGTTATACCCCAATTTTGTCCGTCTTCTTTTTCTTGTTTTAGTAGTTTATTTTATTCGTATTTTGAAGTCACGCGATTCCGGGCTAATTTTTTTTTTAACACGCCCATTTCTTCTATTTTTGGTCTAGTCTTAGCGCACTTGTCAAGTCCGGTCCTGTCCTCGCTCTTCGTATTTGGCCCGGCTCCCTTTTATGATTATTATTTTTATCCTTATTTTGTTTATTTAATTTACTTAAACATACATACAATTTAAAAATGTCAAAAATTCAATTTAGTTTAATTCACAATGTTTAAGAGTCCAATATATTTAAAAATGTCAAAAAAATTCAATTCAATTAAATTTACAATTTAAAAGCATTCAATAGTCCAAAAAGTCCAAAAATACAAAAAATGATAATATAAAAAATACAAAGAATATAAAAAACGAAAATTAAATAAATGAGCAGCATCAGTAATCTCTGGGGTCTGTTCTTGCTCTCCAAGACTACTCAGCAGGCCCACATTATCAGATCTGCAAAAGCCCAAAAACAGCCATTAATGCTAAAACCTAATTTCTACCTATAAATAAGCGGCTAGCCTAGAGTCTAAAACGGACAGAAATCAGAGGCAGTAGACAAACTGCAAAAATCACTAAAAAATAAGGATTAGGGCTTCACATTGAAACCCTAACCACCCAACACTGTCCCTCTGAGAAACATTCCGAAGGCGCCAAGACTAAAGAGTAATAGCATACACAAGCATAAGGACAAGAGTGCATTATCCATAACAATAGCTCCCCTTTCACTCAAAGTAACAGTCAAGTCACTTTCGTTCTATTCCGTAGACACATGCTATAGTTTTTATCCTCCTTATTGTCTCGTGACTCAAATATTTACTATGCCAGCATGTAGACTCAAAATAACACCCTCGTTGGCATGCTGTCTTGTTATTTTATATTATCACCATCATATGTTAAATATTGTCTAAAGTCTAATGATACATATAGGATGATTGGTAAAATAATGGAAACATGATAAAACAAATTGAATGTTGAAACTGATTTGGTTATCGCCTTTTGGGATAAAGAATAACAATGTTGGAGAAGTAAAAAAAAAAAACAGACAAAAAAAGAACAAAAAACGAACCTGAGTCCGTTCCAGCGAGAACGCCGCCGTGAGATTGTCTTCTCCGGCAGACCGTTCGTTGCCTCCAACGTCCCACCATCCAGTGAGCATCCCCTCAACCCACAGTCACTGAACCACGAAACTGAAACCAAAACAAAACCGTATTAAGTCGCCTCACGCACCTCGTCGTCGGTGAAGCGTCACTGTCGTACCTCCGGCCGGCGTGGACGCCATGGCCGGCGCAATCCACTCCCGATAGCGAGCTTCCCCCAAGCTTCGATTCCCCTCTCTCGTTTTCGTCCAAACCCGCCTCGCTCGCCGTGATTTCCGGCCAAACGTGGCCCTTCTCTCTCGCGGTAGAAGCTGCGCAGCGCAGCTGGGGTAAGAAGGGTGGATCGGGTCTTTGGGTTGTGGGCTAGGTTTAGGCATTTGTAATATCCTCTATATTTATTTTATTGTTATTTTATTTTATTATTCAGAATACTAGTCACACCCCTTCAGTTCATGCGCGCACCCCTCCCCAACTTAAGCCCAGTTTCGCATTCTGGGCTTCCACATGCGAACTGGGCTTTCCTAATCACACCCCTTATTAATTATACAACCATCGCGACTAATAAAACCCCGATCTATAATTTTCACCCCCTGTTTTTTCTGTTTAATTCTTTTCCAACTCAAAAATAAATAATTTTTCCCTCGAAGTCAAATAAGCGGCTAAGTCGGTTGTACAACCGGGTTAGTCGTCATTTTAGGACCAATGAGTTGTACAGTTCAGTAATCCTACCAAAAACTCAATGAAGTATAAATAAACCATTACTTTAGGGCCAATGAACTGTACAGTTCAGTAACCCTGAAAATTTAATAAGCTATTTTTTCCAAAAAAATAGGGGATTAAGTCGGTTGTACAACCGGGTTAGTCAGCGTTCTAGAACTAATGAGCTGTACAGTTCAGGAGTCCTAGAATACCTATTCTAAAACTGACCCACCTCACACCAAACCAATTTCTTTCAAAAACTCAAAATCATTTTCAAAAAGTAGGGGACTAAGTCGGTTGTACAATCGGGTTAGTCAGCGTTCTAGGACTCAGTGAGCTGTACAGTTCAAGGAATCCTAAGACCCCTATACTAAAAAACACCAACCAACAAACCTTTTTCAGGAAGAACTACGTAGCTTTGATTCCTCCATTGCATCTGGAGGTACGTAGGAGCAAGAGTCCACTCTTGTCAAGCACTAAAAAACAAAAACCTAAATAAGTCTTTTTTTTACAAATAAAAGGGTAATTATTAAATAAATCTTAAATCAATTAGACAATAGGATGTCGTGGGGTGCTAATACCTTCCCCACACATAACGACTCCCGAACCCTAACAACGCCTTATCTTAAAACTTAAAGGGATTTTCCGAATTTGCCCTTAAACTAGAATTTGGTGGCGGCTTCCATAAGAACTTCGAAGAATCCTTTCCCGGATTTTTCGGTCGCTACACCGACGATATTGGGAAAAGCCACTTGGGAGAATTTGTGGAGTATCAAGACTATTCTTAGGAGCTTTGAATTGGTGTCGGGTCTGAGGGTCAGTTCCATAAGAGTAAGATCATAGGCATCAATGTTCCAGAGTTTTATCTTGACTGAGCTGCCACTTTTCTTCATTGTAGGACGGAAACCACCCCTTTTAAATTCTTGGGGATCATGGTAGGGGCGAATCTGAGGCGTGTTGCTACTTGGAGACCAGTTCTTGCTATTTTGCGTAAAAGACTCGCCACTTGGAAGGGTGGCACTCTCTTTATTGGAGGCCAGGTAATATTAATTAATTTTGTTTTGAGTAGTATCCCCTTATATTACCTATCGTTCTTCAAAGCTCCTAAGACGGTGATCAATTCTATGATTAAGATTCAATGTGATTTTCTTTGGGGCATTGATTAGGGGGAGAGAGGCATATATTGGGTGGCGTGGGATAAAATTTGCAAGCCAAAAAAGGAGGGGGCTTGGTATCAAAAACTTAGAACGGTTTAATATGGCTCTTTTAACCAAGTGGAAGTGGAGAATTTTGTGTGATGATACTGCTGTTTGGAAGGACGTGTTAAGTTTTATGTCATACCCCAATTTTGTCCGGCTTAGGTCAAAACCCTAATTTTCCACAAAAAATAAATAAATTGAAGAGTGAAGAGTCTTATGCACTGCATTTTGGATCCTAGAAGGCATTCCAAGGTTCTTGAAATCATTTTTAGGGTTGGAATGCACTTTTCGGGCAAATTAGGGTTTTAGAGTCAAAAAGGGTATTTTGGTCAATTACAACGGGTATTTTTTCTCGCTTTCAAAAAGGCTCAAAAATATGTTCTGTAGTGCGCGCGTGTTATTTTTAACAATCTTGCACCATTTTGTTCTCGTTTGGCACACGTGTTAGTCCTAATTATATACGTGTGTTTATCTTAGTACTCGTTAGCGGTTTTACGTTATTTTATTATTATTAGTAGAACTTATTTACTTTCTATTGCTAGAAAAAGAACTAAAAAATCTGTTATTAGAGTTTAATCCTAACTATATTTTTGGATTCCATGAGTGTTTAGTTCAAGTATCAAGTCAAGCTACTTTTCTTCATTTATTGCTTTATCCCATTTTTGCCATTTTTACTCAAAGTAAACCCAATTTTACACTCAAAGACATTGTTGCAAGCAACAACAACATCCACCTCCACACTCCACGCCACCCCCCCTCTAAACCCAATAACCTTCAATACACAACATGTTATTTGCCTTCCTTCTCTCTACACAACACAACATTTCTTTTGCTTCCTTCTCACATCCTCCCATTGTAATTTAATAACACACAACTCACTCCTCTCCTTCACATAACCAAACCGTAGCCCTCCTCCCTCTCCCTCACTCTATCTTTTTTTTTCTTTCATCTCAAATCAACCTTCCCATTTTTCCTACACTAAAAAACCCTAACACACAACTCACCCCATTTCACCTCATTTTCATACCTCTTTCACATATCTTCTTCATTCAAGTTCAAAACATCATCATCAAGGAAGATTCATCAAGTTCTCATGGGTTGGAGTTGAGGTTCCTTGGAGGTTCTTGTTGATTTGGGTTCTAGTTTCTTCATCTCATTGCATTTCCTAGCTTGGATTTGAGGTAAGCCTTGAACCTTTGCATCATCTTTAAATTTCTTGCATAAAATCTCTTCTTCTCACTTCAACTTCTTCACATCTTGTTGTTGTTGCTTTGAGGAGCCATCTCAAACATTATGACAAACACTTAGGGAGGTTTGGGTGTTTGAGGTGGCTCCTTGGCTTTGAAGGGGTTGTTCTTGTGTTTTCTCACATTCCCTTGCATATTCACTCTTGTTTGCATAACTTTCACGAAATAAGAAACCCATTTAAAGCATGATAACATTCGGCCATGGGCCTAGGTTTAGGGTTCTTGAATGCTTTTGTTTATTTCATGATTTGGGGATGAATAATAGTTGATTTAGGGTATGTATGCTCCTAGGTTTTAACATAAAAAATTAGGGTTTGGGTTTGCTTTAATAAACTTGTCTTTGTTGATGATTGGCAAGGTGATTCACACTTGTGCACTTAATCTTAAGTGTGAGGATTGACCAAAGGGATTCAACATTCTTTGATACTTTGGTTGCTAAATAATTTGCTTGCTTATGCTTGCCAATGATCATGATTGAGGCAACTCCTTTGCTTGAGCTAACAATTTCATTGTCCACTCTCATATAAGAATATCATCAATACTTATATAGGTCAATTCCATACATTGCATCTTCCAATAGATGTGCATTTAGATTCTCTTGCGTTTTGTAGAAATATTTGAGTATGGTTCTCGCCTAGCATCTTCCATTAGATGTGCATTTAGGTTCAATCTTGCCTACTCTTGCATTTTTGCTTAATGCCCAATTCAAGTTCCTTCCTTGCCTATCTATGTGTTGTGATCTAATATGTGTAGTTTAGGCTTGATCTTTGTTTGCGAATTCAAATGTTGTTGCTTAATGATTTGATTCCAATGATCGTGTTATGCTTGAATTCACCATTTCTTTCTTGCATTCATTGTTTTCATTTCTAAACAACTTGGCATAAAAATGGTTACTAGTGGCAATCCATCACAACCTTTGTTGGTTTGATTGTCATGAAAACCTCAATTTCAAAAGAATTTTCATAAGCATAAAGCAAGCTACTAGTGATAATCCATCACAACCTTTGTTGGTTTGATTATCATGAACGCGTCCAATTTCAAAAAGAATATTTTAAGTATCAAAGAATCAAAACAAGTTATTAGTGGTGATCCATCATAACCTTTGTTAGTTTGATCACCATGAAAGCTTGCATTTTCAAAAAGCATTTTCAAAGAGAGTTTTAGTAATGATCACCCATAACCTTTGTTAGTTTGATCATTATGAACGCTCTTCATTTTCCAAAACCTCATCAAAAAAGATCTTCATTTTTAAGGCTCATTAGAACTACGCCGCTTTGATTCCCATTTGGGATACGTAGGAGCGAGTCACATTCTCGTCAAGCGCAACGAACAAAAATCCTTTTCGCAACCATAAACATTAGCATTTTTCATAACAAAAAAAGAATCATTTTTAAACCCATTGTTGCTAGTGGCTAATCAGAACCTTTGTTCGTCTAGCCATTGGTGGCAATGTCTTTTTCCAAAGAACAATAAGCGATGATCACCCATAACTTTGGTTAGTTTGATCATTCGTACAATTAATCTCTTTCAAAACCATTTTCAAAAGATCAAATAAAAAATGAGTCGCTACTAACGGTCAATCAGAACCTTTGTTCGTCTGACTAGTGGCGGGGACTCCCATTTTTCAAGAGTACTTAGCGGGGATTACCCATAACCTTTGTTAGTTTAATCATTCGCTGAATACTCGTCCTATTTCGAAAACTCACTAAAAAGATAAAAAACAAAAACCTTTTCATGACAACCAAAAACTACGTAGCTTTGAATTCTCCATCGCACCCGGAGATACGTTGGAGCGAGAGGCCAACTCTCGTCAAGCGCCAAAAATAAATTTTTCATTAAGTTTTTCCTATTCATCTTCCTACAAGAAATAAATAGGCAAATCTAGGTATTTTTCAAATCAAACGTAAAACCACACACTTAATTAAAGGTTCCCTTTCGGTAGAAAGGACGTGTGCGGTTCTAGTACCTTCCTCACACGTAATCGACCCCCGAACCCATATCTCTAGTTTTCAAAAGACCATCCGCCTTGTTCAAAAGACCTTTTTTCAATGTTTTGGTCTTAAAATTAAAATATTGGTGGAGGCTTCAAAAATTTTCCACGTTGTACATTGAGAAACACAAACCGGATTTTTCGCGGTGCAACATTTTAAATATGGTAATTTATTTGCTTCTCTTCTCCACGGTTCTAACAATGACTGGTTTCGGCCTAGCAATTCGATTTGGTGGCGAGATTTAATCGGTCTGGATTTTAATATTGCTCTTGGTTGGTTCGGTAATAGCCTCCTCCGCGGTTTGGTGGATGGTACATCAAAATATTTTTGGCTGGACCGTTGGCATGGCCACACCGCTCTTGCCCAGGTGTTCCCGACTCTGTATGCAGAGTCTGCTGTCCGAAATTTGACTGTATCTACTGCAGGTGCGTGGGATTACGGTACATGGAGTTGGCTGGCGTTTTGGCAACACACGGAGGAACGCCGTGAGTGAAGAAGAACAGGTTGCCATCGGGCGCTTTTTTTGCGGGAAATCAAACTAATCCCCAACAAAAAAGACTCCATGGATTTGGCTACATGATAATTCAAAGATTTACTCCGTCAAATCTTGCTATTTATTTTTATCCAAACCGCATGAGTTGCGGTGGTGAAAGCGCTTGATGAATCATATTTTGCAAAAAATTTGGAAGGCTGCCACACCTTCAAAGGTTAACATCTTTGGATGACGTTTGTTTTGTAACTGATCTTTGCCTACTAGAGGGGTGCTCCTTCACCGTAATATCATTAGCAACTAGGGCTGTTCATAGTTCTCAAAAATCGAATCAATCGATGAACCGAATCGAATCAACCAAAACTAATCGAACTATTACAAACAGCTTTAGAACCGAATCGTTATTTTAAAGTTCGATTCAAGAATCAATCTGTTAGGTAAGTTCATTCGATTAATCGAATCGAATCATTAAGAACTTAATTTCAAATCTCATTATCTGAATCAACTATTAGATTAGCTTATTTTGTATTCCATTCAATGCTATGTATTGGATATTTCAAGTTATTGACAAGCCTTTTTGATCTCATATTATTGATGACAGGACTTGTTCTTTATCGTTTTTATGTATCCAGAAATGCTTGAATTAAGTGTAGGATAATTTCATTTATGTATGTATGTATGCTGCTAATTCCATTTAGTGTAGATGGAACTAACTTGTGTTTCTGTTTCTCTTTCTGTTGTATTATTATTCTTGAATTAATTAGCAAGATAAACCGTTGTGATGATGCCTATCCCAATTTCCAAATATTGAATTTTGATTTCCTTGAATGATATTCACTTATGCAATTTATCCCAATCCCTTCAACACCTTTTCTTGGCCTACCTGAAACAGACCCTAAATTTTCCAGGGATTATTAACAGTTCAGCAACAGTTCGGAAATTTTAACTGTAATTTTAACGGTTCGGTAAAAGTTCGGAAAGTTCACAAACAACTCAGTAAAAGTTTTCTTTATTTTGGTTTTATAAACCGTAATTTTAATAAATTTCGGTAAAAGTTCGGAAAGTTCACTAATAGTTCGGTAAAAGTTCGGAAAGTTCACTAACAAAGGCAAAGAAAAGTTTGGATAAAAGTTCGGTAAAAATTCGGAAAGTTCACTAACAGTTCGGGCCGGATAAAATCGTGAACCGAATCGTTAGTGTAGTTCGATTCACTTCAAAGAATCATATTGCAATTCGGTTCAATTCGCGAATCAAGCTTTTTGATTAGTTCGATTCGGTTCGATTCGGCTCCTCTTGAATCGAACCATGAATGTACTTCTAATAGCAACGCAGATAAAGGCAACTTGTGCGCTTTTGTTCGCACCACCTTGAAGACACCCAACACCTCTTTGGGGATTGTTTATTTACCAGACAAGTTTGGACTGCTATTTGTTCGGGGATGAGTGTGCTTAATGATGACTCTCTATCCATTATTGAACATTTTCGTTGGTTTGGGAAGTTGTGCAAAGGAATGAAAGGTACAAGAACTAAACATTTAATTTGGCTCACCACTTGCTGGAACAATTGGTTAGCTAGGAATGGCTTGATCTTTAGACATGAGGAAGCTAATGTTGACACTTGACACCGTTATTACTCGTATCAAGACCTCATCTTGGAGTTGGTTGATCTATAGACGGGGTGGTAATTCTAGCTTTACTTCAAATCTTTGTATTACCAATTGGTGGTCTAATCCACTTGAATACCTAAACAATATGTAATCTCTCTAGTGTTTGGGTTTTGAGCACCCCTAGTGCTCCTTCATTGAATCATTGCTTATCTAAAAAAAGAATCAACATCAACATTTTTTTTATTACATGAATCAATTTTTTTTTTGAAACATTGACATAAACAGCGCGATAGATAATAACATAACCTTAGGGTTCGCGCTCTTTATAGTACACAAAATCTTGAACGTTAAATTCAAAATACATAACTTTCTTTCTTGAAGTACAGAAACAAACAATTCAAGCAATATTCAACGTACATTAAGAATTTTAGAACAAAAGCAACAAAATAACATAACATGAACTAAGGCAAATACTTCAACTCAAACGGTGTACTCTAGGCTTTACCTGAACCATTTTTTTATGGCAAATATTATTATTTGTTAGATATTGTTGGAAGTGTTAGTGGGTGGGAGTTGAACCCTTTCCCTGATTTCCATAATTAATGACAAGAAAATTAATCGCCAAATAGCTCAGCATCAATGAGATACACTCCCCCCACCTTCTAAGAAAGATTTGAGAGGCTGCAAATCATATGTGCTGCACTACTGGAAGCAAAATTAATACACCAGGTTCATTACAGAATGATCACAAAGATCAAAAGTGTTGGGGAAAACCGTACACACATCAATGGATTAACCCACGCGCCCAAAGATTTTTAAGGGAATTTAGATCAACACACTTCAAGAATAAAGAGATGATATGTTCCGTCGGAGGAATTACACCTCCCCTATATTAATATCAATCATTGCCACGATGAAACGCTAGCTCCAACCTATAACAACATAACAAAATATAAAAGCAGATATTCATACAATATTTTGTGACTAAACTCCTAGAAATACACTAGTATTTTACTCGTGCATCCGCACAGATGACACTGTATTTATTATAAATTGTTATGAAATTATAAATACGTTGGAAATTATAAAATTTAATAAAAGTAAGAAAAAGACGATATCTTTCTATAATCTTAATAATGGAGTAATAATCAAGAAAAAATGAAATGAGATTTAATATAATATATGCACCACCGTTGTCGCTTCGGTTGGCACTCTCGTTGCCGCTCTTCGTTGCCTCCCCCGTTGTCGCTCCCGTTGTCGGTATCTTGTTGCAACTCTCGTTTAGATCATTTAATATTATTTTAATCAGTTTAATTAAATAATTAAAATATTTGAATAAGTTCTTTTGAAATTTTTGTTAGTGGTTAATTTTTTTTTTGACAATTTTGTAATTAAATTGATTGGTTTTAGTAGTTTCATTTTAATTAAATCAGTTTTTTTAAACACCCCAAAATTTAACCAAAGCGAAATGTTAACACATATGCCCTAAACTCAGAGAATACACAAACCGAATGACAAACAAATGTCTAGGCCCGAAGACTACCATATCATGAATACAAGTGAGTACGAATTACAAACTTGAGGAAACAAATTAAATAGAATCCATAACCGCTAACTAATGGTCCAAGATTTGATTTGAAAACCAAATAACAAGGAGTACAACAAGAACAAATATCTACTCTCATATTTCCTCTAGCGGATATCCATCCTAAGTAGCTTCCTCAGTTATGCTTTGTACCTGAAAACCACAACACATAAACAGTGAGATTACAAATCTCAATGAACGCCTCCGAGACCCCTCAGAGTTCCTCTCATTCGTTCCTTTTATGTTTAATAATCTTTCTATACCGAATAATGTTAGAGCTCCCATTTAATCCGGAAAACTCCAATTCAATGGTACCAAAAAATCAATTTATCATTTACTTGGCTTAGCACAATCTGTGAAACGAAATCACATGATATCACGAAAACCCCAATCCAACAATCACTGGGAGATAATGTCAGGGCCGTGGCTTTCGGGTTCATGACTTCTCTCCACCAAGTATGCTAAATAAATTAAGATCGCCATCCCTTAATCAATTATGTATCATAGCATAAATATACATAAATTTCAGAATCATTATAGCATTCCTTAAAGGCTCCCCCCACTCGTAATCTAATAACTTAAATTTTGTCACGTGACCAAACCAAAACAATTTCAATATAAATAGGATATAACCACATATTTGATACATAACACAAACCGAAACTAATCTCAATGGAATTCGAATACAAACACATGTATAATTAAGGTGAGGAACATACATTTAACACACAACATGTAGATCATAAAATTCATATAAACCTGAATTATGCTTTAAAAGCCGAATTTCCAATTTTCACGTTCAATTCGAACTTTTAACAGTCATCAAACTTAAGCATATCCTCAGTTTAAGTTATATATACAAAACTTAAGTCTAGTTTCTTACAATTCGTATAACGGAAGACGCGATCAAGCTCTACTCATACCAAATCTATTTTGGACAACATCTGTGAGTAATTTTGGAATGAGTATAACTTATTCAATTTCTAGCCAAAACCATTCAAACCAGTGTCTATTGTGTAGAATATTTTGTCTATTTTCTTATGGTTTAAGTCCCAAACTGATATGACGAGTACTCAGGGAAACTTGTGAATAACTTTTCTCCCTCAATACAGTCAAATAAGGTCACTCTTGTACGAAAAATGAAGAGTTTTAAGTCTAGTTTCTTACTATTATTTTTGTTTTTCAAAATGATGTGTCATTTAGTACAGCTTTTCAAAACAAACTAAATGCTTCCTATACTTGGCAGATTTTGTCCTCTAACTTATAACACATCTCTAAAATGACCAATATTTAACCAAATGGCATGGGAATTGAGTCTAAACCGAAGAAAATTAAGTCTAGTTTTCAATGGGACAAAAATTATTCAAAAAGGAGTTCAATTGAAAACACAATAAGTCTAGTTTGACAGAATTTCGACACCTATATGTCGAGCTACATAACTCTAAATTCAACCAAATCAGTGCCAAATTAAATAGCATTAAGTCTAGTTTCTTAAAAGATAAACCACACAATTTTTGGATTACCATAGAACACGTACGCAGTTTCAAAATAATCGAACTGTTGGAAATTTCAATGAATTGTGTGAATTGAAAAAGTCTCACATTGCTTGGAATAGACACTATGTGAGTGTTTATAAGTGAGAACCTCATCCATTGGGTTGGGTCCTAAGGGGCCATGGGTCCGTCCGACCGACTTGGCTTGGGATTGTGGTGTATTTTAATTTTCAGAAATAATTATTTCATAGAAATAAAATTATTTTTATTTTGACCGGTTTGACTTGGTCAAACCGTAACCTTTATCATCATAAAACCATAACATTTATCATAATGTCATAACATTATGAATTGAAACGTTTTTATATAAGAGAATGAGAGAGCCGTTGGCTCTCATTCATTATTTCCAACGGATCAAATTTTTTTTGCTCCTATATAAGGAGTGCTCCCCCACTCTTACAACTTGCACCAAAACTTTGTGAATCAAGAGTTTTCTTCACAAGTTTTCTCTCTTCTCCCTTATAACATTCTTCTTCTTTTGAAAGCTTGAGATTTATCCAAGCTAAGAGTGGTTTTTATAACCATATAGAGTGCTTTCCATAAACCATATTGAGGGTGTATTTCTAGAGCGAATTTCTCACGAGGCAGGTGAAAATTAAATAATGATCAGAATCGAGTTTGCTTTATCCTCGGGGCGTCGTGGTTGATAGCCTACTTGCACCTTTGAGTAGTGCCACGAAACGTCTTAAAGAAAGCGACCTAGTCCGCGACTCATCCCAGTAATATCTTCGGTTTATTTTCAAAAATAAAAAACTTAAATACTGTTGTTTGGGGAAAGTTCTGGATAAGGAAAGACTTGGTATTTAAGTGTGTCCATTGAAACCCACCTCTCTTTCCTGTGAACCTACTCGGATTAACACGAACCTATATCCAGAGTTTCTCAAACAGTTTTAACATTATAATTTGCACAATTTATCACCAAAATTCAGCAACTAAACACATAATCATTAATCATCACATTCAATTCCTAATACAAGTTTAAAGGAACCCACAAGAACAAAATTTGAAGAACTCATCGGTTGTGGAGCTCAAACAAGAATTCTGCAAATGGCGAAAACCGAAAATCAATTCCTAGCCTTTACAAGCTTCCCACGAACAGAACCAGCTACCCCCACTCCCATCCTTCACCTTGAGGCTCCTCTAGAACCTCAATTTAACCCCAAATGCTCACCCTTTACACTGATTTTGCAAAGAACCAAGGAGTCCCCGAATTCTTCCAAAAACCCACCTTTTATTTTGATCAACTTGATATGGTTTCATTACTAAATTGGGCAAGGCCTCAAAACCAGTACAAGAGTAGAACTAAGTTGGGCCACAAACATCAGCCCAACCCAAAAACAAGAAGGAAAATAACTTGAAATGAACATAATGAAAATACAATGAAGAAGGGAAATGGAAAGAGACTGTATTAGTAACTAGGTGGTGTAGAGAGCCAACCCAATAATTCCGAGACACTGATGCACTGAGGCCCGGTCCAAATTATCTTAGAGAAGCGGGTGAACTAGCAAAACGCTCATTCAGGAAAGAGAATCACCATTCGACGGAGTTGGCTTCAAGCAAACCCTAATTGGGAAAACTTCGTTCCCTCGAGTATTCTTCTTCTACGTCAATTCGCTGAAAATCATCTTCAATCACTTAAATTATTGTCATCAAACCTTCTTCTGGGTTGAACTCTCGAAGGAAATCGAACGACGCAAGGAACGATTGAGTAGCAGTCTACGGAGGGTGAGAAATCAAGGACGGTGAATCATGGAGATCACCGATCACCTCTAAAACACACCGATCTAGCTTCAAAAACACTTGAGGTCACTTCTCCGGCACATGCACACAAGAAGTTTCTCTAGATCAACTAAGAGGGTATTTCGCTGTTCGACGCACAACCCCGATCTTCACACTATACACCTTCAATCGCAATTAGACACTTTCTCCGAGTTGATAAGAGTTTTCAAGACTTGTGGAGGGCTCGAGATCCAGTTCGTCGGAAGTTGACGGTGAAGAGATAGGTTAGCTTCAAGATCCGCGACAGAGTTTGCACTACGAGGGATCCACTTGAAATCAACTGAGGTAAACTATGTGCTGATGATTTGAATATCTTTCATAATTTGCTCTATTTCCTTCCTTCTGATTACACCTTTGATTGTTTGTATGAGGGTCTCATAATCACTTTCAACGGAGAGGAACTTGAAGCTCAAGGACGCTGCATAGGACAATCCCTCACTATGAGCCAAAGCTTCAGCTAGAAAAGCCGAAGTGGCATAAACAGGTGAAGCACACCCTGATTGGAGTGTTCCTGTAGTATCCCTTAGGATAATCCCACTGTAGCCTGCTCATGTGTTTCTTGACCACCTTAGGATTATCTCATCCCTCTGAATTTGTCCGACAAATACTTGTGAGGATCCGCACTCAAATTACACAATCCTAGGACACAGGAGGTCGATTCAGTAAAACCACATTTGATTTTTGCAATGAACAAAATTGATGTTGAATACAATAAATAACACATCATTTAATTAAGTATTAACGATAAAATCAAAAGACTCAATCGATCATAACTGTTTTTTGTGTTGACTATTAAATACAATATTCCATATATTTTATTATATATTAGAAATACAATTTTTTTTACCTAAAAAATTAAAAAATACTACTCCCTCCGGTCCACTTTATAAGAGAAAAAACACTTTTTAGATTCATTCAATAAATAATATATCTAGCATATAATATAGACTAGATACATCATTTATAGCATCTATAAATTTAATGTCGTCAACAAAGAAGTTTGATATTTATTACTTTTTTTAAAAAAATTTGGGTAAAAAATAGTATTTTTAATTTTTAATATATTATAAAATATATGAAATATTGTATTTAATAGCCAATACAAAAAACATTTATGATCGATTGAATCTTTTGATTTTATCATTAATAGTTAATTAAATGTTGTATCATTTGTTGTATTCAACATCAATTTTGTTCACTGCAAAAATCAAATGTGGTTTTGCTGAATTGACCTCCTATGTCCTAGGATTGTGTAATTTGAGTGTGGATGCTCACTAGTATTTGTGGGACAACTTCAGAGAGATAGTGACACAAACAAAAAGATAATGTTATTTATTGCATTTATTTTTATACCATATGTGTCACTCTTTCTCTAAAATTGTCTTACAAGTACTTGTAAGGATCCACACTCGTTGTTGAAGTTTGAATTAGTATTCAATAGTATCATTAAATGGTTTTAATATGTAATGAAATCAAAATACTCAATCCAGTCAAAAAATATAAGTTTAATTTGAAGCAATTCATGTAATCAAAATTTTAATTTGAATTCCTTATATAAATCAAATATTTCCGCTAATTAAAATTTAAATAATTAATATCTTTTTTGTTATCGTATTATTGGTGTGCCATATTCATCGACTTTATCGATAATTAATATATGTCGGGAAACTCAGCTGTTTGCATGTTTACTCGACTTGTCGGTTCGTGTGGTTCTCATAGATTTTTTGCCACACTCAAAACTTGAACTTGTGATCTTTGAATGAGATTCAAACACAATTAACATTCGAACCAACCTTTGTTGACCAAACCTTAATCTGACGCCTAAGGCCAACTTGGCCATCTTAATTAACTTTGATAATAATCCTTTAGTCATTAACTCAACAACTGCTATCTAACTTTACTTCTAGACCTCCCGCACAAATATGAAACTTTACTTCTAACTCAACATCTTAATTAACATTTATTTTGTATTAAATGTTTAGTGTTTTTTTGAAAAGAATAAATATTTAATGCTAAATATGAAAAGTTAATGACATTTTAATATTCTTTCTCTATCCTTATTAAAGAAAAATAAAACTTTTAATATCCTATTGGTCAAAAGAAACTTTTAATATTCTAATTAATTTAATATGTTCTTTTATATCATTCTACATTTATCAACTAATTTAATCGTTGATTTTATTAAACATTTCATTCGTCATTAGATCTTAATAATAATAAGAATATTTTAAGGAAAATATTTATAACTATATGTACTTTTATTCAAGTATTACTTATTATAAATATCTTTTTGGGAAAGGATTGATAACAAAGATATTAAGAAAAGAGTAATTTTCCAAAAAAACAGTAATTTTAGGAATTATGAAAATTAGAACTAGAAAACGGAAGACAGAGAGAGAGAGAGAAGCGAAGAAGAGAGGAGTGAATGGTAATGTGCAGTGTTGAAGGGAGAGAAACAACACATCATTGCTGTGAATTCGAGAAGTTATAAAGATGGGGTAGGTTCGCGACAATGACCGTTTTGTCCCAACTCTAGCTACCCTTGCCTTTTAGACTCTCTTTGGCAAACAATAGTAATTAGCATATAGCGTCTCGTCTTTTTAGTCACTTTTACCCTTTTTATTTTTTAATATTCTTTCTCTCTCCTCAATAAAGTAAAATAATTTTTTAACATCCTATTGGTCAAAAAAACATTTAATATCCTAATTAATTAAATATGTCATTTTATGTTATTCTACATTTATCAACTAATTCAATCGCTAATTTTATTAAACACTTCATTTGTTGATAAATGTAGCTAATAGCAAATGAAATGTTTAGTAAAATTACCGATTGAATTAGTTGATAAATGTAGAATGACATAAATGACAATTTTAATTAGTTAGGATATTAAATGTTTTTTTGACCAATAGTAGGATATTAAAAGTTTCATTTTATTTACTTTAATGAGGATAGAGAAAAATATTAAAAAATGATGAGGATAAAAGTAACTAGAAAGACGAGACGTACATGCTAACCGATATTGTTTTGCCAAACAGAGTCTAAAAGGCAAGGGTAGCTAGAGTAGGGACAAAATGGTCATTGTCACGAACCTACCCCATCTTTATTTATAACTTCTCGAATTCATAGCAATGATGTGTTGTTTCTCTCCCTTCAGCACTGCGCATTACCATTCACTCATCTCTTCTTCGCCTCTCTCTCTCTCTCTCTCTGTCTTCCGTTTTCTAGTTCTAATCTTCATAATTCCTAAAATTACTGTTTTCTTTTGTGAGAAAATTACTCTTTTCTTATTATCTTTGTTATCAATCCTTTCCCAAAAAGATATTTATAATAAGTTATACTTAAATAAAAGTACATATTTTAGTTATAAAAAATTTCCTTAAAATATTCTTATTATTATTAAGATCTATATTCATTATTAAATATAAATAAGATCTTATTTAAATACTTATTATTATTGTAAGATCTAAATTTATTATTAAGGTAATATATTTATATTTTATTTTAGGTAAATACTGGAGGTATTAATTAGAAATTGAGAAAAATTTACATCCAAACTCAAAGGCACACACCTCACCACATAACCCTCCCCCCTAACTGATCCCTATCTACTTAAGAAAATTACCCCCTCTTTGACCAAAAAAAAGTGAAAAGAAAATTACCCTCACCTATCAAATGAAATAATTAAATGTTAATATACCCTTTATTAAAATATGAATAGTATTGCTTCAAAAAAAATATATGAATAGTAAATTTTCAAAATATTGGATGCAATAAAGAAAACTATTATTAGTCAAACCTATATTAAGAGCATTCATTTTACCAAAAAGAAAGGCATAGAAAACAGATAAAAAAACAGGGAAAAAAGATCAAATATATGTTAGAATGACTGTATTGATTTTTTGATCAAAAAAAAAGAATGACTGTTTTGATTTTTTTAATCCAACCTCAAATACGAAAATTCTTTCTAGGAATTGTTTAAAACTATCTAGATGGAACGAAAGTTAGAAAGATTACTTGAATTTACCATACAAATTCTTATATTTATAATATTTTAAAACATATAATTTTCTTTGGATTCTTTCCTACTCTGCTTTTCGTATCTATATTTTTTAATGTTTTGTGTGTCTATAAGCACTGCTATAAACAATGGAAAATAATTAACTTATAGTTATATCAATGGGAATTTAAGGGATTTTTCTAAATTTTTTTAAACGTTTCTCTCACTTTTCACTTTACTCTTCTCGTCCTTCTTGTTCATATGTATAGAAGATGGTAGATTTTCGGTCACATTTTTGGTTTGGAGTCCCCTCTCTCTCCATCATTTTCCTCTCTATTTATCTAAACAAACAATATCAACATAGATCTAATATTATTATTTTTTGTTTTTTCTTAATTTCGTCATTTGAGTGTGATGTTTTGTTCTTCATCTTGGTGCGGTATTGTTTGGCTTCTCGTCTTGTTGCGGTGTTTGCTTGATTTCGATTGACAGATAAACTTCGATTTATTACAATTCAATCAATGACTTGGGCGTCAACATTACAGAGCTGGAGACATGTGTATTCATTGGACTTTGATTTTGTTGCATTTGTAGGGATTTTACAGTTTTATGCTAGTAACCTGGGTGTTGTGAGTTTGTTCGCAGATCTATCTTTTTTAGTTTTTGCAATTTCGAGTTTGTGTTGTTATTGATGGATTCCACCAATTTGAATAAATGAATATTATTTCAGTTGAAAAAAACTGACTCATGTAGTGCATACAAAAAGAGACAAGATTCACAATAAAGAAAAAACTGAAAAAACATCAAAATTTGTGAAAAATGTTTACCTTCTAACTAGCACTTTAAGATGTGATTGAGATTTTATCTCAAGACACCGACTAGTCTCCCTTGCTCCTTGCTATCAACTTCACGCTTCTCCAAGATTCCTTTGACATCATTCTTTTAAATTAATATTAGTGACAGATCAAAATCAAGGGTTACGAAAGATATGAAAAAAGAGAAAGGAAAATAGTAGATATTCTGCAAATAAACGCAGTTAGCCAATTGATAATCATTTAAGATAATTTGAAACAAACCTGAAATAGTTATATGGATGTCTGTATGATGAACTTCTGGCTCGGATCACATTCTTGAAGCATAGCAAGGTTCAGATCTCGCCTCTAGTTTCTACATGATGCATACCTACGACTGCCCAATGCTATCATATTTATATTGGTCAGGTTGGAAACCCTAATTGATATTAATAGGTGATAGTGACAAAAATGCCCTTATACCTATTTGATTTGGGCTATTTAACTTTTTTCTGAGTTAATAGAGGGCCTAAGCCCAAAGGCCATTTAACTTTTACTCATAAAACATTTGGCAAAAACCACTAGGTGGGATTTTAAAAAAAAAAAAAACTAAGTCATGCTAGGTAAACAATTTTAAATATTTTTTTAAAAAATAAAATATAAATTGATGAAGGCAGTTTTTTTACAACAAAAAAAACATTGAATAAGTATAAAGTATGCAAGGGTACCTTGTAACACCCTATACTAGCTAGTATCTAGAATTAGAATCAACATCGACATTTTTTTTATTACATGAATCAACATCAACATCAACATACATGATAAAAAGCTCGAGAGAAATATAGAAGAAAAATAAAGGAGGAGAGAGTTTATGAGTTATCTCCAACACCAAAACAAAATGGTGGAGAGAGAGAGAGAGAGAGAGAGAGACAAAATGGAAAGTGAAACGCGAGGGAGGAGGAGGGAAGGCGGACGGAGTTGGGAGGAGGAGGAGAGCTTGAGGAGGAGAGCTTGAGAGAGTGAGAGTGTTCGAAGTTGAGAGAGTGAGGGAAAAGTGAAGGTTAACAGCTGTGAAGTGAGAGAGCGCGAGGAACAAAAAAAAATTAAACCAATGGGCAGCGTTTCATCACTTGAGGCGTCTTCACCAATGGGCAGCACCCCTGCTCTAAGCGCTGCTTTAAGCCAAACACGTGTTCACAATGGGCAGTGCCTCTTAAAAAGCGCTGCTCATCACTTGAGGCGTCTTCATCAATGGGCAGCGCCTCTTAAAAAGCGCTGGGTATGGCTAGCGCGTTTTATAGGCGATGGGCAGTGTTTTTTAAAAAACGCTGGGTAAGGCTAGCGGGTTCAAAGGCGATGGGCATCAGTTTTTAAAAAGCGCTGGGTATGGCTAGCGCGTTTTTAGGCGATGGGCAGCGTTTTTTAAAAAACGCTGGGTAAGGCTAGCGCGTTCAAAGGCGATGGACAACATTTTTCAAAAAGCGTTGGGGTTGGGTTAGCTGTTTTGACCATTTGTGGTGTTTTTACTTAAAGCGTTGCTTATAGGAGCACTCTTTTTTAACAAATCTGGCATAGTGCTTCATCACTTTCTTCCCCATTACCAATTTCAGTTTCTTCATTTGTGGCTTCAGCTGCAGCACCAGGTTGCTCAAAGTGCTCAATGTAGATATGAGCCTCAACTTTGAACTTCAGTGCATGGTTAACAAGTTCTGATGCAGCCTCATCACACAAAAATGTCTTGAAATGCACTTCTTCCTCTTTCTTCCACCAAATTCTATAACTGCGAGCCTCAAACCCCAAGTCCTTGACAATACCAACTGCTTCAAAATAGCTCCATTTATCCACATCTTGTTCTTTCACAGCTGTCTCACTGCCCCCTTCATACTCTAATGCAGAATTGTATACAAACTTTCCCCCATGGTGAAACACAATTGTGATTGACATCCCTGCATAACGAAACAAAATAGTGCAAATCAAAATCAGGGCTATAAAATCGTTGATTTGCCACGGACATTTCCGTGGCAAAACAACATTTGCCACGGACCAAAAATGGTGGCAAAAACGCTCGTCGCAAATCGTTTGCCACGGAGTTTTCCGTGGCAAATTTTTCCGTCGCAAACCCGTGGCAAATCCGTCGCAATTATCCGTGGCAAAGTTGTCGCAAATTTCATCACAAATCCGTGGCAAATCCGTCGCAAAAATTAAAAAAAAAATTAAAAAAAAATTAAATCATAATTTTAATTCTTCAACCCATTCATTAGTCAATGTTATCATCACAATTATTTAGAATCAAACTCCCTACACTTGAAATTTAGCTAGGAGATATTAAAAAAATAAAGGATAATATGATTAATAAGACTACAAAATCATTTCACACAAAACTAATGGAACTGTGGCTGAGTATTTATTAACAAATTTATTACAAGACTATCAAAGAAAGAGTGCAAACTTTAAGTGTTAATAAGTGGAATCCAATGAGAAAAATTATAATAGAGATAAGAATCTTCCTCTCAAAAAGTACATGAGCACATAACCAAGTGATTCCAGATCATCTCTTCTGCTTTGTTCTGCAAGAATGATCAGAACGAGATATATTTTAAATTTACGTTCACTTTGAATCTAAAATTGTTAAGAAAACATATTGATTAGTAGTCTGCAAAAAAATAGCCTCACTCACCAACTCCAAGATGAGTATTAACACTTGCATACCGAAAGCGGTCCAAAGAAGGTTTTGTTTTCCACGTGAACAAAAGTATCATGACACGACCATTAACTAAACAAAAGGAGAGAAGTGAGTGGGACAAAATCATTAATTTTTATATTCAGAGATACATAAACAAGTTATGGGCTCAGAGGATGACACAAACGAGACGATTTACTTGTAAGTGCAGGCAGCAGGTGAAAGTTCAAGTTTTGGAATATTATTTTGATAAAAACTAGTAAAACTCAAGTGGCATGTTGTTAGGAAAATAACGGAGCTCTGTAATTAATCTGTGTAGATGATAGGGGACCACATACCCAAAGAATGAAAATAGAACACACTACAGAGCCTGCTAAATACAATATCAAATAAGGTACACTGTAAGGTATATGCTTGTGTGTCCGAAGGTCACGATACTTTTTGCAAGGCCATAATCAATTACGTATACCGCAATGTAAAAGAACAGAAATTTTTGACACGGAATTTCAGTTATTGATATTAAACAAGAGAAAGCGGAACATTAAGAAAAATCGGTTTAGCTTTTAAATACATGAAACGTGTCTAGAAGTAAGCAAACCTGCACACATTGCAAATTGACTTCCTTTTTTCCTCGACTTAGGTCTTACAAACCCGAGTACCTATGACATTGTTTGGGTCTCAACTTGTTTGGTAACCTTTATGCTTAACTTGGTTTCCAAGAATGGCTTATTATGACCTCACCTTAAGTTGATTAGGATAGTAAGTAGTTGGTTCTTAGGAAATACCGGAGTACCAACTTCATTAAATTATTATTAAGAAAATATAGATGAATTAGATGTACAAAGAAGCCTCAAGACTTTGTACGAGTGAAAAATAATCGGACAAATGCTTGAATCTGTGCTCGATATTATTAAATGCTGAATTTTACAAAGATTCAAGTTCTCAATATTACTACCTCTGGTTCATTTTATAAGAAACGAAAGGGTTCCTTTTTGCGGTCCTATTTATAAGAAACATAGACCTATTTTCAGTAACATTAATTGCTAAATTTCATTTATACCCTTGTTTCTTATATAAACCTATCCAATGGCTACTGGACACTACAGATCAATAGGGATTGACAGCACAACAATGATGCTTTCATAATTCTACTAATTTGAATGAAAAGCTTTTGATCATAATCTTCATTTTAAATCACAACTGAAACAATGCAAGTGAGGAACCACCCATAAACAACCAACCAGTAAGGCTGAATTTAAATAAATGCAGGATAGACAAATATACCTGATTTTCCTTACGGCCTAAGCCCATTAAAAAGTTGTCAGATTCCTAACAAACAAAGCAAGTGAATGGAAAAAGAATTGGTAATAGATCACCATGGAAACAGCTAACAAATTGTCCAAACTCAGGCTAAATGAATACAGAACAAAAAATCTGGATAGAGTTATGTTCTACAGGAACTCAACTTTAACACTACAAGGCAACAGGGAAAACAGCAAACAAAAATACAAGAGGAGATAAGGTTTTCCTATAGACTTGCATTTTACCACTACAATTAATGCAAAGCAATCTCATTAGGAATAAGCAACATAAAGTTCCATGAAAATGAAATATGTTTACATATAAATCAATCATAATTCATGACTAATGAGATCTTCTCAAACAGGTAAGAATTTATATTTAGAAAGTAAAATGTACCCAGATGCATCCCGTTGAAGACGATCTGCACCCCATGCTAATAATTCGCGAATGCAATCCAAAGATCCTCCTTTGGCTGCTAGATGAAGAGGAGTGCTCCCAGGACAGCTGCAAATAGCAATATATCAATCCACAAAACAAATAAACACATCAAATTGAAGTCTGTCATCATCATTATCAATCAAAACATTGACAAATCATTACCCATATCCGCCAGTGGAAGCACAAACAAGAGCTCCACTACACAAATGTAATGTGCACACATTCGGGCCGCCTTTGACGAGTTTGCCAAATGCAACGGTAGCACCCTACCATCTCTAATGTTCACAAACCGAGCAAACCCCCTGCATGAATTGAATTGTTTTCTTATCAAATTTTTCATAAGCATCAAATTAATCACTACAGGGATCAATTAAGAAAGAAATAAACCCCAAAACAGAAAAAGGACCAACCAAGAAGCGACCACGGACTAGTTTGAAGCAAAGAGAAAGTATTGCCTTAAGAGAATTTCCACACTTGACCTTGAAAGTAGATGCCGATGCAATTGCGACTATTAAGCGAAAGACAACCTCCACACATAACACTTCTGCCAGTCAAAAAAGATATATGTTAATATACTTTTGGTGTGTGATAACATTTCAGCTACAAAGATTCATGTGAATGTGCTCAAATAGTGAAAAATATAACATGATACATTATGATAAAAGGTGTGTTTCTCCTATTAAATCAGGATAGAAACTATAGGAGCAAGATGTACTTACACAAATGAGCAACTGCACTTTCTATGCCTTTTAAATCGCCACTAAAGAACCAGACCTTCTATGCCTTTTCGTCGCCACTAAAAAAAGTGGTGAAAAACCTAAACACAACAGGGAATCATAGAAGCTCAAATGAGGAAGCTTCTAGCACCTGCAGTGTCCCAAAGCCCCAAATTAACAATGCTTCCATCCACAGCTACATTTGCAAAGTTTCAGATTTAGGGTTTTACAAAAATTGGGATTCTCTCAAATTCAAAAAATTTGGGATTTAGGGTTTTACAATAACTGAAATTGGGGACAAATTAATGATGTTGTAAAGTCTTACCTGTAGTAGAGAAGACGTCGCGAACGGAGGAGAACGGTGGCGAACCGGAGGACGGTGGTGAACGGAGCAGAACCGTTGGGAGGAAGGATAGAGGAAGCTGCTGAGAGAGGGAGAGAGAGATGGCGCGAGGAAAGATGGTGGTTGTGGCTGTAGAGAAGGCGAGGGCGGAGGAGGACGGAGGAGAACGAGGGAGGACAGAGGAGGGAGGCGTGTGGAGGTCGTGCGTGGGAGGAGAGTGAGGGAAACAAAGTGAAAAATTATTCTGCGTATTCACTTAAAAGAGAGAATCGTGTGCTTTATTTGGGATTTAATATTTGCCACGGACTTGCCACCAAATGTCTGTGGCAAATTAGCGACGACCATCATTTCCGTGGCAAATTTGAGCGGGATTTTTAGCGCCTACTCCATAGATGCATTTTCGTCGCAAATCCGTGGCAAATTAGCGACGGCCAGTCCTCCGTGGCAAACTTTGGTGGCAATGCAAGCTTATTCTTGTAGTGTATCAACTAATTTTGCAGAGGGGTGACAAGTATTTAAGCTAAGAAATTACTAATAAATGTTCCGCTAGCTCCAACCTAAAACGACTTAACAAAATATAAAGCAGATATTTATACAATGTTTTGTGACTAACACTAAAAAAAATACACTAGTATTTTACCTATGCATCCGCTCGGTTGATACTGTATTTGTTATAAATTGCTATGAAATTATAAATACGTTGGAAATTGCAAAATTTAATAAAAGTAAAAAAAAAAGTCGGTATCTTTCTATAACTTTAATAATGGAGAAAAAATCAGAAGAAAAAAAGGAAATGAGATTTAATATAAGATATGCACCCCCGTTGTCGTTCTTGTTGGCACTCTTGTTGCCTCTCCCGTTGCCGCTCCTTGTTGCCTCTCCTATTTCCTCCCCCGTTGTCGGTATATTGTTCCAGCTCTCGTTTAGATCATTTAATATTATTTTAATCAATTTAATTAAATCATTAAAATATTTGAAAAAGTTCTTTTGAAATTTTTGTTAGTGGTTCAATTTTTTGACAATTTTTGTAGTTAAATTGATTGGTATTAATAGTTTCAGTTTAATTAAATCAATTTTTTTAACACCCCCCAATTTAACCGAAGTGGAATGTTAATAGATATGCCCTAAACTCAGAGAATACACAAACCGTTATGGATTCAATTTTAAAACTTAGCATAATATTGGGATCAACCCCAAATGACAACAAATGTCTAGGCCCGAAGACTACCATATCATGAATACAAGTGAGTACGAATTACAAACTTGAGAGAACAAATTAAACAGAATCCATAACCACTAACTAATGGTCCAATATTTGATTTGAAAACTAAATAACAAGGAGTACAACATGAACAAATATCTCCTCTCATATTTCCTCTAGCGGAAATCCATCCTAAGTAGCTTCCTCAGTTATGCTTTGTACCTGAAAACCACAACACATAAACAATGAGATTACAAATCTAATGAGCGCCTCCGAGACCCCTCAGAGTTCCTCTCATTCGTTCCTTTTAAGTTTAATAATCTTTCTATACCGAATAATGTTAGAGCTCCCATTTAATCCGGAAAACTCCAATTCGGTGGTACCAATAAATCAATTTATCATTTACTTGGCTTAGCACAATCTGTGAAACGAAATCACATGATATCACGAAAACCACAATCCAACAATCACTGGGAGATAATGTCAGGGCCCTGGCTTTCGGGTTCATGACTTCTCTCCACCAAGTGTGCTAAATAAATTAGGATCGTCATCCCTTAATCAATTATGTATCATAGCATAAATATACATAAATTTCAGAATCATTATAGCATTCCTTAAAGGTTCCCCCACTCGTAATCTAATAACTTAAGTTTCGTCACATGACCAAACCAAAACAATTTCAATATAAATAGGATAACCACATAATTCAATACATAATGGAATTCGATTTTCTTTGGGGCATTGATGAGGGGGAGAGAGGCATATATTGGGTGGCGTGGGATAAAGTTTGCAAGCCAAAAAAGGAGGGGGGCTTGGTGTCAAAAACTTAGAACTGTTTAATATGGCTCTTTTAACCAAGTGGAAGTGGAGAATTTTGTGTGATGATACTGCTATTTGGAAGGACCCTGTTAAGTTTTAAATATGGTAATTTATTTGCTGCTCTTCTCCACGGTTCTAACAATGACCGGTTTCGGCCTAGCAATTCGATTTGGTGGCGAGATTTAATCGGTCTGGATTTTAATATTGCTCTTGGTTGGTTCGGTAATAGCCTCCGCCGCGGTTTGGTGGATGGTACATCGAAATATTTTTGGCTGGACCGTTGGCATGGCCACACCCCTCTTTCCCAGGTGTTCCCGACTCTGTATGCAGAGTCTGCTGTCCGAAATTTGACTGTATCTACTGCAGGTGCATGGGATTACGGTACATGGAGTTGGCTGGCGTTTTGGCAACACACGAGAGGGAACGTCAGCAGCGAAGAACAGCGCCCACTGGCTGCTTTTTTGCAGGAAATCAAACTGATCCCCAACAAAAAAGACTCTTGGATTTGGCTATTTACTCTGTCAAATCTTGCTATTTATTTTTATCCAAACCGCATGAGTTGCAGGGTGAAAGCGCTTCGATGAATCATATTTTGCAGAAAATTTGGATGGCTGCCACACCTTCAAAGGTTAACATCTTTGGATGACGTTTGTTTTGTAACTCATTAGCAACGCAGACGGTGCAACTTGTGCGTTTTGTTCGCACCACCTTGAAGACACCCAACACCTCTTTGGGGATTGTTTATTCACCAGACAAGTTTGGACTGCTGTTTGTTCGGGGATGGGTGTGCTTAATGATGACTCTCTATCCATTATTGAACATTTTCGTTGGTTTGGGAAGTTGTGCAAAGGAAGGAAAGGTACAAGAACTAAACATTTAATTTGGCTCACCACTTGCTGGAACAATTGGTTAGCTAGGAATGACATGATCTTTAGACATGAGGAAGCTAATGTTGACACTTGACACTATTATTACTCGTATCAAGACCTCATCTTGGAGTTGGTTGATCTATAGACGTGGTGGTAATTCTAGCTTTACTTCAAATCTTTGTATTACCAATTGGTGGTCTAATCCACTTGAATACCTAAACAATATGTAATCTCTCTAGTGTTTGGGTTTTGAGCACTTTTTAATAGTCTTCCTTCAATGAATCATTGCTTATCTAAAAAAAAGAATCAACATCAACATTTTTTTTATTACATGAATCAATTTTTTTTTTGAAACATTGACATAAACAGCGCGATAGATAATAACATAACCTTAGGGTTCACGCTCTTTATAGTACACAAAATCTTGAACGTTAAATTCAAAATACATAACTTTCTTTCTTGAAGTACAGAAACAAACAATTCAAGCAATATTCAACGTACATTAAGAATTTTAGAACAAAAGCAACAAAATAACATAACATGAACTAAGGCAAATACTTCAACTCAAACGGTGTACTCTAGGCTTTACCTGAACCATTTTTTTATGGCAAATATTATTATTTGTTAGATATTGTTGGAAGTGTTAGTGGGTGGGAGTTGAACCCTTTCCCTGATTTCCATAATTAGTGACAGGAAAATTAATCGCCAAATAGCTCAGCATCAATGAAATTATAAATACGTTGGAAATTATAAAATTTAATAAAAGTAAGAAAAAGACGATATCTTTCTATAATCTTAATAATGGAGTAATAATCAAGAAAAAATGAAATGAGATTTAATATAAGATATGCACCACCGTTGTCGCTCCGGTTGGCACTCTCGTTGCCGCTCTTCGTTGCCTCCCCCGTTGTCGCTCCCGTTGTCGGTATCTTGTTGCAACTCTCGTTTAGATCATTTAATATTATTTTAATCAGTTTAATTAAATAATTAAAATATTTGAATAAGTTCTTTAAATTTTTGTTAGTGGTTAATTTTTTTTTTGACAATTTTGTAATTAAATTGATTGGTTTTAGTAGTTTCATTTTAATTAAATCAATTTTTTTAAACACCCCAAAATTTAACCAAAGCGAAATGTTAACACATATGCCCTAAACTCAGAGAATACACAAACCGAATGACAAACAAATGTCTAGGCCCGAAGACTACCATATCATGAGTACAAGTGAGTACGAATTACAAACTTGAGGAAACAAATTAAATAGAATCCATAACCGCTAACTAATGGTCCAAGATTTGATTTGAAAACCAAATAACAAGGAGTACAACAAGAACAAATATCTACTCTCATATTTCCTCTAGCGGATATCCATCCTAAGTAGCTTCCTCAGTTATGCTTTGTACCTGAAAACCACAACACATAAACAAGGAGATTACAAATCTCAATGAGCGCCTCCGAGACCCCTCAGAGTTCCTCTCACTCGTTCCTTTTAAGTTTAATAATCTTTCTATACCGAATAATGTTAGAGCTCCCATTTAATCCGGAAAAATCCAATTCGGTGGTACCAATAAATCAATCTATCATTTACTTGGCTTAGCACAATATGTGAAACGAAATCACATGATATCACGAAAACCTTAATCCAACAATCACTGGGAGATAATGTCAGGGTCGTGCCTTTCGGATTCATGACTTCTCTCCACCAAGTGTGCTAAATAAATTAGGATCGTCATCCCTTAATCAATTATGTATCATAGCATAAATATACATATATAAATTTCAGAATCATTATAGCATTCCTTAAAGGTTCCCCCACTCGTAATCTAATAACTTAAGTTTCGTCACATGACCAAACCAAAACAATTTCAATATAAATAGGATAACCACATAATTCAATACATAATGGAATTCGATTTCAAACACATGTATAATTAAGGTGAGGAAACTAAGGTTCAACAGATCACAAACATACATTAACACACAACATGTAGATCATAAAATTCATATAAACCTGAATTATGCTTTAAAAGCCGAATTTCCAATTTTCACGTTCAAACCGAACTTTTAACAGTCATCAAACTTAAGCATATCCTCAGTTGAAGTTATATATACAAAACTTAAGTCTAGTTTCTTACAATTCGAATAACAAAGACGCGATCAAGCTCTACCCATACCGAATCTATTTTGGACAACATCTGTGAGTAATTTTGGAATGAGTATAACTTATTCAATTTCTAGCCAATACCATTCAAATCAGTGTCTATTGTATAGAATATTTTGTCTATTTTCTTTTGGTTTAAGTCCCAAACAGATATGACGAGTACTCAGGGAAACTTGTGAATAACTTTTCTCCCTCAATACTTAGTCAAATAAGGTCACTCTTGTACGAAAAATGAAGAGTTTTAAGTCTAGTTTCTTACTATTATTTTTGTTTTTCAAAATGATGTGTCATTTAGTACAGCTTTTCAAAGCAAACTAAATGCTTTCTATACTTGGCAGATTTTGTCCTCTAACTTATAACACACCTCTAAAATGACCAATATTTAACCAAATGGCATGGGAATTGAGTCTAAACCGAAGAAAATTAAGTCTAGTTTTCAATGGGACAAAAATTATTCAAAAAGGAGTTCAAATGAAAACACAATAAGTCTAGTTTGACAGAATTTCGACACCTATATGTCGAGCTACATAACTCTAAATTTCATCCAAATCAGTGCCAAATTAAATAGCATTAAGTCTAGTTTCTTAAAAGATAAACCACACAATTTTTGGATTACCATAGAACACGCAGTTTCAAAATAACCGAACCTATATTCAGAGTTTCTCAAACAGTTTTAACATTATAATTTGCACAATTTATCACCAAAATTCAGCAACTAAACACATAATCATTAATCATCACATTCAATTCCTAATACAAGTTTAAAGGAACCCACAAGAACAAAATTTGAAGAACTCGTCGGTTGTGGAGCTCAAATGAGAATTCTGCAAATGGCGAAACCGAAAATCAATTCCTAGCCTTTACAAGCTTCCCACGAACAGAACCAGCTACCCCACTCCTATCCTTCACCTTCAGGCTCCTCTAGAACCTCAATCTAACCCCAAATGCTCACCCTTTACACTGATTTTGCAAAGAACCAAGGAATCCCCGAATTCTCCCAAAAACCCACCTTTTATTTTGATCAACTTGATATGGTTTCATTACTAAATTGGGCAAGGCCTCAAAACCAATACAAGAGGGGTTTTTTTTTTTACCCCCACCCTCTCCCCTTAAACCCCCACCCACGCTGAAATTCCCAAAATGCCCTTCAAAAAATCTTTTTTTTTCACTAAATTACACGAATCGTATATATCTTTTTTGTGGCCTATATACGATGGGTAAAAAATTGACATCGTATATATGTTCATTGTGCGTATATACGATTGATGCGTTTTAAGTCAATCGTATATACGCAAAATGAACTTATATACGATGGCTAAAAATTTGACATCGTATATATGTCCCAAAAGAGATATATACGATGAGCTTTGTTTTTGTTAGCAGTTATGATTTTATTATTACCAGTTATAATTTGAAGTCTCGCGAGTTGATTAACATCAACGGTACGTAGTGCTATTGGATAAAGTAAACGCGTATAATTACAAAAACGCGATATAGTATATATACACGTGTAATACAAAATATGTGTGAATCTATCTACAAGCCGTCAATAGAATCATCGGCTAAATCTATACATCTAGACGCATCATCGTGGAGTGGGAGGCCGCGGGAGGACACATAGACTGCCATAGGGTAAAACGTCCGGCATACGGATGCAACCATGAAGCAGACTCCAGTACGTAGTGCTGGTACCACTGTGGGGCAATAGGAGGCAACGGACAAGTGGGAGAGATTGAAAGATTCAACGATGTACATTTTGCTCGTTCGGAATGTATATGATTTTCAACTTAGATGAACTGTAAGTGCCTCTCAAAGGCAGATAAGTGAAATTCATAGGTAAAGAAAACTGAACCAATGCAACATTATACCTGGTTGCAACCATATACCCCATCTCAGGCAAATCAAACCACTTTGACTCCGGCTGACGTCCGTATGACTCGATAGTTAAAGCTTTGCGAAGCTCTAACAGTCGGTTCTTCCCAAACATGTCGAATACAAGGTTTCCTGCCCTTTGTTTCTGAATCAAAGCTTGCCTAATCGTGAGGCCGAGTCCTCCCCATGTCAAGTCCAACCCCGACTGCTCTAAAACCGCAGTTACCGGTCACCTTCAACATCAACAATTTTTTCAACATAGTTGCGCCCGTGTGTTGGAAGAAACGGTAAGTGGATTTTAGTCTCAGCTGTCTGTGATAATACTCTAGAAGCACCCTGAGATAATTTGGTTGACCGCTGTGTAGGAATTTTGGAAGCCCCGGATTCTTCAGTCTGTTTTACCCTCTCATCCACGTGCTCCCACCCAGAAGGATCACGCTTAGCATCAAAAAATTCTCTTTTTCTTCTTTGGTGCACCTTTCGCTCGACTTTTGATTTAGGTGCAACCATAGAAGAAGTAGAAGGAAAGCTATCTCATTCAACCGCCTCTTTATAAGAAACTTCTCCTCCTCACTCACTTTATTAAATCTTGCCAAGATAGCATCAAACCGGTAAGAAATATCGCATCCGGATGATTTATCCCGAGAGTGGATTTATCATCTATTGCATCCAAACTCAATCTGTTTCCAAAGATCATCAACAACAAGATAGCGGAATAGAATTGCGGAAGCATGAAAAATACCTATCTCACAAGCACAAGGAAGTAGATGATGTGTCTTCCTTTGAATGCACCGCACCGCCTTTTGTCGTATCCAACCCCGCATTTCGACCTTTCAAACTCCTTAACCATGTGTCTCAAAGTGCGGATAAAGAAACAAGTCCTTGAAGATTTTTAAACAAAGGAATATTGGACTTGACTTCAATTCTCACGATGCTTCGTTGAAAAGACCCGATAATTTGATCAAAATGTATTGCCAAAGATGTCATCAATAGATATCAAACATTTTGATAGATCACCCTTCAAGTCTTCAACCGTCTTTTCAAAGACCAATGCAAGGATTCCGCTCAAAATATGTCCACGTGTCAAAAAAATCGAGTAACGGATAGAAATAATAAACAAGTGTTAAAGAATTTTAATCGATTTAAAAAAATATGTCCACGTGTCAAAAAAATCGAGTAACGGATAGAAATAATAAACAAGTGTCAAAGAATTTTAATCGATTTAAAAAAATATGTCCACGTGTCAAAAAAATCGAGTAACGGATAGAAATAATAAACAAGTGTCAAAGAATTTTAATCGACGAAAAAAATATGTCCACGTGTCAAAAAAATCGAGTAACGGATAGAAATAATAAACAAGTGTCAAAGAATTTTAATCGATTTAAAAAATATATCCACGTGTCAAAAAAAATCGAGTAACGTATAGAAATAATAAACAAGTGTCAAAGAATTTTAATCGACAAAAAAAAAATGTCCACGTGTCAAAAAAAATCGATTAACGGATAGAAATACCTGTTGGTTGTGGAATTCCCCAAGAATAGCAGACATACAGCCGAGATCTCTGTCTGTCAAGAAAACCTGAGGATGAATAGAATGCAACTCACATATACCTCGCAGCTGCTCCAATACCCAAGAAAAATGAATAGCAAGCTCCTGCCCAATATAAGCAAATGCAACGTGGAAGCTTCTCAGTGTTTGTGACTCCCACAATCTGTAGAAGAGGCAAATTATATCTGTTGGTCTTGTAGGTTGAGTCAAGAATGAGAACTTTGGGAAACAACCTGAGCAACTTTATAGAAGTGGGATGAGCCCACATGATATCACTGACGACATCAGATTGCGGAATCTTTCTAGACCAACATAGATAATTATGGGATTCAATCAATCTCAACACCTCCTGAATGTCTGTTCTAGGACCCCTCTTTGTAGACCGGTGTTTGTGACGATGCCTATAAACTTGACGAAGACTAGTCACATTCTCCGGATCTAGCTTCTTCAAAGCGATAATAGTAGCTTTCGGTGCGACATCAAGATCCGCATGCTCATAACTGGATCTTTTTGCGCCTTAGACGAGCACGCCCAAATAAACAAGTACCAACGGAAGTTTTGAGCAACTCGTGCGTGTGTCTACCACATTTAACCGTGACACACCAACCCCACGGCTAACGAAGTGCAAGTAGCTTTCAATCTAAAAGGACAGGTCTCCTTTTAGAACCGAAAACCCTTGAATCATTAGTAAACCCGCCTTGTTTCTCGCAGCCCAAAAACAATCTTATCTCGCTTCCCCTCTTTCCAACACTTTTGGATCTCACAATAACAACAACTACACCGATAGTTCTACCAACAGACTTTGGCCCACTCCTCCACGAGCCTGTCGTGTAGAAAATATCTACAAAATATATAACTTACTAAGTACTTAAGTAATTTAATTCCATTTACCAAACTTGAGTAACAAAATTATACCGTATCCGTCGTGAAAGTTAATGTAGTATCAATATCAACAGCGCCAACCGAGAGGCATCTGCATCTCTGCAACGTAGGCGGGTCAATATCTGCTCCAACAAAATAGATAGCAACTCAAGAAAAAAGCGAAAAAAATAGCCCGGTCGTATATACCTCCTCAACCATGTATATACGATGGGTATTTTTTTCACATCGTATATACATGGCCCAGATGTATATACGATTAAATCTTCATAGCCCACTCGTATATAACCTATATACGATGGGTAGTCAACGAAGCATTTAATAATGCAATCGTATATATGCCTTGAAGGACATATATACGATGAGTAGTCAACGAAGCATTTAATAATGCAATCGTATATATGTCTTGAAGGACATATATACGACGAGTACTTTTTCAGGTCAGCGTTCATTAATTAATGTAATCGTATATACCTTCCATCGAGGTATATACGATGCGTTATCTTGTGGGTCCCAGTCAGAGAGAATTAATGAAAGTCAAAAAGTGAATTAATGTCGGGGGTAAAATGGGTATATCATAAATGGGTGGGGGTGGGAGGATGGGGTGGGGGTATAAAAAAACAAAGCCATACAAGAGTAGAACTAAGTTGGGCCACAAACATCAGCCCAACCCAAAAACAAGAAGGAAAATAACTTGAAATGAACATAATGCAAATACAATAAAGAAGGGAAATGGAAAGAGACTGTATTAGTAACTAGGTGGTGTAGAGAGTGATCCATTTAATAATTCCGAGACACCGATGCACCGAGGCCCGGTACAAATTAGCTTAGAGAAGCGAGTGAACTAGCAAAACGCTCATTCAGGAAAGAGAATCACCATTCGACGGAGTTGGCTTCAAGCAAACCCTAATTGGGAAAACTTCGTTCCCTCGAGTATTCTTCTTCTACGTCAATTCACTGAAAATCATCTTCAATCACTTAAATTATTGTCACCACACCTTCTTCTGGGTTGAACTCTCGAAGGGGAATCGAACGACGCAAGGAACGATTGAGTAGCAGTCTATAGAGGGTGAGAAATCAAGGACGGTGAATCATGGAGATCACCGATCACCTCTAAAACACACCGATCTAGCTTCAAAAACACTTGAGGTCACTTCTTCGGCACATGCACACAAGAAGTTGCTCTAGATCAACAATGAGGGTATTTCGCTCTTCGACGCACAACCCTGATCAATCGCAATTAGACACTTTCTCCGAATTGATAAGAGTTTTCAAGACCTGTGGAGGGCTCGAGATCCAGTTTGTCGAAAGTTGATGCTGAAGAGCCAAGTTAGCTACAAGATCCGCGACAGAGTTTGCACTAGGAGGGATCCACTTGAAATCAACTGAGGTAAACTATGTGCTGATGATTTGAATATCTTTTATAATTTTCTCTATTTATTTCGTTCTGATTACACCTTTGATTGTTTGTATGAGGGTCTCATAATCACTTTCAACGGAGAGGAACTTGAAGCTCAAGGACGCTGCATAGGACAATCCTTCTCTATGAGCCAAAGCTTCAGCTAGAAAAGCCGAAGTGGCATAAACAGGTGAAGCACACCCTGATTGGAGTGTTCCTGTAGTATCCCTTAGGATAATCCCACTGTAACCTGCTCTTGTGTTTCTTAACCACCTTAGGATTATCTCATCCCTCTGAAGTTGTCCCACAAATACTTGTGAGGCTCCGCACTCAAATTACACAATCCTAGGACACATGAGGTCAATTCAGTAAAACCACATTTGATTTTCACAGTGAACAAAATTGATGTTGAATACAATAAATAACACAACATTTAATTAAGTATTAACGATAAAATCAAAAGACTCAATCGATCTTAACGGTTTTTTGTGTTGACTATTAAATACAATATTCCATATATTTTATTATATATTAGAAATACAATTTTTTTTTCCTAAAAAATTAAAAAATACTACTCCCTCCGGTCCACTTTATAAGAGAAAAAACACTTTTTAGATTCATTCAATAAATAATATATCTAGTCTATAATATAGACTAGATACATCATTTATTGATTGAATTCAAAAAGTATTTTTTTCTCTTATAAAGTGGACCGGAGGTAGTATTAGATATCAAACTTCTTTGTTGACACCATTAAATTTATAGCATCTATAAATTTAATGCTGTTAACAAAGAAGATTGATATTTATTACTTTTTATAAAAAAATTTGGGTAAAAAAACAGTATTTTTAATTTTTAATATATTATAAAATATATGAAATATTGTATTTAATAGTCAATACAAAAAACATTTATGATCAATTGAGTCTTTTGATTTTATCATTAATAGTTAATTAAATGTTGTATCATTTATTGTATTCAATATCAATTTTCTTCACTGCGAAAATCAAATGTGGTTTTGCTGAATCGACTTCCTGTGTCCTAGGATTGTGTAATTTGTGTGTGGATGCTCACAAGTATTTAATGGACAACTTCGAGAGAGAAGATAACTTACAAACAAAAAGATAATGTTATTTATTGCATTTATTTTTATACCATATGTGTCAGTCTTTTTCTAAAATTGTCTTACAAGTACTTGTAAGGATCCACACTTGTTGTTGAAGTTTGAATTAGTATTCAATAGTATCATTAAATGGTTTTAATATGTAATGAAATCAAAATACTCAATCCAGTCAAAAAATATAAGTTTAATTTGAAGCAATTCATGTAATCAAAATTTTAATTTGAATTTATCCTTATATAAATCAAATATTTCCGCTAATTAAAATTTAAATTATTAATATCTTTTTTGTTATCGTGTTATTGGTGTGCAATATTCATCGACTTTATCGATAATTAATATATGTCGGTAAACTCGGTTGTTTGCGTGTTTACTCGACTTGTCGGTTCGTGTGGTTCTCCATTCACAATAGATTTTTTGCCACACTCAAAACTTGAACTTGTGATCTTTGAATGAGATTCAAACACAATTAACACTCGAACCAACTTTTGTTGGTCAAACCTTAATCTGACGCCTAAGGCCAACTTGGCCATCTTAATTAACTTTGATAATAATTCTTTAGTCATTAACTCAACAACTGCTATCTAACTTTACTTCTAGACCTCCCGCACAATATAAATTTTGTGAAGTGTCATTTATTTTGTATTAAATGTTTAGTGTTTTTTTGAAAAGAATAAATATTTAATGCTAAATATGAAAAGTTAATGACATTTTTAGGCAATTAAATGCACTCAAAAAGTGCCGAATGGTAATTTAGGCAATAAAATTAAACTTCTAAAAGAGACTTATTAAAACTAGTAAAAAGAATATTTATTTTAGTAAATGTAAATATTATAGTATTAATAAGTTTTGCTTATATTTTTTTTTTTTGATAAACCAATGTGTCCTTCATAGCGATTGTGGAAACTAATTATTCTAGGTATCGAAGATCTATTTAAGGAGTTGACCTCTCCCAACAATTTTTTTTTTCATTCACCCTGTGTTATTAATGTGCAATATTCACCGACTTTTAAAAAAGATTATTAAAATAAAATAAATAATTCTTTATATTAATAAATGAACTTATAATTAATTTTGCTTATATTTTATTTATAAAATAGTAAATATTAGTAGAAAGTAATAAATATTATTTAATAATTTAAACATTTTATTGGTCAATATTTTAAGTAAATCTTAAAAAGATATTATTATATAATAATAATTATTTAATAATATCATTTAGCGAATAACTTTACTTATATTTTATTTTAAAAATAATAAATATTAGTAGAAAGTAATAAATGATATTTAATAATATCTTTTTAAGATTTACTTGAATATTTATAACGTCTCGTCTTTTTAGTCATTTTACCCTCATCATTTTTTTAATATTCTTTATCTATCCTCATTAAAGAAAAATAAAACTTTTAATATCCTATTGGTCAAAAGAAATTTTTAATATTCTAATTAATTAAATATGTTCTTTTATGTCATTCTACATTTATCAACTAATTTAATCGTTGATTTTATTAAACATTTCATTCGTCATTAGATCTTAATAATAATAAGAATATTTTAAGGAAAATATTTATAACTATATGTAATTTTATTTAAGTATAACTTATTATAAATATCTTTTTGGGAAAGGACCGATAACAAAGATATTAAGAAAAGAGTAATTTTCTCAAAAAAAAACAGTAATTTTAGGAATTATGAAAATTAGAACTAGAAAACGGAAGACAGAGAGAGAGAGAGAGAAGCAAAGAAGAGAGGAGTGAATGGTAATGCGCAGTGTTGAAGGGAGAGAAACAACACATCATTGCTGTGAATTCGAGAAGTAATAAAGATGGGGTAGGTTCGCGACAATGACTGTTTTGTCCCTACTCTAGCTACCCTTGCCTTTTAGACTCTCTTTGGCAAACAATAGTAATTAGCATATAACGTCTCGTCTTTTTAGTCACTTTTACCCTTGTTATTTTTTAATATTCTTTCTCTCTCTTCAATAAAGTAAAATAATTTTTTTAACATCCTATTGGTCAAAAAAACATTTAATATCCTAATTAATTAAATATGTCATTTTATGTTATTCTACATTTATCAACTAATTCAATCGCTAATTTTATTAAACACTTCATTTGTTGATAAATGTAGCTAATAGCAAATGAAATGTTTAGTAAAATTACCGATTGAATTAGTTGATAAATGTAGAATGACATAAAAGGACAATTTTAATTAGTTAGGATATTAAATGTTTTTTGACCAATAGTAGGATATTAAAAGTTTTATTTTATTTACTTTAATGAGGACAGAGAAAAAATATTAAAAAAATGATGAGGATAAAAGTAACTAGAAAGACGAGACGTACATGCTAACCGCTATTGTTTTGCCAAACAGAGTCTAAAAGGCAAGGGTAGCTAGAGTAGGGACAAGGTCATTGTCACGAACCTACCCCCATCTTTATAACTTCTCGAATTCATAGCAATGATGTGTTGTTTCTCTCCTTTCAGTGCTGCACATTACCATTCACTCCTCTCTTCTTCGCTTCTCTCTCTCTGTCTTCCGTTTTCTAGTTCTAATCTTCATAATTCCTAAAATTACTGTTTTCTTTTTTTTTTTGTGAGAAAATTACTCTTTTCTTAATATCTTTGTTATCAATCCTTTCCCTAAAAGATATTTATAATAAGTTATACTTAAATAAAAGTACATATTTTAGTTATAAAAATTTTCCTTAAAATATTCTTATTATTATTATTAAGATCTATATTCATTATTAAATATAAATAAGATCTTATTTAAATACTTATTATTATTGTAAGATCTAAATTTATTATTAAGGTAATATATTTATATTTTATTTTAGGTAAATACTGGAGGTATTAATTAGAAATTGAGAAAAATTTACATCCAAACTCAAAGGCACACACCTCACCACATAACCCTCCCCCCTAACTGATCCCTATCTACTTAAGAAAATTACCCCCTCTTTGACCAAAAAAAAGTGAAAAGAAAATTACCCTCACCTATCAAATGAAATAATTAAATGTTAATATACCCTTTATTAAAATATGAATAGTATTGCTTCAAAAAAAATATATGAATAGTAAATTTTCAAAATATTGGATGCAATAAAGAAAACTATTATCAGTCAAACCTATATTAAGAGCATTCATTTTACCAAAAAGAAAGGCATAGAAAACAGATAAAAAAACAGGGAAAAAAGATCAAATATATGTTAGAATGACTGTATTGATTTTTTGATCAAAAAAAAAGAATGACTGTTTTGATTTTTTTAATCCAACCTCAAATACGAAAATTCTTTCTAGGAATTGTTTAAAACTATCTAGATGGAACGAAAGTTAGAAAGATTACTTGAATTTACCATACAAATTCTTATATTTATAATATTTAAAACATATAATTTTCTTTGGATTCTTTCCTACTCTGCTTTTCGTATCTATATTTTTTAATGTTTTGTGTGTCTATAAGCACTGCTATAAACAATGGAAAATAATTAACTTATAGTTATATCGATGGGAATTTAGGGATTTTTCTAAAAAAAATTTAAACGTTTCTCTCACTTTTCACTTTTCACTTTTTCTAAATTTTCGGTCACATTTTTGGTTTGGAGTCCCCTCTCTCTCCATCATTTTCCTATCTTTTTATCTAAACAAATAATTTCAACATAGATCTAATATTTTTTTTGTTTGTGTTTTTTCTTAATGCCGTCATTTAAGTGCGATGTTTTGTTCTTCATCTTGGTTCGGTATTGTTTGGCTTCTCGTCTTGTTGCGGTGTTTGCTTGATTTCGATTGACAGATAAACTTCGATCTATTACAATTCAATCAATGACTTGGGCGTCAACATTACAGATCTGGAGACATGTGTATTCATTGGACTTTGATTTTGTTCCATTTGTAGGGATTTTACAGTTTTATGCTATTAACCTGGGTGTTGTGAGTTTGTTCGCAGATCCAACTTTTTTAGTTTTTGCAATTTCGAGTTTGTGTTGTTATTGATGGATTCTACCAATTTGAATAAATGGACATTATTTCAGTTGAAAAAAATTGACTCATGTAGTGCATACAAAAAGAGACAAGATTCACAATAAAGAAAAAACTGAAAAAACATCAAAATTTGTGAAAATTGTTTACCTTCTAACTAGCACTTTAAGATCTGATTGAGATTTTATCTCAAGACACCGACTAGTCTCCCTTGCTCCTTGCTATTTACGCTTTTCCAAGATTCTTTTGACATCATTCTTTTAAATTAATATTAGTGATAGATCAAAATCAAGGGTTACGAAAGATATGAAAAAAGAGAAAGGAATATAGTAGATATTCTGCAAATAAACGCAGTTAGCCAATTGATAATCATTTAAGATAATTTGAAACAAACCTCAAATAGTTATATGGATGTCTGTATGATGATCTTCTGGCTCAAATCACATTCTTGAAGCATAGCAAGTTGGTTCAGATCTGGCCTCTAGTTTCTACATGATGCATACCTACGACTGCCCAATGCTATCATATTTATATTGGTCAGGTTGGAAACCCTAATTGATATTAATAGGTGATAGTGACAAAAATGCCCTTATACCTATTTGATTTGGGCTATTTAACTATTTTCTGAGTTAATAGAGGGCCTAAGCCCAAAGGCCATTTAACTTTTACTCATAAAACATTTGGCAAAAACCACTAGGCGGGATTTTAAAAAAAAAAAAACTAAGTCATGCTAGGTAAACAATTTTAAATATTTTTTTAAAAAATAAAATATAAAATATAAATTGATGAAGGCAGTTTTTTTACAACAAAAAAAAACATTGAATAAGTATAAAGTATGCAAGGGTACCTTGTAACACCCTATACTAGCCAGTATATCTAGAATTAGAATCAACATCGACATTTTTTTTATTACATGAATCAACATCAACATCAACATCAACATCAACATACATGATAAAAAGCTCGATAGATAATAACATAAACTTAGGGTCCACACTATTTATAGTACATAAAATTATGAACGATAAACTCAAAATACATAACTTTCTTTCTTGAAGTACATAAACAAATAATTCAAGTAATATTCAACATATCTTCTTTTTGACAAGAATTCAACATATATTCTCTCCTACCACTAGGCTTGATATTCGTTTTTTGCCTCAGAGTTTGATGATATTTCTAATCAATTGGTTGCTTTCGATATGAGAATTTCGGGGAAACATTGGGGTGATGGACTGATGGATCTGACGACGTTGCTGACTATATGACCCATGGAACTGTTCCTGATAAGTCCAATCAGGTGGTATCCACGTCCCGAAAGAAGAAACACAAAAAGAAATTGATCCAAAATGCGAGCTTACAACACTCACTCAAAGACAAATTCATCATTTGTCATTTTGATCGACTTGCGAGTTATAGGATCTTCGAAAATCAATTTTTGGCCAGAGAGATTGGTTGGTTTTGTTAGAGGGCTCCCTATTATTGTTTTGAATTTAGCTTTTCTTATATTTGCCAAGGGTTTCGGTCTTGTCCCTCCTCTGCTCTTCAATGAATTTTTCCTCTATTTTTTGATAAATTCTGACAGGTTGCCTGTTTACTTCAAAAAAATTCAACATATATTCAGATTTTAAGAACAAAATCAACAAATCCCTCCTCTCAACTCAAACCCGATCGAATTCAATGGAGAAGGAAGAGTGAAGGATTGAGCTTGGTTCAGTTTAAGTGTTTGGTATCATTGGAATGAGGATGAGAAATGAAGAAGAATAGTGGTGGAAGGGGGCGCATGCATCAACAATGGAGGGAGTTCACTCCTCTTCTTCTTCCTCCCCCTCTCGCGGTTCTCCTCTCTCTCTCAAGCTCTCTCTCTCTCTTTTTCTGTTTTCTTGTTTTTATTTTGTTCTTTCTTGTCTCTCTACAACAAGTGAGTGTGTGTTTTAGTGAGGTTGGGTCAGTTGGGTGTGGAGTGAGTGAGTGTTTGGTGAGTTGAAAACCCCTAAATGCCCTCATTCTACTCTTAATTCTCTAATACACCCAATTCCTTTGTTAAATCTCATTTTTCTCAACACACAATTCACACAAATTACCCATTTATCATCAAATTCAATCAAATAAAAAATCAACAAGAATTCATAGATAATGAAATTACTCAATCAATTAGTCACTCAAAATAATTATTTTGGGATGTTACACTTCTCCAATTTTCCTTCGACATTTAAAAGACTTAAGTGAAAAATAGAAAGGAAAAAATAGATATTCTACATATTAGGCAAAATAGCCCCTGAGGTCCCTTAAACTTATTTTCCGTTTTGCTTGATCGTCCCTTAACTTTTTAAAGCTTACGTTTAGGTCCCTAACTTTTTAAAACATTTCAACAGTAGTCCTATTTAACGTTTTAAACTTAACACCGTTTCATCGAGTATTAAGTAGTCGCTTAAACTCATCGATTGGGAACGCCACGCCGCTTTTTTTTTCACTGCGTTTTTTTTTTTTTGACAGTTGCGTCATTCTTAGTATCAATTCGCTTTCCTCACATTTGTTCAGTTGCACCATTCTTCTTCCTCTCATCTAGTTCATTCTTCTTCCTCATTCTCTCACTCCCAATTCCAAGCAGCAATTTTATATTCAGTGCACTAGAAATTAAAGTCATCAATTATATTAATCAATAACAAAAGCAATGTTGAATTCTCTTTGTTATTTTCAGAAACTCAGCAAAACACCATATTCTTCTCATTACTATGATGAACTGCAACAACACCCACTCTAGAATCCAATCTTAACATTACTGCAAGAAGCACCATCTTATAGAAAATAGATGCAATGAACAAAATCTGAAAACGAATTAGAAGCAATGAACAAAATCTCCAAATCTGAAACCCTAAAGTTTTCACCTTGTTTTCGTTTTCTGTACATCAATATATCTGGAAAGAAAAGAAAACAAGCAAATATAAGATGAAATGAAAACAAACAATTATAAATGAGGACAGATCTGGAAAACCCATTGAGAAAACCGAATCAAATTAGAATTAAAAGATGGATTTTGTTGTTCAATCCTCTTTCATTGTGTTGTTTTATTCGATTTTGATTTGTGGTTCCCATCCCAAGAGGTTAATTTCGTTTAGAATCTGATGAAGAGAAATAGAAGGAGATGAGAGGAAGAAGAAGAAGAGAAGAGAATGGGAGAAGAGAAGGAGATGAAATGAAGAAGAAGAGAAGCCACGTTGGATTGCCACGTGGATTTTTCATTTTAAAAATATTATTTTAATCTATTAAATAAATAAAATGGTATTATTATTATTATTATTAATTATTATCATCATCTTCATCCTTCGTTCTGTTTCCAGCCATCTCCCTCTCCTCCATTTCTTTCACTATTACTACTTCCTCTTCCTTTCCCTTCATCACTTTCGTTCTCCCCCCCAAATCACCCAGAAAATTGTAACCCACATCTTCAACCCAGAAACTCAACCCTCGTGAACCCAGTCTCGCAGCATCATCGTAACAATTCTTCAAAACCGAATCAAAGTCGAAATTCCTGTGATTCCTTACCTGGTGCGCGAGAAGAAGGGAACACACATAATACAAAACAGAAGAAGGCCAATTCTTTACCGAATACAAAACACAGACTATAAAATTAATTTAAAAAGTAAAAAAAAAAAAGAGAAGAAGACCGATAACTTTTATAGGGTGATTCTAGGGTGAAAGAGTAAATTAAATCTTTCACCGGTGAACCACTAAAATTGACCGTTGGATATTGTTTAAAATGCTATGAATGGTTAAGATTGAATCAACCAATATTAAATCTCAACCATTGATGAATTTTTAAACTACATTCAATCTGATCGATTTTAAATGGTTCACCCACAAAAGATTTAATTTTCTCTTTCACCCTAGAATCACCCACTTTTATAATAAAATTATTATTTTTTAATTCAGAATCCAATGTGGCAAAATGGATTGTCATGCCACATAAGTTAAGTTAGTGCCAACTCAACAATATGTTTGACCAAATTAGAGGGGGACTTTGATTTTACAACTTGAGAAAATAGGAGGACTAAATTTGTGAAAATAAAAGTTGAGGGACTAAAATCGTGAGTTGGTCATAATAGGGGGACCAAAACTGTAATTAGGCCGATATAATACTAATTGTTGTTTCGAAAAAAAACTAAGCTAAGATAGGTAAACAATTTTAAATATAAATTGATGAAGTGTGAGTGTTTTTTTGCGACGTAAAATAAATTACTAATAAATGTTCCGCTAGCTCCAACCTAAAACGACTTAACAAAATATAAAGCAAATATTTATACAATATTTTGTGATTAACACCAAAAAAAATACACTAGTATTTTACCTATGCATCCGCTCGATTGATACTGTATTTGTTATAAATTAGTGTGAAATTATAAATACGTTGGAAATTACAAAATTTAATAAAAGTAAAAAAACACCAGTATCTTTCTATAATTTTAATAATGGAGAAAAAATCAGAAGAAAAAAAGGAAATGGGATTTAATATAAGATATGCACCCCCGTTATCGCTCCTGTTGGCACTCTTGTTGCATCTCCCGTTGCCGCTCCTTGTTGCCTCTCCTATTGCCTCCCCTGTTGTCGGTATATTGTTGCAGCTCTCGTTTAGATCATTTAATATTATTTTAATCAGTTTAATTAAATCATTAAAATATTTGAAAATGTTCTTTTGAAATTTTTGTTAGTGGTTCAATTTTTTTGACAATTTTTGTAGTTAAATTAATTGGTTTTAGTAGTTTCAGTTTAATTAAATCAATTTTTTAACACCCCCCAATTTAACCAAAGCGGAATGTTAACAGATATGCCCTAAACTCAGAGAATACACAAACTGTTATGGATTCAATTTTAAAACTTAGCATAATATTGGGATCAACCCCAAATGACAACAAATGTCTAGGCCCGAAGACTACCATATCATGAATACAAGTGAGTACGAATTACAAACTTGAGGGAACAAATTAAACAGAATCCATAACCGCTAACTAATGGTCCAAGATTTGATTCGAAAACCAAATAACAAGGAGTACAACATGAACAAATATCTACTCTCATATTTCCTCTAGCGGAAATCCATCCTAAGTAGCTTCCTCGGTTATGCTTTGTGCCTGAAAACCACAACACATAAACATTGATATTACAAATCTCAATGAGCACCTCCGAGACCCCTCAGAGTTCCTCTCCTTCGTTCCTTTTAAGTTTAATAATCTTTCTAAACCGAATAATGTTAGAGCTCCCATTTAATCCGGAAAACTCCAATTCGGTGGTACTAATAAATCAATTTATCATTTACTTGGCTTAGCACAATCTGTGAAACGAAATCACATGATATCACGAAAACCCCAATCCAACAATCACTGGGAGATAATGTCAGGGTCGTGGCTTTCGGGTTCACGACTTCTCTCCTCCAAGTGTGCTAAATAAATTAGGATCATCATCCCTTAATCAATTATGTATCATAGCGAGTGGCCGGCTTGGGCTCAGCAGTGCGTAGTTATCGCACAGGCCCAGTGCCCAATAAAAAAATTTGGGGCCCCAAAAAACGAAACATGTTATATAATAGTTTGCGAATACATATCAAATCTTAAATGCGTTCTAGTGGCAACGGGGAGAGAGTTAGTGTTTTGGAACTAGCAGAGCTCGAGTTCAACCTTTAGCCACTACATTTTTCCCATTTTTTGATTGTTTCTCCTTTTTTTTGGTTTAGCTGCCTTTTTTTTTGTTAGCTGCCTATTTTTTGTTAGCCGCATCTCTAATTTTTTTTTGACTTGAAAATGCATCTCATGGTTTTTTTAACAGCTGCATTTTGTTATTTTTTACAATGATTTGAAATGTATTCAACAAATAAATATATTGCTTTTAGAAAATGTTCTTTTGAAAAAGTATTTAAAAAATTTCAAAAAATAAGTCCAGCAATTTAAAACCAAAATTATTCATATTTACATTTCTTCGCTTTTAAATATATTCGCCGATAATTTTGACCTGCACAATAAATTATGTATAGCTCGGTCGCTGAGGGATCTAATATGATAAACGTAGGGGCCCAATTTTAAGATTCGCACAGGGCCCTGAATTGTTTGAGACGGCCCTGACACAAATATACATAAATTTCAGAATCATTATAGCATTCCTTAAAGGTTCCCCCCACTCGTAATCTAATAACTTAAATTTTGTCACATGACCAAACCAAAACAATTTCAATATAAATAGGATATAACCACATAATTCAATACATAACACAAACCGAAACTAATCTCAATGGAATTCGATTTCAAACACATGTATAATTAAGGTGAGGAAACTATAAGGTTCAACAGATCACAAACATACATTTAACACACAACATGTAGATCATAAAATTCATATAAACCTAAATTATGCTTTAAAAGCCGAATTTCCAATTTTCACGTTCAAACCGAACTTTAACAGTCATCAAACTTAAGCATATCTTCAGTTTAAGTTATATATACATAGCTTAAGTCTAGTTTCTTACAATTCGAATAACAAAGACGCGATCAAGCTCTACCCATACCGAATCTATTTTGGACAACATCTGTGAGTAATTTTGGAATGAGTATAACTTATTCAATTTCAAGGCAAAACCATTCAAACCAGTGTCTATTGTGTAGAATATTTTGTCTATTTTCTTATGGTTCAAGTCCCAAACTGATATGACGAGTACTCAGGGAGTTATGGTTAAATTACGGTGACTCGTTCAAAATTGTTACTGCTACAAAAGTGGAACTTGTGCGAAAAATGAAGGGTTTTAAGTCTAGTTTCTTACTATTTTTTTTTTATTTTTCAAAATGATGTGTCATTTAGTACAGTTTTTAAAAACAAACTGAATGCTTCCTAAACTTAGTAGATTCTATCATGTAACTTATAACCAATATTTAATCAAATGACATGGGAATTGAGCCTAAACCGAAGAAAATTAAGTCTAGTTTTCAATGGGACAAAGTTTCGACACCTATATCTCAAGCTACACAACTCTAAATTCAACCAAATCAGTGCCAAATTAAATAACATTAAGTCTAGTTTCTTAAAAGATAAACCACACAATTTTTGGATTATCATAGAACACGCAGTTTTGAAATAACCGAACCTATATCCAGAGTTTCTTAAACAGTTGTTTTAACATTATAATTTGCATAATTTATCACCAAAATTCAGCAACTAAAACACATAATCATCACATTCAATTCCAAATACAAGTTTAAAGGAACCCAAATGAACAAAATTCGAAGAACTCATTGGTTATGGAGCTCAAACGAGAATTCTGCAAAATGGCAAAAACCGAAAACCAAAAATCAATTCCCAGCCTTTACAAGCTTTCCCACGAATAAATGCTCCTCTTCTATCCAGTGTTGTGACCTTTTCTTTTTCAGCTGGTCTTCAAAAATAAATGTTCTAAGCCTATAGTTTTGGGCTCTACTTAATAAAAATATGTTTATTATTTACACTCCCCCAAACTCACATTTAATTACTCAAGTAAATACACAATGAATTTAAATATCCCATTTAGTCAATTATCAATTAAATCATTCAATCACACAATTGTCAATCCAACAATAATTAAATAACTTAATAACTTCCAATCATGAAAGTAATTAAATAATTACTTTTGAGGATGTTACATCATTCATATTTGTACATCGAATTTATCTCACAAAAAGATTAATCCGTAATTATAATTCAACACAACAGATAAATCTGTTTTGTTAAATTATAACTACGGATTTATCTTTTTGTGAGATAAATTCGATGTACGTTTTTCAAAACGCATTTATGTGATAAATCTGATATTAGAGTAGAACAAAATTAACAATCATGATCCCACCGATAGTTTTAATCAATAGCGCAGAACCGACGAGCATTGCTATAAATACCCACACTTATTCTATTTTCTTTCACACCAACACACTCTGATTTAGTTCTTTCACATCAACACTGTCGAAAATGGATACGTATTCAACTCAGTACTCAAGAGACAACACACTTACCGCGATTTATCATCGTGGCCAAATCACCAGAAGAAAAGATGGTGTATCTTTCTCCTGTCCACATCCTGTTTTATGCAGACTTAAGGACGACATCAACTTCGTTTATTTGTTTCAATGAAATCCGCTTTTACATCAATTAAAATAAATGTTTAATGTAACGATTATCTCACCTGCTTAAATAGATCTATGATACCTCGAAAAAATTTAATCTCCATGGTCGCCATGAAGGTTATATTGGTTTATCAAAAAGAAATAAAAGCAAAAATATTTAATATTATAATATGTACATTTACTAAAATAAATATTATTTATACTTGTTTTAATAAATCTCTTTTAAAAGTTCAGTTTTATTACCTAAATTACCATTCGGCTCTTTTTGAGTGCATTTAAATGCTTAAAAAAAGTCATTAACTTTTCATATTTAGCATTAAATATTTATTCTTTTCAAAAAACATTAAACAATTAATACAAAATAAATGACATTTCACAAAATTTATATTGTGCAAGAGGTTTAGAAATCAAGGTATATAATAATTGTTTAAAAATAAATGTTATTAAACATTTAATACAAAATAAATGACATTTCACAATAGATTTTTTGCACAAACCCAAAACTTGAACTTGTGATCTTGTAATGAGATTCGAACACAATTAACACTCGAACCAACCATTGTTGGTCAAACCTTAATCTGACGCCTAAGGTCAACTTGGCCATCTCAACTTTGATAATAATCCTTTAGTCGTTAACTAAACAATTATTATCTAACTTTATTTCTAGACCTCTCGCACAATATAAATTTTTTGAAATGTCATTTATTTTATATTACTACTCCGTTACAGAATATAAGCAAAAATTGGTCAACAAAAGTTGATGTATCTAGTCCGAATTTTGAATTAGATACATCAACTTTTGCTGACCAATTTTTACTTATATTCTATAACGAAGGGAGTAAATATTTAATGTTTTTTGAAAAGAATAAATTTTTAATGTTAAATATGAAAAGTTAATGACTTTTTTTAGGCAATTAAATGCACTCAAAAAGAGCCGAATGGTAATTTAGGTAATAAAATTAAACTTCTAAAAGAGATTTATTAAAACAGGTATAAATAATATTTATTTTAGTAAATGTACATATTATAATACTAATTAGTTTTGCTTATATTTTTTTGATAAGCCAATGTATCCTTCATTGTGACTGTGGATACTAATTCTTTGAGGTATCAAAGATCTATTTAAGGAGTTGACCTCTCCCAACAATTTTTTTTCATACGCCATGTGTTATTGGTGTGCAATATTCACCGACTTTTAAAAGAGATTATTAAATAAATATAAATAAGTCTTTATATTAATAAATGAACTTAAAATTAATTTTGCTTATATTTTATTAAAAAAGTAGTAAATATTAGTAGAAAGTAATAAATGTTATTTAATAATTTAAACATTTTAATGATCAAAATTTAAGTAAATCTTAAAAATATATTATTTAATAATATCATTTAATGCGGCGTTACAAAATAGAAAAGTGTACTTAATAGAAAATGAGAGTAGGATTTGTTTGCCGAGAATATAGCGGATAATTTTGCTTATATTTTATTTTAAAAATTGCAAATATTAGTAGAAAGTAATAAATGATATTTAATAATATAAATATTCAATAATATCTTTTTAAGTTTTACCTAAAATATATATAATGTCTTATCTTTTTAGTCATTTTTACCCTCATCATTTTTTTAATATTCTTTATCTATCCTAATTAAAGTAAAATAAAAATTTAAATATCCTATTGGTCAAAAAAAACTTTAATATTCTAATTTATTAAACATGTCCTTTTATGTCATTCTAGATTTATCAACTAATTCAGTCGTTAATTTTACTAAACAATTCATTCGTCATTAGCTAGTTTATCAACAATTAGTTATCCGCTATCAGGTAGTTTATCCTTCATCTGCTATAAACTCATCTATTATCCGCTAACTTGTCAGTTATCCACTATTTTTTTCCAAACAAAACATACTCTCATTCACTATTTAGTATCCTTTTCTATTTTGTAACGCCCGCATTAAATGATATTATTAAATAATAATACTTTTTTAAGATTTACGTAAAATATTTTTAAAAAATTGACCAATAAAATATTTAAATTATTAAAAAACATTTATTACATTCTACTAATATTTACTACTTTTTTAATTAAAATATAAGCAAAATTATTTATAGCATCTCATCGTTTTAGTCATTTTCACCCTCATCATTCTTTTAATATTCTTTCTCTGTCCTCATTAAAGTAAAATAGAACTTTAATATCCTATTGGTAAAAAAAAAAACTTTTAATATCTTAATTAAAAACATGTCCTTTTATTTTATTCTACATTTATCAACTAATTTAATCGCTAATTTTAATAATAAAAACCTCATTCTTCATTAGCTAGTTTAACCACTATTAATTATCCCCTATCAGGTAGCTTATCCTCTATCCGCTATAAACTCATCTATTATCCGCTAACTTATCAGTTATCCACTATTTTTTTGCCAAATAAAACCTACTCTCATTCTCTATTTAGTATCCTTTTCTATTTTGTAACGCCTGCATTAGATGATATTATTAAATAATAATTATTAAATAGTAATATCTTTTTAAAAAATTTGACTAATAAAATATTTAAATTACTAAATAACATTTACTACTTTATAGTATTATTTACTATTTTTTAAAATAAAATATAAGCAAATTTATTTATAGCGTCTCATTTTTTAATCATTTTTACCCTCATCATTTTTTTAATAGTCATTCTTTGTCCTCATTAAATTATTTTATTGGTCAATATTTTATTATTTAAGTAAATGATATTATTGGTCAAAATAGATAATACTATTTAATAATATCTATTACAAAATAGAAAAGATATTATTATTTAATAATATCATTTAGTTAAATAATAAAATATTGACCAATAAAATACTTTAATGAGGATAGAGTAGGAATATTAAAAAAATGATGGGGGTAAAAATGAATAAAAAGATGATACGCTATAAATAATTGTGCTTATATTTAATTTTTAAAAATATTAAATTTTAATAGAAAGTATTAAATGTTATTTATTAACTTAAATATTTTTTTAGTCAATTTTTTATAAATATTTTAATTAAATCTTGAAAAGATATTTTTATTTAATAATTATTATTTAATAATATCATTTAACGCGGGTGTTACAAAATAGAAAAGGGTACTAAATAGTGAATGAGAATAGGTTTTGTTTGGTAAAAAATACCAGATAACATATAAGTTATCGGATAGCATATGAGTATATAGCGGATAGAGGATAAGCTACCTAATAGCGGATAACTAATAATGGATAAACTAGCTAATGAAAAATGAAGTATTTAGTAAAATTAGCGGTTAAATTAGTTGATAAATGTAGAATGACATAAAAGAACATGTTTAAATAATTAAGGTATTAAAAGTTTTTTTTGACCTATATGATATTAAAAGTTCTATTTTACTTTAATGAGGACAGAGAAGGAATATTAAAAAAATGATAAGCGAAAAAATGACTAAAAAGATGATACGCTATAAATAATTTTGCTTATATTTTATTTAAAAAAATCGTAAATATTAGTAGAAAGTAATAAATGTTATTTAATAATTTAAATATTTTATTGGTCAATTTTTTTAAGTAAATCTTAAAAAGATATTATTATTTAATAACATCATTTAATGCGGGTGTTACAAAATAGAAAAGGCTACTAAATAGAGAATGAGAGTAGGTTTTGTTTGGCAAAAAAATAGCGGGTAACAGATGAGTTTATAGCGGATAGAGGATAAGCAAGAAAATAGCGAATAACTAATAGTGGATAAGTTAGCTAATGACGAATTAAATGTTTAGAATGACACATAAAAAGACATGTTTAATTAATTAGGATATTGAAAATCTTTTTGACCAATAGGATATTAAAAGTTATATTTTACTTTAATGAGGACAGAGAAAGAATATTAAAAAAATAATGAGCGTAAAAATGGCTAAAAAGACGAGACGTTACAAGCTTAAATACTAATTAAAGTCAAAATGACTAACACAAATTAACAGTGCCTTAATTTGTGTGAAATATTATTAATTTGCTATTTTTTTTGCAAAGTATGAATTAATGTTTGTGAAATCATGAATGTAGCACCACAAGTTCCTTGTTTCAACAAAAAAAAAACACCACAAGTTCCATTAACTAAAATATTAAACGATATTAATTAATCCAACCTCAAATGCGAAAATTCTATCTAGAAATTGTTTAAAATTTTCTAGATGGAATAAAAGTTGAAAGATTACTTTGAATTTACCTTATAAATTTATATTTTTAGTATTTTAAAACATATAACTTTCTTTGGATTCTTTCCTATTCTGCTTTTCCTATATATATTTTTTAATGTTTTTTGTATCTATAAGCATTGCTATAAACAATGGGCAATAATTAACTTATGTAGTATTTGGTCAAAAAAAATTAACTTATCTAGTGACCATAAATCTGTCAATGGATTTAGGGATTTAGGTATAAAAAAAACTTAGTCGTTTCTCTCATTTTTCTCTCTACTTTTCTTTTCCTTCTTGTTCATATGTCAGAGAGGGTTGATTTTAGGTCACATTTTTGGTCTCTCTCTCTCTCTCTCTCTCCCAACGAAAAAGCAGAAAAAATTGGGTTGGTAAGTAATACTACTCCTAGACTCCCGAATACAAGACCCGATCCCAGAAAGACTAAAAGAAAATCATGTAGCGTTTGAGCAAATCCATTATATGTAAAAAAGACAAAGAAATCGAAATTTCATGACCTTATTGATATGACCAGAAAATTTTATTTTAATATACTTAAATTTCTCTTTGCATTAAACTCTCTCTCTCTCTCTCTCTCTCTCTCTCTCTCTCTCTCTCTCTCTCTCTCTCTCTCTCTCTCTCTCTCTCTCTCTCTCTCTCTCTCTCTCTCTCTCTCTCTCTCTCTCTCTCTCTCTCTCTTCTTTTATATCTCTCTCTCTCTCTCTGAATATCTTCTCTCTCTCTCTCTCTCAATATTCTCTCTCTCTAAAGGCATACAAAAATCTGAAAATTGATGGATTATTCATCAATTTGAGTAAATGAATATCTTTTTATTGAAAAACAATATTAACTCATGTAGTGCATACAAAATAAAAATTTCACAAAAAAGAAAAACTTAATTATAAAACTTGAAAACTAACTAATAACATAAAAATTTACGAAAATGTTTACTTTCTAACTAGTACCTTAAGATCTTCATTCATGATACTGACTAATCTCCCTTTCTCCTTGTTATCGACTTCACGCTTCTCCAAGATTCCTTTGACATGAATCTATTAAATTAATATTAGTGACAGATCAAAATCAAGTGTTACGAAAGATATGAAAAAAGAGAAAGGAAAATAGTAGATATTCTGCAAATGAAAGCAGTTAGCCAATTGAAAATCATTTCAGATAATTTGAAACAAACCTCAAATAATTATATGGATGTTTTATGATGAGCTTCTGGCTCGGATCACATTCTTGAAGCATAGAAAGTTGGTTTAGATCTCGCCTCTAGTTTCTACATGATGCATGCCTATGACTGCCCAATACTATCATATTTATATTGGTCAGGTTGGAAACCCTAATTGATATTAATAGTTGATAGTGACAAAAATGCCCTTATACCTAATTGATTTGGGCCATTTAACTTTTTTTCTGAATTAATAGATCGGGCCTAAGCCCGAAGGCCATTTAACTTTTTACTCATAAAACATTTGGCAAAAACCATTAGGTGGGATTTAGCAACAAAAAAAACTAAGTCATGTTAGGTAAACAATTTTAAATTTTTTTTAAAAAATAAAATTGCAATAAAATATAAATCGATGAAGGCAGTTTTTTTACAACAAAAAAGAAAAGATTGAATAAGCATAAATTATGCAAGGGTACCTTGTAACACCCTATACTAGTATCTAGAATTAGAATCAAATCAACATTTTTTTATTACATGAATTGATCGTTCCTGATCTCTAGGTATGATTCTGATGTAGTCTTGTAGCTCGGTCGCTGAACGCCTTGGTGTCAAAGTATGGATCGCACCTGGGTGGTACCTGCGAGTACACTCCGACGCCCAAGTCAGCAATCAATAGTGAATAGTGAATAGTAATAAATGACGTACCTAACTCTTGAGATTCGTGCCATCTTTATAGTGATAGTTATTGGGCCTTGTTGGACAGCATTGGACCTTGAGCCCACCTGCAGCGCTTGCCCCCAAGCCCGGGTCGCTGGTAGGCGGGCTAAGGCTTGATTTGCTGCCCCCATGTGGTGACCTTGATGCGATCTGACCAATGGGTCGCGCGGGACCAAATGTCTGATCGTCGCTGTCTTGTCGAGGTCGCTTCGACTTCTCTGCAGGTGACATTAGTGTTGAGGCGATGGTTGGTTCGGTGTTGTGATTTCACATCTCCCGAGGTGACGCTTGGCCTCCTCGAGGTGCGCGCACCGTTTTGGGCCTGAAGTGGCTCTTGGCCCACTATATAAGGTGGTGGGGTATTCTTGAAACCATCTTTCGCTCTTCATTTCTTACGTGCTCGAAAGAGAGAACGACCTTCTTTGGCTCGGCCGCATCCCGCTCGTCGCTCGTTCCAAGAGCAACTTCGCCCGCGTGCCCCCGCGCCAGATTCATCTATCGGCCTTTCGGGTAACACGACCGCTTCTTCTTTTTAACTTTGACTATTTCCTTTGAAATTCCAACCGGTGGAGGGTAGCGGTCGGGGTCGCCCACCAAGTCGCCCTCTCGCGTCAACGTTTGATTTTGACCGCCTCCCCCTCGCAGTTTACCTGCCCGGACGAAACAAACTCGCCAGCATCTCCGGTGGCGGCCGTTTCGATAGCGAGCGATGGCTCAACCAAGTTCAGCTCCGCAGGATCGCCGACGCCTAATAACGAGTCGCCTGCGTGAATTCTAGCTGGCCCGCCAATCGCCTCCAATGATCCAAACCGGTCGCTCAAACTTCGAGTTCGACCTCGCTGCCGCCCTCCTCGATTCCTCTCAACGATCCGAGCGACTGGGACGGATCAACATTCTATATGGGAGACGCCAAGATTCGACCACCGCCGCTCGAGGTTCAGGCCGTTAGCAATCAATCCACTGAAAACCCGGTCCCCTTACAAATCGTGCCCGAAGTTGCCCAGGGTGCTGTCTTAGGGCCGGATCAAGCTGATATCGACGCAGCGGCCGAGCAGGACATGTCTTGGGTTTCCGAGATTCTACGGAACCATAGGAGCAAGGTCCGCCGCCACTCTTCAGATGAACATGACTTGACCGCCCAGTTTTATGTTGACGGCTGGCGAGTCGAAGGCATGGAGAAAGACGAAAATATAGCGACCTGGCATGACGAGGTGAAATTCACGATGTATCGGGTCGTCTTTGAGCGGATGGGGATCGTCCCTCCTTTTACGAAGTTTCAAAGGCAAGTCCTTCGATACCTTAAGGTCGCCTCTCTCGCCTAAATCCGAATGCTTGGCGTTCTGCAAGGGTTCGAAGATGTTTTGACGGCGCTCGAGCGACCGGTCTCCTTGAGGCTGTTTTTTACGCTGATGGAGATGAGCTACCTTTACGAGCCTGGCACCAAGGGGGCTCGCAAGGAGGCCGTTTCTTTGAAGAACAAGTCGCAATACAACTTTTTCAAGCCATACATGGAGTCTCTGCCAAGCGGGTGGAAAAACGATTTCTTCTGGACCGTTCCTTATACGAAGGAGGCGATAAAAGGGATAGCCAATTTGATACCCGAAAAGAATGCCGGGGCGCCACTGCAGGCCGACTGCAGTCGTTCGACCATTTCTTGAAGAAACCGGGGGCGTACTCTTACAAGGAAATTGAGCTCAATATTGGGGATATTGAGACGATCCACAGACTCAAACGGTTTGCCTCTCGCGTCCCAGGGGGTCGTATCAAAATCAACAAGATTGTTGACGCCCGAGGCATGGAGGCCGTCAAAGCTGCTATTGGTAGATGTTTGCTAAGATCTTGCTTTTTGCGCGCAGATATTTTGTATTGTTTCTAAGTCGCTTTTTCTTTTTTTGCGATGACATGGCGGGCGTTCAAGATTTTGATTTCTTTAGCAAATGGACAAAGCGAAGATGGCGAAGACTCCTCTAAGGGGGCGGCGCAGAACCGCCGAGGAGACGCCCCACTAAAGGAGGTCGTTAACGAGGCGTTGCTTATTGATTTGGAAAACCCAAATGCCCAAACTCCCGCTGGTCTTGTGTGCGAATCCTCACTCCGGCCTGTTTACGCTGAGAAACGAACAAACGGGACGCCAAGAGGACGGTGGTGGCTGTATGAGAAGAAAAAGCACAAACACCATAAGAGTAAAGGTCATTCAAGTCGGCCGTCCAATATCGACTCGCTCGGTCTTGGTGATGATGATCGCGCCGCTTTAAAGAAGAGCCTCTTCAAAGTGATGGTCGACGTAATGAAAGCGCCGACCACTCTTTGCTAAGTATCAAGAGGGAGAATCTGAACGCCTGGCAGGTAGGCGAGCTATTTATAAAATTTCTTATCTTGAAGACGACCTGTCGGACAAAAATTTTAAACTATCCTCTGCTTTATCTAAATTGATAGTTACGCCAAGAGCGGTTGGAGCCGCTTAAGAAGATCAAGAGCTCGAGCCGAAAGCCCAACAGGTCGAAGAGCTGCTAAGAAGATCGAAGAGCTCGAGCCGAAAGCCCAACAGGTCGCTACTTACGAGCAAAAGCTTCGAGAGGCAGAAACCCAAATGGCGGCCTTAACACTTACAAAAACTGGAGCTGAAAAAGCCCGTGACGACGCGGTCGCTGCCAGGGATAAGGCGGTCGCTGAAAAGACTGAGGCTGAACAGGAGGTCGAGCGTCTGAATGAGAAGAAAAAAGAATTGTACGACCAAGTCACCTTTTTGAAGACCACTGACCGCCCGTGGGAGACGGATAGAGACAAGTATAGGGATCTCTTCAAGGAGGCCCGTACTAGGGCTTTGGGAGCGGCCAAATACCAATTTACCAATGCGGTTGACCAGATAAAGCTTGTAAACCCATCTTTGTTTGTTGATGAGGCCGTGGTCAACTATGAGCATTGCGTGGTCGGCCAAGAGATCGTTCTTCCTGAAAAAATCGAAAAAGGGAAAGTCGTCCGTGAACGGGTCATTGTTTTTCCTGCCGATCAGCCTTAGCTTTACTTGCTTTTGTTTAGCCCGCCTGCGAGCGGTGTTTAGTAGTTTTACTTCCTTCGTTTAGCCCGCCTGCGAGCGGCTTTAAAATATTTTGAAACATTTTGAAACACTTTGCCCGCCGACGAGCAGTTGATTTTAATCTGTAAGAATGATTGGAAATCTCAGTTTAATGAATGTCCACGGTTCCTTTGTTTAATTTGTCGGCCATTCTACGACCTTCAATATTCGCAAGTTGTTACTTCGCCTTTTAAAGTTCGCGAGTTTGCAGGCCGCTACTCGCAGCGGCTCGTTCTAGGCCACGCGATGGCACCTTTGCAAGTTTATGGGCCGCTACTCGGAGCGGCTCGCATATTGCCATTCGATGGCAGCTTATAATTTATGGGCCGCTACTCGGAGCGGCTCGCATTTTACCATACGATGGCACTTTATAATTTATGGGCCGCTTACTCGGAGTGGCTCACATATTGCCATTCGATGGCGGTTTATAATTTATGGGTCGCTACTCGGAGCGGCTCGCATTTTACCATTCGATGGCACTTTATAATTTATGGGCCGCTACTCGGAGCGGCTCGCATTTTACCATTCGATGGCACTTTATAATTTATGGGCGCTTACTCGAGTGGCTCACCTATTGCCATTCGATGGCGGTTTATAATTTATGGGTCGCTACTCGAGCGGCTCGCATTTTACCATTCGATGGCACTTTATAATTTATGGGCCGCTACTCGGAGCGGCTCGCATTTTACCATTCGATGGCACTTTATAATTTATGGGCCGCTTACTCGGAGTGGCTCACCTATTGCCATTCGATGGCGGTTTATAATTTATGGGTCGCTACTCGGAGCGGCTCGCATTTTACCATTCGATGGCACTTTATAATTTATGGGCCGCTACTCGGAGCGGCTCGCATTTTACCATTCGATGGCACTTTATAATTTATGGGCCGCTTACTCGGAGCGACTCGCATTTTACCATTCGATGGCGTTAGTCAACTCGGTGACATCTCGGTCGCTCTATTGCTACTCGCATGATGAGCGACCGGTCATACAATCGTGCATGAGATCAACAAGTTTTTTTCAAAAGGTCGGGCCTCTGTAAAAAACCCCTGTGGGGAAAAAGAGCGCCCGCCTGCTTTTCATTAATTTCTGATCGTTTGAAACATGCTTGGCATTTATACATAGTATTTCCTCAGCTTTTCTGCGTTCCATGTCCTAGGGATGGTTGCCCCATTCATGGTCTCTAACTCATAAGCTCCCTTGCCCATTTTGTTGATTATGCGGTAAGGTCCTTCCCAATTTGGTGCGAGCTTCCCTTGCCGAGCGTTCTTGTTTCCCACGTCCGCCCGCCTGAGGACGAGCTGACCAATTGAGAATTCCCTTTTCTGCACGCGAGAATTATATCTTGCAGCGACCTTCTGCTTGACTAGCTGTTCTTTGAGAGAAGCTTTGGTTCGTAGCTCGTCTACTAGATCGAGTTCTTCTCTGGTGGCTCGCTCATTTTCTTCCGCACCGTGGGTGGGTTGCCTCTCAACTCAATTCGCCCATCTCGATTGGAATTACGCGCCCATACCATAGACTAACACGAAGGCGACTCACCCGTCGTCGAATGAGGGTCGTTCGATGCGCCCAAAGGACCGATCAGAACTCTTCTACCCAATTACCTTTGGCCTCGCTCTAACCTTCTCTTCGGTCCTCGTAGGATGACCTCGCTGCCGCTTCACTTGGCGCTGGTCCATGGATGCTCGACTGAGGTGAAACGCTGTTTTATACCCAAATCTGCCAACATCCCTCCGAATTTCCTGTCTGCAAACTGCGTCCCGTTGTCTGTTATCAATTGTTGGGAACGCCAAAACGCGGGCTAAAACATTGCGATCGAAAAACTTGGTCACTTTGGCATTGTGATGGTCGCTAATGGCTCGCCTCTCTCCATTTGGTGAAGTAATCAATCGCTACGATCGAAAATTTAAATCGGCACAGGCAAAGTGAATGGCCCGAGGAGATCCATCCCCACCGTGCAAACGGCCAAGGGGATGCTAGGCTCTCTGTAGTTCTGAGCGAGGCGATGTGGACGTCTGCGTGAATTTGACACTTGTTGCACTTTTTGAACCAAGTTTTTGGCGTCCTCCTCCATGGTTGGCCAATAGAAACCCGCTCTAAAGCCCGCTTTGCTATGGAGTGACCTCCCGGTGGGTGGCACATAATCCTTCGTGAATATCTCTTAAAACATGGTCCGCTTGGTGGCGTCGCCAAGCACCTCAACAAAGGGGATGAGAGACCTCTTCTATAGAGCTTCCCTTGAACGACGGAATACTTTGTTGCCCGCTGCCTTAAAAGTTTTGCCTCCTTTTGATCGTCTGGCTCCGCACCGTTCAAGATATATTGTAATATGGGAGTAATCCAATCTTTTGTAGGGTCAATGCATAGACACGAAGCGGGTTTGTCGACCTTGGTCGCCACAGACGGTCGAGTGAGGGTTTCTTGTATCAAGCTTCGGTGGTTCCCGGGCACTTTGGTGCTAGCCAGCTTCGAGAGAATGTCTGCTCGGACGTTTTCAGTTCTCGGGACGTGCTTCACCTCAGCTCGGTCGAATTTACTGAGCAACTCCCTTACCTTAGCCAGGTAGTGCTTCAATGTTTCATCTTTGGTATCATATAACTCCTTGATCCGGGAAACGCGACCAGAGAGTCGGAGTGCAATTCCACTTGTTCGACGTTGAATTCCTTGGCGAGCAATAACCCTGCTATGCAAGCCTCATACTCTGCCTGATTATTTGAAGTGTGGAAAGCGAAAGTAAGTGATACTTCTACGACCAAGCTGCGAGATTTTTCCAAAATTAGCCCTGCCCCACTTCCTTTGGAGTTTGACGAGCCATCGACGTGTAACGTCCAGGTGGTGATTGGGTGGTCGCCCGGAACTGGGGTCATCTCAGCTATGAAATCGGCCAAAATCTGCGCCTTAGCTGCCGACCTTGGCTCAAACTTTATTCCAAACTCACTTAGTTCTATCGCCCATTTAATCATGCGGCCCGCCAAGTCCGGTCTGTGGAGAATCTGTCGTATTGGTTGATCAGTTCTCACCACAATTTGATGTGCAACAAAATACGGCCTTAACTCGCGGCGGCTACGATGAAGTCGGCGTCCAACTTCTCGATCCTCTGATACCGGGCTTCCGGTCCCTGTAGGACTTTGCTAATGAAGTATATAGGACTTTGCTTTGCGTCGCTTTCTTTGACCAGGACGGCACTTAAAACTTCCTCCGTAATTGCTAAGTACAGATACAGCGTATCTCCTGGGAGTGGCTTGGTCATAACGGGCGGATTGGTCAAGGCCGCCTTTAGATCGTCCAGCGCCTGCTGGCACTGATCAGTCCATTCGAAATCAACGTCCTTTTTCAGAAGCTTGAACAAAGGGAGCGACTTGCATGCGGACTGGGGTATGAATCTGGAGAGGGCGGCGACCATGCCGTTCAATTGTTGAATTTCCTTTTTTGTGGTTGGCGGCCTCATTTCGATGGCCGCCCTACATTTGTCGTGGTTTGCTTGATTCCCTCTCCGTTAAATGGAAACCTAAGAATTTCCCGGCCGCACTCACCGACGTGCACTTCTCGTGGTTCAAACAAGAGAATTCTTCCTTGCTTCCTCAAAAACTTCGTTAAGGTCGCTAACGTGCTCATCATCCGATTTGCTCTTTATGATCATGTCATCAAGATACACCTCCGCCACCCTACGATCCGCTTGTCAAATATCTTGCTCATCATACGCCGTATGTCGCCTCAAATGTTCTTTAATCCAAAAGGCATCACTTTATAGCAAAAATTACCCCGGTCGGTCATGAAAGCGATCTTGTGACGATCCGGCGGGTGCATAGCGATTTGGTTGTAGCTTTGAGTACGCAGCGTCCAAGAAGGAAAGCAATTTGTAACCCGGCGCGCGCCGACCACTTGTCAATACGGGTACAGTGCGAGGCGTCCTTAGGGCACGCCCTATTTAGGTCGATGTAATCATCACGCACATCCGCCATCTCCCGTTCTTCTTCTTTACTAGCACGACGTTCAAAGCCAAGTCGTATACTTAATCTCCTCAACGAAATTAGCTTTGATCAAGTCGTTCATCGCTCGGGCGGCGCTCGCCTTCTTCATTCTCAACTCTTCTTGACGAGCGACCGGCCTTGCCGCTGCATCGACTGATAGTTGGTGACAAGCGACCTCCATAGGAACTCCAGGCATATCTGATGCCTGCGAAGCGAACAAATCGGCATATTTTCTGAGACAAGTGATTAGTCCTCGCTTGACTGCTTACGGAAGGTCGCCTCCATCTTTACGATTTTGGCGGGGTCATCGCCAAATCGAACGTCAAGAAACCGCCACGGGGTTCTCGGTGCGTTTGAGTTTCTTCTTTAGCTCACGGGCTAAATCATCATCCCCTCTTAAGTCGCTATCTCGAGTTATAGCGGGCATCCAGATCAGCTAGGTTTACTTGGTGTCCTTCCCCAGAATTGTGAGCGTGCGGTCCAAAGTCCTGAGTGTCACATATGTCCTGATAAATGTAGTGACTCTTCTTGGCCGCTTCCATATCTGCCGCTAAGGTAGCGACCTGGCCATTTTTATCGTAAAACTTCATCTTTAAGTGGACTGTTGACACGACTGCTTCAAGTTTCCCCAACGTCGGCCGGCCGATAATGCAATGATAGCATGACTTGATGGGCAATACTAAGAACGTCGTCCTGACCGTCCTGTAAGACGTACTCCCATTGGCATCGTCGCCGAAGGTGACCAACAACTCCAAGGTGCCCAGCGGGTAAGTGATTGCTCCGTTAAAACCGATCGAGGGGTTGGGTCGTTCTGAGGGATGATTTCGCTACGGTCGATGCTCAATTTGTCCACCAATTCTTCGAACATGATATCTGCCGAGCTTCCCTGATCGACCAATATTCTCCTGACTTCGGAGTTTCCCATGACCGCAGATATGACCAGAGGAACATAACTGTTGACCCGCCCATCGAGCAAATCCTCGTCACCAAACGAAATCGGCGGTCTGTTAGAGATTGGTCGTGGTGCTGAAGAAGACCCAACCATGAGAATTTCGTTCCACTTTCTCTTGGTCGCCTTCTTTGAATCCAAGCGATCTAAAGGGTTCCCTCCGTGGATGACCATTACCACCCTGCGACCCCTGGACTGCCTGCCGTCCTCCTCAGAAGTTTCTTTTCTGCCAGCGACCTCAATAGCTTGGGTGGTTACTTTTTCTTTTGAGCGACCATCTCGGCCCTCAGTCTTCTCTTCCGATCGGTCGTTTCCTTCCTCCCTGACGTACTTTGTCAACTTTCCCTTCTGAATGAGGTTTTCTATGTCATCCTTTAGGGCCATGCATTCATTAGTGTCGTGGCCCTTGCTCTTGTGGTACCTGCAATACTTCTTCGTGAACCGGCCGCCTTTTTTGAGAACGAGCGGGTCAGGACGCTTGACATCAGCAAATTCGTTATTCTCGATCCATATAGATTTCGCGCGATGGGTGTATTCGGTAGGTGCGGTGCTCGAATTTCCTTTGACGAAAATCCGAACGACCTTCCCTGCGTCCTTACGGCTCTTTTAGCCGACCTACCATGCTCTTCCTTGGGTCGCACACGCGCGCTGCCTGCGTCGCAAGCGTCTCTTCAGTAGCCCGTGTGGTCGTTGGCCCTTCTTAAAAATACCCCAAGATCCATGTAACGGTTGAGGATGAACTCTTCTGCAAATCTATGATCCGGTCGTATTCCACGCTTGAGATACTTCAGTTTATCCTTGTCGGTCAGGTCGCGGATGGCCTCCGCCTCTGTGTTGAAGCGGTCAATATAATGCCTCAATGATTCATTCTCCCCACGAGTGGCCACCGTGTCGGATGTTCTTCATACTTATACCGGCAGCGATTAGTTGTGTAATTTGCCAAGAAGGTTGCGACCAAACCTTCCCAAGAGGAGATGGTGTTAGGCCGCAATGATTCCCACCATTCTAGCGCTCTCCCGTCGAGCGACTGAGGAAAGAGTCTGCACTTCATCATCGGGTTTAGCTCTCTATAGCTGCAGTAATTGTTGAAATAACGGACGTGTTTATCTGGGTCGCCGCGACCGTCGAACTTATTCATGTTGGGCGGCTTTCTCAAGTCTCTGGGAATGCGGTAACGCCCGATCTCTTGAGAGCGGCCCATGCCCGGCCGCCAACTCTCCCGTCCCCATAAGGTCAGTGCGCGTAGTTCATTGGCGGGTATTCCGTAGCGCCCGTCATGTGGCCGCATGAGGAGAGGGTCTGGACGATTGCCTCTCTCGCCGAGCACATCTCTTTCGACCGGTGGGATGTGTCCTCGCTTTGTAGTTATCCAACTCACCATACGAATCCGCGACCGGCTCCTCGACTTACGTGAACCGGACGACTCGGCGAGGAATACCTAGTGGGGCGGTGCGATTCGGATTGTAACTTGAGTCTTCATAATCTTGGCCGTGTGACTGGAGCGCGCGATCGCGCGCGCCGCGCGAGTGGGAGACCTTCTAGTCCCGACCTGCGCGACTTTGGGGATCGGTGTCTTTGGGCGGCCCCGAAAGGTCGGTCATTCCGTCGAGAGGAGTTGCATGCTTCTTCGGAAGGACGCATTTGTCCGAGGGTCCTCACCATTCGCGACGTTGGCGAGAGGATGGATCCCTTTCGTAGTGAGAAAGAAGTGCTTCCCGGTCGGCAATAATCTGATTTTTGTTTTGCAGAATCTGTAGGAAAGCCTGAGTCACATGCTCGGGTACGGAGGCATTGAGCCCACTCCAGAACATGAATCAACATCAACATTAACATACATAAAACGCTCGATATAATAATATAAACTTAGGGTCCACACTCTTTATAGTACATAAAATCATGAACGATAAATTCAAAATACATAACTTTCTTTCTTGAAGTACAAAAACAAATAATTCAAATAATATTCAACATATATTCTGTTTGACTACAATAATTCAACATATATTCAGATTTTAAGAACAAAAACAACAAATAAAGATACACTAATTAAGGCAAATACTTCAACTCAAACAGTGTACTCTAGGCTTTATCTGAAGCATATTTTTTTTATGGCAAATGTTAGAATTTGTTAGATATTGTTGGAAGTGTTAGTGGGTGGGGAGTTGGACCCTTTCCCTTTTTCTGATAATTAGTGATAGTAAAATTAATCGTCAAATAGCTTAGCATCATTGAGATACACTCCTCCCACCTTCTAAGAAAGATTTGAGAGGTTGCAAATCATATGTGCTGAACTACTGGAAGCAAAATACATCGGGTTCATTACAGAATGATCACAAAGATCTAAAGGGATAGCCAAGATAGCTAGCTACCTCGCAAGCACCAAAGACAAAAAAGGATATAATGAAAATCAGATCACCAACCTAAGAGTCTATCAATGGGATATTTGAAAACGATACGAAGACTAAAAAACTAAGAGCATCTACATCCATGATCTCCATCCAATTGCTTAATTGGGTCCCACAACCTCCACATCATTTTAAAGCAACTCACATCTTTTTTACTCCAATGGTAAACTTTTTATGTACTATAAATGGGTCCCACAATTCTTAATTAATTATTTTTGTTCCACCTTAAATTGTTAGTTTTTTTTTGACAAATTAATTTATTTTAAGTATAATACCAAGTTCCGTCACAAAAATATATACTGTAATACCTAAATTTTTTATTTTTTTAACAAAATTAAATGTGTCATTTGTGTGTGTTTTTGTTTTCTTATTTTAGCAGTAGAGAGGGTTTCTATTATTATATTATTATTATTATTATTAGTTCTAGAGCCTTCTTTTATTACTTTTTCATAAACAAAGAGTCTTTACTTTCCTCTCAGAACCTCATCTCCAACTCTCATTTCAAACTCTCAGCTTTTATTTCACCGAACTTCATCTTTCACAACTCACTCGCATCTCTCATTCTCATCCTCATTTCTCCTCTACCATTCTCCTCAACCAACAATGAAGTGCAACACCTTATCATCTCTCAATCTTTCATTTCTCTTTCAAGCAAAACACCCTCTTATCTGGCTCTAGAGATCACGTCTTCTTCTACTTAGCCCTTCATGCATGCCTGCCTGCCTCTCTCCCTGCAGTAATCTCAACAGAGCAACAAGGTGTTGTCGGATTTGAATCGGCGCTCAGAGCTGCTTCCTTCTTCTGTTTCTTTTTTATTTAGTTTTTTCAATTTATTTTAATTAAAAAAATTTACGATCCGGTTGCTTCTATGCGATATCGGTGCGACACGCTGTCAATTTTTTCCTTGAGAACTCTCACCACCAACAGCAAACTTGGCGAAAGTTGCGTTCGTAATATTTCACAACTCATTACGCAACTGCCGCTGCAGATGCTCTAAGGGTGTGTTTGATTCGCTAAGCAGTGAGGGACTGGACTGGACAACTCCAGTTGTACCCTGTTTGATTTGAAAACTATTCACAGTACTGGACAAAAACCCAGATTCATGTACCTCACAAAACCACAGTACAACTTTCTGTCCCACAGTACAACTTTTTGATCACTCAAAAAAATACCAAAATATTATTTTTATTTCCCGTTCAATAATTTTTTTTCTCTCCTCTATTCTCCCTCCTCTCTTTCTCTCTCTCAGTCTCCTATCTCATTCTTCTCTCCCTCTCTCTCTCCTATCACATTCTTCTCTATCATTTTCTCTATCTCTCTGATACTTTCTCATCTCATGATCTATCATTCATCTCTCTTTCTCTCCGCCCTCTACCTTTCATCTCTCTTGTATCATCTCATAACATCTATCCCTCATCTCTCTCTTTCTCTCTCCTTCTATCTCTCTCTTACATATTCTCCTTTGGACGTTTTTCTTTATAATTTTTTAATTCCTTTGTAATATATGTCATATATAATAATTATAAACATTAGAAATAGAATTATAATAAAATTTACATTTTTTTGCTCGTGCTCTTCATGGTTCACCAAACAATGTACTGGACAAAAGTTTGTTCAGTCCTGTCTTGTCCAGTACTATCCTGTTCGCAAATCAAACGAACCCTAAAACCATAAAACAAGAACACGAAAGGGAGAACACCGAGGAGGCGAGGAGGAGAGCAAGAAAACCTTATAACTCCCTCCTTAACCTTCCCATCCCAACCACCAAGACAGTCGTATAACTCCTATCTGAAACAATAAAGCACACGGTGAGATATAAATATCAGTAAGCCCTGCAATACAGTTGTAAGTTTTATTAAATAATCATAACGTAAATCGTTTTGGTAAAAAAAAAATCATAACATAAATCGTAACACCTCAATTTCTAGAAGATTCGTTTATCTTATTATTAATTATATTTTGTTATTTTAATGAGAACTATTTAAGAGGGATAGTTAATTGTATTAAAAATCATAACATAAATCGTACCATCATTTTTGGAATTTTGTGTTGTGCTCATTTACTGTATAGTTAATTGTATTAAACTCGGTGAAATATTTTTTTATCTATAGATCAAGAGAGCAAATTTAACTAAACTAAAATAATTTTAAGAATTAATATACCATATTAATTCATGGGTTAGGTTTCGAGGAGAAAAACTACCAGAACCCGAGTGTGTTGTAGGCTCGCTGACTAAATTTTGTCTGCGAGAAAATTCGCGCGACGAACTCCAATTTTGATGGTTTGTCTCAATAAAAAATTGTATGCAAATAATTTCTTGTAGATACGAGTCAAGTTCATCGATCATTCTTCCATGGCAGCCTGCTCCTTAATAGTATTTCACAAAAACATCGTATGTACGTGTTGGATTTCTTCGTGTTCCATCTTACACATACATCTTTTAATCTTATTTAGAAGAGTAATGCTATGTTGTACGAAGGAAAGTTGTAAGAATGGTACGAAATATACTTAAGGGCAAGATAACACAACACCCCTCATGCGGTGGTGATAGACTGTGTCGTATGATTCGTTTCGTACCCTCGCAGCAGTAGACATCTTTGCAATCACATTATTATATAGAAAACATGACCAGGTTTTTACTTCCTTAATTTCCTTATTTGCATTAGTTTATTTTTTATCTCAATATTTAACAATATGTTAATTTTACTATTTGTACTCTTTTTTTCTTTCTCTAATGGTTAAAGCTTGGTTCAAAATCATGATGGTGAATATGGACTTAGTAATTCAGGGATACTTGCATGCCACATGTAAAATAACTTTTGAGTTATCTAGTAGTAAATTCAAAATCTAAAACATGATATTTTGGTATATTTGTAGATTGTTAGAAACCCTAATTGATACTAATTAATACTATTGACAAGTGACTATAATTGTATTTATTTGATTTGGGCCACCAACCATGTCCTTCCTTTTTGTACAACTTGACTTACATGGTAGCTTCATTCAACATGTATTGAGGTCATCAAGATCCATCTATCCAAGGGACTCCTCGTAAGTCTCTCCGTCGTACATGTCCTTGTCTATAGTTCGTCGGTAAAGCACAGTACATACATACAAATATATAAAGTACTTATGTAAAAGTGTTTTCTTTATATAGCGGCTCAATATGAAACCCTAAAATTTTGAAACTTTGTATTGTAAAGTTGACTTCATTATGCCTCTGAATTTGTTCACCTTCTTCTCCCTCTTCGGTTCCTTTGGAGTTGGGCCAAGGTATGTTTGAGAGATGAGGACCATGTCACTGAAATTTTCAATACAACCAGTAATGGAGGATGTTTTTAAATGTATTACTGTTTGCACATTCTTAATAATCCTCATTTTTTGAAAAAAATAATCCTCATAATTCAAGTGTTATTTTTTCTTTTTTATACATCAGTGACAAAAAGATAACAATAAATTAAGTGATCAGAAGGTTTTAAAGAGACTCCTATCTCCTGTGAAAAACAATTACAATGATGTATGACCCGAAGACTTATTATCCAAAACATCCTTTTCAAGATGGCGTATACATCTCTTAGGAGGAAAGTCAAGAAATCTTAATGCCACATCTTAGTTAGCCATTTTCCTAATATTCGATTTTTAAATTAAATTTTCTTAATAATTTTTTTCAATTTAATTAATTTGATCATGAAATATTTGAATATTAACTTAATTAATTTATTGTTATTAAAAGTGTTTTTATTTACTCGTATAATAATTAGAATATTCTCTTTTGAATTATTCAAATACTTATTATTTAATCATGTTTTATTCCAGATAAGTAGGTTTTTCATTATTTTTGAACTTTTATATTGTCAAAAAATATATATTTTTATTTATTAATTTAACCCAAGAAAACGGTAATAAGGAAAATCAAAAGCACATTTTAAATCAAACATAACATCACAAGCTTCAAAGAATCTGGATGAAGTAAATCAATATATTTTTAAAATTTCAAATATTTTGGCTTCATCGTTATCTTTAATCATATGTAAACTCATTAAAAAAGATATAGGTCACGGAATAGTTTCCAGCATCACAAGTAAGGCAGATGCTTCTTACACACCCAGAGCTACTCACTGCACACCATCCATACGCGTGAAATGACAAAGCTACTCTTAATAAAATGTTGCGTCTTAATTTTTTTTGCGAGATAATGAGGGTTCGATAGATTAGCACCGAACCGGTTCGGTGGCTAAATACCGAATAGGTTATATTGTGAGGCACACCTCCAAAGTTGTTCTGATTAGGTTCGGTGGTTAACAACCGAACCGGTTCGATGGTTAAGATCCGAACTACTGTGAGGTATTTTTGGAATTTGAGGGGGTGGGTGGTGAGTAAGAGGAGGTGTGTAAGAAGCATGGGCCCACAAGTAAAGCGTGTAGTGGACTATATTCCTTTTAGCCCAACTTTTGCAAAATGTGGGCTACGAAAAAAGGCATTTGCTTTTCCCACACCCCCTTCTACTCTTTCACACAACTTAACTCCAAATATTCCAAAAATACCCTTAAGTAGAGTGCGTGTTTTCACCGATTCGAGGATGGGCAACCGAATATATTCGGTTGAGGTCAACCGAACAGGTAAAAAAGGTGAATGTGGTGTGAGAGTCCATTTTTTGTAATAAATTAGGGTGTTCGAACACCCTCACGCGAACCTGTTCGCATGACCTCGTTCGAACAGGTGAAACTACGCACAAGAGGGTGTGTAGTCAAGATTTAACACACACGAACGATGTCATTCGAACCTGTTCGAAGGCTCGTGTTCGAACAGGTGAAATTTCGTGAAAAAAAAAGGTTTTGGCTGGCCTTTTGGTCTTTTCACACCCTTATGGGGTGTGTTTTGAGTAGGAGGGGGTGTGGGAAAAGCAAACACCAGAAAAAAAACTAACCCAAATAAATAGCCCAACACCAATAAGTCAGGTTCACAGCCTCTGTGAGACTGAAACTACAAGTCGACCTTCCTCTTTTAGCTCATACTTCTTCCAACCTCCTAGCTACTCAGTAGATACCCTCAATCCTTAATTATTCTCAAAATACCCTTACGTGTGTACACCCCCTCACGTTGTATTTTAACTAGTTCGGAGCACGGTCGTCCGAACCGATTCGGGGTAGGTGCCTCCGAACCAGTTCTGTAGTGGTTCCACCGAACCATGCTGAACGTAAATACACTTAAAACTTTCAGTAAACTAAGAAATTTGTATGTTTGAATAACTATCAAAGATAGACTCTCCAATACAGCTCCACATTACTTTCAATACCAACATAACCCTGTTATGTCAATATCATATCCCAGAGATTCTATTAACTCGTCCTTCTCCTGCTAAGGGATGGCAATGGGGCAGGGCGGAGGTGGGGAGTACTCCCCCTCCCCGTTCCCACCTCTCAAATTGTCCCCGTCCCTATCCTCATTTGCCGCTTTGGGGACTTTTTCTCCCCCATCCCCACAATCCCCGTGGGGAGTCCGAAAGTTTATTAAAAGTTAGCATAAATATAAATTGAGATATAATAAATTAGAAAAATATATAAAAGTAAGACTAAAATTCAAAAGTTTAATATTTTAATATAAAAAATATAAACCCGAGTCTTACTTTTATATTTTAATATTTAGAAAGTATAAAAGTTAGAACAATTTAATATTTTTAATTAAAAACACGTATAAATCCGTTGTCTAATTTTTCACAACAGATTTATCTATTTGCTATGTTTTGGAAAAAATTTAGGGGTAATTCAGTCTTTTCACAGGGGTTGTGGGGGTATAATGTATAGGTGTAGGGGTCTAAAAAATAATACCCAAAAGTATTAGATAAAACTAACAGATAAACTAGTTTGTGTTGGTATTCAAGTATGTGTAAGAGTCCTAAATTAGATGGAAAAAGTGGATGTTGAGCACAAAATAAGTGAGAGGACCCATAAACTCAATACCTTAAGGTTTAGGGTTAAGATGTAGTGTCCAACTCACTTATGTGTGTGGTTGCTCTCGGCCTAATGTGTCTTATCCCCCAGACTCCCTTTATAACCCGAAAGTTTAATTATAAAATGACATAAATGGATATTAGTAATTAATTCTTAAAAATGAGAGTATAATTTTTTTAATAAAGGATAAATAACCTAGGACACGTGGGGTCAACCCAGTTCTCCCGAGTTCGATTCCCGCAGTGGATAAACTCGGTGTTGGCTAGTGAAGAATTTGATCCTAAGCACGAGCAGAGATTAGTCTCTCATTAAAAGTGTTGGGACACTCAATGGGTAGCCAGTAATGGTTAAAACAAAACAAAAAGTAACGTTTGGAAAAACATAATACGCTAGTAAAAAAACGTTCTAAGCTAGTAGTATCAAATACTTACTATGAGTTTATCTGCCGTGAACTATCCACTAATTCTAACCACTAGTGGTTTAAACATATAATATGCCAAAAAATTGTTTGCACAAAAATTAATATAGATTCTACTCTGCATATCATTACCAGTCCTCAAATTTGATGATAATTAAACAGTTTGCAAGTAAAAAAAAGAAACTGGTCAATAAGAACGTGTGGACTTGAGAAGGAATAAAGAAAAGAACAAACAATGTAACATCATAGGACAACTTCATTACATATCCCTTAAACATTCTTTGCCTCCACTTTTACAACAAATAACACAAAAGGATAATCTATATTTCACATATTCTTTTCTTCCTTTCAATATTCTTATCAAGCCAATGATAACTGATCAAATGCATTATAAATATCATCCTCATAACAGCCAAAACTACATGCACAAAACTTCTCTCTGTCTCTCTAAGTTTGTTTCATAAGTTATTTGCTTATTGTAAGTGTTTCTATAATGGCTTCTAGCTCAAGTTCACCTTTGAAGAGATCAGATTCAATTGCAGATAGCATGCCTGATGCTTTGAAGCAAAGTCGCTTCCATATGAAGAAATGTTTTGCCAGGTACTAATACTAAGACCCGTTTGGATAAATAGTTTAATTAAGTGTCTATGCCATAAGCGTTTATCGTATAAGAGCTTATGCATAAATTGTTTTTATAATACAACATAAAATGAAGTTAAACTATTTTTCTATAAGCTATAAGCTGATAAGCTATCATGAGGAGCTTATGGAAATTAGCTGATGTCATAAGCTATTTTCATAAGCTCTCTCAAACAATCTCACAAATACTTATGCGAGTAGATAAACCCAAATTAATCTTAATATTTGATTAGAAAATCAATAAACATTTCGCTTAAAGTAATTAATTAAAGTAAGTAATTTTAATATTTGATTAGAAAATCAAGAACTGATTAATCTTGAGTGCGACAAAAACTATGTTGAGAGGGAGAAGAACCACACAGACCGATAGAACAAGATATACATGTGACGTGACCAACCTGATTCTCTGACGTAGATTAGTCACCAGACTCTAATAAAAAAAAGGCTTCATTTTAAGATTTTTTTTGTTACTTATTTTACCTCTAAAATGGATTACTTAGTTTAGAGTAGACAATATATGGAGTTTCATGTTGTTTTTTATGCTCCACATTTTGGTTCTTTCATTTTCCTTCTTTGACATCATGAGAGGAAAAATATGAAACAGGTATGTTGCAAGTGGGAAAAGGTTAATGAAACTACATCATATAATGGAAGATATGGAGAAAACAGTTGAAGACAAAGATGAGAGGAAGAAGCTTCTAGAAGGATTATTGGGTTACATACTAAGTTGTACTCAGGAGGCTGCTGTTATTCCACCTTATGTTGTTTTTGCTGTGAGGCCTAATCCTGGTTTCTGGGAATATGTTAAAGTCAATGCTGATGATTTGCAAGTAGATGGTATTGAAGCTTCTGAATACTTGAAATTCAAGGAATTGGTATTTGATGAAAAATGGTAAGTAGTGTTCTCAAACCTCATTTGCATAGTTTGTTGAGTTTTAAGTCAATTTGGTTATTGAAATTTCACAAAATTTCAATTTAGTCCCTAAAATTTCACAAAATTTCAATTTAGTCTCCGAAATTTAAGAAAATTTCAATTTAGTCTCTGAAATTTACAATATATCAATTTAGTCCTTGACTTTTGTAAAAAAAAAATCAATTTAGTCTCTCTGTTACATCAATTTAGTGGACTAAATTATACAGTTTTTTCAAAAGTTAGGGACTAAATTGATAAATTGTAAATGTTACGGACTAAATTGAACTTTTCTGAAATTTCAGGGACTAAATTGACTAATAACTCGTTTTTGGCTAGCTATGGCATTTTCTTTGTGTTATAGTTTGTTGAATTTTTTATGAGGCAAATTGTGAATATGATTTGAATGTGTAGGGCAAATGATGAAAATGCATTGGAGATAGATTTTGAGGCTATTGATTTCTCTACACCTAGGATGGCTCTTTCTTCTTCTATTGGAAATGGACTAAACTTTACAACTAAGGTTTTGACTTCAAAGTTGAGTCAAAGCTCACATTGTGAAAATCCATTGCTTAATTACTTATTGAGCCTTAATCATCAAGGAGAGGTAAATAAAGGCACAAGGGTACTATTTTTTTTTTCAATAGTAGGAAAAATGGTTAATAACAATAATATTTTGTTTTACCATTTTGCAGAATCTTATGATCAAAGAAAATTTGAATACCATACCAAAGCTTCAGGAAGCACTAAAAATAGCAGAAGCATATGTTTCTGCACATCACAAAGATACACCATACCAGAATTTTGAGAACAGGTCAACATTTTATTTTATACATCTATTATTATTATTATATTATTTTATTTAGTTTAACATTTTTTATTTCCATAATTGATGAACTTTATTTTTGATTGCAGGTTTAGAGAATGGGGATTTGATAAAGGGTGGGGAAATACAGCAGGAAGGGTAAAAGAGACAATGACAATGCTTTCTGAAGTTCTAGAAGCAGCAGATCCAGTGAAATTGGAATCATTTTTTAGTAGACTTCCAAACATGTTCAACATTGTTATTTTCTCAATTCATGGTTACTTTGGCCAAGCAGATGTCCTAGGATTGCCCGACACCGGAGGCCAGGTGTGAATCCCTCCTCTTCAACAGAGTTTTTGTCACACTCAAAATTTCATCATACAAAACACCGACACAGACATCAGACACAACATTAACATAAACACGTAGTCACCAGTTTTAATTTGAAAACTAGAAGTAATTGAAGTGACAATACCAATGTCGGTGTCTGATGAGACATGTGTCGAACACATAACACGTCTTCAACCTGAAGTGTCAGTGGTACGAAGATCTTATCTAAAATCCACTCTTGATTTTTCTCACAGGTGGTATATATTCTTGATCAAGTAAGGGCATTTGAGGAAGAGTTACTCCATAAGATTGAACTGCAAGGCCTTAATGTGAAGCCACAGATTCTAGTGGTATGCTACTAAGTTATATATATAATACAAAAATACCAAATTAAACTTCAAAAAATTAAGAACATCATTGTTTTTTTTTCCTTTTTATTTTGTTTGAATTTTTTTTTTATGTTCCATGCACAGGTTACACGTTTGATTCCAGATGCTAAAGGAACAACATGTAACCAAGAACTTGAACCTATCATCAAGACTAAGCACTCTCACATTCTAAGGATTCCTTTCTTTACGGAGAAAGGAATTCTTTGCCAATGGGTTTCGCGCTTCGATATCTATCCTTATTTAGAAAGATTTGCTCTAGATGCTTCTACCAAGATTCTTGAACTCATGGATGGGAAGCCTAACCTTATTATTGGAAATTATACTGATGGAAACTTGGTCTCATCTTTAATTGCTTCTAAACTTGGTGTAACTCAGGTTAATTCAATCACTTAACTAGATTTACATGTACATTATTTTTCCTATTAGTATACTTTGGACTAAAGTTATATTCATAATGATTGAAGGCAACTATTGCTCATGCTTTGGAGAAGACTAAGTATGAAGATTCAGATGCTAAATGGGGTAGTTTTGATGAAAAATATCACTTTTCAAGTCAATTCACAGCTGATATAATCTCAATGAATGCTGCTGATTTCATCATAACTAGCACATACCAAGAAATTGCTGGAAGGTTAGACATTTCTATGAAATTGTAGAGCAATTTAGTCCCTAATAGTCACTGATATTCAGAATCATCGATAATGCCAGTATTTGTGGATCGATCAATTTATTGATATCGAATATGTTTAGTTTGTTTGACGGACTATGTTGATAGTGCCATACAATTTTAAAGACTCAATTGATGATTTACTCGTGAATACTATCATGAAGATAACTTTTTGTTGTTTTGTATTGTCAGCAAGGAGAAGCCTGGACAATATGAAACCCACGGTGCATTTACCATGCCTGGATTGTGTCGTGTAGTCTCGGGAATCAATGTGTTCGATCCAAAGTTTAACATTGCTCCACCTGGAGCTGATCAAACCGTATACTTCCCTTTCACAGAGAAAAAACAAAGGTTGACCGCATTTCATCCCGCCATTGAAGAACTACTTTATACTAAGGGTGACAATGAAGAACACATGTGAGTCTCATACTAGTTTTCTCCCATCATTCACTTGCATTTTATAATAATTAGAAAATATGACCTCTATAATATTCACACTTCTGATTGAAGATGTGTATGGTGTCTGACACGTATTGTGTAGGACAGTAACACTGACACTTCAATTACTTATATTTTTCTTATAAAACTGGTGTCTGTGTCAATGCTTCATAGAATGTGACTATAATGCTCTTATTTAAACTCAAATGTGTTTGAAACAGTGGATTTTTGGAAGACAAGAAGAAACCAATCATCTTCACAATGGCTAGATTTGACAAAGTGAAAAACATTAGTGGCCTAGTTGAGTGGTACGCAAAGAACAAAAGGCTAAGGAGTTTGGTAAATCTTGTGATTGTTGGAGGATTCTTCAATCCTTCTAAATCCAAAGATAGAGAAGAAACAGAAGAAATAAAGAAGATGCATTTCTTGATGAAGGAGTACAAACTTCAAGGTCAATTCAGGTGGATTGCAGCGCAAACAGATCGATATCGCAATGGCGAGCTCTATAGATGCATTGCAGATACAAAAGGAGCTTTTGTTCAACCGACATTGTATGAGGCTTTTGGTCTCACAGTCATTGAGGCAATGAACTGTGGTTTACCAACTTTTGCAACAAATAAGGGAGGTCCAGCCGAGATTATAGTCGATGGAGTCTCGGGCTTTCATATCGATCCATACAATGCAGATGAATCAATCAACAAGATTTCTGATTTCTTTGAGAAGTGCAAAATTGATCTTGAACATTGGAATAGAATCTCTAAAGCCGGTCTTACGCGTATCAATGAATGGTAAATTTTAACTAACAACTATACTTTTTCTTCTTTTTTTTGGTTACCATGTTACATGTGCTAAGTATTCACTAATTTCGCTGATGATTAATCTCTGACCGACAAGTGTACTTTAACTTTGATTTTTCTTACCTTATGTTTACCTTGTAGCTATACATGGAAAATATATGCAAACAAAGTCTTGAATATGGGATCAATTTATGGATTTTGGAGAAGGTTAAACAAGGAGCAAAAGTTGGCAAAGGAAAGATATATCCAAATGTTCTATAATCTTCAATTTAGGAACTTGGTATGTTTTGTAAAATGGTGTTTTCTTTCTTTGTTCTAAATTAAATAATTATTGAAAAATTATAGAGAAATTCCATTGCTTTGCAGGCAAGGAAGGTACCAATTCCTAATGAGGAACCTCAACCAATGTCAACAATTTCATCCAAAGCAGAAAAAGCACAAGCTACTCACAAGCATGATGTGGCAGCTGGAAAATTTGTAGCATCCCAAACCCAATTAATAGCACCATCATCCAAAATTGAATCTCAATCCAACCCAAGGCAAGTAAAAAAAAACTATAATTTACCGCGTATGAATATGAATTTAATTTGTGTACACCGTCAGTGTAAAAATTGTTTACACATGCATCTAGTAATGTGTTGCAACATCATTTAATAAGTATGACATTGACAAGTCATTTGTTTTTACGTGGTAACATATTAGTAGATGACTGTGTAAAATATTTTTACACAGGCGGTATGTACAAATTTACAGCTGTGGAAATATATATGATATGATTTAAATAAGATAAAAAATCTTTCTGAAGCTTTTGCATTGTACTTGTGTCTGGATTTGCAGGGAAAAAACTTCAACTCAGGAACTAGCAACTTCTAAAGAAAGTGGTGGAGTTTTGTTTGGATTCCGTTGGTTGATTCCAATAATTGCTTTTATGTTCATCTATCATTACCTCTTGAATAATCTGGACCGTCTATTCACATGGGAGCAATAATGTTTCACATTGGATCAAAAATCAAATGTTGTTTGTAATTTTAGTTTTTACTCATCTGTACCTTTAACTTCTCGTTTCAATCTTACTATATTGTAAATGATTTCAATGTTAAATAAGAACTGGCATTTCAACTATATATGCACATTATAATGACATGTGAAGTCAAAACGTTACATACTATTTATTAAAAATAATAGTTGCTTAAGAGGTGTTACATTCTCTTAAGGACTAATTAGTAATTTGCTAGTTAGTTAGTATTTTCTAGAGCTCTATATAAAGAGCACGTTGTAATCACTTTTACCATCTTTTTCAATATGATTCCTTATGAAGAATATCTACCTCTTTTACCTCATGAGTATACCTATGCTCAATTCCTCTCTTATGAGTTTGATCTATGGATGTATGATTCTATGATTCTTAACACTATTTTTTTTTTCGATAATTGAAATAGTTTCATCGATAGTAGGTTTGTACCTAGCATAAGCAAAAAGCACTGCTAGCAAAAGATAGCCAAACCAGAGGAAACAGAGTGAAGCAAAAATCCCTAATGCCCAATAATCAAATCCTTCAAATTGATTATGTGACTACTTTAAGCATGTGAGGAGATCACAATCCAAAAGACTAATTTATTAGGTGGGAGAGCTTCATGGCTTAAGTACCACATTGAGCTTTCTTATTTGCTCAATGTAGGACTCCTAACAAGAAGTCTCAATGTGATACTTAAGTCATGCGGCTCTCCCACCTGATGGACTAGTCTTTTGAGTTGAGATCTCTTCATGTGTTGAAGTCCTAAACGTTGGTGATTTCATGGAGAGTTGTTTGCGAAAAGGGCTACTTATAGGGTGAATTAAAGTACTTCATTGAATATTGGTACATGTGTGAAGCTGCCAAAAAGAGAAATGGCTACCACCGGAGTCAGTGCTGATAGAGTGAAAGTTGTTGCGGACATCGGCTCTTAAAGGTCGTGGTAATGTTAGGAGTTCCACATTGAGCAAATAAGAAGGCTCATTGTGGTACGTAAGTCATGAGGCTCTTCCACCTAATGGACTAGTCTTTTGAGTTAGGCTCTCCTCATGTGCTCTCCCATCACGTTTACACCCGACTTTGTCAGTCAGTGTCTCCTCCCAATAGAGTTTTTGTCAGATCCCAAGACTCGAACTTCAAACCTTAAGGTGGGATCCAAATCCAGTTACTGCTCGGACCAACTCTTATTGATTTTAAACTGGTATTTCTATTTAAATACTAATCTCACACCCTAAACACTCTTTCAATTTTTCATTAAATTTTTTATATTTAAAATCATTTTATAACACAAATCTAACATCAAACCCTAAATGTTTTAATAAAGTTAGACTTTAAGGGTCTTAAGAGAAATAAATTTAATGATAACTTAAAATTTTAAAATTTAGTAACTTTATTGACTAAGAAAATTTAATGGAGGGGAAAAAATAAATATAAAAAAACATGACCACCAGCAATATGTATCATTGAATAGACAAATAAGTTTTCCAGGGAGATAATGATTCTTTATATAGAAAAAACCAACAAGAAACGAATAACACCAAGTGGGATGAATATATCATTGGTTTATATAAGTGTACAATAATTTAGAAAATGGTCCTCTCCATTGTGTAATATAATTGGTACATGGTTTTATTAGAAGACAACTGAGTTGGAATTTTTTTTCGTTTTTCTAGGATTGAAAGAGGCCTATCGCCCAAAGAAACTACACGACCACTAACTAATGAGTAGACACTCCAATTACATCATGAGTAAGTATTGGATAACACCTCACGCCACGGTCTCTACGGTCGCTTGTACGCCACATCGCGTGTCTATTTGTTTCTCCATCTCCAAAATGCATGGCAAGCATTAGCCCACACCGCAGCCAAGTTCAAATCCGAATGAGGACCTGCATCACAAGACAAGTTAAAGAAATCCAATCCTCCAAGGACAAGCCAAAGAACTCCACGCGCCTATTAACCTCCACCTGACTTGCCCACATCTCCACATCAATAGTAAACTTTTTCTTTTGCAGCTTTCAGTTTAATTTTCTAAAGCATTGTTAATAATTTTATGCTTTAATTTCACCTTCAATCTCTCTGAGTAACGTGATAGTGTGATTTTGTTCACCCAAGTTTTAATTGCACGAATTAGGTTTTTTGGATAATTGTACGATTTTAGTCATCTAAGTTCCAATTGCACGAATTAGGTCTTTCGAAAATAAAGATTGAATCATTATTGTTCATTTCTTACCATAAATGTTGATGTGTCACGTGTTATTACGACCTATTCTATGTGAGTTAGTATGAGTGGAATGCTATGCAGGGCCGGCCTTAAGCCTGTGCGGGTTGTGCTACCGCATAGGGCCCAAGCCCAATGTTAGTTTTAGGGGCCCCAAAAAACATTACTTATGTATCCAACACATTCAACTAATAACTAGGAGAGAATGACTGATCTAGTGGTGTTGTGCGCCTGTATCCAACACATTCAACTAATAACTAGGAGAGAATGGCGATCCAGGTGGTGTTGTGCGCCGACAAGTCCTCTTACGTGGTAGTGGTCGTGAGTTCAACTCTTCTTACAAACATTTTGTTATTTTAAATCAGTTTTATGAAAGTTGTATGAATTTTTTTTTGCAAAATGACAAAATCAGGATTTGAGACCATCACATCTTATCTTACATCTTACATAACAACAGCACCCAATACCACTATGAAATAAATGGCGGATCTTGACAAAAAATTGGAGAAGTAAAACAATAACAAATATATAAACCAAAATTAATTGTGTTTCATAATAGTTTCTTGGTTTAGTGGTCAAAGTTATCTTTGTCAATTTTAATGTCCAGAGTTCAAATATTGCTTAATGCAATTTTTTATACTAATTTTGAGAAAAATATACAAATAATCTATTAAAAAGAGGTGTGGCCATCATCAAGAATTGAACTGGGGACCCTAAATACACCAATAATGCTCTTATCCGCTTGACTACTAATACTTTTGTTGCTTAGTGTTCATTTTGGTTATATATTCTAACTTTGAGTATAAAATATATCCGTGTGTATATTAACTTAATGGGAGCCTCCCAGACTCCTATAAAGATCCGCCATCGCACGACAACACTAATACTTTTCCTAAATAATTACAAAAGTTTTATATATTACCTAATATTTTAATATAAAAACAAACTATCACATAAATTCTTGTTTTTAGGAAAGCAGTGTACCAATTTTTTGGTACTCTCCATGGACATTGTATTCTTTTTTTAAAATAAAAATACAATATTTCTTATAAAGAGAAATTTAATTAGTTTTTCATGAGTTTTATTGTAACACTTTGGATCTTTTTCATTTTTAGTAAAGATCATTAAAGTATGCATCATGACGCTTCTCTCTACTTCAGTAGAGTTTTTGCGCTCAGTGGGAATCGAGCCCCTTGTACCATAGGCTCAAGTACAAGTTCAATACATTTCCACTACCAATTGGGCTAGTGGCAATGCATTGAACTTGTCTTGAGCCCTGAAGCATAGTCTGAGTTCCCACACTGAAGCAAAAACTCTACTTGGGGGTAGAGAATGTCATGATGCACATTTGTGAGTGTCTACCGAGAAAGAAAATGACCCAAGGTGTTACATTTATTTTAGTAAATTAAATTTTATATGTATGAATTTATAGGCCCTAAAAATTTGGAAATTTTTAATTGACATCAAGTCAATGGTCATGCAGCTTAAACTCAAGACCTCGATCCGAATTCCTTCACCGAATCAGTTACCAAAAATTATGGTGATTCATTCGATAAAAATATAATTAGAGCCCCAACTTTCAAAATTCGAACAGGGTCTCCGAATCATTTGTGACGACCCCTGATGCTATGTTATATAATTGTCATGAGTTGGTTTAAAGTTTTTAAAAAGTTTAAAGCACAATTGAATAGGGATCAAAAATCACACTTAGAAGACTCAATTCATGAAATTAGAGCACAAAGATCAAATTCACACGATCAAAATATCTAAAGGATCTAATGGACGTTAGAACCCAAAAAACCAAAATAGCATAATCTAGATGTTTGAGACATAATAAATAATAAATGTACTTAATCCGAACACTGTACGTCGATTTTCCCCAACTTGCAATGTCACTTTTTGATGCTATCCAGTGGCGGATTTTGAACAAAAACCTCGGGTGGGTCACTAATGAAAGAGACGTGGAGAAACGACGAGGTAGATAAATAAAAAGTATATTACATTGGTGAAGCTTAATAAAAATACAATTAAAATAGATAAATGTAAATTAATAATTATTTATAATAAAAATTAAATGACTAAAAAAAATTTAATTTCACATAGAAACTCAGTTGAAGTTGTTTGTAAAAATATAATTTAAATTAAATTGATTTTAATTTTACTTGATATATATAATTGTTTGGTCAAAACTTACAGTAAATTTAGTAGCTATATAATAACTAGGGGTATTATATAGTTAGTAGTTATTTATATATTTAGTAGTTATGTAGTAAAAATGCGCAAACATTTATATATTTAGTAATTATTTTTTTAAAATAGGGGTATTATAGTAAATTCATATGAATTTTTTGGACGAACCATGATCTTGCCCAGTCCATACAAAGATTCACCCTTGACTCTATCTGTTTTTGTATACTCCTATATAAGCAAAAGACAACTCATTTAAGAAAACTATTTAATTATCTAAAAAAAATTAAAAAAAAGAAATATGATTATTAAATTACTCTTTGAATAGGAAAAAGAAAAACTTGAAAACCAAAAGTTACTTGCACCAAAAAAAACAATCAAAGCAGTTAATAAAAATAAAAGTTTAGTACATTAACTGAAATTTAATTCAACATACTTATATTTGAAGAGTAATTCTTAAGTGGTCACAAATTTTTAGTCACAACATATAATTACACACACAAAACAATAATAAATGCACTAAAAAAATAATATTTGTGTGTTTCCCTAAGTGTATTTATTGTTGTTTTATGTGTGTGACTAAATGTCGTGACTAGATAAGAATTACTCATATTTGATGGTATGAATAAATTAATGATTTTGCTTGAAAACAAAAATAGAGTGAGGAAATTTTAAGAAAAGCGCCCATTCATAATATTTTTGATGAAAAAGATTAATAACCCCAAACAAATAATTGGAATAGTAGAGTGAGAGACTTTGTTGCCACCACACACACGGTTTTGTTGTTCCCAGAAGAAGACCACCCTGAATATGACTTGTTCCAGTTGCAACAAAACAGAATAGAGAAAGGTCAGAAAAATTGAAAGATCCTACCAATCAGCTATCACCTGTCCCACATAATACATCTTTTTAATAAACTGAATATTCCCTCCATGTAACTACAAGACTAATCTCTCGAGTCGGGTAGGATCACAATCAACGAAAAAACTATTCCTCAATAGATTTAACAATCATGTCCAAAATTATATTTAAATCTAAGACTTTAATTAAGCTGCAAGAGACTCTTACCCAATCAGCTGTTGCCTATTCACATAATACTTTACTATACTTTTTAGTTTATCTGATTATGCATAAAAAAGAATATATTAATGGGAGAATATTCCTCTTAGAAGCTGTCTTGAATTGAACCAACGTTATCTGGATGTCCTCCTCCATTGCCTCAACCCTTTAGGCCTTTACCTACTAATAATATTTTGAGTTGATTTTAAAAATAATTTAAAAAATTGAGTCAATTTTTTTTAATATCGCAAAATTACACCAGAGGACCTTTAAGTTATTTATTTGTAATAAGTTGGACATTTAAGTTTTTTTTGTAACAAATAGTCCCTTTAAGTTACCTAACGTTGTAGTTGCTTTTTTTAAGTAAAATTTCATATCGTCAATTACATCAAAATACACCAAAATATGATTGGTTGCGTCAAAATACATAAATTCAATGTCACAATATATAAAGTAGCATAACATCAAAATATATGTTTTAGGAAAATCACTAAAAGTGTCTATTTGTTACAAAAAAACTTAAAGGTCCCAACTTTTATAAATAAATAACTTAAAGGTCCTCTAGTGTAATTTTGTCTTTTAATATTTTTTATGTTTCAACTAAAAAATAAAAATATACTCTTCTCTCAAAAACTGTGATATTATTTGAAATTAATTATTACTTAAATATTTATTTTTAGTTTTTATGTTTACGAAAATTGTGTATTTTTAATTCTTAAATGAATCACTACAAGAAAATAATTTTGTAAATATAAAAATTTGATATAAATAAATTTAAATAACGAGTTATTTTAAAAACTAAAATATTTTCTGATGTTAAAAAGAATTCTAGCTTTTTAATTTTAAATTAATATTATTTTTACTATCATATCCATTCATTTACAAAATTTAATTTAATTTACTCAAAACAGATAATGTTACTATGTTAGAATGACTTTTTAGTTGACTATTATTTTTATAATATATTGAATATGATTTTATTTTTTTTGTTGAATATGAAATTTTAGTTATAGTATTTTTTCCTTGGCTCATCCCGTTTGACTTTTTATTAGTTATTATTGTTCATTTGCTTTCAAACAGGGACCCCTTTTTATATAAAATTGAAAACCCAAAACCTTTCATATAAACCTTAAAATTAATTTATTAAAAAAATTCTAATTCTAGAAAAATAATTTCGTTTTCTCACTGACCTTCTCTCTCTACCCATTGATTCAACTACTTTAAAATATATAATCATGCAAACCACAAGCTTTACCAAAGTTGCAAGAGGTGAGATTTTCATTGTTTATATATGGGTGTGCATGAAAAGCAAACCACATATATTAGATAAAAAGTGATGGCTAAATGTTTTGTTTTTAATTTTTAACTATAAACTTAGAGATTATCTGAAAATCTACAGTAATCCCTCAATTTAATCCCTACATATTATAATTTTTTTCAGTTTGGTCCTAAACTATAGAAATACTTTAAATAACTTCCTAAACTATTCTAAATTAATCAAATTAGTCTTTCAACTATCATTATCTCTCTTATTTTGAGAGTAATTAAGGGACTAATGTGAGTGATATAAATTAGTTTAGGAACTATTTATTGTGATTTTATAGTTCAAGGACCAAATTAAAAAGAGAGTGACAGTATAGAAATTAAAAGAGGGTTTACTCTAAAAAATATATGAGAATGGGAGAAGTAAATATTGAACAATGAATTATTTATATATTTTTATTTTAATATGAGATAATCCTCATAAGATTATTTGCCACATTTTTTTTGACAAATTTGATAGAAATTTTTAAGCTCTGTTCGATAAAAAAATAGTGGATAAGCTAGTTTATAGCGATTGAGCTTATAAGTTATAGCTGATAGCAGATAAGTTAGTGGATTAAATTTAAAGTGTTTGCTAGATTATCGATTTAACTAGCTAATATAAATATAAAATAACATAAATTGACATTTGTAATTAATGCTTAAAAATGAAAAATAATATTTATTTAATGATAGATTTAATTAAAATAATCAGGGTAAAAATGACTAAAATCTGAAACGCTATACTTTCACAAATTGTTATAAGCTTGTGAGACAAATGATATAAAATACTCTTACCAAACACTTAAAAAGAGTTTATCCGTTATAAGTTAGTAGGTTGTACCTGCCAAACAAGCTTAATTTTATATCTCCGATGTATCACACTCATTAAAATTAAATTATTTTCCAAATGCTACTCGAATTAACTTTTTATGATAATCGGATTTTATATTCTTTTTTAAGATTATGATTGTTTTCAAAATTTGACACAAATGTATAACTTTCTTTCTTTTAGACTATTTATAGAAAATTGAATATTTCCTAAATAGTTTAGGAACTTTCTTTCTTTTAATTTTTTGTAGGAGTTTTACATATTTATTTGCTGATTATTATTATTATATTAAAGTAATGGTATATATATATATATATAGACACACACTAATAAAAAAACTAGACATACATATATAACAATATTAAAATAAAATTTGAAATTTTAACTTTTAACTTTTAACTTTTAAATATCTTAATATTAGTTTAGCTGTCATGAATTTATAGAAATAATAATTTATAAATATTTTGCTATATTTGATATTTATTAAATAAATTTTACTTCAAAAAAGTGTTTTTTATGTTATTTTACTCCTATCCATTAGTTTAATTGCTAGTGTTACCTAACTCATATTTACTTTTTGCCAAACATAGTCTAATTAGTTTCCTATTTTCTTCTTTCCTAATTAATTAATTAATTATAAAAAAATGGTCACATTAATTAGTCTCCTTTTGCAACTTGATCACGCACGCTACTCTCTCTCTCTCTCTCTCTCTCTCTCTCTCTCTCTCTCTCTCTCTCTCTCTCTCTCTCTCTCTCTCTCTCTCTCTCTCTCTCTCTCTCTCTCTCTCTCTCTCTCTCTCTCTCTCTCTCTCTCTCTCTCTCTCTCTCTCAGTTTGTCCACACCCAACACACAGTTAATGCATTCATTCATAAATTGAAACCGTTTCTTCGAAACTCTCCCAATTCCATTTCCCTTTAATTCATGATTCTCTCTTCCACCTTTTACGTTTCACAAATAATTAAAAAATAATTCATGTAATCTACAAAAAGGGTCCCAAACAAACAAACAACTTTGGAAAATCCTTAAACTTTGTTAATACTACCAAAAATACACATCATATCCATATATAGTTACATAGATAGATACATCTTTCATATTTTTGTAGGTGGAGAAAACAAAGAAGCTTATGTAGTCACAACAAAAAAAAAAAACACACAAATATAAATATAAAGTTTCCTTTTTTCATTCATTAGAATCCAAAGATACAATTTTTTTGACAACCCAATTCAGCTCTTGAGAAAAAATGAAGGATACCTCCGCCGTCATCTCCGCCGTGGACTTTGCCGCCGGCAGCAGCAGCAGCCACTTTTTTGTGAAGAGGGTGATACAGAGTGTCCTGTTTGTTGTTGGGTTTGGAGTATTTTGGATGATTCTTTATAACTCTGCTTATCCATTTGGTTTCCCTGCTCTCTCACATTACTTCTCTGCTCAGTCAACCCAGGTTCTCTCTCTCACTCTCTCTCTCTCTCTCTCTCTCTGTTTCTCTCTCTGTTTCTGTCTCTGTATGTGATTGTGTTTTGCAACTGGAATTGAAGAGAACAAGTAAAAGGGGTTGAAATTCTGGGTTTTTGGTTTTTGATTTCTTGGGACCCAATCAAAAAGTTTGATTTTTTAATTTTGGGTTTTTGATGTTTTTGTAGTTATCCTTTGATTTCTAATTGGTTTAAACAATCTTTTTGTTTTTGTGGGTCAATTTGGATTCTGAATGTCAAACTTCAACTCTGTTTTTTTTTTTTAGTGTTTATAGCTATTTGTTTTCTGAGTGGGCAGCTCATCACTGTTTCATTCCATTTTCTTTTCTTTTTTTATTCTGCTCACATACTGTGCACAGATATTATACGAATCCGATCGATACGAACTTCCTTGAAAAACATAAAATACGATAAGTTTAAGATTTATTTGTAAAAAATACATAAACACACCGACTCAAAAAGACATAGGCTAACACAATAAAACCCATAGACACATTGAAGCTAGCGAATTTCAATTGTAAAGCAAAGACTGAAAATAATTATTTTCTCTCTTGTGTTCATATGACTTAAGTTACCTTTGTTCTCATCCTTAAAGCATATAGAAATGTCCTTACCGCAACAAAATTGAAGTATTCTTACATCATAGCTTCACACTGTTTTTTTATTTTTTATTTTTTTCAATTTTTTTTTGGGAATATTCTTTTGTTGAATTTTATTTATATCATGGTATGAAATTGTGTTCAAACACAACTCTTCAACTAGTCAGCATCAGAAATTTGTATGATATTCTTTTTGATCAAAATTTTGTATGATATTTTGAGAAGGTTAATGGGATTTGTAACTGAAGAAAAATTAGGGCGAAAAAAATGGTAGCATTTAGTGGCGTGTTGGGATTATTTTAATTGTATTTGATGACAAAAAAATATTACCATTGATGATTAGATGATGCATACTTTTCAGCAGAGTTTTTGGGATACAATTTTTGAATTTTCAATTTTAAGTATGAATTTTGGCACCATTCGGAAATGTGAGGAAGTCATTTTCTTAAGCATGTTGTGTTGTGACTTGTGATTGCTATGTTCTTTCTTATGAATTTTGTTTTTGTTTTCGTGGACTCTTTCATAGGAATAGGAATTGGAATCCAATAATCTCAATCCAAAATTACTTGAAATAGTGTAGGTGAAAAAGCATTAAAAAAATGTAACTAGAATGCTACTCTCTCATCTCCGAGGCTTAACTCAACCAGTAAATGTCGAAATTGTTAGGCTAGATACTGTATCCCGAATTGAAACTCAGGACCTCATAGTTGTGCGTGTGTGAGGTTCAAGTGGCCTTGCCACTCTGTCAAAAAAAATGCTACTCTCTCTTAGATAATAAATAAACAATCAAAGGTTTCATACAAAAAACACTAAAGGTTTATTTGTTACGGATTAAAATATAAGTGATTTTATTGTTAAATAATTTAGAAATTAGTTTTTAGAGATTTTTATGAAAATGAAAAATTGTTTTGTGTTGTGTGTAACATGATAAAAATCACTTTAAAAGAAAACTATTCTTTAAAAAAAATGTTTATGGTAAGCTACTCAAAACTGATTCTCATTTGAAATAGTTTTTAGATTTTCTTTCAATTTTCATTTTTTTAAATTGTAACAAACAAATGGTAAATTTCCAAAATAGATTATTTTTATAAGAAAAAGTGATTATTTTCCCAAAAAAATTTGTAACAAACAGACTATAAAAACTTTCCTATAAGTTATATAAATTGGTGTTTAATTCATTTTTTAAATTGAGGGTAAATTATCATAGTTTTTGGTATATTAATGCACATAAAAATAAAATATTGTCACATATTTAAGGAATATGTATTTTTATATTCACAAAACTTTAATAATTGAGTCTCAATTTCTTTTAAAAAATTACCCAATAAAAAAAATAAGGAATGTGTCTCTTTTAAGATAACTAGATAGATTACTGAAGCGTGCGCACTTTAGGAGATTGGTCTGCGCCTATAGATGTAGTTTCAAAAAAACATCAACATTTTATAAAGGGGGTATGAAAATACGCAACACATATATATAAGACGAAGAGGCAACAATAGCCCTTGGTGGGATGATGCAACAATGTCGATCCAAAAATATAGAGTGAGGGTATATTGGTAAACAGTGGGGTACAAAATGAGGTACATTTTGATAATTAAAAAAAGTGTTGGACAAAAAAAAATTGTCGTGGGTATGTCGGTCCAAAAATAGAGTGGGGGTATGTTGGTAAACAAGAGGGAGTACAAAATGAGGGGTATATTGGTAAATGGTAGGGTACACAAAATATAGAGTGGGGGTATGTCGGTCCAAAAATATAGAGTGGGAGTATATTGGTAAACAATGTGGGGGTACAAATGAGGGTATATTGGTAAATGGTGGGAATAAAATTTTCCCACCGAAAAGTGGATAAAAAAAGTGTTGGACCAAAAAAATTGTAAGTGTATGTCGATCCAAAAATATAGAGTGTGTGTATATTGATAAACAAAGAGAGTCTGAAAATGAGGGTATATTGGTAAATGGTGGGAATAAAAGTTTCCCACCAAAATTGAATAAAAAAATAGTGGGGTATGGTACAAAATATAGAGTGGGGGTATGTCGGTCCAAAAATATAGAGTGGGGGTATATTGGTAAATAGTGGGGAACAAAATGAGGGTATATTGGTAAACAAATGGGTACAAAATGAGGGGTATATTGGTAAATGTTGGGAATAAAATTTTCCCACCAAAAGTGGGGAAGTCAACGATTGTGTATTAATAGTTATCGGATAGAGTGGGGGTATATTGGTAAACATTGGGGTACAAAATGAGGGGTACATTTTGATAATAGTAAAAAAAAGTGTTGGAGAAAAAAATTGTCGTGGAGTATGTGCAGTAAAAATATATATAGTGGAGGATATTGGTAAACAGTGGAGTCTAAAATGAGGGGTATATTGGTAAATGGTGGGGTACAAAATATAGAGTGGGGGTATGTCGGTCCAAAAATATTAAGTGAGAGTATATTGGTAAACAGTGGAGTACAAAATAAGGGGTATATATATGTAAATGGTGGGAAAAATTTTTTCTCACCAAAACGGCAAATAAAGTAGATCTACTCTTTATATATCCTGATTAGCATACCGAAGAAACACATCGCCTAACCAATCGAACCCTTGTATGTGACAGAAAATAATGTGTACTTTTCTATTTGATTGACCTAGCAAAAGCTTTCCTTGGTTAGTTTTGTTTAAATAAACACATGTAAGTCACCTTAGGAGAATTAATTGTTGATGAAACATCAGTGAGGGATCGATTAAGTCTCTCACACTAGTGTACCGTTAAAATTGACCGTAAGATATTGTGTAAAATACTATGAGTAGTTAATATTGTGTCAATCAGTAATAAATCTCATACATTGATGAAATTTTATAGTATATCCTACGATGAATTTTAGTGGTTCACTGATGGGAGTTTTAGTTGATCTCTCACCCTAGAAGCACCCGTGTTTTAGCTACTTAGAATAAGTTATTATTTTTAACTTTTCTATAGGCAAATGTTAGTGGTTAGTAGTTGAGGGAAATGTTAGTTTCCCAGGTTCGAATCTGAAACCTCCTGCTTGCAATTTTTCGATATCCTTTAGCTCACCAATTGAGCTACGTGCTCGAGATTTTTAATTTTTATAGGTATTACTTTTCAAAGACCTCGCACTTGCATATTTACATTTTATTTCTAAGGTTTTGTTTTGTTAAGCATTATTATTGCATGTTTGTGACAATATTTGTGAACCACACATGTCAACATAGTTGCCATCACATAACCAGCTGTAGTGTTCACATGGTTGTCCCAAAGTAGACTAAACGTTGACTGACCAAGATCTTTGCTTTAATTTCAAAAAAAATAAACAATGCTAATTCACATTAATCTTCCATGATATTAATTTATAGGCTATGATTAGATAAATTACCAACTTAATTGACTTGATAGAAAAAAGATTCTTAGGCATTGAAGTGGTTATTTATGGCCACTTTACTCCTTCAAGCTAATGGCAATTTGTAATATGCCTATGTCAAACTTACCATAAATTAACTATGTGAGATGCAATAACTCAATTCAATTTGCAATAGGATTCCATGATCCATATGCAGTGTCTATAACTTCATATGTCAATTTTGGCCCGACCCAATGTTTTGGGCGACAAAAAACAGAGCCTAGTAGATAATTAGGCTGACCCAACCCAACCCATTTTGGAACTTTGACCCACTGAGTCGGCTGAACGACCTGGTTTGACAACTCTATCTACAAACCATTTTTTGATTTTTGATATATATGTAATTGGAAAACAATAAAAGGATAAAATTTCCTTTGTGGGATATTATTCTTTTGAGGATGTCATTTTCAATAATAGTAGTGTGATATAGATATAGCTTCACACCATCAGCTTCCACTATATAATTGCATAGGACCAGTTTGAGAGCTTTGTAGGCCACTAGAAATATAGTCCACTTAATTAGAATTGATCCAAAATTTTCACCCAAAAATAGCCTTAGGAGCCATTAATGTGTAAGCAAATGGAGGGAACCATTTTGTGTTTATTGTATTTTTTAGAAGTCTATCTATGTCCCCAGTAGCTATTTTTGATGGCTTTTATGTACTTTTTTGCTCACTTTTTAATTTGATTGTTTCCCTAACTATTGTGAATCACATAACTCTTAGATTATTTGATTCCATGCATACTTTATATCATTGAACTTTAGAAAGGGATAGCTTTATTTATCTATAGAGGTCGAGTTTCGACGCAACGAAAAGGTTGTTGACTTATGACTTAGAGGTCACGTGTTCAAATCCTAGAAATAACCTATTTCCTTGTGACAGATAAGACTGCGTACATCTACTTTCCTCAAATCCCACTTAGTGAGAACTTTATGAACTGAGCCAAACTTTATTTATCTCTAAATCAACCATTTATGAGAAACTAGTTGTTATGCCCATGTGCTGTTTGATGAATTTCCTCTGTGAAATATGAACTTCATTATTGCAGTGGTTAATGTTGTTTCTTGTTTATTTAGGTGTAGTTAAAACGTCTTACCAAACGAGTCGTACTTCATTGTCCCATGTGTAACTTTAGTTTATGAGAAACTAGTTGTTATGCCTAACCTAGTGTAACTTTAGTTTTTCCCATGTGCTGTTTGATGAATTTCCTCTGTGAAATATGAACTACATTTTTGCAGTGTTTAATGCTATTTCTTGTTTATGTATCAGGAATATTATGATCCAAAGCTAGAGAGTGTTCTAAGAAATGCATCTATGAAAGACAAGACTGTGATAATCACAACACTAAATGATGCATGGGCAGAGCCAGGTTCAATATTTGATCTATTTCTTGAGAGTTTTCACATTGGTGGGAACAAGACAGAGAAGCTTTTGAACCACTTGGTGGTAATAACTTGGGATCAAAAAGCATATAATCGTTGCCTTGCTTTGCACAACCATTGTTATTACCTTGAAACTAGTGGTGACAATTTCACTAGTGAAGCCTTTTTCATGTCCCAAAATTACTTACACATGATGTGGAAGAGAATTGAATTTCTTGGTACTGTCCTTCATATGGGGTACAACTTTGTCTTCACGGTATATACATTTTATTTTTGCAATAAGCTATTTCTTAAAGAACTTTTTCATGCACAGACACATAACCAAATAGACAATATAGCTCTCATCAAGACAGGTTGAGGAGGAGGGCTTATTTGGGTTTATCTAATGCTATACGCACTTGCGCAAGGGTTGGAAGAGTTTAAAAAATAGGTTATGGCATGTGTATCCACTGGTTTTAGCTTATTTCAACAAGCTCTTTAGTAGTTTATGAAAACAACTTATGAGTCTGTTTGGATAAACAGCTTAATTAAGTCCTTATAGCATAAGCACTTATGCATAAGTTGTTTCTATAATAAAAGAGAAATTAATGTTAAACTATTTTTCTATATAAGCTATAAGCTGTTTTCATAAGCTATTCTAGAGAGGTTATGGAAATTAGTTGAAAACAGCTTATGAACATGTCATAAGCTATTTCCATAAGCTCTACCAAATAGGTCCTTTATCTTATATGAAATAGTTTAACCTCATTTTGTCTTCTATTATAGAAATAGCTTATATATAAGTATTTGTTCAATAAGTACATAATTAAGCTGTTTACTTAGATATGGGCATTAGTCCGATACACTAGATGTGTGCCTTAGCTCAATAGAGGTGCTAAATAATAATTAGTTAGATGGTAGTACCTGCACTTAGGTCTGCTCGAAAGAACCAATAAACCGAACCGAACTGCAGAACCGAACTGTTATGAATCGAACTTTTATATAAGGGACTGCGGTAGAGTAGAGTATTCATTCTGTTGATTGGTTAGAAATTGTTAGGAGAATACTTTCTCTGGTTAGGAGTCTTTGACTCTGAGTCCTTTTCAAGATTTCATCATTTCTGAGTCCTTTTCAAGATTTCATCATTGCAGAGCCTTTGAGCTCTACATTTTCATTGAATAATACACAAATTTACTGATTTCTTTGTTTTCTTTGTAGGATACTGATATAATGTGGCTAAGAGATCCATTTCCACAATTTTACAAAGACACGGATTTCCAAATTGCTTGTGATTATTTCAATGGAAACTCCTATGACTTAAACAACTTTCCAAATGGAGGGTTTAACTATGTAAAATCTAATGCAAGAACTATTTGGTTTTACAAATTCTGGTTCAAATCTAGGAAATCATATCCAACTTTACATGATCAAGATGTTCTCAACCACATCAAAAAACATCCCCTCATTTCTAATAAGAAGCTGAAGATTAGGTTCCTTAGCACAAGTTATTTTGGAGGGTTTTGTCAAGCTAGCAAGGATTTCAATAAGGTCTCAACAATGCATGCTAATTGTTGTGTTGGTTTAGATAACAAAGTCAATGATCTTAAGATTTTGCTTGAGGATTGGAAAAAGTATATGGCATTGTCTGCAGAAAAGAGAAAAATAGCACATCCTTCTTGGAGTGTGCCACAAAGTTGCAGGTATTTCGAAATTTCATTCGAGTTTTGTTAATGGGGGTATATAATTATTTTTATTGTCTTTTGCATTGACCTGTATATTGATCATAATTTGGAATTTCATGTGGAAGTGGTAATTGATATACATAAAAATTTATGGAATGACTTAGTCTATATGATACAACAACAATCATTGTTTTGAAAATCAAACAGACACGTAGAATCGGTGAGACCTTCAAGTCATGGTTCAATCGTTTTAAACCCCTCAAGCTAAAATGAAACTGCGGTCGAACCACTGGAATAGTCAAATTGTAGACTATGTCAGTTCATAGTTTAACCGGTTGAACCTTTCGGTTAGTTCGGTTTTTGAAATACTAATAAAAATACAATATGATTATTTTTAAACAAAATATTCATTATGTTTATGTGAAATTTCAAATCTTACCTTTGGTTTTTTATATGCAATTTCACTCAGAATAAAACTACACAATCAAAGAGGATTAAGTCAGAAAGTCAGAATAGAATCATTGTCAACAAAAACTAAGATTTTTTTGGATAAGATCAAAGTTAAAATAATATATACGATATGTCTATTCAAGAGAAAATTACATATCAATTCACATGGTTAATTATCTGTTTCTCATTGTTGATTGCATTGGCAATTTCAGTCACTTGTTGGAGCTGACTTTTGAGTTCGAATATGGGTGTGTCCATTGGAGTATGTGTGCGGTGATTATTGGCCATTTTGTTTTAAGTTGAAAAAAAAATCATTATCTAATGATCATTCAATTGGGGGCTTGAGATTATGTTGCTATCATTCATTTGTTTTCTGTCACTTTATATTTCTTACAATATTATTTGACATCATGTAGGACATCCTTTCAACGTAGCAGAAAAAGGAGGCAGGGCAAAGGGAGGTTGTAACAGTCTTTGCATATAAATAAATCAAAAGGTATATTAAATTATATGTACTTACTTAAGTTAAGGGGATTCCCAATAAGAACATTGAATATTAATGTTATATTGATTTGTTTATTGAAGGTTGCAGAATGTTTCACTAGAGTTTTGGATCACAGCAAAAGATTCACATTAGCAAACAAATACTTTGGTATTGGAAAATATGTGTAGAAGTGGTAAACAAACTGAAAATGCAGAACAAGGACAAAATTGTTTAAGTTCTCAGAATTTTTATAGCAGTTTCTTTTGTGAATTTAAATGGTTTTTTAATCAAAGTTTTTGGTTTTACCCCTTTAGCTCAATTTTTATTAGTGTCATTTCTCATGTAATTATTTCAATTTTTATATTCTTTTTTATTTAAACTGTAGAATTGTATGTTCATAATTTGTAAATTTCTTTGATTTATTTCATCCGAAAATGCCCTGTTTAGGAGAAAATTCTGTGGGTTTTGAAGATGAAAATGTACTTCAAGAACCGATACAATAGAAAAATACAGTGTTAACGATGGAGTCGAGTGGAAGCAACTAACCCCTATATGGAATTTAGCGAAAATGGGTTCAAAATCTCGTAGAACAACCCTCATCAAGCATTACGATGCGCTTTAAGAAAGCCTTAAGAAAATGTTGTGTTATTATTATCATTTATTATTGTTAAGTACAAAAAATGCATAAAATCATGTTTAGATTGTGAGATGTCTAGTGCTTTTGCCTTCTCAAACCATCAATTAGAGAAAATTGCTACTCCATTGGTCTCATATCAAATGTCCTATTTAGAATATTTGTGTATTCAGATCTCAACAATTCAATATTAATAAGTCATTTCACCTAACTCTTACTATCCTAAGGATATTTTAGTAAAAAATGTTGATTTTATCTTGAAAATTATTGCAACGGATTATTCTTATTTTCTCTTTTTACACCTACTACTCTGTGATGGGTTGCAAGTGTACGATTTCTATCTCGTAGTAAAAAATGTATCGATCCACGAGGACTTATGTGATTACCAATTTCAATTCCAGGTTGTGATTAGCTAAAAAAATATTTGTAGAAGAGATTTTTATTATAATTCAGAATGTAAAAAATCTCGGTCATTAGTTTCATCACAATGATGAGGACCCCTTGTAATTCTTTAACTATCCTCCCATAACAAGATTATTGTGTTTCAAATGCAAGGTAACAAATGTAACTATTGGTTCCTTTCAGAATAGAATAATGTGTTTTAATCTAATCTCCAATCCTATTCTCATGGTTGAAGATTAGTAAAACCCATTAAGATCAATGCCTTTCCTATTACATTAGGGGAATTAAGATTATTCTCATATCTTAATTCTCTTTTCTAATTTCATAGATCAAACATAAAATTTCACCTTTCGGTTCTTCATTCTAATGTTTAATATTGAAATATAAACACAATGAAATTAGATTGAAAATACAATAATTAGAGTGGAGAATAATCTTGGGAATTATTAGGGACCTATCATTGGATTACTCCCAACAACCCAAGACCGTATTTCTACTCACTCATGCTTAATAGATAACTTGCAATAAAATAAATTGACATAATGTAAATGACTAAAATCTAAATGACAGAAAAATAAGAACAGAAAGTAAAGACTGAAATGTAAAAGTGCAAGAATAAAATAGCAGAAAAATAAAGAACAAGAATGTAAAGATGAAGTAGGAAATGAAAATTGCTTAGAATATATGTGGATATCTTGTGTTGCAGGTTAAGTTTTGATGATGAAGTAATCTAAGACAAAGTCACAAATGGAATTCCAGGGAACAACCAGCTCAAGAAGTAAGTCTATGTCAAGGGTAGTCCCTAGGAAGTCGGGGTGTGTCTTAGGAATGAATGTAAATCGCTTTTGAGGATCAGCTCAAATCACACCACACACTAGCACTCACAATTAACCTAACATTGATAAAAACAAGCTAAATAAGTTAGGCACAAATGTTGACAAGCACAAAATCCATTCATGACTTGTTTTTTAAAGATAACAATCGATTTATGTCTGATTTTCTAAAAATCTCAATTCACCCCCCTCTTGAGACTGAAGCCACTTGGTAACAATATAAAGATAAACTTTGAGTAGTGAAATACAATAGCCTAAGGTACGTCTAAGAACTCAGAAATTCGTGTTTTATATAGCCAAAGTGAAGAGACAAGTCACTTAAGACAATTTACAAGCCATTAAAGAACAAACCGTAACATCTTTGGAATCTGATGCAGTGGCACGGGTCGTGCCACTATCAGGTTGGCTTTTTGTATTCAGCGCGTATTTAATCAAAGGGTTCAGCACAGGTCGTGCCCAGGTCGTGCCAAATCCAGCAAGGGTCGTGCCACCATTGGGTTGAAACAGCTTTGCTTGACTTTTTGTATTTTTCAGCTCTTTGTTTCTCTTTTTGACTTGAAACTTTGTCTTTGCTCTTTTTAAGCTAAAATTCCTTCCTTTCTACAATGTAATCCCTGAAAATAAAAACTAACATCTTGTAGTAAAATAACTCAATAAAAGAACTAAATTCCCACAATTCTTTATTCAATTTAAACACTAAAAATACTCTAAATTTGGACTTATCACTGTGGATAGTTGATGGGCTCTTTTACAAGTCACTACCCAAAAGGGAACTCATTTGGGCCAAAGGCTATATAAGAGGTGACATGGTATTCTTATACGGATTAAATCATAAAAATTTAGTAGTTAAGAAACAATTAAGATTGTAAGCATGCATGTGTAACTAATTCACAAACGTGTACAATGGCACACGAGTAGCCACAAATAAAGAAGAGTGAGGAAGTCATGTAACATAGGAAACAATCAACGGTAGTGGATGCAATATACATAACACGCATACACAAACAAATCATCCACTAATTCTCATATAACCCTCAATGTTGCGAACTAAGGTGCGGTCCTAGTCCTACAACTTCAACAAAATCCTAATAACCACTACTCCAATGTCATGCTCCAAACGTCAACTACTGCGTCTATACATATGGATCCTTCTAACTCTAGGTAAGATGATGCATGTGCCTCACATCCCTAGGACAATAGATAGAGTTTAGTCGTGGTACCAGTGTTTTGTGAAACTCCCAAAGAAGGGCCCACTTAGGACCCCACTAGGCCTACCCGCAAGGTCGGGTCGTGGCCGTCTTTATTACTACTCCCATAATCGTTTGCATACCACCCCACCTATCATCATCACCATCCTTTGTGAGTACGGCTCGCCCATATCTGCGACGAGTCATTGCCCATCTGCGACAAGGTTCCTCCTACAACATAAATTACCAAGGTATGGCTCGCCCATATCTGCGATGAGTCTTTGCCGATCTCTGCGACAAGGTTCCTTAAAACGGGTAAACCCGTTGATCATCATCATCATCATCCCTAATAATTTCTAAGTCTAAGGGTATCATCATCAACTGGGTGGGTACTTGTTCTGTGATCATCATCTCTAATCACATATATATCCCAAGTCCCCACTAGTAACAATGTCTATCTCTATCATTCTGGTTCCATCCATTTCTTAGTGTTTCCAAAAGCTCTCTATGATTTTATATCCTTTGATCATTATCTATGGTTTAAGGTCACTTAAAACTATCTTAGGAATGGTCAGTCATCATTCAAAACACGCCTAGAATAGTCCTAATCCATTAATAGCTTAGTCCTAGTCGATTAACAGGCTCCAAATTGTCTCCTAGGTGATTCTTCATTGTCCTAACTAATTAACGATCCTTTCTAATCTTTAACACGGCTCCAAAACATCTCTTGGGTTATCTTAACTACTCTAATCAACTAAAATCTTACCTCTAATAGATTAACATGAGTCCAAAACATCTTCTGAGTGGTTTCCATTGCTCCAATCAATTAACAACACCTAGCTAATCAATTAACATCTTCATCTGTATCTAGAAAGCATTCCAAGACATTCTTAATTCGATTTAAACCATCATAAGACTTAGGAATCTCAATATCATCAATCCAATATCCTAGACTTAATTTAACCTTGTTACTTAATTATAGGCAATCTAAACCACGAGTGCATCTTCAGCTTCAACTTATGGGCTATCTAACCATATAATCTCTCAACTCTTTCAAAGGTCCAATAAGGTATCCTTTAGGGAGGTTAGCCCTTAGGCCTTAACAACTACCCCTAGAGTTCATCAATTATAACTACCCTACAGTTCATCAATTATAACTACCCAATTACAACAACACTAACAATCACGTATCCTCTAGGGAGGTTAGCCCTTAGGCCTTAACAACGAGGCTCAATCTCGTCGAAATAGTCTTTTATCATCAACAACAACAATCATAACAATAGCGACAACCACAATAAGAACAACATATAGCATAGCATGTCAAAAACAATCACATAGCATTTACACATATAATCAACATTATTACACTATAATAAAGTCATTGGTCCTATGAGGACATAACCAAATTATAAAATGAAACATATAAAACGCATTGCTCATACAATGGTTCACACACAAATATATTGTCAGCGTAAGATATAGGGATCATGGAACATCCCAGTTATGTCAATTGCATCCTAAACTACCATGTCCACTAGTTATCATCCCCCCTCTTACCTCGAATCCAAGCAATCACGAACGGTAGTCCAAAGCAAAAACAACAAGTCAAGTCCTCTAAACAGAACCATATCCCATTTATATTATTCCTTGATGATCCCAGAAGTCGCAAACAACAAAAGACAAAGGTATGATATTAGATCTTTGCTCATAGAGACGAAAAAGCCAAAAACAAGAGCTTAGGGACTTGCACAAAATTATAATCCAAATGGGTGCAAACTTGATTTTATAGTGTTATGGATGTCGTCACGAGTGTCTAGCTTCAAATGGTGTACAAATCTGACATCGTAGGAGAGATTATGCCAAAATACTATTTTACGGTATAAAAAACTCAAACGAATGATTAGAACGTGATAGATTTTGCTTACATTAGATCTAAAAACAGCAAGGGAGAGAATCCTTAATTGATTTGAATGTATCTTGAGGTCCAAGGAATGAAGGAAGTGAGAATCCTATTGAGCAGTAATTTTTGGGATGAAGGAATTGAGGTCTAAGGAATGAATGAAGAAACTAAGAATCCTACTGAGAATGTATCGTTAGGTGATTTTGTATTGGAATATGAAGTTTAGTAATTTTTGGGATCAAATAAGAGAGAACAAGAATCGAGAATAAACAACGTTGAAGTTAGTTGTTGTGGCGATGTTGAGAAGCTATGCGCCATAGTTAGATGAGAGAAGAGGATGGCATGAATGAAAGGTATCAACTATCAAGCATATTAGGTTTTTATCCTGCCACTACATTCCTACTTTTGATTTACGTCAGCCTTATACCACTAAACTATATAGCTTTTCTCTTATTAATGTTTTTATTCTTTTTAATGACAAACAACACACTTCTATACTTTTGTCAAAAAAAAACTTCTATACTAATATTTAAATATATATTTATTTCAAAATAATAATACTAACTATAATAATAAATCAAGGCTAATGAATAATAAAATTTAAATAATAAATTAATAAAATACCATGAAAATATATACTAATCGTAAACCATGCACACACAAAATTATTGTCAAACCAATCAATTAAATAAAGAAGATAATATATTATCAATATTATCTAAAAATATCATTAAATACCAAATCAACATATTTTAATAATTCAAAAATACATACAGCCTTAAAATTATCAAACTTATAATTTAAAATGATAATATTTAATCATGACTAATATTTAAAAGTAAAATAATATAATAATAACATATCTTTTAACTAATATTAACATTATTAAAAAAACACACACAAAATTACCAATATATCCACACATATTAATAAGAAAATCGGGGTGTTACACTAGGTACCCTTGTTAAGGGAAATTATTGACAGCTAGGGAAGAAGAGCTTCTAGGTAAAGAGTTCTAACCAATGTTAGGCTCCATTATAATGGGTGCCTAGGATATATGGAGTTGTGTGATATGTGGCAGCGTTGGGCTGTTGAAATGTTATTTGAATTTGTTAATGTTTATACATATGTGAATTGGTTATGTATATTACTTTTATAAAAAAAAATTGGTTATGTATATGTAAGTCGTTGTATATCTATATTCTAGAAGATGACTCTTGCTTGTGGCCCTCCAGTTCAATGGATGTTAACTTGAAGGACCATTGTTCAAATTTCAGAGATGAAGGTGCTGAGGTCAGTGACCCCACTGATACGTCATTAGATTTCATGTTCACTAGATAGTAGAGCACCTATGGACTCATCAATTCCAAATCTGGAAGTTGAGTATAAAATTTTGATCAGCTTAGGTGTCTTCTTCATTGTTTCTTTGGGGAGTTGCTCAGGTGCATGACTTTTGGAGTTGTCTCTGGTGTGGGTTTTTTTTATGTAATTATTGTATTGTACCAATAGTGGAAGTTAATTAGATTATACACACTCTTAATTTAGATACATTTTTCTACTTGCATTATGAACATTTTGAAAACTTGGATCACTTCGATGCAGTGATTAAATTTACAAGTTATATTTCTGCTAATTATTATATTGTATTATTAATACATCATGTTTCCAAATTGTTGCAATACACAGATTTTGTTGAAAAGAGTTTTAAAAGAAAAAAAATATACTCATGTTTTCAAAAAGTCAAGAAGAGTATTTTACTCAAATCAGTTTGCATTCATGGTGTGTTTGGAATAGGGGAATGTTAGAGGAAAGATAGAAGGAGGGATGGAAAGATTCTTGATAAATGTGCTTCCATTGTTTGGAATGCATAATAAGAGGAAGGAAAGAATGAGACATGTGGGCCCCATAGCCAAAAATGTTTCCACCCAAAATTGGGAAGAAACTTCAAGAAAGCACACTTTGAAACCAAAAAGACTAAAATAACCTTGCTTTTTATTTTTGTGGCTATTTTTATAAAAGGTACTATTGTCAATTACGAAATAAACATCTTTCTTTACTTTTACTTTCAACTCTATTTTCTCTTATAACAAACACCTTAAATAATCTACTGACTTTCCACTCACTTTCTACTCTCTTTCACTCCTTCAACTTTCTTTCCTTCAACTTTCTTTCCTCCCCATCCAAACATACCATTAGAGTCAAATTCTAGATTAGTAGCACTTTGAAAATCGGGGTGTTGCACAAATTTCGAAAGCGGTTGCAACATCTTTTGTGGCTCCCATTCCCAAAGTAGTTTCCATTATATCGTAACTAGCCTCACACCCGTGCGATGCACGGAGGCGCTAGTAATAGTTAAACGAAACATTTAGATAATAATAATAAAAGGAAATACAAGCAAGGAACAAACAACATATTTGAAAGACAACAACATTTAGCACTAGGCAAATAAGATAATTAACCCTCCAACTTCATATAGGAGACCATCAAGTTCAAGAAGCTCCATATTTTGAAGTGTGGGAGAAAAAGACCTAAAAACAAAATCAAACAATCGTTAATGAAAGGTAAATAAAACAAAATAAATAATATAGAATGAACCAAAAAATAATGAAGAACTAACCTATTGTAAATTTTGAAAAACTTCTTTATAAACAACATTAGAAGTAAAGTTGGTACAATTTTCATCATCATCAAGAATAAGCAATTTGAGACCACTCTTACAAGTAACCCGAGAAACCGCAACATAGAGTTGACCGTGAGAAAAAGCGGTCTTGGAAGATAAATACCAACTTTGTTTAAAGATTGTCCTTGACTTTTATTGATAGTCATAGCAAAAGAGAGAGCCAAAGGGAACCGTCTCGCTTGAAATTTGAAAGGTATTCTAACATCATATGGTGTAAGTGATAGCCTTGGGATATACACCTTATCACCAACATTGCTCCCGGAGATGACTTTACCTCAATTACATATTTACCAAGCCTAGTTATAATCAGGCGAGTACCATTACACAATCCGGATGATTGATCAATATTTCTTAATAACATAACAGGCACACCAATCTTCAACCTCAAAATATGATTTGGAATACCGGAGGCAACCACGATGTTTAAAAACTCGGTGTATGAACATCATCCGAATTTGTTTATATCAAAATCAGCAGAGCATGGACTATCAAAACTTAAATACCTCACATCATCTCCAGGTATTAATGATAATATGTAATCATTAAGAACTTCCACCAAATCATTGGTAGGAGCTAAAATAGCTCGATCACCAAAAAAAGTCGGGTTAGTCATATTGGACAACAAAGATGGATAGATTTCTTCAACAATACTCTTGAGTGGATCATTAGAAGGGGGAAGGAGCAAATTAGAAGGAATATCCACAACTAAATCATCATCATCACCATTATCGCCCAAGACACCATCACCAATTTGAAGAACCCAATTAGCGAAATTTCGCATCTCCTCAATACCACGAGAAGAGCAACCAGTAAGAAGACGCATATTTATCGATAAAGTAAGCACCTCACAAGACTGCCAGAGATAAGATGAATTTATAGTTGAATGAACAACTTCTTGTCGTGTACCTTTAGGAATGACAGGTAAAATTTGACGAAAATCACCCCCAAGCACAACCACTTTACCACCAAAGGGGATATCAAGACGACCATTGTTTTGAAATCGAAGAATATCCCGAAAGGTTTTGTCAACAGCTTCAAAACAATGTCTATGCGCCATAGGAGCCTCATCCCAAATAATAAGCTTAGTTCTGACAATCAATTCTGCCAAAGGACTACCCTGATTAATACTACAAGTAGAATCTTCATCAACATTAATAGGGATAGCAAACCTAGAATGAGCTGTACGACCACCAGGAATGAGAAGAGCGGCTATACCACTAGTAGCAACAGTCAATACTATATCACCATTTGACCTCAAAGCAGCAGAGAGAGCCTTCCAAACATAAGTTTTCCCGGTTCCTCCGTAACCATAAACAAAAAACAACCCAGGAGCACCAATAGCAATCCTTGACATAATAGTATTGTACACTACACGTTGTTGTTCATTCATTTGGGATAAAAGGTGAACATGTTCAGAAGCTAGAGCATCTCTATCATAATTCATTTCATCATAAATAAGCCTATTTGGAATAGCAGAGGTAAGGCTAATATCAACTGATGGCAATCCAGGAAATTCATCTAAGCTTTTATTATTACTCTGAAGCAATCGTTGGATCTCAATCATGGCAAATGACTGCAACTCCTCAGGTGACAACTGAAGTTCTACATTTATTTGAAGAAAATAACAACAACACAAAAGATAAGCACAACCAAAAGTTTACTACATTAGCAAAGGTACAAAGAAATTAAAGGAATCATAAAAACACGAAATTGAAGGAGGGACCTTTGTCGATACAAAATATCATCGATTAAATATTCCCAAACCTCGTTCCAAACATATTCGAGTGAGAAAGTTGATTGGACAACAATAAATAAGTAAAGAGACGTCGAAGATAATTAGCGGTACCCGAAGCTTGCTTCTTTAATAGCATCTATATACTCTTTGTCATCATTCAACAAACCTCTAGCATAGCGAGGCTTCTCTAAAAGTTAAATAAACAGATCACCAAATGTTCTAATATCTTCATATAACAAACCGCCTTTCACATAATTGAGAAGAATCCGCAAATAATAAATCTCACCACTTGCCAAAGGAACATAATGGAGTCTTCCAAGAGTGAATCCACTTTTCTAGGAGACCATCTATGTTCATCATCCTTCCAAACAAATTTAAAAGGAAAATGAGCATAAGTAAGATCTCTTGCATGTGGATATATATGGTTAGCCTCCATCCACGCCAAAAATTTGGTAGAGTGAATATTACTCTTGTTAAGTACATCTTCTATAGTATTCGCAGAATGAGAAACCACCACAGTGTTCATTAGGAAGATGAAAACTAAGGCGCTCAACCAAGGCTCTCGAAAATGGATATCAAAACTAAATAGGCGCCAAGCGACTTCACAAGCGGACAAATCACCGCAATCATAATACATCTTGATTTCATCATGACATCAACACCATCATCAACGGTTGTACTATTGTAAAACCCAGTGGTAACACGATCATGACCCTTGTTAACATATTTAAACAAATACTTGATAGACCGGGATTGATTGCACCACTCAACATTAATATGAGCATTATACTTAAGAAGTAGGGTTTTATTGTATGGAACAACAAATCGATTGTCGACAAAAATACCTTCCATCTGACGACCACACCAGGTATCTCTTCTTCGATAAATTGGATATCCATCTTTATCAATTTTTGTACAATCAACAAAGTTTTTTGGAAAGTACTTAGTACATTTACCTTGTTGCATACAAGGAGAGGACAAGTTTTGATTGCCGCAGGGTCCATGAATCATAAAAGACTTCACAACTTCATATAAATCAGGCTCAGATGCCTTATCTGGTATTTCTGCACAAATGACACGATCTATATCTTTAGGACGTAGATACCTCGCCTCATGAGACAAGAAAACCAGTATATGAGCATGCGGCAAACCTCTTTTTGAAATTCAATAGTATAAATAAGCGGGAAAAAAGAGGCAAATAGTAAGAATAAGAAAACAACACACAAGAATATAAAGTGAAAAGTGAGACAAATAAAGTGATATTCACCTGCCCTAACCTTACCAAAGATATCTCCGCTTTTGATATCTTTGATCATTCGATCAAGTTTAATTTTAAAAAGGCGAGAAACCATGTCTCTGTCGATCTTGAGACTTGAAACCATACCTTTTGAAATAAGAAATCAACTCAGGCCACTTATAATTACAAGTAAATGTAATAAATAAATCAGGATATCCAGCCCAACCACAAATGGCCATAGCATCTTGATAATTCTGAAACATATAACGGGCACCACCAACAAAAGTGGAGGGAACAATGATTCGCTTTCGGTTGATCTTTGAATTTGACTCACCCTCAAAATCGCCTCGTGAAGACCATTATACAAATGAGCCCTTAAATCAGTTTGGTGAAATCGAATCCATTGAAGTCGAGTAGCCTCAACCATGCTATATCCATCAACCAAAAACTGTTGAAATAGTCGCCCACCAAACAATAAAATACAACTCTGTGAAACCCGATGTTGAATTCGATAGGAAAACCATTCTCTAAGAGTAACATTCCCTCGTTTTATCTTAGTAGCCCCAGAAGATGTACTATAGAGTATGTTCTCAACATACCCATCCTCCCCACGTGGAAAAAGAAGTGGATACTGCATTGGTAAATAAGAAGCACTCAACAAAGGAACACGTTGAAAAGCACCACTTTGAGTTTGAACAACAATATCTCTATCATGTCCAGCGGTATCAAAATCGCCAACAATCAAAGCAGCAACCTCAGATACAGTAGGTAAGTTATAACGACGACCATCACGACCCCTCTTTCCGAGAATACGCAATTTGACATTAGGAATAGAATCGGAAGTGACATATCGTCGTAACATCCTAAAATTTTTGGCAAAAGGATTAACTGAATCAAGCATATTCTTAATATCAACCACCAAACTTTCTTTCATTGAAGAATCAGCATCTGACATCCTACAAAATTTAACCAAAAAAATCAAAATGAAAAAAAAACACATTAAAGAAGCAAAACAATAGTAGATGATAAATTAATAAAAGTCTTACCCAACAACACTGAGTCTATTAGAAACTTCATTATCAGTATCATATATATATAATTGAGCAAACTTAGGTGGACCACCTGGAAGAGGTAGCAAGCTACCCATTCGATGATAATTTTCACCATTGAGTACAAAAACAGGAGGACCACGACCAACATTTTTCCTTGTATTAATCTTCCCACCCATTGAAGTAAATGCAAACATACTGTTGATTGCCCTGATATTCTCAATGAAAAAATTAGTGCGAGGGTCCTTCTTATGAAAAAGATCATACAATGGTTGCGGTGGATCTTCATAAGGAGGAACAACAATTCTTCCTTGGGCACAACACATCGAAAACTTAGGAAAGCGTGGTTTAAAATGTTTGCGAGTCCTTTCTTCATACCACAGAAGTGCACCACAATAATCACAAGTGAAAGTAGGCTCTCCTATATCCCAATAATGAGATGAGATTCCTACAAAAAATAGACTAAGGGCATAAATAACAAGACAAAAAGCCGAAAAATACAAGAAAAAACAAAATCTCAAAGAAAGTATTATATTAGAAAACAATGATAATACCGGTCAAAGAATAATCTCCACCATCTCTAGGTGCATGATCGAAAGATGCATCATCAAAAGCTAAAAAACAAGGAGAAAACCAAATAGAAAGAAACTAAGTAAGCAAAGGACATTCTATCACCATGCGAAAGCAAAAGGAAATTGTCACAAAACTAAGACAATAACACTTACGTGGGAGAATATCACCGTCCCATATCATCCAAATCCATGTGGTTTGAAGCTACACGTAACAAACACATTTAGAAGACGTATATAATAACAAAGTAACTAAAACCGAGAAGAAGATGTAGATTATGAAACATTACATGTAGGAATACTGCTTGGTCGAAGAACATGTTTCCCAGGCCCAAGTGAACTCATATTTAAAATAGCACTAAACGATGGCACATGGTTAGAAGTAGGTATTAAACAATCACTATTACCAACATTAGAACCGGGAGGAAGATTACCAACAATGTTGAATCTAGAAGCCATTTGAAGAAAGTAAAAGGTGAAGAAAAAGTCTTAAAGAAGAGGAAGTAAATAAAATTAGAAGAAAGGAAAAAGTGAAGGAAGAAGTATCAAAGAAGAAGTAAGAAGATTGAGTACCCACTTAAAAATAGATTTGACTAAGAAAGGAAGTAGAAAAATAAAATAAATAAATAAACAAACTAAAAATAAGACAATAAATATAACAAAACAAAAAAACAAAAGAAAATACAATAAAAATAAAGAAAAATCAAAAATAAAGTTAGAAGGTAACAAATAAAATCACAAGTAAATATAAAGCAAGATTAAGTAAGAGTTAAGGCAAGAGACAATACTAACAATAAAAGAAAGTCATTAAATAGTTAGATTATAGTAGAACTAAGAGAGTAAAAAAAGAAATAATAGAAAATACGGAAAAAAATTAGGAACAAAGAGAGAAAATCACAAGTTAGATGAAGTTAGAGTTAATGTAGAAATTAGATGAAGTCAGAACTCAATATATAATCAAATATAAGTCCATATATAGTTAGATTATGTTTGAATTAAGAGAAAATACAAAATAAATAAACCATAAAAATCAAATGTACCAAAAAAAAAAAGAAATAAAGATTAAACTAAAAGACATGTTAGTAAAGGCAAAATCAAAAGGCAATATATATGCATTATAAATGGTTAAATTAGATTAGAATTAAGAGGAGAGGAAATTAGAAAAACAAAGAGAGAAAATCACAAGTTAGATGAAGTTAGAGTTAATGTAGAAATTAGATGAAGTCAGAACTCAATATATAATCAAATATAAGTCCATATATAGTTAGATTATGTTTGAATTAAGAGAAAATACAAAATAAATAAACCATAAAAATCAAATGTACCAAAAAAAAAAAAAATAAATAAAGATTAAACTAATATATATATATATATATACATATATATGCATTATAGATGGTTAAATTAGATTAGAATTAAGAGACGAGGAAATTAGAAAAACAAAGAGAGAAAATCACAAGTTAGAGGAAGTTAGAGTCAATGTAGTAGTTAGAGGAAGTTAGAGTCAATGTAGTAGTTAGATGAAGTTAGAACTCAACATATAAATGGTTAGACTATATTAGAATTAAGAAAAAAGACAAATTAAATAACAAAAATAAAGGAAAAAATGAGAGCGTAAGTTAAAAATAAAATATACAAAAAAAAAAAAAGAGAAATAAAGATTAAACTAAAAGACATGTTAGTAAGGGCAAAATCACAAGGCAATATATATATAGCAATATATATATATATATATATATATATATATATATATATATATTTATATTGTAGGTGGAAGTAAATAAATGGTTAAATTAGATTAGAATTAAGAGAGGAAAAAATTAGAAGAACAAAAATAATGCAAAATTAAAAGAGAAATAAAGATTAAACTAAAAGACATGTTAGTATATATATATATATATATTTATATTCTAGGTGGAAGTAAATAAATGGTTAAATTAGATTAGAATTAAGAGAGGAAGAAATTAGAAGAACAAAAATAATGAATATATATATATATATATATATATATATATATATATAAGAAAAAGAAAAACAGAAAGTCCACAATACGATATTATATTAGACGATACATAGTTAATTAAGTTACTGAGAACCACAAAGACAATGACCATGATAATTAACAAACAAGGTACCTAACCATGGTATTATTTAAGTGAGTCATAGAAGACCACCATAACATAACTCTGAGACGAAACACACCAATACACTTAGTAGTCCACAATAACATAAACACGGATAGAAACACACAAATACACTCAACAAGAGGTGAAATTCACTTCTTGGCACACTTGGAGTTGGATCCATTCAAACCAACGGCACCATCAACGTAAGAAGGACACCCAATGAGCGCGGAACACTTCCACAAGCGGTAGGAACATCCCCATCAATAGTAAGGTCAACATCAACATCAAGGACACGCTTGGCGTGCACTCGGACACGGGCGAGGGATGGTTAGGAACACTAGGAGCAAGAACACTGCAAGAACCTCCTTGCAAACGGATGCGTAAGTAGGATCATGGTGACCAAAGAAGGAGGATCAACAACAATGTCAAGAGAACGCTTGCAAGTTATAGCACGAGATTCATGTCCAACATGAGACGATGTAGAAGATGATGCACCTTCTATCGTCAGGGTATTGCCCGACTAGAAGGACCATATTCTTCCTCATTAAAGAGTCAATGTGTTCGAAGGAACCTAAACGATTAAGCAATTAGAAGGCGAAGTGTTAGTCAAGAAACCAAATGAAAAAGCAGAAGTAGAAAAGAATAGAAAGACGAGAATGAAAAGAAATAGACACATACCAATGGACTTGCGATAACCAAATCGATAAGATGAGCAACAAAGTCAAGATCCTCTTGAGCAAGGCCATTCTAATGAAAACAATACAAGTCGAAAAGTAATGAATGTAATAAACAAACAATAATTATAAGTGAAAAATTCAAGACCTCGGAGCTTAGGCCGATTTATTAATGTAACTTTGAATGATACCACTATCGAGGTAACACGCCTAACGACAAAATGTTGCCAATCTTGAGCAACATTCCCATCAACAATGTCAACTTTGAAAAGCATAGGCTTGTTAAGAAAATCCCGAAAGCGGGAGGAAGAACACCGAGATCGGTGAGGCCTCAAGTAGTTCTTTGAGGAGTCCTCCCAATGAAACGAGAAGCAATGACGATCAAACATGACAAAATTAGTGGAACCAAAGAGAATCCATAACTTTGGCCTCGACCTTAAACTTTGAATAAAGAAATAAGTAAAAGGAAAAACAATTAAGAACAACCAAGTTCCACAAATTAGGACCAAAGAGGATCAAGTAAAGAGAAATGAAGAAAACGAACCTTGGGATACAAGTAACCACACGAGCACTCACATTCTGAAAAGCGAGATCCTTGCTTGTTAACTTTTCAAGGCATCTCATTGCAAGAATCATAGTGCCAACCATACTCTGGTATCTATCTCGATAATGCGAGCAAGCACAACAAAGAGATCCAACCTAAGAAAAAGTAAAGAGTAACAACAAAGAACAAGTTAGTCACGAACGCAATCACACTAAAAATCAAAAAATACTCAGCAAGACACATACAGCAGTTGAATTAACCAGTTCAGCAACTGTCATAGGACGATTGTGTAGAGATTTTGAAATAAATCTTGGTCTACACAATCTAGTCAACAATCCACTCAAACAATAACACTTAGATAAGACACATACATCCATTTGCATCAATCAATTCTGCAATTGTCATACGACGAGTCTGAAGGAGCTCATCCAAAAGGGAGAGAGGTGCAGGACTACTAAGCCGAGTAATAGATTGAGCAACAGGTTTACTGCACTCTACCATCCTACCAAAACCAAAAGCAATATGAAAATCGGTCTAAAAAGAAAATTCATTTATTAGGATTGGATAAAAAAAAAAGAGAATTCACACAATGCAGTATGGATATGGATTACTTTGCTCTATAAGCAGATATCTCTGGAATGTCAGATTCAAAGAACACTTTGGTACCATGAAAGCCATTGGAAACACCCATAACACCTAAAATAGGCAATGTATAATAGAATTAAGATCAAGTAATGATAAGGAAATAAGTGTAGGAGACAAAAGAAAACAAAACTAACCTAAAAACTTCTTAAGTCTACACATCTGAATTACTACAACTGGAGGAGTGGTAGCAATGTAATGATCCAATTTTTCATGCATTTCTTGTGCATAGGTTCCCCAAAAAGTACATGGCACGGTTTCAAGGCTATCAGGAAAAAAAAAGTTTTTATCAGTAAAGTATATCAATTGATTAAAAAAAAAAGAAAAAAAAGGAGAAAAAATCAACCTCAAATCTTCCAAGACAAATTGAAGCATGCTGGTAGTCCTACCACTACTCTCATGATCTTTAAGAGTATCCTTTTGGACAATATGACCAATCACATCTAGCAATTAATCAATGAGTAAGTCAGTTAAAATCAGTTCAAACAAAAATAAACAAAATATAAAAATTATAAGAAAGAAGAAGCATAACAATTTAGACAAACCAATCAAAATCTCATCCTTTGGTGAGGCAGCAATGTTTGCAAATGTCATAAACTCGAAATGATTAGAAGGGATCCGCGACCTCAAACAAAGAACGCAAGTAGTGAATCCCAAAAAGTTCAAATTTTATACTTATGAGATGTAGTTGGAAACCTAATGTCATTAGCGACCACAAGAAGCTTATCCATCAAGTAAGTAGAACCTCACGAATGATAGGTTGGAACTGTCTCACAAGACCCTTTGGAACAAAGAGCATGAATCTTTCCCAATCAGAAAATTAAAGTTCCAAACACATGAATGCGGATAAACCGATATAAACAAAGCGCAATGAAAGTCAAGTTTGAAATTAAGCTTGAACATAATATTCTAAATATCACGGATCAATCAAACATTTGATAGCATAATACTAAAGATAAGGAAGTCGTCTAAATGGTGATAACACAAGACTATAGAGAAGCAAGACCAAAGACACATAAATCATCTATTTTCAAATATGCTAATCTTTGTGGCAAATGCCAAAATAAATTATGGTATTTACCAAATACAATGAAAACCACACCACTTATATTGAATGGAAAACACAAGAATAAAGTCATTTAAACTAATGTTGATGTTCAACTATAGATAATTCACACTCTAAGATCAAAGATAAGAAACAAAGAAAGACACACAAATCTTCTATCCGATTCACATTCACTCACCAAGTTTTATGAAGGCAAGTAAGCAAGACTTCGCCATATAATAAAAATTAAAATGGCGATAAAATACTCGTTCAAAGAAGTATAAACACAAAAAGCAATGAATGCAAAGAGCTACAAAACAAGATATCTTTGGCGCCACTTTGCCTAGCAAATGGCGCCCGCCTAAAGACAACACACTCCAAAGACATAGACACCCCACCAGCGCGCGATTCCTAGAGAATTGGCGCCTACACTGTTCGATCCACATCCATCACTGGCGCGCCATTGCCCAAAGATTGGCGCCCCATCCTCCAACATGTGTTTATTCTTCTTTATGCATAATCATATTCCAACTTGTATTATGTAAATATCACAAACTTTCAATTAAATATTTGATAGTATAAGACTAAAGACAAGAAGCCTTCTAAATGGTATTAGCATAAGACTAAAGAGAAGCAAGACTAAAGACACATAAATCATACACAAAATGCATTCATGAATGCTGGTAAACTGAATTAAATAAAATTTGATGATCTACCAAATACAGCAGAAATCAATACCCATTCTATTGAATGGAAAACATAGGTAATTCACATTCTAAGACCAAAGTTAAGAAACACTAAATATAGCAGAAATCTATACCCTTCTATTGAATGGAAAACACAGGTAATTCATACTCCAAGACCAAAGTTAAGAAACACTAAAGACACATAAATCTTATATCAGTTTCACATTCACTCACTGAAGTTTTATGAAGACAAGTGACAACATACGATCAATGACTTCCTATACAATGATAAGTAATTACAGCAATACTTAATTTGCTACATATAAAAAATTAAGATGGCAGTAAACTGATTGCATTTTTTCTGCATAATCATCCTTCAATAATATAAGGCATAACTGGTATTGACACAGAAGTGATGCAACAATTTAGAAACCAGCACAACACTAAAAGCAATTTCAGAATCACATATTTAATTAGCAATGAATGTCTAAAATAAACTAAGAAAAATGAATAGTGAAAGAGAGATATTAAAGAATTTAGATTGAGAACAAACTTTCTCATCCAAAAGCACCATCTCAAGAGAATTTGGATTAGCAGGATTTCGAAACTCAGGAACCACCCAAAGACGAACTATCCTAACAGTCAAGGACCAATCAACTTTCCCAGGAATAATCTCATCTATAAAACCCATAGCTACCTAGAAGCTCAATTAACTATTGCTTGATAATGGAGAAGAAGGCACAAAATGAATGTAGGGAAGAGGATGTATTTATAGTAGTAGTGTGTGAAAACAAAAACACACTTGGCACACACCCACCAATTCAAATCAGAAATTGGCATAAAAAAGTCAGATAGAACCGTAGATTAACATGTATTGAGATGAACGCCATGAACACCAAAGAAGGTAACAAATGGCAAACATGGAGAGGTAAAAACAGAAAGAATTTCAGAAGAATAATGATAAAGATTGGGAATATAAACAAATCAGACATATTTTCAAATAGAGCAAAAGGAACATCATGCAATGAACTACACAACAAATAATGCATCTGAATAGGCCAAATGTTCGGTGAAGTTGAAAATAAGCGCCTCACCTGCCACCAAATGGGAAGCCCTGCACAACTCTCATTACAAATCCTAGCTGACAACCAATGAGAACTCCTGCAGAATAATCATCACAAACATTGGATGAAAAAAATCGATTGCATACATGGTAAACCATGGGTTAAAGAAGAAAGACTGATAATACGATTCTCAACTATGAAGTCTAGTAAATAATTTAGTCCTTTACCAATACTATAACAGATATATTTATCAATTCTAGTACTATAACTAATAGGTAAAATCCATTAGATTATAAATACTAATACTATAACAGATTAGTCTATGACTACCTTATAATTTTCAAAGTCCTCGATTCACCATAGGAGATTGATGATTGCTCATCTAAAAAACCATAGAACACTATAGGGAAATTTTGTTGAGAATTGTACTAATAACTTGATTAGTGCACTTCTAAGTGAACAACAGTACATATGGTATATTAGCACTAATTTGACAAAAACTATTGGTTTTCTTGTTGAGATTATAATTAATACAAAATTTTGTATATTGATTCTGGTTTTCTTGTTTAGATTACCCTTCAAGTCATACACAAGTAATGAGTTTCATTTGTTACTAAGCACAATCACATTTGCACTTTGCTATATTCTATCTCATCACTTAAAAATAGTCATGCGCATTTTTATGTGATTAGTGCTAATATACAATCTGAGAATGATGTCTTGATAAAGATATAGAGGGCATGATTACTTTATGTGATTTTTGGATGCTCCAATGATTAAAGATTCATTAAAGGTATAAGTTAAGAATAGAATTAAAATCACATCCATACAACATGTATACCAATTGTTATTTTGTCACAATAATTTCGCAATATTAGATACTCAAGCCATACCAGATAGTACTAAAATTACATTATAACAGATATACTCTCAATATTGTTTGCTACAAGTTGACCACTTTGCAAATATTAAGGTCTTGATAGAGTTATAGAGGCAATTAACACAAACCATAACAATAGAAACCATAAAATCCAGTTTTTTAATGTAGAGACAAAGCATAAAATTAAAAGTAAGCATACAAAGACAATAAAAGAAGATTATAAATTCCATTCCATTAAAGGATTAGAAAATACAGAACATACAAATGAAAATACAAATTTCACAAATTACACTAAAAGGAAAACTCATTAAGAAATAGAAACAAATACAAGAGATTACATGCCCCCACCACCCCTTGAGAAAACCAACTACAAGAAAAGAAAACTGAAAGAGAGCATTCATCTAAAGCCTGCTCAAAAACATGAACCTTGGATTCTCAAGAGGAACCTCAATCTTGACTTCAACACCTTCAGTAAAAGAATTCTCCCTACAAAGAACTAAACCCGACCACGAGGCAGAACCTCCTCAAAAGAACAATGCTTGTGGGAAAATTCAAATGACATGGATATGGTTTCCCATTTCATCAATCAAAATGATATCTCAGATCCACCATGGGAAACACAACCTCAAAACACATAAGGAAGATCTTTGCCAAGAAAAAGAGAAAAGTTAAAAATAACAGATCAAAAGTCATTACAATTATGATAAAATAAAGCCACTCTAGTTAAGCACAATAAGAACACAAACAAAAGAAAAGAACAAACCAAAAATGAAGTTGCTATATCGGGTGCACCCAAAGTCATGTAGAGAGTAAAAACAACAATAGGCCTCCTACCAAGATACATTGATTGATCAAACACACCAAAGAACATCATCACCTTCATAAATAAATGTAGGTTCTGACCAAGCCTAGTAACTCTAGGCAAACCAATGAACAAAAAGAGGATTTTGTAATCTATCCCTGACCTCAATAAAAAAGCGATCAAGTCTAACATAAACCATACGAACCCAACCACCAAAATGAAGACCATAGAACTTGCCCATATCATTTCATCCTTGACAAAAATAAACACTAGTACCCTCTTAACCACACGAATTTCAAAATGGTTACCAAGCACATCAAAAAGGAAGACGAGTTGGGAAGATGATGCCTATGTTGACTTGAAAAAGATGTGGAAGAATAACTTCAACTGCGATAAACAATGAATCAACACAAATTGGAAGAAAAAAGCCAAAACTCGAAAGGAAAACAATGAAGAATGCAAAGGAAACTTACATGATCCACAACATGCTCAACTTCAAAAGGCTCAAACTTAATACTCAAAGCAACAGAAAAAAGTCTTGGTGGCGAAATACACATAGAAGCCATCTATGGAGAAGAAACAGGAGAAAAATAATAAGAACAGTTAAAAGTAAAAAGAGTGATAAGAAGAAAGTGAAAGGAAGAAGAGACTAAGAACATACCATTACTTGTTAGAAACCTAGTGAGAGAAAAGTGAGCAAGCTCTAGCAAGAGATGGAAGCAATATTTATAGCCAACCATAAAGAAGAGCAATACACATGGAATGGAACAGTACCCGAAATAAATAAATACCATTCAAGTAGAAGTAATTATATTAAAAGATAAGAAGGCCCACACATTTGAACACAATGATAGAAAGGCCAAAAAGGCTAATTCCAATTACAAAATGACTACAAAAGCCCCACACATCTGAACACAAAGGTAGAAAGGCCAAAAAAGGCTAATTCCAAGTACAAAAAGCAAGCCAAAAGTACAATCCAAATTGATACAGCATGCTCAAAAAAGGGAATTACAGAGTTGCCTTCTTCCACAAACAACAAATGCATTTAAAGAAAACCTAAAACTATTGATCATAGAAAGAAAGAAAACATGCAAAAGAGAACAACCATGCAACAACACATAGAGCAGCAGCTTCTAATCCACCATGAAAATTATGCTCAAATAAAGAGTGGAGCTATCATCCCTTGAAACACCAAGCCTTATAAGTTGTCCATCCTTCAACTGACGTGTCCTATATAAAACAGACCAATCACCCCCCAAGAAACACGCCATGGACACTGGCGCCATGTGTAGATCCAAAGTTAGACACTCACGCCATCTTAAGGTACATGTCCAACGGCGCCTCCATTCATCAACCACGACAATGGTCTTGAGATCTTTGAGGAATAGCGACCACAAAGACAAAATGAAGGTGAAAGACACTGCAAGAAATATGTATGGATGAGAAACATTAGAAACCAAAAGAACCAAAACTAATACACAAACACATAATTATTTCTGTCTTCCAGGGAGCAATTATTTTAGCAGCTGGTTTTCTGCAAATGGAAAGAAGAACTATGATAATAATGACCAACACAACTACAATTATAATAATAATTATAATCTTCCACAGCTTTCCAGAAGCACTACAAGTTGATTTTTATTGATTTGTTTGCATCAGAATGTGGAGGAGGAGAATTTGGAGGTGAATGCAATGGTGGAGAAATACAACATCAGTTTATATGTATCTTAAAGCTTATTTAGATTATCATAGATTATGCCAATCAACTTGTGAATGAGCCCTACATACAGTGACAATGAAAGGCCATTCATTTTGCCTGCTATTTAAATACAAATTCCAGTACAACAATTTCTTTATAAAATGGACAAACACAGTCATTTGTCATATCTAATACTGCAGTGACATAGCATGTCCGGTATTTCACTATGGTCCATTATATAGTGCGACGCGTGGAAAATATATTAACAAAGATATCAAAGTCGCTTAACATGAATGAGGCATAAAAATGCGATTAGACTATTATGAACAAAATCATAATATTGAGACCTCATTCATAGGTAAACTACAAAAAGCAGAACACTAAACAAGAAAACATTGGACAACTAACCAACCGAAAACATCGATGCATCCAAGCGTTTGTTGCACCCACGAGAAAAGCAGCTCCTTTGATGAGGACGTATTCGCTCAATAAGCGGACCGATCCATCTGTTAAAAGTAGAGGAGAAGGTCTAGCTCCTGAGCCGCAACGCCGAAGGAGGTGTTGGATAATCAACTTCATCAATGGTGCGATCAAAGACACGAATGTTAAAAATAGCATTTCCACGGTATGTAAGTTGTATCCATCCACCATCCGTAAGACCATAAATTACCCCCAAGGCACCCCAACCACGACAAAGGAAGACGAAGCCATCACCACGCCTAGTGGCTACTTCAAAGGAGTTTCCTTTACGATCAAGAAGTGTCACTGTATCAGGTGTGTGAACTTCAAACAAGGTGTCAGGAAATGGGATGAGACCATAGCCCTACAAAAACACAAAGCAATAAAATAGTTGAAGATTAAATACATGAACAAAAAAGAAACATAAATATAGAAGAAGATAAAGAAGATGACAATAGAAAAATACACATACCACTGCATAGTCATAAGAAGACAAACAAGTTCTCAACCTCCTTGCCTCGATGAAGAAGCACACTGCTCGATTAGTAGAAACATAAGGAGCAGGCTGACACAAGATCAAAGCATGTAAACAAATGAGTAAACAAAAGATAGAAGAAGCAAAAGAATCAGGTAAGAGCAAAAGTGAAATACAAACCATAGGAAGTGCCATAAGTAAATGAAATGGAAAGGAAATGAACAGTTGAAAGCTTGAAAACACGGTTTGGAAAAGGTGGGAAGAGTTGATATATAAATAAATGATGAAGAAAGGAAGGAAAAGAGAAGAAGGTAAGGTGGAGTAAGATAATGAATGAAGAAATGTAATGAATAACGTAATAGATAGTACTCGAGTATTGCAGGTAGCCATCATTGGAAAAAGAAAGAAGAGAATTGGGCAAAGGAAACCTGGAAATGAAGAAAATGTAGAATGTAATCAAGTGTAGTTTATGGGCGGGGGAAAAAATTGTAATGTAATGACAAATGGATGGAGGAAGAAAGAAAAGAAGCATCGAAGATCAAAGAGAGAAAGATTTTCAGTTATCAACAAAGAAAATAGCTTTTGCAACAATACTTAATCTCTTATACTGATTAATTATATTCTGCATTAGCTAGGAAATGTATTATGGGTCTTAGGTAGTGTAGTTAGGACCTACCAGGTTCAAGCATTAGCTAGGAAACGTATTAATGTGTTTTTTGATGGAGAATGGCATTATATTAAGCTCGATTAATTGTACTTTACATTATATTCTCGATTAGCTATGACATTCGTGAGGATAAGCTTACTTGATGGATAAGCTATGACATTGTAATGTAATGACATTAGCTTAATGTAAACTTACTTGATGGATAAGCTTACTTGATGGATAAGCTATGACATTGTAATGTAATGACATTAGCTTATACGTATTAATGTGTTTTTTGAGGTTTGCAGACCAGTTTTGGTATAAGTGAACATTTTTCGAATTGGTTTAGGTTTGTGTAGGTCCAAACCGATTTTAAACCGATTTTATATCTAATGATCTGCACTTTCTCCAATAGAAAACTTATTAATGTATTTTTTGATGGAGAATGGCATTAGCTAGGAAACGTATTAATGTGTTTTTGATGGAGAATGGCATTATATTAACTGGCCAAACAGAGAAGAGGCTAACAGTTCAAGCTTAAGGAAGGAAAATAGAAGAAGGAAAGGTGGAGTAAGATAATGAATGGAGAAGTGTAATGAAAAAGGTAATAGATAGTACTTGAACATGGTAGCTAGGCATAATTGCAAAAAGAAAGAAGATAATTGGTCAAAGGAATCTTGGAAACGAAAAAGGTAATCAAGTGTAGTTTATGGGGCAGGGAAAAAAAATGTAATGCAATGACAAATGGATGGAGGAAGAAAGAAAAGAAGGATCGAAGATCAAAGAGAGAAAGAGGAAGGGTTTTTAAAAAAAAAAGAAAAGAAGGGAACCAATGAAAACAAGGCAAGGAAACAACCAACCACTAGAAAGGCAGCACACAAGCAAGGCATGAAGCCAACGAATGAAACCACCCCACATAAGCACAAGCAAGTTTGGCGCCAAACACCAGCACTCAGCTGCATAGGATTAAAAGTAAGGATGAGTATAAGCCAATTTTTTGGATTGGTTGTCTATACAAAATGCTGGCCAAATTCCTGGAGGCAGGTGGATGGGTCTGGTTATCCAAGACATTATCAAGCTTGTCTTTGAAGGAATCTTACCAATGGTTGTGTGATGCTAACTGTGACGAGGTATTTTCATTTCTAATCAAGATAAGTGTTGTGTGTTATTTTGCCTATAAGGAGACAAACAATCACTTGTTTTGCTTTCATGTATTTTAATTTGGTGTATGGGAAATATACTTGAGTGGTTGAACTTCAAAACCACAGTTGGCCCTGAGCATGGGCGAGAGGGGCAACCATTGAGGGACCCATTTTGTTAAGGGCACCAAAAATTCTTTTACTTAGTAATATATAGATATATTTAAAATAAAGATTTTATGTTATTAGAACCATAATGATATGTTTGAAGAATTGGAAATCTAGAGAGATATTTTAACAACCGAATAAAAATCAAGTTATATAATACTGAATTCTTTAAAGACAATCAATTGTTTCATAATGGTAGCAGATATAAAACATGATATTAACTATTCCTGTTACAATTTTTTTTCTAAATTGAAATTGTTAAAAATTTATTTGCTACATATAATGTCACAAATTAGATTAAATAGTCTCACTTTAGTTTCTGTTGAAAATAATTCTTAAAAAAACTTTAATTATGAACGAATTATTAATGATTTTCAACAAAAACGAAATGAAAATATTATTCAAATAACTACAAAGGCATCATTTTATTGACTCGTCCAGGATAACCAAAATCCTAAGATTGATTGTGTCCTAAAGCAGTGAGAGAGTCGTAAAATGCATAAGTTTCCTATGCCATAATAATAAGTTAATGATAAATTGTTTTTGACTTATCAATGTATTTTTTATGAGTACTTATCAATGTTTCTTTTAATAGGCTAGTAAAATAAAAAAAGGTAAATTGATTACGTGTCAGTTAAAATGTTATACAAGTCATATTATGTCATTATTTATTTTTTTTCTTTAAAAACTACCACATTAGAATTGTTTTTTTTTTTTGCAAATGGAATTGCATGTTTACATGAAACCTACTAACAATTTTTACACATAAAACACAACAATGTTGCTTGATAGCAAACATGATTGCCACGTGATACTCATACATGATAACAAAGCCACCCTACGTTATAAAACATTATTTAGTCACTTTTTCTCCCTTGTGTGACTCGTGTATTGCAGGTACATAGAATGTTATTTTCTATTTTATTGAGAAAAATGATTGTTGAATAATAATGATAAATAGTTAATTTAAAAAATAAAATTCTAAAAAATCACTTTTTAGGTTCATTGGAAAACTAATGTATTTAGTCTATATTATAGTCTAGATACATTAGTTTCCCAATGAATTTAAAAAGGGATTTTGTGCTTATAAAAGGTCCAGAGAGAGTATATTTTTGTATATTTAAATTTATTTTTTATTTATGAAATGTATATAGAGAAAATAAAATAAGATTGAATAAAGTTGAATAATGTTACCACATAGATACACACTAACAAATTATTTCACATATTAGTATGACATTTAATAATAACACTAATAAACTTTAAACTAAACCATATTTTTGGTCTCGTATTTTCAAAAATCCAAACATTTAATTTTCATATTTTTAAATTTAGACATTTAATTCTATGTTTTATAATTATATCATCATTTCGTTGGTTCGACCAGGCCTCCAAAATCTCAAGACCAACCCTGTTCAAAACACATTAGTCTTGTTCATCATTTTTTTCTATTTAAATTGCTAAATGAGTTCAAATGGCTATCTAACGATCCCAAAGCCATGTATTCGTAAATTAATAACAAAAAATTCCCGACTTTCTTGAAATCCTTCAAGGTTAAGTTTTTTGATAGCTACAACCTAAACAAGCAAAACTAATGTGATTCTAACAAGCAAAACTAATGTGATTCTATACATATTTTTTGATCGGTACATTTGAATTCATATGATTATAAAAAAAAACGTATGAATTCATTCATTAGTGCATAAATGTAGAACACAATAATTAAATTAGTTTTGATATTCTTTATTTTACAAATCTGGTTTACTTTGTCCAAGCACAATAATTGTAAACCCCGACAAAACCTCCTTCACCCGAACTAAAATTTTGTATTGCAACTAGAAGTTCTTCTAAATTGAATGTATCTTGTGTATTTTGAGATTGGGAAGAAAACTCCTCCTCAAATATTGAATTTAAATTTACATTCTCCTTGCTCTTAGCAGCACCAACCCTAAACCTTTGTGGTCTGTGCAATTGCACATAGCCCCGGACCCAAACAAATTTTTTTGATGCACCAAAAAAAATGGTTTGTTTTTTTCACACCCCCACCCAATCCCCATAAACTCCCACCCAATTTTAAATCCCCAAAATGCCCTTTGAAAATTAATTATTTTTTTTAAATAAATAAATCGTATATACCCCTTTGAGTACGTATATACGATGGCTATTTTATGTCCAATCGTATACACGTACTCAAAGGGGTATATACGATGTTTTTTTTTGTTTTTTTTAATAATTTATTTTAATTTTTATTACTAAAAGGCTACTAAAAATTCGTTAAATAGTCAAAACTACTCCAAAAAATTATAAAAACACCACTAAAAATCTAACAAAACCAAAATAAGGCTATACAAATTTTTTTAGATTTTTTGGAGACTATGAAAAATTAAAAAAAAATCGTAAAAAATAGTAAACGATAGAATTTGGGATTTTGAGACCGTACTTCCATAAGAAGTCCCTTCTAAAGAAGTCTTGATTCTTGATTTTTTTCGGATTTAGTGGCCGTGGTTTCATTACGATTAGAGTATGTTGCCCGAAAACCGATTTTTTAGCCTAAATTATTCGTTCGATGTATAACATTGTCACATTTTAACGAACTACACACAAAACCTATTTTCAGGACTTAATTAATTTTTATTTGAGTTAAAAAAATTAAAAAAATATAATAGGGATTGTATATACACCTGAGGGGGGTATATATACGACCCTATTTTTTGCCCATCGTATATACACCCCCAAGGCGTATATACGATTAAGGTGGGGGTGTGCCAATCGTATATACGCCTTGGGGGGTGTATATACGATGGGCAAAAAATAGGGTCGTATATATACCCCCAAGTGTATATACGATTGGCCAAAATTTTTTTAAAAAAAATACGTTTTCAGAATGACATATTGGGATTTTCAGTTTGAGTGGGAGTATATGAGGATTGGGTGGGGTACAAAAAAAAAAACCCAAAAAAAATCACCCCAGCACATCACAATCAGACCTATATACCACCACCCACAAAGATGAGAGAGGACAAGAAGACATGAAAGAATGCTAATAGAAACCAGTTTCGCGAGTTGAATTTGTGATCTAGCTTCTCAAAACACACCTTTCGAAGTGGAAAACATATACTCACTCCAATCCCTATTATAAGAAAATTTTTGGTACATGTTTTTGGTTCTAATTATAAAAAAAAGATACCCATTTCAAAATACATTAATTGCTAAAAATTATTTTATACCTCTATTTAATGTGAGATATAGGTTTACTAGAAAGTCACATAGTGGATCTACAAATTTAATATTAGAGATATATTTGGAATAATGTTTAAACTACATCACATTTAATAACCTTATTAGTCTTTGTGATTTTTGTATTTCCATCTTATAATAGAGACCGATGAGAGTACTCCAATATGCTTAACTCACACACATTTAATCTAAGTATCAAAAATCAATATAGATTTTAATCCGTGCAAGTGGCATTCTGGCAGATACTTAGCTCCTTAAATATCTAGTCAAAGGTTCGAATATTTATGAAAAACATTTGTCAAAAGATATCTAATTCTCTTAAATAGATTTCAGTATATCGAGAGATTAATTTCTACGAATAAGCACAGTGATAATTTGTTTGTTTTTTTTTTAAAAGTAATTTAATAATATATTCTTTTCTGACTTAATGGGTATGAGATGGGTACCGTGTGACTCTGTCCTCCATCCGGATTTTGAGTAATATCTTTTGACTATTCTGTTCCTACTGTTACTCTGCAACAAGTAGTCTGCAACACTGAATAATACTAGTTCCACTCCTACACTCTTTCTCCTCATCCTACTCCTACTACTAGCACCCTATCCTTTTACTATTACCACCCCAAATTATTACTAGTACTACTTTCTTTTTCTCGGTTTTTTCCTCACTAAACTAAACAACAGTTAACCATTTCTTTTCAAATCACGCCCCTCTCTCTCTGCTTGTTCTGTTTTTCACTTCTCTGTTTTCACTTCACTACCCACCACCAACCCCACTCCTCTTCTCACAATCTTCACCCCAGGTACGTTTTTTTTTTACTATTTTTATTCTCATTTGTTTAATTGCTTCACTGCTATTGTATTATTCAGTATCTATTTAAATAAATTAAAAAAAATTCTTTTTTTTGTATGATCATTGTTACTGAGAAAAACAGGGGAGTATGACTAGAAACATAATGGATTCAAATTATTAAGTGGAATTTAATCTGCTGTTTATTGCATCGTTTCATATTGTAACTGATCATTAATGGGTATGTTTTGTTTTTCAAATTTGATGAACTCAAATGAAAAAGTTCCCATCTTTCTCTCATTTTTCCTCTGTTTTTCTCTGTTGCCAAACAGGTACTAGAGCATTAAAAAAAAAAATTGTTTCAGGGTTTTCCCATTATTCTTCTGTTGATTCCTGAGATTTGTAGTATACTATTATTCTCTGTCTAACGTTCACATGATCCTCATTGATTATATTCCCGGGTTAACTAATCAAAATTTGAAAACCATAATAAAAAAGTGATTTTTAATTTTCCTCTTTGAATTTCATAAAAACAAAGGTTGAAAATGCATTGGGATTTGGGTTTTATACTTATATTCGGAATATTCACAATGCAACCAAGTTTTCATTTTCAAAGTTTTCAAACAATGTGAATACTACTTAATTAATTACCCTACATTGTTCATAGAGATCTGTGCTTTTAAATGCAAAAAAGGAGTAAAATGACCTTTTTATTTGATGATCTTTTACTTATTTTTGTTGCATTGTGTAGAGGGGCATTGAGGCAAGGATAATTAATGGAGAAGGGCCACAATATTGTGAATATGAGGAAAGAGAAAGTGATTTCAAATTCTGAGTTGCTTTCTTCATCCATAAAAGGGTTTAAGGACAAGAGTATCACCACCAACAATATGCCCTCATGGCTTCTCACCAGCATTTCTGGTATGTATTTATTTCATCCTACCGTACCTTATATTAATTGCTTTATCAGTAATTTGTTTGAGTCTGAAATTAGTAGTACTATATAAATTTGGTCTAGAAATTAACAAAATGTTAAAATGATCTTTGTAAATTTAATTTTTTTGATCACATTATGCTAAAATGGTCTTTGAAATTTAATTTTTTTTGATCACATTAGTTTTTTATCTTGTAATTGTAGAGACAAAATTATTAACCAACTCAGTAAGACCAAGAAAATTAGATGAAGAATTTTAAATTTTAAGGATTAATTTAAAATATTAATTATTTTAAATATTAATAATTTTGGATTAAAATAATCTTACCATTTCATGATACTCTATTTGGGAATCACTATCTTTTTTTTTATAAATTGGGTATCATTTACACACAACTGCATAAATTATACTCTCTAGTTAACTATTGAGACTAAACTCTCTGGACAAAAATCACTATCCCTCTATTTGAATGCTATGTTTAGATAAAGGAGAAATTCTTTAATGGATTTGAACCAGAAAAAGAAAACCGTAGTAGTCTCAATAAATGAAGGAGAAGAAATCTGAATTTAATGGAATCACATGCATATGGTGTAATACTGTTACAAAAAGAGTATAGCAACCTTTTCAATCAATCAATGGATGAAGAAGAAGAATCACCCATACAGATAGATATGTCTTTTTCAACTGTCAAATGTCCAACTCTTCCTTGGAAACATCAATTACCGTACATCATTACTATTACCATGTTACATTTTCACATGCCTAATTAAATAGCCAATTTATTTATTTATTAAAAATAAAAAACAGACCATTTTTGTTTTTATTATCAACAAAACTTAATAGTAACACAGGTGCGTAGTTGTTAAACGGTTGGGACTCATCATTCCTTAAGCAAATGTCAATAGTTCAACCCGCGTTTTTGGTATAAAACAACTTCAAATCTCTAGGCCAATTGTGTTATTCTTTAAAGTGCATCCAATCCGGCGAGAAAATTATACCTTACAAAACTTGATAGTAAAACAGTGATTTTTTTAAGAATAAAATTCAAACATGTGTTAAGAAAAAGTTGCTATTAGGTATGTAAGAGAGATAAGAGATCATTTTCATAGGTGGCTGTTGACAGGTCTACACAAATTTGGTGTCTATATATTTTCAAATTTCTAAATAAGATTTGAACCACATCTCTAAACACATTGTATAAATCCATTGTCCCTTTCACACAACCCTTTTGTTCCTTTCTTTGGCTTTTTGCCAGAGCTTTTAACACAACCCTTTATCTATCTATATTTTTCAAATTTTGAAATGAACACTATTGTAGGGTTACTTTTTAGGTCTGTGCCTTGTTGCAGTATACATTAGATTTTGATGCTTATTGTATGTAACGGTTACCTTCTTTCCATTTTAGCCTCGTAGCTTGTGTACATATTCTCTTCAATTTAATTTTATTTTTCTCAAAAAATAGAAAGTTGTAGGATAAATAATAAAAACTTTTCTATTCACATGCTCAGGTGTAGTACATGATGTTGACCTTTGCATTTAATACTTTGGGACAAATAATGTAACCCTATGTATAGTGTAGTGTAGCTATGTATAGTGTAATGTAGGGATCAGGATTCTGTGTAGTCGATAAAATTGCACAGTCATACATTCGACAGATTTAGATCGTTAAATCTTGATCTGTTGGTCTAGATTTTTAACATTAATAACTAATATAAAACATAAAGTTATAATCTACTCCGTTTGATTAAGATTTAATGGTTTAAATCTGTTGAATGTACGACTGCACAATATAACGTTCGTATAAGAACTACTTTTGTATAGCACTATTCAAATTTTAATTTTCAAACTAGTCCTACAGTATTTATACATTTTGTCAAAAACATTTTATCTTATGTACTTGAGTTATATTTATATGTTTTGTCAGTGTTTCCTTTACTTGTGTCATTGTTGGGTGAGTTGTCACTATCTTTAGACCTCAATTTCTCAACAACCCAATTGAGATCTAGTTTATAATAACCTCCTTTTTGGTTCTCTCATTTATAACATTGTAACAAGTTGTAACCTTTTTTGAGGTTCTCACAAGCTATGGAAATTAGTAAGTCAGGTAACAAAAAAAAAAGCATTTTTTTTTCTAATTGTTATTCTTTCTTACAATACTAATACTAATTCATTGTTTTTTTTTGTGACAGATTTGGAAGAGAGGATGAAAGTTTTGGCAATTAACACAAATGAAGATGAAGAAGAAGGTGATAGTTTTGCAGAAAGAGCTGAAACTTACTATCAGAAAAGACCTCAACTACTATCACTTCTTCATGATTTATACAATGGTTATATCACCTTATCAGATCGATATATCCAAACATTAGCGAAGCAGAAATATCATAGTAGACACTCTTCTCAACTAGTAGAAGAAGCTTTCTCAGATCAAGAAGAAATTAGTGGAGTAAGTCAAGTTGATTCGATTTCGGATATCGAAAGCTCGATCTCTTATCAACAAATGTTACCTCTCTCGAGGAAATTTATGTTTGATGTCGATGTTTATGTTGCTGAGCTGGTGATTAAGAATGTTGAATATGATGTTTTGTTACATGAGGTTAATGTGATGGAGAGGAAGTATTGCGAATCTTCGCGAAAAAGCGAGCTGCAAAAGAGTTTACTTGAAGTGTTGGAATCTGAGAGAGTTGTTTTGTTGAATGAGAATGCTGGTTTGAGTTATAGAGTGAATAGTTTAGTTGAAGAGAATAAAGAGCTTGTTTCTGAATCAATGTTTATAAAGAGAAAAGCTGGTGAGTTAGCTAAGTGTGTATTGAAGATGAGGGAAGATCATAGGGTTTATATGTTACATAGAAAGATTGAAGATCTTCAAGGACAGATATATGGTTTGGAGAAGAGGAATAAAGAGTATTATGAGAGGCTTTTGAGGAAAGAGAAAGAAGATGACGTTGATGTGGATGTTGATGTGAAGAAGAATGGTGAAGGGATTGGTTTGGAGGTTTGTGTTCAAATGGATAAGGTTAAAAAGTTTAAGTTGAAAGAAGGAAGTGATTCTGGGAAGAAAGGGATTAGTTTGTGGAAAAAGTTGAAGAATATGGACTTGCTTTTGTGTGGAAGTGGGACTAATCCAACTTGTGCTTCATGATTTAGCTACTAAGAGTGTGTTTGGAAACACGGTAGGTAATCGCGTTCATGTAGAAGCTACAACTGGCGGCTTTCGTCTAATCGTGCGTCTAAAGGAAGTTACAACTGGTGGCTTCTGTCTAATTGTGCGTCTAAAGGAGGTCTAGCGTGGTTCGAAACGTATGCTATAATGTTAGTGAAGTTTATATGTATACTTTTTGGAACTTTAAATCTAGTAGTAGTATTAGCAGGTTAATTATAAGATAGTAATTTTGGGGTATATTTAAAAATGAGGTTTAGTTAAGGTTTGATTAACTAAATGTAGATGAGTTAACATCAGCTAGTGTGAGAGACAATGCTTTCTACTAATTATAGCTGCTGGTCTAATTCTTGCTTTGTTGTTTATTTATGTTAAAAAAACTTGCTTGCTAGTTTTGTTTTGCTTCTGTGTCCATACTTCCATACATCTATTCACGTTCCTTCTTGTTGTTAGTAAAGATGTTTTAACTAAAATAAAGAAATTTCCTTGCAATTTTTTTTTTTTTTTTTTTTTTGCAATTTCAAAACAGTGGAAGTATGCCATGTGCTGGGCTCATGAAAGTCCCCGGCCCTCAAACTGCATAGATGCAAGCAGGGTCTTGTCCTACATTTCGGTGTAGGGGATTGAGACATGTTTTGGAGCCCTTGCAAGTCTCGCCGAAGGTCATTGGCCGATATACACAGTCATTCATATGGTCTATGAGACAAACTGTATGGGGCTTACGCCTTCGTAGTCAAAAAATACAAAATTTGTGAAAGTAAAATAACCGCTCTACTCATGTCACGTCCTGATTGCTTTGTTTCCATGTAATCGCTTCTTTCTCCACTATCTTCACTCTTGTTCCATTTCGGCATAAATAGAAAAACAAGAATGCAGCTTCACTACATTCTCATATTGAAGTTTGAATGCAATTTTAGAGAAAAAATAATATTGCATTTATTCTCGTATCGTATTTGTGCATCATTGCTCATCAGTTTGTACACCCCTTTATTCCCAAACAAATGGATTAACATGTGATGTTCCTAAGGATGACAATTTAGCCTATACCATTGGGCACTCGCAAAACGTGCTTATAACGGGCAGGTAATTACCCACACAAATGGGCGCGGGCTCGGATACACGCACTCTGGTGTCCAGCCCGTCCTCTTGGTCTGCACCCACATATATATTGCTAATATTACAACTATATATAATTTAAAAAAGGAAATGATTTATTCATGAAACACTAAATCTAAACTACTAATATTTTTTGGTAAAAAAACTACTAATACTTTGGCTGTTTTCAATTCACCTAAATGATATCATGTGTAATAATATTTTAATAAGTAGATTAGAGAAAATGATTGCTTTTCTAATTGAATTATGATGCCTTTTATGTTATTTATGATTTTTTTCACCGTCGAAGTGTGGGTAACGGGGGCAGGTACGGGCACTTGGATGTCGAAAGGGTATTGGGGACGGGCACTAAAACGACTGCCCATACATGTGCAAGCTCGGGTACATGCACTATAGTATCCTGCCCAGAGGGTACCCATTCTCATCCTAGTTGTTTCTGGCTAATGCTTCTAACTCGGCTTCAAACAATAGATTTCTTGTTGAAGGTCTTAAATCAGAATCAGGTTTTCTAGCTTCATGCGATGCAGTACATTATTTGAGACTTTGAGTTATATAGATGCAATTGGAAGATTGAAGAATTGAAGTTACTCAAACAACATTGGTTTTAGCTTTAGCATTACCGTGGGATGTGATTTTGCTATTATTACTGTCGCTCAGTGTGTGAGTGTCGCAATTTCTATGTTTATATAAGTCCCACATCAGGCAAACGTAGTTCTACATTATTGTTTATAAAGAAAAGGCTCCTCTTAATGTTCAACAATTTGGACTATGGAGCGATGTGAATGGGTCTATGCTATGTGCTGGGCTCAGGAAAGTCCCCGGGCCATTAACTGCAGATATGCAGGCCCAGCAATGGGTTACCCTTTGAGCTGGGACTTGTCCTACACTTTGGTGTTGGGGGCTGAGACATGTGTGGAGCCGTTACAAGTCTCGCCGAAGGTCATTGGTCGATATATACAGTCATTCACATGGTCCATGAGACTAACTGAACGGGGCTTACGCCTCCATAGTCCACCCTTTTTTTATTTACATTATTTTGAATTACGTAGTTAAAATTTAAATATATTTTTAATCTCTATAATATAGTTTTCATTATTTGTTTCTGATTAAAAAAATCGGCTTTTTGGACTTCATTTGTATTTTCATTCGCATTTTTGGTCCCTAATATCAAGTAGTTGTTTAATAAATTTGGGATGTCAAATCATATATTTTACACGTTTCTCCTCAGTCTTGTATGTTCTCAACCCGCATAAACCCACCTGCCCAACCCGCCAAACCCGTTAAACCGAACTTGAGTAGACCAATCATAATCTTGGGCAGAAATGGGCCTCAATACAGACCGTGGGTTTGAGTTGTATTGAAGGTTTTGGGCCAAAACCGCCCGGGCCTAATTTATTTATTTGTTTTGTATACTAATTTTTTTTCCTAAATAGTTTCTTTATTTGTTTTGTATACTAATTTTTTTCTAAATGATTATAATTTATAGGTTTTCATTATTAGTCCTTAATAATTTATATATATATATATTGACACAAATATTCTATATATTTTTAGTCTATAAATTACATAATTTTCATTATTAGTCCTCTATTATGATCCTACCCGACAATGCAGAGGATACCCAATTTACACTAAGAAAGTAAATTGATAGATGTCATAAAAAAAAGTAACGAATCACATAATACACACTCAAATTGAAAGCAACGCTTGTCTGATCTACTTGTTTAGTAGAATAGTCAAAATCAGTCACCTATTGCCCAAGTCAAAAGAATTATACAGCATAGTACTAATTTGCTAATTGTGTTCTTACTCCTATAGATGACCATCAGAAAAACTCAACCTTAAGCCAAAACACATGTTTTTGGGTATAATAAATAAGATCAAAATGAATGTACATAAATAAACTCTTTGGAATTGGAAACTTGCCCACCCTACAAATGCAGCATATAGGCATATCATATCAATTTTGTAGAAAAACTATTGAGTTTATAAATAATAAAAGTGCTCTTCATTTAGGGGTGAGCAAAGTACTATGCTTTCATCATTGTAAAGTGAGCTATTGTTCTTGTCCATAACGACATTTAACTTCTTCCCCCTCCATAAGCTTCTCCACAGCATCTGAAGGAATGCCAATCATTTCTAAAGTCTTCTCCCATACTTCATATGATGTTTGAAGGTTGTGTGCTTCTTCTGATGGATTCGCGGGACGACATTCTTGCGAAATAAAGGCGCAAACAGGCCACTCGTCTGATTTCAACAATTCACAATACTCTGAAATTTGTGGATCTGTGGCAGAGAAAAGAGTACTCCTAGCACCTGCATTGCGTCACAACTCACAAGTCATGTATATTCACGCTCGTTATATCTCCTCTACAGAATTGGAAACTATCATATCGAAGAATCGAAGGAATGAATGAGGCAAATATTAATTAAATTCAACAAAAAATAAATTGAATAAACCGACCTTCTTGAGCATTAAAGATGAAGTAAGGTATTAAACGATATCCAGTTTGAACGATTTTCGGAAGATCCCTTGCCTGCATAGGTGAAGTTAAAATTATAAGCAAAGCGGAAATCTTATGAAATAATGCAGCAAAACCAAGGAATCAATAACCATATGCCCCATTATACAGCAAAGAAGGCAAAATAATTCAGCAGAAGTTATATCCAGCTTGTCACAGATTTAATAACTTAAAACCGTCGAAATTTAAAAGATTAAAATCATAGTAGTACACACTTCATTCAGGAACACTTACAACATTGGTCTGGACAATTCCAGGTGATACACACAAGACACTGATGCCAGCTTCAGCAGGAGTCGCTTATAAAGAACACTACTAAACATAACCTGCAATAGAAATTCAAACTCTTTTCGTTCATAGCTTGAGATGGAAGTAAACCGAGCAATTTATTTATTCATAATTGTTAAGATTTACCTGTGCCAACTTGCTGCTTGAGTACCCAACTAAACTAGAATATTTCCTTTTGCCAGATGTGACGTTCATGTCTTCCGCATCAACAAAGCCAACATGATGCATCTACGGAAAACGAGGAAAGAGGAGGCAAAGCACTCTAATAAGATTAACGACGGTATGTATGAGTGTATTAAAAAGGAAAAAGGTTCTGTATAATCCTTTTATAACAAGGGAAAAATAACATAGAAGAAAACTGTTTGCAGATTTATAGACCTTAACAGAGAAAAACAACACAAAGACGAGACGAAAACAATGCTGAAATATATCTGCACCATTTTCTTTGACACTCTAAGATAAAAAGAACTCCACACTATGACTATATACTTTTGAGATTGAGGCAAGTTAAAAACAAGTAATAATTTGACTAAACTTTAGTACAGTACATAAATCCAAAACAATAATTTGACTATAAAATAGGTTAGAGGAAAGTTTGATGTGTAAGGTCACATCCTATGTACATATTAGTGTTACAATAGCAAGAGACTTACAATGGAATTCACGTTAACAATTCGACTAGGAGAGCCCCTAATAAGGGATGGCAAAAGAAGTATTGAAAGCAAAGCAGGAGCAAGATGATTCACTTGCAAGTGTTCTTCATAACCATCTATTGAAAACTTCTGCGGTTCTGAATAAGAACAAAATCAAGTGAATGAGTTAGATACAATTGTATTTGTTGAGAAATGAGAACCAATCTGGAAGTATATATCACTACCAACCTCCAATGGAAAAAATGCCAGCATTGTTAATGAGAACATGCAAGGGAGCTGAGCGTGCATTCCAAGCTTCAGCAAACCTCGCAACAGAATCCAATGAGAGAAGATCCACCTGCATCACCTTGACAACCCAAAATAAAATGTCAATGAGAGCGTAAAACCGAATCACGCATTTGACTTGAGCTTATTTTGCAATCAAAAAAGCTTTTCTAATATCAGCCGATCCAAACACGGACCAACACAAAACGTTTGATTTTATAAAACTTAACAAAGTCTGCTCTCAAAATGCTAGTTTGATGTTCCTTACAAAATAATGAGTAACACTTATGGACATAAAAATATTAAGTTGGCAATGAAATATAAAATCATTCATGTATTTTCTCACCCAATAGCTTGAACAACCCCATTCTTCTAACAAAAATAATTGAGTTTCAGCACAAGATAGGTGTTGATTGTCTACACTTCAAGTCCAAAGGGCTCTTGAGTGGGAAGGTGTCTTAGCAATACTACTCCGTTACGGAATATAAGCAAAAAGCGGTCAATGTGGTTGATGTATCTAGTACATCGAACACACGACCACCGATTCTAAGTGCCCAAGTTTTTTAGGATAGTTGGTTGATGACAGTTACCTCAACATTGAGTGCAATACCCAATCCTCCAGACTCAATCTGCCATTTCATGATCAAATCATGAGCCGCCTTTGTGTTCCTCACCGCCATAACAACATGAGCTCCTGATTGTGCCAATTGCCTGCATGATGTAAATAAGAAAAAAACATTAAATCCCACAGTCAATTACCAGTTCCCTTTTTCTCAAAATAAAATAGCTGACAGAACCAAACTCAAAAACTTAAATAAATAGCACTATATTCTGTAACAGAGTAATACTATATTCTGGTTCAAAATTTGAACTAGATACATCTGTTAACCAGTTTTTGCTTATATTTTGTAATGGGGCATTAATATATTCTCAATCTCACATGTTTCATTGACTACTTTGACTTTCAAATTCAAATGAAGAAAACAAGTAACCAAAACAGCACATATCATTTATGAGTCTATGACCCATTTCAACAAAACCATAAAGACCACTCATTTCCAACAAACTAAAACAAACCCACTTCCCATAATTGTCCCTTTATCCATAATCACAAAAAACCCCAACCCCAATTCTAAAAATCCGATTTTTCTAGTCAAAAACAAAAACCCATAATGTTAATTCGACTTCAAACACAAAATTGAAAGGAAAAAAAAAAAGGGGGGGGAAATGAAACCTGGCGATTTCAAGACCAATGCCACTAGTAGAACCAGTAACAATGCAAGTGAAATCATTGAGAGGTGGAAGTGGCATAGGATTTTGCAAATGGCTAGCCAAGATTCGTTGAAATAGCATTTCATAGATCACGTTAAACCATCCTCTTAACCATTCTATCCAACCCAAACTCTTCTTCTTCTTCATGTTCTGTTCCTTCAGTGGTTCTTCGCTTGAAGAAGACGACGTCGTTTCCATCTCTCAATCGAGTGTTGTTAGCGTAGAGAATCTGAGATCTGTCTTTAGCAGGAAATGACAGAGTTTGTGTAATTGCTTTGATTTGTATAGTGGTGTGTGTGTCAGTGAGTGAGTGAGACTTCTGAAGTATCTCAACTAAACATAATAGCCTTTGGATTAATCTAATGGCTCACAGATTAAAAGAAATAAAATAAAATAAGAAAATATAAAACTACTATTTTTTTGCCTTCGATATATCTGACTCAGAAAGTTAAGAGAGAAACCCCGCGTGAGCGACGGAGTGCTCCTCGGTGGCCTCCCATGGCGGCGACGGCGGCCACGTATAAATATCAAAAGATCAAACAAGAAAAGTATCCGAAGTCATGAAAAAAATTCAGAATAAATTGTACTCATGCACACAATGAATATACAAGTAGAGTCTGAGTGTAAACCTGAAATATAAATGGTCATGTCCACGAGGTATATTGCAGTGCGCGTATATCAATTCTGATTTTATTTTTGGTACCCCCTCAACATCAACCACACCCTCATAATATCCCAAATGGACAAAAATACCTCTATTTTTTCCCAAAAATTACATGGTTTGTTAAAAAAAAAAATTAATTTTGGAATTTCTAATTACCTCTAATTAGAAAGATTTTCGAATTACTCAGAATGAGGTAATTCCTGGTCACATTTAGAACCTATTGACGCAGAGATTACCTATTTCTCGAAATTCAAAATTACAATTTTTTTATTTCGAACGAATAATTTAGGCTTAAAAATCGGTTTTGACAACATACTGATCGTAATGAAACCACAACCATTAGAAGCGAAAAAATCAAGAATCAAGACTCCCTAGAGGACTTCTTACGGGACTACTACTCAAAATCCCAAATTCCATCAAGCATACTATTTTTACGATTTTTTAAATTTTTCATAGTCTCCAAAAATCTAAAAAATTTGTATAGCCTTATTTTGGTTTTGTTAGATTTTTAGTGGTGTTTTTATATTTTTTAGAGTAGTTTTGACTATTTTTAGTAGCCTTTTAGTAATAAAAATTAAAACAAATCGTATATATACGCATCGCCGCCCGTCCCCGATTGGTCCGGATGCCTAGATGTCGCCTGCTCACCTACTTCACGCGTGCTTATTTTCATCATTTTTAGACATTTTGGACCCATAATTGTATTTGTACTCTCTATTTTATGTTGGTCATTTTATATATTTTGACGTATTGTTATTAAATCGTAAATCGTTCAGATCATATTTCCAATAAAACGCGCGTTTAAATCTTAAGACCAAAATATAAACTTTTTAAAAACTAAAAATTAAAAATTTGAATTACCTTTTTAGAGGTAATTCAAAATTTTCATGATTATGAACCTAATTACCTTTTTAGAGGTAATTCAAAATTTTAATTTTTTGAACCGAAATTACCTTATTTTGAGGTAATTCCGAAAATTTTAATTTTTTTTTTAAAACGCAGGAGTATTATTGGCATTTTTTGAAATATGGGGGCGTGGTTAATGTTGAGGGGGGTACCAAAAATAAAAGCCTATCAATTCATGATGTAACTTGATCTATGTACCTTATACAGTACTGGCTAGATAGGCTTGACTACTTGGAGATGAAATCTCATTTTTCATTGTTATTTGTTTCTTTTGCTAAATTATTACCTTAATTACAAAGAAATTGCTATTTGGTTTGGTTTGGTTCAGTTGATGAACAAAAATCGCGGACCAAATCGAACCACACAGTTGACTAAAAAAACAAATAGATTCGATAATTATTGATTTTTTGTGGTATTCGGTTTGAGTTGGTTCGATTTGCAATTTTCTATTTGATTGATTTAGTTTTGAATTAGTTTTGAACATCCCTGCTCTCATATCGGTTGCATTCTCTAATCTTGAGATCCTTATCTTTCTCTCCCCATTCTAATTATTATTTTGTCTCAAGTTTTGTATAAACTCACTCTAACTTTCTCATCAAAAAAATTGAGAATCTTTTCCTTCATCCCACACGCTTTACAAATGTTGTCAGCAAACTCTTTAAGTCCTATCTGTGGTATCGGCCAGAAATTTGGACAAATTTTGATTCCTCGTTTCTTCAAGCAATTGCGCCGGTAGAAGGAACTCGCTCTCTCGATCAGGGGTATCCCGACTCCTCTAGAAAGGGTCAAGTTGGGTGGATGAGACGCGAGGGTTGGATCTACATAGGCCCTTTGCTCCTCATTGCTCCCGAACCCTAAAGAAGTGGAGTCACGGCCCACGATCTCCACTAGCACGGTTAGTGGGGTTAAACTCTTCGCAACACTTCTTTACAGCTTCGCTCCTTCGCTTGATCTTCATGTAGTCCCACGTTTTGATCACGTGTTTCCCTCGTGCCTTCCAAGCAAGTCCGCGCACCTCGATCGTTGATTCACTCGGTTGCCTCTTGCCTCGGGCGATCCTGTGGACTGGGCATCCAAGTTATCGAGTAGAGAGGCACTCTATAGGTTGAGGCTTAACTCTCCGTCGGCCTAGCTCATTGCCCCTGCCCACCCTCTCGTCGGGCGTTTCTCATGGTAGCTTGCCCCCAGGGGCTCCTCTCGAGTTCATTGGTAATTCCCCTCGTGATTTTGTCTAGCGGTACACACCTCGGTGTCCTAGTTTTCCTTTTTCCTCTCACTCGGCTCTCGGCCCACAACTTAGTTATTTTTGGGTGTTAACAATGAACGGCTTACGACACAAGACAAATACTTAAAAACTCACGGGAAAAGTCACTCTATCTAATCTCTTGACAAAAAAAATCACTCTAATCCCATAAGTTAAAAGATCAAGTATGATAGAGGGTGGTTGTATATCAAAAATCTTACAAACTACGAGTAGAGAACAACCCTCTTTGGCTAGTATATTTGCTAGACTGTTTGGCTTGGGAAACATGTGCTTCCAAATGGTGTTTATTGGTTGAACAAACATATTATTGGTATTCCACAAACAAGATGAGCCATAGGGTGAATGTTAGAATGTTCCTCTATTGCTAGCTTGATAGCAAGCACTAAGTCAAATTGATATTGGAGCTTTCGAAAATTAAATCTCTTCCACAAGCTATACTGAGGCCATGGTAAATCTCTCATGATTCGCCTCCAAAACTAACTAGTTTGGGTTAGAAAGCAAAGACGAATTCTCCTCTATCATTTTCCCTTTCCACCACCACCACCTACTCTTTGCTTCCACCCTATGATCGTCATTACCCAATTTCCGCATCCACTATCTCCTATCGTCATCACCGCCATCTCCGTCATCTCCCACCTTCCTAGCCCCCTTGCGGGTCATATTTTGTTGCCTTTTGATGCTCTTTGAAAACTAGAATTTGTGTTGTCTTTTAAACGCTTAAAATAATCACATTTTATATAGTGTCACACGTAATATAATTGTTGTACAACTACATAATAAAAATGCGCGCAAACAAACACACACACACACATTGATGGATCATCCTGCAAAACCACTCTATATGTACCAATTCCAACTCCCCTAAATGCGTGACCACACCACCAATGTTATGATCAAATGCTTGTCAAGTCAAGTCACATCTAATCCATCTCAACTAAAGTTGTCGACTGAGCTTTGAGACCAAGTGAGGATCAAGGTATGCTCTTCACATGTCCAAATTATCGCAATACCTTATATGGCGAGTGGGTGTGCGTGATATGATCGCATTGATGAATCCTCGAAAATGGATATGAGCTCAAAGGCTCTCCCATCCTTGTGGCTCGTGCATGTCTAAGAAACATCATCCTCGATCAGCACATCCAACACATGCTAGTATGGTTGCACTTGACTTGCACCCTGATAATGATCTTGTGACTCGTGGTAGGTTTGTGATGTAGTCGAGAGACAACTTGTAACACATTACTCTCATTAGCTAAATGAGATTAAGGTGGTTAAAAATTGTTAGTATCAATAATTGTGGAAGGAATATAAACTCAAAATTAAATATCAAGCAAAATCACCGAATTTGAATAAAAAAATATTACTGTTATACTCTCTTTTACACTCTTTTGAACTAATTTCCTTATTTTTGTTGAAATTCACATATATCCTACTAAATTTACATAGGTCTCACATAATTTAGTAGAACTCATTTAAAATTCAACCAATGTGTATGTCGAAAAATGAGTGTTAAATAGTGCTAATGAAATACGGATAGAGAGACATGCTATTTGACACTCAAATTTATTTACCACAATTATACATGAAACACAAAATAAGATGAGAGCTTATCATTAATATCCTATTTATGGTGTCAAAAAATAAATGAAACACAAGATAAGATGAGAGCTTATTATTATTTTTTTGACAAACGATGAGAGCTTATTATTAATTAATATCCTATTTATTTATGCTGTCAAAAAATAATATATCCTATTTAATTCTTATTGATTGATCTCTACTATGTGGCAAAAAGTAATTTGATTTCAATAAAAAAAGGTATATTGAGTGAAAAGAAAGGTATATGAGGACCAAAAAGTAATTTCATTTCCACAAACCACAAAAGATCAAAGGAATCAATTTCCTGTCGTTTCATCACAACACAACACACCGTCTTAAACCGTATCGATTAATAACACCTCAAATACACACTGCTGAAAACTCACGCACGCTTCTACATCATTTCAGCTAGGTTACGCATCTTCTCACTTTCTTCTCCTCCTCCTTCGCGGCCTCTTCTCAGATTTGCGCCGCCACGGTAACCTTCTCATCTCTTTTCAACAATCGATTCTGCAATTCCATCGTTTTTTAGTGTAATCGCACAGTTATTTTCAATTTATATTTTGTTTGCTTTTTATCTTAATTCTTTTCTGCGATTGACATTGATTTTCACGCAATCGGCACGTCTTGTTTCATAATTTAAATTACAATAATTGAAATTATTATGAGGAATCTGAATCTGCGTTAATGAACTGAGAATCACTTATATATTAATCTGAATTTGTTTTTGTGATGCTTTAGTTTGGAGTTCAGAGTCATGATTTTGTGTGTTTTTATATTACAATTATAATATGTATTGTTTTGTGTCTATGTTGTTTTATTCTATGTTGTCATTTTTGTTTGTTTCAAGGTTATTGGTCTATTATTGTTCAAAGATGGCTGATGCTCATGACACCGACAAGAACATTGAGATATGGAAAATCAAGAAATTGATCAAGGCTCTTGAAGCTGCCAGAGGAAATGGGACAAGTATATGATTTCTCTTATCATGCCCCCACGTGATCAAATAGCTCGTGTTACTAAGATGCTTGGTGATGAGTTTGGAACTGCTTCCAATATCAAGAGTAGAGTGAATCGACAATCTGTGCTTGGTGCAATCACTTCTGCTCAGCAGAGGCTTAAGCTTTATAATAAGGTTCCTCCGAATGGGCTTGTTCTGTATACCGGAACAATTGTGACTGATGATGGGAAGGAGAAAAAGGTAACCATTGATTTTGAACCATTCAGACCTATCAATGCATCTCTCTATCTCTGTGACAACAAGTTTCATACTGAATCTCTTAATGAGCTTTTGGAATCTGATGACAAGTTTGGATTTATTATCATGGATGGTAATGGCACACTGTTTGGCACCTTGAGTGGTAATACAAGAGAGGTGCTTCATAAGTTCAGCGTTGATCTCCCAAAGAAACACGGAAGAGGTGGGCAGTCAGCTCTTCGATTTGCCCGTCTTCGTATGGAGAAACGTCATAACTATGTGAGGAAGACTGCCGAGCTTGCAACCCAGTTTTATATTAATCCTGCTACCAGCCAGCCCAATGTTTCAGGATTAATTCTTGCTGGTTCAGCTGATTTCAAAACTGAGCTTAGTCAATCAGATATGTTTGATCCTAGACTTCAGGCAAAAATACTTAATGTTGTAGATGTATCTTATGGAGGGGAGAATGGGTTTAACCAGGCTATTGAGCTTTCTTCTGAAATTCTATCCAATGTTAAGTTTATTCAAGAGAAACGCTTAATTGGAAAATACTTTGAGGAAATCAGTCAGGACACAGGAAAGTATGTGTTTGGTGTTGATGACACTCTAACAGCTCTGGATGCTGGAGCTGTTGAGACCCTTATTGTGTGGGAAAATTTGGATATGACTAGGTATGTGTTAAAAAACAGTACTACTGGTGAGATTGTCATTAAGCATTACAACAAGGAGCAGGAAGCCAACCAGAGCAACTTTAGGGATCCTGAAAGCGCCGCTGATTATGAAGTTCAGGAAAAGCTGTCTCTATTAGAGTGGTTTGCAAATGAATACAGACGGTTTGGTTGCACTCTGGAGTTTGTCACCAATAAATCACAAGAAGGTTCACAGTTTTGCAGAGGTTTTGGAGGGATAGGTGGTATCCTGCGTTACCAGCTTGACATGAGAACATTTGACGATTTGTCTGATGATGGAGGCGTGTATGATGATTCTGAATAGCAATCAATGAAATGCTTCCAACTACTGGTGCAGGAAAGGAAGGCGAAATACCTGCACCAGTGTCGGAGGTGGTTGCACCCGCTGCTGCTCCACTTCCTCCTCGTCTGTCTCACGGTGTTGCATGGAAAGTTTGACAGTGAATCGAGGTTCAATCTTAATGTCCTTTTTCTGCATCATTTTTAGCATATTTTTTTTATTGCATGTCAATGTCTGTTGTTTTGTTAGAATCACTTTCTGGAAAAGATTAGTTATTAATTGAATCTAACTTAATAGCTTCCTCACAATTTTTTGTTTATATTTTTTTCCAGTTGGTTTACCCCAAAAGCGCTTTCTGAAACGAGGTACTCTCACTTTTTCTCATGTCTCTCTCATGTCTGGCAGACTAGCACTATGAATTTCAACAACATTGCTGGCAACAGCTGTTGAAAAACTGCCATTTCTCAATATGCTTAAATATATTGTTCTAATGTTACTCCTTACTTAATGTGCCTAGTATATTTCTAAGTATTGCTGCTTTGTGTCTTTTAGCTCCTCTGCTATCTGCTTGCACTCAGAAAGGAAAAAACAAAATCACGCTCCTCAAAGAACACAACCCAGTATCCTTCAAGGTGAGTCCTCAGAAAGATGCTCTTACATATGCTGATAATGCTCTTTCTAATTTGTTTATTGTCTAGTAATTTAGCTTTCGTTATTTCAAATGCTGAAAAATAGAATGTTCCTTTTAGCTGTATTTCGAGCATTAAGATCAGAATGAATGCTGAAAATAGTTCTTAAATTCTAGCTCCCTTGTTCTGGTGTAGTTTTTTTTGGGTATCATGAGATTTTAAACAAATTGAAAATTGTTCTGCATTGTAGTCTTTGTTGGACCTGCCTGGCTACATATTTGATGAAGAAGCAGCTCTCTCACCAAGTTATCATGGCGAAGGTACATTTTACTTTTACCTCTTTCCATTGAACACGTTGATTAATGCTACCACAACTTTTGGTTATCATTGATTAGATTATGTTTTACATGGTTTTGTAGGTGAATGAAATATCTTATTGTACGACGTTCTTCAAGGTTATACTCGAACATATATACATGGCACCTCAATGGTCGAGTTTATGACTATATCCTTCGCGCCTCAATCATGCTTTCGGAACTTTGCTATATATTGAACCGTTGCTCTTTCTGTTTTCATGGTACTGTACTCATGGTGTGCCTTCTATTCACATTATGGCTCGTATAAACTTATTATGGTGTTGGATGTGATATTATTTGATAACATTATGGCTTCTATGTGATTTGATGTTATGAAAACTTCAACCTTATGCTATGGCTTAAGTTATACTAGTTGCTATATGTCGATATAAATGCCTAGAACATGTTGAAACCAAAAGAAAAAAAAATGAAATTTGAATAACATGACACTAACACAAATTTTCCTCATCTCTACAAAGAAATGGACTACTTCATTTTAATAGAAATCGTTTATTTTTGATAAGCTTAGTAGAAATAATTTGAAAGAAAGGAGATAGAAAAAGTATCTCAACTCAAAGTACTAGTATCGATTAATTTTATTTATCTGTTCTCTTTGCGTTTTAATAGCTTCAGTAGATGCATTCATACTGAGTGGTGCTATTGTCTTTATTGTATTTGTTTATCACTGAGGAAGATTCATAAAGAACTTGTTAAAGGATTAAAATCAAAATGGTTTATAACTTCAAATGATGGGATAACTAAATCAAACTGTGTGTTAGTTTCGTATATTTTTGTTCTTATTGTCAAATCTTATTAAATTAATTAAATCAAAAGAACTGAGGGACAGGGTTAAGAAACATGGGATGCAAACAATGAATAGCGATATATGGTAAAAATTCCAAAGTCTCTTTGTAAAATTATGAAACTATGAAGGGATTTTTTTTCATACCTCCACCCTTTCCCTCCATACCCCACACAATTTGATATACCCAAAATGCCCTTACAAAACGTATTTTTTTTTAACTCAGAATTCAAATTGTATATATGTTATGAGTGCGTATATACGATGACTTTTTGTCAATCAATCGTATATACGTCTCTCAAAATGTATATACTGCTTTTTTAATGATTTATTTTAATTTTTTTAAAAATGTTATAAAAAGGCTACTAAAAATTCGTTGAATAGTCAAAACTAATCTAAAAAATTATAAAAACACCACTAGAAATCTAACAAAATCAAAATAAGGCTATGCAAATTTTTTTAGATTTTGTGGAGACTATGAAAAATTAATAAAAAATAGAAAACGATGGAATTTGGGATTTTGAGGCCGTAGTCCCGAAAGAAGTCCCGAAAGAAGTCCCTTCTAGGGTTCTTGGGGAGTCATGGTCGTTGATTTTTTTTCGGATTTAATGGATGTGGTTTCATTGCGATTGGAGTAGGTTGCTCGAATACCGATTTTTTAGCCTAAACCGATTGAAATTACATCGTCACGTGTTAACGAACTACACGTCAAACCTATTTGTAGGCCTAAATTATTCTTCTCTAATTTATCTTTTTGTAACTTTTTTTAAAAAATTTAAATAAAATACAATGGTTTCAAAAATACAAAACGTATTTTTTTTAAAAAAAATTTGTACCAATCGTATATACATGTTATGGACGTATATACGATCCTAACATTTTGGCCATCGTATATACGTGTTATGGACGTATATACGATACCCCCACGATCGTATATACGTCCATAACACGTATATACGATGGCCAAAATGTCAGGGTCGTATATACGTCCATAACACGTATATACGATTGGTACAATTTTTTAAAAAAAATACGTTTTGTTAAGAGTATTTTGGGGTTTCACTATTATGTGGGGGTACAAAAAAAAACACCCAACTATGAAATTTCAGTGGGACATTTGCGCCACAGTTCATAATGTAAACCCGTCCTTTTTTTGTTTGGTAGTTTTTTTTGGATTCCCACCATCACCACCTATACCTCCACTCAATTGTTTTTTCTTCTTCCAAATTTACCTATCAAAAATATCTAAAACAAATTTATCTTTCAAATAGATAAATTCGTTGTGAAACAATTAGACAATAGATTTATCTATTTGTTAGATAAATCTGTTGTTTGCTAATTTTTTTCACAATGGATTTATCTACTTGAAAGATAAATTCGTTTTTTATATTTCACTGCAGATTTATCTAACAAATAGATAAATTTGTTTTGTTAATTTTAGATAACAGATTTATCTATTTGTTAGATAAATCAGTTTTGTATAAAATTTAGTAAAAAAAGTTATCTATCGCCAAGTCTATAACTAAAGGTGGATGAAATACAAAAATTCTGTGGCATTTTTTTTTCTAAAACAGATTTATCTAAACTAGATAATTCCGTTGGTAACAGAATTACATCATAAATCCGTTTTGTTAAATGAACAACAGATTTATCTGAAAAACACATAATTTTGTTTGAAATTTTTTTACAACAGGATTTATCTATCTTTCAACATAATTCCGATTAGAAGTCAAAACTTTCAAAACGGATTTACCTCGTTTGGAAGGTAATTCCGACGAGTGGATAAATGCGAAAGTCAATGATAGTTGAGGAGTAAATGTGAGTAAATGTTGAAAGTTATAAATGAGAGGGGCATTTTGGGGTTTGTGGGATATGGTGGGGGATATAGTGAGTGGTGGTGGGGGTTTAAAAAAACCATCCTTATCATATCCAAATAGACACATGATAAATCACAGATAAAGTTATCATATCCAGCTGGCTCAACAAATATTGGGCTGAAACGGGATATGATAGATGTATCATGTGTTGTCTTCTTATCATGACCACTAAACGAGCCTTAAGAAGAGTCGTCCCAAACAATTAAAAGGCCCTATTCAAATCCTAAAAATTGGGCCCCTAGTTAGGCCTTTTTTTATTATTAAACTGGTCTCACATATTACTCTTTTTTAAGATTAAATTAAAATCCACATAAATTTTTTATCAAAAATTTATCTTAAAAAAAGTTAATTTTTAAGAAGATATACAATTAACAATTAAAAGCAATGGAAGTCTCGGTCTCTACATTTTGTTTTTGTTTTTTCTATTGGTATATAGATATATTTTTGTATTAAATATAACATAGCATATATATTATTTGCTAAGTTATACAACTATCAAATGGTGTGTGGTAAAGTGGTATGGCTGATTTTATGACCAAAAAGATCGAACCCACAACCTGCACTAAGGAGTAAGGGGGCGCCTAACTGTTGAACCAAGGTGCATTCCGCGTCAATAGTTGAAATAAAAACTATATAATTCTTACTTAACTTTGGGCCTACAAAATTGGCATTGGGCTGGGGCACGTGGCAAACAGGCCCAAGACCGGCCGTGGCCCTAAGAATATAGTTTATGAAGGAAATGTTGTAAATATTGTGCGCTATTGATTCTCGTGTATCTCTAACTAGTTAGTTGTGAAAATCTTGAACCCTAGAATGAAGTTGCCAATAGAAACTAGTTAACTTTCATGCAATTTGAAGATGCCAATAGAGTAATATAAACTAGTTAACTTTCATGTAAACTCTTTTTTTGTAAACTCGTACAACTTCAAGTAAAATTTGATAAAAACACTTTTTAATAGTTGTTTCTATAGAAATGATCTATTTTATTCATGAGATGGTGAAAACAAACAATAGCTAAACTCTTGATTTTACTAGAGTTTATAATTTTAGATTGACTTGACCTTAAAATGTTACACCCTCCGGCCTACAATATAAGAGAAAAAACACAATATAAACAAACTAAGGAATGACATTGAAATCAACTATTACACTTAATAAGGCTAAACGTTTATCTTCTTTCCAATATTATCTTTTTCATTAAATGATGATTTACACTCCTGATTAATAACATCGTATTCAACTACACCACTTAAAAAAGGGGTAAATTTGGGATTGATCATTTAATATACCTTAAAAGTTGTTTGTTTCTTATATTGTGAACCATCAAAACTCACTTTTTTTCTCTTATATTGTGGACGGGAGGGAGTAATAATCAGTCAATATTGTGGGCCAGTGGCGAAGCCAGAATTTTTCTAGAGCCTGGGCAAGAAAATTTCCCGCCAATTGACATATGACATAATATATAAATAATCATAAAGTGTGCTAAATAGGAGAGATGAAATCTAACTCACAATAGAGTGCTAAATAAAATTAGAGCAAAAACCTAACTCCAAAATACTACCCAAAGAGAGGAATGAGTTGGTTTTCCTTAAAATAGAGCTCAAATGTAAATGATTTAAGCTTGGATTGGACTACTTGAAGTGAAAAGAAGAAGAAAAATGGAGGAAGGCATGGTGGAAGAGAAGAGAAGAAAGTGAGAAAAGGAGAGGGAGAGTGTCGTGAGAGAAGATAGGAAATTGGGGGTGGGGTGGGGTTCATTTAGTTTTTGGGTTTTACTTTTTTTTTTTTACATCACTTTTGACCAATTGAAGTTATTTGTAAAAAATAATTTTAAATTTATTTGATTCTAAATTTAAAATGCTAAAGATATTTTTTAAAAATCATCAACCATCTATATTCATAATTTCTAGTTCTAATATAAGAGATGTGGTAATATTAAAAATATGAATAAAATTTATACTCCAAAAAATATAGAAAATATCATACATTTATTCTATATATATATATATATATATATATATAGTGTTACATATTACCTATACATTTTAATAAAAATAATATGATGATCAGAAATAAAAGTTACCTATACATTAAGTAAAAAAATATTGTTAGTGCATAAAAACATATTTTGTTAATATATGTTTCTATATTAAAGTTGTAAAAGTAAATTAAATAACAATTGTTGGCTTAGTGGTAAAGTGACATTTAGGTAACTTCTTGGTTGTGGGTTCAACACTCATCGTAAACCTTTTGGCGAAAATAAAAATAAACTAAGCCACTTTTTATTTAAAGAAGACAAAACGGAAAAAAATAAATAAAAACGCCTTCCATGAATCGAACACGGATTCAATGAGTTAAAAAGAGAAATTAAACCGCTTTCACCAAACGTTTAAACAAGATTTAATTGCGAAATGATGTATATATTTAATAACTTATTTTTAAAAACAGGGTATTATAGTAATTTCATAGGATTTTGAGCCGGCGCGCGCGTCTTGCTAATTTAAACCTAAAAATCGCCCCTGTTGTGGGCTAACTGTTACAAAAATATATTATTTGCTAAATAGGATAATAGTTTGGATATCATTGACTTGTGCAAGAGTTTATCAATCTTAGTAAGCAAGTCCAGTGAGACCAGGAGTATCATGATCTTGTGCAATTCCACCCTAAAATTACATATCAAGATATACGTTATTCCACCCTTTCACCATCCATGTTAATAGTTTGGATCTCTATCTCACGGTTGAATTAAATGACAATCTATGCAACATAAAAAAGAAATCCAGACAATGATTCTAAAATGACAATGATTCTAAACAAAACACGATAATGTAAAACGAATTCAAATGGACATTTGATAAATCAGCAGAAATTGTACTGCTAAAACACACATTTAGTAGAATACATGACACAATAGAATAAATGTTGGTGTTCATGACTATCAAATATAATGGGATTAAGACACACACATCATCACTATAAATCAAAAAAGAGAAGTGAGTTAGATAAAATCATCAAATTCATGAAAACCTTGACATCATTAAATAATTACAAATACATAACAACAACAAAGGAGGTAAAGAACACATATTTTTCAGTTGTCCATGCTTCCCCATATGCAGAAGAGCATTAACAAGATCAACCATCCTATTTTTGTTCTTTAGCACTAAAAATTCTAGTGGTGTGATTCTCAAGTCCATCAAGAATGTTTAGATGTTTTACATGAAGAACATAATTGACACAATGACAGCTCATAGTCTTCATGTAGTTCATTCTCTGATACAGTGATTCTTTGATCTACATATCAAAAAATAGATTTATTAAATAGAGGTTTTTAAACTTTTGAATAACCCTCTCTATTATCTAGATGTCAGTCCTTTTTTTTGGGAATAATCTAGTTGCTAGTCCTAGCTATCGAAAAATTGGTGATTAACATATGTGTAAAAATCAGGTGTAACTTAGTATGGATAGTTGGGGCAATGGTGTTTATTTTGATTTTTCAACAAAAGTACTGTTTTTTTTTACAAAAACCAAGATATTGCTGTTATGATTCTTACTTTTAGTAGAGATTCTTTAACATGAATGACTTCCTATGACTTGAGGGTGGAAAGAAGCAGATGATTGTGGTGAAAGTAAAATATAAAAAAACCCCGTGAGTAAGAAAAATGTATAAAAAGTAGAAAAATAGCATTATATACATTTTTCCAATTTCATCCATTCCTAACATGATTTCTTTTTCCACCAAGCATTCAACCAACACATATATCCCCTAATGAGTAAACCTTTGAAGTTCCCTTTGTCACAAAATAACCCTGAGGTGAGACACCATAAGCTTCCGTCGAACTTTCCCCCGCCTTTCTTGAAATTCTCCATCCCATTCAAGAGGTGAGAAAGAAGTGCAGCTCCCAACGCATACTCCGAAACGCCATCCAAATTCTCCAAAACCTCGACATAGGATGCAGGAATCATAGTGCTAGTGGCTGTTGGCATGATGCCATTTCGGATTATAATTAAGAGAATTGCAATCTTCCTTTCCTCCAAAGAGCGGTTTTTGTCTGTTACAATATTTTGTAGGGCACGACTAGTGGCAGAAAATTTACTATCCGGTTTCCCTCAAACACCCTTTCGTAGGCTTCAGTGGATGAACATTTAGTAAGAATCAACGGTTTGCCGGTGATAGGCAAATGGCATAGGAAGAGCACATCTTGCAATGTGATTCCTATTCTGTGGTGATTTATTAAGAAACTGTTCGTAGAAGCATCATAAAGATCAATAAATCTTTCGGCAAGTTGGGTCAACAGTTGAGGAGGCTTATCGACCGGCAGAAATTTAAACAGACCTCCATAGCCCACTAATAAATTTCTAAGAACTCCATCGGCCCCTATAGAATCATTCAACTCAAACCGCGTATCGAGGCGGTCTCTCAGTGTCGTCTTTGATACCCTTTGTTGTGGTATTTCCTCCATCCTGTCTTTTTCCACAAGAAAACTAATGTATTAGACCCATAAATAAGTATGAATAAAAAAAATTACAATAAAAAAACCTATGTACATGTTGCCTCAACCACATTCTAAGATTGTGAACTTGATTTATTTTTCGATCTTGCTATTGCTATAGTTAATTGGTGGGTTGTAGATCAAGGGATGCTTTACTATCTACTAATATGAACAACAGTCTTCAACTAATCATCTAAGCATTATAGTCATCAACAAATAAGCATTATTATCCATTACCACAGAGTTTTTAATATGCTGTCAATAAAAGAGAATTTAAACATCAAGGATATTACATAATTCAAGCATGCAATTATATATCCATCTTTCTTTATGAATTTACACAATTTTTGTAGTTTTTGATCTCTAGAACGATAAAAGTGCATGACTAGTCCAAATTCGGGAACATACTAATTTGGTTCCCTCTGTTGAAATAAACTAGAGACACACATGAAATTGGAAATAAACATCTTAGAAAAGAGCAAGAGTATATGTTGAAGGCTCAAAGCATTAAGGTTTGAGGCACTCTTTTGAGGTTTGATTTGATCATCGCAAACAGCCCAGACTTCCTTTATTGCACACAATTGTCCACTTTTCCTATCAAAGTTTCATTAAAGCATTTTAGAGACATCTAGATCCAAATTATCTGCACTAAATGATTAACCCAAAGCTCTTTAGCACTAAAAATTGGCAGATATATTATAACCAACAGAAACCAATTCCTTATAAGCACCAAATTGAAAATAGTCAAGTTTTTAAGTATAACCAGAGATCAATTTTTTTATCAGTATAATTAATGACCAATGAAATAAGACAAATGATTTTAAATAGCTGCATAAACACTAACAGATTCAATGAAGTCAAGATGTCAATCACACAGGGAGAAAAATCTTACATCAATGTTTTGCAAAGAAACTAAATGTGAAAACCCTAAACAAAATATCAAAGTGTGTAAGGGATTCACTGTAAAAATTTGAAAACCCTAAACAGAATATCAAGTGTGTAAGGGGTTCACCGTAAAAGTAAGCCAAATATGAAGAAGAGTGGATAAAAACGAAAAAGATACATGAAACGAAAATGAAAACGAAAATAGGAAGAAGAGTGAATAAAAGTGTTAAGAGTCCCACATCGGATGTGATATGCCTGAAAAAGAGTTTATAAGTGGGGACAATCCTCACCTTATGCTTCTGGCCATGTGGGGTTGAGTTGAGTTAAGCGCAAAAACCACATCAGACGGTGATCGCCTCTAGTAGTATGAGCCGCAACAATATCTTTCGCCTATCTATCAAAAGTTTTTGCCAAGCTCAACTTTTTTCATTACTCTTATAGTGTGATGCAGGAGTCTATAATTGCAGCTACCTGAAATCAACTTTTCTCAAATTTCTTAAGAACACATTTCTCATATAGGGCAACAATATCTTTCTTGTTGGGATTCTTCAATTGAAGCAGCTTATCACCACAGTTGTGTTTTGTCAACTCTTGCTTAAGTTCAGAATTGTAAATTTTTTATAATCGTCATCCTCATTAGAACCAGTTGCCGCCAACCTTCCTTCAGCAGGAGCACTCCTACGCGACCTTATGGCTGATAAGATGTTGTTACAAAATTTCCGATTTCTTCTGTCAAAACTTCTCTTAATGTTGCACGAAGCTCTTCACAAGTAGGTTGCATTTTGCGTTTAGTGCAGCCTCTCGTGTGTGAGTGATGCAGAAATGCAGCCTCTAGCGTGTGACAACAGTTTTCATTCTCTGCTGTATTCTCCGATCTACATATCAAAAAATAGATTTATTAAATAGAGGCTTTTAAACTTTTGAATAACCCTCTCTATTATCTAGATGTCCGTCCTTTTTTTTTGGGAATAATCTAGTTGCTAGTCCTAGCTGTCGGAAAATTGGTGATTAACATATGTATAAAAATCAGGTGTGACTTAGTATGGGTACTTGGGCAATGGTGTTTATTTTTATTTTTGATTTTTCAACAAAAATACTATTTTTTTTACAAAAACCAAAATATTGTTGTTATGATTCTTACTTTTAGTAGAGATTCTTTAACGTGAATGACTTCCTATGACTTGAGGGTGGAAAGTGGAAAGAAACAGACGATTGTGGTGAAAGTAAAATATAAAAAACCTCCGCGAGAAAGAAAAATGTATAAAAAGTAGAAAAATAGCATTATATACATTTTTCCAATTTCATCCATTCCTAACATGATTTCTTTTTCCACCAAGCAATCACCCAACACATATATCCCCTCATGAGTACACTTTTGAAGTTCCCTTTGTCACAAAACAACCCTGTCCAAAAATAACAAATAAATGAATTAGACTCAAATTTTGAGTGAGAGAAAGAGACCGACCAATAAAAAGAGATGAAAGTTAATTTTAGAAACTCAAAAAAGAAACAAGAATAACAAACCTAGAAGAAAGAAGTGTACCTTAGAGGGATCTTCCTTTCTTAATTTATTGTTGTTTATGTGATTAATGACTGATTTATTATAAAAACTCTTAAACCATATATAAATGTTTCTTATGGTTTTTCATGTGCAAACTAAAGTTTCTGTTCAAGAGTAAACATAATATATAGAAAAGTATATGATCTATACGAATCTTCTGGTTCTTACTGTCTTCCACCAAACGAAACCCATTAGAAAAAAATAAATTAAAAGTAAATATTACAGTGACAAAAGCTAAAAAAATGAAGTAAAAGCAAGATACGAAAAAATTTAGACAAAAACAAAATATTGAATACCATTTCTGCAATTGAACTAAAAATAAAAATAAGCTAAAAAGCATGTTACATAGCAAGTGAAGGTTTAAGGGTAGTGTGAGCTTAATTCTTACTATGGTACTAGACTTGAATGCCACTGAAGAAGCATTATGCTGAAGGTGGATGTTGGCAAGATCAATGAGATCTTGGTGTTTTCAAAGGAGAGAAAGAAATCAAATGGTGTGTGTGTTTGACAACAAGATTAAAGAAAGAGAAGTGATGAGAGAATGGTAGGGAGTTTGTTTGTGTGGAGAGAGAGAGATGTGTTTTTGAAAGAGAGAGAGAGTAGAGAGAGTTTGTTTGTGTGATACAAAAGGAAGACCAAATAGTAGTAGTATTTAATAGAGTATGGACGACTTGCTTTTGAAAGGACAGATCGTTGTCAAGGACAAACAAGATACGCAATGAATAGTGTTTCGTGGATGGCTACGATTGGTGGATTCCAATTCTTATTAAAAGCAACTTATTGTTACACTACTATACTAGAATTGTCTCACATAGTACAACCCTCTCCAACAACCTCTCATGCTAGGATTGTGACTGCCAAAACAAAGGTCTAATTAGAAGAGTTCAATCGGAAGGCAACTTGGAAGACTTGACCTTCTAGTAACCGAAACCACAAACATACTATAAAGTATGTACACAAATTATTTAACTACAAAAATACTATTCTTTCTTTTGTCTTTTTTCGGATATGATTGCCCTTATTTTTTTTATCAAAACCACAAAAATGTCATTACATACATTTGTCGAGTCGAACAAACCTTTTGATGGGATTAATGTGACAAAGGTTCGTTCGGACTCGTTTAATGTTCTAGAGTTTACATCACCAAAGTTTGAAAATTTAATTAAAAGACTTATGCCAATTTCAAAAGAAGAATTGATTTAATGGTAAAAGTCATTTTGGTGATTTGTTTGCAGTTTTGGTATATTCAGGGACTATAATAATAGTGCCTCACACATTCAGAGACTAAAACGACTGTTTATCCTTAATTTTAAAAAGAGAAAGTATTTTTGATAAAATAGATTTACTTTTAATATAAAGATCTGAGTAGTAGTAAGATACTTGGTTATAAATATATTTCAAAGTTGAATTTCTTTGTTATCTAAATAAAATCACTTTTAGATATTTAATTTCACATTTTAAAAAAATGATAAATATTTTGACAATAATTCTCGTAAACAGTGAAAACTATTCTACTAACCCTAAAGGCTAAAACAAATAAGAACAAGTACAAAATGCATCAAAACTAATTTTAGTCTAGTTTGAAAACTTTGTTCAAGTGACCGGGCGTAAATATATAAGGTACGTGCCAAATTTTGCAAAGTGGTTCAAAACATAAAGAATGAGAGTTAAACATAAAAGAAAAAAAATAGAAGAGATATGCACATAGAATATATTATTTTTTTAGATAAGCAATTTTTATTGAAAGGGAGCACAATGGGTGCCCACCCGATACAATGGAAAGGGGGATGACCTCCTCAAAACCTCCCTGAGCCAAAACCCATTGGGAAAAAGACTCGATGGGAAAAAAGAGTACCTCGCACAAAACTCAGACACAACAATGTGGGGATAAATAACCAAACCCACTGCTTCTCCCCCGCCTAAAAAGTTTAGTAATTTAAACCAATACAGATCATAAGAGCATTACAACAAAGAAAAGCAATCCAACGGACTATTATACCAATCAGACCAATTCACCATTGCATTCCTCCCTCTCCTTGCTTTAAACAACTCCACGCCGTGTCCTTAATCTCCGATATCATGGTTGGAACCGAAGGAACCTCACCATTGAAAACTATTTTATTCCTCATTATTCATATGTTCCAAATAACCACCAACCATATTAGATGCTTGACCCTTCTTAGCTTCCTCCCTTTTCTTGTGCGGTGCTGCTACACCAGCAGAGGGGCTGGCCGAAGCATCAGCAGCAGCAGAAACGCTGCTAACAGCAGCTGCGGTACCTGCAGAAAATGCAGCAGCAGAAAAAACGTTGTTGTCAACAGCAGCACCACCTGAAGAAATGGAGACCGATGCATCCAGTTCAGCAACACCTCCCCTAGTCGTACCACCTGCAACATCACCATCAAGCAAATCATACAGTTTTGAATAACATCTCTTCACCGAAAACCCGTTTACTGTGTCCATCAAACAAATCCATATCCGGTGAACAATCACTTAAATGTGCCGATTGTAGTAGTTGCAAAAAATATTCTGCACTATGTTCCTCCTCCACAATTAATGCTTCAAGCCATTGACAATTCCATCGCCATACTTTCCCATCCCAAAATCCCATATCCTCCACCACAACATCCTTGTTATTACATCTATTGTATATTGTAGGAAAAAGCTAAGCAAAACTATCTCTCCCAAACCATCTATCACTCCAAAATTTCACCAAGTTACCTCTCCCCAATTTAATTCTTATTATATCCTCAAACCATTCCTTTAATTTTGTTCCGTTACCTAGTTGGTATAAATCACGCCACCAAATTAAATTTTTCACCCACCCTCTTCTATACTCTGCCTCTATATTATTATTTTTACAAATAAAATATAGGAAAATTATTTGGTAACCATGATCATTTAGCTCAATTAGTTACCATGTGGGCAAACAATTTTTGCCCCGAAACAAACATTTGCAACTTAACGGCTGGTTTCGTAGAATTATTAGTATTTTTTTGGGAGAAAAGGAGGGTTTAAAACCCCAACGACAAACATTTACAAATTAATCCTCCTAAGCAATTCAACAGCATATTGATGATTTAATGGTTGTACCTTGTATGCTCTATTAACCCCATGAGATGTTAGCAAACCTTTGTCCCGAGTTGTAATGATAACTCTGCTTCCCGGACAAAACCAATCAGAACTTCGAACCAAGGTCTCTAGTTGGTCTAGTGTGTCCACGTCATCTAGAATTAGAAGCACTTTCTGTAGGTGGAGCCTATTCTTTATCAATGAAGCTCCTTTATCAACATTTGTTATATTCTCGTCTTTTTCTCTCCAAGCATTTCGTAAAGAAGCATATTTTGGAGGTGCACTAATCCATGTATACTTGAGTTTTCTCTCAAACGAGGAAGAAAACATGCACGAAGCATCAAATTGTTTGCGATCCTATAATAAATCTCTTGAGCTAGTGTTGTTTTACCAAGTTTGATCAAAACTATCCAAACAACACATATTTGTAAGAATCACTTATTCGTTAAGGTATCCAAACAAAAATCATGTTATATTAAACTCACTTTTAACAAAAATCAATTATGTTAAAATCAATTTTCGCAGAACCAAACATATACATACAATATGAGTGATTGATATTTAATACCTCCTATGTCCGAAATTCCAAATAGGACAAGTTAGCTACATGAGTGAGAGCTTTCCTCCACTTGTTTACTTTCTCCATGTCATCATTGAACTCCTCTTCAAAACTCTCGAGTGCTTTACCATATGTTCTTCTCTGATATCGCACATCAGAAGGTCTCACACCGTAAAAAATTGGCCAAACTGACCTGCCCTTATGCTCTATGCAATCAAGGATGTCTGAAAGATTTTGCAAGCAAAACGATGAAGCGGCGTAACCATTAGACAAAGACAATAATGGCATTCCTTGACTGCTTCAATCTCCTTCACAAGTGATGTTGACTTTTCTAATTTACCTTTTCCAAGTTCCTGGTCATCCATGAAAGTGTGGACTCCCTTCTTATTCAGAGCTTTCCAAAGGTTTCCAGTAAAACCAAAGCCAGTATCCTCACCTCTAAAGCTGATGAAAACATCATATCTGTATCGTTGACCGGACATTGACACTTCTCTAGTAGTAGATACCGATATCACTAGTAGGATTGCATGCTATGATTAATTTGATTATTAATAAATAGTAGGATCTAGATCTGGATCGACAGTCTTTAAATAATTACTATGAACATATGTTTGTATTAGGTAGGTCAACAGTCTTTAAATAATAATAATAATAATAATTATTATTATTATTATGAAATTGTTTTTGGATTATAGTAAGACATCATAAAACTTCTCCTGTTCACATTTTAAAGTACGTGAAATTTTTTGTATTGTTATGGATATAGTGTGAATGATATGACTTTGATATTGAATAGTAGTAACAGATCGGCCGAAATTGCTTCTGAGGGTGATATCTGCACACATATCAATGTTTAAGTCAAAACAAAGGAATGAGAATGGGGCAGTAACAAATATGTACCTGATACAATGATTGGATATCGTATTTATAGGGTACTGTGCAAACAATGGGCGGATCTTGACAAAAAATTCCAAGGCGGTATTTAATTATATATTCATGTGGTTCGATGGTTAATTATGCCAATCTTAAGGTATAAGGTTCTAATCCTACAAGAAGCTATTTGTTGTTTTATTTTGAGAAAATATACAAATGACTGGAAAAAAACGAAATAATTGAACTTGAGGATCAAACCCGTGACTCAAGAGCCGCTACCTTCAACCCCAACTGCTGCGCCACTTGATTTCTCGGTTATGTTTGCGTTCATTTTAATATATATGATCAAACTTTAAGTATAAAATACATGTATATGTATTAAATTTTTTAAAATTTGGGCGGAGCCGTGGCTATCCCCGGCTCTCAAGAAGATCCGCCACTATGTGCAAATGACATGGTTTTACCTACCGGACACGTGTTCGGCGTGTGAGGTAATCCTTCGTGGCAATTTGGGTACAAGTGAATTCCATGGCTAAAGTCGTTTCTTGATTGTTGGATGAGATCTAGGTGATCTCGGCGCTCATTCCTTGTAAGTGGGCGTGTGGTTCTTGTGCGGATGGTGGAAATGGGCTTAGGCGGTCGGCCCAAATCTGGCATGGGCCTCGTCCCAATTTGGAACAGTTTCCCCTCTTCTAATTTGCTATTTGCAATTTTCTTGCTTTGTGTTTTCCTCTCGGTTTCCTTTGAATTTCCTGGCGAGCACTCAAAGATTCCGACAAAGATTCAACCGATCTTCAAGGTTTCCGATGAAGTTTCGAAAATTTTGTTGCTCCAGGTACGCATCTCAGATGTAGTTTCCTTCTTTCTCTGCCATTATCGCTCAACTTCTTTCTGTTTTTCGCTTCAAGAACACACTTTTTGATCAGGCCCCAATGGAACTCTGATACCAATTGTTGGAAACAAAATTTGTTAATGGCAAAGACTGATTATTGCATTTCATTCAATGTGTTTTATGCAAGCCGAGTTTACTCTATTACAACAGAACTTCTAACTGTTCTGCAACTAACAACTTGAGCAATGAATTACAATGATAGTAATCAACTAGGGCCCAACAGGCCCAAACTAATCTATTTACGATATATACATTGATCCAACAGTTAATATATGAACCTATTTCAGTATCTCAAGGATGTTCGTCTAGTTCGAAATATGAGGAAGAGGTGTCCCTGCTACTTTATCTTAACAGGATCCGAAGAGGAATGTAGAAAAAAGAGTGGAAAACCAAAGCATATGGGAATCCAAATTAACTTCCAGTTGGTCCATAGTTGAACCTTAAGGCAACTTACGAAAAAATAGAATACACCCATATCATATGCAAGCTTCCTCAGTTTGGAATAGCTTAATGACATCAAAACAAACGCAACATTTGAGACTAGGCTTAGGATTTCAGGTTTCCCATCCACAACTTTGTCGTAATAGAATGTGTACACTGCAATGAGCATCATAACGAAAAAGCCATGTATTTTGTACCAAACAGGCACTATAGAGGGTGAGGATTGCTTTATAAATAAAAAGACGATCAAGACACCCCAGCAAATTACCTCATAGAAAATGAACTTCCAAGCATTCCACCCTCTAATTAAACGAATGAAAGAAGGGCTCAAAGCAAAGCATGGCAGGCCAACTACACTTGACATGAGGCCTACTATTCTCCATATGTTGCTTTTGAAATCTATTGATGAAGTCTGCGCTGGTGTAATAGGTTAGGATCTCCAGAACCCCCTCTAAAACCTGAAGAGCTCCAAAAAATAGATTTATTAAATAGAGGTTTTTAAACTTTTGAATAACCCTCTCTATTATCTAGATGTCGGTCCTTTTTTTTGGGAATAATCTAGTTGCTAGTCCTAGCTGTCGAAAAATTGGTGATTAACATATGTGTAAAAATCAGGTGTAACTTAGTATGGATAGTTGGGGCAATGGTGTTTATTTTGATTTTTCAACAAAAATACTGTTATTTTTTTTTTTTACAAAAACCAAAATATTGTTGTTATGATTCTTACTTTTAGTAGAGATTCTTTAACGTGAATGACTTCCTATGACTTGAGGGTGGAAAGAAGCAGATGATTGTGGTGAAAGTAAAATATAAAAAAACCCCGCGAGTAAGAAAAATGTATAAAAAGTAGAAAAATAGCATTATATACCTTTTTCCAATTTCATCCATTCCTAACATGATTTTTTTTCCACCAAACAATCAACCAACACATATATCCCCTCATGAGTAAACCTTTGAAGTTCCCTTGTCACAAAACAACCCTGTCCAAAAATAACAAATAAAGGAATTAGACTCAAATTTTGAGTGAGAAAGAGACCGACCAATAAAAAGAGTTGAAAATTAATTTTAGAAACTCAAAAAAGAAACAAGAATAACAAACCTAGAAGAAATAAGTGTACCTTAAAGGAATCTTCCTTTCTTAATTTATTGTTGTTTATGTGATTAATGACTGATTTATTATAAAAACTCTTAAACCATATATAAATGTTTCTTATGGTTTTTCATGTGCAAACTAAAGTTTCTGTTCAAGAGTAAACGTAATATATAGAAAAAGTATCGATCTATACGAATCTTACTGTTTCTTACTTGTCTTCCACCAAACGAAACCCATTAGAAAAAAATAAATTAAAAGTAAATATTGCAGTGACAAAAGCTAAAAAAATGGAGTAAAAGCAAGATACGAAAAAATTTAGACACAAAAAAAATATGGAATACCATTTCTGCAATTGAACTAAAAATAAAAATAAGCTAGTAAGCGGGAGAAGAAGCTAAAAAAGCATGTTAGATAGCAAGTGAAGGTTTAAGGGTAGTGTGAGCTTAATTCTTACTATGGTACTAGACTTGAATGCCACTTAAGAAGCATGAAGCTGAAGGTGGATGTTGGCAAGATCAATGAGATCTTGGTGTTTTCAAAGGATAGAAAGAAATCAAATGGTGTGTGTGTTTGAGAAGAAGACTAAAGAAAGAGAAGTTATGAGAGAATGGTGGGGAGTTTGTTTGTGTGGAGAGAGAGAGATGTGTTTTTGAAAGAGAGAGAGAGAGAGGTAGAGAGTTTGTTTGTGTGATACAAAAGAAAGACCAAATAGTAGTAGTATTTAATAGTATGGACGACTTGCTTTTGAAGGACAAGTCGTTGTCAAGGACAAACAAGATACGCAATGAACAGTGTTTCGTGGATGGCTACGATTGGTGGATTTCAATTCTTATTAAAAGTAACTTATTGTTACACTACTATACTAGAATTGTCTCACATAGTACAACCCTCTCCAACAACCTCTCATGCTAGGATTGTGACTGCCAAAACAAATGTCTAATTAGAAGAGTTCAATCGGAAGGCAACTTGGAAGACTTGCCAAAACTATAAAGTATGTACGCAAATTATTTAACTCCAAAAATACTATTACTTTCTTTTGTCTTTTTCCGGATATGATTGCCCTTATTTTTTTATCAAAACCACAAAAATGCCATTACATACATTTGTCGAGTCGAACAAAACTTTTGATGGGATTAATGTGACAAAGGTTCGTTCTGACTCGTTTAATGTTCTAGAGTTTACATCACCAAAGTTTGAAAATTTAATTAAAAGACTTATGCCAATTTCAAAGGAAGAATTGATTTAATGGTAAAAGTCATTTTGGTGATTTGTTTGCACTTTTGGTATATTCAGGGACTATAATAATAGTGTCTCACACATTCAAAGACCAAAACAACTGTTTATCCTTAATTTTAAAAAGCGAAAGTATTTTTGTTAAGATAGATTTACTTTTAATATAAAGATCTGAGTAGTAGTAAGATACTTAGTTATAAATATATTTCAAAGTTGAATTTCTTTGTTATCTAAATAAAATCACTTTTAGATATTTAATTTCACATTTAAAAAAATGATAAATATTTTGACAATAATTCTCTTAAACAGTGAAAACTATTCTACTAACCCTAAAGGCTAAAACAAATAAGAACAAGTACAAAATGCATCAAAACTAATTTTAGTCTAGTTTGAAAACTTTGTTCAAGTGACCGGGCGTAAATATATAAGGTACGTGCCAAATTTTGCAGTGGTTCAAAAACATAAAGAATGAGAGTTAAACAAAAAAGAAAAAAAATAGAAGAGACGTGATAGACATGTGCACATAGAATATATATTTTTTTAGATAAGCAATTTCATTGAAAGGGAGTACAATGGGTGCCCACCCGATACAATGGAAAGGGGGAGAGTTTTCTCAAAACCTCCCTGAGCCAAAACTCATTGGGAAAAAGACTCAGGAAGGAAAAAGAGTACCTCGCACAAAACCTGTACAACAGTGGGACCAAACCCACTGCTTCTAAAAAGTTTAGTAATTTAAACCAATACAGATCATAAGAGCATTACAACAAAGAAAAGCAATCCAACGGACTATTATACCAATTAGACCAATTCACCATTGCATTCCTCCCTCTCCTTGCTTTAAACCAACTCCACGCCGTGTCCTTAATCTCTGATATCATGGTTGGAACCGAAGCAACCTCACCATTGAAAACTATTTTTTATTCCTCATTATCCATATGTTCCAAATAACCACCAACCATATTAGATGCTTGACCCTTCTTAGCTTCCTCCCTTTCCTTATACTCCCGAAATCCTAAAAATGAGTCACCACATCGTCAGAATCTTTTATGCTTTCCCCTAACCACAAAGACACCCGCTGCCATACCGATTTTATAACTCTACATCTGAGAAACAAGTGTACCGTGGACTCATCGTCCTCAAAACAGAACACACAACATTTTTCCAAATTGGATTGTATAATGCCTCTATCAAACAAAGCCTCGCGAGTAGCAATCCTATTCAACAAAACTCTCCATCCAAAAATCAACACCTTTGACGGGACATCATTTTCCCACAGCTGTTTCCGATGCCTCCCATCGGTTGCCAAATCAACAACACCTATTCCCGCGCTTACGGGAACGCTAAAGGGCCGGAAACATTGTTGTGCGCTGCTGTTACACCAACAGAGGGGCTGGCCGAAGCATCAGTAGCAGCTGCGGTACCTGCAGAAAACGCAGCAGCAGAAAAAACGCTGCTATCAACAGCAGCACCACCTGAAGAAATGGAGACCGATGCATCCAGTTCAGCAACACCTCCCCTAGTCGTACCACCTGCAACATTACCATCAAGCAAATCATACAATTTTGAATAACATCTCTTCACCGAAAACCCGTTTACTGTGTCCATCAAACAAATCCATCTATCAGGTGAACAATCACTTAAATGTGCCGATTGTAGTAGTTGTAAAAAATATTCTGCACTATGTTCCTCCTCCACAATTAATGCTTCAAGCCATTGACAATTCCATCGCCATACGTTCCCATCCCAAAATCCCATATCCTCCACCACAACATCATTGTTATTACATCTATTGTATATTGTAGGAAAAAGCTCAGCAAAACTATCTCTCCCAAACCATCTATCACTCAAAAATTTCACCAAGTTACCTCTCCCCAATTTAATTCTTATTATATCCTCAAACCATCCTTCCTTAAATTTTGTTCTGTTACCCAGTTGGCATAAATCACGCCACCAAATTAAATTTTTCACCCACCATCTTCTATACTCCGCCTCTATATTATTATTTTTACAAATAAAATATTAGGAAAATTCTTTGGTAACCATGATCATAACTCAATTAGTTACCATGTGGGCAAACAATTTTTGCCCCGAAACAAACATTTGCAACTTAACTGCTGGTTTCGTAGAATTATTAGTATTTTTTTGGGAGAAAAGAAGGGTTTAAAACCCCAACGACAAACATTTACAAATTAATCTTCCCTCCTTTATCCTCAAGTAGCAACGAGTGGATAAAGGAATGGACAAAGTCGTAAAGTATAAAATTACAATTGAAAGAAAGACTAAACTTAGCTAAGCTGTCAACAATTTTCTTAATGTCTTTGGGAATCTTGGACCGCATAACAAACACATCCTCTTTAACACCATCAATAATAATAATGTGTGTGTGCGAGAGAAAGAGAGAGAGAGTGGTTGGTAGTTGAACCACTTTCAGTACTATATGTGTGTGAGAGAGAGTGGTTGGTACTTGAACCACTTTCGGTACTATCTATAACAACTTGACAATCAGACTCCGACAAAATTTGTCTATTACCATGGCCCCAAGTTCAATGCACAAGGAGAAATTTGTGAAAATAATATATTTGCCAAATTGCACGTTTTGTCCTTTGTTTTTTACCAAAATTTCAGTTTAGTTTTTTTTTTTCGTATTCTAGTCATTTATGTTTCAAATTTGTGTCAAAGTGGTCTGCTAAACTTTTTTCTCACTTTGGTCATTTACGTTTCAAATTTGTGTCAAAGGAGGTCTTTTTTTCACTTTGGTCATTTATGTTTCAAATTTGTAACAAAGTGGTCCTTTTTTTCTTCACTTTGGTCTCTTATGTTAAAAAATGACCATATTGGCGAAGATTTGAAACATAAATGACCAAAGCGAGAAAAAAATTTATGTATGAAACTGAAATTTTGGTCAAAGACAAAGCATCCAAAAAGCAATTTGGCCTAATGTATATTACTTATAATTGTTCTGATTAGGTATTGAAATTTATAAAGGCTAGCTTGTAATCCTATATAAAACATAAATAATTTGTTTATATACACCATTGAGGGAACTGTTGTTGTTGTTGGCCTTTTAAATTAGGCAGTAATGGGTACAGGCCACCAGTTATCGGTTGATGTGTCGGAGGCATTCACTACGACAAGGGTTTATTTACATGTGTACATATTTGACTTGTACGTACATATTTGACTTAATTTGGTATCTAATAGTTATTTTTTTGGTAGATATTTCAAACACGTGATGATGTCATCCGTTGAGCTAGAGAGGTTGGGAAAGCCAACAAATTTGTGGTTATTATGTGTAGATAGTGCAGAGATGGAGGTAAAAGGGGAACAAAATATAAAGTTTTTGTTGTTGCGAGAAGCATGAGAATTTCAGCAATTTGGCTAGAAGAAGACACTCAAACCAACACAACTGTCCATTTAAGTTGAGAGCTACACATACGATTTGTGAAGGGGGTTAGGGCTTGAGGGTTACTTATGGACGCCACTCATATTAGCTACTTACAACGTTAACCGCACCTCCTTCTTTGGGCGGTTAACAAAGGAGGAAAAAGATATGGTCAATTAACACACTACACTGAAGGTTGATGCAAGAGACAGTATGACTGCCTTGAAGAATAAATTTGTTGGTAACGTGACTTCTATGACCCAGCTATATAGGCAGTATACTATGTATCGGTTGTCCTTGAGGGGTCTTAGAACTGAGATTCGACTCATGAGATTGATTGAATTTGAAAATTATTTATCTTGGAGCAGAAAAGTTGAGGGTACGGATATTGTCGGTTATGTCGATACATCCCACCTTTGTCAAGTTATTCAGATTGTTTCCTAAGGTTCTTATTTTGGACAACACATACAAGACTGACAAATACAAAATACCTCTTTTGGAGATCGTGGGTGTGACTTCCACCAAGTTGACATTCGCTGTTGCATTCACATACTTGGCACATGAATGTTGGGATCATTTTAGATGGGCATTGCAGATGTTGAGGGAATTCTTTGAGGCAAATGGTCTAATACCTCACGTGTTATTGACTGACAGAGAGTTGGGTCTGATGAGTGTCATTAGTGATGTATTTCTGTCAGGAGTGAATTTGCTTTGCGAGTGGCACACACAACGAAGAACACGAAACAGTGTAAGGAGTATGTGAAGAAGGATAGGCAAGAGTCGGTGATCGATATTTGGCATGGTCTTGGCGAGAGTTACGTGATGAGGTTGAGTACTCGGCGTTTGGAACGTTAAGAGCGATCATGTAGTGATCTACCCTACTTTCTAAAGTACTTGCGTGATACGTGGTTGACTCCTTATAAGGATAGATTTCTTAAGATATGGACTAACCAGTGAAACACTTGAGAAGAAATACCACTACAAATCAAGATGTTATCTAATTTATTTTATGGTCATGCAATTTGATTTACCTCTAAATTTTATGGTTATGGAATTTGATTTTGTTTCTCTACTATATTAGGGTTGAGTCGGCCTACTAGTCGTTGAAGAAGACATTGGGTGATAGTGGAGGAGATTTGTGTAGGTGTTGGGAGGCGATGAATGGTATGATGAATCTAGACCGCGTAGAGGTGGAACACAATACGCCAACATTGAGGAGTCCTTCTAATTATATGTTTAATTTTTTTCACTAATTTTTTTACGAAACAAATTTATTTCACAAATAGATAAATTCGTTGTCTAAAATTAACAAAATGGATTTATCTATATGTTAGATAAATTCACGATGAAATACACAAAATGCATTTATCTTTCAAATAAATAAGTTCATTGTGAAAAAATTAGCCAGCGAATTTATCTATTTGTTAGATAAATTCTTTGAATATTTAACTACAAATTTATCTAACAAATAGATAAATCTGTTGTCTAATTATTTCACAACAGATTTATTTATTTGAAAGGTAAATTCATTTTAAATATTTTTGGGGTGTAAATTTGAAAGAAAAAAAACCCAATTGAGTAGGGGTATAGGTGGTGATGGTGGGGATCTAAAAAAGCTAAGGGACATGGTTGAGGAACATAAGATACAAACAATCAATACCGATATATGGTAAAAATTCCCAATTCTCTTCATAAAATTATGAAACTATGAAATTTCAGTGGGCAAGGCCCAAACCAATATAATCCAAGAGTAGACATGAGACAAATAGACACACTAGCTCCATACATCAACATTAGCTCAACGATACACACATAACAAAGGGTTTTACTTTCCCCATTCCCCCTCTTACTCAAAACACACCACATAAGGGTGTGAAAAGACTAAAAGGCCATTAATGAAATGACCAAAGCGCTTTTTTTTTTCAAAATTTTCACCTGTTCGGACACGGACATTCGAACACGTTCGAATAGTCTCATTCGAGTGTGTTAAATATTCACACACACACACCCTCTTGTGCGTAATTTAACCTGTTCGAATGACACCAATCGAACATGTTCGTATGGCCTAGTTCGAACACCCTATTTTATTTCGTTCGTATGCTGTTAATCGAGGCAACAATAATGGACTCTCACACCACATTTACCAATTTTATTGCGTTCGTATGCATGTGTTCGAACGTGTTCAAACAAGGTTATTCGAACCGTCATTAAACACGTTCTCCACAAGCGTTCCACGCAAAATTTGTTAAGGGGTGTGTTTGAGTAGGAGAGGGAGTGGAGAAAGTAAAACCCCATAACAAATAGACCATAACCAGGATGGATGTACCCAAACCAGACCCAACAGACCAAACCCAACTTACCTACCTATGTACAGTTTGTTAGTGCTCATTAATATCAAAAGTAAAGAGACACACACAGAGGCTCCAATTATAGGACGAGAGAGAAAGTTTCACTAAGGGAAAAACACGCCAAATTGAGTAAAATCCCTAGTAGCGAACCAACACGACAAGACATGCAACATCAAAATTCTCACCGAAACAACAAATCCTCACTAATTCAAACACCAGATTGAGAGATCGCCATGGATTAACTAATAACTAGCACCAAGCAAGGATCCATGAGCTAATTATTGATATCACACTTTTGCTAGAACGTCTCCCCAAAGTAACTTTTTCCAATTTTTTTGTTTGGACCATGTAAAAATGTTTGGAAAAAACTTTAGAAGTACCAAAAATATTCATCAAAAGAAGTGTTAATAGTTGCCAACAAAACACGACTCGATTTGATAAGATGCTTTACATACACCTAAAAATTCATGGGTTCGAGTCATAATGATGGAAGCGAAGAAAACTAATGATCCTCTTTAAAAAAATGTGTTAATAGCTACTCCCCTAATAATATGGTTCATATAGGTGTGTCCATGATTTAGGTTCACTTGCAACAAGTGTATTCTTTAGTCCAAAATAAGAAACCAAAAAACTACATTTTTTAGGTAGAATAGTTACATTTTGGTTCATAATGTTTTATTGTCATAAAACGTTTTGATTGGTAGCACAATACTTTTTAAAAGATTACATTTTTATGTGCTACATGAAACCCATTGAGTAATTAAAAATAATTTTTTTTGAATAAAAACATTCTTTTTAAAAAATATATTAATGTTTTCTTCAAATTATACTTACATAACAAGAAGTGACTAATGTTAGTTTTCATCCTTAAAGGCACTTATTAACCACGATAAGAATAAAGATTTTGAATAAAAACATTTTTTTTTAAAAATATTAATATTTTCTTCGAATTCAGTCTTAGGAGTGCAATAGCGTTAAACCTCTTGAGGAAAAAGCACATGCGTCCCATCATGGCCTCTACCTATTTCGATGAATTAGTCTTTGTAGTCGCATACAGATCAGACCCCTACTTGCTCTCCTTCGATGTCCTTTAACTCATAGTCATCGCCAATTAAAGGTAAATCAAATAGTATTACAAAAAAAAGGTAATTAAATTTGTTGTTATCCTAAATAGTAATTGTTTCTCCTACCAAAAAAAACAGTTAATCGTTTTTTCTAGACTCTTGATCAGGGTCACCAAACTCATCCACAATTTCAAAATTTTAGCAACAATAGGGTCCTTTTTTTATACGCCCACCATCTTCCCCCATACCCCCACGAGCCCTGCGAAAAGACCAAAATACCCTTAACAAAATCTAAAAAATCCAAAATATTCTGCAGCTCCAAATGGTATATACGATGACATATATACGATTTGGGGGGGTGTATATACGACCCCTATTATGTTTTTTTAGTCAAATAAAAATTAATTAAAATATTTAAAAAATTAAAATTATATATTTTTAATAAAGATAAATTAGAGATGAATAATTTAGGCCTAAAAATAGGTTTAGTGTGTAGTTCGTTAACACGTGACAATGTTATACATCGAACGAAGAATTTAGGCTAAAAAATCGGTTTTCAGGCAACCTACTCTGATTGTAATGAAACCAAAGCCATTAAATCCGAAAAAAATCAGCGTGCATGACTCTATTAGAATAAACTTCTTATGGGACTACGGCCTCAAAATCCCAAATTCTATCGTTTACTATTTTTTTAATTTTTTAATTTTTCATAATCTCCAAAAAATTTAAAAAAATTTGCATAGCCTTATTTTGATTTCGTTAGATTTTTAGTGGTGTGTTTATAATTTTTTAGATTAGTTGACTCTTTAACGAAATTTTAATAGCCTTTTTATAACATTTTTAAAAAAATTAAAACAAATCATTAAAAAAAATAAAAAAGTCATCGTATATACGTTTTGAGTACGTATATACGATTGGACATAAAATAGCTGTCGTATATATGTACTCAAAACATATATACGATCGGAATTTTGATTTAAAAAAATACGCTTTTTAAAGGTATTTTGGGGTTTTAGTGGTATGTGGGGGTATGAAGGAAAGGGGTGTGTGTACAAAAAAAACCGCAACAATATTATGGAACCGTTGGGCCACAGTTTATACGGTCCAAGATACGATCACTGATTCCATGTATACTCTCATTCTTAAATGGTTACAAAATCATTCTTGATATTTTCTGCTAATATTTTTCAAGCATTAAAAAGTATAATATTCCAAAACTATGATAGTTTGACCCATTTATATGTGTAAGTACAACGAATGGTTTGCACTTTGCAATAAAGAAATAATTAAATATACCTTCCAATTTTCGGAGGACAAATTTATTTAGAATAAACTTTTGAATAACAAATTGAATTACCTCAAGAAATATATATAATATGGGGTGTGTGCTATTGAAATGAGAAGTTGTATTTAATTTTTTCCCTTGCGATTCATTCTAACGGCATTGTCGGATCTAAACGAAAGAGATAAACGAAAATAGATGAGATTTTGTTAATGAATTTCGACAAGTGGTGCATCTACTCTACTCGCAATGCCCATGCTTCGCTCGAGCGCTTCTCCATCATTTTGAAATATGAACCATACCCAACATAATCAAAATCATATATTTCGTAACCAAGGGTTGCATCGCATTTGACGTAATTTGTAAGTGTTTGTAATTAAGACCCCAATTACTCTTGTAAATGAGTTCAACTTCTCATGAATAAAAACCATGTATTTCAATGTCATTATCAACTTGATATCTCAAATGTTCATATGGGCCCTTACCCACATAATTAAATGGATCTAACATACCCAACAAAATTTTCATTCAACGTGAAAGGAAATTATCAAAGAACTTGGTCGAATTTGCATTAAATATGAAAATTAGCTATCAAATCCATTCCATTCATTGTATAGAGATTGTAGGCCCAAAATGAATAGTGTTTGTAGGTTCTTTGCAATTTCTTCCACAAAATAATAATCAAATAGAAGTGTATATTCAATTCTTTAGTTCTTAATGAATGTGGTTGGAAGATGACACCTATATATATATATATATATATATATATATATATATATATATATATATATATATATATATATATATATATATATATATATATATATATATATATATATATAGGTTCAAACTAACATGTACTCGTACTTTGAAGAAAAAATCACACTGACCAACATTGAAGTTATTACCGTAGGAGTTGAATCTGCATGGAAGCAATAGGTCAACGCACTGCGTCTCAGATAGTTCAAGTCATTGGGCCAACAATGTTAGCTAGCACGTATATAGTATTATTTTTTGGAACAGTGTTATTGGTCGCAGTATTCACCTGGCCATTGTCGACGACTAATCTACGCCGGCGGGCCACCACGCAGTCACTGGTTTTCTTAGACCGACTCGTGTGGTTCTTCCTTCCCAATAGAATTTTTCCCACATCCAAGATTCGAACTCGAGACATTAGTGGGATCTGAACCCAGCTATCATTTAGACCAACTTAATTTATATATATATATATATATATATATATATATATATATATATATATATATATATATATATACACCAAACATTGAACAAACACCAAATAAAAACAATCAACTATTGACATCAAAACCGACAGTGTCATGTGCAAATTAGATGATTTGTGTTTGAATGGAAAATTCACATTTGATTCTCATATATATCCATAACTTTCTGTCTCATGTAAAATTGTGATAGGGATGTTTGAGGCCATACACTTAGAATAATCAAAATACTCTCCAAACCTTTTTCTTCCCATTTCCTTTGTTTGTTTTTATTTGTCCCATTCAGTTATGCTTTGGAGATGTTTTCCCATTTTTTAGGTGCTTCTTTGGAACTACCCTTTACCCTTTTTCCATTAAATTAAGCAACACAATATATAATGAAATGGGTATTTTTCTTTTTTAGGTGAATATATAACGAAATAGGTACACACCAATACCTTCGTCGGTAATGTGACAGGTCTTTAGAAATAGAATACAAAAAAGAAACATCAGTCTCTTTAAAAATTGAGGCATGATGTGGATATTAATTACCTCTTGTTCTTTTCATAATAAATAACTAAATTATTAAATAAAAAGTATTGAAATGATTTAATTTAATTAATTATATACTTTGAGTTTTATTAAAAAACACCTTTGTGTCATTTCATATTCTTCTTGCATGGAAACTCATGAGCTTTTTCTCAAAACTAAGTCTTAGCCCCATGCGATGCATGGATTAGTAATCACAATGTGTGTATATAATGAAACAAAAGAAAAGCCAATAATTATATTCTTCAGATTAGTATTTGTAGGAATCAAAAGTTTTGGAATTTTCCATCAATATTTAGCTAGTGTAGAACAAAAATTGAAAATTCCTCTCAACAAATTTGAGTACTGAAAGATATATAGTAGCACCCACGATAGTTTTCGAAAAATATTAGGAGAAAATTACGCATGATATTCGCACTCTCTCGCTCAAAAGCGCCAATTGGGCGCCAGCAATGGCGCCATAATCATTCATCCAACAAACCTACCATGCGCTCCACAACCGATGGTTCGATGATTACACCCAAGTCAGCCTCCCAAACCTATAAATCTGCATTTATTCCAAGAGAGAGTGCGCATTAATCACACATATATTTGCATTAACTCTCTCACATCGACTTTAGCATCGGAGTGATCGTCAGTACACACCCAACCTCATTTCGGAACATCAAGCTCGGACGTTACCAATACTGATCAAAAACCTTATAACCTACCTACTATCTCGGACTTAACATATCCATAGATACGGTACAGAACATTGGCGACCACAGTGGGAGTTTTCCCGAATTCAAAAATCTTCACACATTTTTTCTTTTTGATCAAATCATGGACCCCGAGTTTAGAACCGGTGCGCGGATAGCAAGTGTCATCCGATCTCAGGAGGAAGGAACCCCGGAGGGAATTGCGGTAACCCAATCGGTTTCAGATCGTAATGTCAATAACAGAGGATCGGCTTCAGCTCGATTTCCTTCACCTCCTGCGGCCATCCCCGTACCAGTGGACACTTTACAACAGCTAGTCCAAATTCTGAATCAGCACAATGAGGCATCTTAGGCTAGGAGTCTCTGTATCTCGGAACTGGAAGCCGAGATTGCAGGATACCAAGCTCGAGATATCGCGGATCGGAATTCTCCACAAATGATATGCTCCACGGATCAACCACGTAGAAGAGCTCGAGCACTTCGGCGGACTCTTTGAACTTCGAAGGCGACATCGTTCTCCTCCAAAGCGACGTCATTATCATCGCTCCCCCCCGAGAAGACGAGGAAGAGAAGAACCTAGGGCACTTCTTAGGGATATAGACGACTTTGGGGAAGAAGATTCATCTTACGCTTCATCTTCACCACTGAAACGACGATCTAGGAGCGAGAGACTCCTCAAAACGAGCGTCACCACCATAATAGGAGAGCCCTGAACCTAAACAATACCATTCCGGGCATCAACCTCGTCAAGCCCTAAGCATGATAAAGCACAAGAAGTTCAACCACCAAGAAGAGGACCTTTTACCTCTGAAATCGATTATTTCCCCGTCCCCCGAGGTTTAGAAAAACCTCCTGAGCATTTAAAAATTTATGACGGACTCGGCGACCCTGACGTTCACCTAGAGTATTATGAAACCATGATGCAATACCGGAATGCCCTAGGTGAGATCATGTGTAGACTATTTTCTCTCACCCTTGATAAATCTGCAGGTTTATGGTTCGAGAGATATCCCACTAACTCAATCTCGTCTTGGGAGCAACTCTCCAAATTATTCTCGTGAGCTTTGCACATTCAAAAGTAAGGCCAAGTCATGGATGGTTTTGCATGCGATCTACCAAACCGAAGATGAATCTATCCGATCTTGCATTGCAAGATTCAACGCTGAAGCCGGAAAGGTGCATGGTTTGAATGAGGAATTTCGCCTATATTTCCTATCCCAAGGTTTGCGCAGAGGCACTTTATTCCAAATTGATGTAAGCATAAACCAACCCTCAACCTTAGGGGAGTTCCTCCGACTTTCAGAAAAATACATAGATCACGAAGAAGGTGATGAAGCTAGCAAATTCTTTTGTAAAAACGTAGCTAAACCAAAAACCAAAGAGAATAGACCGATCGAATCGAAAAAAACAAATCCGAACACGTAAAAATTCAAGAAGATTTCGCATCAGCGCCCATCTAGGAATTCAAACCTCGGCAAGGAAGACATCGGGACTACGCCGAACTCATATGTGGCAGAGAGAAGATCCTGCAAGAATGCCAAAACAATGAATTCAAGCAAGCAACACAATATATAATGAAATGGGTATTTTTCTTTTTTAGGTGAATATATAATGAAATAGGTACACACCAATACCTTCGTCGGTAATGTGACAGGTCTTTAGAAATAAAATACAAAAAAGAAACATAAGTCTCTTTAAAAATTGAGGCATGATGTGGATATTACCTCTTGTTCTTTTCATAATAAATAACTAAATTATTAAATAAAAAGTATTGAAATGATTTAATTTAATTAATTATATACTTTGAGTTTTATTAAAAAACACCTTTGTGTCATTTCATATTCTTCTTGCATGGAAACTCATGAACTTTTTCTCAAAACTAAGTCTTAGCCCCATGCGATGCATGGATTAGTAATCACGATGTGTGTATATAATGAAACAAAAGAAAAGCCAATATAATCATATTCTTCAGATTAGTATTTGTAGGAATCAAAAGTTTTGGAATTCGCAATCAAGTGTAGAACAAAAATTGAAAATTCCTCTCAACAAATTTGAGTACTGAATATTAGAACATAAGTATTTTTGTTATTTTGTTAATAAATAGGAACTTTATTTAATTACCCTTTAGTCCCTCTAGATTAGATCTGTTACACAGTTAACTATTAGACCTTTACTCTTTTTTTCAGTTAGGATTCTGTTACAGCACATTGGATCATGTATATATATCTCTCTGTAAATCATCTTCTTTAGATCAATGAAATTCAAGTCAATTCTTTTCTGAAAGTTCAATATGGTATCAGTAGATATGAAAATTCCTTTCTTCCGCGTCTCTGAATTCCTTTGATTCATCCTCTTCTTCGTTCGATTCTTGTTCGATTCGCCTTCAAGATTCGTTCCTTTCCTTCGGTGTTTCTTCCTTTCACCGTTTCGTTCTGCAATTTCTTCAATTGCACCTCGATTGATCCCCAATGGAAACCCCTAGCGAAGATTCAGAAACGATTTCTTCTCCAATTCTTGACAAGGGTTCTTCAACTCCCTCTACTCACGAGAACGTTTCCGATCCTTTGTATCTCCACTCCAATGATCAACCCACCGTCTCTTGGTCACTCAACCTCACCTGATGACAACTACAATTCTTGGTTCCGGCCGATGCGCTTTGCTCTCAAGGAAAGAATAAATACGGGTATGTAGGCGGTTCGCTTCCTTATCCTCACGATGGTGATCCTCGAAAACAGTCATGTGGAATGTAAATGATAGCATCATCTGCTTCTTGGCTTCTCAATGCCGCTCTAAAGACATTGTTACTTCCATCATTCATGCTACAAGTTAAATGCGAAATTTGGACCGATCTCAAGAACCTGGTTTCAACAAGTTAACGGACCTCACATTTATCAACTTCAGTAAAGATCTTAATGGTCTTTCACAAGGTACTTCTTCACACTCAATACTATACTAAACTAAAATCTCTTTGGGAAGAATTGCAACAATTCAAGGCCGAATGCAATTGTACTTGTGGTGGTGTTAAACCCTTCTTGCTTGAGAATGATCGTGAGTATGTAATGTTGTTTCTTATGGGGTTATCTCGACGGTTTCTCGCATGTTCGACGACAAATCTTGACCATGGATCCTATTCCTCCCATCTCCAAAGTCTTCTCTCTTGTTCTTCAAGATGAGAAGCACCGTGAGATCGGGGCCACTTCAAAAACTAACTCCGTCGAGTCCCAAATTGCTTTTCTTTGTAAAGGCGTATCAAAACAAGCAATGCCCAAACCGGTTCTCGTAAGAAAGACAGCCCTTTGCACTCATTGTGGTATTTTCGGCCACACCAATGACAAGTGCTACAAAATTCATGGGTATCCCCGGTTATGGGAAGAACAAATCATCACTACCCCTCCGAAGCCAAACCGCCGCCAACAACATCAGTAACCAAGTTCTTGCCTTGACTCTGCATCTCGGACTATGTTCACAAATGACCAATGCAAAATGTCACTGCTCTTCTCTCAAATCGGATGTCTCAAGCTTCATTCTCGATAGTGACACCAATTGCAGTGCTTCAGTGTCAGATTCAATGTTTGTTTGAATACTACTTGATCCTTACTTGAAATTATCATTTGGTATTCATTTCTGGATTATAGATACAGGAGCTACATGTCACATTGCTTACACTTTAGATAATTTCATTTCCATTAGACCTACTTCTAACTCTTTTTGTGACTTTACCTAACAAAACCGTCATTCAAGTCCATTTTGTAGGTTCTGCTTCCTTAGGCAATGGCCTCATCTTGCACAATGTGCTTTACATTCCTAGCTTCCATGCTAATTTACTTTCTCAGAGGTTCACTACTCACAAGTTCAAATATTTCTATGTTTTTGATTGATAACAAATTCTTTATGCAGGATCTCAAGCAAATGAAGTTGATTGGGAAAGGTGAGCTGGTTAAAGGGCTATATCTCTTTCAAGCTCATCAACCTATACCTCCCATCAATGAAGTTTGGTCTTCCGCTACAATTAGCCCTATCGGACACACTTTTTGTGCTAATTCTGCCATTGTTTTTCCTTCATGTAATTCTGTTAGTAATAATGAAAATTTCAATTTGTGGCATGCCCGTTTAGGCCATTTGTCAAATGATTGTCTTTTATCTCTTGCTAAGAGTTTAGGTGTACATTTTCCTCATTCTAGTGTATCAAACTCATGTACAATTTGCCCTTTATCAAAACAGAAACGTTTACCTTTTACTTCATTCAATAACATGTCTGCATCTGCTTTTAATCTCATTCATTGTGATATTTGGGGGCCCTATCATGCTCCCACACATGATAACCATAGATTTTTCCTTACTATTGTGGATGATTACTCACGATTCACATGGATATATTTACTCACACACAAATCTGAAGCATCCACTTATATTCAACAATTTTTTGCTTTTGTTGAGACTCAATTTGATACCGTGATTAAAGCTATTAGAACAGATAATGCCAAGGAATTGGCACTCACTGACTTTCTGGCTGCAAGAGGAACTCTTCACCAATTTAGTTGCGTGGAACGCCCACAACAAAACTCAGTCGTGGAACGCAAGCATCAACATCTTCTCAACGTCACAAGAGCTTTATACTTCCAATCTAGGGCTCCTATTTGCTTTTGGGGTGAATGCTTAAAGACTGCGACCTTCATCATCAACAGGACACCTTCAAAATTACTCAAAGGTCAGTCACCATACAAGTTACTCTTCACTAAGGAACCTGATCTGTGTTCTCTCAAGGTGTTTGGATGCTTAGCCTATGCTTCAACCCTACCTTCTAAGAGAGACAAATTGTCTCCTCGCGCCATTCCTTCAGTGTTCTTAGGTTATCCAATCGGTTACAAAGGCTACAGACTTTATAATCTTCAAACCAGAAGGTTTTTTATCTCTCGTGATGTTGTGTTTCATGAGACAGTGTTCCCTTTCCATAATATTAAACCTCCAAGTGATCCTATTGATCCATTCCCAGATATTAGCTTACCAATTCCTTTGCCTGATATTCCCAATTTTGATACAAATACTTCTCCTACACCTCCCGTGGAAACTCCTCATTCGGCCACTGCAACTACTTCAGAAAATATACCAACAACCCTTCCAATTGTGTCTACTACACCTAATACTCCAGCAGATAACACTCTCACTTCTCCCACAGCTAACACTCCAGTTGCTGACATTACTCCAACAGTCCCTACCTCCACTACTACTAACCTCAGACGATCTACTCGTGTCTCCCACCCTCCTTCTTACCTGACCAAAGATCAATGCAACAGTGTCACTACATATCCTATCACTCAATATCTCTCACATGATCAACTTACCCCCTCCTATGCAAACTTCATCAACCACATTTCTGCATTTTACGAGCCTCAATTCTACCATCAAGCTGCCAAAATTCCTGAATGGCAGCAGACAATGAAGAGTGAGCTGACTGCTTTGGAACATAACAACACTTGGACTCTTGTCCCTCTCCCTCAAGGTAAACGCGCCATTGGTTGTCGTTGGATCTACAAAGTGAAGACCAATGCTGATGGTACTCTTGACAAACACAAAGCTAGACTCGTGGCCAAAGGCTACACACAACAAGCTGGTGTAGATTTCACTGATACGTTCTCTCCCGTTGCTAAATTAACAACTGTAAGAGTTTTACTTTCTATTGCAGCTGTTAAAGGTTGGCATTTGTTGCAACTTGACATCAACAATGCCTTCCTTAATGGTGACCTATTTGAAGAAGTTTATATGGATCCCCCTCCTGGATACACTTGCAACGACAAGCATCTCGTTTGCAGACTCAACAAATCAATTTATGGTCTCCGTCAAGCTTCAAGGCAATGGTTCACCAAATTCTCACAAGCCATTACTAGCTGCAATTTCACTCAATCAAAGAATGATTACAGTCTCTTCACAAGCGGTTCTGGCCAATCCTTTGTTGCCATCTTAGTCTACGTTGATGACATTGTCATCGCTGGTCCTTCACTGGAAGTGCTCCAACAAGTGCAACACAAACTGCAGCAAGTTTTCAAACTTAAAATTCTGGGTTCCTTGAAGTATTTTTTAGGCCTTGAAATAGCCAAAAGTCATGATGGAATCTATCTCTCTCAAAGGAAGTATACCATCTCCTTGCTTAGTGATGCTGGGTTTATAGACAGCAAACCAGCCTCTCTTCCTATGGATTCCAACCTCAAGTTAAGTGCAACTGATGGCACCCCTCTCACTGACATATCGCAGTACCGAAGACTCATTGGTAGACTCCTTTATCTCACTATCTCTCGCCCGGATATCTGCTTTGCTGTGAACAAACTTAGTCAATTTATGTCCAAACCCACTGATGCTCATCTAAATGCTGTTCACCATCTCCTAAGATATTTGAAAGGAACCCCAGGCACTGGACTCTTGTTTTCTGCTCAATCCACCTTGACACTCAAAGCTTATGCAGATAGTGATTGGGAAGCCGTCCCGATCTGAGGAGAAGCACCACAAAGTTACTTGTGTGTTCATTGGGGACTCTTTAGTCTCATGGAAATCCAAGAAACAACAAGTGATATCGCGTTCATCATCACCAAGCGAATATATAGATCATTAGCAAGTGTTGCTAGTGAAATACAATGGCTCACCGCCTCCTCAAAGACCTTGGAATAATCATCAAATCACGCTATGGTTTTCACCGATGGTTTGTCGAAGATTACACTTAGCTTCTAATCCTACTCTACATGAACGATCTAAACACATCGAGATCGACTGTCATTTCATCAGAGAAAGGGTCCTATCTGGTTTGATTAAATTGATCCATGTCAAGTCTCAACACCAATTGGCTGACCTCTTAACTAAACCAGTGACTGCTTCACTCTTACTGCTCTTATGTCCAAGTTGGGACTTCAAAACCTCTACCTCCCAACTTGAGGGGGGATATTAGAACATAAGTATTTTTGTTATTTTGTTAATAAATAGGAACTTTATTTAATTACCCTTTAGTCCCTCTAGATTAGATCTGTTACACAGTTAACTATTAGACCTTTACTCTTTTTTTCAGTTAGGATTCTGTTACAGCACATTGGATCATGTATATATATCTCTCTGTAAATCATCTTCTTTAGATCAATGAAATTCAAGTCAATTCTTTTCTGAAAGTTCAATACTGAAAGAGTAGCACCCACGATAGTTTTCAAAAAATATTACCTATAATTAATTGTAAGAATGTATTAAAAACTTAATAAAATAATTTAATTTTGCGATCGACAGGAATTCAAAAGCTACGTAGTTGCTGAATAAAAAACTTTGCTGGTAATTTTTTTGAGTCATGATTTATTTGTTTTTTTGGTTTGCATAGTGTCTAAAAATTAAACTTTAATAAATTTTATTAAATAAATTATAGAATTTGTAACTGTTATATATAAGAGGGAGAAGAATTGATGTGAGTGATTGTGTGAGGGTGAACTAGGTGCAAATTTAGAGGCTTGGGTGCAAATTAATTTTTTTAGGAAATGCAAAATATTTTTTAACACGTTTTCAAGGAAGTGGAAATTAATTTACCACTCACCAACCTAACCGACCCCCCAATTTGCTACAACACCCCCCCTCTCTCTCTCTCTCTCATTAAACATTTAAATTATGCAACAAACACTTATATATTATTTCCATATTTTTTGTATATTTCAAACTTACTTGCTCCCCCTCCATGTCCACTTGATGTTAAGGGGGTGTTAGTTACAACCTACCATTACCTCAAAAAATATATTTGTCCTTCTTTGGTTTTTATATTTATTTATTTATTTATTTTCATTCTTGTCTTATGTATTTTTCTTGATAAATGCATTTTAGTCTTTAGTTGTTCTTATTTATATGTTACATTACATAAGCTTAATAATATTAATAATTATACCCTCAATACTTTACAATCATAAAAACCTAATATGTCTTTATTCCTTTCCCCATATTCCAACATATATATACTTTTCATCAATAAACAAGGGAAACTTTTCCTTTCCTTAAAATAGAGGAAGTACACCAAATAAAAAAGATGTATGTGGAGGCCCAAAAACTGATAAAAGAAAATGACATTTCTAGCTTCAAATTCAAGAGGCAATTCAAGTACCAACCATTCAATTAAAAGTAATATATCAAAACATTAGGTGAAATTAGAAGGGTCCATGATTGATTATTTTGGGGTCTTCCATAACTGTAAACCTATGCATAAAATTAATATTTGAAAATAACCCAAATTGCTTTGAATGTATGAGTGTGTGGTTGGCTTTGGCCCACTCATGTATATATTCCTACCCACTTTGGCTATCTATTTATTTATTGAATTAATTTGTGTTATTGATTGCATTGTGTGTGTTAGTGGATAATAATTTTTGCTTTTAGATACCGGAAAAATTGGCTTTTGTCATTTGGCTTTAACCCAAATAATAACGACAGGCATGCATTAGGGTTTTGTGTAGATTTTAGTTTTCTTATTGTTATAATATTATTTATTCTATTAATGGGAAACAATTACCTTTCAAAGTCAACATTTTGAGTATTTAGGTCATGATAAAAAAAGGGAAAAAAAACCCTAATTTTTTTTACCAACATATCTCCTATTTGAGGCAATTGTATTTGGTAAAAATTCATATTTATTTTTATTTTATTTTAATTATTTTAAAAATTATTAATATTTCTAAATTAATTATTTTGTATTTATGGTGAACTTGTTAATAAATTTAAAATAATACAAAAAAAACATTTAAATTTAATCCATACACATAACAAAAATAGTATTTAAATTTACATCCAAATACAGATCGAAATACAATAAAATTAACCTAATCTGTACAATAACCACCCCGCTCGGAAGGGTAACTCACGGGTTGAGTGATATAGTCATTGTGTGGAAGCGTGGCGTAGAGGGTTCAAACCCTCCTCCCTACGACAAATACACTAATTACTAACCACTTATGTCTAATAATCGTCGTATAGATGGTGAATAATCGTCGTATAGATGACATAGGCTAATAAAACCCATTTTCATAATCTGAAAATAATCTATCATATCATATGATGCACTGGTCTAGCTTAACTGAGGATGAGGATATGGGATATGGCTAGGACGATAATTGAGGACGATATAAATGACGCGATGATGCACGAGTCGTCTTACTCTTGGGGCTGGGACAAAGACTAGGACTGGTAGTAGTGTTGTGGTCGTGGTTGTGACTGGTAGTAGTATATATGGTGGTGGTGGATATGGTTGTGGCTGCTGTCGTCGGATTAAGTCAAAGATTTGACGATGCTCCTCCTCCATTTGAAGAACCACGGCCTCCTTAATTATTCTCCTCTTGCCTCCACGACTGCAATGTATAGTTTTTATCGAAACTCATTATAATCTTTTTTTTAATAGCAAACAGAAATATATTAATATATTAAATAAATATACAACAAAGTCGAGCACAAGAGGTACTCGATCGAGGAATAATAAGGAGATACAAATGAGGCCGATAAACGAACAATATAGTAGAAGAAGAAAATGAACAATCCAAATTAAGGCGCAACCCCCTTTATGGAACCATGGGAAAGGACTCCAGCACCATCATAAACATTCACCCATTACTCGTCTCAGCATGTCTCTCCTCCTTGGGTTTGTTTGTCTGGATGAGTCAATAATGTTCTACGTTTGAGACTGGTATTGAGTCATTCTAACATCAAACTTATCCGACATGGATAACTAAAAGCAAACAATTCCAAATTAACAACCACATATATAATAATCATAAGAAATTTTTTTCAATACAAACGATTTGATATTTAGCGACTAATTTAGAGACTGGATTTTAAAATCAGTCGGTAAATCAATCACTAAATATGAAAATTGCATAATTGGTGGCTACATTAGCGACCTGTGGTTTGGAGACTTTTTAGTTTTGTCCTAAATTTTTCGCTTCATACTAGCGACCAACAGTTTAGTGACTTTTCTCAAATCATTCGCAAAACCAATTAGCGACTCAGTTTCTGACTATTTAGAGACTGTGATTCTGACACGTGTATTTAAATAAAAAAATACAATGAAATAATTCTGGTATATAATTTACCTTGATTAAGATTTTTTTTTTGAATAATATAATAGGCATGAACTAATGTGGTGAATTTCTTGATTAGGCCCTGCATGGATGTAAGTCTATGATAGCTATAGATCACCTCACGTAGGAGACCTATACGTACGGCTAAACCAAAGATCTTCAACTATAAAAGACGACAATGCAAATTTAACAACATAGCTAGCAACAAATATGTCTTTAAGGGTCAATAATAATAGTAACAATCATAGCCTGATCCTATTTCTTCTTTGTTATCCATTTAGAGCAATAATAATATGCCAACACATACAAGAAAATTATTATTTCAATTTTGTAATAACTCAATCATGTAGTATTAATATTCAATTTTATAAGATAACTAAGTATTATTGATTGGTATTAATAATTTGACATGATATATTGCTCCATTTATTTTTGATCACCCCATGTGATTATGCTTTTCAACTTGAGCTCGTGCAATATTGTCCATCACAATTTCGGATAGCACTACTTAACATAAACATAAAATAAAACTTGTGGAACTATAAAGTTTCTATGAAAGAAATGATTCAAAATACAATAATGTAAATAAATAAACTAACAAATGGAAAAGTGTCTTCATGATCTTTCTTATATATTTAATAGCCAAAATGTTTGGCTTTTGCAAGCTTAGCTGTAAGTAATGAAATTTGGTAGTAATGTGGGTACTCTTTGAAGCCTACGGATGGGGACAATTTAAGGGGGGCATAGGGTGTGGCAATGGAGTTGTTGCCACTAATGATAAGAGAGTTACACATTATATATATTGGTGGGTCTCCACTAGGCGGCGTTTTAATTATCTTTCTAATTCAACTTTCTTTGTTACTTTCTAGTTCTTTATTCATTCATGCTAATTGGTAGTGTACAAACAAGGAGAGAGTTTTATTTTTATAATTTTGTGGGATGAATTCAAGATATATCTCTCTACTGATATGGAGACTAATCACTCGAGATATTTAGGTTTGTTTCTAGCGTTTGTTTGGAGTTGTTGCGATGAGGTCTTTTTGGTTTCTCGTGGCATATTCATTGCAGAAGCTATCTCTCTGACAACTTTTGATTGACAAGCAATGAAGACGATATTCTAAACATGCACTTAAAAGGTTGATTTTTCCTAATGGATATTTTTTCATCACATGATCTTGAGATCATATCGTAGATATTGTATTTAAGGGATACAAATATCTACCAACTGCGTTACGCTATGTTGGTCGTTATTTTGAAGAAGGTCCTCTTGTTTTAACCAATTACATGATGGACATAATCAATTATTAGAAATTATTATACTAGTAGATATTAGTTAGGGTCCATTGCTTTTTCGCTTATTGCAGTCCTATCAGGTCTGAGATAATAGTCTTTGAAGTTGTTCCTAGAATATGTCTGGTTTACACAAAAAAACACAAGTCATTTAATTTGATGAATATGTACTGAACTTTGTTTTGAATGGACCGTGTTAGGTTGAGTCATTCCATTATGTCTGGTGAGATGTCTCTGCTCTTAATTAGTTGTTTGATTATTTAATATTGTCCTATTAGTTTGTTAACTAAATGCTTTGATCCTCGCATCCCCTCCTTCCTCTCTATCACAATACATAAGGGCGAAAGGAGATAGAAAATGATTAGAAAAGTATAAATAATGATGAGAGAGAGTGAATTTAAGACATAGATGGAGAGGGTGGAGGAAGATGTTGGGACAATGAGAAGGAGAAGATTTAAATCCTGTTAACTAAGGCTTATAAACATAGTTAGGAGGGTAGTTTTACCCTCATACTCTCCTTCAGTCAATCCTTCAATACTTCAGGTACATAATTTTTATCCATAAATAAATTTTAAACACGATTAATATGCTATAATTCATATTTATGATTATTTTTTGATAAACTAATGTATCTTTCACGGTGGTTGTGTAAACTAATCATTCAAGGTATCAAGATCCATTTAAAGAGTTGACTTCTTTCAATAAATGTTTTTTCATACACATTGGACAATGATCAAACTCCAGACCAAATAATTAAAAGACTCAAATATCTACCATTTATGCCACATTAAATTCTTGAACCTATTGGAAGAAACAAGATGTAAAATCTTTTAGAATGGGTCCCCTAAACTATGGGAGTGTTCTAGCTCGGCATAGATGGCTAGCTAATCTCTATCTCTATGGTTTGGCATGCATGCCTACCCTACCCATATTCAATTTGCAGGAAAGCACACGCTTTTCTACCATGCTAAGCACTTTGGTTACTCAAAAATCTAGCGGCCCTCTTCATATCTTTACCTAGTCATTTCCACAATACCTTTTTCTCATCTCACTCACATGCTTGCTATTTCATACACTATCTCAAATAGTTTATAATGTGCATCTAGACAATTTTGTGAACATCAAGAAAGATAAATATTCATTGGAGCTATGAATTATTTATACCAAGTCCAATCATTGGGATCAAGTATTGGATTGAATAAATTTTTTTGGTAAACCATCCTTAGTGCACAACTACAGAGACTAATCTTCCGAGCTACTAAGATTTATTTAAGGAGTTGACATTTCCCACCAAGTATTTTTTCATACGCACCGGTCAGGTCGAACCCTAATTAACCAAATAGTTAAGGAGCCTAAGTATCTATCACTTGTGTTATACCATGTTGGTGAAGATCAGGGCCGTCTCAAACAAATTGGGGGCCCTGGGCAAATCTTAAAACTTGGGCCCCAAATTTTTTAAAAATTCAAATAAATCACCAAAAACTCTGTAAACTACATTATTAAATAAATTGTAAATAACATTTTGATATAATCTCAAAATAATGTCAACCTTCTAGTTACTCAAAAAGAGTCATCCTTCCGGCAGTTTTTGAAGCAAATTCATCAACCAAGTCTCATATTGTATTGAGTGGCCACCAATAATTATAAAGATACTAAACTTCAGACTATTTTAAGCTGCCGATAATTATGGGTTATGTGTTAGTTTTAATTTTTGGGGCCTTATATTTTTATTTTGAAGTTGGGCCACAATGCAAAGCAAAGACGTCTTTGCATACGTTGTTAGACGACCCTAGTGAAGATTGATCAAATTTACAAATATATATATATATATATATATATATATATATATATATATATATATATATATATATATATATATATAATGGATGAGTGGTGAAAGTAGAAGAAGACAAAAAGTTAAGGTTAATATGAGAGAGGCTAAATAAATGCTTACTTAATTTTTGGAGCTTAGCATACCTATGAAATCTATTACTATATATAAGTACAAGTTAAACTTGTTTTCTTACACAATAGTAAACATTATCGTTATCACTTTCTTGTAGAGTGTCTTATTATTTTAATTGTGATTAATGATTAATAAACCAAAAGTACATGCAGAAAGGCTACTACAAAATGACATGTTTACATGTATTAATTAAGCATAATCTGTTTTTTTTTGTTTTCTTTTTCTGTTCAATTTCTATTTATTTTTATATATGACAATATATAAATATAGTTTTGTAAATGAATCTATTTGATTTGATATCATGATTTTCTCGACCCTTAGTGTTTAATCATGTTTGTTTTTATTATTATTTGGAATTGACTTGACAAATGGCATTTTGTGTGCATGTGGACTCTATTATGGACAAGCACAATAATATTTTGTTTATAAAGAAAAAGACAATTTTTTAGGCTTAATTATAATTTGGTCCCCTTATTATGACCAACTCATGATTTTAGTCCCTATAGTTTTTCTTTCACGAATTTAATGCCCATACTTTCCCAATTTCTCAAATCAATGCCCCTCCCTAATTTTGTCAAACATTTTACTGACGTGGACCTCATTAATCCCGTGACACTAGGACTGTCATGTTGGATACCAGAATTCGATCTTTCTCTTATCACATGAAGATCCCTAATCTCCATTGTGACTTTACGTACCTAGGGTTTGAAAATCAAAATCGATCCAACATTGGTAAACAAACAGTGATCAACACGTTGCTCACCAGAGATGAAACCATTCTATCACAACATCTCAGACTATTGTTTTCGTGTTGATTAGTGTTCTTCTCAACTGCATCTTTGCATTCTTCTTACCATCAGTGATAGGAAGGACGATGTTGCACGATGTTTCTCCAGATTTCACTGGAGAAACATCCTACAAGAGAGGATATCTGGATGAGTAAAAATCCTCTCCATTACTTTTTTTTTCACAAACAGACAAATTGCCCGAATTTATTAAAAAAAATAAAAAAGAAAGACAGAGAAGGCGAATGGTGGACTAGGCCGAAACCCTTGCCATCAAAGAAAATAAAACAATAGTAGAAAGGACCTAATATGACCCAAAATCACTCTAGCCTACAAGCTAGACTATAACCAATCTAACCAAAAGAAGATAGAATAGCTATACAAGATAGAAACAAGCCAGATCAAAAGGATTCAGAGACTGAATTAGCTCTTGAGCGAGTATTGTAACCAACAACCAACTGGTGTCGTTGTTGTCTGAATTTCTTCCTTTGAGACTTGGACAAACGTCCAACTGGTACAGACACAACTATTCCATGCGAGTCAGAAGTCACAGGATCACCAACACCATCTGAAGATCAATCCCAGAGCTTTCTTAAAATATTCATGTCAGATTCAACTACTGGGTTCTGTAACACCCTATTTCTAAAGTGTCACCTTGCTAACTTAACTCCTCTTACTTTGTGTTTGTTTACGAAAAATGGACCTCTTTTTTTTTTTTAAATCGAAGTTGAAAATATTTTCTGGATAAGGACTTAAAGATAACTAAGGTATACTTCACTATGAATAATAACTATAAATAGTTCCAAGATAAAGACTATATATATATTAAACATAAAGTCATAGTTGCAACAAGTCAGACACGCACGCCGCGGCATAGTCAAGGCTAATGTACAAAGCACGCACTCAAAGCGCACCATATCAACATCATCAAAACATAGTCAATCCCTAATACTTATGGGAGAAAAGGAAACTATATACAAGGACACTAATCCTCAAAAAGACATACATGGCTTTACCATCAACTCGCCAAAGACGTCACGTACCACTATCCTAGGCCCTCCAAAATACCTAACAATATCACACATCTACACGCACCTCACTCACCTAATCTCACTAGTAATAATAAGATGGACTCGCCTCCGGTCCTCCTCATCATCAAACTCCTCATCACTAGAAACATAAATCACCACATGTGCTCCTCGAAGATGAACTCGCTCCCGTGAGACTCGCCACCGCCCTCCAGATCGGAAGAGTAGGAGCATGCATGGATGAAAACATCGGCAAATGTGGCGGAGCAAAGCATGAGTAGACTCGGAATGTCATCAAGAACATCAAAATCCCTAGCACCATCCTCAAAGAATGGGGCAAAGGGTACTGAATCACCGAATCGGGTCAACGTGTTCGGAAAATCTCTCTCGTCACCGATGGTCTAGCAAGTCTCCTAGGAATGGCGCTTTTCTTCAAAGTAGTGATCGTACGTGGCCCAATCCTAACTCCATGTGTACGCTGTGGTGTACGCCTAGTCCCAGAATAGTATTGTCGCACAGGAGGGGTCCAAGGTACATCCCAGAAAAAGTCAAACGGCATATTAATAGTGAACCTAGTCTTGTAACGTAACTGTGAGAGACGGTTACCTTCACTTCAGCAGGGCAATGAAGTACTTCGAAAATCTTCTCGACTTCTTGCAGCCATAGATCTGCCTTCTCGGGATTGGTGAAAACACAAACAAATTCTGGGGCTAAATTCACACGCGCTAGCGTGAGAAAACACACAAGTGAAAACACGTAAAAACAATTACATAGAAAACTGAGGGTGTTACAGGTTCAATGTAGCAACTTGTTCGAAGACAACAGACAGAGCGTCCTCATTTGAGACATCCCCCCACTTCTTCCCTAAAATTCTCATGTCAGGAACCTCCACAGCATTAGAAGAGGGGGCATCTATCTGAGTCGTGGGTTGTGTAGAAGAAGAATAAGCCTCCTCCGAAGAGTTGACGCGCGAACTATGATCAGAAACCATCTCATCCAAATGATCCTCTCCATTACTTGTGTTGTCTATTACTTTTATTAATAACTTATTATAATTTTGAGAAAATAACTACTATAAATCAGATTCAAACTATAGTAATAAAACTAATGCACAACACAACTAATGTAAAATATCTTTACTTGCCTTTGAATTATTAGGTTAGGTTGCTGACTATTTACACAATTCGGATACTTACTACTTTGAAAATCTAAAGTATTTGAAATTCGTACATGGTGGATAAAACGTATAAGGAACGTTAAGGCAATCAAAGTAAACTTGGAAATATGATTGAACTTGTGAGATGCAATGATCTAATATCTATTTATAGAAACAAATAACTTACAAAATTATAATTTTAGGTATCTTACTTTTTTGACACATCTTCATTTTAATTTTATTAATCATTTTTTAATTCTACTTTCTCTTCCTTTCTCACTCACTCTCTTTCAATCTCATATTTCTCAATATTTCTAACTTCTTACACATCTATTATTAGTGGCCCCCACACCATTTATTTTAAAATAATTTTTTCCCAATTTTTTTATTCCACTATATAATCTAATATAATTAAATTAATACTAAATAATCTACTATTTACTCTTATTTACTATCAAACCTAATATCTATTTATACAAACAAACCACACTTAATCTATTTATGCAAACAAAACACATTTAAATTACTCAAACTGTTAGGCATTAAAGAGGTGTATATAGTAATGGGCCTTTGTATAGTGGACACGGCCCAGTCCAATATGAGATCAATTAGGTAGTTGAGTTAGTTTTGGTAGTTTTATTTTTCTGTTGCAACCTTCAACTAATTCAGTTGAAGCTTTCCTTGTATATGTACTTGCTCTTCTCAGTAATTCAAGATAAGCATTCATTTCATCATTCTTTGGTTCCAACAATTGGTACCAGAGCTCCATTCTTGGGGCCTGTTACTGAATCCGCACCATTCCTAAACGAATTGTTGTTTCAAGAAGAAAGAAATCGTTGAGAGGCATCGAAGCTTCGTTACGCATCCATGGCAGAAGAAAAGAATTTCTCGCAGCCTGCAGTACCGAAGTTTGATGGCCATTATGACCACTGGTCTATGCTAATGGAGAATTTGCTCCGATCTAAGGAGTATTGGGGAGTCGTGGAGCAAGGCATTCCGGTGGCTACAGAGACAGCGACACCGGAGCAATTAAAGAAGATAGAAGAGGCAAAATTGAAAGATCTTAAGGCCAAGAATTACCTTTTTCAATCAATCGAGAGAGGAATCATTGAAACCATTCTTACGAAGGAAACGGCGAAGGGAATTTGGGATTCAATGAAATTGAAGTATCAAGGTTCGAACAAGGTGAAGCGTGCTCAACTACTGAAACTTCGTGGAGAATTTGAGCAATTAGGTCGGAAGAAAATGAAAGTGTGATGATTACTTCTCGAAACTCGCTATTGTAGGAAAGATGAAAGCACATGGTGATTCCAAGATTGACGAAGAGACTGTGGTAGAGAAAGTTCTTCGCTCCTTGGGACCCAAGTTCAACTACGTGGTGTGTGCCATTGTCCAGGCGAATGATATCTCTACTCTCTCCGTGGACGAGTTGCAGAGTAGTCTTCTGGTTCATGAACAATTGATGAATGAACAGAAGCCTAAAGAAGAAGATCATGCTCTAAAGGTTACAACTACTGGTAGAGGAAGAGGACGAGGACGAGGAAGAAGTGGTAGAGGCAGGGGCAGGCAACAATTCAACAAAGAGAGTATTGAATGCTACCACTGTGGAAAGATAGGACACTATCAATATGAGTGTCCCAATGCTGAGGAGAAAGCAAATTATGCAGAAAACAATGATGAAGAAGAATTGTTGCTGATGGCTTGCACAGAAGATAATGAAGAAAGAGACTTGGTATACTGGATTGAAGAAGCTCTGTTGATGGCTCAAACCCCCTGCAGAGAAGCAATTAACCTAAAGGTATGGTTCCTAGACTCTGGGTGTAGTAACCATATGTGTGGGGTTAAAGATTGGTTCTTTAGTTTAGATGAAAACTTTAGAACAACTGTTAGATTGGGGGATGGTTCCAAAGTTCTTGTTATGGGCAAGGGTAGTATCAAGATGAAGGTGAATGGAATAATTCAAGTAGTCACTGATATATACTACATTCCAAAATTGAAAAACAACTTGCTAAGTATAGGGCAACTGCAAGAGAAGGGACTGAAGGTCACATTTGAAAATAATATGTGTAAGATTGAACATCCAACTAGAGGGCTGTTAATTGATTCTCAAATGTCTGTAAATAGGATGTATAAAACTACTGCTGAATTGATACTACCAAACTGTTTTAAAGCTACTACTGATACTGAAAACTCAAGCATGCTCTGGCACAATAGATATGGTCATTTAAGTTTCACAGGTTTAAAGTTGTTAAGTAAGAAGGGAATGGTAAGAGGGCTGCCCAGAATTGAAGAATCAACAAAGGTATGCTCTGACTGTGTAATTGGCAAACACCATAGAGAATCTTTTCCAAAGAAGAGTACATAGAGCCTCCCAGAAACTACAACTTGTGCATGCTGACATTTGTGGTCCTATAACTCCCGAGTCCAATAGCCACAAGAGATACTTTCTTACATTTATTGATGACTACAAACGGGAAGACACAGGTGTACTTCCTCACGTAAAAATCTGCTTTGCTTTTGAATGTTTCAAACAATTCAAGGCCAAGGTTGAGAAGGAATGTGGTGCGAGAAATGGCACCTTCTGAACCGACAGAGGAGGAGAGTTCACATCTCATGAATTTGATGAATATTGCAAGGCAAATGGGATCAAGAGACAACTGACAGCAGGTTACACACCTCAACAGAACGGAGTTGCAGAGAGGAAAAACAGATCTATCATGAATATGGTGAGATGTTTGTTATCTCAAAAGAGAGTACCAAAAAGATTCTGGCCAGAAGCTGTGAATTGGTCTATTTTTGTTCAGAACAGAAGTCCTACTGTGGCAGTAAAAGATTTGACCCCTGAGGAAGCTTGGAGTGGTCTCAAACCTGCAGTACACTGGTTTAGAACATTTGGCAGCATAGGATATGTTCACATACATGATTCTCAGAGGAAGAAATTGGATGACAAGAGCAAGAAGTGTGTTCTTCTTGGAGTAAGTGAAGAGTCCAAAGCCTATAGATTGTATGATCCCACTTCAAAGAAAATACTAGTTAGTAGAGATGTAGTATTTGATGAAGAGAAACAATGGAATTGGGAGGAAAATACAACTGAAGACAGTTGTGAAATTGTTGATGAAGGAGCCAAAAGTGACACTGACTCAGAATCTGTAGAGGAACAAACCCCAGGTGACTCTGAGAATGATCAAAATGAGACTGCAGGTGAATGCAGCTCTAGTAGACAAAATTCTGCTACTGACAGTGAGAATGACAGTGAAGATAGTCTAGTTGCAGGGAGGATAAGGAGGCCACCTAGATATCTTCAAGACTACATTACTAATAATGTTGAAGAGCTTGATGAACTCAACCTTGCTGTTCTTACTCAAGGTAATGATCCTATGAGCTATGAGGAGGCTGTAAAAGAGGAGAAATGGAGAAAAGCAATGCAAGTTGAGATAGCAGCTATAGAAAAGAATAGAACTTGGGAGTTGACTGAACTTCCAAAGCAACACAAGGCAATTGGAGTCAAGTGGATATATAAGACCAAGCTGAATGAGAAAGGGGAAATTGAGAAACACAAGGCAAGGCTTGTAGCAAAGGGTTATTCTCAAAGGCAAGGGGTTGACTACAAAGAGGTATTCGCACCTGTGGCTAGATGGGATACCATTCGCACTATTATTGCTATTGCTGCCATCAAAGGATGGATCATCTATCAATTAGATGTAAAAAGTGCATTCCTCCATGGTGAGATAAAAGAAACTGTATATGTAGAACAACCTCAAGGGTTTGTGAAGCAGGGACAAGAAGACAAAGTGTTCAAACTTCACAAGGCCCTATACGGTCTCAAGCAAGCTCCAAGAGCTTGGTATAGCAAGGTGGAAAGCTATTTCACAAAGGAGGGCTTCACCAAATGTCACGCAGAATACACTCTCTTTGTGAAGACAGTAGCTGACAAGGGAACTTTGATTGTAAGTGTTTATGTTGATGACTTAATTTTTACTGGTGATGATAAAAGCATGTTTGATAGTTTTAAATCATCCATGAAAAGAGAATTCGACATGACAGACCTAGGAAAAATGACTTATTTCCTAGGAGTAGAGGTAGTTCAAAATGATAGTGGTATCTTCATTAGTCAATCAAAGTATGCAAAAGAGATCTTGTCAAGGTTTGATATGTCTGAAGTAAATGCTGTTAAGACCCCTATAGTGCCTGGAAATTGCCTCACAGTAGCAGGAAGTGGTGATGCAGTAGATAGCACTAGATATAAACAGATAGTGGGCAGTCTAATGTATATTACTGCCACTAGGCCAGACTTAATGTACTCGGTTTGTCTTGCCAGTAGATATATGGAAAATCCTACCACTGAACATCACCTTGCAGTTAAGAAAATTTTGAGATACCTTAAAGGAACTGTTGATTTAGGTATCATGTACAGTAGAGGAAAAGACACGGTTATTACTGGATATGCAGACAGTGATTATGCAGGGGATAAAGATGACAGGAAAAGTACTGGAGGTTATGTGTTTATGCTGGGAACTGGAGTTGTTTCATGGTCTTCAAAGAAACAGGCAGTGGTTACTCTGTCAACCACTGAAGCTGAGTTTGTTTCAGCAGCTATGTGTGCCACACAAGCTGTATGGCTGAGAAAGATCATGGAAAACTTGGGACAAAAACAGAATGAAAGCACTTCAATCATGTGTGATAATAGCTCCACAATCAAAGTGACTAAGAACCCTGTGTTGCATGGTAGATGCAAACACATTGATGTAAGATTTCACTATTTGCGTGACCTTGTGAAAGACAGAATTATTGAGCTGAAATTCTGCAGAAGTGAAGTTCAAATTGCAGACATTATGACTAAAGCCTTGAAGCTAAAGGAGTTCCAGCAGATCAGGAAATGGATGGGAATGACAGATCTCAAAGAGACAAACTAGTTGCTAGTGCACTTAGGCATCTAGTTTGAGGGAGGATATGTTAGGCATTAAAGAGGTGTATATAGTAATGGGCCTTTGTATAGTGGACACGGCCCAGTCCAATATGAGATCAATTAGGTAGTTGAGTTAGTTTTGGTAGTTTTATTTTTCTGTTGCAACCTTCAACTAATTCAGTTGAAGCTTTCCTTGTATATGTACTTGCTCTTCTCAGTAATTCAAGATAAGCATTCATTTCATCATTCTTTGGTTCCAACACAAACAAGTCTCATTATTTACCTGACAATTCATCTAACTAAATACAACATTGTAATTTACTATCATACTTTTATCAAATTTCTTCTGTCAATGTATTTTTTTCTTACTCCCACTTTTTTACTACAAATCAAACTCACCAACCCACTATCTACTAATCTACTATTTATTTGACAACTTAATTAACTAATGGCAACATTGTAATTTATTATCACATTCTTTTTCAAATTTATTATTCTCCCAACACACTTTCTTCTCACTCCCTTTTTTCTTAAGTTTCCCCTCTTTTTTTCTCTTTCAAATTTCAAAATTCAAATCAAATCAAATCTACTAATAAACTAAAATAATCAATCTAAACTATGATATAACTGCACTAATATTAAAACACGGGATAACTTCACTGATGTATAAAAAACACGATATTAATATATCAAAAAAATGGAAAACTTATTGACTATTTCAACTACTGATTAATATTTAAAACACAAAATAACTGTACTGATATATAATTAAAAAACACGGGATAACTATACTGATATATAAAAAACACGGGATAACTGCACTAATATATTTGATAATTTATTATCTATATTTTACTATCTACTATAATCTACTAATCAACTAAAATAATCAATTGAAACTATGAGATAACTTCACTGATATATAAAAAAACATAGGATAACTAATCTAATATCTATCTAATCTATCTAATATCTAATCTAATATCTTTTTATCTAATATCTAATCTAATCTATCTATCTAATCTAATCTAATATCTAATCTAATATCTATTTATACAAACAAACAACTTTTAAAATTACAATTTTAGACATATTATTTATTTGACACATCACCACTTTTATTTTATTTATCATTTTTTAATTCTACTTTCTCTTCACACTCTCTTTTTCAATCTCACATTTCCCAACATTTCTTACTTTTTATACATCTATTATTAGTATACCCCACACCATTTATTTAAAAATATTTGTTTTCTCAATTTTTTAATCCACTATATAATCTAATATAAATAAGTTAATATTAAATAATCAATTTACTCATATTTACTATCTATCTAATCTAATATCTATTTAAACAAACAAACCATACTTAAATTACTCAAACAAGTTTCCCTATTTATTTGACAACTCATCTAACTAAAGGCAACATTGTAATTTACTATCACGTTCTTTTTCAAATTTCTTCTCCAAATGTATTTTCTTCTCACTCCCATTTTTTTAAGTTCCCCCTTTTATTTTCAAATTTCGAAATTTATATCAAATCAAATCTACTAATAAACTTAAATAATCAATCTAAACTACGAGATAACTGCACGAATATAGAAAAACACTGGATAACTTCACTGATATATAAAAAAACACTATATTAATATATCAAAAGAAACTTATTGACTATTTCAACTACTAATTAATATTTAAACACGGGATAACTGTACTGATATATAAAAAACACGTGATAACTATACTGATAAATAAAAAAACACGGGATAACTGCACTGATATATTTGATGATCTTCTATCTATCTTTTACTATCTACTATAATCTACTAATCAACTAAAATAATTATTTGAAACTATGAGATAACTACACTGATATATAAAAAAACATGGGATAAACTATACTAATCTAATCTAATCTATCTATCTAATATCTATTTATACAAACAAACAACTTACAAAATTACAATTTTAGACATCTTACTTTTTTTTGACACATCACCACTTTTGTTTTATTTATCATTTTTTAATTCTACTTTATTTTCCTTTATTTTTCTCACTCACTTTCTTTCAATACCACATTTCCCAATATTGCTTACTTCTTACACATCTATTATGAGTGGCCCCCACACCCTTTATTTTAAAAAATTTCTTTTCCTAATTTTTTAAATCCACTATATAATCTAATAAAATTATATTAATATTAAATAATCTACAATATACTCTTATTTACTATCTAACCTAATATCTATTTATCTATTTATATAAACAAACCACGCTTAATCTATTTATACAAACAAACCACATTTAAATTATCCAAACAAGTCTCCCTATTTACTTGACAATTCATCAAACTAAGGACAACATTAATGTAATTTACTATCATACTTTTATCAAAAAATTTCTCTCAATGCATTTTCTTCTCACTCCCACTTTTTTCCTACTTTCTCTTACTTTTTTTTTAAATTCAAATCAAACTCACCAACTTCCTTTACCCACTATCTACTAATCTAATATCTTTTTATACAAACAAACCATACTTAAATTACTCAAACAAGTTTCCCTATTTATTTGGCAACTCATCTAACTAAAAGCAACATTGTAATTTACTATCACATTCTTTTTCAAATTTCTTCTCCCATTTTTTTTAACTTTCCCCTCTCTGTTTTTTTTAAATTTACTATCACATTCCTTTTCAAATTTCTTCTCCTATTCTTTCTTCTCACTCCCATTTTTTTTAAATTTTCCCTCTTTGTTTTTCTTTCAAATTTCGAAATTCAAATCAAATCAAATCTACTAATAAACTAAAATAATCAATCTGAACTACGAGGTAACTGCACTAATATATAAAAACACCGGATAACTTCACTGATATATAAAAACACGATATTAATAATAAAAAAAGGAAAACTTAATGACTATTTCAACTACTTATTAATATTTAAAACACGAGATAACAATACAGATATATAAAATACACGGGATAACTATACTGATATATAAAAAAAAACACGAGATAACTGCACTGATATATTTGATAATCTACTATCTATCTTTTACTATGTACTATAATGTACTAATCAACTAAAATAAATAATTGAAACTATGATATAACTGCACTGATATATAAAAAACATGGGATAACTATACTAATATGTAAAAAAAATACGAGATAACTGCAATGATATGTATAAAAACACGAGATAACTGCACTGACATATAAACAATCTTCACTGAAATATTTGATAATCTACCATCTATCTGTTACTATCTACTATAATTTATTAATCAACTAAAATAATCGATTGAAACTATGAGATAACTTCACTGATATATTAAAAAACACGTGATAACTATATTGAAATATAAAAAACACGGGATAATTGCAATGATGTATGTAAAAACACGAGATAACTGCACTGATATATAAAAAAACAAGATAACAACACTGACACTAATATATAAAAGAACACGGGATAAATGCACAAATTATTTTTAAATGATACTTTTAGATTTTTAGATTTTAATATTTATCTAATTTTTTGTTTGAAACTCGTTTTTTAACTACTCTAAATTTGTCTTTTTTTCACGAGATGCTGTCCAGACTATTTATATTATGTCTAAGTTCGTTCATGAAAAGAATATGACAGCACCCATGCGTATGCACGAGTATCCTACTAGTATCTTTTTATACAAACAAACAACTTACAAAATTACAATTTTAGACATCTTACTTTTTTGACACATCAACACTTTTGTTTTATTTATCATTTTTTAATTCTATTTTCTCTTCCTTTCTCACTCACTCTCTTTCAATCTCACATTTCCCAATATTTCTAACTTCTTACACATCTATTATTAGTGCCCCCACACCCTTTATTTAAAAATATTTTTTTTCCCAATTTTTTTAATCAACTATATAATCTAATATAATTAAATTAATATTAAATAATCTACAATTTACTCATATTTACTATCTAACCTAATATCTATTTATACAAACAAACCACACTTAATCTATTTATGCAAACAAACCATATTTAAATTACTCAAACAAGTCTCCCTATTTAGCTGACAATTCATCTAACTAAAGACAACATTGTAATTTACTATCATAGTACTTTTATCAAATTTCTTCTCTCAATGCATTTTTTCTCACTCCTACTTTCTCTTACTTTTTTTTTTTAAAAATTCAATTCAAACTTACCAACTTTCTTAACCCACTATCTACTAATCTAATCTAATATCTATTTATGCAAACAAACCATACTTAAATTACTCAAACAAGTTTCCCTATTTATTTGACAACTTATCTAACTAAGGGCGACATTATAATTTACTATCACATTCTTTTTTCAAATTTCTTCTCCCAATGCACATTCTTCTCACTCCGATTTTTTTAACTTTCCCCTCTTTTTTTCAAATTTCTAAATTCAAATCAAATCAAATCTACTAATAAACTAAAATAATCAATCTAAACTACGAGATAACTGCACTAATGTATAAAAACACGGGATAATTTCACTGATATATAAAAAAACACGATATTAATTTGGAGAAAGAAATGAAAACTTAATGACTATTTCAACTACTGATTAATATTTAAAACACGGATAAGCAGATCGATATATAAAAACACACGGATAACTATGTTTGATATATAAAAAAACACAGGATAATTGCACTGATATATTTGATAATCTACTATCTATCTTTTACTATCTACTATAATGTACTAATCAACTAAAATAATCAATTGAAACTATGAGATAACTGCACTGATATATAAAAAAATATGAGATAACTATACTAATATGTAAAAAAAACGAGATAATTGCAATGATATGTATAAAAACACGGGATTACTGCACTGATATATAAAAAACACTTCACTGAAATATTTGATAATCTACCATCTATATCTGTTACTGTCTACTATAATCTATTAATCACCTAAAATAATAAATTGAAACTATGGGATAGCTTCATTGATATATTAAAAAACACGAGATAACTTTATTGAAATATAAAAAAAAACGGGATAATTGCAATTATGTATGTAAAAATACGAGATGGCTGCACTGATATATAATAAAACACGGGATAACAACACTGACACTAATATATAAAAGAACACAAGATAAATGCACATATTGTTTTTAAATGATACTTTTACATTTTTAGATTTTAATATTTATCTAATTTTTTATTTGAGACTCATTTTTTAACTACTTTAAATTTGTCTTTTTTTCACGAACTGATGTCCAGACTATTTAAATTATGTCTAAGTTCGTTAGCAACACCCGTGCGTATGCACAGGTATCCTACTAGTTAGATCTTGAAAGTCATTGTCATGCTTTTTGAGGTTTTTGAGATGTATATTATTTTTTTTAATTATATAATGTATGATATGAATACTAATTATATGAACTATTTCTTCATCCATTATTATATTATTATTCAATCATTGTTTTTTTAAAAGGCATGCAATTAAGCCATCATTGAATTTGTGAGTTTAATAAAATATTTTGATACTCAACCATTGAATTAGTAAGTTTAATATCTATATTGAATTACCACGCTGAGTAACTTATTGAAATGTTACTCCTAGAGACTCCACCCTAAGTTTTTCAGCACGTGATTGGATGCTCTCTCATGTCGTTCATAGAAGGTGGAGAGAGTATGTTTATGCCGAACTTATTGGATATCAAAAATATTGCTTCGTTTATCAAAAAACCGCGTTAAGTTTTTGTCAAAAGAATTAGTCCAGTACAAATTTAGGAACAAATAACAAAACAAGAAAAATATATGCCGGCAATGGCAGATCTTCTTGGCAGTGGAGGGGAGCCGCGGTACCCCCAATTTTTTTAAAAGTTTACTATATATACACATATATTTTATATACATATTTAGCTTATGTAAATTTAAACGAACAATAATTAGTGAAAATGTTCAGCGGCAAGATGGTTAGGTGTGTTGTTAGCAAACTCGAAGACCCTCGTTCGACGCCTTTGGCCAACATTTCCTTTCTTGAAGTCATTTTGTGTATTTTTTTTTTCAAAATTAGAACAAAAAAATGCTCTCCTAGAAGGAGTTGAGCCGCAAACAATAATGTCGAGATACTAAAAACTTGCCATTGAACCAAATGAACACTTTTAAAAATATTTGTAGAAACTATTTAATATATTTGCTACTAATTTGGCCCCCTCCAATTTTTTCTCCAAGATCCGCCACTGTATGTCGGCCTGAAGCCTAAAGAATGCCCTATTAATTACTTTGTCTTTCCTTAAATTTCTCTCTATTTTTAATAACCTAGTCATTTTATTGATCAATGCTAGTTTCAATCAACATTGTTGGTCAAATGACATAAGTTATCTTAGGATACGGAAGATCAACCTCAATACTCTTTGGTTCGATTCCTGCATTAACAAACTTGATGTTAACCAGTGCATAACTTACCTCTAAACACTAACAAAGTTTAATCTTTCGTTAAAAATGCTGGAACGCTCCGTATATATAGTCAACAAAGTTTCGAGAAAAAGAAAACAATGCTCATTAGTCATTTTAACACTCTTATTTATTCTTGCTTTGGCCTATGCCGACATGCAACCCTATAAATTCCTAGTTCTATTAAAGATTGAATAGAACATTCTAATGCATAGTTAAATCATTGAACACAGTTGAATTTTTTTTTAGGTAAGCTAACACAGTTGAATTTATTTATTCATTTATTTCTAACATAAAATAATAGCCCGTGAAGCGGGGGGCAAAACAGCGCTTTTGACTTTGACTTTTTGAGTAGTAGTTATTCTATTCTTTTGATTTTTCACCAAATGATTGAAAATATTTTATTTCAACTTTATGAATGGCTATATTTACAATCAAATTAATGAAGAGACCCCTTTTTTTTTCAAAGAAACGTGCAAGTTGTCTTCATCATTTAGCTTCAAATCCAATTGTATGCAATAATTCACTACTTTTAGGTACTTATCAATTATCAAACTGTGCTATACAGTAATGAGATTCAAAGTGTTGACATAAATTTACAATACGTGGTATTTTGTAATTCAATCTATGAATAATGTGTCAAAATGAGAATATATATATGATTGATATTGAGATATTATTTAAACTTTTTTCTTCGTCCCATCAATAGATCTCTCGTTTATGCATAATTTTTTTTGTTTCTTTGGTTTATATATACTGTTCTACAAAGATGGGTGACTCCACCACTTAAGGGGGTTGTTGCCTTTAGAGTGATAGATAGTTCTCCATGTGTAAAAGTCTCTGATGCTATACTGTTATTTTCTATTTATACTACTCAGATGTTCCTATTTATGCTACACTTATCCTGAACTGTGTTACGATTTTTTAGAGACAAAAAGTTAATTAATTGGAAATACTAGTTAAGTTAAAGGGGGATAGACCGTCTACCCAGTGCCGCTGCCCACTTCTACTAATACTAAGGTTGAATCTTTGCAATATTACATATTTTTGAATAGAAATTTCCTATAAGAAGATAGGTACTCACATAGGCAGACATATCTAGTTTCCATCGAAGTGCTAGACCATGTTGGGGCTTGGTGCCTGCCCCCCCCCCCCCGGGAAATCACTTTCCTCTAGATGGTAAAAAGAAGATAGCTCAGACATACATCCAATCTATATACAGCGTGATCCATGTTATGATAGAAGTATAAGTTTTTATGAACCAAAATGACATAGTTTTTTCTAGACGTCTATTTAGCAAGTCTATCTCAGAATATCGGGACATCGAGCCGGTATGTTGGATTGGGTTAAAATTGATACATGTAATATTAACTATTCCCTAATAAGGATGCGTCAAAAAAAAACTATTCCCTAATAAGGATGGAGGTTGTAGCTCAATCAGTATCTATAGTATTGCACATAAATGTCGCTCTAATGAATTCATTCCTCACCTCATTTATACACACACAAGGCTCAACATAATTGAGCAACTTTTTCATGAACAAGGTCCTACCCTTGTTGTAAGTGATTTGTGTCTTTGTGACAATATTTTTCTTGTTAGTAAGATTAAATTACCCTAATAATTGTACAAAAGTACTTAAAGATAGGAATTAACTTATGAAAAGCGATATCCATACAAAGAAAATATCTAAGGATAAATTGACAACATATGATATGATAGTTTAATGTAGGTATATTGTATACTTATGGTTAGTTTATCAACTTTAGTTTAGTGGTGCCAAAAGTTGTTATTATCACCTCCGCAATTTGTGCTCACCCTCGCCCAATATTAATACACCTACTTTAATCAATTCACATTACTTAAATTACCCTCCAACAAATAATGCATAGTTGTATTTTTGATCAAAATCCCCTATCTATTAATACAACAACTACCTTTTCACTCTTTTAGGTGTCAATTTTTTTTTATAAGTCTCTTTATGTGTGTTACTTAGTCATGTATGTATTATAGTATGATACACTTTACACTGACTACTTGAATTTATTTTTATTTTTATTTTTTATAAGTCCCTTTATGGATGTTACTTAGTCATGTATGTGTTATAGTATGGTACACTTTACACTGACTACTTTATTAATCAATTTGGAGAGACATTTTTTGATAACATTAGTTGTAAATAATGCAAACTTTTTTTTTATAAGTTTTTTTATGTGTGTTACTTAGTCATGTATGTGTTACAGTATGGTACACTTTACACTGGCTACTTTAATTTTTTTTTTATAAGTCCCTTTATGTGTGTTATTTAGTCATGTATGTGTTATAGTATGATACACTTTACACTGGCTACTTTATTAATCAATTTGGGGAGAAATTTTTTGATAACATTAGTTGTAAATAATACAAATTTTTTGTCCATTATTAATCTAGCAAAATTAAGGTCTCACTCTTTATTTTTTTTGTACAACACTCATTGTTTTTTATTATCAAAATGTATCTCTCATTGTTTTTTTTTGACGCAATCTCTCATTGTTAAATACATATTGTTTTGGTTTTTTTATACTCCCACTGTTTACCAATATACCCCCACTCTATATTTTTGACTGGACATACCCACATGAAAATTGAACCAATCAGATTTATGTTTGTAATAGGTAAATACAATTTATGTTTTTTCAAGTCGTATTTACCTATATATACGATTTCCCTGACAAAAAACCAAAAAAAATTAAAAAAAATGAATCCTATTTATCTCAGAATAAGGTAAATACGATGCGATTTTTTAAGGAAAACTGGATTTATGTTTGATGAAGGTAAATACGACTTACTATTTTTGAAGCTTCTGGGAGGGAATCGTATCTAGATAAATACGATGCGAAATTTGCTGGAATTCGTATCTATCTCCTGGAAGGTAAATACGACGAGCTCTAAATTATTTCTGATCAAATTGTATGTAAGTGAAAAATGGTAAATATAACATAACCGTTGGTTAGTTAATATTTACAACGAAATTTCAAAGTCATTTTTTTAACCAATAGTAGACATCCATTTTTTTGAACTATCTTGCTCTCATTATTGTTAAAGAGTGTTTTTATTACGTTTCTCACATTCTAAATCACCATCATGCATTGGTTCGTATCTTCGCAAATATATCATATATATCATATATAAAGACAACCCTGTTAACATAAAAATTCTATTCTATGTTTAGTTGTAAATTATCAATTCGTATCAACCACTAAGTTTGTAATACATAATTTTTTAAATTTTTTAAATTTTTTTCTTATAACCACGTCCTGTGTATCGCACAGGTGTAGAATGAGTCCTCTATATAATGAGCTTTTCGACACGCCTAAATTGTTACATCTTCGTCTTATATATATGTGTTGGGTATTTTTATGCCCCTCTTATAGAATGTTGATGTTTTTTCGAAACTACATTTGTAGGCCTGTTAATCATCTCCTCGTGCATAGCACAGGCGTGTGTCCTAGTATAATTGATAGTTGTATGGTTGTTACTAAAGGTATGACATAAACTATTTTTGACACAAAAACTATTTCCTCCAAAAAAAATGGTTTATAAGACTATAAACTTTTGTTTTGTTACTGTGTTATTAGTGCACAATATCCACTAGCTTTGTCGATGAGTAATCTACGCCGAGGAACTTGACTGATCACAAATACTGTTTTTCTTGCCCTAGTGGTTGTCTCATCTCAATAAATTTTTTGTCGCACTCAAAATTCAAACTCAAGACTTTAAGAGATGAGATCTGAACCCCAATCCCAACTATCATCAACTCTTATTAGTTTATAAGACCATAAAGTATCCTTTACAAATATGACCATATTCCATAAAATAGAAAATTAATGAATACTCCCTCAGAACTCATTTATAAGCAAAAAGTGTCTAGTTTTAGTTGACTAAAATATAAGCACATCTCAACTAATCTATTCATATTTAGTGTTATTTTTCCACAACTACCCTTAAATTAACTAATTAATGTTGTGAGAAGATGATTATTAATTAGGGATAGTTTGGTAAATCTATATGTTTTTTTTATGAATTCAAGAAAATTAAATACACAGAAGTATCGTTCTTAATACATGTGAAAGTAGTTAGTTATTTTTGTTTGTGATTGAATCAGGAGAGTATTGTGTTCTAGATGATACACGAATTGCTAATTAAAAGTGTTATTCCCCTTTACAACATTTGTTACAAAAATGGATTACTAAAAAGAAACAATGTAGTAATGGTTAATTAACTAATTGGATTATCTTGATTCGAATCCAAACTTTTAGACTTTTAGTTTCCTTTGACTTTTCAGACAGAAAATAAAATCCAAACAATTAGGAAAAAGACTTGGCAACTCCTATCTTTATCATCTCCATGAAGATGAGGGTGCAAAATTTAAGGAGTGCTGGTAAATTTTAAATGATTCTGAAACATCTCACGGTGGTATCAGATCAACCTCCTCCTTAATTTAATAATAAAAAATATTCATCTTTAAATAAAAAATTACTTTTTAACTTTCCTTTTAGTATGTCTTAAAAAAACATTCCCTTTAGTAATTGCAACTTCTAATCTTCTTAAATTGAGTTATCCATTTTTCTAGTTATTGAGATCTAAATTACAACACTTATCTGCCAATTGTATGGGAACAAGTTACATTACATTCAAGAGGGAAATATAATATTTCAATAATTAAAATTGTCATTTTATTTCATTTAGATGATAATTAATAAGCTTAGCATTTGAGTCGTTTAATTCTGTAAAGGTAGATTTCAGAGTGAAACTTATGTTTATTCATGAGTAAGCAATTGCTTATATACCGATTACAAAGAGAAGAAGAAAAGCGGTTATAGCAACAGACTGCTAACCACCATATAACAGAAAAATAAAACTGTCTAACTAACTTGTAATTGACTTGCTAACACAAGATTACACACTAATATCTAATTAGCTCAATTGAGCATACTAAACACCTTTACATTTCCTCCCTTAAACTGATCATTAAACACAAGGATCAGTTTACACTAGGCAATTTGCACATTCCTAGCTTGCCTCTCAGTTGACAAAATGTTGCTAAACTCAGTGGTTTGGTCATCAAATCAGCCAGCTGCTCTTTAGTTCCACAGTGCATCAGATTTATTCTGCCTTCATTTACTAAATCACGCAAGAAGTAGTACCTTACCTCCATATGCTTCGTCCTCCCGTGCATAATTGGATTCTTGCTCAACTTGATAGTTGAACTGTTATCACATAACATAACAGTTGCTTCTTCCTCACATAGACCAAGCTCCTTTAGAACTTTCTTCATCCATATAGCTTGTTTGAGCACAAGATGTAGGCGCAACAAACTCAAATTCGATTGAAGACAAGGTAACAATAGGCTGTTTCTTGCTAGCCCAGGCCACAGCACCTTCTGACAGTAAAAATAGGTAGCCTGATGTACTTTTTCTATCAAGCAAATCACCAGCATAATCACTATCCGTGTAAGCACATAGGTCACCATTTCCTCCCTTCATGTACATAATTCCATAGTCACTTGTCCCTTGAATGTATCTAATCACTCTTTTTGCTGCTGCCATATGACTCAGTCTTGGTTTGGACATGTATCTGCTGAGAAGACTCACCGAGTACATGATATCAGGCCGCGTTGCAGTGATATAGATCAAGCTTCCTACAATTCTCTTATATTCTGTTTCATCAGCACAATCTTCACCTTCAATTCTTGTAAGCATTTGTCCTGGTATCATGGGATTTTTAACTGAGTTACAATTCTGCATATTGAATTTTCTCAGGATTTCCAAAGCATATTTTTGTTGATGAATGAAAATTCCTTCCACCAGCTGAACCACTTCAATTCCTAGAAAGAATCTCATCTTTCCCAAGTCATTCATATCAAATGTCTCTTTCATTGACTCCTTGAAATGACATAACATGTTCTCATCATTGCTAGTGTATATGAGGTCATCTACATATATACTCACAATCAATATACTTCTGCTTTACACGCTTTGAAAAACAGTGTTTGCTCATTTGAGCTTCTGTGAAAACCTTCAGTGACAAACCATTGCTCAATTCTGTTGAACCAAGCTCTAGGGGCTTGTTTCAAGCCATATAGAGCTTTGTGTAACTTGTAGACAAGTCTGTTCACTACCCTTCTTTATGTAGCCCTTAGGTTGCTCAACATACACATCTTCTATTAAATTCCCATAGAGAAAAGTCGACTTAACATCGAAATGATACAATCGTCCAACCCTTGTTTTGCGACCATTGCTATGATCATTCTAATGGTATCCATTCTACTCACAGTGCAAACACCTCATTGTAGTCTATACCATATTTCGAGAGTATCCTCTAGCCACCAACCTTGCTTTGAACTTGTCTACTTCACCTTTTCATTCAATTTAGTTTTGTATATCCATTTAACCCCTATCTTCTTCATACCTGCAGGTAATTCAGTCAATTCCCATGTGTTATTTTTCTCTATTGAGCTTATCTCAGTATCCATGGCAAGCCTCCATTTCTGTTCTTTCACTGCTTCCTCAAAAGTTTCTGGATCAGAGTGCTCTAAAACCAGATTAGCTTCTTCATCATCTAATTCTTCACCACTGACATAGTCATTCAGATACTGTGGAGGATGTCTATATCTCTTTCTAGCCTCATTATTTTCACCTGTGCTTCCATTCAAACCAGTAACCATTTCACTCTGTGCAATGTTGTAAGTGCTGCCTGCATCCTTAATATTACCACCTGAGGTAGTTACACCAGTAACTTCATTTTTTTCAGTTACATCAGATTTCCCTTGCTCCTCATCACTATCTGAAAACACCTCTCCCCAATCTAGATCAACCAAAACTTCTGTCTTGTGGCTTGTTTCCCAATCCCAATGATCATTCTCTTCAAATCTTACATCTCTACTTACTATGATCTTATTGGCTATGGGATCAAACAATCTATACCCCTTAGATTCATTGCTTAGACCGAGCAGGACACATTTATGGCTTTTATCATCAAGTTTAGTTCTCTTGACAGTTGGAATATGTACATGACCAATACAACCAAAAACTCTAAAATGGTCTACAGTAGGTTTCACACCACTCCACATTTCTTCTGGGGTTTTATCTACAATAGCTGTTGTTGGAGATCTATTTAATACATATCTGACCAATTTACGACTTACGCCCAAAAACTCTTAGGCATTTTCTTATTCACTAGAAACAGTCCCTAACCATGTTCATAATAGTTCTGTTCTTTCTCTCAACAATTCCATTTTGTTGAGGTGTGTAAGCCGTGGTTAATTGTCTCTTAATGCCTTCTTTCTTACAGTAATTATTGAATTCATCTGATGTAAACTCTCCTCCCCTATCAGTTCTAAAACATTTAATTGACATACCAGATTCTTTTTCTACATAAGCTTTAAACAATTTAAATTGACTAAAAGCTTCTAGTTTTTCTGATAGGAAATACACCCATGCCTTTCTAGTGCAATCATCTATAAAACATAGATAATACCTCTTGTGACTGCTTGATGTAGGAGTTATTGGCCCGCAAATATCTGCATATACCATCTCCAGTTTCTGACTAGCTCTCCACTTGCTTGCCTTTGGAATACTTGCTCTATGCTGCTTACCACTCATACATTCAGTGCACACTTTCTCAGGAACATCAAACCTTGGAAGCCCTCTCACCATCTTCTTATCCCTTAGTAACTTGAGGCTTTTGTTGTTGATGTGACCATATCTACAAAGGCCATAGGCGCCAACACCGCTGTCTTGAACCACCGCAAACACTTCTCTCCATTAGCAAGTATTATCAAGACACAACAAGAACATTCTGTTTCTTTTCATGGAGCATCAGACATCGCCCCCTTATCGAGATGATACACTTTGCACACACACGTTCCTCCTTCAAATTGAATAGTGAGATTCTTCTCTAACAATTGACCGATGCTTAACAGATTGTTCTTAAGATCTGGAACAAAATATACATCAGTTATTGTATAGACAACTCCAAAGAAATTGAATTGCACATCTCCTTTCCCCTTTACTTCCAATCTAGTGTTATTTCCCAGTCTCACAAACTTCCTGTATTCTCCATCAAAGTTTATGAACCAAGATTTCTCCCCACACATGTGGTTTGAACATCCCGAATCCATAAACCAATCATTTTGATCATGACTTTTCTTTGCTTCTTTAACTGCCATCAAGGAGCTTTCTTCCACTGTCACCAACATCATATCATCATTGCTATTAACATAGCTATCATCTTCACATGATTTTCCTAGAGGTATCTCATCACAGTGGCTATCTTGACCAACCTCCTCCATCATCATCAGTGAGTTATCATTACAATAGCTATCTTGAGGCCTATCTTCCTCTACAACCATCAATAGCATATCTTCATATCCATCATTCTCAACAAAGTTCACTTCTTTGTCCCATTCAGGGCACTCATTTCTATAGTGTCCAAGTTTCTTGCATTTAAAACACTCAACAGCGGTGGCTTTAGAATCTTTGCACCCCTTCCTCTACCTCTTCCACGTCCTCTTCCCTACCACTATAATCACCTTTCTCTCTACAACAACCTTCAATACTTGTTCCTCCTCCTTTCCTTTCTTGAATTTACTGTTCATGAACAATCAAGGAGCTATGTATCTCATCTACAAGCATATTTTCAGTGTCCTTAGACTCTTCTATGGAAACTACAATGTAATTCCATTTTTCTCACAGGACCTAAGTATCTTCTCTACAATTACACCATCTTGCAAACCCTCACCATAGGTTCTCATTTTGTTTGCAATTCCCATAATTCTAGAGATGTAATCAGAGATAGACTCACCAGTCTTCATTTCGCATGATTCCCACTGTTTCCTTAAGCCTTGAAGAACAGACTTCCTTACGTGCGATGCGTAGTACTTCATCTTCATGCTTTCCCGCATGTCCTTTCATTGTTCCTTTCTCTACGATCGTCTCCAAAATCGTTCTGTCAATTGCCTGGAAGAGATAGTTTTTGACTTTGAGGTCCTTCAATTTCAGATCATCAAGATTCTTCTGTTATGCTTCTGTCAATGCCTTTAATTTCCCCAATTCACCGAAGCCATTCTCGATCAAACTCCAGTATTCTTTGGATCGGAGAAAATTCTCCATTAGCATGCTCCAATGGTCATAGTGACCATTGAAGAGAGGAATCGATGGTTGAGCATATTGGCCTTCGTTCGTTTTTCCATGGTTCGCCATTTCCGTAGCTTTTCGCGTTCTTGAATCGTTATTCTTGTTCTTGATCAGGCCCCGTGGTGGAGCTCTGATGCCAAATTGTAAAGGTAGATTTCAGAGTGAAACTTATGTTTATTCATGAGTAAGCAATTGCTTATATACCGATTACAAAGAGAAGAAGAAAAGTGGTTATAGCAACAGACTGCTAACCACCATATAACAGAAAAATAAAACTGTCTAACTAACTTGTAATTGACTTGCTAACACAAGATTACACACTAATATCTAATTAGCTCAATTGAGCATACTAAACACCTTTACAAATTCAACCTTACAAAACTAGATTGAACCGTGGTTCAACCGTTTTGAACTGTCAGTTGACCCGAATTGAACCATCCGAAATGTTTTTTATTTCCTTTTTCTTCAAAAGTTAATATGTTATTTATTATTTATTACTCATCAGATTCAAATATGACTGAAATCAATTGAAGTATGACCTGAGAGTCTCGCTAGTTCCATCTCGAGTCGAATTCTAAAAACATTGATTTTAAGCAAGGTTCTAAAAATGTCTGTTACACCGAAAATGGCCGCGACAAAACTGTCTCGGTAGTAACCGTTACCGAGGCAAAATGACCGCAGCAAATAATTGTAATAAAATTTAGACATTGTTGTGATTAATTCACACCGCGACAACCACAACTTATAATGCAACAGCCGCCTCGACCGAAATTGCGAAAGCCTTATCGCAATTGTGACCGCTATTTAAAACCTTATTTTTAAGATAAGAGAAAGAAGCAAAACACAAAAAGGAAAATTACATTTGAATCGGTGGGTAATTGATAAAATAAAACACAGTATACTATGTAAGATAGGGTCAGTGAGTTCTTCATTTAAATCCCCACCTGAGAGAGAGAGTCTTCTTGACTCATTCATGTGGTCCTCTAAACTAAAAAAAACCAGCCACCCTGCCCAGTAGTAGAAACATAATTTTTGTTGCCTCTCAAACCAACCACAGCACCTGAAATAGTGAATCTTGAAAGCTCCTTCCTCTCTCTTTCTTTAAAACCCTTCTCTCTTTCTCTCTATTATAGATAGATAGAGAGAGCACTAAAATTTCTGCACCTCTCTACATTTTATTCAACTTCCACTTCCTTCCTCTGCCTTTTTCCTCTGTGTCATATTCATGGCTCTTAAATAATTCACCATGATATCAAACTTGCTTCTGCAACAACCCTTCCAATCTTCAAATCTTGATGAAACATTATTAAGTTTCTTCATCCCATAAAAAAAATTATAATTTTTGGGACATATTATTTGTCAAACAGCTTTTTTTTCAGCTGAAAAATTCTTACTCTGTTCTGTTTTGGGGTTTTCTGAAGAGTTCTCATTACTAGTAGTGTTTGAATTTGGCAAAAAAGATGGATCTTTTTGAAAACCCATCTTCTATAAAATCAAAAAAAATTGAAACAACTATATGGGTATCAAAATTTGTGCTCATGTCAATGGGAATTATCTCAATACTTGTTTTATTAAAAGTTGCAATAATCCCATACACATTAGACCTTGTTCTTTCAACTCTTCCTAGTCTTTGGTTCTCAGCAAGAAGATGGGCAACTCTTCCTTTCCTTTACATCATTGTTAACTTCATCATCATCACCATTGCAGCTTCCTCCAACTTTCCCCAGAAAATCAATAACCCCATTTCTGATCTCAAACACACAACAATTTTAGACACTGCCACCAACCCAAATGACCCAGAAAACCAAATCAATGAACCCCTTGAAGAAGTAATAGAAGAAGATGAAGTTAAAGACTTTGAAGAAGAAGAAGATAAAGGGGTAGATAAAGTTGAAGACTTTATTGAAGAAGAAGATAAAGGGGTGGTTAAAGTTGAAGACTTTGATTTTTTCAGCAACAAATTCATCACTAACTCATCACCTTCACCACCAGAAAAATGCAGCAATGACTATTTTTTGGAAGATTATGATGATGGTGATGACACGCTGGAAGCCACGTGGAGGGCAATAATGGAAGGACAAGGGAAAATTAAGAAGCCACAGTTAACAAAGAGTGACACTTGGGCTGCAAGGATTGTTAAGGCAGAACCATTCTGTAATAACAATGGTAAATATGATGATGATGAAGATCCTGTGGCTTGGGCTCAGAAGGAGTTGAAAAAGTCTGAGACTTTTAATGATAGAGCTTCTTTGAGAAGGGAAAAATCAATGAGTCAAGAGGAATTGAATCGCAGGGCTGAAGCTTTTATTAAGAAGTTTAATAATCAAATGAAGTTGCAGAGGCTTGAATCTTATCAACGTTTCAAGGAAATGGTTAAACATGGTGTTTGATTTGGTTAAATTAATCTTTCTTTTTCACCAGTCACAGTCAAAATTTAGCTAAATGGGATTCCCTGCGAGTTTATTAATCACTTGGAGGTAAATTTATAAAACATACTCATAGTTTCATATCTTGGTATTCTATTCTCATCTCTCTTGCAACGACACTTCAGATTGAAGATCATTAGATCACGTGTCTGGCGTACACAATACACTTTAATTACGCCCATTTTTCAAATTATTATTAGTATCTATGTGTCTGTGTCATATCTGATGTTTGTGTTTGTGTCGATGCTTCATAAGTTCTCATTGCATTCACCATTCAGCACATTGCCAATTTCCTTGTATTGTGTAGAATTTTACCTCAACCACGTAGTTTGAAATTGTGGTCAAATAAGGTTGATGAGATTAAATTACACTTATGTTGTGGTCGCAGAGACATCTAAAACTATGACGCGTCCACAATTTGTTTGTGGACGCAAATAGTTTTCTAAATCTTTGATCATATATTACGCATTTGTTGATATGGAACCATTTACTAATGATTAACTTTTTCCTAACAACTTAAATTTTGAAATAGATAATTCTTGTCATCATGTAATAGATGACAACTAGTCACATAGTAATTATAATTAGTAATAGTTAAATGCAGCACTTTCGTGTGGAATCTTTTAAGTTAAGCATAATCAAATGTTTGTTGAACATTTTTGTTCTACTATGAATGACCTCATGAAGGATTCTTTTAAGCTTGTTATATACACAAATATGCTCTTTGTAGTTTGTATAATAGCACTATGACTCCAAAGTGACAGTATGATTCCATGGTCCATACCTATAACTTGGGCTTTTAACACCTGGCGAAACATAAATAGTTGTTTGTACAATTAAATGAATCTAGCTTTTATTAAGTTGTTCCAACTACCAAACACTTGATTGAAGTGTAGAAAAAGTATAATCTATTTACATTAGTGCATTCTATTGTCGGTTTCTCTAAGTTGACTCCATTTTTTTTTCTTCCTTTTGCAGGAATATAGTGTACATATTTTTGCCACTGGACTGTGTGAAGAAGCCAGGACAAGTATCAGACACCTTGGACCTTTTTTCCCTTGTCAAGTTTTTAGTGACATAATCCTAATCTGTTGTGCTCTTTCTTTTGTCTAGATCTCAACATGTTCTACTAGCTATTTAGAAGAAGTCTAGTATTTCTTATATTACATAATGTTTGTGTTGATTACCTACCTAGTTACCCTAGGCAGCACAATAAGATTTTCTGAAGTTGAATGTACAATTTCTGTAATTTTTCAAATTTCCCCTTAATTCAGCTTTTAAATGTTTGTTGAATAATGGCACCCCTTTCATTTTTTTTCCATTTTACTTTTTAAATTGCAAGGAAGGAAGTACACTATTGGAAATTCAAGTGAGCTTTGAGTGTTTTATTATGTATGCTTACAATAAGAATAGTGTAAAAATAGATGGAGGGTCCATCTAAAGGAGAACATACTAATGTGTTGATTCACACTTTGAAAGAAAAAGAGAGATCACATCGTTAAGAATAATACTCTTAAATAAAGAGTGGGAATATTGGTAGTTACGTTTTTAATTTATATATTCATGAGAACTTTCTTTCCACCATTTTTTTTTGGAATAAATTCATGGGAATGATGAAATTATTTCACTCTTAAGAATCTTTATGCTTGGATTAACTTTTTAAAAGATGGGAATACTTATTTCCTAACAGTGAGATGCCTCTTAAACTGTGCATGGTTGCATATAATTTTTCAATTAAGCTATGCATCTTAGCATAAGCAGATTGGTTATGTTGTCAATATCACCAAAGGTACAATTTGGATTAGGGATCTAATTGTGAGGTTAGGGTAATATAAACTTAGTGAACACGCACGAATGGACGCACATGGATCTTGTATATCTGTCAGAGAGTTGTAAAGATCATTATAGATGTAGTATGACTTGCTGTTTCTTCAAGCCTTAATTTTAATTATGATCTTTAAGGTCGGAAAGTGAGTTGCCCATATACATGCCACTGAAAATTGAAACAGAAGAGCCCCATGTTTCTTGTTGTGTCACAAACTTAGAGTGATCTATAACTTGTACAGAACCTCAAAAAAAGAAGTTGTAGGACCATATAAGTGGAACCAGAACCAGCCAGTTGAAATTTTTTAATAACCACACACATGGACCCTCCATCTCCTGCCTGTAAAATAATCCCTTTAATTTGAATCAAAAAAGTTTAGTTTTATATACTTTTACAATGAATATGAATATTTGCTTTCCCTTTCTATTTTTGTGTGTGGATTCTCTGCTAACTTTAAAATAGCCAAGTATAGTTCAATAATAACTAATTTTATTTTCTTTAGATACAAATTTGAATTATCAATGCAAAGAAAACGAGCAAGTTGGAGTGGAGTGTTCATTGAATTTGAAGCCAGTTGTCTACAGTACACAACTGTTGCTTATGGTAATAATGATGTCTAAATATTGATTAAGAAAAAAGAATGTAAATGCAAGAGGACCTTAAAAATAAGACTCAATGATGTTTGCCATTATAAAATGACAAGTCATTTTCTTATTAACCACTAATGGAAACAACTCATAAAATGCTTCGACACGTTGTTATGGCACAAGTATGTTTTGGACCTGAAGCTATATATGGAACAGGGACCCAGACAGCTTAGGGCAGATATCAGTAACTAATCAATCGCTGTTAATTGACCTTTAAGTTGAAGCAATGGATTCACAACGCTGAATTCAAAATTTCCCCCCTGGTATACATTTTTACTATACTCTAATTTTTAATTGATATAACAACTGAAAAGTTTCATTCAAATTCTTTCCTTTTTCATTCCAACAACATTGAAATTTTGTAAAACTATAATCAGGGGGGAAAGCTTATGAAGCATGAGTACTTTAAAATCAGAGTCGTAGTCATACTAAGTACATATCCGATATCGATACTCATTGGGTACTAGTAGGTAATTACCGGCCTATATATGTGGTATGTTTGTCATATTAGAAAACCTTTTGGAAAGTTCATATCATTTGGTGAAGCAATTTGACACGTAATAACTATTGAATAAAGCCCATTATCAAAAAAATTGAATTTCTAATTGCAGACATAATACTCACAAAATGTGCAAAGTTAATGAAACGAGTGGTTTACTTCCTAACTAACACATTACTATCCAAACTCTATTTCGAGTACATCAAAGGAACAGTTGACAAACCCAAATGAAATCACAATCATATATGCACTGAACATATCATGCAAAAACCGAGAGATATGATAAGGCAAATAAGAAAACGAGGGTGATTACGAGAGTAACCATGATCTTCTCTTTAGCGGAACAATGGCAAGGCCCTTCAGCAGGTACATCAGGTGCATCAGGTACATCAAATGGAGGTGGAGGTCCGCCAGGATGACTTGGAGGAGGACGACGTGGTGGAGGACGACGTGGAGGAGTTCTTCCGCCGCGGCCAGGTTGGTTTTGATCGTCATTGGTTCCGTTGTTGTTGTTGGATTGGTCTACAACTTGGGCTTCGAATTTAAGGCCTTGTTGACAGTGGCCCATTCGGCCACACACGAAGTAACGACTTCCTTCTTCGCTAAGGTGGATCACTGTTTCTCCTGTATCATATGTGGCTATAGCGTTCGTGATCGTACACGTGTCGTAACCTTGTTTGTTCACTTCCACCACATCGTGAATCGGTGTGTAAGTAAACACTGCCAAACCAGCACACGAAGAATATTCGGTAATTTCTTTATTTTTTTTCAAGTTTATTAATAAATTTTAAATTCAAATATACCAAAAATGCTCTTAACATTGTTCACTGTTCCCGCCTTTCTCACTTTTTTTCATTTTATTCCTTTATTATCCAGTGATAAGCAAGACTTCGAGTGTGAAAAACGGTTACGTACAGCATAAGAACAAAATTGCAGTGTTTGGCTAGCGAAGAAAATACATGCAGACGCAAAAAGAAAATGTGTTTTCCATGGATTCTGATATTCTACAACGAAAATTGAATTAAACCAAATCGAACTTTGAAGAACTTAACCTAACTATTAAATCTATTGCTAATTAATTTCCACTCTGCTAGATTCAAGCTTTAGAAATTGAAAGATTAAGATCGAACGTGCAAACTCTGTTTTCACGGAATTGATTTTCTTCAAATCGAGAGATTAATGCATGAATGAGTGTTGGTTAAGATGATTTGAGATTGAAGAGAAAGAGATAGTGTAATGAGATACGTACCGAGATCGTCACCTACATTGAAGGTGATGGAAGAAGACCAGGCCTGGATATTTGAAATGAGATCCCAGCCGGAAGCTCCACCGACGGTGATGTTAACACCGCAGACGCATCGGAACAGAGTCGAAGTGAATACGATTACGATTATAGCCTTGGCAGCCCACGCTGGCGTCAGTCCTTCCATTTTCCTACGAACTAAACAAGAAACGGAAAAGAAACTCTGACCTAACTATCTGAATCTGAAAGAACATTTAATCGCAACAAGTATTACGGAATTCAAAGCTCATCTGAATTTTTTTATTGTGCAAGTGCAAAGTATCGAATTCGTTATCTAAATCAAAAGCTTAATTCGATTAAAATGAAAACAGAAACAAAATCGATCATGAAACGAGTTGGTACCTGTATATGTGGTGAACTAGCTAGAAATGCAGAGAAGAAATTGTAACTACAAAACCTGCAAATCAGAAAGCGAATTCTGAAATTCTCAAAGCAGCGAACAAGAAGAAGAAGAGGAGAAAAAAAGAGAGAGTACGTTAGAGTGGGAGAGTGTGGCGGTGGTGGCAGTAATCGGCGAGAAAGTTACAATCGTTTCCCGCCTTTATACGTAGAGATTCAAATGGCCGTTTTTGTTACGGTTGCGGAGAGACGACTACAATGCGGACGGATTTTCCATAAGCATCGTGCGCGCGCTTGTATACATTTATTTAAAATTATTTTTAATCTTTTAATAGAAACAATGGGAATAATTATTACAAGAATAGGATTGGAATTTATCACCTGTAGTTCTCATCAAAGAAAATAAATATTAATTACTGAAGTAAAAGGAAATAAATAATAAAATATGAAATATTAGATCAGTTTTAATAAATAAAGAAAATAGATATTAATTTTAATTAGAATCGGAAGTGAAAGGTGTTAGAAAAGGAGAAGAGATAAAACTTTATAAGTATGTTGGTACCCACAAAATTCCAGTTCTCTCTCCTCAATTTTTTTATAGAAAAATATTAGTGATTAGTAATCACGAAGAATGAGAAATGTAAATTTTCCGAATTTTGAACCCCAAACCTTATGTTTGTATTCCTTCGATATCCATTATCTCACTAACTAAACTACTTACTCAAAACCTCCTGTTTGCACTCTTTCGATATATCTCTCCTCAATTGCCAGAAGGTAATTGTTCTCAACTATTTTCTGGAGTAGGATTTAGCTAGAACACTATGAATGATCGAGAATAGAGAGAGTATAGTCTGAATGAATTCCAGATCTCTTTCATTGGCCTCTAGGGCTTATATTTATATTACAAGGCGTAATTAATGCTCATAAATACTACACATAAGTGCAGCGAGATCTTTGACAAGATTCTCGGGCTTTCCTAATATATACAGCTAGATTCCTACTTGTGGCCAAGCGTGAGAGGTGTCGGTTCTTGGTAGCGGGGGCTCCTCACTGTAACCGATGAGTCCCTCGTCCCTTGAAGCAGGATGTGGTCTTCAGGCGCCAGTCGAGTCGGTTAAGAAGCGATGTGTATCCGAGCCTTCCTGAGCGGACATCTACAGTAACACACAAGCTTTTATAAACCATGGTTTTAATGCATTGGAACTCTGATCTAATAGTGTTGCATTGAAAAGAATCCAAACCAAACGGGCTTTAAATAATTGTCCTGATGAGCAAGCCAAGTGGCTTATATATTACTCACAAATTAACTATATAGAAACCCAATGCAAGTGAAAAAGAAGAATGTTCACTAATGAAAAGTATAAAGGTCTCAAACTCAGTCGCTAAGTTCCGTTTTTCTAGTAGTGTAAAGCGGTGATCACATCGGCTAATAAAATAATTGGGCAATGAAAGTGGTATCGTTCGAGGTGGTGCATAACTTCTAGATGTCTTAGACTTACTTCTAGGCTTCTTCAAACTTCTTCAAGCATCTCCATGACACTCACTCCAAACTCAGGAACCCTAATATCCGGAGCATCTCAAACGCGAAGCAAGGGAAACAAAGCTTAACCACTTTGCAGAAGTTTACAACAAAAAAAATACCAATGCTTAACCACCACTGACATTGACATAATTCTGCATAAAAATGCCTCCCTGAGCAAGTTTCAAAAGCATATCAGCTGAATCATACAAAAACTTTGAGTTTGAGATCAAGCTCTAGACCAAACTCTGATGTTTGTCAAAGATCCATACAATGTCTAATATACAGATAGTTGCAAATTCCTATATTTTGATTCCAAAAACTAAAAATTTACTTCTCATGAAGATTAGTCCTGAGATCGATCTCTGACCGGTGCGTATGAAAAATATTTGTTAGGAGATGTCAAACCCTTAAATGAATCTCTGATACCTCGAATAATTATAGTCTTCACAGTCGTCGTGGGAGATACCTTGGTTTATAAAAAATATACTTCAAAATAATCAATGCAGCTACTGACTATCACCAAACCCAGTAGTCTCCACATTTAAATCAAAAGAGGGAAAATTCAAAGATTCATAATTTGAAGTGTCGTTCCATTAAGTACAACAATTATAAATATCACTACTAAGTGCAAACCATTAGTAGCAAGAAGCATATAGTATTTTAAAACATACTCCCTCTGGACCTATTTATAAGCAAAAAAAACACTTTTTATGTTCATTGGAAAACTAATATATTTAGACTATAATGTAGTCCAAATACATTAGTTTTCCAATGAACCTAAAAAGTGACTTTTTGCTTATAAATAAGTCTGGAGGGAGTATACTTTTTGACTCAATTTACTAAGCTATTAACAAAAAATTACAAAACTCTGACTAATATTTACCCCCTCAGAGTTGTCTTTTCGATGATGATGCTGCTCTTCCTCTTTAGTGCTTAGTTGTTTTTGATGTCTTCAAAGATAGTGTAATGAACTGACACACAACAAATGTGAAAAACACTAATAGCAATTAAACCAAATAGCATAGCATAATCAATTTGTAACCAAACTAACATCAAAATTTAACTAAATAGTAGCATTCAAGCACTTTCAACTTTAAGAAAAGTATTTTCAATTTAGAAACAAAGGTATAACATACTGACCATAAGCCAAGTAGGTGTGGTAAACCTCTTCTTTTGAAGAGGTAATATTTACACATTACTAGAACTAATCAAAAGAATAGTAAATGCTGCTTAATTGCATATTGTTTATGTGAAAAGAAATCACAGAGAGTGCATAGCAAATAGTTAGATGCACACAACTATGCTATTCAAGTGAGATTGCATTTCACATACAAACCGACTCTGTCATGAGTCCCAAAGCTATAAGACAATCCATGCTAAAAATCCCCTTTTCCTTGGAGATTGTACCTGAGCGCCCCGAGGATCTACTTGTCTGGTATGATGTCGCTCTGTTGATTGGTGAAGTTGCGAGCAGAGCTCGAGTGGGTTGTACCTGCAAAGACACTCTGACGCCCAAGTCAGGGTGGAAAGAGTCATAACACGAAATGAGTGGGGTATGGAAAGTGTACCTTTTTTGCACGACTTCTATTTATAGAGGTTAGAGGCACTTCGTAGCCGTTGGATTGACCGGATCGATCCTAACGGTTGATCACGCATCTTAGCGCGCCTATAGCTAAGCGCTTCAGGGAGCATGATTGGGCTGCCTCTGACCCACCATGGGATTGGGCCCTCGGCCCAGCCCAGAACACTTGGAAACAAGAAAAATTATTGAAACCAAGCTTCAAAACAGAAAGCAGGTTTGTAAATAACTATATGTTACCTTGTCCATTTGCCTACACTTCAATAAGCAAAAGCCATGAAAAAATTGCATAAAGCAGAAGTAGAAAACTACACATACATATCATGAATGATCCGAAAACTAACCCCAAAAAAGAACATTTCATATATTTATTTGACTGAGACAAAAAAAAGATTTTATTTTTAGATGCTAAAACAAGTTTCTATTTTTATTTCCGTTCTTAACAATCTCCAATGTCATGAATCGAAAAGGGGAATAGTGAAATACCCGTAATGCCCATCAACACAGTGGTGCCTTGAAGGAAAACAACGAAACTTGCTTCAGATTCACAGAATAGGCTCATATCAATATTAAAGAAGAAAGATAAAGAAAAATGAAAATGAAAGAGTGAGTAGAGTAGAGGCTTACCCTTGTTCTGTCTTTCTGCTGACTTTGGTCCCAAGGTCATAAAAGAAGGCAAATCCAAAAAAAAAAAAACTCTAAAACATGTTCAATCAAAAGAGAACTCAACAGACAAGAGAAAAGAAAAGGATCACACACAACTCCACAAACAGAAATGAGAGGGGAATAGACTAAACCATTGATGTGTTCCTCTCTAATTGTCTATCCACATATCACTTCTATTCAAGGAGATGTGTTCATTTCTTTTTCTCTTATCGATTGAGTTTTCTTTTGATAGAAGTAGTTTTGGATTGTTGAGCTTCTTTTAGGTTTGTCTTTTTTATGACCTTGGGACACAACTTTCTTCTTTTTGGTCTTGATTAGGGCATTTTATGCATATAAAAGGAATCAGATCCTCTGCTGTCATTTCTCTCTATCTCTCTCTACTTGTGTTCTTTTCAATTTTTTAATAAAAAAATCTATAGATAATTATGATTTCTCCAAAAATAGATCTGATGCCTCACAGAATTGTGACAGCAGCCACTGCAGTCAAATACTGACGGTAGTGGATCGTGATCTCATATATTCATAACCTTAAGTCGTTGATAATTTAATTTAAAAAAGTTGATATCAAGATTTTTGGTCAAGAAGTTGTTTTTTTTTACGTTCCAGCATGTACTGAAGAACTTATTCTTAATAAAATGAATTGGTTTTTTATAGTAAAAAAAACTTTTTTTTGTTATTGTGATGTTGATGCATAGTATATACTCGTTTTGCTGATGACTAATCTACATTGGAGAACCTGTTTGGTCACGTGTACTCGACTTTGTTGGTCTGTGTGGTTCTCTCTTCTCAATAGAGTTTTTACCACACCCAAACCTCCAACATAAGGCCTTAGGATGATATCCAAATATAGTTACCGCTTAAACCAACCTTTGTTGGTCTAGAAAAAGATTTTTGATTAGGATGATATCCAAATCTAGAGAGAGAAATGGAATCAGATCCTCTGCTGTAATTTTAATACTAAAATTATATAAAAATAATAATGCATCACTACAGCAGACTAATGAGGCATATTTTTTAAAATTTTAAGTTATAATTTTACAGATTTTAAACTTTAGTGCTACTTATTATTTTATATACTTTAGAGTTTAAGTATAAGAGAGTGTCCAAAAAGGTAGCTCACTTGGTTGAGTGAAAGAGACATTGTTGGTGAAAAAACGTTGGTATACAGAGTTCGAACCCCGCTCCCCCTCCTCTCTTACAATTAACACACTAATTACTAACCATTTTGTTTATAAAAAAAGTAGAAAAGAGAGTGATGTTGGTGTAACTTCAACAACAAAATTTAGAGGTGGGTCAACTTGAGAAGTGGTCTTCATGTAACACGTTACACGTAGCAAGCCAGCTAGTGTTATGAGTAAAGCCTGGAATGAAGCAAGTGTGTCAATAAGACCCCAAAAAACAAATCACTAAGCCTAAGAAGTGAACCATTATGTTGCTCAAAAAATAGTGTGCGACTCATTAGTTTTAGAAGAAAATTGACTCACTAATGTCTAGTTATAATTTGAAAACCAGACAAACTATAAAATTTTGACATATGATCACCAATGATAAACACAAAAACATGTTATTACATTCTCTATCATGATTCTGTTTTCCAATCTTCTAACTAATCAGTTTTTTCAACTTTTGGATAGAAGACATTCACATGAATTTTATAATGAGGTAGCATCAAAAGACATTAAGGGTATGTTTGGTATCATGGAAAAGTAATGGAAAAGAAAGGAAAGGAAAGAAAACACATTTTCCAACAATTTTTCCTTTGTTTGGTGGAGGTGAAAAGAAATGTTTTGGATCAAAAGTTAATGGTTTTGAAAAAGTGTTAGAAATTAATTTTCTTTGGTTGGAGGAGCTTAAAGTTTACTAGATCTATTGATCTTTTGAAGAAAAAAATGGGATTTGATTGAGCTTAGGGTATGTTTGGAAGGCAAGAAAAGTTAAGGAAAAGAAAGGAAGGGAAAGAAAAGTAAGGAAAAATATCACTTTTCTCTGTTTGGTTGTCATGTAAAAGGGAAGGAAAGAAAACTTTTGTGAGTCCCACACCAAATTGGTTTCCCCAATTTGAGAAGAAAAATGAAAAAAAGGTCTAATCATATATAATTTTAAATAAAGGTTACATTTTTCTTTTTACACATATACATTTTTCTTTCCACTCATTTTTTGTCTTACCAAACAAGGGAAGAGAAAAATTCTACCTTTCTTATCATCTCACTTTCTACTCTTTTTATTTCCTCTCCCTTTCCTTTCCATTACTTTTCTTTCCTCCCATTTTCTTTGATGAACCAAACATAGGGTAAGGGTATGTTTAGTATCATGGAAAAGTAATGGAAAAGAAAAGAAAGGAAAGAAAACACATTTTCCAACAATTTTTCCTTTGTTTGGTGGAGGTGAAGAAATGTTTTGGATCAAAAGTTAATGGTTTTGAAAAAGTGTTAGAAATTAATTTCTTTGGTTGGAGGAGCTTAAAGTTTACTAGATCTATTGTTTGATAGGAGAAAATAAGATGTTTTTCTTCCCTTGTTTGATAGGAGAAAAAATAAGAAAGAAAAGTGTATCTATAAAATGACAAAACTAACCTTTAATAGAAAAGTAAAATATTTTTTATTACAATATATTAATTTTAGTGCAAGGTTAAATATGTCATTTCATAAAAAATTGTGTTTTCCCCAACTTTTCTTCTCAAAATGTGGCCCTCTAAAACTTATCATTCCTTCCTATTTTTTAAGGCGGAAACAAAAAAAATGGAAATTCCCTAATTTTTTCTTTCCTTTCCTTTTTTTCTTTGTTTTCATGACTACCAAACACACTATAAAAGTTTTCAATTTAGAGACTGCTGAAAGAAGTCCACATACAAATTGAAAATTAGTAGCTCATACAAATTCACCAAAACAATCAATGCAACTATTGACCATTACCAATTACAATAGTCTCCACATTTAAATCAAAGGTGGCTAAACTCAACCCAAGAGTGTTTGGATGAGATGGTAAGAGTATATTCCAGTTTAATTAAGGTCCTAGGTTTGACTCAAACATTGAGAATGCAACAGTGTTAAAACTCTTGAGGGAGAACTTTGCCGCCCATTATAGTCATACCCAACTCGAGAGATTAGTCTCTACAATTGCGTGCAGAGCATATCTAGTTCACACAAAAAAAATTGGCTACATTCAAAGAGTTAGACATTATTTAAAGTGTCGTTCCATTAACTACTACAATTATAGTCATAGCAAGAAGTATATATTTTAAAAGATGCTGTATATACTTTTGACTCAATTTATTTCAAGACAATTATAAATAGAGTATTTTAGTACTTAACTAATACAAATTAATTGTAACTAAATTTGTGTGTAATAAACCAAAAGTACTAAACATTAGAAACGAAGAATTATAAAACTCCCACTAATATTAAACATCTTAGAGTTGCCTTTTTGATGATGATGGTGCTCTTCATCTTTTGTGCTTAGGTGCTTTTGCTGTCTTCAAAGATAGTGTGAAAAGAAGCACTATAATAGCAATAAAACCAAATAGCATAACATAATTACTTTTTAACTAACGACAATGGTTGGTCCAAGTGGTAATTGGACTTAGATTCCACCCCCAAGGTTTCGAGTTCAAATCTTGGGTGTGGCAAAAACTCTGTTGGGAGGAGAGAACCACACCTGACCTGGCAAAAGCCGTGACTGCATGGTCGATCGGCTTTCCGCGTAGATTAGTTATCGGCAGTGAACTGAATGCACATGTAACCAAAAAAATAATTAATTTGTAACTAAACTAACATTAACAATAGTATTCACCACAGTGAACTGAATGCACATGTCTTGAACCTGCAAAGAAAAAAATTTTAAAAGGAGAAACAATATCTTAAATATGAGTACAGTTTACATCACTAAAGCTTATATTCGTTCCATGATCATCAATCTCGTATTGAGCCATCAATCCGGTGAGAAACTTGAAGGTTGTCAATATTTGAAGGAGATGTCAATCGTATCAAATATTTGGGAAGGATTTATATGATTGAAACTTCATGGTTGAAACGTGAATATTGAATGGAATGAGAAATAACATAAAAAAAGAAAAAACAAAATTGAAGATAGGAAGAAGAACGTTCGGAATTGATATTGAATGAGAGAAAAAGAAGAAAACGTTCAGAATTTAGGGGAGAGAAAGAAAGAAAGAAAAAAGAAATGAGATTCAATAGAAACATTAAACATGATATTAATGTGATGCCTTAAAAATAGGAAATATATTAATTAGTTATTATTAATAATTATATAATTATTAGACATAATATTGAAGAGTACCAAAATACCCTCCGTAAATAATAACCATTAGATGTATTTTAGTAAAAATATTGAGCATCCGATGGATGAAATTAATTTAGTGACCATCACTAAACACATGGCTTATTGATGTAAGCCGTGGCCCTTAAATATCAAGTATCAACTAACACTTACATCTTGCTCTGTCCTACACAAGGCACAGGTGACCTGAAAATGAATAGCAGAAACAATAAACTCATCAATGCTACTTTTTCCTAATTGCATGGTAAATAATGGATGGTAGCTTTTTCATTTAATATCACATAACAACTAGAAAATTGAATAAATCTCAGGTTGATGAAATTAAAAGATACTGGATGAAGTGCACCAAAAGAAATGTAAGCAAGAGGTCCCAATTTGAGCTTCTGAAACTAACATTTCTCGTTACTCACTAACATTGCCTATACCAAAAAAGGGCACTACTATTTCTATATTTTCACCACTTTTAACAAATTTCATTCCCTATTTTTACTATTGTGAATTGCATAAATAGTGGAATTGAGCTAAAATAAATACCTTGTCCATTTGCCTATACTTCAATAAGCAAAATCCATGAAAAATTGCATAAAGCAGAAGTAGAAAACTACACACACATCTCATGGATGAACCGAAAACTAACCCTAACAAACAGCTTCTATTTTTATTTCCCTTCTCAACAATCTTCTTCAATCTCATGAAACGAAAAGGTGAATAGTGAAATACCCACAATGCCCATCAAAACGGTGACTTGAATGAAAACAACGAAACTTGCTTCAGATTCGCAGAATAATCTTAAATCAGATTTAAAGAAGAAATATAAATATAATAAATGGAGATGAAAATGAAGGAGTTAATAGAGTAGAGGCTTACCCTTGTTCTGTTTGTTCTGCTGATTTTGGTCCCAAGGTCATAAAAGAAGGCAAATCCAAAAGTAAAAAACTCTAAAACTTGTTCTTTCAAAAGAGAACTCAACAGGCAAGAGGGAGCATATGTGAACAAAAGGTTAAAAAACACAGCTCCTCAAACAGAAATGAGAGGGGAATAGACTAAACTATTGATGCCTCTCTCACTGTCTATCCACCATATCACTTCTATTCAAGGAGATGTGTTCTTTTTGTTTTCTCTCCTTCCCGATTGAGTTTTCTTTTGACAAAACCAGCTTTGGATTGTTGAGCTTCTTTTTAGGTTTGTCTTTTTTATGACCTTGAGACTGTACTCTCTTCTTTCTTCTTTTTTGGTCTTGATTGGGGCCTTTTATCTATCTATCTAAATGCAGTGGCAGATTGATAACCCTAAGTTGTTAATTACGGGGGTCTACAAGATAAGAGAAAAAATACAACATTACATAAATTAATGAATAATGACATTGAAATCAAATATTATCAATTAATAAATGATGATTTATACTCTTAATTAATAACATAATTTTTAGTCGCACCACTTTAAAAAATGGTAAATTTGGAATTGATCATTTACTACACATTAAAAATTGTGTTTGTTTATTATATTATGAACCACCAAAACTCACTGTTTTTCTCTTATATCATTGTGAGTAGGAGGAGTATATAATAAAATGTTATTATCAATATTTTTGGTCAAGAACTTATCTTTTGATGTTTCAATATGTATTGAAGAAATAATTGTTAATGAAATGAATTAGATTTCCGGTTAAAAAAGACTATTTTTTTTGTTACCGTACTTTTGATACTCAGTATATTAATCTACGTTGGGAATGCAGTTGGCCACATATACTCACCTTTATCGGCCGGTGTGGTTCTTCTCTTTCAACAGAGTTTTTGCCACACTCAAATTTTGAACTTAAAACCTTCAAGTGGGATACAATTATAGTTAACGATCGGACAAATCCTTATTGAAAATTTCTTTTTAGAATATCCTTAATTAATTTACTAATTTAATAAACTAAATTATTCAACTTCAAATTTATTTAACTTCATTTTAGAATGTGTTTCAATTTGCACTACAAAAAAACAGGGAATTAGCGAAGGACGTTGCGAGGGAAAATTAAGTCCCTCGCAAAAGCAAATATTAGCGACAGAATTAGCCAGGGAAAAAGAGTCCTCGCAAAATTGGCAATTAGCGACAGACATGTGGCAATTAGCGACCAAATGTCAGTCGCTAAATGCAAGGCGCCAAATTCAAATTGAGATGCACGATTTTCAAGGCACTTAGCGACGGAAATATGCAAGTCCCTCGCTAATTGACACACGTTTCTGACATTGACAGTATACTTTGCAGGATTCTGACCGTGGCAGGTGGGCTTGGGAAATGCGAGGATTAGCGAGGGATATAGTTCCTCGCTAAATCAAAACATAAGCTATCATATTTTTATAATAATCCGAACCAAACACTCTCTCTCTCTCTCATTTACTCTCTTCTTCTCTCCCCTCTTGACTCTTCTCTCTTCTTCTCTTCCACTCTCTTCTTCTCTTCCACCACCATCACCACCACCACCAAAGTAGTTACCCTCTCACTCCACTCTCTCTCCTACGAGCTTCACCCTCTCTTTCTTTCACACCACCAACACATAGCTCTCTCTTTCTTCCACACCACCACCACACTACCACCACCACCACCACATAGATCTCACTCTCTTTCTCCCTTACTCTTGTCCTTCTCTCTCTACGACCACCACCACCACCACATAGATCTCACTCTCTTTAATTTCTCCCTTACTTCTCCCTCTCCTTCTCTCTCTACGACACCACCACCACCACTTCTCCTTCTCCTTATGATGATGATGATGATAATAATAATAATAATAATAATAATAATAGTAATAACAATAGTAATAATAATAATAATACACTCAGATTGAGAAGTGTGCCGGTCAGATTTAGGAAGTGTCTTTGTCATCGGACTTAGCGAGGGAATAGTCCCTAGCTAATTAGCGGCTGACACAATTTCCCTCGCTAAAGGGAATTAGCGAGGAGGATATTAGCGATTGACATGTCCCTCGCTAATTCCCTCACAAATGGACATTAGCGAGGGAATTGAGCCTGTTAGCGACAAATATGTCCCTCGCTAATCCCCGTGTTTTTTGTAGTGTTGGTCTCTGGCATTTGTCACGCTGACACTTAATTTAGTCCCCAACATTTACAAACAGTGATTGATGGAAGAACTAAATTGACATGCGTTTATAAATGTTGGGGACTAAATTAAAACATTTGAAAAGTCAGGGACCGAATGTTCATTATGATTTGCTGTGTGGGTTGTTACATATTGTGGATATAGCATTTTCTTCTTCTACGCCTATCCCTTTCTTTCATATTCTTTGGTCTCACTCCAACTTTAATTTTTTTTCTTCATGTAGCACCAGTGGCGAATCTTAATTAAAAAGTCCGGATGGATCGCTAATAAACACGGAAACTCAATCGCAGGAGTGAGACGTAGAAATACAAATTTTACCTTCAGAAATTTCACCAAAATGAAAAAAACTCGGCGATGATGAGAAAACAATACCGAGAATCGAAAGATGATGCAGAGAAAGTCAATCAAGAAATCAAACATAGCAGTGGTGATGAGAATCAAGACAGAAGAGGAACGACAAGGAAGATAATTTTAAATTGTTGATTTTAATTTTAAAATGCTGAAGATATATTTTTTTTTCAAAATTATCAATTATTGATTCATAATTTTTAGTTATAATATAAGAGATGTGAAAAAAATAATATTAAAAATATGAAAAATATAAGAATTATTATATGACAAACATTTATATATATATATATATATATATATAAAAGTTTTTGTGTATTTTAATAGTGAAAAAAAAAGGTATCCAAATAGAACATGGGATTAGTCACAAGATGCAAGGAGCATTAACCACTCCGCCAAGGCATTTCATTTGTTATACTTGCACAAAACATGTATATATCTGGTAATTGTTTTTAAAATGCAAGGGTACTATAGTAATTCACATAGATTCGCCCTTGTGTAGCACTAGCAAGCCTGCTAGTGTTATGAGCAAAGCCCTAAAGGAAACAAATGTGTTAGCGAGACCAAAAAAACAATCACTAAGCCTAATAAGTGAACCATTATGTTTCTCTAAAAATAGTGGTGTAACTCACTAGTTTCCAAAGAAAAGAACTCACTAATGTCTGGTTATAATTTGTTTTTTACTTTTGTGGTTTCATCTATGGTTTCTTAACTATATGACTTTCTTGGATGACTTTAAATTGGAAACGTGGTTTGAGAAATTAACCTTAAGAGTAATGAATAATTACTATTTCCACTTAAAAAAACAAATTCAACAATTTAATAAAAAAAATAGAATATGTAAAATGCATGAAAATCTATCTTTTGTTAAAGATTAAGAGATAGTGAGAAGAAGAAGAAGAACAAGAGGAAGAGGAAGATAGATCAAGAAGAAGGTATGTGTTATAAAGGATATGTGTTGATACGTATTACCTTAGGAGAAGATATATCAAGAAGAGAACTTATTCTTGTAATAGATCCTCCAGACTTTGGTAGAGCATAGTGCTGCTAATGTGTTATAAAACTATAGCAAAAGAAGAACCAAATAATGATAAGAGAAGAAGAGAATATGGTAATCTTTGTATTTCACTTTTCAAGTATATCTCTATACATAAGGTGAACCCTATTTATAGAATTGTCATTATTCTACAAGTATTCAAACTCATGGTGGCTCGAAGGGATGCACTTTGAGTTAGTTTCCTTTGAAATATAGTGAAATTGAGCAAGCATAGAACAAAAGCTCTGAGTTTATGAAAATATAAATAAATCACAATTATATTAAGGTTATGAGTGACCCATCTTTATTTTGAGTTTACTTTACAATTTTTGAGTTTACTTTATTTTTAGTGTGACTATTATTAAATAGTTAGTTTTTATTAAAACAGAATTAGCTATTTATCTGTTTAGTTTACCTTGTACGGTGTTCTTTATTTTAGTTTTCAGTTTTGAATGAATTCAGAAAAGGAGAAAACGATTTTTCTCACAATCTCTCTCTGGTTTTCTTCATTTGTTCATACTCAATTTCATCTTTTCAAATGTGAATTCATCAATTCAACAACTATCGTTGGCAGGTGCCAATGTCAGGTCAACGATACGAATATGATGTTTTCTTCCTCAGTCACGAGGATACCCGTTACGGTTTCACTGGAAACCTTTGGAAAGGTGTCAGTGACAGGGGAGTCCACACTTTCATGGTTGACGAGACACTTGGGAATGAAGAAATCTCACCAACACAGTCCAAGATTGTCATTGTTGTGCTCTCGAAGAATTACACTTTTTCATCATTTTGCTTGGATCAACTTTCAGATATATCTACCCTCTCCGGCTGGGATTGCAGACCTGATCGGTATCAATATGAATTCGAGTACATTCACAAGATTGTTGAGGCTGTTTCCAAGAAGCTCGATCGTTTTCCTTTACTTAAAATGTCTTATCACTCATGGAATTGGAATCTAAATCAGACGGAGCCCTAATGGTGGGAATCCATGGAATTGGCGGTTCCAAAATTTCACCAAGTTACCTCTCCCCAATTTAATTCTTATTGTATCCTCAAACCATCATTCCTTTAATTTTGTTCCGTTACCCAGTTGGCATAAATCACGCCACCAAATTAAATTTTTCACCCACCCTCTTCTATACTCCGTCTCTATATTATTATTTTTACAAATAAAATATTAAGAAAAATCTTTGGTAACCATAATCATAGCTCAATTAGTTACCATGTGGGCAAACAATTTTTGCCCCGAAACAAACATTTGCAACTTAACCGCTGGTTTCGTAGAATTATTAGTATTTTTTTGGGAGAAAAGGAGGGTTTAAAACCCCAACGACAAACATTTACAAATTAACCCTCCTAAGCAATGCAAGAACATATTGATGATTTAATGGTTGTACCTTGTATGCTCTATCAACCCCATGAGATGTTAGCAAACCTTTGTCCCGAGTTGTAATGATAACTCTGCTTCCTGGACCAAACCAATCAGAACTTCGAACCAAGGTCTCTAGTTGGTCTAGTGTGTCCACGTCATCTAGAATTAGAAGCACTTTCTGTAGGTGGAGCATATTCTTTATCAATGAAGCTCCTTTATCAACATTTGTTATATTACTGTCTTTCTCTCCAAGCATTTCAGAAAGAAACATATTTGGGAGGTGCACTAATCCATGTATACTTGAGTTTTCTCTCAAACGAGGAAGAAAACATGAAGCATCAAATTGGTTTGCGATCCTATAATAAATCTCTTGAGCTAGTGTTGTTTTACCAGTTCCTTTAGCTACATAAATTCCCACCATTAGAGCTTCATCCGGTTCAGATTTCAATTCTAAGAGCGATATTACCTCTCGCAATGGAGACTCTAGTCCGACCACATAGTTTGTGTTAATAAGCAAAGGAATATGATTGGGAGAGATAGTTTTGCTCAGCTTTTTCCTACAATATACAATAAATGTAATAACAAGGATGTTGTGGTGGAGGATATGGGATTTTGGGATGGGAACGTATGACGATGGAATTGTCAATGGGTTGAAGTATTAATTGTGGAGGAGGAACATAGTGCAGAATATTTTTTGCAATTACTACAATCGGCACATTTAAGTGATTGTTCACCGGATAGATGGATTTGTTTGATGAACACGGTAAATGGGTTTTCGGTGAAGAGATGTTATTCAAAACTGTATGATTTTCTTGATGGTAATGTTGCAGGTGGTACGACTAGGGGAGGTGTCGCTGAATTGGATGCATCGGTCTCCATTTCATCGTGTGGTCTTCTTTGTTGTGGACAGCGTTTTTCTTCTTCGCTGCGTTTTTGCGCGAGCCGCAGGCGTTCTGCGCCGCTGCTGATGCTTCCGGCCAGCCCGCTTTCTGTGTGTAGCAAAGAACGCACAACAATGTTTCAGGCCCTGTAGCGGTTCTCGTAAGCGCGGGAATAGGTGTTGTTGATTTGGCAACCGATGGGAGGCATTGGAAACAGCTGTGGGAAAATGATGTCCCGTCAAAGGTGTTGATTTTTGGATGGAGAGTTTTGTTGAATAGGATTGCTACTCGCGAGGCTTTGTTTGATAGAGGCATTATACAATCCAATTTGAACAAATGTTGTGTGTTCTGTTTTGAGGACGATGAGTCCACTGTACACACTTGTTTCTGATGGATGTAGAGTTATAAAATCGGTATGGCGCAATGTAGTGTCTTTGTGGTTAGGGGAAAGCATAAAAGATTCTGAGGATGTGGTGACTCATTTTTTGGATTTCGGGAGTATAAGAAAAGGGAGGAAACTAAGAAGGGTCAAGCAACTAATATGGTTGGTGGTTATTTGGAACATATGGATAATGAGGAATAAAATAGTTTTCAATGGTGAGGTTGCTTCGGTTCCAACCATGATATCGGAGATTAAGGACACGGAGTGGAGTTGGTTTAAAGCAAGGAGAGGGAGGAATGCAATGGTGAATTGGTCTGATTGGTATAATAGTTCGTTGGATTGCTTTTCTTTGTTGTAATGCTCTTATGATATGTATTGGTTTTAAATTACTAAACTTTTTAGGCGGGGGAGAAGCAGTGGGTTTGGTTATTTATCCCCACTCATTGTACAGAGTTTTGTGCATGAGTACTCTTTTTCCTTCCTGAGTCTTTTTCCCAATGGGTTTTAGCTCAGTGAGGTTTTGAGGAGGCACTCCCCCTTTCCATTGTATCGGGTGGGCACCCATTGTGCTCCCTTTCAATGAAATTGCTTATCTAAAAAAATATATTATATGTGCATATGTCTATCATCACGTCTCTTCTATTTTTTTTCTTTTTTGTTTAACTCTCATTCTTTATGTTTTTGAACCACTGCAAAATTTGGCACGTACCTTATATATTTACCAGTTATGCTATTTGGACAATAAAATATGTACAAGTGGGGACAAATACTGGAGATAGTATCTTAATACTCCAAAAATACGCATGTTTCTTCCCTTTATCATTATTTTACTTTTAATAAAAAAATAAAAAGAAAGCTCAGTCAAAAAAAGAGAGAAACCCAAACGGCCAAACCCATTCTTCTACCTACGACGCATCCTTTCCTTTCCCCTTCTCCTCCTTCTCTTTGATTCACACAAACTCATTCTTTTCTTTCTCTTTGATTCACGCTCACACAAAACATTATCCACGCTCTGTCTCCAGCAACATTACGTCACTGTTTGTGTGATTCTGCTCCGGCTACGCTCCCAACGAAATCCAAATGATGAAACCCATGCACCACAGACGACGAAACCCACTCCAAAGGCAGATGTAAACTGAAGAAAATTGCAAGCGCTACCCAAAGCGAGAGATCCAGTTTAGGCGGTGGTGTGAAGTGGGGAACACAGAGAGGTAACATGTTGCGGTGGAGGAGAAGTGGAAGGAGAGCGGGCACGATGACCTTGCAATGGCTTAAGGTGTGTGGTAATGGGACCTTTCCTTCGCTATAGGAATTTACACAAGAATTGCATTTCTAAAAATTGCACAAGATGTCAGATACATTCTGTTTGGTGCTTAAGAATGGTTTTAGCCTTGTATTTATATTTCATAATGTGTTGATTTTGTTTGTTCAAATGAATCTGATGAAGTGCTACAATTGGGGGAAGAGACATAGTTGATTATCAAAGTAAAAAATGATGGTAATTCAATCAAATAAGATACTTGTTTGTGCATCCATTATTGTAGTTTCAACCTTTCAAGTTTCTTAACTTTTTTGACTGTCGGTTGTTATTGTTTAGTAATCATGTCTTTATTTTGTTTTAAATTCTTTTTGAGATTATGTTACATTATATTCTTTCTGGTATTTGAGGAATAGGCAAAACAAATATATAAGGGGGTTCATTCATCACCAATTTAGCTGATTGCATTTATTTTGTGGATTAACAATAGAGAGTTCCGCTTGAATGTAATTCCACTCGAGGCTAGTGTCCACCTTCTCCTTTATATACTAGTTGTGGTTTCACATTACATTCTATTTTTCTTACTCGCGGGGTTTTTTATATTTTACTTTCACTATAATCATTTGCTTCTTTCCACCCTTAAATCATAGGAAGTTATTCACGTTAAAGAATCCCTACTAAAAGTAAGAATCAAAACAACAATACTTTGTGATCGTTCCTGATCTCTAGATTTGATGTTGATGTGGTCTTGTAGCTCGGTCGCTGAATGCCTGGGTGTCAAAGTCTGGGTCGCACCTGGGTGGTACCTGCGAGTACACTCCGACGCCCAAGTCAGCAATCAATAGTGAATAGTGAATAGTAATAAATGACGTACCTAACTCCTTGAGATTCGTGTCACCTTTATAGCAGTTGTTATTGGGCCATGTTGGACTGCATTGGGCCTTGAGCCCACTCTGAAACAGCTTGCCCCCAAGCCCGGGTCGCCGGGAGAAGCGAAGCTAAGGCTTGACTTCACGCCCAGATGATGTTAAAAACAAATGAGTTGTAAACAATGAACGGCCTCGAGATATGGGAGCCGCCTAGTGTAATGTGGCTTATCGAGCGGACTCGATTCGCGCCCGACCGACTATTTTCCGTGTCATGAGTCTTTGGGGGCGGTGATTTCTTCTTTGTGATTTTTCACGCATCACTAGGTGACGCTTGGCTTCCCCAGGCGTGTCTCTTCGCTTCCCGACCGATTAATGAGAGAAGGTGAAAAGGTGCGCTCTTCGTTTTTGGGCTCAAGTGCCCATTGGCCCACTATATAAGGTGGTGGGGTTTTGGAGTAAACCACACTTCACTCTTGCCTCATTCTCTTCTCCGAAAGCTGAGAAACGACCTCGCCGCTCGCTCTCTCACCGCTCGTTGGTCGCCTGGGAACAGCCGCCCGTGCCCCCGCGCGCATTCATCTTCCCGACTCACAGTAACACGAACGCCCTTAATTTTGATTGATTATTTTTGGCATTCCAACCAAATGGAAGGGTAGCAGGTCGGGGGCGACCAAGTCGCCTCTAATTGTGCGCTTCGATCTTGACCGCTTCCTCTCTCGCAGTTTACTCGCCCGGACAAAACAAACTCGCGCATCTCCGGGGCGGCCGCTTTCTATAGCTAAAGCAATGGCTCAACCGAAGTTCTCCTCCAGTAAGGTCGCCGCCCTCCTAACGATGAATCACCTGTCCGCTTCCGCCCCTGATCGGCCGTCTTGAAAACCAAGAGCGGTCGCCCGACTTCGAGTTCGATCTCGTTGTCTTCCGAATCCTCTCGGATGTCCGAACGAGCCGAATTGGTTCCAAACCCCGTGGAGGCCGTGGAATGTTCGACTTCCTTTCTTTCGGAGACTACGGTAGGTGACTCGGGCCGGCGAGAATCCAGCGCCTTACAGTCGTGCGGCCGGCCAAACCAAGACGTGGCTTTGAGGCCGGCGCTTTGATCCGAACTTGGCGGCGAGCAAGATATTTCTTGGGTTTACAAATCTTAAGGAATCATAGGAGTAAAGTCCGCCGCCATTCCTCGGACGAACAAGACTTGACCGCCTTGATTTTATGTTGAAGGTCAAGGCGGGTGGAGGGTATGGAAAAGGATGAGAACATAGCGACCGGCATGATGAGCTAAAATTTACGATGTAACGGTCGTCTTTGAGCGGATGGGGATCGTCCCTCCTTTTACGAAATTTCAACGACAAGTCCTTCGCCACCTTAAGGTCGCGCCCTCCCAACTTGAACCCGCACGCGTTCATTCAAGGTTACGAGGACGTCCTAACAGCCGCTTGGCGGCGCGGCCTCATTGAGGCTATTTTTACCCTCATGGAGATGAGCTATCTCTATGAGCACGTACCAAAGGGATCCGTAAAGAGGCCGCTCTCTCAAGAACAGTCGCAATACAATTTTTTCAAACCATACATGGAGTCTTTGCCAAGTGGGTGGAAAAACGACTTTCTTCTCGGGCCGTTCCTTACACGATGGAAGCGATGAAAGGGATAGCCACTTTGATACTGGAAAAAGCGGACGCGCCCGCCGACTTGGCCCGTCAGTCTACGACCACTTTTTGCGTAAACACGGGCGTATTCTTACAAAGAAATCGAGCTCAACATTGGGGACATTGATACGATCCGCGAGCTCGGGCGGTCGCCTCTACGCGCGTCGGTGGTCGCGATTAAAATCAATAAGATAGTAGACGCCGCGTGGCAAAAGGCGATCAAAGCAAATTATTGGTAGACGTTTTAAGATTTGTTTGCTTGCTTTAAATTGTTTATGTAATTGCTAACGCATCTTACTTTTTGCAAATTGAAATGGCGGGCGTTCGATTTTGACTTCTTTTCCCAGCTGGTTGGTGAGGATGGGGATAATTCTCCCCTGGGAACGGCCAGCATCTCAACAAGCGGGCGTTGACGAGCCTTTACAGTTGATCTCGTCACCGCGACCAACCTCCGACAGACACGCCGTCTCCCATCCTCGCGCAACCGAGAAGATGACCAAACGAGGCGCCAAGATGATTGCGACCATGCCGAGAAGAAAAAAACACAAGCGGCCACCGGCAAAGGTCATTCCACCGGCCGTCTAACCTTGATCCGCTCGGCCTTGGGGAAAGATCGCGTGCGCTTTCAAGGAAGAGCCTTTTAAGGTGATGGCGGATGCGATGAAGCGACCGATCAACTCTTTGCGAGATATCAAGAGGAGAGGCCGATCGTTCGAGAGGTAAGCGAGCCTTAAGTAAAATTTCTTATCTTGAAGACGACTGTCGACAAAAATTTTAAAAATCGCAATCGCTTTGTCTAAATTGATAGTTTTGGCCAAGAGCGGGTTGAGTCAAGTAAAGAAAATTGAAGAGCTTGAACCAAAAGCCCAACAGTCGCTACTGTGAGCGTAAACTTCGAGAGGTCAAAACTTCGATGGCGGCCTTGGTGAAAGCTCAAACTAGCGCAGGCGGCTCGGGACAATGCGATCGCTAAGAAAATTGAAGTCAAGAAGAGGTCGGCGCTGAACGAGAAGAAACAAGAATTGTTTGATCGAGTTACTTCTTTGAAGAACGATCAAACAGCGCGGAGCGAGAGAGAGACAAGTATAAGGATCTCTTCAAGGAGGCCTGCATTTAGAGCTTTAGGGGGGCGCCAAGTTCCAATTTACCAATGCGGTTGACCAGATTAAGCTCGTGAATCCATCCTTGTTTGTTGATGAGGCCGTGGTCAACTATGAGCACTGCGTGGTCGGCCAAGAGATCGTTCTTCCTCGGAAAATTGAGAAAGGGAAAGTCGTCCGTGAACGGGTCATTGTTTTTCCTGCTGATCAGCCTTAGTTTTACTTCCTTTTGTTTAGCCCGCCTGCGAGCGGTGTTTAGCATTTAGTTTTACTTCCTTTGTCTAGCCCGCCTGCGAGCGGTGTTTAAATATTTTGAACCATTTTGAACACTTTGCCCGCCGTCGAGCGGTTGATTTTAACTTGTAACTTCGATTGGAAACCTCAGTTTAATGAATGTCCATGGTTCCTTTGTTCAAATTGTCGGCCATTCTACGACCTTCAACGTTCGCAAGTTGTTACTCGCCTTTTAAAGTTTGCGAGTTTGCAGGCCGCTATTCGCAGCGGCTCGTCCTAGGCCATGCGATGGCACTTTTGTAAATTTATGGGTCGCTACTCGGGGCGACTCGTACATTACCATTCGATGGTACTCTATAATTTACGGGCCGCTACTCGGAGCGGCTCACGTTTGACCATTCAATGGCACTTTATAATTTTCGGGCCGCTACTCGGGGCGCTCACGCTTTACCATTCGATGGCACTTTATAATTTTCGCCGCTACTCGAGCGCTCACGCTTTACCATTCGATGGCACTTTATAATTTTCGGGCCGCTACTCGAGCGGCTCGCGTTACCGATTGATGGCGTTAGTCAACTTCGGTGACATCTCGGTCCGCTTCTATTGCTACTTGCATGATGAAATGACCGGCCATACAATCGTGCATGAGATAAACAAGTTTTTTTTAAGGTCGGGCCTCTGTAAAAAACCCCGTGGGGAAAAAGCGCGCCTACCGCTTTTCATTAATTTCTCGTTGTTTGAAACATGCTTGGCATCTATACATAGTATTTTCTCGCTTTTTCTGCGTTCCATGTCCTAGGGATGGTCGCCCATTCATGGTCTCTAACTCATAAGCTCCTTTGCCTGCTTTTGTTGATTATGCGATAAGGTCCTTCCCAATTTGGTGCGAGCTTCCTCGCCGAGCGCGTTCTTGTTTCCCACGTCCGCCTACTGAGGACGAGTGACCAATTGAGAATTCCCTTCGCACGCGCGAGAATTATATCTTGCGACATACCTTCCGCTTGACTAGCCGTTTTTGAGGAAGCTTTGGTTCGTAGCTCGCCTACTAGATCGAGCTCTTCTCTGGTGGCTCGCCATTTTCTTCCGCACTGGTGGGTTGGTCGCCTCCAATTCACCCGCCCGTCTCGATTGGAATTACGGCGCCCATACCATAGACTAACACGAAAAGCGCGACTCACCCGTCGTTGAATGTGGGGTCGTTCGGTGCGCCCAAAGGACCGATCAAATCTCTTCTACCCAATTACCTTTGGCCTCGCCCAATCTTCTCTTCGATCCTCGCAGATGACCTCGCTTGCCGCCTACTTGGCCGCTGGTCTGTGGATGCTCGATCGAGGTAAAACGCCGCTTTATACCCAAATCGCCAACATCTCTCCGAATTTCGCAATCGCAAACCGTCCCGCTGTATCGTTATCAATTGTTGGGAACGCCAAGCGGGCTAAAACATTGCGATCAAAAAACTTGGTCACTTTGGCCGTGATGGTCGCTAATGGCTCGGCCTCTATCCATTTGGTGAAGTAATCAACTGCTACGATCAGAAATTTAAATTGGCCTGGGGCAGGCGGGAATGGCCCGAGGAGATCCATCCCCCACCAGGCAAACGGCCAAGGGGACGCTAGGCTCTGTAGTTCGGAAGCAGGGGCGATGTGGACGTCTGCGTGAATTTGACACTTGTTGCACTTTTTTTAACCAAGTTTTTGGCGCCCTCCTCCATGGTTGGCCAATAGAAACCCGCTCTTAACGCCTGCTTTTGCTACGAGCGACCTCCCCGTGATCGCACATAAACCTTCATGGATATCTCTTAAAACATGGTCCGCCTCAGCGACGTTAAGCACCTCAACAAAGTGGGATGAGAAACCTCTTCTATAAAGCTTCCTCGAACGACGGAATACTTTGTTGCCCGCTGCCTTAAAAGTTTTGCCTCCTTTTGATCGTCTGGCTCCGCACCGTTCAAGATATATTGTAATATGGGAGTGATCCAATCTTTTGTAGGTCAATGCATAGACATGAAGCGTGTTTGTCGATCTTGGTCGCCACGGACGGTCGAGTAAGGGGTTTCTTGTATCAAGCTTCGGTGGTTCCCGCACTTTGGTGCTAGCCACCGGAGAGAATGTCCGCTCGGGCGCTTTACGTTCTTGGGACGTGCTTCACCTCTGCTTGGCCGAATTTCTTCGAGCAACTCCCTTACCTTAGCCGTAGTGCTTTCAATGTTTCATCTTTGGTATCATATAACTCTTTGATCCGGGAAACGACCAAGAGAGAGTCGAGTGCAATTCCACTTGTTCGACGTTGAATTCTTTGGCGAGCAATAACCCCGCTATGCAAGCCTCATACTCTGCTGATTATTTGAAGTGTGGAAAGCGAAAGTAAGTGATACTTTTACGACCAAACCTCGCAGAATTTTCCAAAATTAGCCCACCACTTTCTTTGGAGTTTGACGAGCCATCGACGTGTAACGCCCGTGTGGTGATTGGTGGCCGCTCAACCGGGTCATCTCACGATGAAATCGCCAAAATCTGCGCGCTTTGCCGCGACCTTGCTCAAACTTTATTCCAAACTCACTTAGTTCGATCGCCCATTTAATCATGCGCCCCGCCAAGTCCGGCTCTGTGGAGAATCACCGTATTGGTTGATCGGTTCTCACCACTATTTGATGCGCAACAAAAATACGGCTTTAACTCACGGCGCTACTAGTAGAAGTCGCGAAGCGCCAACTTTTCGATCCTCGATAACGGGATTCTCGTCCCCGTAGGACTTTGCTAATGAAGTATATAGGACTTTGTTTTGTGTCGCTTTCTTTGACCAGATCGGCACTTAAGACTTCCTCCGTAATTGCTAAATACGATACGCATGTATCCCCGAGCGGCTTGGTCATGACGGCGGATTGTCGGGGCGCTTTTAGATCGTCCAACGCTGCGCTGCACCGATCACCCATTCAAAATCGGCGTCCTTTTTTTCGTAAGCTTGAACAAAGGGAGCGACTTGCATGCAGATCGGGGTATGAATCGGAGAGGCGCGCGACCATGCCGCTTCAATTGTTGGATTTCCTTCTTAGTGGTCAAGCGGTCTCATTTCAAATGACCGCCTCTACACTTGTCGTGGTTTGCTTCGATTCCTCTCTCCGTTAAATGGAAACCTAAGAATTTCCCACCGCACTTCCAAACGCACTTCTCGTGTTCACCTTTCTAAGAGAATTCTTCCTTGCTCCTCAAAAACTTCGTTAAGGTCGCTAACGTGCTCATCATCCGATTTGCTCTTTATGATCATATCATCAAGATACACCTCTCGCCACCCTACGACCGCTTTTCAAATATCTTGCTCATCATACGCGTATGTCGCCTCAAAGCGTTTTTTAATCCAAAAGGCATCACTTTGTAGCAAAAATTACCCCGGTCTGGTCATGAAAGCGCCTTGTGACGATCCGGCGGTGCATAGCGATTTGGTTGTAGCCCGAGTACGCGCGTCCAAGAAAGAAAAGCAACTTGTAACCCGGCGCCGTCGACCACCTTGTCAATACCGGGTACCGAAAGCGCCCTGTGGCACGCCTATTTAGGTCGTGTAATCAACGCACATTCGCCATTTCCCGTTCTTCTTTTTACTAGCACGACGCTCAAAGCCAAGTCGTGTACTTAATCTCCTCAACGAAATTTGCTTTAACCAAGTCGTTTCATCGCTCGGGCCGCGCTCGCCTTCTCTTCATTCTCGACTCTTCTTCATTGAAATGACGGCTTGCCATTGCGATCGATCGATAGTTGATGACAAGCGACTTCCATAGGAACTCCAGCATATCCGATGCCCGCCAAGCGAACAAATCGGCATATTTTCTCGAGATGTTGATTAATCCTCGCTCGACTGCTCGAAGGTCGCTTCCAATCTTTACGCTTTGGTCGGTCATCATCGCCTCAACCGAACGCCGAGAAATTGCCCACGGGTTCGTCGCTTGAGTTTCTTCTTTAGCTCACGGGCAAATCATCATCCCCTTTCCGAAGTCGCTTATCCGAAAGTTATAGCGGGCATCCGTGATCACCTAGGTTTACTTGGTGTCCTTCCCGCAATGTGAGCGTGCGGTCCAAAGTCCCGAGTGTCACATATGTCCCGATAAATGTAGTGACTCTTCTTGCCGCTTCCATATCCGCCGCTAAGGTAGCGACCGCCATTTTTATCGTGAAACTTCATCTTTAAGTGGATCGCTGACACGATCGCTTCAAGTTTCCCAAAGTCGGCACGTACGATAATGCAATGATAGCATGACTTGATTGGCAATACTAAGAACGCCGCCCCGACCGAGCCCCGTAAGATGTACTCCCATTGGCATCGTCGCCGAAAGTGACCAACAACTCCAAGGTACCCAATGGGTAAGTGATTGCTCCGCTTAAAACCATCCAAGGGGTTGGGTCGGGTCGCTCGGTGGATGATTTCGCTACGGCCGATGCTCAACTTGTCCACCAATTCTTCGAACATGATATCTGCCGAGCTTCCCCGATCGACCAATATTCTCCCGACTTCTGAGTTTCCCATGACCGCAGATATGATGACCGGGAACATAATCGTTAACCCGCCCATCGAGCAAATCCTCGCCACCAAACGAAATCGGCATGGCCATTGAGATTGGTCGTCTTTGAAGAAGACCCGACCATTAGAATTTCGCTCCACTTTCTCTTGTCGCCTTCTTTGAATCCAAGCGATCTAAAGGGTTCCTCCGTGGATGACCATTACGACCTGCGACCTGGATCGCCGCCCTCCTCCGGCTTCTTTTACGCCACCACCTCAATTGCTTGAGTGGTTACTTTTTCTTTTGAACGACCATCTCGCCCTCGGTCTTTTCTTCCGACGGCCGCTTCCTTCCTCCCCGACATACTTGGTCAACTTTCCTTCGAATGAGGTTTTCTATGTCATCTTTTAGGGCCATGCATTCGTTAGTGTCGTGGCCTCGCTTCTCGTGGTACCGCAATACTTTTTCGTGAACCGCCGCTTTCTTGAGAACGAGTGGGTCGGGCGCTGACATCGCGAAATTCGTTATTCGCGCAATCCATATAGATTTGCGCGATGGGCGTATTCACTGGTGCGGTGCTCGAACTTTTTCTCGACGAAAGTCCGAGCGACCTTCCTCGCGCTTCTTCTCGCTCTTTAGCCGACCTACCATGCTCTTCCTCGGGTCGCACACGCGCGCGCCGCCTAGCCGCGAGCGCCTCCTCGTAGCCCATGTGGTCGCTGGCCCTTCTTAAAAATACCCCAAGATCCATGTAACGGCTGAGGATGAACTCCTCTCGCAAATCTGCGGATCCGCTCGTATTCCCGCTGAGATACTTCGGTTTGTCTTTGTCGGTCCAAGTCGCGGATAGTCTCTCCTGCGTGTTGAAGCGATCAATATAATGCCTCGATTCGCTTCTCCCCGAACGCATCGTGTCCGGTGTTCTCATATTTGTATTGACAACGGCTGGCCGTGGTAATCGGCAAAAAGGTGCGCGACCAAACCTTCCCAAGAGGTGATGGTGTTGGGCCGCAATGATTCCCACCATTCGAGCGCTCTCCCATCGAGCGACCGGGAAAAAGTCCGCACTTCATCGTCGCTTAGCTCTCTATACCGCAATAATTGTTGAAATAACGGACGTGTTTATCCGGTCGCCGCGACCGTCGAACTTATTCATGTTGGGCGCTTTCTTTCTCAAATCTCTCGGAATGCGAACGCCCGATTTCTCTTGAACGGCCATGCCCGGCCGCCAACTCTCCCGCTCCATAAGGTTGTAATGCATGTAGTTCATTGACGGCACTCGTGCCGCCGGGCCATGTGGCCGCATGCGGAGGGGGCGAACGATTGTCCTCTCTCTCGCGAGCACATCTCTTTTCGACCGGTGGGAAGTGTCCTCGCCTTTGTAGTTGTCCAACTCACCATACGAATCCCACGCACGGCCTCGACTTGCGTGAACCTGACGACTTACCGAGGAATACCTAGCTGGGGAGCCGGGTCGACTCGGATTGTAACTCGAGTCTTCATAATCTTGGCCGTGTGACTGAGCGGCGATCGCGCACGCCTCAAGAGTGGGAGACCTTTCTAGTCCCGACTTCGCGGACCGGGATCGGTAGGCCGGGCCACCGAAAGGTCGGCCATTCCGCCCAGAGGAGTTGCATGCTTACCGGAAGGACGCATTTGTCCGAGGGTCCTCACCATTCGCACGCGCGCGCGAGAGGATGGATCCCCTTCGTAGTGAGAAAGAAGTGCTTCCCGGCCTGGCGATAATCGATTTTTGTTTTGCGAGAATCGTAAGAAAGCCCGAGTCACATGCTCGCACGAGGCATCTATTCTCGCGATCGACGGCTCGGTCGGCGGCATTGTTGTTGCGCATCGCAAAGATTCGCTTCCAAGATTGGCCTCGGCGCCTGCATTTTGGAGGTTCTCGACGGCGGTTGTCCTGCGACTCGTGAATGGTTAGTGGGGCGCCTCGGGTTTGTTGAGGATTGCATTCCGTCCGGAAGGTCGGCTCGATGAGGCTCGCGTGGCGTGCCTCTTTTGTTGCATGGTGGAAGTGTTCGCTTGCTCCCCACCGTGGTCGCCAATGATCGCTCTCGATCTCTAGATTTGATGTTGATGTGGTCTTGTAGCTCGGCCATTTGAATGCCCGGTGTCAAAGTCCGGGTCGCACTGGGTGGTACCGCGAGTACACTCCGACGCCAAGTCGGCAATCAATAAGTGAATAGTGAATAGTAATAAATGACGTACCTAACTCCTTGAGATTCGTGTCACCTTTATAGCAGTTGTTATTGGGCCATGTTGGACTGCATTGGGCCTTGAGCCCACTCTAGAACACTTTGGTTTTTGTAAAAAAAAAGCAGTATTTTGTTGAAAAATCAAAATAAACACCATTACCCCAACTATCCATACTAAGTTACACCTGATTTTTACAGATATGTTAATCACCAATTTTTCGACAGCTTAGACTAGCAACTAGATTATTCCCAAAAAAAGGACCGACATCTAGATAATAGAGAGGTTATTCAAAAGTTTAAAACCTCTATTTAATAAATCTATTTTTGGAGCTCTTCAGTTTTTTAGGGGTTCGGAGATCCCGAACCTATTACACCAAATACAGACTTCATCAATAGATTTCAAAAGCAACATATGGAGAATAGTAGGCCTCATGTCAAGTGTAGTTGGCCTGCCATGCTTTGCTTTGAGCCTTTCTTTCATTCGTTTAATTAGAGGATGGAATGTTTGGAATTCATTCTCTATGAGGTAATTTGTTTGGGTGTCTTGATCGTCTTTTATTTATAAAGCAATCCTCAACTTGTTTGGTACAAAATACAGGGCTTTTTTGTTATGATGCTTATTGCAGTGTACACATTCTATTACGACAAAGCCGTAGATGGGAAACCTGAAATCCTAAGCCTAGTCTCAAATGCTGCGTTTGTTTTGATGTCATTAAGCTATTCCAAACTGATGAAGCTTGCATATGATATGGGTGTGTATTCTCTTTTTTCGTAGCACCTCATATTTCGAACTAGACGAACATCCTTGAGATATTGAAATAGATTCATATATTAACAGTTGGATCAATGTAAATATCGTAAATAGATTAGTTTGAAACAGACCCAAACGATATTTACATTGATCCAACAGTTAATATATGAACTTATTTCAATAGCTCAAGGATGTTCGTCTAGTTCGAAATATGAGGAAGAGGTGTCCCTGCTACTTTATCTTAACAGGATCCGAAGAGGAATGTAGAAAAAAGAGTGGAAAACAAAAGCATATGGGAATCCAAATTAATTTCCAATTGGTCCATAGTTTAACCTTAAGGCAACTTACGAAAAAAGAGAATACACCCATATCATATGCAAGCTTCATCAGTTTGGAATAGCTTAATGACATCAAAACAAACGCAGCATTTGAGACTAGGCTTAGGATTTCAGGTTTCCCATCTACGGCTTTGTCGTAATAGAATGTGTACACTGGAATGAGGATCATAACGAAAAAGCCCTGTATTTTGTACCAAACAAGCACTACAGAGGTTGAGGATTGCTTTATAAATAAAAAGACGATCAAGACACCCAAGCAAATTACCTCATAAAGAATGAACTTCCATGCATTCCACCCTCTAATTAAACGAATGAAAGAATGGCTCAAAGCAAAGCATGGCAGGCCAACTACACTTGACATGAGGCCTACTATTCTCCATATGTTGCTTTTGAAATCTATTTATTAAGTATGCGTGGGTGTAATAGGTTCAGGATCTCCAGAATCCCCTCTAAAACTTGAAGAGCTCCAAAAAATAGATTTATTAAATAGAGGTTTTTAAACTTTTGAATAACCCTTTCTATTATTTAGATGTCGGTCCTTTTTTTGGGAATAATCTAGTTGCTAGTCCTAATCTTCTTCTAGTTCCAATTTTGAAATTCATAAATAGTTTCTCTAGTCTTCATTTCACCATTGCAGATATATTTATCATGATTGTTTTGTGGAGTTTTGAACCAGAATTTTGGTCTTAAATCAAACTGAGTAATTTACTACAATAAAATCCTATATTGGTAGAAAGGCCCTTTGTGCGTGGAACTTCAGTGTCTGCCAAGTTAAACACAAATTTCACAATACAGAACCTCCAAAATACTGCATGGTTACAAAAACAGCTCATCCAATTTTTGGCTTACTCAGATTTTCAAAACTAAATTGGTATCCCTAGCTAAATGATACTATGAGTCAGCAATTAGTTAAATAAGGGATTGAAGACAAATTAATTAAAGAGTAAAGACTCATTTTAGTCCCTGACATCTTTTTTACGTGACAGATTCGTCCCAGACAATTTGTTAGGACAAATTAGGTCCTTGACAGTTGACACTTTCAAAAGAGGGACAAGTCAGTCCCCCACCATCCAATGTCATAGACTAATTTGTCCCAAAAGATTGTCAGGGACGGATTTCAATTTGCCCTGTAAAGAAACTGTCACGTACTAAAATGGGTCTTTACTCTTAATGAAAAGTTTGAAACAAAACTCAATAGTGAAATCGTTGATAACTAAGAAGCTCAGATAGACCAAAATAGAACATATTCTGTTCAATGAAAGTTTCAATATCTTTGAAGCATGTTAATCTCACCTATCAACCTTAACTCTAGAACAACAGTTGAACAGATCAAAATGACATGAGTCCACAAAACAAATCGATAACCAAAAGAACCCAAACAACACAAGCACAATTCAATTAACAAAAAATGAAAATAGAGGAAACGGGAGAGAGGGATTTCGATACCCATTCCTAGTGCTGAGAGTTCCACCTCATTATGCTGTTGCATGTATCTCTGCATTAATTAATTAATTAATAATAACACGTATCAACAAAATTAAACATCAAATCAAATAAATAAATAAATAAATAAACGAACGAGCACACAGTAATTAAACAAATAGAAGGAAATAAGTTGAGGAACTTGGAAGGGAGTGATACCTTGGCGAGATTAACATAGAAGAAAAGAGGCTTTTTGGTGTTGGAGACTTGAATGCGATTCTTCTTAAACGAATCAGAAGAGATGTTGATGTTATTCACTCTCTCTGTTATCCCTTCCATTCCTCTTTTTCCTTCACAAACTGAGAGAGATGAAACGATGATGATGATGAATATCAAAAACCCTAACTACTACTTGTGTTTCTCCGAAACTAAACTAAATTGGTGTTGACAAATGTACACAACACAAATACGTAGAGCATTTTTCTTTCTTTTGGATATTACTTTCTCCACTCCCCCTCTTACTCTTTCACACCCTTAACAAATTTTATTCAAAAATAATCTCGCGTGAAACGCTTTAGAGGACGTGTTTAATGATGGTTCGAATGACCTTATTCGAACGTGTTTGAACAACAGCATACGAACGAAATAAAATTGGTGAATGTAGTGTGAGGCTCAATTATTGTTGCCTCGGTTAACCGCATACGAACGAAATAAAATAGGGTATTCGAACAGACTATACGAACATGTTATAGGTGAAATTACGCACAAGAGGGTGTGAAGTCAATATTTAACTCACGCGAACGATGTCGTTCGAACGGGTTCGAAGGCCCGTGTTCGAACACGTGAAATTTCTTGAAAAAAAAAACGCTTTGGCTTGCAACATACAGGTTTTGTGAGAAAAATAGATAATGAAACAGGAGGGATGCTAAACGTTTCATACAGAGACAAATTACCCTATACAGTTGAAACAGTAATTTACATAGTAAGATAAAAAACCCTCTCGGTTGGATCTCCAATTAGTAGAAGTGTAGAAATTACTAAACATATATCATATTTTTTCTCAAACAAAAGCATTGATTAAGTTACCATAAAGGAAGGAAAAAAAGTACTCTACAAAACACAGGACAAACCATGAGCCTAATCTGTTGACCAGATTAAAAAAACGAAGACCGTAAAGACTCTTAGATCAATTCATGAAATGTAACAAAAACGGCATATTTTCAATAAACAAGGCAAATAAACCATCCATAGGATCAAATTAGGTGCAAATAACATTTAAAAAGTAAAAACAAGATACAATGATAGAAATTCACCTCATATGCTTTCATTGACTGATCAGCAGCTTCCTTCTTCTCATTTCCTGACTTAAACTCTGCAAGGTAACGATAATAATCTCCTTTCCTGCACGCAGCATATTCGATCAACCCACAGTCCACTTGCGCAAAACAAAAAAATATAACACCAAACCCTGTAGTAGAGAATGAGACATGACTGCTCACATCTTATAGTAAAACACAGTTGATTCACCAACTGTAGCTGAAGGTATGAGGTGTTGTTCATCAATCACTCTCATAACATCATTACAGATGTTTGAAAGCTCCAATTCAACCTTCTGCATATACTCCTTAATCCGTTTCACATTTACTTCGTTTCCTTTGGTCTCTTCCTTTTGCTCAATGGAAGACAGGATCCTCCACGACGCTCTGCGAGCACCAATCACATTCTTATAACCAACAGAAAGCAAATTACGCTCTTCCACAGTCAGTTCAACATCTAGATTTGCAACCTTCTTCATTGAATCCACCATCTCTGTCACATAACATATGCAAGATCAAAATAAAAAAACCATGAATCAAGCTTCAAACCTGATACAATTTCCAAAGAAGAACAAGGATATCCTTTGATCAACAAAAGTACTTGAACTTAAACATGCAGTACCAAAATTCTGAAATAGCCACATCACATGCTCAAAACTGAACACACTTTTCAATTTCATTTTTCCAAGTAAGCAAAATCAGAATATGGAAATTTAAAAACGAAAAATTAATTCCCTGCAAAAGGCATCCCAGTAACCCTAACCGATCCCCTTTTCTGAAGTATTTTTCAATCAATTGACAGTAAATATGGTGAACCGTGAAGATTAATCCAATTTCGAAAAAAGGAAAAAAAAATTAAGCTGAAAATGATGAGAAATCCAAGAAAAGCCGATAAATTTACTCAAGGTAATTTGATAAGCAGATATGAACAAAATGAAGTAGAACGATGTTGCATGAGAGGAAGAAACGCTAAAATTGCTCCAAGTGCGCCATTTCTATTACAATAAGATATTAGAAAGCTAAAATTGCAGAAAAGTAAACACGAAAATAAATAGAAAAAATCCATCAAGCACACTGCCAAGAGCCAAAACAGGCATTCTGGCATCACAACAGTGTCACATAAGTTTGAAGACAATGTTATTTGTTGTAAAAACATTACCTTGGTGCAATGTTATTTGTTGACCCTTCAATCAACTTGACAGCCTCGGATCTTCTATTGGGATCTAAAATGTACATCATTTCTCCAAAAGCAGCTCTATGCATCAAAGAATCTGCAAACAAGAGAGAAACAAAACAAGAAACCTTCACAACCAAACTTAAAACGCGAGTCATCTACATATGCTAAAAATATAGTGAGTATGACCTTTATGTTTTTCAACGAAAGAGTTATTTGTCTCGAACAGAGATTTCCCATGCACCTGACTACATAAAATGAACAACAGAGGAAGTTAGAATTAAATCATGAATTAATCTAAATATGTATATATCAGCACCTTAAAGACAATTAAAGAAAGCAAAAAGTAAACAATTGCACCATAGAACCTTATAGTTTGGCGCTCAGCTTCTAAGACACTCCAAACGAGTTTCTCACTGTCAGTCACAGGAGCATTCATGGATCCCACTTTGTGGAAGAATTTAATCTGCAACATATGGACTTAGAAATGAATGGCAACCAAAAAGATAATCCTCTTCATTGATGGAGAAAGAAAGAATAGAAGTTAAATCGAGAGGATCAAAAGACAAAATATCTTAAAAATTGAGAGCAAAATAAGACAAGGAAGAGGGGGAGGCGGTTGGTTCCAAATTCAAGGGAATAGTTTTCTTTTGACTATCCCATTTATCACGTGCTAAATACTAAAAATTTTAAAAATCAACAGTAGAACATTAGACCCCATATATTATTAAACGTTTTGATACAAATAAACATCAACAGCCTAAACTTTCTAATCGCGTAACATGAAATTGCATTGTTCTTCAGAAGACAACATACCAAGCAACGATGAGAATCAGGGTTTTCAGCATCCAATCTCAGTAATTGCTTTACAGCCTACAAATCAAAATATAAAGGTCAATAGACATTTAACTGGCAACCTTAAGATATACAAAATAAATAATAAATTAATCAAGATAAAATCACATCCTTATACTCTTATAATGTGCTTTAAATGTCAAGGAAGACAGCCTTACAAAGCAAGAAATTAGATGCTGGGAAAAAAAAATGAGCTCCTCATTAAACACATTAATACCTGGAAGGCAAGCAAAATCTTCTGTTTTCTCATATATAGTTCAAAGGAGAGCAAGTGTGTCTCCAACGAATCAGGTGAATTCTTCTGCAGCAACTTCAGGTATTTTGTAGCTTCCGACAATGGATCTTCAACCTAAGCAGGAGCCAATGCAGAATAAGAAGACACTATGAGTTTCAATAATTATGATAAATAGAACAACAATTTTGCAGGAGATGTTTCAAATGATTATTTTTTTTGCTGAAGCATTTTTTGTGTCAAGTTTTACCGGTTAGTTACTTATGATTATGAAATGCAACTACAAATATGAATGTCGCTTCACAAACATTTTGTAAAACTTTTGCAAACGTGCCTTGGCCGTGTCGTATCTTGTTTTTTAGAATCTCTCGTATCCTCATAACTGTATCGTACTATGTATCAGGGCTTCTTAGGTCACCCCTCAAAATCCGGATAAACAATTGAAAATCAAAAGTGAGGGACTAAAAATTCAATAGGTGCATATGAGAAGAAAGAATCAATGGCCTGTAAGCTAGAGACAGATCAAGAGCTAGAAGAACCACGAATCTTGGAGCCTAAACGGGAAACCAGGAATCAAAACCAAAGATGAAGAACAAGAGGAAAGAAAAAGCATTTCAGGTGAGAGTTAGACAGAATTGGGTCTCCAAAAAAACTGACCCAACAACAGGGGAGATGGAAATCATGGTACGAGAGGGACAGAGAAAATAAAGTTGAGCAAATGTGTAACAAAATGGAGGCGAAAGTGGAGGACAAAGAGGAAAGGAGTGTGTGACTTTCCTAGATGTTTGAGTGTTGAACAGTATGGTCGATCCACTATTGCCACCGGAAATTGAGTTTCCTCTGGAGGAAGATGAATCAACAGTTATGGTGGGATGCTGGAGCTAACAAAACTTGCCAACCCCATCTCATGACTCTTTAGAGAGATGAAGTCGGCCGCTGAAGCTAATAAAGCCATTCACGACTCTTCAGCTAACAATATGAAGCTTTTGGAAGTTGGAGCTTAACATGTTAACAGATGCTACGACCAAGCCATGACCAGTTTTGTTGTCCCATTCTCCCAATTGAAAAACAAAAGGTTGAACTTCAAGTTTCAAAACAATGTAGAGTAGGCACGACACGAGCATTGTCCAAAGAGGGTTTCACGAGTCTTGAAGGCTTCACGTAATATCTCAAAATATTGCGAGTTGGAGGGTTTTACTCATCTACGTGAATTGCAGAGGAAAGTTTTATTTTGTATTATAATGAAATTTAAAACAGGTCTTGGTGTAAGGCATAGAATGAAAAAACAAGAATATCAGTAGCAATATATGTATTTTAATGGGACAGAGTTTGTCTATCCAAGAAGGAAGGTGGACTCGGTATTAAAAATTTAGAGCTCTTCAATGTGCATGCGTAAATTTGTGAAGGTGATTAGGGACGACAATGATGTGGGAGGGGTCGGTGGAGTACTCCCATCCACATATAGTTTTTCTCCTTGTCCCCATCCCCATAGTCCCCGTGGGGACCTCGTAAAATCATCAGGAATTTACAACGGATGTAAGTTAAAATCTAAAAACAATTATTTAGTGAGAACTAAAAATAAATTATATTAATTTTTTTTTGTGGAACCAAAAAACAGAAGCCTTTATTTTATTAGATTATATATAATGAAATTTCAAGCATATTTAATGGGCTCCTTAACCATTTGGTCAAGGATTCGATCCCTGGTCGGTGTGTATGAAAAAATACATGTGGTCAACCTCTTAAATGGATCTCAGTACTTCGGAGAATTAGTCTCTGCATACTCTGATCTCTAATCGGTGTGTATGGAAAACTACCTGGGGAGAGGTTAAATGGATGGATATATACCTTGGTTTAACAAAATAATAATAATAAATGAAGGAAGAAAGAAAAACTAGACATAAAGGTTATTGAAATAAAAAAAAAGAAGGTGAAACTTGCATTTATTTCCTGAATTGCCATTAATGAAAACTAAAAAATTGAACACTTTTATGTGTTTTATGTTTTTTCTCATAACAAGTAACAAAAGCTTGAGCCTATTCGTCCCTCACTGTTGGTTGCCTTGGCAATTTCAACGACATGAGGACATCGGCTCTCGGGTTCGAACCCAAGAGTGAGTAGTGGTAGTGTGTGTGTGTTTATTTGTCATTTCTTCTATTAGACAAAAAAAAGCTTGAGCCTATCTATAAAAAGTAACAAAAGCTTGAAAAACCAAAACCAAAACAAGTAGAACTAATTTTCATTTTTTAGTTTTTAAAAGAAATAGTTTTTTTTAAAATTTGGTAAAAAAAACATTAAATAAGGGTGTTTTTTTTTCACCCCCTGCTTCTCTCTCACACCCCCATTTTACCAAAAAACCTAAAAATACCCTCTGTTTTTAAAAAATAAATAAATTTAACTTTTTAAGATTTGGGATTTCCAGATTAACCTCATAGATAGGTAAATCCAGTTCACGATTTTGAACCGGATTTACCTATCTATGAGGTAAATCCGGGACACCAGTGGGGGGTTTTTGGATTTCCGGATTTACCTCAGATAGGTAAATCTGGTTCACAAATTGTGAATCGGATTTACCTATCTATGAGGTATATCCGGAAATCCAACAGACCCCCCACCAAAAACGTAGGTATTTTCGAAATTTTTTGTAAAATTAGAGGATATTTTTGTCCAAAATGGTATTTATGGGGGTGTGAGAGATAAGGAGGGGGTGGAAAAAAACCCTTTAAATAAAGAGCCATTTAAATAAAGAGTCAGCACTCCTCCGTCACTTATCCTGTTTTCCCATTGTTCCTGCAATATCGGGTTCTGTGGGAACCATTTGGAGCATCCTGCTACTCCTGCTGCTCCAATTGCACCCGCAGAGACTCCCCATCACCATAGGCTCCACACAATCGCAGCATATTATACTTCATAGTCTGTAATTCTCAGCTAAACTACATTGGTTTGCTGAATACCATACTACTTGAATTAATATACAGAGTTAATTTCACTTGTTTGAGTTCTATTACTGTTCTATTCTTTTCCTGCTAAATTGAGTGTATCAGTAAGTTTAAAGCAGCATAATGAACTAGGTTTTCATGAATCATTTTGGTCAAACAATATCATTGAGGGATAATTATTAGTGTACTGATTCATATATTCATTTGGAGAAGCTTCTTTAGGTTGATTAAAATTTGTGGTCATTGACCCTGAAATTCACTGAAACAGGGGAAGCATATGAAATCATTAAACTCATTTTTTCTCCCCATCATATCTTTTCTTTTACCAAAATTCACTTCATTGTTGAATATTTGAGTGGCAAAAAGGGAATACCAACCACTATCATTCCAATTTTAACATAAAAATAAAGTAGCATTAATTCAAAACCTAGTACTATTCAAAAAAAGTTAAAATTAAATAAATAGCATGGTCCCTTAACCTGCCAAGCTGTAATTGGAGCAATGTAACAACTCAATGCTCAATGTACTGCTTCTTTGATTTTAAATTGATGCACTTCTTGTAATAGATTGTATCCATATAACATATTTTATTCATCAATGAAAAGCAATAGATTGTAACAAATTGTATCAACTTTATGATCTTGTGAAAACTGAAATTATGATCAAGAGACATACTCATTTTTATCGAAACTAAATCTGGAGTTACAGATAAGACTCATTTAAAGAGTAGAGTAGAGTAGAGTCTGTGATATATGACAAATTGTTAAAATACAAGTTCAGGAATTAAAAAAAAATGAAATCCTTTAAAACAAAGCTTCTATATCTTCAAAAGATTATGATCAACTTTCTTGATGTGGTTGAGGAATCTTGACGTGTGGAGCCTATGATGATGGGGGAGCCTCCGCCGGCACCTCCGCCGCGGGTGCAATTGGAGCAGCAGATGCTTCAAATGGGTCCCACAGAACCAGATGTTGCAGGAACAATGTGAACAGAAGCTGGCACCACTCTCCCCTTTTGAGTTTCTATTTTTGTACAAGAAGAAGAGTAATGCAAGCAAAGAAACTCCTCCTCCGATTTCTACAGGCAAATGCCACCACACATAACCAGCTACAGGAGTTGGCACCATCATGTCACTTTATGCCAATGCCAACGGCGATGGTCGCATGTCAGGTGGTGCTGGAAGTTGAGCGACGGGTATGAACGGGATATTGTGTTGTGGATATGATGACCATGGTACTTTTTTCTGTAAATCAATTGTTTTTATGTGAACATGCTTAGGATTCTCATAAGAGTAAGAAGTCATTGATCCATTAACACTAAAGTACCATGAGTGAAATGACCCATTTCACTGATTTTCTTTAGTGTTAATGAATCAATGGCTTATTACTCTTATGAGACTCCTAAGCATGTTCACATAAAAACAATTGGTTTACAGAAAAAAGTACCATGGTCATCATATCCACAACACAATATCCCGTTCATACCCGCCGCTCAACTTCCAGCACCACCTGACATGCGACCATCGCGATTGGCATTGGGGCCGACAGTGGTGCCAGCTCAGTAATGGTTATGTGTGTGGCATTTGCTCGCAGAAATCGGAGGAGGAGTTTCTTTGCTTGCATTACTCTTCTTCTTGTACAAAAATAGAAACTCTGGCGGGGAGAGTGGTGTCACTGCTCACATTGTTCTCGCAACATCCGGCTCTGGTGGAACCATTTGGAGCATCTCGCTACTCCTCGCCGCTCCAATTGCACCCGCGGAGGTGCCGCAGAGCTCCCATCATCATAGGCTCCACACGCCAAGATTCATCAACCACATCATATCTTTCTCCCCATCATCATTGACCTAAAATTCATCGAACAGGAAGCATATGAAATCATTAAACTCATTTTTTCTCCCCATCATATCTTTTCTTTGCCAAAATTCACTTCATTGTTGAATATTTGAGTGGCAAAAAGGGAATACCAACCACTATCATTCGAATTTTAACATAAAAATAAAGTAGCATTAATTCAAAACTTAGTACTAATCAAAAAAAGTTAAAATTAAATAAATAGCAGCCTTAACCTGCCAACCTGTAATTGGAGCTGTAACAACTCAATACTCAATGAAAAGCAAAGAAGCAGTACATTGAGCATTGAGTTGTTACATTGCTCCAATTACAGTTTGACAGGTTAAGGGACCATGCAATTTATTTAATTTTAACTTTTTTTAATTAGTACTAGGTTTTGAATTAATGCAACTTTATTTTTATGTTAAAATTGGAATGATAATGGTTGGCATTCCCTTTTTGTAACTCAAATATTCAAAGTGAATTTTGGTAAAGAAAAGATATGATAGGGAGAAAAAATGAGTTTAATGATTTCATATGTTTCCCCTGTTTCAGTGAATTTTAGGATGACCACAAATTTTAATTAACCTAAATAAGCTTCTCCAAATGAATATATGAATCAGTACACTAATAATTATCCCTCAATGATATTGTTTGACCAACATGGTACATGAAAACCTAGTTCATTCTGCTGCTTTTAAACTTATCGATACACTCAAATTAGCAGGAAATGAATAGAACACTAATAGAACTCAAACAAGAGAAATTAACTCTGTATATTAATTCAAGTAGTATGGTATTCAAAGAAACCAAAGGTAGTTTAAATAAAAATTACAGAGTATGAAGTATAATATGCTGCGATTGTGTGGAGCCTATGGTGATGGGGGAGCCTCCGCTGGCACCTCCGCTGCGGGTGCAATTGGAGCCGCAGGAGTAGCAGGATGCTCCAAATGGTTCCCACAGAACCCGATATTGCAAGAACAATGTGAACAGAAGCCCCCTGCCTCCCCTTCAGAATTTCTATTTTTGTAGAAGAAGCAGAGTAATGAACCGATCAACGCAAACAAAGAAACTCCACCTACGATTTCTGCGGACAAATGCCACCACACATAACCAACTACAGGAGCCGACACCACTGTCGGCCCCAATGCCAACGACGGTGGTCACATGTCAGACAGTGGTGCTGGAAGTTGAGCGGCGGGTATGAACGAAGGAATATTGAGTTGTGGAAATGACAATGGTGCTTCTATAAATGTTACTTTTTTCTGTGAACGAGTTGGTTTTGAACATGCTTTTTTCTCACCATTTATTAGGCGTGAGAGAGGAGTGAAGAGGGATATCAAAAACAGAGTAAGAGCGATGGAGAAGTGAAGAGGGAAAACAGGGTAAGTGACAGAGGAGTGCTGACTCTTTATTTTAAAGGGTTTTTTTCCACCCCTCCTTATCTCTCACACCCCCATAAATACCATTTTGGACAAAAATACCCCTAATTTTACAAAAAAAATCGAAAATACCTACGCTTTTGGTAGGGGTATGTTGGATTTCCGGATTTACCTATCTATCTGGTTTCCTGGATTTACCTCATAGATAGGTAAATCCGGTTCACAAATTGTGAACCCGATTTACCTATCTATGAGGTTAATCTGAAAATCCCAAATCTTAGAAAGTAAATTTTTTAAAAAAAAAACAGAGGGTATTTTTGGATTTTTTGGTAAAATGGGGGTGTGAGAGAGAAGGAGGGGGTGAAAAAAAAAACATCCTTATTTAAAATGTTTTTTTTACCAAATTTAAAAAAAAAAACTATTTCTTTAAAAACTAAAAAATGAAAATTAGTTCTACTTGTTTTTGTTTTGGGTTTTCAAGTTTTTGTTACTTTTTATTTTTATTTTTATAGATAGGCTCAAGCTTTTTTTTTTTTGGTCTAATAGAAGAAATTGAAGCAAACAAATATAAAAATGTAAATTGAAGCAAACAAATATAAAAATGTACACTCAGTGGCGGAGCTTGGTTGGATTTTTTGAGAGGGCTATATATATATATATAGGGTCGGAGCTTCTTAGGGGCCGGAGGATGTCATGGTACCCCCCAAATTATTTTAAATTGTTTCATACATAATGTAATATAGAAATAATCTATGTACATATAAAATTCTTTTGAATTATAAAACATTATCAACTCGAGCGCAACAGTGAAAGCTCGTGTTTTGCAACCAATAGGTCGCGGGTTCGACTCTTACATTCACTTATTTTTTATTATTTCATATTTAAATTAAAAAACAGCGCAAAGAAAAAAATAGGGTAAGGAGGGAGTCGAACCTGTGTCCTCGTGACTATTCAAAAGGTCTTTACCATCAGGCCGATAAAAAAAACTTGATATTTTCTATAAAAGTAAATATATATGTTGATGTGGTACCCCTAAAGAATTTTCCCAAGCTCCGCCACTAATATATATATATATATGAACGAGTATGAAAATATATTCCACATATATTATTTAAGAAACTTTTTTGTAGGGGCCGTGGCCTCCTACTGTACCCATAAAGATCTGCCCTGGTAATACTGAGCAGCATTCACAATGAAAACAAGTTAAGTTCCTAAGATTTTGTTATTTCGTTTTAATGGTCTAAGGGTCAGGAAACACGAGATAAAAGATGTCATTGATGACATTGAATATCCACAAACATTGCAATACTCATGCATTTATGTTCTCCTAGTTTAAATTGGAATATATCTAAAATGCAAATTATTTACTTTTCAATACAACATTCGTAAAAGAAATTTAAGCATATACTATTTTTTTAACACAAAGGTACACAAATCAAGATTCGAATTATGAATAAGGCCTATTTTTTGAATTGTGAATTTAATCTTACTATGAACAGTCAGATACTTGATTAATAAAAAAGAGGGTATTGTTAAGTAAGAAGACATAATATAAGCAAAAAATTCAAAGCTGATATATCATATATGAACTTCAAAATAATTTAAAATCCTTGTCATAAATCAAAGAGAGAGTAACAACAACATATCAGAGAAACGTGTGGAAAGAGAGAGCTAGAACAGGAACTCTCTTGAAACAAGACTGGGGTGACCAAAAACTGGAATAACAACAGAAAAGAGAAGGTGCAAAACTGCAAAGCATTATGTAGGAAAGAAAAAAATAATTGCACTTTGGGAGGGAGTGGGGACCAAAAATAGTGTGCTAGGGATGTTAGGTTGTAGCCATGAGGCAACAACAGAATTTGTATTGTGCAATTCAATTGAACAAAGCGAGAGTCTTGTTCCAACTCAGGTCCAAAAGAGATTTGTGCTTCGACCTGTATCGATTACCTTTGATTTTGTTTCAAATCGAGATACAAATCACATGAATGGTGAGAAGCTAACTCCACTTACAGTGGACAATTTTAGTGCATCTCCATCAGCATGGCATAACACAATTTACAAGCACACGTACATATACATACCATTTTAAACACTGGAGAGATGATGAAATGATAGCTAGAGGATGTATTTGTAGAAATAATGAAAACAATTTTATTGGCATTTTCATTTGCATATGTGCCAGCAGCATCTCTACGAAATCAAAAGACAGAAGCACAGAAAATACGACGCAGAAAGCATACAAGACAAAAAGCTGAGCATAAAGCAAGATAAAACCTTGGAGTTTGTGATTTTACCTTACAGAATGTATTCAGGTTCTCTGTGACCCTGCATCAGACCCAGATCCCGAGGAACTATCACCGTCAGAATCTGCAAAAGCACATAAAAATCGGACATTACATTTGATTAAAGCTTGAGAAGAAAAGTATGAGAGGAATTTCTGAAGTGCTTGACCGAGAAACGCAGTTAGCCAAAGCTAGCACTAACTCCTAAGGTACAAGGAATCTAAGAATGCAATGCAACCTAAGAATATATAATACATACAATTTACAATAAGAGAATTAAATCTAGCACTAACTTCTAAGGTGCAACAAATCTAAAAATGCAATGAACAGGAGCCAAGAGGGGATTCTCTCCATTGAAAATTTCACCAAAAACTATTCAGTGTTAGATCTCAATCACCCAACACCCCTCTTTTTTCTTCTTCTTCATGTTTTAAAGTTTCTTTCTCTTTATTTTTAATCAATGATCAATGATTGGGATTTCATTGGAGGGGATTCAATTTCAAACCCACAATGAACATATGATAATTATACTTGGAATGTGCAAAATTAGTTACATGAAAAAATTAATTATATTCTATTTCCAACAAGTATAAGCAGAAGTGAACTTGCATAAGTATGATATACGGGAAATATATCAGTTAAATAATTGATCAATGTACCACTTGATGAAGAGCCAGAATCACTGCTTGAGCTGCTTGAACTACTTGTCTTACTCCCATTATCCACTCGAATTTCCCCTTGCACGGCCAAGGATGAGGTAACATTTATTTCATCTGTCCAAAAACAGATGGGAAAGATATTTCAGTTAACTTAATTAATTGAACAAAGGATTCCCAAATCATCAGTAAACCCTAATATTAAAGAGAAATACGTGAGTGTAAAATAGAATACCTCAGCAGCAATACTCGAGAACGGCGGCTAGGTAAACAGGAGCTCCGGTACCGACACGCTGAGCATACCTTCCTTTCTTAAGAAAACGGCCGATTCTTCCGACGGGAAATTGAAGACCAGCTCTGACAGATCTTGTGACGGATTTCTTCCTTGGACCTCCTCCTTTCCTTCCTCCCGTACCTTTCTTACTCTTCCCTGTGGTATCCATTGCAAGCTACTATAAAAACTAAACTAGATTATACAAGAGATTTCGGTGCAGTGTGAGGAGGAACCGAAACAAATGATGTAGTTGTGAGTAGTAATGGTAAGAGTGAAGAAAGCGTTGTTACGACTTTATAGTTCTTTCTACACCATAGCGATCCGTGTGGGATCTGCATTGAGCGAAACGAAGACGGTTGGATTAATTTTTATCAACGGCTCTGGATGATTTGTGTGGCAATCCGTGTGTAGATTTTTTTTTTTTTGTAAGACAGATAAACTCACAAGAAATGAAATAAACTCACAAGAACTCGGTAAAGTAGATGGCGTCAGAGTTAGTGGGTAAGGTGGTATGGCCATCGCACCAACTATCGCTAGCCTCCCACTCGCACAACGCCAGATGGCCTATAAAATCCATGAAAATCCGGTTGCGTCAGCTGCATAGTGGGCACAGAAAACGAGACTTTGAGTGAAGAGCTTGGCGCCAAAAGTACACTTCTGCTTCGCAGACTTAGCCGAGTTGCCCTCTTGCCGACCTGCCTCTTGCCGAGGTCTTAGCCGACCTGCCCTCTTGCCGAGGTGCCCTCTTACTGCTATAGTGTTAGACGCTATAGCGCTTTATCACTGCAACACTCACAAAACACATTAAATAGCTCAAAAGGGCACCAGATGTGCCGAATTCATTCAAAACAGATTGTAACCCTTCTTTTCCTACAACTGTACTAATTAGAGACATAAGATACTAATATTACTTGAGACTCACTTGATTTACATGGAAAAATGCATAAATAACTCATATAAATATGAGTCATCACCTTCAGAGAGAAGTGCCACTAAGTGTCCTGGGTCGCAACGTCGGAGTCGAGCCCGACGGACCTTCGCAGACCCCGCGTGGTCCTTCAGACTAGCGGTGTCAGCCTAAGACATAGTGGACGTCCTCTATTGGTCAACATATCGCTCGATTCTGGATCCGATCTTGACCCCGCCGCTCAAATATAAAGGCCCCTCGCATCGCTTTTACTAAGATCAGTAGCTAGTAGCGCCCTTCGCACTACACGATGGTCCTTTATTAGGCCTAGCGGCCTTCTAGACCCGAGTGGTCCTTCTTCGAGCCTTAGTGCTCCTTTAAGACCCCAGTGGCCCTTCGAGCCTTAGTGCTACTTGCATCCCGAGCGATACATCGGTTTGTACTCTGCTAATACGCCAAGTGTTAACCGCTCCCTGTTTATTCTCAAACCCTCTATTTTCCCTCTAAACGGACAAAATTGACGTCTATTCTATCTTTATTTTTATTTCTACTACGAAAATTTGAATACACTTCACCTTTTCTAGTAAAATATAAATAAAGAGGGGCAGCTGTTATACCCAATTTTGTCCGTCTTCTTTTTCTTGTTTTAGTCATTTATTTTATTTTGAGCAATATATATGGTCCAAAAATGTCAAAAAAATCTATTTAGTTTTATTTACAACTTAGGAGAGTCCAAATATCCAAAAGTCCAAAAAATACAAAAAATAATATACCAAAAGTACAAGAGAAAAAGGAAATCCGAAAATAAATAAAAAATACAAAATAAAAGTAGCTCTAGCCCAAATATCAGTTGGGCTTGGATCCTCAAGCTCTCTTAAAACCCTAATCTTCCTCTCCAAGCATCCGAAAACAAACCAAATCAGGGTGAATCACACATTAATGGCCAAAACCTAATTCTCTAATATAAATAGCGATCGCTTCTCAAAAAAAGAAGACAACAACACTGCAAAAATCATCTAAAAGTGATTAGGGTCAAAATCAGAATCCTAATCCACTGAAACATAGTTTCAAAGCAAAGAGAAGAATCAAACACAATAGCAGGAGCAGTTAGTAGCAGTGACAATCAACAGTAACAGTGAGACTAGCAGAGCAATATTCGTGAGACATCTCGTGTTCTGGAAATCGCCGCTTTATTACATTCATACATTCTTAGATCCAAAAATGTAAACATGTAAACATAATAAGTGTTTAATCTGTCACACTATAAGTTTCTTAGATGTTCATATACTAAATGATATGTAGATGTACTTGCTGCACATTTTGATTTGTGAAGTCTCCAAGCTTCATCGTATTCCTTTGCTTATTAACACAAACTATGTGGTCGGACTAGAGTCTCCATTCATGAGAGATAATATCGCTCTTAGAATTGAAATCAACCTGATGAAGCTCTAATGGTGGGAATCTATGGAGCTAAAGGAACTGTAAAACAACACTAGCTCAAGAGATTTATTATAGGATCGCAAACCAATTTGATGCTTCATGTGTTTCTTCCTCGTTTGAGAGAAAACTCAAGTATACGTGGATTAGTGCACCTCCAAAATATGCTTCTTTCTCAAAATGCTTGGAGAGAAAGACAGTAATATAACAAATGTTGATAAAGGAGCTTCATAGATAAAGAATAGGCTCCACCTACGTAAAGTGCTTCTAATTCTAGATGTCGTGGACACACTAGACCAACTAGAGACCTTGGTTTGAAGTTCTGATTGGTTTGGTCCGGGAAGCAGAGTTATCATTACAACTCGGGACAAAGGTTTGCTAACATCTCATGGGGTTGATAGAGCATACAAGGTACAACCATTAAATCATCAATATGCTCTTGAATTGCTTAGGAGGATTAATTTGTAAATGTTTGTCGTTGGGGTTTTAAACCCTCCTTTTCTCCCAAAAAAATACTAATAATTCTACGAAACCAACAATTAAGTTGCAAATGTTTGTTTCGGGGCAAAAATTGTTTGCCCACATGGTAACTAATTGAGCTATCATCATGGTTACCAAAGAATTTTCCTAATATTTTATTTGTAAAAATAATAATATAGAGCGCGAGTATAGAACAGGTGGGTGAAAAATTTAATTTGGTGGCGTGATTTATGCCAACTGGGTAACTGAACAAAATTAAAGGAAGGATGGTTTGAGGATATAATAAGAATTAAATTGGGGAGAGGTAACGTGGTGAAATTTTGGAGTGATAGATGGTTTGGGAGAGATAGTTTTGCTGAGCTTTTTCCTACAATATACAATAGATGTAATAACAAGGATGTTGTGGTGGAGGATATGGGATTTTGGGATGGGAACATATGGCGATGGAATTGTCAATGGCTTGAAGCATTAATTCGAGGAGGAACATAGTGCAAAATATTTTTGCAATTACTACAATCGGCACATTTAAGTGATTGTTCACTGGATAGATGGATTTGTTTGATGGACACTGATGAAACGGGTTTTCGGTGAAGAGATGTTATTCAAAATCGTATGATTTGCTTGATGGTAATGTTGCGGTGGTACGACTAGGGAGGTGTTGCTTGAACCGATGCATGGGTCTCCATTTCTTCGTGTGGTCTTCTTTGTTGACAAAGAACGTTTTTTCTACGCTGCGTTTCTGCAGTACCTTAGTCTTTGCATCGCTTCGCTTTCTGCCGCTAATGCTTTGGGCAGCCCTCTCTCTGGTGTAGCAACAAATAAGACAACAATGTTTCAGTGCCCCGTAGTGGTTCCCGTAAGCGCCTGGCACAAAGGTGTTGATTTTTGGATGGAGAGTTTTGTTGAATAGGATTGCTACTCGCGAGGCTTTGTTTGATAGAGGCATTATACAATCCAATTTGGACAAATGTTGTGTGTTCTGCTTTGAGGACGATGAGTCCACTGTAGACACTTGTTTCTCGGATGTAGAGTTATAAAATCGGTATGGCAATGTGTGTCTTTGTGGTTGGGGAAAGCATAAAAGATTCTCGACGATGTGGTGACTCATTTTTTGGATTTCGGAGTATAAGAAAAGGGAGGAAGCTAAGAAGGGTCAAGCATCTAATATGGTTGGTGGTTATTTAGAACATATGGATAATGAGCAGGGCCGTCCCAAACAACACGGAGGCCCTGCAAATCATAAAAGTGGGACCCTAATTATAGCAAATAAGCGTTTAAATGAGTTCGACAATGGCAATAATCGACAACGATTATTTAAAAGTCTCTCCAATTACTTAATCAATTTCCAACTTCTAAAACCTACAACTTATAAATAAGAATTTCAAAAATAAAAATAAAAAGACAAAATTAAAAGACCTGATGAGCAAAAAACATGATGAACAAAAAAATGAAATCAGAATTTCCAATTACTTAATCAAATACTAGAAGAAAGAGGGAACAAAACAATTAAAATATTAAATAAAGTGTACCTATTAAACAATTAAGAAGGGAACAAAACAATTAGGCTAATATCTGATGAAGAAATCCATTATCCACGAAGAGGAAAGGAAACACGTACTGTCAGAGAGGGAAGACAAGTGAAGAGGGAACACGCGTCAGCCATCCGAGAAAGGACAAACGCGTCAGAGAGGAAATAAAAAAAGAGGGAACACGCGCATGATTCTGGAAGAGTTAGAGAAATGTGGGTCTTTTTTGTTTGCTGGTATTGGTATTTGGCTAATATAGGTGATTTTGGGCCCCAAAAATTACTTTTTGGGCCGAGGCCCTGTGCTACAGCACAGGGTAAACTGCTAAATGGACGCCCCTGATAATGAGGAATAAAATAGTTTTCAATGGTGAGGTTGCTTCGGTTCCAACCATGATATCGGAGATTAAGGACACGACGTGGAGTTAGTTTAAAGCGAGGAGAGGGAGGAATGCAATGGTGAATTGGTCTGATTGGTATAATAGTCCGTTGGACTGCTTTTCTTTGTTGTAATGCTCTTATGATCTGTATTGGTTTAAATTACTAAACTTTTTAGGTGGGGGAGAAGCAGTGGGTTTGGTCCCATCACAGTATGTGTTTTGTGCGAGACACTCTTTTTCCTTCCTGAGTCTTTTTCCCAATGAGTTTTGGCTCAGGGAGGTTTTGAGGAGGCACTCCCCCTTTCCATTGTATCGGGTGGGCACCCATTGTGCTCCCTTTCAATGAAATTGCTTATCTAAAAAAATAATATATTCTATGTGCATATGTCTATCACGTCTCTTCTATTTTTTTTCTTTTTTGTTTAACTCTCATTCTTTATGTTTTTGAACAACTGCAAAATTTGGCACGTACCTTATATATTTACGCCCGGTCACTTGAACTAAAATTAGTTTTGATGCATTTTGTACTTGTTCTTATTTGTTTTAGCCTTTAGGGTGCTTGAACCGTTAGTAGAATAGTTTTCACTGTTTAAGAGAATTATTGTCAAAATATTTATCATTTTTTTTAAATGTGAAATTAAATATCTAAAAGTGATTTTATTTAGATAAAAAAGAAATTCAACTTTGAAATATATTTATAACTAAGTATCTTACTAGTACTCAGATCTTTATATTAAAAGTAAATCTATTTTAACAAAAATACTTTCTCTTTTTAAAATTAAGGATAAACAGTCGTTTTGGTCTCTGAATGTGTAAGACACTATTATTATAGTCCCTGAATATACCAAAACTGCAAACAAATCTCCAAAATGACTTTTACCATTAAATCAATTCTTCTTTTGAAATTGGCATAAGTCTTTTAATTAAATTTTCAAACTTTGGCGATGTAAACTCTAGAACATTAAACGAGTCAGAACGAACCTTTGTCACATTAATCCCATCAAAAGGTTTGTTCGACTCGACAAACGTATGTAATGACATTTTTGTGGTTTTGATAAAAAAATAAGGGCAATCATATCCGGAAAAAGACAAAAGAAAGTAACAGTATTTTTGTAGCTTTGATGAAAAATGAGGACAATTATTTTCATAAAAAAATAAAAATATAATAGTATTTTTGTAGTTTTTATAAAAATAAATGAGGTAAATCATTTCCAAAAAGAAAAGACAAAAATATGTGATGGTATTTTATGAAAATAACTAAGACCTCGTGGAGAGCACATATGAGAGTCTAGTGTTACTTGATAATTGCTAATTTACCATCAAATATAACATTATAGATTGACTAGTTAAATAATTTGCGTACATACTTTATAGTATGTTTGCATCAGTTTGTGGTTTCGGTTACTAGAAGGACCTGCTTGTTTCTCATTGTAACAAGGTCAAGTCTTCCAAGTTGCCTTCCGATTGAACTCTTCTAATTAGACCTTTGTTTTGGCAGTCACAATCCTAGCATGAGAGGTTGTTGGAGAGGGTTGTACTATGTGAGTCAATTCTAGTATAGTAGTGTAACAATAAGTTACTTTTAATAAGAATTGGAATCCACCAATCGTAGCCATCCACGAAACACTGTTCATTGCGTATGTTGTTTGTCCTTGACAACGATGTGTCCTTTCAAAAGCAAGTCGTCCACACTATTAAATACTACTACCTCTATCCCATTTTGTTTGCAGTTTAAGGTTTTGACACATTCTTTAAGAAAAATGATTAGGAGTATAGATTCTTAAAAAAGTGTTGTTTAATTTACCATTTAACCCTTTATCTCTCTACCTAGATAAATGTGAAACTTTTATTAGAGGTAAAAAGTTGTCATGATTAGTAGGGGTATAAGTGTAAAAGAACATTAAAAGTTTCATTGAAAATCTAAAACAACAATCAATTTGAGACAAATTGATTTTGCTAAAACAACAAACAATTTGGGACGGAGGGAGTACTATTATTTGGTCTTCCTTTTGTATCACACAAACAAACTCTCTACCTCTCTCTCTCTCTCTCTCTCTTTCAAAAACACATCTCTCTCTCCACACAAACAAACTCCCTACCATTCTCTCATCACTTCTCTTTCTTTAATCTTGTTGTCAAACACACACACCATTTAATTTCTTTCTCTCCTTTGAAAACACCAAGATCTCATTGATCTTGCCAACATCCACCTTCAGCTTCATGCTTCTTCAGTGGCATTCAAGTCCAGTACCATAGTAAGAATTAAGCTCACACTACCCTTAAACCTTCACTTGCTATGTAACATGCTTTTTTAGCTTCTTCTCCCGCTTACTAGCTTATTTTTATTTTTAGTTCAATTGCAGAAATGGTATTCAATATTTTTTTTGTGTCTAAATTTTTTCGTATCTTGCTTTTACTGCATTTTTTTAGCTTTTGTCACTGCAATATTTACTTTTAATTTATTTTTTTCTAATGGGTTTCGTTTGGTGGAAGACAGTAAGAACCAGAAGATTCGTATATATCTGATACTTTTTCTATATATTACGTTTACTCTTGAACAGAAACTTTAGTTTGCACATGAAAAACCATAAGAAACATTTATATATGGTTTAAGAGTTTTTATAATAAATCAGTCATTAATCACATAAACAACAATAAATTAAGAAAGGAATATCCCTCTAAGGTACACTTCTTTCTTCTAGGTTTGTTATTCTTGTTTCTTTTTTGAGTTTCTAAAATTAACTTTCATCTCTTTTTATTGGCTTGGTCTTTTCTCTCACTCAAAATTTGAGTCTAATTCCTTTATTTGTTATTTTTGGACAGGGTTGTTTTGTAACAAAGGGAACTTCAAAGGTTTACTCATGAGGGGATATATGTGTTGGTTGATTGTTTGGTGGAAAAAAAATCATGTTAGGAATGGATGAAATTGGAAAAAGGTATATAATGCTATTTTTCAACTTTTTATACATTTTTCTAACTCGCGGAGTTTTTTTTATATTTTACTTTCACCACAATCATCTGCTTCTTTCCACCCTCAAGTCATATGAAGTCATTCACGTTAAAGAATCTCTACTAAAAGTAAAAATCATAACAACAATATTTTGGTTTTTGTAAAAAAAACAGTATTTTTGTTGAAAAATCTAAATAAACACCATTGCCCCAACTATCCATACTAAGTTACACCTGATTTTTACACATATGTTAATCACCAATTTTTCGACAGCTAGGACTAGCAACTAGATTATTCCCAAAAAAAAGGACCGACATCTAGATAATAGAGAGGGTTATTCAAAAGTTTAAAAACCTCTATTTAATAAATCTATTTTTTGTAGCTCTTCAGGTTTTAGAGGGGGTTCTGGAGATCTTGAACCTATTACACCAGCACAGACTTCAGCAATAGATTTCAAAAGCAACATATGGAGAATAGTAGGCCTCATGTCATGTGTAGTTGGGCTGCCATGCTTTGCTTTGAGCCCTTCTTTCATTCGTTTAATTAGAGGGTGGAATGCTTGGAAGTTCATTCTCTATGAGGTAATTTGCTTCTTTTTATTTATAAAGCAATGTTCACCCTCTGTAGTGCCCTGTTTGGTTCAAAATACAGGACTTTTTCGTTATGATGCTCATTGCAGTGTACACATTCTATTACGACAAAGCCGTGGATGGGAAACCTGAAATCCTAAGCCTAGTCTCAAATGTTGCGTTTGTTTTGATGTCATCAAGCTATTCCAAACTGAGGAAGCTTGCATATGATATGGGTGTATTCTTTTTTTTCGTAAGTTGCCTTAAGGTTCAACTATGGACCAACTGGAAGTTAATTTGGATTCCCATAAGCTTTGGTTTTCCACTCTTTTTTCTACATTGCTCTTCGGATCCTGTTAAGATAAAGTAGCAGGGACACCTCTTCCTCATATTTCAAACTAGACGAACATCCTTGAGATACTGAAATAGGTTCATATATTAACGGTTGGATCAATGTAAATATCGTAAATAGATTAGTTTGGGCCATGGGCCTAGTTGATTACTATCATTGTAATTCATTGCTCAAGTTGTTAGTTGCAGAACAGTTAGAAGTTCTGTTGTAATAGAGTAAACTCGGCTTGCATAAATCACATTGAATGAAATGCAATAATCAGTCTTTGCCATTAACAAATTTTGTTTCCAACAATTGGTATCAGAGTTCCATTGGTGCCTGATCAAAAAGTGTGTTCTTGAAGCGAAAAACAGAAAGAAGTTGAGCGATAATGGCAGAGAAAGAAGGAAACTACATCCGAGATGCGTGCACTGAGTAACAAAATCTTGAAACTTCATCGAAAACCTTGAAGATCGGTTGAATCTTTGTCGGAATCTTTGAGTGCTCTCGCCGCAAAGTCAAAGGAAAGCGAGAGGAAAACACAAAGCAAGAAAATTGCAAATAGCAAATTAGAAGAGGGAAATCGTTCGACGGGGCGAGGCCCATTCCGCATTGGTGGGCCGACCGCCTAAGCCCATTTCCACTGCACAAGAACCACACACCCCACTTACAAGGAATGAGCGCCGAGATCATCCTAGATCTCATCCAACAGTCAAGAAACGACTTCAGCCGTGGGAATTCACTTGTACCAAAATTGCCACGAAGGATTACCTCACACGCTCGAACACGTGTCTGGTAGGTAAAACCACGTCATTTGCACATAGTGGCGGATCTTCTTGGGAGCCGGGGATAGCCACAAACTCACCAAATTTTAAAAAAATTAATACATATACATGTATTTTATACTTAAAGTTTGATCATATATATTAAAATGAACGCAAACATAACCGAGAAATCAAGTGGCGCAGCGGTTGGGGTTGAAGGTATAAATACGATATCCAATCATTGAATCAGGTATATATTTGTTACTGCCCATTCTCATTCCTTTGTGTTGACTTAAACATTGATATGTTTGCAGATATCACCCTTAGAAGCAATTTCGGCCTATCTGTTTCTACTATTTTCAATATCAAAGTCATATCATTCACACTATATCCATAACAATACAAAAAATTTCACGTGCTTTAAAATGTGAACAGGAGAAGTTTTATGATGTCTTACTATAATCCAAAAACAATTTCATAATAATAATAATAATTATTTAAAGACTGTTGACCTACCTAATACAAACATATGTTCATAGTAATTATTTAAAGACGGTCGATCCAGATCTAGATCCTACTATTTATTAATAATCAAATCAATCATAGCATGCAATCCTACTAGTGATATCGGTATCTACCACTAGAGAAGTGTCAATGTCCGGTCAACGATACAAATACGATGTTTTCATCAGCTTTAGAGGTGAGGATACTGGCTTTGGATTTACTGGAAACCTTTGGAAAGCTCTGAATAAGAAGGGAATCCACACTTTCATGGATGACCAGGAACTTGGAAAAGGTAAATTAGAAAAGTCAACATCACTTGTGAAGGAGATTGAACAGTCAAGGAATGCCATTATTGTGCTGTCTAAGGGTTACGCTGCTTCATCGTTTTGCTTGCAAAATCTTTCAGACATCCTTGATTGCATAGAGCATAAGGGCAGGTCAGTTTGGCCAATTTTTTACGGTGTGAGACCTTCTGATGTGCGATATCAGAGAAGAACATATGGTAAAGCACTCGAGAGTTTTGAAGAGGAGTTCAATGATGACATGGAGAAAGTAAACAAGTGGAGGAAAGCTCTCACTCATGTAGCTAACTTGTCCGGCTGGAATTTCAGACATAGGAGGTATTAAATATCAATCACTCATATTGTATGTATATGTTTGGTTATGCGAAAATTGATTTTAACATAATTGATTTTCGTTAAAAGTGAGTTTAATATAACATGATTTTTGTTTGGATACCTTAACGAATAAGTGATTCTTACAAATATGTGTTGTTTGGATAGTTTTGATCAAACTTGATTTTGGGTGTAAATTTAATTAGAATCAATATATTGACCATGAGAATTTAACTAGAATGGATTCTAGATAGAATGAAAAGCTACAAGGAGTTGCTTCTGCTAGAATCAATTCTAGGAGAAATAATTGCTTTTGCATTTTACAGTCAAACAACTATTTTTAACTTGGAATCACGAAAGTGATGTCAAAAGCACTTTTAGCACTTCCCACCGCCAAACCAAACATGCTCGTTGCCTTTTTTTATTTATTGTTTGATGATCACATCTAGAGATAAAAGAATTACTCTCTCCGGACTCATATATAAACAACAAACAACATTTTAAATTCATTAAAAAAGTGATGTATCTAGACTACACTGTTTGAATTTTAATGAGAACTAACCTAGAATCTCATTGAATAGGGATCAAAATGAATACAAGTTCATTAACGAGATTGTAGAAGAAGTCTCCAAGCTTCATCGTATTCCTTTGCTTATTAACACAAACTATGTGGTCGGACTAGAGTCTCCATTGCGAGAGGTAATATCGCTCTTAGAATTGAAATCTGAACCGGATGAAGCTCTAATGGTGGGAATCTATGGAGCTAAAGGAACTGGTAAAACAACACTAGCTCAAGAGATTTATTATAGGATCGCAAACCAATTTGATGCTTCATGTTTTCTTCCTCGTTTGAGAGAAACCTCAACTATACATGGATTAGTGCACCTCCAAAATATGCTTCTTTCTGAAATGCTTGGAGAGAAAGACAGTAATATAACAAATGTTGATAAAGGAGCTTCATTGATAAAGAATAGGCTCCACCTACAGAAAGTGCTTCTAATTCTCGATGACGTGGACACACTAGACCAACTAGAGACCTTGGTTCGAAGTTCTGATTGGTTTGGTCCGGGAAGCAGAGTTATCATTACAACTCGGGACAAAGGTTTGCTAACATCTCATGGGGTTGATAGAGCATACAAGGTACAACCATTAAATCATCAATATGCTCTTGAATTGCTTAGCCACCAGGTTTTTAAAGAAGACAATATTGATCCAAGTTACACAGAAATTTTAAATAAATTAGTATTGTATGCTTCAGGACTTCCATTGGCCTTGAAAGTAATAGGTTCCCGCTTGTTTGGAGAAAGTGTTGAAGAATGGACAATTGTGTTACATCGGTTTAAAAGGATTCCTCCTAACGACATCCAAAAGACACTCGAAACAAGTTTTGATGCTTTGAGCGAAGATGAGATGCGTATTTTTCTTGATATTGCTTGTTGCTTCCAAGGATATGCATTAAAAAAGGTCCTAAATATACTTTCTGCGCATCATGGTGACAACGTAAAACTTCATATCAATGTGTTGATTGACAAATCCCTTGTAAGTATTAGCTCGGATAGTAAGGTAACAATACACCCCTTGATAGAGGAGATGGGTAAAGAAATTTCCCCAGGAAAATCCAAAGGAGCCTGGAAAACACAGTAGATTATGGTTCCCTAAATATATAATTCATGTCTTAAAATATAATACGGTAAGGTTGGTACGTATGGATTGTATTTTTTTCTTTGAAAACATGTTCCACATTACCACAATTACTTAAATCTCTTTTAATAGTCCTTAATCTGAGTGACATTATCGTTTCAAGTTGCATTGCAGGGTGTTCATACTTCAGTGAGTGTTTCTAGATTTTTGCAGATTTTACAAATGGTTTGTGAAAACAACAAGACGTGGAGAATAATTGGCTTCGTGTCAAGTGTAGTTGGCCTACCATGTTTTGCTTGGAGCCCTTCCTTCAATCGGTTAATTAGAGAGTGGAAAGCTTGGAAATTCTTTCTTTATGGGATTTTTTCCTTGGTTGTCTTGATTGTCGTATTATTTTTAAACCAGTCCTCATTCTTCGCACGGTATGTTCGGAATAAAATCACAGCATTTCTGGTTTTGATTCTCTTGGCAGTGTACACATACTATTACGACAAAGCCTTGAATGGAGAACCTGAAATCCTAAGTTTGGTCTCGAATGCTGCATTTGCTTTGTTGTCGTTAAGCTTGTCCAAACTGATAAATTATGGGCGTCCAATGAGTATATTCTCTTTTTCCCTAAGCTACCTTGCGGTTCAACTGTGGACTATCGATTGGAAGCTGATTTGGGTTGCTGTACTCTTCGGTTCTCTACTATTTTTTATGCATTACTCTTCTGATCCCAGACATTCCTCTTTCAATCCCAGACATTCGTCTTCTGATCTCGAGCATTCCTCTTCGAATTCTAGACAAGATGAACATGTCATGGACATTAAAGAAAGTTGACATTTTTCATGGGATAATGGAGATAAAGTAGCAAGTTCTAAAGTGTATCAACTAACTACATGCTGCATACTTTTGAATTTGCCAGCCATATTAAAGCATTTGAAGCTTGTAAGTTTAAGACCCAAAAATAACACAATTACTTTCTATATTATGTTCAGCCATATGCGTAAAACATTATACCGGTCTTTCTTCGTAATCGAATAAGATTCATGCATTCACCATTGTCTCTGTAACACCGATACTTCTGGTAGAAAACATGTCTGGTGTTTGTGACTGTGTCGGTGCTTCATAGACCATTGCTAACTGTGATTTGTATACTCGAAAGTTGATTTGAGTAAAACACACTAATTGCACGGGCTTAAACATTATGTTTTTATCTTTGATTATCAGTTCTTTTGAACTCTTTAACATAATCAACTCATGTAGAAATCCAAAATTCAATGCACCAAGGTAATGTTATCTGTCTAATTAGATTGATATACGAGAGAAAAACAAACTTAAGCCAGGAGATATTTCATTTACAAGCTCATCAATCAATGCTCTTGGAAGTTACATTATCAAAAAAGGAAAGAAAAATAACTGATTTCCTTGATCCCTTTCTCCATCTGAATGAAGATATAGGTGCAGCAATGCAAATCAAACCATTTTAACAACTACTCAGGCAATGATATATCAATGTAGGAAAGGGTGCAGATGGGAGCCAAATTAGTCCTCTAATCTGCGAAAACACACAACATTTGTAAAATCCTTTTAAGAGATATATATGTTGTCTCCAACAAAATTAATGATAAAGAAGCCATGTGTAGCAAAACAATTAAAATATACCATGCAATAGGTATTAAACTCTATTTAATTGAAATGAGAAGTAGACATCAAACTGAATCTGCTCATTGTTCGTTCGTGCAGCACTGCGAGAACGTCTGGAACTTTAATCATCTCACATCTATCAAAGGAGCTACCTCGAAACATTCTATGAACTAACACACCTCGCGCGCCTTCTCCTACAAACATAAATATTGATTTAATGATTTGGAAGTGTATAACATGAACCATTTCCGCCTTCTTAGTTTCTTTGTGAATGCAACTCAGGTGCAAAAATATACACCCTCAAGTCCTATTTATAAGAAAAGTTTACAGTTTTAGGTTCACTGAATAACTGGTATATCTGGTCTATATTATAGTCCAGTTTTAGGAATTCTATTCCAAGCCTTTGCATGTCAATATCGAGGATTTAGTTGATAAACATGTATCATTGAAGGTAAGGATTAATTTCGTTAATTGCTTAGAAACAACTTTTGCCGTATATGGTGTTTGTTATCATTCCACTGAAGACATTTGGGAAATTTATTGCCTTGCTTGGGATATGTTGGCTTCTTCCATTTTACTTGCCAATGGAGGATTCCTAAAATCTAATAATGCTATATATACAATCAGTTAGCTCCTCTCTTTTTCTTCAATGGATGGTCTGTTCTTGTGCAAATCTCACTTCTTCATGCAATTAGATTAAAGGTTATCAATTATACCAGGCAAACAATCCCATAATTCTAAGTACCTTTAAGGTGGTATTTTTTCCTTCTATAATGTGTCTCTAATACTTAATTGTTTCCTTATACAGTCTTTTCCATTTCGGTTATTGTGATTGGGGTAGATGCCTCGTGGAATTATATGACTTATACAGCTCATGAAATTGAATTGTCGGGCAGATTGATCAGAATATTGAAACTGCTAAAGAAGCTGTCAAAGTGATGATGCATGAACTCGAGAGAAGGGCATAATCTCAAATGTTTTCTGTAGTATTAATTATTGCTTGCCACAAATGGAGAGATATTCATGCATGTTAAGCTTTCCTGGTTGATTTATATCTTAGGATCAGAGAAATGAAGTTTACTGCCTTATGTTGTTTATCATTTGACTATCCTATATCCAGTTTGATTTTTAAGCCTTATGTTCAGTTACAAATGTTGTGGTAGAAGACTGGGATAGTCAGTTTAATCACCTTGAAGTGCCATATTTTGATGCTTTTTCAGTTTCTTCAGCAGGCCTGTTTGGCAGAACCCAAAATGAAAAGCCCCAATTTGGGAATGGCTTGCCTGCTTCTGTGACTGTGAGTATTCTGAGATAATTTTCAGTCATCAACACATGTTATGTTAATGCTGCTCAAACTACCTGTGGATCAGAGTTGTTAATATCTCTAACATGTAATTGTTGTTTCAGTTTGACTATCTTAAGAGTTTGGAAATTGAAGAGAAAATTAACAAAATCAAATGGTGCCAACAGCTAATGGTGTCGTGTTCCTTCCTCCACCACTGATTCCTTATTTTTTATTGTTTGAGACTTTCAATTCAACTGACCCGTTCACATCTGAAGAGTTGGAGCACATTAGACAAGTTTGGGCAGAATTCTTTCTAAAGTTGTATGAGGAGGAGGAGTGTAAGTCGATTGGAAAGGAAGAAAGAAGAAATCAACTTAACTGAAAGTGTAGTACATTATCGTACATTTTGGAATATTATTAGAATATCAAGAATTTTGGAAAGTGTAGTATTAGAGTATATTTTGGTATGAAATCTAAGAGGTTAATTTTTTATATATTTAAATAAAGTAGTTTAATTACATGTGTGTGTCCCTCTTGCCTAGCTGAAATTGTAGTACTTTAATTACTTTAAAGTATGTGCAATAAATGATTGTATATGAAGGGTGAAGCCAAATAATAATCAAAACCTAAAAAAAAATTACTTTTAAAGTCGGATAAACCTCTTATATGTTATATCCGACTTAAAAACAGATTTTTAAAGTTGGATATTCCTCTTCATCCGGCTTTAAACGTGTTCCAGAGAAGTCAAAAACACCATATAATCAAACTTTTAAAGTCGGATGTATGCACTTATCCAACTTAAAATCCAGATTTTAAAGTCGGATGTCTACCCGACTTTAAAATTGCAGACTTTCTAAGTCGCATTGATAGATGTCGGATTAGGATCCGACTTTAAAAGCCCCAAATATCCGACTTTAAAACCCTTTTTTCCACTAGTGGTATTTCAGGCTTCACAAAGTGATCCTCACGTTCTTCCGGTTTCGCTAATAGCTCCAGATGTTTCAAACATTTCACAGAGTGCATGTGAATATCCTCAGACTTCACCAAGTGCTATTGACGATTCTCAAACTTCTAGTAGTGTTCTTGCTGCAAGTTGGGAGATTTTACCACCAAGTGTTCCTTGGAGTTTCTCTAATATTTAGTAGTATTCTCAAAAGTTGGAAGTTTTTACAGAGAGTTTATGGAAACATCAATACATGGAAAATAGTTGGCCTCGTGTCCACCATAGTTGGTCTGTCAAGTTTTGCTCTAAGCCCTTTTTTCAAACGTTTGATTTGAGGGTGGAAGTCTTGGAAGTTCTTTCTTTATGGAGTGCTTTCCTTGGTCGTCTTAACAACTTTATTATTCGTACGACATTCATCACTCCCTGCACAGTTACTTCGACTTAAAGTTATGGGCTTTGTGGTTTTGATGCTCTTCTCATTGTACACATTCTATTATGACAAAGTCGTAAATGGGAAATCTGAAATCCTAAGCCTGGTTGCATTTCAATCCTGTGTTTGCTTTGTTGTCAATTAGCTTGTCCAAACTGGCGATCTATGGGAGTGAGAAGGGTCTATTCACTTTTTTCCTAACATGTCTTCTGGTTCAACTATGGACCATCAACTGGAAGCTTATCTTTGTTGGTATATTCCTTGGTTGTGCATTCTTTTATATGCATTCCTCTCCGAATCCCAAACATTCCTCTTCAGATTCAAAACAAGAACAACTTCCTGAAGACACTCATAAAGATGGAAGTGTTGCAATACAAATTTCGTCCCTGATGGCGATAAGGTAGGAAGTTAAAATATGTGTCTTAATACTTGGTGTTTTCTAGTAGAATTTTGTTATTAGTTCATGTTTTTTATCAGAACAAAGGCCCCATATATTTTTGAAGATGTAAGAAATACACAAGGAGGAGGGTTGGAATTGTGTATCCAATTTTCTAAACTTTTTGGCTTATATGGAAGCTCCAAATTTTAGAAAACCTTTTCATAGTGTTTTTCAAACAATGAAGTATGAAAAAGATTATATTTGAAGAAAGATTTTCTGTGAGCTTTTTTCCTTAGTTAGAAGTTTGCTGAAAAGTGTAACATTCTTAGTTTCATTAATTTCAATTTACGAAACTAGTGATTTATCAGTCGAATAAATAATAAATCAAGTCTCGGATACAAGTTTATCGCGAAAACATTGTATAATTGTTAAGTTATAAGATTTATTTGCATTAGTGATTGAATTGTGTGATTTATGTGTGGTGGTTTGGGTAGGAAATAGAGTTAATAGGGAATTAGTAAATCAATGGCATTTAGGTCTTTTTCAACTTTTTAAAAATCCACCCTCAGCTGACTAACTCACAAGTCAGCGACACATCCTCATTTGTTTCCATTTTGCTGAAAAAGAGAAAAAAAAACATAGAGGGAGAGAGCGAGGAGGAGAGAGAGAGAGTTGGGGAAGAAGATAGGGGAATCATCACAAACCTTCATGCATATTCAAGATTGAGGTACCAATCTTATTCATTTTCCTTCCTTATTCCTTTGATCCCAATTTCAATCTCTCATTCTTCCTCTTTTTGAATCCACCAATTTTTATGCTTGAAGCTCAAAGTTAAAGTTTGGTGAAGATTATTGAGCTTTGAAAATGCTTGCTTGTGCATTTGGGTCTAGGGGGAAGAGTGAAACTAAGCTTGTTGATTGAAGCCAATTGGAGAGTTCAAGTTACTGTTTGGTTGGACGAGTTCGGAGTGAGTTCAGGCGTTTTCGGAGTCGTCGGAAATTCGAGGTCTCGGTTGTTACGTGATTTTCATCACAACCGATGAGTTTTACTCACGCTAGGGATATTTTGTTTTGATTTAATTGTGGTTGTGATTGGTTTCAAAAAATTTCTCTATTCGTGAATTTTGAATCGAAAACAGTACTTTACAAAAATGACGTGTTTTGGAAATTTGATTCACCGCCTCGGTGAGTGTTCCCAACGCACACAACACATAACAAACAATCATGTAAAGTCAAACTTTCTTGCAACATGCGCAATCAACAAATTCAATAACTTTGTCAGTTAACACAACAAGCAAACACATCAAATTCATCCATTGTTAAAAGTTTCCAAATTTTTGTGGAGTAGATAATTATAATGTTCTTAACTTGTAGGCAAAACATCATTAAAAAAATTGAAGGATATACATGAGTTGTCATTTTATAGGGACTACAATTATTGACAACTTTTTTTTGGTATAAATTGGGTATCCTCTACGCACAACTGCAGAGAATAATTCTTCGAGTCAGCTAAGACCACAATGAGCGACAAAACTCTCGTTCAAGATATTTAACACTGCTGCATGCTCAATCATCTCATCCAAGTAGTTTTGGGTTGACGAAAATCATTAAGGAAACTAAAAGTCGACAAAAACTTTTATAGAACCTAAAAAAAATGTGATATTTTGTAAAGACTAAAAATATATTTAACTTTTTATTTTATTATGACTTTGAAAGATGAAATGTTTGTGAGACGATGTCTAATAATAGTATGGCTATGCGAATATGATAGAGAAAGGAAAATTAGTTTAAGGGGAAGGAAGTTAAGAAAACAATTATGGAAATATAAACTGGTACACATAGTTTATTATTAGGGTCTTATTTTTGGTACCCCCCTCAACATCAACCACACCCCCATAATATCCCAAATGGACAAAAATATCCTTGAAAATTTACAAAAATCACATTTCACATTTCATAATTTCGAAAAAGTAAGTAATTTCGAATGGGTTTTTCGGAATTACCTAGTAATTCCGAAAATCTAATTTTTTTTTTTCAATTTTTAATATTTTCTAATTACATTTATTTTTTTAACGTTGGCGTAGAGTAGACGATCGAACAACGTGAGCGCGAAAGAGAGTCTTGGGAGCAAAGACCCCACACCGGCCGGCGGCGCGAGCACATCATTCAGGGAGGCGATGTGCGCGATTCTTCTCCGGACACTTTTACAGAGGCTCGTAGTCTGGGCATGCTTCGAGCGTCGAGCGCGAGAGAGAGTGCTGCTAGAGTGATAGAGATGGTTGAGCCTCAGCCTCAGCCCCGGTATGAGCAGCGGATACAAGACCACCCTGATTATGAGTACCATATGCGGCACCAACAGGAGCACCCAGAGATGTATCATGACGGTTGGGAGGCTTTGGAGGAGCAGGAGGATGAGGGCCAACATCAGGAGGAGGAGGAGGTTCAGGAGGAGGAGGAGGAGGTTCAGCCTGCCCCAGCTGTGGAGCACACACCCTTATATTTACACTGGGACACGCACTGCGCTTCCTAGATAGATAGAGGCCAGGTAATATTTTAATTTTTTATTTTAATTTTACTTAACAACAATTAATTACTTATTTTTAATAACGTATGGTTTAATTTTAATTTTAATTTTTTCAAATTTCTAAACTAAAGGTTGTATCTCACGGCCAGAAGATTCCTAGAGTTAGACCTACAGAGCACCACCCACAGGTAGAGCACTGGTTGCGTCTGGCTAAGCTTTCTGAGTTGGACATCACACCTCTGGGGGCAATCAACCATGAGTTGATATCTGCTTTTGTGGAGAGGTGGCATCCCGACATTCCACATGCCCTTTGGGGAGATGACAGTCACCTTGGATGATGTGGCCGTGCTCCTCCACTTGCCGCTGGATGGCACCCCATTGGACCACAGGCGATTTTGATTCTGCTCGTGCTCTTCACATGGTCGTGGATCGTTTGGGCATGGATCGCCATCGTCATCCGTGAGCTTAAGGATAACATGGGGCGATTCGAGGATCTCTGTGTAGAGGACGCCACAGAGAGAACATGGCACGGGTGCTTATGAGCGGTACCGCACGGTGCTACATGCTCTTCCTCGTTAGGCACCACCATTCTCGGGCGACAAGACTCATACATTAGTGCCGTGAGAGGTGGATGTATACGCCGGTGATCTTCACAGCAGTGTGGCCGGTGGTCTCGGGGTATAGCCGCTCTTAGTTACCTCTACACCCACCGACGAAAAGCGGTCTTTTATACGACCAAGCGCTCGGCGGATACGCGACAACTTGCTCCGAGTAATCATTTATTTATTTTTTTAATTTAAAACTTTTAATTAGAAAATTTGGATAAATTACTCATATATTAATAATCGATTATTTTTAATTTAACTATTTCTGGTCTTTGGATCTACGAGCACTTTCCCACCGCCGTCGTTGGTCGGAAAGTGTTAGCTAGGGCGACGACCACGTGCCACCAAAAATTGGAAACAAGAAGTCGGATAAAGTAAAGTTGGTGGACTTTAGGGGCGCGGATAGATGCTCTGCGGTGGGGATGTCATCCTCACCCTTTATGATGACCACGAGCGGTATGTTCCTTTGTCGAACATATCCGCCGCCGGAGGTTGGATGCTTTGAGGTGATGACGTTGTTCCCTACATGCTGAGCGAGTGTGCGTTGGCGATTCGGGCGTAGTCTGCAGAGGATCCTCTTCCACCCATTTCGGGTAATGTTCCTCTGCGACGAGATCATCATACGGGTCGCTCATGTATCGATTCGCGCGAGACTTTTCTTGAGCTAGTAGAGTGGCGGGCTACCACTGCGAAGTGCGATCCCGATTACCTTCCTTGGTACGATCAGTAACTGTGCGCGTCTTACTCCGGTGCGAGCCACGCAGAGCGAGCGAGCCACGAGCAGAGCTACCTCGAGATCCACCATATCATCGAGAGCTGTTGTCCCGAGAGACATATGAGGAGAGGTGCAGAGAGCACCAGCATTGACCGGATGCCTTAGATGTTGTCCGCTCACCCACTTCACGTGCTTATTTTCATCATTGTTAAACATTTTGGGCCCATAAGAGTTGTATTTGTACATTATATTTTTTTTATGTTGCTCATTTTATATATTTTGACATATTGTTATTTAAATCATAAACCGTTCGTATCATATTTCCAAAATAAAACGCGTTTAAATATTAATTTAATATACAAACTTAAAAAAAAAATACAAATATCGGAATTACCATTTTTAGAGGTAATTCCGAAATTTTTCATTTTTTATGAACCGAAATTACTTTTTTTATAGGTAATTCCGAAAATTTAATTGTTTTTTGAACCGGGATTACCTTATTTTGAGGTAATTTCGAAAATTTTAATTTTTTTTTTTTTTAAAAAACGCAAGGGTATTATTGGCATTTTTTGAAATATGGAGATGTGATAGGGAAGGAGGGGGTACGAAAACAAACACCCTTATTATTATTGGAAAGTCCTACCAATCTGATTTATGGTATTGCTTCTAAGTTCATCTTTTTTTTTTCTCCAATAAGCAATGATTAATTGAAAACGAACACTAAGTGTGATCAAAAAACAATTACAAATTATTTAAACACAAAAAAACGTTAAGCCACTAGGATGAAACAGAATAATACGCTAGTCTACCCACCCCATAGTTAACCAAATAATATATATTGTCTTGTTTATCTTCTTCCTTAAAAACACCTCGCCAAACAAACGTACCTGGTCCACAATACTATTATTGCCAAAAAACCTTAAAACTCAATCATAGTCTGTACCTCTTTAGCCAAAACACATTGAAAGAAAAGGTGCATTAAAGATTCACGTGTCCACGCACATATAGGACAATCTACTTCAAGTTTGCACCCACATTTTTATTAATATTAATACAAATTTGTATTTAAAACTTCTTTTTATCTACTTCAAATTTATCTTGATTTTCATGTGATAGAGAGTAAGGGACAACAAATTTTCATCCACGGCTAGTTATACCAAATACTAAAGGCTTGCGGTAATTTCTCATTGAGGTTATACTCAATTTAGTCTCAGACTTTTTAAAAATGTTCAATTTAGTCCCCAACATTTATAAAAATACGTCAATTTAGTTCTTCGGTTAACAACCATTAGTAAACGGTGTTAATTTAGTCTCCAACTTAGCTAACTTAATATCTATTGATGGGACAGGGTGTAGGACAGGGAGTAGGGGACAGCAGATTTCCATCCACAGCTAGTTATACCAAATACTAAAGCCTTGTGGATTTCTCATTAGGTTATTTTTTATTACTAGTACATTTTATTTGAAAGTATGTATGTAGTTCGAAAAGTCTTGCAAGTTGTTGTTGTTAGTCAACAAGTCAATGGAGTGGTGACATGTTCTTCCATAATTTGCCTTCCCTGGTGGGTCATTTCTATTTTCTTCCAAAGAGATATTTTCAATTTGTGGTGCTTGTTTTTTTGCAGGACGACGTGATACGATTATTCTTCGGATATGGTTCCCATTTCCTTGCAATGTGGTGGAAAGAGTAATCATTTTCTTGCGGTTTTTCCTTTGTAAACACCCGTTACTTAAGTCCCAAATAACCAAAAAATAGAGTGTTAGATGAAAAAATTTAATTATCGAAAAATTTCTTAATATATAAGTTTTTGCCGGTTAAATGTCCTACAGGGAAGGCAAAAAATCGGCCATAAAGTATATGGCTACTACATCCTTTGAACTCTTGTATAATGTGTTTGGGTTGGGTTGACCACAACAAGCTTCAAAATCATATCATAACTATATTAATTCATAAGTTGTCCACGTATGCGTCCACGTAGGACCAATAGAAAAAATTCGGTGACCACACTAAAGTTATATTGGGCAAACATGTACTAACCATTGTTTTCATTTACCCGCTCACTCACCACATAAAAACTAAATTGTGGCTAGTATGTACTAACTATTGGATTGTTGTATAATGGTCACCGAAAAATTTAGTAACTATTTAAAGAATTCCTTAGTATCATAAGTCGTTGTCAGGCTGAGAGATTTGGCGCTAAAGAGGGTGGCATGCAATGAAGCCAGGATACGGGATACGATACGGGATATGATACGACACGATACGTGGATACAGGGAAACTTTGAAAATGAACATATGATACGATATGTATACTTCAATATAAAATTAAATTAAAATTTTAAAAAATATAAAACACAAAGATACTTGTATTTGCGTTATTGAAAACACACACTTGCAAGTGTGTCACTTTTCGCAGGTTGTATAAAAAGAATATCGATCCACAAGTGATTAATTAACAAGTACTAAACTAATCGAAATTATTTAATGTTTAGACGAACAAATAAGTTGAGTGATGTAGAAACTAAAATAAAAAGAAATAAATAGCAAGAATTAAAATACAAGTTTATAAATGGAGAGAGATCTAAGGTCGCGCTTTGACTTGCAGTTCTTCGATTCCCTATGTCTACTTCTATTTGAATTCCCTTATTTTATTTAATTACCAATCCCTTTACTAAAACTATTAATCCGTTTGGTCATTCGCAATTAATATTCTTTTCTTAAATTAACCTCGTTTGGTACATGCAAGAATTTAAATTCAAGAAAAGCATAAAGAACAAAAAGGTTGAATGATTGGAAGACTAAATTATGGTTTGGTCATGCCCCAATTATAGCCCCAATTATCCTATAGGTCCACCAACTAATCAAGCGATGATTTGCCATTGATCAACTAATTGATTATAAACATGCGCAGCAGAAATAATCCTAATCATGTGATAAAAACAATAGGACAATATCAATTAAAATAAAAACAGAATTCAAACTAAATTAGAAACATAAAAAGTCTCTAATCACGCAAGATTCACCTAAGACCCTGTATGACTTCCTGCAGATATCATAAGTATCGAAACAATAAAATAGAAATTAAAGTACGCGAATTACGTAGATAAAAATAACCCTAAATTAGAGGAATTATTATTCCAGCCTTCGCTCTTTTTTCTCGCTCTCCAGAAAATTCCTCTCTCACTGACTCCAAAATCTTCCTCTCTCACCGTCTATGTTACTGTTGCAGTTTCCTTTTCTTGCGTCCGGTCTCCGTTCAATTCTTTTCTCCGTACTGTATGCGGCTTCGTGTGTCAGGTATGGCTGCCGTTTCAATTGTAGCTTTTCCTTTTTATATTCATCCTCTTTCTTATTCCCCAAGCCTAGGGTAGATCACGTGCCTCTTCTTATATATATATATTAACAATATAAATTATTTCTTTTCTTTTTATATTTTCTTTCTTTCTGTAAAAATAGGATAAATTAAGTTAGTGATTTATATAATTGCTAATAATTACTCTAAAAAAAAGACTCAAATGTATCTCTAAAAATACACCAAATTAGAGTTTATCAACTCCCCCACACTAAACATTTGCATGTCCTCAAGAAATTCTCCTACTCAAAAACTTTTCAAATAAGTAATAGAGATAATAAAATAAGGAACCCAAAGTTAGAAGACAATGATGCATAATAGACAATATAGAACATATGAGGTGTCAAAAGGTTGCCCAATTAGAGGCTCAAGTCCTCAAGATTACATTTCACGTGAACAATGACACTCGCCACAATCTCTCTAAGTGTTTAGGACTAAAGAAAATATACACTCAAGTTTCCACAAAATGCACATTACCATATGCTTGTAATTTGACCAAATCTCCACTAAATAGTTCACATGCATGCAAAAGATGGGTTTTCATGGGTTGTAATAGGGCCAGGGTGAATTCATGCAAGGTAGGAAATAAAAAGAGAGGGATAAACAATGGCCTAAAAAGAACAAAAAACAAATAGTAACCCTTGAAACCAAATATGGAGCTTCTATCTATTTTACAATTTTTGTTCAAATTCCAAATTAATTTCACTTTCATTCATCACTCTTCTTTTACTATTGAGTTGACTCCTTTTTTTTTTTTGATTTGCCTTTTGGCTCTTTCATTCTTTTGATGTGTCTTTTCCTCCTTCTTGCTTTTCTTTTTTTTTTCTTTTTTTTTTCAAATTCTCTTTCTATTATTTTTTTTCTTAGGAGGAAAAGGTAAGTACATGACAACTTCTATTTTGTTTCCTTTGTAAGAAAGTTTTCTTGTAAGCACATGATTCACTCCTTTTGTTTTATTCATCCTAACAAGATAGACAACTAAAGCATAGGACAAGATTCCAGTCCTGACAATATAGACAACTAAAATGTAGGACGAAATTGTAATTTTCAATAGTTGCTCCACATTTAATTCCAAATAGTTACCAAAAGAAGAAAAAAAGAAAATATATCTGGGTACCAAAGAACAAAAATTATAACAATTAGGCTCAAAGGGGCAACTAAGGGATACATTCAACAAACAACTCACACCAAAAAATACCTAAATTCCCAAATCTTTTACATGATGCAAATCAATTTTCGCTTGAAATGGTCAAAAGACAAATTCTAGAATGTAGCAAATTGGGAAACACACTCATAGAAAGAAAAGGGGTAAAAATTTATGATTTAGTATCAATCCCCTTATGAAGGCTCAGATCTCACATTTAGAAGCTAGTTCACAAAAAGTACTCAAGAGGGACAAATGCTAATTATCAGCTTCCTAAGGACATCCTCACAGTTACAATTAAGCACAAGTCTATCAAGTAAATTAATTATGGGATCCCCTAAAGGCATAATCTCTATTTTTTCAATATAAGCATAATTCATGCAAAACAAGCCAAAAAAAAATGCTATCAACATATGTAGTGGGTATATGCATTAATAGAGATTATAACAACATATAATATCCTCCCCCACACTAGCATGAAGCATGGGCCTCAATGCAAAATATTAGATTGACACAAAAATAAATAAATGAGAGAGTAAGAGTGACTTCCCTGAGAGAGCTTGCAGTCTGAGCTTATTGCTAAAAACAAAATAAAACAAAACAAAAGTGAGAGAAAATAAAACACAGGTTGCCTCCTGCGAAGCGCTTGTTTAACGTCGTGAGCCTGGCGATAGTTGGTGCTTAATCAGGTGGCTCTCCAAGAGCAAATTTTACATCTAACGCAGTGCACCTTCGTAGTTTTCTAACCATGTGATTGACATTGTGTTTTCTTTTTCCATGTGGTGGTTGAAATTCAAAGGATTGTGGAATTTTTGTTTTATCTCCATCCACCACTATGCTAGGATCCTGCAAAATAAGAATTTTTTCCGAAAGGTCCTGCATCTTTAAATCACTAACAATGTTAGTTTCAACCACATCATCAAAATAAGGAAAGGTTAAAGAAGATAAATTTTCGTTGGAATTTAAAGTTTTAATAACATTATCTTCTTTACCACTCCGTAAACTTACCTTTCCCTTATTAACCTCAATTACAGCATCACCAATGGTTAAAACAACTTGCCCAAAAATTGGGGCTTTCTCCTCTTCCTCCAACTCATGAACCAATGGATTTTTTTCATTCTCCTCACAAACGTTCTCATCAGTATCATCTTTTATTTCAATATAACTCCCTTCAAGAGGAGCTATTATTTTTATTTGACTCCTTCAAGAGGGAGTCTCTTCATCTTTCTCGAGAGCTTCTTCCTCTATATTATCTTCCACGGAGAACTCTTCATCACTCCTACGAATATTTTCTTTGTATTGCTCAGTTTGTAAATAAGGAGTTTCTTGGACCTCTTGAGATAACATAGCAATGATACTTGATAGTTGACCATTCCAGCTTCTAAGTTCGTTGGTCATGGTTTCAAGTTGGCCCTCCATGCGGTCAAACTTTGCATTTATCTGCTCAGATACATCATTGGTGTATGGTATCTCCTCCTCTTGCCTTTGCACGTGAAGTGTCTCATGATTATCCCATTGGGAGGAATAAGGAGGTGGCTTATAGTCATCCCAATAATCCAAATAAGGGTCATAAGGAGGAGGAGAAATCGAGATTTGGCACTGAGTCATATACCAATATGACTTCTCTAAATTCCTTTGTTCCTCTGCCTCTCTAATATAATCTCCAAGAGTCTTAACCATGATTTATACTTTTATCTGCAAAACAGGTGAACTGCAACAATCTCTTTGGAAAGTATTAGTAATTTTTTTTTTTTTGATTTTTTTTAATAGGATATATAAAAAAAAAAATTAAAATAAAAGCATAAAAAAAATGTCTAAAGCAATAAAAATCTTTTTTGTTTAATATTGTTAAATTAATCCCCGGCAACGGCGCCAAAAACTTGTTGCGTTGAAAACACACTTAGAGCAAGTGTACTCTTTCGCAGAAGTAGTATAAAAGAATATCGTATCCACATGGATTAATTAACAAGTACTAAACTAATCGAGATTATTTAATGTTTAGACGAACAAATAAGTTGAGTGATGTAGAAACTAAAATAAAAAGAAATAAATAGCAAGAATTAAAATACAAGTTTAATAAATGGAGAGAGATCTAAGGTCACGGTTTCACTTGCAAGCTTCGATTCCCCTATGTCTACTTCTATTTGAATTCCCTTATTTTATTTAATTACCAATCCCTTTACTAAAACTATTAATCCGTTTGGTCATTCGCGATTAATATTCTTTTTCTTAAATTAACCCTTGTTTGGTCATGCAAGAATTTAAATTCAAGAAAAGCATAAAGAACAAAAAGGTTGAATGATTGGAAGACTAAATTATGGTTTGGTCATGCCCTAATTATAGCCCCAATTATCCTATAGGTCCACCAACTAATTGCAGTACGGTCGCTGATCAACTAATTGATTATAAACATGCAAAGGGTAGCTAATCCTAATCATGTGATAAAAACAATAGGACAATATCAATTAAAATAAAAACAGGAATTCAAACTAGAAATTAGAACATAAAAAGGGTCTCTAATCATGCAAGATTCACCTAAGACCCTAGAAGAGGACTTAGGTATCCATAAGTATCAAGAACAATAAAATAGAAATTAGAGTCATGAATTACAGAGATAAAAATAACCCGGAAATTAGAGGAATTATTATTCTGAGTCTTCAGTCTCTTTTTTCTGCTCCAGAGCTCTCTCACGGTACCCAAAATCTTCCTCTCTCACCGTCTATGTTACTGTTGCCGTTTCCTTTTCTTGCGTCAGGTCTCCGTTCAATTCTTTTCTCCGTACTGTATGCGGCTTCGTGTGTCAGGTATGGCTGCCGTTTCAATTGTAGCTTTTCCTTTTTATATTCATCCTCTTTCTTATTCCCCAAGCCTAGGGTAGATCACGTGCCTCTTCTTATATATATATATATATGTTGAATGTGTGGCACTTCCATTGGCTAGCTCACACCTGAGGTGGATCCTACGTGGCAACTCAGTGTCATTATCAGCTCACCAGAAACATTTATCTCAAGCTGTTACTTTCGGTTTCATAGTTAGTTATGTTAGTTACTTGCATTGCAAGTTAGGCGCCAAACTTGTAATGCTATAAATAGCTTTCTTTGAATGATTGTAACAAGAACAACAGAATTGGGTGTGTGAAGAGTAACTGGGAAATTCGTGGGAATTGGGTTGTGAGGGGGAAACACCATTGGGAATTCATATTCAAAGTGTAAACCTTCAATTCAAGATTCAATGCAATTGACAAGCAAATTGGCTTGGTCCCCGGATGTAGGCATCAATCGATCTTTGAATCCGATAAACATTTCCCTTGTGTTCTTTAATTTCACTGCAATTTCTTAATTTTGGTTTTAGGGTTCATAATTACGCATTAGGGTTCATCGGTGGAATTTTGGGGATTTGAGATCAATTTCACAATCCGAGTGAAATTGAACTTCAAATCTTTGTGCGTTTTGCTTGTTAGACATTATAGGATCGATCTCAATCAAAGATACAAATCTGTAACATCGATTTCTCGCGATTGGATTATTGTTTGGTTTTTTCACCGCAAACGGATGCTCAAGCTTTCATTGGTTTGTAGAATTCATGCACAAATTCCTAACAACCGTATCGTGAGCTTTCGTTGGGAGGTTCTTTACAAATGGAAATGGCAAAATTCAATATTGAGAAATTCAATGGCAAGAACGATTTTGGTCTTTGGAAAATGAAGATGAGAGCAATCTTGGTCCAACAAGGGTTGGAAGAGGCATTGGAAGGGGAAAGAAGGCTTCCAGAAAATATGTCTGAGAAAGAAAAGAAAGAATTGATGAATAAAGCCCATAAGCGCAATCATACTAAGCCTAGGAGATAAAGTCTTGAGGGAAATTTCTAAGGAAAAGACTGCACTGCTGCAGATGGCTCAAGCTTGAGAGTCTCTACATGACAAAGTCATTGGCCACTCGCTTTACTCAAAACAAAGACTCTACACTCTCAAAATGCAATCAGTGTGCGTCTATTAGTGACCATATAGATGAGTTCCATAAGTTGATTCTGGATCTAGAAAACATAGATGTTAAGATAGATGATGAGGATCAAGCTCTCTCTGTTGATAAGGTCATTAAATAGTTCGTATGATATTCTTCTTTGATACATTAGTATATGGTAGAGAATCTATAACTCTAGATGAAGTACAAAGCTGCATTGATGTCAAAAGAGTTGTCAAAAAGAACTGAAAAAGAAATGGATCATGGTGAAAGTCTTGTAGCTAGAGGAGGAGTGATAATAGAGATGATAAAGGAAAGGGAGGTCAAGGTCTAAATCTAAAACCAAGTACAAGTGTTATATCTGTCATAAACTAGGACATTTTAAGAAAAATTGCCCGATAGAAAGAACAAGAAGCAAAACAATTTCGAGGAGAAAGGAGATGCATCGGTTGCATCGACACCTATGATGATTGTGGTGTTGTTAGTTCTTTAGCGATCTCGATAATGTTGAACAGATACACCAAGCACTAGTAATCAAGATGAAAAGTGGGTAATGGATTACGGTTGTTCATATCCTATGTGTCCATGGAAGGAGTGGTTACGTGAGTATAAGGATTACTCGGTGGGCAGTCGAATGGGAAACAATGTTGCTTGCAAGGTAATTGGCATAGGTTCGATTATGATAAAACTTGCAGATGGGACAACTAAGAAATTAACTAATGTTAGACATGTACCGCACTAAAGAGGGCTCTTATTTCACTTGGAACTCTTGAGAAAGGCTGGTTTTAGCTTCAAGGGTGAAGATGGTGTATTGAAAGTCATGAAGGGAAATAGAGTGGTCATGAAAGGTTCTAGACAAGGGAACCGTCTCTATGTACTCCATGGCAAGATCGTGATTGGAGAAGCTAATGTGGTAACCGCTTCTAATGACAAGACACTCATGTGGCACCATAGACTTGGACACATGAGTGAGAAAGGCTTGAAAGAATTAGAGAAACAAGGTCTGCTAGTGGTGACAAAATTGAAAACCTTGGTTTCGTGAACATTGCATTCTAGGTAAACAAACTAGAGTTAAATTTGCAAACTCGAATTCACAAAACTAAGGAGAAACTAGGTTACATACATTCCGATCTATGGGGGCTGCTAGAACACCAACACATGGTGGTAAGAGGTACTTCATAACATTCACAGATGATCTTACTAGAAAGGTGTGGATTTATCTGCTTAAAACAAAGGATGAAGCTTTCAAGACCTTTGTAGAATGGAAAAAGAAGGTGGAAACACAAAGTGGTAATAAGGTGAAGGCTTTAAGAATCGATAATGGGCTCGAATTTTGCAATGAAGAATTCAATGAGTATTGCAAGAAGGAAGGTATATACAGGAACATGACAGTGAGAGGTACTCCACAACAAAATGGTCTTGCAGAGAGGTTGAACAGAACTTTGCTAGAGAAAGTGAGATGTATGTTGTCATGTGCAAAATTAAGCAAGTCCTTCTGGGGTGAAGCGAGTTGTATACAAAGATGCTACTACGGTTAATAGAAGTCCATCTACAAACTTTCTAGACTTCAAAACTCCACAAGAATTGTGGACCGAAATCCTCCGTAATACCAACACACGAGAACATTTGGATGTCCCGCATTTTTCCATGTGAATGAGGAAAATTGGAACCTAGATCAAAGAAAGGATTGTTCATGGGATATCCTCAAGGTGTGAAAGGATACATAATCTGGTCTATTGATGAGAAGAAGTGTATCATTAGCAGGGATGTTATCTTTCATGAATCAAAACTGATTGAGGAATCAATGAGCAATGAAACTTTGGAAAAGGAGAAGACAGTACAGGATACTCAACTTGAGGTGGAGTTAGAGATAAGCACTTCAAAGAAGAAAACTCAATCGATACTGTGGAGGCTCCCATTGAGAATAGAAATAATGAAAGCTCAAGTTCAAGAGAGTGACACGAGAACTCGAGGAAGCGAGAACAAGACTATGTTCTCGCGCGAGAGATAGAGAGAGAAGACAAATCAAACCACCAAATAGGTTTGGTTATGAGTCTATGACACTTATGCTCTTAATACTTACGAATGTGTAGGTGATGATGAACCAAGACACTATGCGAAGCTATGAATCAGAAAGACAGAAATAAGTGGCAAGCAGCTATGGTTGATGAAATGCAATCACTTGATAAGAATCAAACCTGGATTCTGGTAAAGAAACCTACTGGTGCAAAGCTAGTTGGTTGCAAGTGGATCTACAAGAAGAAGGAAGGAATGACTGAGAAGGACCCTCCAAGGTATAAAGCAAGACTTGTAGCTAAAGGCTACACTCAAAGGGAAGGTATTGATTTCAATGAAATCTTCTCACCTGTGGTCAAACACACATCCATTAGAGTGCTTCTAGCACTGGTAGCTCAGTTTAATCTCTATCTAGAGCAAATGGATGTCAAAACAAAGATTCTTACATGGTGTACTTGAAGAAAGAATTTACATGGCTCAACCAAAAGGTTTTGAAGAAAAGGAAAAGAAAATATGGTGCATCTCACAAAAAATCTCTCTATGGCCTGAAGCAATCTCCTGAGGCAATGGTACAAGAGGTTTGACAATTATATGTTGAACATAAGGTACAAGAGGAGCAACTTTGATAGTTGTGTCTACTATAGAAAAATAGAGGAATCAAACTACATCTATTTACTTCTATATGTAGATGACATGCTAATAGCTAGCAAGAGTAAGAAGGAAATTAGCAAGCTTAAAGAGCTTCTAATGAAAGAATTTGAGATGAAAGACTTGGGTCAAGCAAAGAAAATACTTGGAATGGAAATTGATAGGAATGAAGGATTGTCAATCACACAAGGAGGTTACATTCGAAAGTTACGAATAGGTACAATATCTTTGTCTGCAAAACCCACTAGTGTACCTATTGGTTCACAATTCAAACTGTCTAAGAGTGACAATCCAAGCACCGAGCAGGAAATGAAGGAAATGGAAGCAATTCCTTATGCTAGTGCAGTTGGTAGCTTAATGTACTCTATGGTGTGTACCAGGACTGACTTGGCTTATTCTTTGAGCTTAGTCGGCGAGATATTTGGCAAATCCGAAGCAACAACATTGGCTAGTCGTTAAGAACATTCTAAGGTACCTCAAAGGAGCTGCAAACTTGGTTTGAAGTACGAGGAAGAGGATGTAGCTCAAGGTGGAGTCATTGGATATGTTGACTCGGACTTTGCAGGTGACCGTGATGAAGAGGAGGTCCTTGATGGATATGTGTTCACTTTATATGGCAACACAGTTGAGTTGGAAGGCATCTCTACAACATGTAGTAGCCCTTTCAACAACTGAGGCTGAATATATAGGCATAACAGAGGCTGTGAAAGAAGCTTTGTGGCTTAGAGGGATTGTGAATGAACTTGGAATAAGGCAAGACAGTGTGACAGTACACTGTGATAACCAGAGTGCAATTCATCTTTGCAAGAATCAAACATTCCATGAAAGGACCAAGCACATCGACACTTTGGTCAGATTGGATAAAGGATATCATTCTTTGAAGGCAAGGTGGTTATAAAGAAGATTCATACTGAAGACACAACCCCTGCTTGATTTTATCACCAAGGTTGTTCCCTTTAGCCAAGTTCAAGCATTGCTTGGACTTGTTGAATGTTGAGTGTGGCTAAGTGGAGGTTTTGGACCGAGTTACTTTGCTTGAAAAAGTCTTTTGCATTGGAGTTTTGAAGTGCCAAGGTGGAGATTGTTGAATGTGTGGCACTTCCATTGGCTAGCTCACACCTGAGGTGGATCCTACGTGGCAACTCAGTGTCATTATCAGCTCACCAGAAACATTTATCTCAAGCTGTTACTTTCGGTTTCATAGTTAGTTATGTTAGTTACTTGCATTGCAAGTTAGGCGCCAAACTTGTAATGCTATAAATAGCTTTCTTTGAATGATTGTAACAAGAACAACAGAATTGGGTGTGTGAAGAGTAACTGGGAAATTCGTGGGAATTGGGTTGTGAGGGGGAAACACCATTGGGAATTCATATTCAAAGTGTAAACCTTCAATTCAAGATTCAATGCAATTGGACAAGCAAATTGGCTTGGTCCCCGAGATGTAGGCATCAATCGATCTTTGAATCTGAAAACATTTCCTCAGTGTTCTTTAATTTCACCGCAATTTCTTAATTTTGGTTTTAGGGTTCATAATTACGCATTAGGGTTCATCGGTGGAATTTTGGGATTTTGAGATCAATTTCACAATCCGAGTGAAATTGAACTTCAAATCTTTGTGCGTTTTGCTTGTTAGACATTATAGGATCGATCTCAATCAAAGATACAAATCTGTAACATCGATTTCTCGCGATTGGATTATTGCTTTGGTTTTTTCACTATGCAAACGGCATCGCTTTCATTGGTTTGTAGAATTACATTGCAAAATTCCTAACAATATATATATATATATATATATATATATATATATATATATATATATATATGAACAATATAAATTATTTCTTTTCTTTTTATATTTTCTTTCTTTCTCGCAAAAATAGAATAAATTAAGTTAGTGATTTATATAATTGCTAATAATTACTCTAAAAAAAAGACTCAAATGTATCTCTAAAAATGCACCAAATTAGAGTTTATCAACTTGTGATCAAAATAAGTAAGCATAGTACCAACAAGGGTTGGTCCGAGTGGTAACTGGACTCGGATCCCACCTCAATGTCTTGAGTTCGAATCTTAGGTGTGACATAAACTCTATTGGGAGGAGAGAACCACACAGACCGCCAAAGCCGAGTACTCGTGGCAGCCAGATTCTCCGGCATAGATTAGTCATCGACAAAGCCGGTGGAAACTGTGCACAAATGATATGGTAACCCCAAAAAAATAAGTAAGCATAGCTAAATGTCATTTCTCTACCCATTTTAAAATATATTATTCCTTCTACGAACATGTCACAAAAGATATACAATTTTCTTAGAATGTGGTTTAGGCTTAACTCAAACCCACAAAACCAGATTGTAAGGTGAGGGGTGCCTCCTACTTATAAATTCTTTTGAGACCATATCTCTTGTCAATGTGGGTCTTGAATTTTTTACCAATACACGCCCAACACTATTGGGCTTGGGCTGTGGATAATAAGGCTCATGCTTCTTCCAACCCCTCTTTATGGGGTGAAAAGACCAAAAACTCTTACTGAAAATTGGAAGTGTGGAAGAATGCAAAAGTGAGTTACGTCGATTTAAAAGGATTCCTCCTCAAGTGATTCAAATTATATTCAAAACAAGCTTTGATGCATCAAGGGAAGATGAGAAGAGTACTTTTCTCGATATCTTCCACGTAGTTTAAGAGTACTGGAATGGTGGAGATATCCCTCAGAGAATTTACCATATGGTTTTAATCCAAACCAATTTGTCATACTTTTCATATACAAATTACCAATCACGGGTATCAAGTCACCTAAGCTGTTTGAGTTAACAAATGTAAGTTTAAGTTTTTTCCCCTGGTCTTCTATATCATTTGATTTTTGTTTCTTTTTTTTCTTTTAACAATGAGAGAAAATGAAAATTAAGTTATGATTATGTTATTAAGAAATTGTCATTATTTCAAGTATTTATACATTTGGCAGTGTTGATAACTGACTAGCTAGTTTAATCATAACTAACTAACACTACTTATAATGCATAAAACCAATACACTTAAGTTAGCATTTATGCATTACTTAAGTAGAGGACAATAGCTCTTAGTTTGACTATCTGATGTTCTAAATTTAAGAAATCATCATATTTTTACTATCTAATTGCTTCTGTTGTTTCTCAGATTTCACAAAGGATAGTTGAAGTTCTTCATAATTTTTCAAGTGTTCTTGAAGATTCTCAAACTTTTAATAGTGTTCTTGAAAATTTGAAGATTTTACAAAGAGATGATAAAAACGTCAAGAAATGGAGAATAGTTGGCTTTGTATCGAGCGTAGTGGTCTGCCAAGTTTTGCTCTAAGCCCTTCTTCCAATAGTTTAGTTAGAGGGTGGAAATCTTGGAAGTTCTATCTTTACGGGGTGTTTTCCTTAGTTCTCTTGACTGGTGTCTTATTTGTAAAGGAGTCCTCACTCTTTACACAGTTTTCTCTAATTTCATCTATAGAAAGCTCGTAGTTGGTTTATTGTCACTATCTCTTAACTTAATCTCATTTGATTAGCTAACTAAGTTATATTTTAGTTGATGTAAACAGTTAGTTAACTGATCAGTTAGTTGGTTGTATAGCTGTTGAGTTAGTTGTAGTTCAGTTAGTCAATGTAACTATAGTTAGTCATAGTTTTGGTTATAGTAACTCTGGTTAGTGAAATATACTGAGGAGTATAAATGTAAATGTCAAAGCACTGTGCTACTCAGTTGAATAGAATATGATTTCAGTCAAAATCCCTAAATGTATTCCTCTTCTTCTCCTTCGTTCATACTTAACTTTTCATTGTAAATTCATCAACTCCATGGAAAATTGATACTTTCTATATGGTATCAGGAGCGATTATGTAGCTTCCGCGTTCATCTCTCATCGGTGATTCCTCCATTGTCTTCTCGCAAATTTCTTCTTTTGCTTTGCGATTCATGAACAATAGTGTTCACCGTGGTATCAAAAGAAATTAAAATTTCTTGATTTTTTCTTCCATATGTTCTTTGAAATTCTCCGCGTTCATCATTCTTCCTTTGTTCTTTGACCTGCTTTGTTGTTGTTCAACTCATCTCTGCCATGGCAAATCCTCCACAGAACCATGATGACGCATTATACCTCCATCCTTCGGATAATTCCGCTCTTGTGTTGGTATCTCAACATCTCCCTAAGGACAAATTCCGTCACTTCTTGCGTGTATTCAAGAAGTTCTTTGAAGTTACTTCCTCGATCATCCCTCGAGCCCGCTTCATCATCTTTACTACGTTTGTCTCTTGTTTCTTCGCGGTCCAACTGTGTAGCCTTGGAAGAACTAATGAAACAACATTTTTTCCTCGAAAGAAGCGATGTTTCGCTTTCTTTATCCCTTCTTGCGTGTGTTCAAGAAGTTCATTGAAGTTCATTCGCCGATTATCCCTCGAGCCAGCTTCATCATCATTGTTGTGTTTCTGTCTCTTGTTTCTTCCTAGTCAAGCTGCGTAGCAATGGAAGAGCGAATGAACCAGCAAATGAAATCTTTTTCAACTCATATATCTAACAATCCAATTTTTTGCTGTTCATTTTTGCAAATTAAAAATCCGTTCAACATTTGGTTGTGTTTTTTCATCATCGGCGCCACCATGAGAATGGTCTTTCAGACTGCTCAATGTTCTTTTGTCGACATGTGGTTTCTTGCAAGTTTTCAATTGTCATCAACATAGTAGCACTGATGTTTGGCCTTGTAGAATGAGATTTCAATTTCCTAAGTTTCCTAAAGTGTCGACAATTGTTGCTGAATGGACTTCATATTCATGTGGCTTGTGTATTTGAATTTTTGGTTGGCCGATAGTGCAAGATGCATGAAAGCTTTATTTTAGCATATCATCTCCAAGTTGGAAGATCTTGACATCTTCCTTCCAACTTGAGGGGGAGTATTAGAATGTTAGTTTACAAGTTAGTTAAATTAGTTTTCAATTGTAACTACTTTTCTTAGTTAGTTAGTTAGTTAGTTAGTTGGATTTTGGATTTACTTTCACTAGAAGGTGCACTATATATAGTGATCACCTCTTCATATTGTACTAAGTGAGATCTCAACAACAGTTAGCAGACCTCTTGACAAAGGCTTTGGGGAAGAACCAGTTTTCACAACTCTTGTGCAAGTTTGGAATGAAGAATATTTTCCTTCCAACTTGAGGGGGAGTCTTAACTTAATCTCATTTGATTAGCTAACTAAGTTATATTTTAGTTGATGTAAACAGTTACTTAACTGATCAGTTAGTTGGTTGTATAGCTGTTGAGTTAGTTGTAGTTCAGTTAGTCAATTGATGTAAACAGTTACTTAACTGATCAGTTAGTTGGTTGTATAGCTGTTGAGTTAGTTGTAGTTCAGTTAGTCAATGTAACTATAGTTAGTCATAGTTTTGGTTATAGTAACTCTGGTTAGTGAAATATACTGAGGAGTATAAATGTAAATGTCAAAGCACTGTGCTACTCAGTTGAATAGAATATGATTTCAGTCAAAATCCCTAAATGTATTCCTCTTCTTCTCCTTCGTTCATACTTAACTTTTCACTGTAAATTCATCAACTCCATGGAAAATTGATACTTTCTACACTATCCACAACCTTCAAGACCTCCACAATTGGTTCATTCACGAGATTATGGAAGACATTTCAAAGGTTTGTTGTGTCTCTTTACTTAATGCAGATTATGTAGTTTGACTAAAATTTCGATTACAATAAGTGTTGCAAACTCAAATCATGATCTTATGGAGTCCTAATGGTGAGAATGTATGGAATTGCTGAAATAGGTAAAACAAGTATAGCTCAAGAAATTTATAATTTAACTCAAACTAACACGAGGCTTCATGTTTTCCCTCACGTGAAAGAAAATTCAAGTATACATGTAATAGTGCACCTCCAAAAATACTACTATGTTTTTTTTGATAAACAAACAATATATTGAAGGGTGTATTACAAAGGAATGAGAAAGGGAGAGGCCTCGTTAAAACCTCCTGGGCCAAAATCCTTTGGGAAAAAGACCCAAAGAGAAAAAAAGAGTACATCAAATAGAATGGGATGCCTATAACGACTCTAGGCACCCCAATGGGCAATTACACCAGTCTGAAAATGTCACCCCCACCATTTCTCCCCTTCCGAGCTACAAACCAGCTCCAAGATACATATAATAGAATAAATAACAGAGTTTACATTTGCCACTCCCCCTGAAAGATAGTTCTATTCCTTGCCATCCACACCTGCCACATTGTTGCAACCCAAAAAATGTGTTGAAGCCTACGAGCATTCTTCCCCTTCACAAACATGCAGACCTGCTGGAAGGTGTAAATCACTTCATCACCCACTTTGCCATCCAAATTCAGCCATAGGAATATGCCATGCCAAACCGAACGCACGAACATACACCTGCAAAAAACATGATCGACAGATTCTGTTTCACGGAAGCAGAATACACAAGACATCTCATATGGAGAAGACAAAATTCCACGGATGTGCAGATTTTCTCTGGTAGGAAGCTTGTTTAGCAGCAATCTCCAACTAAACATCAAGACCTTCGAAGGCAGATCGCTTTTCCACAAAGAACAACATGCTGCCACCACGGGATCATCATGTATCAACACATTACCACGATGTCTATTGCTCACCCACTCGTAGCATGACTTAACCGTGAAGCGACGGATCGGATTCGGCAACCAAGCCCACCTGTCCGGAACACCCACGTTCAGCTGGACACCGAACAACAGTTCTGTCAACTGCATGACAGCGTCGAAGTCCACTACAGCAGCTGCCGTGGCCCAATTCCATTCCCAGGACCACCCTGAAGCCCGCCACGAACCCATGTCAGCCACCGTACAGTCCTTCGTATCGCTAGCCTCCATAACCGAAGGGAATACAGCTGCAAGAGGCTCAGTTCCTATCCATATATCAGTCCAGAATTGCAGTTTTGTACCGTTTCCCATCTTCAATTTCATCACTCCATTGAACCAGCTGCTGCCCAAGTTCAAACCGTCCCCTAAGAGCACCAAATCGAGCCACCAAAGCGATGTTTTCCTTGCTATAGCAACAGGAGGTAACACACCAGACTGTTGTAATATAGTAATTTCACAATCGGTTTTAGCGTAGGACTCATTTGTATTTTTCACCTCGGTCTAGGGGCATTTTCTGTCTTTTCTCTCTGTATCAAAGCGATATAAAATCCCTTCCTGAAAACTGTAATAACTATCTTTCAATAACAGTGATTTTTCAGTTAGTGACGTTTTCGGTTAGTGAAGTTTTCACTTCGGCTGGAAGGTATCCACCTCGGCTTGAAGGTGTTCACGTCGGCTAGAATTTTCCGACTTCGACAATCTTCTTCTTCTCTCACTCGGCTTTCGTTCTTGAATTGCGAATAATAGTGAAGCATAAACTATGGTGATGATGCATTGACATGGTATCAGAGCTGCGTTTTAGAGAGGGATCTTGGGGAAACACGAGTGAAGTGATTCTTCGGTGAGGTGTGTGCATTCGATCTTGTTCTTGTAATTCACATCGGATTGCAAATCAAGATCAAACGAAATCGTTCTTTCTTGATTTCGTGGGATAGGGAAACACGAGAGATTGAGTGATCAGCGTGAAAGAGAAGATGAACGGCGGTAACGGTGGATTGAACACGAAGCTTCCGGTGTTCGACGGGAAGAATTGGAATCGATAGTCGATTCAAATGAAAGTTCTTTTTGGCGCGCAAGATGTGTGTGAACCGGTGGAAGATGGCTACACACCGATGAGGTGAAGGTGCAACGGAGGCACGCAGAAATGCGCAAAGGGACACGAGGAAGAAAGACCAAAAGGCCTTGTTCTACATTCATCAATGCGTAGATCACAAGGTGTTTGAAAAAATCTCTCGAGGCAACCAACTGCGAAGCGCTGCGTGGGATATTCTTGTTCGAAGTTATGGTGGAGATGCTCTTTGTGAAAGAAGTGAAATTGCAATCGCTACGAAAGCAATACGAAAATCTGAACATGAAGAATGATGAAAGAATTGCGCACTATATCACGCGCGTGTGGTTACAATCACCAACGAAATGAAGCGAGCGGTGAAGCGATGGCAAGAAATGATCGTGAAAAAGGTACTTCGTTCCTTAACTCCAAAATTTGATATTATCATGGTAGAAATCCAAAGATCTAAGAACACTAGTGTAATGAAGTTAGATGAATTACAAAGTAGTTTAGAAGCACATGAAACACTTGTAATTGATAGGGATGTTCAAGTTGAAATGAACAAAAGGCAATTGCAAGCACACGTCTTTAATAAAGGTGGTGGAAACAAATCGAATTGGAAAGAAAATAAGTGGAAACAAAAGAAACAAGAGTGGCTTGATAAGAACAATAAGAAAGGAACTGGTAGTAGCAGCAATAATAGTGATAAGGGAGAACCACTAATTACCCTAGAAAGAACTCTAAGAATCCAAACAAGAAAGGAAACTTTGATAAAAGAAAGGTTCAATGCTTCAATTGTGATAAATTCGGCCACTTTGCTAATGAATGTTGGTCAAATAAAGAGAAAAAGAAGGAAGAAGCTAACATAGCACAAGGTGATTCTGATGAGGAACCCGTGATCTTGATGGTGACAACAAATGATGAAGGAGTGATTACGGACTGCGGTATCTTGACACAGTTTTGCTTTCAAATCATTTGACCGAAATAAAAGGTGGTTGATCAATTTCGATGGCGTGAAAGAGAACAAAGATTAGATGTCTTGATGGTGAGTACTGGCGGCAGAAAGGAATGGGTGACATTCTGGTACAAATGAGTGATGGTTCAAAAGTTTTGATTGAGGATGTGTGGTATGTACCAGGGGTGAAAAACAACTTGATGAGTGTTGGCCAACTGCTAGAAAAGGGATATTCAGTGAATATGGAGGATAATGTGATGACTCTGTTTGATAAAAATAAGAAAATGATCTTCAAGTCTCCACTTGAGAAGAACAGAACTTTCAAAGTGAAGATTGAAGCTGGTGAAGCTCAATGCTTTAGTGTTACAAAGGCTGGGGATGAGAGTGCATTGTGGCACAAGAGATATGGTCATCTCAATTATGCGAGTTTGAGTTAATTACAATCCAAAGGGCTTGTGCTCGACATTCCAAAGGTAACTGCTAGTAGTGTGGCTTGTGAAGTGTGCATGAAGAGTAAACAATCTAGATTGCCCTTTGCATCAAAATTACCTCCAAGAGCAACACTTGCCTGGGGTGTGGTACATTCCGATGTGTGTGGACCTTTTGAGGTTCCTTCCTTGGGTGGAAACAAATATTCTGTGACTTTCATTGATGAGTTTACAAGAATGATTTGGGTTTATTTGATTAAACAAAAAAGTGAAAGTATTTGATCGGTTTAAAAGGTTCAAGGCATATGCGCAGGAAAAAGCAGAGTGGTCTGCAAGGTGAAGATATTAAGGAGTGATGGTGGTGGAGAGTATAGCTCCACCGAGAGTTTAAAAGTTTCGTGATGAGCGGGGCATAGAACATGAAGTCACGCCACCTTATACACCCCAACACAATGGAGTAGGCGAGAGGAGGAATAGGATGATACTTGATATGGTAAGATGCATGCTTAAACAGATGCAACTACCAAACACTCTATGGGGTGAGGTCATGGCAACAATCGCAGATATACATCTTGAATAGATGTCCGACAAGGAGGTTGAAGAATAAGGTGCCTTTGGAGATGTGGAGTGGTGAGAAACCCGATATAAGTCACTTAAAGGTATTTGGCGCTCTACATGCTACAAGCATATACCAGATGCTAGGAGAAGGAAGTTAGATGACAAGAGTACTCCAATGATATTTGTAGGATATCATTCAACAGGTGGCTACAAATTGTATTGTCCTACAACCAACAAAGTTGAAGTTAGTAGAGATGTGATTGTAAAAGAACAAGAAAGGTGGAATTGGAGTTCAAATGCAGTAACATCGATTGACATTGACAGTGCAATACTTGAAGAAGATCATAGTGAAGTACCAGTACAGGGAGAGGTACCTGGTCCGCATGAAATTGAACAACAAGTGAATGATTTTGACAACTCGGAGTCTGATGATGAAGTTCCAGCACAGGGCAGGCCACAGAGACAGAGAAATTTACCAAATAGACTCACTGATTATGAGCTAATTGCAGACAATTTGATAGACAATGATGGTGATTTACTGCAGTTTGCACTAGTAGCTGATACTAAGCCACTTAGTCCACAGAAGCAGTGAAAGATAAGGTGTGGAAGGCTGCAATGATTGAAGAGTTGAATGCAATTGAAAGGAATAAAACCTGGGAGTTAAATGTGCTACCTCCAAATAAGGAACCGATAAGTGTTAAGTTGGTCTTCAAAGTGAACTGAAGCCCGATGGATCAGTGGCAAGACACAAAGCTCGGCTTGTGGCGCGTGGATTCTTGCAAAAGGAAGGTCTAGATTACAAGGAGGTGTTTGCGCCCGTAGCTAGACATGAGACAATAAGATTAGTGATAGCTCTAGCATGTAGTAGGGGATGGACGATACTACATCTAGATGTTAAATCGGCATTTTTGAATGGTGCATTAGAGGAAGAGGTTTATGTGACACAACCTCCTTGCTTCGAAATTAAATGGAAAGAACAAATGGTGTTTAAGCTGAATAAAGCTCTATATGGCCTTAAACAAGCTCCAAGAGCTTGGAATAAGAAAATAGATGCTTTCTTTGGAAACTGTGGGTTTAAGAAGTGCAGTGTCGAATATGGAATATATGTGAAAACATCTAATAGGGGCAATATGATCTTAGTTTGCCTCTATGTAGATGATATATTGTTAACCGGTGACTGTGAAACCGAGGTGAATTCTGTGAAGGAAAGGTTGATGTCCGAGTTTGAGATGAGTGACCTCAGGAGAGTTGTGTACTTTCTGGGAATGGAATTCCTTTACACTCCTAAAGGAATAGTGTTACATCAAAAGAAATATGCAATAGAAGTATTGAAGAGGTTTGGAATGTTTGATTGCAAGCCTGTTCTAACACCAGCCGAGGTAAATCAGAATCTGACTATTGATGCTGATGGAGAATGTGTAGATTCTACCTTGTTTAAGCAATTGGTGGGTTCATTAAGGTACTTGTGCAATAGTAGACCGGATATATGCTATGCTACTGGTGTTGTTAGCAAGTTTATGGAGAAGCCAAAAATGATACACTACTCGGCAACTACTAGAATCCTATGATACTTGAAGGGAACTTTGAAGTATGGTTTGCTATTTCCTGCTAAACCAGATCAGAATTACTGCAAATTGCTTGGATACTCCGACTCGGATTGGTGTGGGGATAAGGTGGACAAAAGGAGTACTACGGGTTACATCTTTATGTGTTTTGGAGCACCGATATCATGGTGTTCGAGGAAGCAACCAGTGGTCGCATTGTCTTCCTGCGAAGCAGAATATATAGCAGGTGCTACTGCTGCATGCCAAGCTATTTGGCTTAAATCAGTCATGACAGAATTGAAGCTTGAGAGTAAGGAGCCGATTAAACTCATGATTGATAACAAGTCGGCAATAATGCTTGCCAAGAACCCAGTCTCACATGGGAGAAGCAAGCACATAGAGACCAAATTCCATTTCCTGCGTGAACAGGTTGAGAAAAAGGTACTTGAAGTCTGCTACTGCAACACTCAAATGCAGGTAGCAGACATATTCACCAAAGCATTGAAGGCCGAGCAGTTTGTGAAGCTGAGGAATGACCTAGGTGTTGAAGCCTTCGACTGAGTGTCGAAGTTAATGACCGAGGTGTTGAAGATTTCGACTGTGTTTGATTCATTGATTTCGACTAGCTGTAGTTTCATTTTATTGTAATTCCGTTTTGATTGTGAAATTAAGGGAGGATGTTGTAATATAGTAATTTCACAATCGGTTTTAGCGTAGGACTCATTTGTATTTTTCACCTCGGTCTAGGGGCATTTTCTGTCTTTTCTCTTTGTATCAAAGGGATATAAAATCCCTCCCTGAAAACTGTAATAACTGTCTTTCAATAACAGTGATTTTTCAGTTAGTGACGTTTTCGGTTAGTGAAGTTTTCACTTCGGCTGGAAGGTATCCACCTTGGCTTGAAGGTGTTCACGTCGGCTAGAATTTTCCGACTTCGACAATCTTCTTCTTCTCTCACTCGGCTTTCGTTCTTGAATTGCGAATAATAGTGAAGCATCAACTATGGTAATGATGCATTGACACAGACCAAGAACAAATTTCCCCATATCTCGTATTCAATACTTGCTTCCATAAGACTACTATGTTTCTTTTGAATGAAGTTAAAGATGAAAATTAAAGAGTTGCTAATAGGGGAGCTTTAATGATAAAGTAAATAAATGTTCCACTAAAAGAAAGTTCTTTTAATCCGACATGACAGAGCAACTAAAGGCCTTGGTTGGATAACAGATGAATTTGAACTCATTAATCGTCAACTGAACTTTATTAACTACAATTTTAAATGTTATTAATGGGTCATCCGTAATGTTGAACCCTTTATAAAAGATCGGACTTGGCATATTTATACACTTAACTTTTTTTTTCCCAATTTGTAATTCTAATGTACCCTAAATCACACAATGTAACATTACAATAAGAAAAATAAAAATGAATATCTTGAACTTTGGGGAGAAGTCTGTTTTATAATGATTTTTTTATTTTTATTTTGAGTGGAAAAGGTATTGAGGAGTGAGTACCGGATTTTCTTAATAAAAAAAAAATTAAACACTGGACTTGAAATCCTAAATCTCAAAACTAAGCGCTTTTTCATTATGTTCTTTTTGAAACAATATTATAATTGTTTGTGGCTTGACTTGTTTCCAATTCTTCTTAAAAACACAAACATTGTAGTCCCATTTTGCTTGTTTCAAATACAAATCCCGTCATACTCCACAGGTCAATCCCTGGGAGGTTTCTCGGATATTTAGTATTGATTACTTTACTAGTTTCTTTTAACTATAGTGATTAGCTAAAGAAATTAAATTAGAAAAATATTATTGTTGCTTAAATATAAAACAAATTTAGTTTAGAAATTAAAAGACTCTTGAGATTGATATGTTCTTCTGATGAAAATTACTTTTAATTAAATCATTTTCTTATCACTTTTCTTTGAGCATAAGCAATCAATTTTTAAACGCTATGATTAAATCTATTTTTAGTCCCTATAAAATATTTAGTCTCTATAAAATGGTGCAATCTCTAAATGAGAAATGAATTCTCATCACTTTCCTATAAGTATGAGCAATTCATTTTGACTCCCTATAAAATTTTCATAGACTCTTGGTCCCACAATAATTTATGTCAGTTTTAGCCACTATAAAAGAGGAAAATTGTGGTATTATCAGAATTGTAGCAAACTTTGAAGATACACTTTGTGTTATGATGGAGTCTATATGCAAAAAATAAGGCCAAATGTTTCCCTTAATTTGTTTCTTGAGTTCTTGGCCATTAAAAAATTCATATTAATAGTTCATCCATTGTTAGGTAATTTTGAGTTTTTGTCCGGGAAAATGTTTATAATCTTCTTAACATGTATGCGAATCATTATTCAAAAAGTTGAAGTAGTTGACATTTATAAAGACTAAAAAAAATTGGTGGCAAAAAAATATTGTGTAGACTTTTTATGAAAAATTTCATAGACTAAAACTAAAATTTTATTGGGACTAAAAATATATTTAACCCTAAAAAGGCTAAATAATCAAATGTAATTATTATCTTCTTTCAAAGTACAGTAATATGTTTTAGTCATAGAATCTACTACTTTCATAGTAGAAAGAATGATAAAACTCGTTGGCAACAATTATTACCAAGTCTCCAGAAAACTAATTTCAGTTTTGTGAATTGATCCCCTTATTTAATTTTGTAATTGAAGTATTGAATTCTCACCAATTCTATGCTTAATATTACATCTAAGATTCATAGAATCACATTATTTACAATTGCACAAGAAAGTTAATTAACCTCAAGATTTGATAAAGAATAGAACAATGCTCATAACTTGTAAGAAGAAATATAACTAATCCCAAGATAAAAGAAACTAGCCGCAGATGGTTGAAATGTAAACAAGCAAGCACAAATTAATCATGCTAGAAATATGGATTAAAAGAGGAAAAGAAAATGAAAAGAGAAACTAAGTTAGATTAATTCATGAACAAAACTCATAATCATAATTGAGGGTTTAAGAATGAGATAGTGAGAGAAAGAGTAAATGATCAGAGAGAAGTGTGAAAGTAAGAAAAATGAGAAAGTGGTTGATTCTTTGTTTTGAGTGAGGGCCATACCAGGTCAGAATGTACGTCTCCTAATAATGGCGGTGTTGTAACTTTCCTTTTTATTGAAACTTTTGATGATTTATTGAAAATTTATTTTAACATTTATTTACTTTCACAATTTATTGTAATATTTACTTTTAACATTTATTTTATCATTTAACATTTCTTTTTTTCGAAATAATAATGATATTTTTTTTAAAATATGTTTGTTTTGTTTTTTAGGTTGATGTAAATAATAAAATTGATCTATCCAAGAGCACTTGGATGAAATAGTAGGAGTATCTTCCAGCTTACCTAATGTCTTGGGATCAAGTCCAGTCTTGGATATGCAGCAGTGTTAAATCTTTTGAAGAAGAGTTTTGCCTCCCATTGTGGTCCTACTCGGCTCGAGGATTAGTCTCTACAGTTGCGCACTGAGGATATCTGATTTATACAAAATAATAATAATAAAAAAATTGATCTGAAATATAATAATGAATTTTCAAATATTCAGTAACCTGAGCAGTAATGAGATAGAAATACCTGTTGGTCGTGGAATTCCCCAAGTGTGGGATCTGGTTAGTCCATGCTGAGATAAATCGCTCCTTGTGCGGTGTCAACCATGTGTCGTGCACATATTTAATGAGAGCAGGTTTATCAGAGCAATCAGCCTCAAAAAACTTCAGATTAGATAAGTACTCTGACTCATCAACAAAATCAATAATACATAGCCAGAGAGATTGGACCTCCTCCCGTCTATCCTTGTGCACCAACTCTTTAATCTTCGCTTTGACATTTTTTGTAACATGCCAATGACACAATAAATTTGTAGAAGAAGGAAAGACATCAAGAATAGCAGACATACAACCAAGATCTCATGCTCACAAGAAAACTCGAGGATGAATAGAATGCAAATCACAAATATCTTTCACCGCCTTTGCAATACCCAAGAAAAATGAATAGCAAGCTCCCGTCCAATATAGGCAAATGCAACATGGAAACTCAACTCGGTGTTAGTCACTCCCACAATCTGCAAAAGAGCAGCAAGTTGTATCTGTTGGTCTTGTAGGTTGAGTCAAGAATGAGAACCTTCTAAAACAACTGAGTAACTTGTGAAGTGGGATGAGCCCACATGATATCACTTACTACATCAAACCCCTAATCTGCTTCTACTCTAACATAGATAATTATGTGATGCAATCGTCTCAACACCTCACGAATGTCCGTTCTAGGACCCTCTTTGTAGACCAGGTGTTTGTGGCGCTTATAAACTTGACGAAGAGTAGTCACATTATCCGGATCTAGCTTCTTCAAAGCGATAATAGTAGCTTTTGGTCCGACATCAAGATCCGCATGCTCGTTAACGGATCCTTTGCGCGCTTTAGACAGGCGCCCCAAATAAACAAGTACCAATGGAAGTTTTAAGCAACTCGTGCGTGTGTCTACCACATTTAACCGTCACACACCAACCCCCACTACGCCAAAGGTGCAGTAGCTTTTAATCTAAAAGGGATGGTCTCTCCTTTTAGAACGAAAACCCTTGAATCATTAGTAAACCCGCCTTGCTTCTCACAACCAAAAACAATCTTATCTCGCCCCCTCTCTTTCCATTTTGCTTTTACGATCTCACAATAACAACGACTACACCGATATTTCTACCAACAACTTTGGCCCACTCCTCCACAAATGACGACGTGAAAATATCTACAAAATATATAATTTACTAAGTACTTAAGTAATTTAATTCTATTTACCAAACTTGAGTAGCAAAAATATACCGTGATCCGTCGTGAGCGCCGATGTAGTATCAATATCAACGAGAGCCAACCGAGAGTCGGCATCTGCTGCTTTGTAGCGGGTCAATATCTGTTCTAACAAAATAGATAGCAACTCGGGCAAAACGAAAAAATAACCCATCGTATATACCTCCTCAACCTTGTATATACGATGGGTATTTTTTCACATCGTATATACATGGCCCGATGTATATACGATTAGATCTTCAAGCCCACTCGTATATAACCTATATCGATGGGTAGTCAACGAAACATTTAATAATCTGATAATCGTATATATGTCTTGAAGGACATATATACGATGGAGTAATCAACGAAGATTAAATAGTGCAATCATATATATGTCTTGAATGACATATATACGATGAGTACTTTTTCAGATCAGCGTTAAATATTAAATGTAATCGTATATACCTTCCATTGAGGTACATACGATGCGACAATAATGTGGGTCCCAATCAGAATAAATTTAATGAAAGTCAAAATATTATTTATAGCAGGGGTAAAATCGGTATATCACAAATGGGTGGGGGGTGGAGGGGATGGGGTGGTGGTATAAAAAAACAAAGCCAGCCAAGAGTAAATGATCAGAGAGAAGTGTGAAAGTAAGAAAAATGAGAAAGTGGTTGATTCTTTGTTTTGAGTGCGGGCCATACCAGGTCAGAATGTACGTCTCCTAATAATGGCGGTGTTGTTGTAACTTTCCTTTTTATTAAAACTTTTGATTTATTGAAAATTTATTTTAACATTTATTTACTTTCACAATTTATTTTAATATTTACTTTTAACATTTATTTTATCATTTTGCTTAACATTTATTTTTTTTCGAAATAATAATGATTTTTCTTTTAAATATGTTTGTTTTGTTTTTTACGTTGATGTAAATAATAAAATTGATCTACTCAAGAGTACTTAGATGAGATCGTAGGAGTATCTTCCAGCTTAACTAATGTCCCGAGATCGAGTCCAGCTTTGGGTATGCAGCAGTATTAAATCTTTTGAAGAAGAGTTTTGCCTCCTATTGTGGTCCTACCCGACTCGAGCGATTAGTCTCTGTAATTGCGCGCTGAGGATACCCAATTTATACAAAATAATAATAATAATAATAAAATTGATCTGAAATATATTAGTAGTGAATTTTCAAATATTTAGTAACCAGGGCAGTAATGAGATCAACAACAATATTGGATCTTGCAGCACATCGATAGTAATAAAAAAAATTAGAACATTAGTATTGTATTTAACGTGGAAAACCCTCTAATGTTAAGGGAAAAACCACATGACAAACTCCGAAAAATATTTTACCTTTTTTTATCCAAAAAAGATTCCACTATATTAAAGGATATTACAATATTCTCTCCACTTTTTTCCCAAATAAGAGATACAATATATTTCCTCCGTCCCACTTTGTTTGCAGTTTAAGGTTTTGGCACACCCTTTAAGAAAAATGATTAGGAGTCTAGATTCTTTAAAAAATGTTGTCTAATTTACCATTTAACCCTTTATCTCTCTACCTAGATAAATGTGAATCTTTTATTGAAGGTAAAATGTTGTCATAATTAATAAGGGTATAAGTGTAAAAGAACATAAAAAGTTTCATTGGAAATCTAAAACAACAATCAATTTGGGACAAATTGATTTTGCTAAAACAACAAACAATTTGGGACGGAGGGAGTAGTGTGTATCGTGAGACCCACTGCTTCTCAAATACTGCACTTTTACGATACCAAGAAGTTAATGCTTTCCTCGGTTGCAACTCCTCTTCTATTTGTAAGAGTAAAAAACACAACAATCTAACATTTGCTACACCGAAAGTTGAGTGGACACTGGCACACTGCTATATCCATAGCTTTCATTCTGAAGAAAAGTAATTGATGCATTTCTTTGACAAGTCAATTTACTTGTCCAAAATGTTTTTCACATTTAATTTTCCACGTGTGTGGGTCCAAGAGAAAAAGTATATCATTTTCTCAAGACCCGGTTTTACCTTGGATACATACAAATAGTGCCTTCTCTTTTTGCTTGTATACCACAATCTATCAAGTATGTATCTATTCCGTTAATTTACTACCAAAATATTAATTTTACTCTTTTCTTAACTAAATAATTTTAGGATATTTATATAATTTCACTTTTTCAAATTTTTTTACTCTCTCACATACTTTTTCACTCTCTCTCTCTCACACACACATTTTTTTCAAACTTTTTCACTCTCTCCTCTTTTTCTTCCTCTAACTCTATCTCATTTTTCTATATCTCACGATATATATTTATATACTTTAATTTCATTTTAATATATCATTTTTCTTTATTAATAAGTTTTAATTAATCTCTACGGAAAATATTACAATTTGGAAAATTTGAAATTTTAATACTAGTTCGTTTTTTAATATCTACGAGAAATATTACATATTGCTGGTAAATATTCACGGAGTAATGTTCCGACTAGCTCAATTACAATTTTAAACATTTTATCTACTTAAAATTAGTTTTGATTTTCACGGGATAATGTCCGAACTAATTAAATTATGTTTAAATCTATTAATAAAAATAATGCGATAACACCCGCACGGGTATACTACTGGTTTGTTATATATATTTTGTGTTGTCTCTAAATCTCACACACTAGTTCTTCTGTTTTCAGTATACTATAACTATCATCTCTTGGTTGCTTGCAAGTTCTGTTTTCTGTATGCAAAACCATTTTAATGGTGGCTACCACAGCTAATTAAGCTAAGTGTACTGTTGGGTATGGAATTCTAACTTTATTCTCATTTCCCTATACCTTTTACTTTATATCTCTTCTTTTGTTATCTCTATCATCCTTCTTCTTCTTCTTCTTATACAGTAATTGTCGCTTGACTTGAGGAGACCGCAGTTCAACCATATAAAGAAAATGGTGATCAATTGGAAAAGCGTACAGTGCTAGCAGGTACCATGACCACTCAACCCTCCTCCTTCATCTACGACGTCTTCCTCAGCTTCTATGGCGTTGATACTCGTTCCCATTTTGCTGGAAATCTCTTAAAAACTCTCACTGAAAAGGGAATCCGCACATTTGACCAAGACAAAGAACTCACTAAAAGAGATGGAGTCACACCAGAACTTATCAATGCTATCAAACGGTCCAGAATTGCCGTTATTGTTCTCTCTAAGAACTATGCCGCATCTTCACTTTGCTTGGAAGTACTTGTCTCTATTATTGATAGCTTTCAAGGAGACCATTGGCGTATTATCCCTGTTTTTCATGAGGTTAATGCTTCTGATGTTCGACATCAGAGAGGAACTTATGGCGAAGCATTCGCAAATCACGAGGTGAAGTTTAAGGATGATATGGAGAAAGTTAAACAATGGAGAAATGCTCTACGCCAAGTAGCTAACATCTCTAGCTGGTATGTCTGTCAAACCTTCTGATTTATTGTTTAATTATTATATTTGAAGAGAAATTTTATGCAAGGATATGATTGCAATTAGTTTGACATATGAACTTGAGTTACCTTACTGATTTTAGCAGGGATGGAAATGAAGTTGAGTTTATTGAGAAGATTGTGAATGTCACTAGGAAGTTTGATAATCTTCCCTTGCAGAATGCGGAATACGTGGTAGGACTAGATTATAGATTAGAGGAACTGCGCTCAATGTTGGAATTAGGATCCGAGGGAGTCGTGACGGTGGGAATTTACGGAGAGGACGGGAGTGGTAAAACAACACTCGCTCAAGCAATGTATTACATGATTACAGACCAATTTGAAGCTTCATGTTTTCTTCCTCATGTGAGTAAAACTTCACAGATACATGGATTAGTGCACCTCCAAAATATGCTTCTTTCTGAAATGATTGATGAGAAAGACAGTCAGATAGGAGATATTAAAGAAGGAGTTTCAATAATAAAGCAGAAGCTCCACCGAAAGAAAGTTCTGTTGATCCTAGATGATGTAGCCACACTGGATCAACTCGATGCCTTAGCTGGAGGACCTGACTGTTTTGGCGAAGGTAGCAGAGTAATAATCGTTACAGCTGCAGATAGTAGTTTGCTAGGGTATCATAGGATTGAAAGAAGATATGGTGTAAACACATTAAATGAGAAGGATGCTCTTGAACTGCTTAGCCGACAAGCTTTTAAACAAGGCAACTTCGATCCAAGTTACATGGAAGTTTTAAAGGAGGCAGTATTAGATTTTCGGGGAGCTCCATTGGTCTTGAAGGTAATAGGTTCCTACATGGTTAGAAAGAGTGTAGATGAATGGAAAAAGGCATTACCTCGGTTTAGAAGGATTAATCATTTTATGGATCATGTCCAAATGATACTCAAAACAGTCTTTGATGAGTTAGAGATAGATACAAAAACTATTTTTCTCGACATTGCTTGTTTCTTCAATGGAGTTGAATTGGCAGAGGTTGTGGATATACTTTGTGCTCTTCGGGGTGACAACTTTAAGTTTCATATCCAAGTGTTGATTGATTATTCTCTCATAAGTATTAGTTCAGATGGCAAGGTGATATTACATGACTTGATAGAGGATATGGGTAAAGAAATTGTCCGTCAGGAATCACCGGAAGAGCCTGGAAATCGCAGTAGGTTATGGTTCTATAGTGATATACTTGAAGTGTTAAAATATGATACGGTAAGGTTCATATGGATTTTTCATTTAATATTTTTAACCTTTAATGACCCCTTTTCACTAATATATCTTTGTTGAAGTCTTACATTTGTATGTCTACTTTGGTTGGTTATTTTTTTTCCGGATCATTAGGGAACTGGTAATATCGAAATCATACATCTGGATCTTCCTTTCTATGAGGAAGAAGCAATAGAATGGGATAGAGCGGCCTTCAAGAAGATGAAAAACCTCAAAACACTAACTATTAGAAAATGTCAGTTCTCCAAAGCTCCCAAATATCTTCCAAATAGTTTAAGAGTATTAGAATGGTTGACATACCCCTCACAGGAGTTGCCATCTAATTTTAAACAAGAGCAGCTTGTCATATGCAAGTTACCAAGCACGATCAAGCATGTTGAGTCACCATATGTAAGTTTAAGTTCCCCAAGTCTTGTCTTGTATATTTTATTTGATTATTGTTTCTTTTTCTTTTTTTGGGGATTGATGAAACTCATGAACTTTGTGAGAAAATGAAAACTAAGTTATGATAATGTTATTGATAAATTGCCATTATTGTACACAAGTATATATACATTCATCAATGTTCATAACTGACTGCTTAATTGTAACTAACTCTAAATACACATATACATTCACAATTCTATTGGGTTCCTGGAGGAACTCATAATCTTGGATGCTAGGGAAAGTAGGTAGCAAGCTTAAGATTTCTCCACCCATCAAGCTAGCTAGCTTTATTTTTAGTTGCCGTTTTGATTTCCTTATATCACTGGTCTTTGAACATTAACAACTGAAGGACCTTTGAACAATTCATCTCCCAAATAGTTTTATATTACCATAATGGCATAATGTATGTAGTTGAAATTATATACATGTGATAGGTTGCAATCATGAAAACGAGATGGAGTTGAAAATATGCATTGTCATGGCCTTCTTAATTTGCAGATTTGATTATGAATCGGAACACATTACTGAATTCAAGTTATCTTAGAATTTCTTAGTAGCAGACATGCAGTCGAAACTTATTCGGGTACTTCATTTTGACGTTTTCTTCTCTTTTCATATTGAACCAGAATTCTAATAAGACTAATTTCCTAAATTCACTGTGGTTGGTAATTTAACCATGAGTTAATTTTTTTTACAGTATTGTGTTATAACAGCTATTAGGACAGAGTTAATTTTTAGTTCATTCATCAATATACTTGGTATATATAACATTTGCCTGTAATACTATTCATTTGATTCAATGAGAATGATTTCTTCTATCTTCTTTCTCTCATTTTACTAGTAACATTCCATCATTACTTCAATCGTAAACCTGGCTGACATTATTGGTGCTCCTTACATTACAGATTTCACTGACTGTTTTTGAAGATTCTCAGCCTTCACAGAGTGTTCCTATAGGTGTGCAGATATTTTGGAGGGTTTATGAAGACGACAAGACGTGGAGAATAGTTGGTCTGGTATCAAGCATAGTTGGCCTGTTGTGTAGTGCTCTGAGTCCTTCTTTTAATCGTTTAATTAAAGGGTGGAACGCTTTGAAGATTTTTCTTTACGGGGTGTTGTCCTTGGCTATCTTCACCACCATTATATTTGCAAGGCAATCCTCACACTCCATGAAGTATGTTCTGCAAAAAGTCGTGGGATTTGTGATTTTAATACTCATTACGGTGTACACAATCTATTACGATAGAGCCGTGAACAGCAAACCTGAAATCCTAAGCGTGGTCTCAAATGCTGCGTTTGCTTTGATGTCATTGTGCCTCTCCAAACTAGCTAAGTTTAGGCATGAGATGGGTGTATTTACATCTTTCTTAGCTTGCTTTACGATTCAACTGTGGACCATCCATTGGATGCTTATTTTGGTTGCCATAGTTTATGGTTGTCCACTATTTGTTATGCATTAGTCTCCAGATTCCAGACAAGAGGTAGGTAATTAGTGAAGGTCAAGTTGTCCATTCCTCTACGGATACCGGAGAAGACCAACATGTCATAAATATGGATGAAAATTAGTGGAGGTCAAGCAAATTTCTCATTTTTCATTAGATATTCTTTGAAAGTATGTAGTTCGAAAGGTCTTGCAAGTTGCTGTTGTTAGTCAATGGAGTGGTTGATATGCTATTTGTATAACTACAAAAACAAAAAAAGCAAAATTAATGACGAGCTCTTTTTTCAAATTGTTGTATAACTATAAAAATTAGTAGCTCAAACGTATTCACCAGCACTCTGTCTTGAATAACTATAATAAGGTTGTTAATATTAAAAAAATAAACATATTTGTGGCATATAGTAGAAACAATAAACTCAACAGTACTACTATTTCCTAATTTCATTCCCTATTTTTCTTGCTGCTGGTATAATAGTTGTACATAGTACTTCTTTATTTTTCTTGTTGACAATAATACATTTCCTTTTTAAGTCATGTCTATATTTATTTATGTCCAGGTGTTAGCCTGTATTTTCGATAGGCTAAATAAATGCAGTCAACATTATTTGACCTTTTGCTTTAAAGAAGACAATTTGAGCCTTCGACACTAAGGGGGATGTATCGAAGGTATTTTTTGATCACTGAAAGGATTTGGTAGACTTGAAGTTTTGAAAGATGTGTTTCGACAAGGAGACGAAAGCAAAGAATGATGACAAGCCTAAGCTTGGAAGATAACGTCGAAGGAAGTGGCTTCAAAGTTGTCGAAGACTTGGGTGATCATGCTATCGAGAGTTTAGCGGTTCTAGATTTAAATTTCAAATGTATTAACCGTTATAGGCAGTTTTTCTCCCTCCTCTTAGTATATATAGTTTTTCCTGAGAAGGAAAACGGGTCACAATCCCAACATACACATTCTTACGCTCAAAATTCCAGCGATAGAGAAAACTGAGCAACAAAAGCAAATGTATGGATCTGTGCACCACTCTTTTACATTTCTATGCAATTTAAGTTTATTTCTTTAAACTTTTCTTTGTCTTTTGAAGAATTCCTTGGCGTTCAAAGCAATTCGTTATTTTCTTTTCTTTTTAATTTTCTGGTTGCACGAAGAACATTGCAAATAATTAACACAATATGCTCCTGAGATTCACTGGATGATCTCACAAGTTAATAATTCAAACCAGCGGTTGTTTACCAAGATTCACCGTAAACAAATTGGCACGCCCAGTGGGACTGATTGTGTTAATCTAATAGTATTTGCAATAAGCAAATCGTGGTTCGTTATATGCATTTGAGAAGTGGACAAACAATTTCTACAATGACACGTTCAGGTTCAAATAACGCTTCAACGTCAAATGCACAAAATCCACAGAGTTCGCAAGAACAAGCGTCACAGGGTGATGCTAATGCTGCAACCGTTGTAGGAGTAACTGCTCCTATGCCTTCTTTGACGCCAATGGGGGTAACTGCCCCTGTATCCGTGTCAAACGTTGCAGCAATATCACAACCATTGGTGATAGGGTCGTCAACGAGCCCTCTAATGGTGAATCCTTTGGTTGGGAGTTCTCTCGACACGAGCTATTCTTCAAGGCATGGCACCATTCACTACAACATTTTTGGCTTTAGGCAACAACATAAAACCGTGGCTAGAAGTTAAAAAACCGTGGTCGGAAGTTTAGGCCACGATTTTTTAGGCGCTGTCTAGGTGGCCGTCGCCTATTCCTTTAGGCCACGGTTTTGGGACATTAGGCCACGAAATATTAAAACCGTAGCGTAGTTATTAAAACAGGCCACGGTTTAGTAGTCTACCTTCCGGCCACGGTTTTCAATTGGCTACACATAAATAACCGTGGCCTATAGGTTTAAGCCACAGTTTTCAATTGGCTTTCAATTGGCTGCCCATAAATAACCGTGGCCTATAAATTGAAGTCCAATTTTTTATATTATTTCTGTTTTCCTCTTTTGCCAAATTAAATTTAATCTCCCACATAAAATATCAAATAAACAATCTTAAGTAGACATCTTCAAACAATATATTCATTGCGACTAAAAGTGTTATAATAAGTACATTGCAAAACTTTTTGCAATCAAACTAAAACCTTGTCCACAACATAAAAACAAAATTTATATTAGATTTAGCAAAAGTGTTTAAAAAATCTAAACAAATAAAGAGCTATTATCCATTTCAGCTTCATCCACCTCCTCATGAACTTTATGTTTTCTTGTTCATCAAAATGGTTTTCCCGAATAGATTAGTCAACAAAATACCTGCAATGTCCAAAGCAAACATGATTCATCCACTCAAGGTTTAGTAAAAAGTTGGTACTTCTTTAACATACCAGAATAAATGAAAACAACCCTGAAAACAAGCAATTTTTGACAGCATAATTTTTTGACAGCAAGTAGGAGAAATAAAAATACAGCAATTTTTTTTAATACCAGGCCTTACTTATGTGTCTGTGTACCAGCCTCTATGACACCAATTTTCTAACAAGATAGATAACCAAAAATGAATGTCATTCAGATATCACTGAAGAACAAAATAGACTTTCAAAATCAATGTAGACATCCACCACTTATATGCATACACATAAAGATAATAGAAACCATTCAGCTGAGTTTTTGTCATATTCAGCTTCAAGATTCTATCAAATGAGAGCCACAGTTACTGTTTGACATTATTCAAGATCATTCTATGCCTGATAATGATGTGTTTGAAATGAGATTATGATGTGTTAACACAGGAGGACAAAATTCTCAAAAGAGTTTCAAGTTTTCACTTTTGCAATTCATTTTGCATACCGCCACACGTGCCTGGTTTATTGGAAGAACAGATTACAAATTTAGAACGAGTGGACGAAACATACCGAGTAAAACTCATGTTGGGGACGTGAAAGGACAGGTTTCTCATTGTAAGCCTGCATAAGCTTCCTTTCAGCTGCACTCAAATGAAGGTCTTCAATATTGCCGACGCGGCCCAATATTTTCAACCTTTCTCTGAAGGGTGCAATTGTATCTATGGGAAAACCCTTTACCTTTTCAACTTCATCATCCATCAATCTCTATAGAAAGTCATATACACATGTTATGTCATTTCATCAGTAATACATAGAATACAAGGTCACTGACCACAAGTTATTGAACTTTCCTCAAATCAATTTCCATCAATCTCTATAGAAAGTTATAGACACATGTTATGTAAGAAATAATCATAAAGAAACTAATATTAGCAACCCAGAGAAAACAGATAAAATAGCAGTGTTTGCAGCATGTATTCGAAATGCTAGGAACTGAACCGACACATGAAGAATTCAACTTACTCGCATGTTTTCTTGAAAATGTTGAGGAAGTTCCTTGGCGTAACTTTCAGAAATTTAAAGTACAAAACATAGCTCATTCCTTCGCCATCAATTTCGCCTTGAAAAAGTGTCGTAGGGTAGAGCGGAACCTGAAATCCACAAAACAATGAGTATGAGAATATGCAGCAACAAGATGAAGACTAAAAAGTGTAACTAAATTTTAGAAAAGCAGGAGTACCTGAACATTTACAATAAGAATGGGTGGAAATTTCGCAGAGGAACTAATAACAGGAAGATCGACAAACCGAGCTATATGGTCGACTTTTCGTGGAGATAAGAAAACATCTAATCCAAATGGATAATATGCAGAATAGTTTGAAGCAAAGTCTTTTTTCTTGTCCCTGCCATAAAGAAGATAGATACTTATATTTCAAAACTATTCTAAACATTTCTCAGAGGGTAACCAAAGAGGGAGATACTTGAGCAGTGTAGCGGCCCTAAAAATCCTAAAATGATTCTTCGAAAGGTTCATATGTTCCGCCACCAAATTTTAGTTTAAGGGCAAATTCGGAAAATCCCTTTAAGTTTTAAGATAAGGCGTTGTTAGGGTTAGGGAGTCGTTATGTGTGGGAATGTATTAGACCCCCACGACATCCTATTATCTCTAATTAATTTAAGATTTATTTAATTGTTACCCTTTTATTTGTAAAGAAAATGACTTATTTAGATTTTTGTTTTTAATGCTTGACAAGGGTTGAGTCTTGCTCCTATGTGCTCTCGGATGCAATGGAGGAATCAAAGCCTACGTAGTTCTTCCCGAAAAAAGTTTGTGGGTTGGTGTTTTTTTAGTGTAGGGGGTCCTAGGATTCTTGAATCAGCATGACCACAACGATTCTAGACGCCGACTAACCCGATTGTGTACAACCGACTTAGTCCCTATTTTTTGAAAATGATTTTTGAGTTTTTGAAAGAAATTGGCTTGGTGTGAGGTGGGTCCGTTTTAGAATAGGTATCCTAACTCCCCGAATCAGATGCAATTTCATTAGTTCTAAACGCAGTGACTATCCCGGACAGATAACCGATTTAGTCCCTATTTTTTAGGAAAAATAGTTTATTCGTATTTATTAAGTTTTCTGTAGGATTACTGAACTGTACAACTCATTGGTCCTAAAATGATGACTAACCCGGTTGTACAACCGACTTAGCCGTCTATTTTTAGAGAAAAAAATAGTTTGTTCGTATTTATTAGGTTTGCGTGGTTATCGAATCAGATAAATCATTGGCCTTGCTAAAATAATGACTAACCTTGGTTGTACAACCGATTTAGCCGCTTATTTTTAGAAAAGTAATGGATTCGTAATTGTTAAGTTTTGTGGTTACTTGGTATGCAGTTCATTGGCCCTAAAATAATGACTAACCTTATCTGACAAACGATTTAGCCGTTTATTTGATTTTGGGAGAAAAATCATTTATGTTTAAGTTGGAAAAGAATTAAAAAGTAAATCAGGGGGTGAAAATAGTAAATTGGGGTTTTATTAGTCGCAGGGGACTGTATAAATAATAAGGGGTGTAAGAAGGAAAGCCCAGTTCGCATCTGGAAGCCCAGAATGCGAAACTGGGCTTAAGTGGGGGGAGGTTTACGCGTGAATACAGGGGGTGTTGTTAGCATTCTGAATAATTAAAAGAAACAGACCCAATATATACCTAAACTAAAACTGAAAACCCTAATTCTTCACACCTTCCCCACTGCCTGCAAGCAGCCTTCCCCTTAAGAGAGAGAGAGAAATCCGGCGAGAATAGCGCCGGTTTCAAGGGAGGGAGAGGACGGCGACCGGTTTCTATGGTGAGAGGGAGAAGACGACGGCGTGGTGAGCTTCTTCTTTCTTTTCGGCTCAGTTCTTCTCCGTTTCCTTTCCTCATTTCTTCCCTTTTTTGCTCACAGATCAAACTGATCTGGAGCGTGTTTTTTTCGGTTTCCAGGTTCGGTTTTGGTGGTGATGGTGGCGACGAAGGTGACGCGTTCAGATCCGTTTTTTCGCTGCTCTTCTTTACTCGTTTTTTCGTTTCATTTCTTTCTTGTTCACTGGCTAGACAAATCTGATATGGTTTTTTTTGTTCTGGGTTCGGTTTTGAAGGTCTTCGCCGGAGCTCTCGCCGAGAAGACGACCAAGAGCTCCGTGAGCTTGAGGTCGGTTTACGTGTTTTTTTTGTCTTATTTTACTCGCTTTTCTGCAGTCCGATTCTCTCCTACCCATTTATTCCTCCATTTATTCTGTTTTTTGCATGATTTTTGTGTTTTCTACTCTGAGTATATTTATTTTTCTGAAAACAGAACCTAACTCGAAATGCCTTAGACCACGTTTTTTTACTAATAACTCAGTGACCACTCGAACCGATTTATTTAACAAAAAGGGTATATAACCCTAACATTATTGGTACTAATCGATTTGTTATTTCAAGATAAGCGAATATCAAACATAAAAACTTGATCGGAAAAAGCTGCTCCCATAACTATTATATTTTGTTCTCGCCAACACAATGAAAGAAATATTTTAATAAATCATATGTACATAAAACTCGTGTTTTGAATACCAACTCGCAAATCCAGGTCTCTTTTTGTTCCTTTGTGCGTCTGCTTGAGCAATTGTAACTCTATCGCACTTTCTTCTTTGATCGCTACTTTATTCGTCACTGCGTCGTTCTTTTGATCTCGAAAACTTGTAATCAGTGTTTAGGGGATTAGGGTTTCAATGTGAAACTCTAATCCTATTTTTAGGTGATTTTCGCACTATTTTCTCGTGCTCAATTCATGTGTCTTTTCTCGTTGATTGGGATGCTTTATTTATAGTCAAAAATTAGGTTAGGGCATTAATTGAGTTTTGACTGGTTTTGTATAATTTTCGTGTCCCGATCCAAGCCCATCAAGACTGCAGCAGCCTTGAATCTACGCTCTGAACCCTATTTTCTTCGTTTATTGTATATTTTCGATTTGCTTATTTTTTATATATTTTGTATTACTATTTTTGTATTTTTGGACTTTTGGGACTATTAAATGCTTTTAAATTGTAAATTTAATTGAATTGAATTTTTTGACATTTTTAAATATATTGGACTCTTAAACATTGTGAATTAAACTAAATTAAATTTTTGACATTTTTAAATTGTATGTATGCTTAAGTAAATTAAATAAACAAAATAAGGGTAAAAATAATAATCATAAAAGGGAGCCAGGCCAAATACGAAGACGAGACCGGACCGGACTTGACAAGTGCGCTAAGACTAGACCCAACAGAAGAAATGGGCGTGTTAAAAAAATTAGCTCGGAATCGCGTGACTTCAAAATACGAATAAAATAAACTACTAAAACAAGAAAAAGAAGACGGACAAAATTGGGGTATAACAGCTGCCCCTCTTTATTAATATTTCACTAGAAAGTGCGGAGCTCTCGAACTTTCGTAGTAGAAATAGGAATAAAGATAAGATAGACGCTAATTTTGTCCGTTTAAGGGGGAAGTGGAAGGTTTGGGAGATAAAAGGGAGCGGTTAATACTTGGCGCGTTAATCGAGAGTTGAATGAAGCGGTCAACAAGGACTGAAGGAGCACCAAGGCTCAAGGACCACTCGTGGTCTCAAGGAGCGATAAGGCTCGGAGGACCACTTAAGGTCCGGAAGGCCGCTAAGCCTTAATTGAAGGTCCATCGTGTAGTGCGAAGGAGCGCAACTAGCTACGGTACTAATTAAACGGTATGAGGGGCCTTTATACTCGAAAGGCCATGATGGGTCAAGATCGTGTCTAGAATCGATATGTTGACCATGAAGGGCGTGCAATCGTGTCTTAGGCCGACACAACTAGTCTGAAGGACCACGCGGGGTCTGGAAGGTCCGCCGGGCTCGACTCCGACGTTTGCGACCTGGGCCACTTAGGGCACTGAAGGAGCGTAGTGCTCTGAAGGACCACTCGGGGTCTGGGATCAGCTCGGTGATCTGTGATGCGATACGGGATCAACGCTTAGAGTTTTGATCTTAGAGGAACAAAATATGAGTATCGACACTTGAAGTCGATTCAGAGGCAATACATCATGTAATGGACATACAACGCCAATAATACATGCACATGCAACAGGTGATTTTTGGTGGGGTGATGGATGTAATAGGCGATTCCTTTCTCTTTTTTTTTTTTTTTTTTTTTTTTTTTTTTTATCTGGTGGATGCATGAAGTATGAATGTTGATATGATGCAAATGAAATGTTTGAATGCAAATGCTATGGTGCATGGCGTGATGACATGAAATGACTGATTGAGTGTAGAAACACTTTTTTGTGATGATGAGATGTGAGACTTTGGATGCGAGAGGCGGAAATGAATATTGATAATTCTTTGGAAAGATTAGATTTGATTCAAACTTCGGCAATATCAAGGTTGTTATCTACAGACACTGACGTGAAAAAGGTACTTGACTGTATTTGCACGCTCGTTCATTTTTCACTTCCATTATGATGCCCCATGATGACCGAAGTTTATGTCCACAAAGTTACCTAAGTGGATTTTTAGCATCATATGATCAACTTGTGTTTTCTCTCTGAAGCATTGTTTTGTGAAGATGTATAGTAGTGCGAATATAGATGAATGAGTCGCTTAACTTGGGGTTCTAAAGACCTAGGAGTGGACATTTGTGGCACATGAAGGGGTGAATGACTGACTGGTCTTTGTCAAGGTCATGGAAGGTAGGTTTTCCCAAGCCAAGAAATGCAAGATCGCCCCAATTTAGATTTGATGACGGTGAGTGAATAACTTGCCCCCGCCTAGTGGTGACAAGCTAGGGGTGTAGAAAATGATGAATTGGGAAGGCATTGGCTTTGGAATGAAAGGTGGCAAGTAGGAGATGTTATCTCAACCCATAGAGTTTGATGTTTCCCTAATTATGGTAAGGACAAGATTGCTCCGACTAGAGTAGAAACATTTAGGATAGTGAGTTGAGAAATTGCCCCAGTATGGTTTTTTGGCTGTGAATATGGCAAGGGGATGAGATGGGTGTATGGTGAATGTCCCCATTTGTAGGTGGAGTGAAGGGTGACCGGGTTGCCCCACTTGATAACGGGAATTCAGACGGTTGTTTTGGTGAGGTTGTGGAAAGTGACGGAGTTAGGGTAATGGGTTTTTGGAGTTTGTGCGGTATGGCAATAGGTCGGTGTGGTATGACACTGCACAAATTTCCCCAAGTTCAAATGGAATAGATGGCGAAAGGGATGCCCCACTTTAGGATCTAGGCGACGATCCTAGTATAAACTTTTGGTTATTACTCTCAGACTACAATAATCTTGAGTTTGCTATGGTGAAAACTACACTTAGTGATCACTAGACCTTGTCTTAGTATAACTGTAACTTGAATGAATCTTGTGGTGCAAGCCTTTTGATTTTTCTTTTCTTTTGAGTTTTTTTTTTTTTTTTTTTTTTAGATATATTTTTTTTTTGAGCAAACATATTGTAAATAAATAAACTTATTTGTCCTAAGATTAAAACTTTGAGAAACAAAAGCAATCGGTCATTGATCGGAATGTGGCCGATGGTTTAGTGATTTATGAGGGAAATGATAATTGGGCTCAAGGTAGTGTTTGGGGATTGATGGGACAAATGATTTGGTGATGTAACTTGGCTAATGGGTGATGATTTATGAAGGAGATGGTTGTCAGGCTCAAAGGAGTGTTTGAGGGTCTATTGAGACAGTAATTGATGTGTCTCACGGTAGGATGGACTTGTTTAGGGATGTGACTTGACCAAGGGTTTATGAAAGATAGGATATTGAGGACAAGGGAAGTGTTTGGGGTTTGTTTGCATAAGGATCTCTTATGCATTTAATGGCAAGAAGTATCAGCTCATAATTGTACCACTTTTGCTTTTTCGTGGTTTTTCGATCCTCTTTTTTATTTCACTTTCTTTTTTGATTTTGATTTTTCCTTTTTCTTTCTTTCGAGCTTTTGATGTGGAATTGATCCTTGTCTAGGGTGATTGAAAGGTTTTTAGATTTTGGCTTAAGGTGGGTAGTACGGGGTTTTTTCCGAGGGTATGGGAAGATGGTCAAACTTCATTTCAAATCATGATTGCTCGTTTTCTCAAAAATCAACTTAAGGACAATAATTTATTTACTTTTATATATTTGCTCTTCTTCTTTATTTCTCCCTTTTTTTTATATGCCCTAATTTTTGCTTAGGCCGCTCTTACGAGTTTTCGACCTAACAGGCCTTTTTGAATTTATTATTATTATTTTTTTTGTAAAGGACTTGCACCAAAGGAATACAACGTTGACAAGGTTTTTTAGAGATCACCCATTTGCCCCAGTATGGAGGGCCTGAAGTGTTATTTCACTAGGGGAACCAACCAGAAACGTCAACTATGTACTGATGTGGGGAGTATGTACCTTATGGGTGGTCGGGGTGGGATTAGGCTTTGACAGGGGATGATGGTAAGGTAGGGACGCTAACTGACTCAGACAAAAATAAACACACATGTTACCCAAGTCACTACACAAATGCTTCGCAGAGAGTTAACATTTAAAACATGATAGAAATATTTATTTTTTATGGGCATTTCAGTCATTTATCATGGGATGGAAGAGATGCAACGTTTGGTAAAAAATGTGAGCAAGCTAAAAATTTGAAAAACCGGAGTGACTCAAACATCTTGAGCTTGCAACGAAGTATGGCTAAACTTTTTTCAAAAAGAATTATTTATCTCACAATAATGTCCCACCTCTCATCACAATCTTTCTCTCAAAATTATGTTTTTCGTTTTTATAATGCATGATGTAAGTATGCAAATGAATGAATGCGAATGAACGAATGTGAAATGCGAATGTGATGTGTGTGTAACATATGATTTTATTCGTCATGTCGGGGAATTATAAACTTTTCATTGGAGAGTAAAGTACAAAATTTAATTTTGACTTCAGCGTGCACGGCTTCTCTCCAAAATAAAACTTTTAACTCCCTAACACTTATTTCAATATTTTTGCCATGCAAGAAAAAGGAAAAATGCATGCAATATAAAACGTTTTGCGGAAATAACAATTTTGATTTTTCTTGTTTTTTGATTTGATTTTTTTGATTTTTGTGTTTGTAAAAGACGGTATGCACTAATGTTTGTTTTGAATGCAAGGGTGTTAAGCTCCTTTGTGAACCTAGGAAAGTATCTTATGGAGTGGGTCTAAAGTTTTCTTTATAGTGGACCTCACAAGGGTGGTTCTAAAGAATCCTACACATGGTTCCTAGAGCCAAGGACCCTAAATAAGAACATCGACCCCAACAATAGGCAAGCTATTAGAAGGGATAGCATCCTCAAAAGGAATCAAACTCTAGGTGAGATTTTCGTGACCACCCAACGAGGCGTGCGTCCATGAGCCATCACTACACAATCTCGTTCTAACTTAAGTTTATGCTCGAGTCCGGGTAGAGGACTTTTTTCACAAGTGTGTGAAGTGTAGAAGTGCAATGTGTGTAGGAGCAATTTAAAATAAACCCAAAGCTGCAAAACAAACAAACATACAAGTATCGTCTTCTACCCTAGGGTTTACACACAAATAAATAACATAATTATGTAAAAAGCAAATAAATAAATAAAAGGGTAATAATTGAATTAATCCTAAATTATTTAGACTAGGTTTTGACTCTCTAAAAATAAATACATCCCCAGTGAAGTCGCCAGCTGTAGCGACCAAAAAATCCGGGAAAGGATTCTTCGAAAGGTTCATAGGAAGCCGCCACCAAATTTTAGTTTAAGGGCAAATTCGGAAAATCCCTTTAAGTTTTAAGATAAGGCGTTGTTAGGGTTCGGGAGTCGTTATGTGTGGGGAAGGTATTAGCACCCCACGACATCCTATTGTCTAATTAATTTAAGATTTATTTAATTGTTACACTTTTATTTGTAAAGAAAATGACTTATTTAGATTTTTGTTTTTTTAATGCTTGACAAGGAAAGTATCTAAAACATGTATGCGGCTTGGCATGCATGTTAAATTTGGGGGGAAAGATTTTTTGGTCAATTGGCTTCCAATTTTTAGGCCAATTGGCTTTTTTTTTCTCCTTTCTTTTATTTTTTTTGTTACCATCTCATTAGTGTGTAGTTTTCATCGGCTTTATCGATTACTAATATACACCGGGGAAATTGGCTGGCCACGGGTACTTGGTTTTGTCGGCGTGTGTGATTATATCCTCCCAACAGAGTTTTACCGATGACTAATCTACATTTTTTTATATTTTTATATTTTAAAGTGGGATGCTAAATAGTGTGCTTTAGTGTACTTGACGAGGACAAGATTATTTTGTAGCAAAACACGTAACGTGAAATGTTAGACAGTGTGTTTTGGGTTACTTTAGTATTCAGAAATTTTTTTTAACTATTGAAATACTTCGTTCGTGAATAATCTATTTGATGGCAAAATACATAAAGTGTGATTGTAGGCAGTGTGTTTTGGGGTACTTTAGAATCTTGAAAAAAATTACATCTCCAAATTAGTATTTTCTTCTTTATTTAGATAATTTCGCATCAAGAAGTATTAGAAGCATAATTAAATTGATATTTACTTTTAAATCAATCTCTGCATGAGACCTACGTACGTGTTTCACTTTTTAATTATGGTGTTTTCTTTTCTCTTTAATTATGAGTTAAGTTTTCATACATATTTTTGGTATAAACTGGGTATCCTCTACGCGCAACTCTAGAGAATAATCCCTCGAACCGGTAAGACGGTATTATGGGTTAAGTTTTTATGGTTTCATTTGATGAATATGAATAATCTTATTTTAGATTGTTGTTTATTTTACAACTTTAAACCGATTGTGTTATGACTTCATCTAATATGTGTGATTAAATTTGTTGTTTATGCTCCAAGTTTAAGCTCTTTGTGTTATGACTTGATCTAATATGTGTGACTTTTGTCTTTAAATGTGATGTCTTTCTAATACTTAGAATTTGTTTAGTAAAAAAAAATACTTAGATTTTGTTTGATGTTGTTATTTCTTGTTGTTTTTATGTTTAGGCCTCTCTTTAACAAATAGTTAAATTTAACCCGGCCCATCGGACGTGTCGTAAAACTAGTTTAAAGTAAAAGTTGAATATATGTATTGAATACATCCCTCTTTCACTCCAAACAAACACACATTTAAAGGTTATTATTTATATTTACCTGTAGAAAAAATGTATTCAACTGAACACTCAAATGTCTTATTCTTGGAATTGGAAGAAATGTTTGACCAAGCATCCGATCTTGGAGTGGAGAGCATAGTTATGGGAATGGCACATAGAGGAAGATTGAATATTTTGGGCAATGTAGTTCGGAAGCCACTTCGTCAGATTTTTTGCGAGTTTAGTGGTGGTCAACCTGTTGATGAAGATGCGTCAAAAAAAAAACCTGTTGATGAAGTTCGGCTCTACACAGGAACCGGTGATGTTAAATATCACTTAGGAACATCTTATGATCGCCCAACCAAGGGTGGGAGAAGAATACATTTGTCCTTAGTGGCAAATCCTAGTCACTTGGAAGCGGTTAATCCGCTCGTTGTTGGAAAAACTCGAGCAAAGCAGTATTACTCAAATGAAGTAGAAAGAATGAAAAACATGGGTGTTTTGATTCATGGAGATGGTAGTTTTGCCGGTCAAGGCATAGTCTATGAAACTCTTCATCTTAGTGCTCTTGAATTGCTTAGCCACCAAGTTTTTAAAGAAGACAATATTGATCCAAGTTACACGGAAATTTTAAATTCAAACTGGTATCTATGTATTCGTGTCAGTGTCGTGTCTGGTATCCGTGACTGTATTGATGCTTCATAGACCATTGCTAACTGTGATTTGTATACTCAGAAAGTTGATTTGGGTAAAACACACTAATTGCACGGGCTTAAACATTATGATTTTATCTTTGATTATCAGTTCTTTTGAACTCTTTAACATAATCAACTCATGTAGAAACCCAAAATTCAATGCACCAAGGTAATGTTATCTGTCTAATTAGATTGATATACGAGAGAAAAAACAAACTTAAGCCAGGAGATATTTCATTTACAACCTCATCAATCAATGCTCTTGGAAGTTACATTATCAAAAAAGGAAAGAAAAATAACTGATTTCCTTGATCCCTTTCTCCATCTGAATGAAGATATAGGTGCAGCAATGCAAATCAAACCATTTTAACAACTACTCAAGCAATGTGATATATCAATGTCGGAAAGGGTGCAGATGGGAGCCAATTAGTCCTCTAATCTGCGAAAACACGCAATCTTTGTAAATTCCTATATATATATATATATATATATGTTGTCTCCAACAAAATTAATGATAAAGAAGCCATGTAGCAAAACAATGAAAATATACCATGCAATAGGTATTAACTTCTATTTAATTGAAATGAGAAGTAGACACCAAACTGAATCTGCTCAATGTTCGTTCGTGCAGCACTGCGAGAACGTCTGCAACTTTAATCATCTGACATCTATCAAAGGAGCTAGCTCGAAACATTCTATGAACTAACACACCTCACACGCCTTCTCCTACAAACATAATATTGATTTAGTGATTTGGAAGTGTATAACATGAACCATCACCGTCTTCTTAGTTTCGTTGTGAGTGCAACTCAGGTGCAAAGATATACACCCTCTGATCCTGTTTATAAGAAAAATTTATAGTTTTAAGTTCACTGGATAACTGGTATATCTGGTCTATATTATAGTCCAGATACATCAGTTATTCAATGAACATAAAACTACAAAATTTTCTTATAAATACGACCAGAGTAGTAAGAGGTTGTACAAGTGAAGAGACTAGAAGAAAGATTCAGAATCAAGTGATGTAATCTTACATCACTTTTTTATACAAGTAATGTAATCTTACAATCAAATGTTGTCCAAGTAGAAGGTGTAGTTGAGATATTTTGTTGTTGTTGATCATCTTGGATGGAACAGAAGCTAAAAAGATCAACACCACTCTTGCTCTTTCCAGCAGAGTTATCAAAATCAAGTGATGCAGATGGCCTCTTTATTGGTGGTGAAATCTTCTTTTTTATATCTAAGGAACCCTGAATTCAAAACATAAACCTCAGATCATATTTCGGTTTGGTGCGATCTGCGATGTAGTATATAATGCAAGGCAACCAAAATGCAAGTTGTGATCCACAACTGCGTACTAGTCAGTGGCGGATCTAGGACACTGAGTCGGGGGGTCAAAAAATTTTATATAAGCAATTAATTCTTATCTTATGAGTTCTTAGGATTGAAAATGGGAGTCATTGTGAAATTTTGTTAGAAAATTGGTTAGGAAAGATTCTCTCTCTGGGTTCGGAGTCTCGGACTCTGATCTGTTCTTGCTGTAATTGAGCTTTTGCTCCATTTTCCATTGAATCAAATACAGTTTCATTTATATCAAAATTAATTATGATGGATTGAACGTCTAATAAAACATGAATACCTCCGGAAATCTTATTACGGGAGGACGAATTTGTGCCATGTGGTTCACGAGAATGCTTTCCTCGAGAGACAATCTTCGATTTTTTTGAATACCGCTCTTGACATCGGAAGATGACGACTCTTTAAAATCAAAGAACATATCAGCTGACTTTGAAGTTGCTTGTAGTTCACCTTGCAAAGCCCACCTTTTTTCCACATACCTAAAAGATATTAAGCAAGTTAGTAATAGTAGAAAATGGGAACGACAAAAACTTAATTCCAAGTTTGAAATAGTGTCGTGTATAAGAATCGATTGAAAGTTTACTTTGCGCGGATAAACTTCTCAATTCCGTATCCATTTCTATCAAAATTTGGTGGCAGTTTTGCTTCCCAGTGCCTATTTGACTTCACATTACCCATAACTGCATAAAACATAATAAAAGAGTTACTCACTGCGAAGCACCAACACAGACACAGACACGACACTAACACGAACACTGGTTTTAATTGAAAAATAGAAGTAATTGAAATGTGAGTGTCAGATACGTCTTCAACCTAAGGTGTCGGTGTTACATAGGTTACTCATAGTATCTTATATTTTGTTCGGCAATATATTTCAATGAGAAAGTAAGAAACAGATTGTATGGTTTCTTACATTGCATGAAAGAAACTTGATCTGGCAACCATGTATCCAAAGTTGTCGACCGCACCTAGTTGCAAAATCAGAAGGTTACGGTTTAGCCATTATCGAGTTCTAAACTGAGACAGAAGAAAAAATGTATATAGACCTTCGATATATGCACTCCGAGACTTCGGTGAATCCCCAACATTGCATGCAAATGAAAATTCCTAAGTTCACACTTGCCCATCATGGTGCCCTGAAATATTAAAGTTATGTGTTTCATAAACCACATTACATTCAACTCGCTTTTAACTAAAATCAATTTTTGCCACCATAAAATCAACGTAAATTGTATATTCTAAACATAAAAGTGGATTTTGAAAAGTACATACTTGTTCCCGCAGTCTGCACATTCCCTATTGTCAGGTAGCTTAAGAAGACCCTCTAAGATCTGCATATAATCACCATAAAATAAAACCAAAACCAAAAGACCAAACAACAACATAGCAACATAAAGCCTTTTCCTAATGCATGAATCAAACAATCATGATGTCCTAAAGCAACATTCAACAATCAACCCACAAATAACTCTATTGGTTCTTAAAAATTTCTTTCACTAACTAGTGTAGCTTCTTGTTAAGAGTCACATATCCAATGTGATATAGCTCGAAAAGAAGTTTATAAGTGAGAGACATCCCTTACTCTACAAACTGGTTTTGTAAGGTTGAGTCGTGCCCAACCCAAATTCTAAGATTGTATCATAGTCAATCCAAATCCATTGGGCACCCGCTATCCGCTACTCAGGTCACGCTCTAGTTGTTCAGTCCTAAACTTGAAAGGAGTGTGTTAAGAGTCTCACATCAAATGTGATATGACTTGAAAAAAGTTATAAGTGAGAGACTTCTACCTCCCTAGTTCCTTTTGTTTCAATAAACCCAGGTGAATATTTGTAAGCTGAACTTTTTCTATTTTCATAAATTAAGAAGCTAAAACCTTAATTACACATTTTTTTTAAAACCTTTAATACTTACACATGATCCACATAAGATCAATTTGGATTGAAATTGCAGTTACAAAAAATAAAATATTTAAAAAAATACTATGAAATTCTTAAACAATACTAGTATTTTCTATTTTTCTAATTAAAATTAGCATCTACCTCTTGTTATGTTTTTCCAATAACTCTGAATATTCATAAGCTAATACCCAAATTACCCAAAAGTCATATCAATAACAAAATTGAATGAGCAGAAAACCCAGATAGGAATTTACGAAAGAAAACAAAAAATGAAAAAAGGGTTGAAAGAAAAAAGGCACCTTGGTGTGTTTTGCATTGAGTTCCTTAGAGACAGAAGCTTTCCCATTCATGTTTGCAAAACCTTCGCCGGTTGTGTGGCGGCGAAGACACGCAACGAAGGAAAAGCAAACAGAGAGAAAAAGGAAGGAAAGAGAATCTTTGTTTCAATATTCTAATTGTGGAGGGTTTGTATTTGTGTGTGGTTCCACAAATTGAGAGGGGAATAGCTGGCGTTGAAAATGGAGAAACAGAGAAACACGCGATTCCATTCATTGTTGTTTGTTTGTTAAACAACACAATCATCACTATCTCACTTCATCCTTTTGTTTGTAAAACAAAATTCCAACTCTACAATAATCCTTCAAAAATAAAATAAATAAATAAATTCTGTTTGGCAAAAAAGAGCCGATAGCGCATAAGCTATTTAGTTTATAGCAAATAAGCTAATAGATTGGATTTTAAGTGTTTTGTAAAATTAGCTGTTAAACTAGCTTATAAATATAAAATGACATAAATAGACATTTGTAATTAATGCTTGAATATTTTTTTGATAGAGTACAGCTTGAAAGCGAGACAAAAAGAAAAAACAAGAAAAATTACATCCTCACAAACTCCACACTCGATGCATCTGTAAGTAGGTGGGGAGTGAGACCAGCAGGGGAACATCTATAACTGAGTAGAAAGTCGTGCCAACGGCACCCAATTTAGCCAAAAAGTCTGCACAAAAGTTGTCTTCCGGAGCGTGTGAGTCAAAGTTACCAACCAGTCCCTACGGAGAAGGTCCTTGATGGATTGAATAGATGACGCATACCGATTTCAAACATTCAGGGGGGCATTAATAAGATTATCACATTTAAGGAATCAGAATAACAGATAAGTGATCTGAATCCTTTATCCCAAGCAAGCATAAGACCATGCTCCAAAGCCAGTAACTCAGCATGCAGGTTGTTGGAGATACCGATATGGCCTGTCAAGCCAACAATCCAATGTCCATCAGTGCCACGCAACAGACCGCCAAAACCGGAGACAAATAGTAACTAAAGATAAATAATTCACCTTGCCAAAACAAGGACATTCATCAAAGAGGAATTGTTATTTTTTACTAACCCTTTTTGAACGAAAGCCAGGAAGACTAGTTTGACAACCCAACGTGGGGGGAGAGTGGTTGTGAAAGAGGCTGTGAAAGACTAAAATACTCCACTTTTAACACTTGGTACATTATTTATTTAACAATTGTGTCCTAAAATTGTCATTTTCCTTCGTAAAAATTTGAATGAAGATTTAATACAAGACAGACTAATTATAAACTTCCCGAAATAACCCATTAAAATTCAAAAATTTCACCTTTTCAAATCTACGTAAGAAAAACCAGATTTTGATCCTCTCATTCCACCTTCTTAGAGCATCTTTAGTGGAGGTTGCTTAAATAGATCAACTAAGTTGGTTTTGTAGGACTAAACCTTTCATGTAGAATTTAAGCAATTAATAGTTCACTCAAATGGTTTTTACTCCAATGATAGTTGACTATAAAAACCACACATGACCTCACTTTTTTATATTTTTATTTCTATTTATTTTATTCAAATTTAAAATTAATTTAATTTTAATACTAAATTCATATTTTAGATTACGACCCTACACCATCTTTTTATGCTTATATTTTATATTCAATGCTTTTCTTTTTTTATTTTTATTTTTATGTTTTTATTTATGTTTAATTTGAACACACCACTTATGAACTCACTAGAACACACCACTTCTCTCAACATACCCCACTCACAAATCTCAACACTCACCTCCAGTCTCTAGAAGCTTCCCTCTCTCACTCAATATCACCTCTCTTTCTCTCTCACTCACCACTCATCACACTTCTCTCAACACTCACCACTCATCAACTCACCAAAGTTCCACCTCGATCTCACTCAAGATCTTTCAACTTCTCTCTCACTCACGTCCATTCACCACTTCTCTCAACACTCACTTCTCTCAGGTACTCACTGGGAAGGTAGCTCAGTTGACGAGCTAATGGACATGAAGGAGTGCACCATATGAGTGCAAGAAGGAGGTCCCAGTTCAGTCCCGGAAAATAACATTTCTCCCACCCCCACTAACAATTGTTTATCAAAAAAAACGTCATCACACACATTTTCCAGCATACTAGAAGATCTTCCCTCTCACCATCACTCATCAAGCTCGCCTCTCAGCTCACACCTCTCTTTTTTGGATACAAACATCCCACACTTTTCTTCTCACACTTCTCAAAGCTCCAAACTCTAATCCAGTAGCAGATCCGCCAGATCCACCGTTCCAATCACCCACAACCTACATCTCAATAATTCTTGATAGATTCTACTTGGCTACTTGCATGCATAGATCTGGTGCTCAATAGTTCTCCATAGATTCTACATGTAATTTTTTTTTTAATTTCAAGAGTTACTGCAAATTTCGTTGAATTTTTTATATTAAAAATTGTTTTTTTTCTTTCGGAAACTCATAGTAGCCGACGCTTATTTTGTTGCAGGCGACTAAAATTTTGCAACCAACACCTCCATGTAGGATTAGTTTATCGCTAAATTCCTATAGTCGCCGAATCTTATATTTTGTTGCCTCTGTTAAGCACCTGCGCTAATGATGCTCTTAGATCTCTTTCCTTCTTCTCTATGTCACTCTTAAAAATGAAAATATCATTTCTAAAAGTTTAGATATCTTTTTTGGGTGTTTTATTATAACATACATGATTTTGTATTTTGTAAAAATTTATTTTATTGTTATTATATGAAATATTACAGATACTACAAGAAAATCGCTGATTTGCCACGGACATTTCCGTCGCAAATGTACAAATTTCCGTGGCAAAACAACATTTGCCACGGACAAAAATTGGTGGCAAAAACACTCGTCGCAAATCGCTTGCCACGGAATTCCGCGTAATCCGTCGCAAATATCCGTGGCAAAGTCGTCACAAATTTCATCGCAAATCCGTCGCAAATTAAAAAAAAATTAAAAAAAAATTAAATCATACTTTGAATTCTTCAACCTATTATGCCCAAAATATTACTTTAAATTTTTATTGTAAAAGTCAACATATAGTAGTTTTGTCTATTAAGCTAGCCAAAACAAAAGCACATATAAATGGAGATTCATTATCAAACACAGACTCAAATTCATGGCTTGCATTGTATGAGTCAACAAAAACAACAAACAAACACAAATAGCATAGGCACTTAGACAATTAGAGTCTTCTATAAAACACCAATGTATAGCTCAATTGAATACTTTAATAGTGCACTAAACTCAATGCTTTATCATTATCCAAAAAGCGTAAATCGAAAAACAAAAATTGTTGGGATAAAAAGCTGTGCGCTTCCTTGCCATGAATTATTTCGGTGATTCTCGCTCCATCAATACTAATTAAGGATATCACCGCTTTCGTTGATGAGCTTTGGCCTTGGCTTTCTCTTGAGACTTAGCTTTAGCCCGAAGTAGAACAAACATGATAAAAGAATCAAAATTCAAAGAATGTAGCTTAAAAGCAGACAGAAGTTGTACTTATAACACAATAATCATAAAAGACGTGGAACCAAACATTCTCTATTTCCTCAGATTCTAGAAATAACAAATTGAAATATTGGAGACAAGACATTGGCACTTCAAAACAACTCAGGCTTGATCATCAAAAAAAAACTCATTGAGACTTAAATACGACATATACTATACAAGTATTGCCTCAACATCAGGGGTCTACTAACACATTCAGCAAGGTTGTCAAACTACAAGAGTTTGAGTTTATGTAAATTCGTGAAGCATCCATAAACTCTACTTGTAAACTCATCTAATAAAAGTATTCTTGAAAAAAGCAATAATGAACAAGTGCATCATCCAAGCACAGCAAGCATTTATTTCAGCTATAGACCTTAATTGTTTGTGGAGTTAGTCATCTTTTTAGGCAAAAAGTGAAGTGCATAAGCATCACAATGATAAAAGAATTCCAACTAGGTTGGCATCCCTCCTAACAACAATCGTCGACAGCATTTCACGAGTCCAACTAAAAAAGCATAACAAAATGGAACATAAAATAAAATTCAACTACTGGACTTGAAAACAGAGAACACAGACAGATCTGGATTTTGAAATAGTACACACAAACAGAACACAGAAGGCCTAGATTTCAAAACTAAACTAAATGTCAACAATCATAATCATAGTCATTATAACAATGAAAAACTCTAAACAGATGAAAAGATTCGAAATTCAGCATGAATGAAAATTCTAAACAGATCAAAAGAATCAAAATTCTAAATGAAAATGTGAACCTTCTAGATAGAAGCTTGAGAAGACTAACTTTTATCACAAATAGCTAGGATAGAAGAAATTGAACTGTTATGTTATCTATTGACAAAGAGAGTTGTAAGCCGAACCATTCCAAATAGATGAGGAATACTTACATGGCAAAATAGATGCTCCATAGATTCAGTAGCTTTTAAACAAAGGCTACACATAAAGACTAAGATGCAACCTCAAGGAACAACAACATGCTTCATGCCTTCAATCCAGAATTTACGTTTTTCTGACTCCAAGCTGAAGCAAGTAATATCAATATATCATCTTTGCTATTCACTCCCATTACTCCAAGACTTGGCAGTAATATCAAATCCCTATCCATGACTTATCCATCTTACTGGCTTCATCTCAAGTGATTATTTAAGAGTTAAAACCTGTAATGAAGAGACATGTAATCAGCATAAAAACATCACCTCAAAAGAAGACTGCATAACTCCAATACTACAGACTCAGGCCAGAGCAGCTTGCAGACTCAGGTTACCTTATTTAATACTCTACTGGAAAAAATCATTAATATTCTTAACAGTAGGATTCTTAAGTAAATATTTATGTTGGTTTAAAATGAATACACTATAAAAGACTCCACATATCAATAAATAGCTGAACACACTTCACCAAAAATCTATGTGCATTCTGATATTCCATACAAAACCAAAAGCAATGGATAGCTTGTTCAGTCAAATGATGGATGTGGGGAAAGCTCTATAATTGAAATAGTCCAAATTAATAACAAAAATATAACTCAAGATAGCAAGGACATTCAAATGATGGATGTGAGGAAAGTTTCATTAGCCTAACTTGATAATTTCATTAAGCAAATAACAACTTGATAATTTTCGTTGGAACTAAAATTTTCCTTGCAATACCACATTAAAAACAACATCAAGGCAAGTTCTCCTCTTATGTAGGCTTAAACTTGAAGACTAGTTATAACCTTCAATTGAGTTGACTACTAGCTCCAAAGAAACATCAGGTACAAGTGTGATACCACCTATCAAGAAAACCAGCAAAAAAAGCTTATAGCTAATAGGAGACTTAACCACAACTCAACACACACAAAAATTGGTATCTAATCTAACACAATTAAATGATATATAGCTTACCAGCTTATGTGAACCTTCTGCATAAACATCGATGTCAAAGCCACCAAAAATCTCCGTGATTTGCACGAATTCAAGGTAAGAGGGGATAGTATAGAACAATTGCAAAATTTCATACTTAGAATGGTAATGATTGTATAAAACAAATCCATTGTCATCATAAACAAAATCATGGCATATGTGAAATCTAAATAAACATTACCAGAGTCAAAACTACAACTTTCACATCATTCATCCTTGCTGCCTCATCGAATCTCTCTTTCAAACCCCTAATAACTAATCAAACAATAAAAACAACACATAAAAAAATGGCAAAAATAATAATAAATAAGACTACAATTCACAAAGATTGAAGAATTGGTGAAACTCACTTGGAATAGGTAAGGCATTAGCAGGTGGGTTATAAATCATGATAACATCAACCCATCATTTCCACCCTTGAAATCAACCTTAGCAGATGCCATCTATTAGAGAAACAAATCAAAATATGACGTGGTGGGTTTATGAGATAAGATAACCAAAGATAACATGGTGGGTTTATGAGATACGATCCCCAATAATTGTTAATTTACAATAGAGGAGTTCTACCTAAGCGTTTCACCACAGTACCTCCTTGCCAAAATTCTCTTCATTTGGGGCTTTAGGGTTTCTGGGGAGAGACAATGACAGACCTATTGTTGAAGAGGAACACAGACGAGGAACACAAGATGGTTCGTGGGACTCAAAATGAAATCAAATAGGGATGAAACCAAAATAGGGAACAAGAAACCCTAACAACAAAAACAATGAAACCAAATAGGGAACAACAAAGCAAACCTGAAGAAGAATATAATCAAGCAAAAATTAATAGTGACTAAAGCTTCTCTGGTTGATAACACCAAGCCAGAGCACAACATCGAAGAAGAAAGTGAGAGGGTTTAGGGTTTGAAGTGAGAGTGAGTGAGGGGAACGATGGTTGCGGAGGTGAGAGTGAGGGAGTCAGGGAGGAGTCACGGTGGAGAGGAGAGGAAATGAGTGATAGTGGGCTAGTGGCGGCGAAAGGGTGAGGGCGAGGGGGTGGAAGAGCGAGGGGAGAGATTGAGAGAGAAAAAGAGAGAGTTATGTGGCTGAGAGTGAGGGATCGAGGAAAAAGTTGTTTAAATTTTAAGTCTAAACGTTGAAATGGTAATGACGATGCATCCCATCACTAATCTGTGGCAAACCCTAAAGAATAGCGACAGGCAAAAAGTCGGTGGCAATCTTTGGTGGCTAATTTAGATTATTCTTGTAGTATATTTTCTTGCCCCCACGACTGAAATTTTCTAGATACAAAAATTTATTTTATTGTTATTATATGAAATATTATAGTTGAAGCAATTAGTTAACATTGTACAATGGCCAAATGGAAATAAAGCAGCAAGTTCAGAAGTGTCTTCCTCTTCTAAGCTCGGAGGCATACAAATACACATTGTGGGTCATGTAAAGGGATGGATATGTTGGATGTTCGGGAGTATGCGCACCTGTATGTATTGATATTTTTTTTATTAATAAAATTGTGTTTGTTTAGTTTTTTTTTTTAAATAGGCAATTGTTAGTGGGGTAGGGGAGATGTTAGTTTCCGATACTTGAACCCAGGACCTCCTTCTTGGAATCATTTGGTACACCCTTTCGATATCTTTTAGCTCGTCAACTGAACTACCTACTTGGGATTGTGTTTGTTTAGTTATATATGCGTCTTTTTTGGGTGTTATAATAAAAATACTTCTGATATACGTAGTAATTTTTTGTCCCGAGTAAAAAATTGGGTTTACCTCTAGTAATATCCAACTTCTAAGAATACAAAGGTCCAAATTTATTGATCTACTTACTTTTGAAGCTAATTTTGACTTTTTCGGTGGTGACGGTAACAATTGAAATATTTCTCTATATTGAGTTTTGTGATTAATGGATTGTGCAATCATATGGGAGATGAGTGGTTGAAAAATTGTCTGATTATATATATTGAGAAATATTTTTAATAGTATTAACAATGAAAATATCATTTCTAAAAGTTTAGATATCTTTTTTGGGTGTTTTATTATAACATACTTGATTTTGTATTTTGTAAAAATTTATTTTATTGTTATTATATGAAATATTATAGATACTTTATTTGGAATATTCTATTATCGACTTGTGATGTTTCATTGGCGTAAAATGTGGCATCCCTTGTGGGTGAAGCGAAAAATGATTTTTAAACTCTGATTTTGTGTTAAATTTAAGCGGGTAGAATTGGGGTGTTACATTAGTGGTATCAAAGCGGTCGGTTTGTCCGCCAAGTAGTCCAAATGTAGTGTTAATTATTTCTAATCGTTGTTTATGTGGCGCTTTTGAGTTGAGATGGTCGGGAGGAACAACGCTACTCATTGTTTTATCGCGACTGAATGTTGTGAAAGTTTGGGTCTTGTATTGTTTGCTATGGTGGTTGACACTCCAGCCAAGGAGTCGGTAACCACTTCTCTAGTGTGTTCTCAGTGTCCCTTGTCGATTTTCGATAGAGACTTTGTTGTGGATTTTGTCTGTTTGCCGTTGAGCGGATTAGAGGTGATCTTGGGTATGGTTAGAGCATAACCATGTCCATATTAATTGCCGTAATAAGTCGGGGAGTTTTGGGAGTGATGAGTTCGGTTTGTTATCCGTTAGTCAGTGTCTAGGTTAGCGAAGATTTATATCCGGGAGGTTGTGAAGCTTTAAAATTTTCGATGACGAAAATATTCTAAGTGGGGGAGAGTTGTAACGCCCCAAATAATTTAATTATTTATTTAAATAAATTATTTAGGTATTTTATTGGTATAGTTATATTAAAATAAAAATATGGTATTTCATTTAAATCAAGGAGTGGTGTTAGTAATTAAGTAAGTGGTAGGAAGAGGCACGTGACCCAAGAGATATGATATAAGCACTAAGGTGAGAGTCAATTGCTCATTTAGAGAGCAAAAGAAAAAGAAAGAAAGAAAGAAAAAGGAAGAGAACGTAAGAGAGAAACGGCGCAAGGAGAAAGAAGGAGAGGAGGAGAAAGGCTAGGGTTGCAATCTTCCAAGGCTAGGAATTGTGATCATCTAAGGCTAAGGTAAGGGTGGGGTTCTTTCTTTATAATAGGGTATATGATGGGTGTTATGTGGGAGAGTAGGATTCTTGATTGAGTGTAGTGCCTACATGATGTTTGATGAAATGTTTTTCGTGGTATGTGCAATTTATTGGTGTTGAAATTGATATTTGTGGATTGTTTATGGTAAAAAGTCAAGATAGAGAAAAGCGAGTCTTTGTGCCGCCTGCCTAGTAACACCCCCTTTCTATAATAAGCTAATTAAGTTAATAAAAATCAGAGTTTTCAAAAACTTTCCACGCACCTCAAAGAGGGTGGTACATTTAATGAAAACAACATCAAGACATATTTAAAATCCCAACTCATCAAAGCGCATAAATGCATATCACGGTCATGTGGATTAAAACCATCAAAACGACTGCTTAGTGTTTACTGATAATCCATCAAATAGTTTGCAAAGACAAAGAAAAATGAAAACCGAGTTCACATACTCAATACTTAGTTCAAAATCGGTTTAATACATAACCAAAATAAAGTAATACTAAGATCCCACCCCTGTTACTATCGGAGTGACTCAATAAACCCTGTAAGCATGGCACCTTCACTCGGAATCACCACCTGTTGGTCGCCACGAGAGCGAGCAACACAAAAATGCTAGGGTGAGTCTCTTTACATAAATAATAACGGTAAGATAAGCATCATATTCGGAAAGTATCTAGTAACAACAATCCATAACAATTTAACATTCATCATTCAATTAGAACATCAACAAGTTGCGACAAGGATTAATTAAGCATTAATGAGAATCCAAGTAATGCATGTTCATATGCATGTATGCAATATGCATGTGGATCCATAATCATCACCAAAAACCCCGTCGAGCAACCACCACATTTTTGGCCGAAGCCACACCACCATCATCACCATCACGTAATGCATATGATTTATGTGACACTATGACAAATGCATCACCACAATCCATCACAATATGTATTAAATCACCTTTGTGGCCGAAGCCCGCGTCATTTATTAACTCACCATAATTGTCAATTATTGACCACCACCACCTCAATTATTAACCACCACCTTCTCAATTATTAACCATCACCTCGCCAATTGTTTATCATCACCTCACCAATTATTTATCATCACCTCATCGATTGTTGGTCACCAATTCATCAATTATTAATTAAATCTCACCTAAGGACCAACACCACCCCATAGGGACATTCTCCTCACTTGTGGACCATTTTGACACGCCAAGAATTAATTTAGGGACTTAGGAATTTATTTGACACGTTATGATTAATTTGGTACTTAAAGAATTATTTTGACATATTAGGCCTAACTAGTCACTAAGGGACTATTTTGTCTCTCCAAGGATTAAGTTAATTCTTAGGGACTATATTGTCACACCAAGGATTAAATTAATTCTTTAGGGACTAAATCATCACTTAGGTCCCATTAGGCACACAACTCAAAGACATTTTCATTTAACAATTCAATTCTCAATTTAATAACACTCATCTAGACAATTAATCAACATCATTTAATACTCGATCGTTAATTCATCATTACATCGTCAATCAATACACCGTCGTTTAATTACCAACATTAACGCCACTTAATACATCGTCATTTAATTCACCAATAACAATTATATCAATATTAACATCATAGACTAAATCACAAATAGGGACTAAATTGACATAAAGGGGCTAAATCGAGAATTAGACATATTCAAAGAACATTATACAGCTCATTAAACAGCACTTAGACACTTCCAGCACATTAAACAGCATTTTCGACAGCACTTAAACACATCCAGCACATTAAACAGCACATTCAACAGCACTTAGAACACATCCAGCACATTAAACAGCATTTTTCGACAGCACTTAAACACATCCAGCACATTAAACAGCACATTCAGCAGCACTTTGACAATATAGATTCACCCAAATAAATTCAACACAACATCAATCACAAGATAACATAAAAAAATCAACCAATCAAATCATTCCTAGGGCTATTCCACACATAACACATATCTTACAACTTATTATAGATGTAAATGAGAGTCCCTAACCTTGAAATTGAAGAATTCTAGTGTTCCCTCCTTCACATCTTCAAGAACCATTAAAACTAGATTCTCCTAAACTTTGAGCTCCAAACCCCATCAATGGTAAAAGGAAAATGGAAAGGAATTAGTGTGTAAATCTTACACTACAAGGTAGAGGAAGAAAAATGGGGTTGATTGGTACCAATAACACTTACCCAAAAGCAAGAGGATGAATTTATCTTCATCCCCTTTGATGAACAAAGTGTTTCCACGCCCTTCCTCCTTCCTCTCTCACGCCGCCTTGACTTCTCACCCTCCTCTCTCTCGCCGTATGCTTCCTTGTTTCTCTCAACCCCATTCCTTTCTTTTTATTTCAATTTTCTTAACCCTAACCCACTTAATTTGGCCTTTGGGCCATAATACCTACACCTCCCTTTTATTTATACACTTCCTAATACAACAAAACCCCAAATTAATTATACACCTCCTACATTTAATTAAACACCTCCTCCATTTAATTAACTCCACCACTCCCTAATTACTTAAATAAATATTTGCAAGCCTTAAATAACTTAATTAAATAAATAATTAAATGAATAATTAAATAAATAAGTAAATTATTTCGGGCGTTACAATTCTCCCCACTTAGAATATTTTCGTCCTCGAAAATCACGCTAATCTCAAAGAACAAGATGAATCTAGTTCGCACCTAATCTCTTCAAAACTTTCACGATTTAAATTCCTAATGTTAACCTCGGACACCCACCTACAATCCTTTCAAAGTTCTATTCTTTGGCTCCGTGAAACACTAACGTATGTGTCTACTTCTCCTCATGGGTCTCAACCTAATATATTGACTCCACCTCTTAGGTCACATAACTGTGCACTTTCATTCTAAGCATAAATCGCTACCACAGTTTCAAGAATGACACGCAATCCCCGTGAGTAGCGCCTCCCCCACTTGGCTTTTTGCCTAGACTCCCCTCCCTTACCACAGAAAATCATCATACGGCTTTCCACGAAACTGAGAACTCCTCTTACCCTTCACTATCTTATATGAACGATTGCTATCCTCCTCGAAGATCTACGCTAAACCCACGAATCAACTTCCACTCTTCTTATCCCTCTAACCGTCCTCCTCCAAGTCCTATTGTATACACAACAGATCGAACACTCTTCCCTATATTCTTACTCCCCAATTAGGTATTCTAACCTTTGTAGGTTGTCAAAATCCTACCCGACCACCCAACACAAGAGACAACAACAATTATGGCGGGGGCCCAACAACCCTAACAACCGTGATTAACACAATAATACCAACCATCAAGAATAATCTATCATATATCCACACCATTCACATCAACGATTAACACGATCATAATAACAAAATTTCAAGTTCGACCTATTTTACAATTAATCATTTCATTCTACGTTCAATTTATTCTTTTTAACTCGGTGCAGAAAATTCTGCAACTATGCGCCTACTTCGCGAATTAATTGAAATAGTAAACGGCCTCGGATTTCGACAAATAAATACTCGTTGGAAAGCCACGGATGTGTAGTTTCTGAAAATATCTTTAAAGTTTCAAAACGATGAGCCAATTAGTACAGTTTTTAGAAACAACCCAAACAGTTTTCAGACTTGACAAATTCTGCCCTCCTATTTCATTTCACGCTAAACTGACTTAAACTTAACCGAACGAGACAAAACTTCAGCCCGAATAAAACACTTTGAGTGTAGTTTCTAATGGAAAAGAATCGTTCAAAACGGAGTTCGTTTGTGGACATAAAACTCGCAAAAACTGAACCTACTCACAGATTGACTCTAGAAATTTGACTCGACTTTGGAGATTCATAACTGAGCTACACAACTCCGAATTTAATGAAACTAGTGCCAAAACGACCGGCTTTAAGTCTATTTTCAAAAACACTCAGTCACAACATTTTTGACCCAACCAAACAGTGCCAGTTTTCAAAAGACTGCACAGTGTCCAGATTGTTTTCCAGAATTGTAACCTAACTTGTTTCACCTATAACTTAAGTTCTACAACTCCGAATTCAACCCAATCAGTGGCAAATTAACAAGCATTCAATCAAGTTTTCGAAATGACAAGCCACATAATTTTTCAATCGACTAAACAATACCAATTTTTACAAGACTGAAACAGCATCCAATGAACGCATGTAAAATCATACGCAAATAAAACTCACTATTATCAATCACCAAAACCAATTACAATCATCACATACTTATGCATCCCATCAAGCACTAAATAAGCATAACCAGTCATGCAAACGATTTAACCACTGAAGTCCGAAAAGATTTAAACGCGTAGGCATCACCCTCAATTTCTTTATCCCTAAAATATCATGGACATACAATTCTACTAAATTTAATAGATTTCATATCACCAAAATAATATAACCAACACATGCTTTATAACACACTTGTTTTGATTACAAGACTTGATATTGGGTTAAACAAATGAATTAAATCTCCTTGTCAACATTTAGCAAAGAAACCTAATTCAAGTAATATAAGTGCACAAAAGATCTCGCCGCACGTTTCATATTTAGAAGGTATTCAAAATTGTATATGTTTGTTTTCTAAAACCTTGACAATTATTATTGGACTCACATTCTCGGTGCATAAAAATTTTAACTCATTAAACCATGCAATTTTTGTCCAATCTCATAATTTTTCAAACATCACTAAATCACAACCAAATCGGTTCACAAGCCAAATTTATGACACGTTTTGAAATAAAATCTTAGAACAACTTGAAAACCAAATACAACACTAATTTGGACATCACATTCATTTTCCCTTTAGCATAAAATTTTCCAATTACCGCTTCTTTTGAAAAATCATAGAACTTACAGTTTGTCCAAAAAGAGGAACTATATGCAACCCTAAAGCTTACTATCTCACAATTATGCAACCACATAAACAACCACTTATTCGTTCAAAATTTAGTTTCCGACATACACTCGAAAAGTAAGGAAAGTTAATCATTTCATTTTTGACAATTCATATCATGCTCACAAAACAAGCCGAATTGAAACACCGAAAATGTCAAAACTTCAAGTCATGCAATCTTAATCGAGTTAATGAAATTATAGCCTTACACATTAATTCATTTTGGCATACAATCTTTGAAACAATTAGGCACAAGTCAACTAAAATTTCCTACACATCACAACAACAATCAACCTATAGCAGAGATGTCAATCAAGCGCAATGCTTAATCAACAATTAATACCGCAAATATTGTCCAAAGCATAACTCACTAAGGTTAGGTCATAAAAATTACTTTTTATATCCTAACAAGCTAATCAACAACCAATCAAATTCAAATTAGTGCATGCATCCAAATTTAATAATAATCTTGAGTTATCGTCGCCTCTTTCGTTGGGGATGAGTGATTGGGGTGATCAGGCCCTCCTACTCATGCAACCAACTAATTAAGGTCACAAAAACTACTTTCTTTCAATTTATAACTAACACATTAAAAGACTTTTAACGCAATGCAGGTGCGAAGGCATCGCCACGACTTTCACTCCTTTGACTTCGTTAGAACTCTTTTAATCACACATCTTAATGATACAAACAACGATCCACGAACAGACAAAATCAATGGTATAACTACCAGTTACACAGTTCGGTCACATATACTTCAATGATGCAATATAATTTTCAATCGTAATCTAACACAATTAAGTCACAAGGTACGTCAATTAATGCACAAACCAACAAAATTAACAATAATAAACAAAGAACATAATTATGATTTAAAACGAGTACCAAGACTCGAGGTTAACAGACTCGACAACTTGGCGGACGGACCGAATCGCTCCGATACCACTAATGTAACACCCCTTTCTATAATAAGCTAATTAAGTTAATAAAAATCGAGTTTTCAAAAACTTTCCACGCACCTCAAAGAGGGTGGTACATTTAATGAAAACAACATCAAGACATATTTAAAATCCCAACTCATCAAAGCATAAATGCATATCACGGTCATGTGGATTAAAACCATCAAAACGACTGCTTAGTGTTTACATATAATCCATCAAATAGTTTGCAAAGACAAAAAAATGAAAACGAGTTCACATACTCAATACTTAGTTCAAAATCGCTTTAATACATAACCAAAATAAAGTAATACTAAGATCCCACCCCTGTTACTACTATCGAGTGACTCAATAAACCCCGAAGCATGGCACCTTCACTCGAATCACCTGTTGGTCGCCACGAGAGCAGAGCAACACAAAAATGCTAGGGTGAGTCTCTTTACATAAATAATAACAGTAAGATAAGCATCATATTCGGAAAGTATCTAGTAACAACAATCCATAACAATTTAACATTCATCATTCAATTAGAACATCAACAAGTTGCGACAAGGATTAATTAAGCATTAATGAGAATCCAAGTAATGCATGTTCATATGCATGTATGCAATATGCATGTGGATCCATAATCATCACCAAAAACCCCGTCGGAATAACCACCACATTTTTGGCCAAGCCACACCACCATCATCACCATCACGTAATGCATATGATTTATGTGACACTATGACAAATGCATCACCACAATCCATCACAATATGTATTAAATCACCTTTGTGGCCGAAGCCCGCGTCATTTATTAACTCACCATAATTGTCAATTATTGACCACCACCACCTCAATTATTAACCACCACCTTCTCAATTATTAACCATCACCTCGCCAATTGTTTATCATCACCTCACCAATTATTTATCATCACCTCATCGATTGTTGGTCACCAATTCATCAATTATTAATTAAATCTCACCTAAGGACCAACACCACCCCATAGGGACATTCTCCTCACTTGTGGACCATTTTGACACGCCAAGAATTAATTTAGGGACTTAGGAATTTATTTGACACGTTATGATTAATTTGGTACTTAAAGAATTATTTTGACATATTAGGCCTAACTAGTCACTAAGGGACTATTTTGTCTCTCCAAGGATTAAGTTAATTCTTAGGGACTATATTGTCACACCAAGGATTAAATTAATTCTTTAGGGACTAAATCATCACTTAGGTCCCATTAGGCACACAACTCAAAGACATTTTCATTTAACAATTCAATTCTCAATTTAATAACACTCATCTAGACAATTAATCAACATCATTTAATACTCGATCGTTAATTCATCATTACATCGTCAATCAATACACCGTCGTTTAATTACCAACATTAACGCACTTAATACATCGTCATTTAATTCACCAATAACAATTATATCAATATTAACATCATAGACTAAATCACAAATAGGGACTAAATTGACATAAAGGGGCTAAATCGATAATTAGACATATTCAAAGAACATTATACAGCTCATTAAACAGCACTTAGACACTTCCAGCACATTAAACAGCATTTTCGACAGCACTTAAACACATCCAGCACATTAAACAGCACATTCAACAGCACTTAGAACACATCCAGCACATTAAACAGCATTTTCGACAGCACTTAAACACATCCAGCACATTAAACAGCACATTCAGCAGCACTTTGACAATATAGATTCACCCAAATAAATTCAACACAACATCAATCACAAGATAACATAAAAAAATCAACCAATCAAATCATTCCTAGGGCTATTCCACACATAACACATATCTTACAACTTATTATAGATGTAAATGAGAGTCCCCTAACCTTGAAATTGAAGAATTCTAGTGTTCCCTCCTTCACATCTTCAAGAACCATTAAAACTAGATTCTCCTAAACTTTGAGCTCCAAACCCCATCAATGGTAAAAAGGAAAATGGAAAGGAATTAGTGTGTAAATCTTACACTACAAGGTAGAGGAAGAAAAATGGGGTTGATTGGTACCAATAACACTTACCCAAAAGCAAGAGGATGAATTTATCTTCATCCCCTTTGATGAACAGTGTTTCCACGCCCTTCCTCCTTCCTCTCTCACGCTGCCAGCTTCTCACCCTCCCTCTCTCTGCCGTATGCTTCCTTGTTTCTCTCAATCCCATTCCTTTCTTTTTATTTCAATTTTCTTAACCCTAACCCACTTAATTTGGCCTTTGGGCCATAATACCTACACCTCCCTTTTTATTTATACACTTCCTAATACAACAAAACCCCCCAAATTAATTATACACCTCCTACATTTAATTAAACACCTCCTCCATTTAATTAACTCCACCACTCCCTAATTACTTAAATAAATATTTGCAAGCCTTAAATAACTTAATTAAATAAATAATTAAATGAATAATTAAATAAATAAGTAAATTATTTCGGGGCGTTACAATTCTCCCCCACTTAGAATATTTTCGTCCTCGAAAATCACGCTAATCTCAGCAACAAGATGAATCTAGTTCGCACCTAATCTCTTCGAAAACTTTCACGATTTAAATTCCTAATGTTAACCTCGGACACCCACCTACAATCCTTTCAAAGTTCTATTCTTTGGCCTGTGAAACACTAACGTATGTGTCTACTTCTCCTCATGGGTCTCAACCTAATATATTGACTCCACCTCTTAGGTCACATAACTGTGCACTTTCATTCTAAGCATAAATCGCTACCACAGGTTCAAGAATGACACGCAATCCCCGCAGTAGCGTCTCCCCCACTTGGCTTTTTGCCTAGACTCCCCTCTCCCTTACCACAGAAACATCATACGGCTTTCCACGCCGAGAACTCCTCTTACCCTTCACTATCTTATATGAACGATTGCTATCCTCCTCGAAGATCTACGCTAAACCCACGAATCAACTTCCACTCTTCTTATCCCTCTAACCGTCCTCCTCCAAGTCCTATTGTATACACAACAGATCGAACACTCTTCCCTATATTCTTACTCCCCAATTAGGTATTCTAACCTCAGTAGGTTGTCAAAATCCTACCCACCACCCAACACAAGAGACAACAACAATTATGGCGGGGGCCCAACAACCCTAACAACCGTGATTAACACAATAATACCAACCATCAAGAATAATCTATCATATATCCACACCATTCACATCAACAGTTAACACGATCATAATAACAAAATTTCAAGTTCGACCTATTTTACAATTAATCATTTCATTCTACGTTCAATTTATTCTTTTTAACTCGGTGCAGAAAATTCTGCAACTATGCGCCTACTTCGCGAATTAATTGAAATAGTAAACGGCCTCGGATTTCGACAAATAAATACTCGTTGGAAAGCCACGGATGTGTAGTTTCTGAAAATATCTTTAAAGTTTCAAAACGATGAGCCAATTAGTACAGTTTTTAGAAACAACCCAAACAGTTTTCAGACTTGACAAATTCTGCCCTCCTATTTCATTTCACGCTAAAACCGACTTAAACTTAACCGAACGAGACAAAACTTCAGCCCGAATAAAACACTTTGAGTGTAGTTTCTAATGGAAAAGAATCGTTCAAAACGGAGTTCGTTTGTGGACATAAAACTCGCAAAAACTGAACCTACTCACAGATTGACTCTAGAAATTTGACTCGACTTTGGAGATTCATAACTGGAGCTACACAACTCCGAATTTAATGAAACTAGTGCCAAAACGACCGGCTTTAAGTCTATTTTCAAAAACACTCAGTCACAACATTTTTGACCCAACCAAACAGTGCCAGTTTTCAAAAGACTGCACAGTGTCCAGATTGTTTTCCAGAATTGTAACCTAACTTGTTTCACCTATAACTTAAGTTCTACAACTCCGAATTCAACCCAATCAGTGGCAAATTAACAAGCATTCAATCAAGTTTTCGAAATGACAAGCCACATAATTTTTCAATCGACTAAACAATACCAATTTTTACAAGACTGAAACAGCATCCAGTAACGCACAGAAATCATACGCAAATAAAACTCACTATTATCAATCACCAAAACCAATTACAATCATCACATACTTATGCATCCCATCAAGCACTAAATAAGCATAACCAGTCATGCAAACGATTTAACCACTGAAGTCCGAAAAGATTTAAACGCGTAGGCATCACCCTCAATTTCTTTATCCCCAGAAAATATCATGGACATACAATTCTACTAAATTTAATAGATTTCATATCACCAAAATAATATAACCAACACATGCTTTATAACACACTTGTTTTGATTACAAGACTTGATATTGGGTTAAACAAATGAATTAAATCTCCTTGTCAACATTTAGCAAAGAAACCTAATTCAAGTAATATAAGTGCACAAAAGATCTCGCCATGACGTTTCATATTTAGAAGGTATTCAAAATTGTATATGTTTGTTTTCTAAAACCTTGACAATTATTATTGGACTCACATTCTCGGTGCATAAAAATTTTAACTCATTAAACCATGCAATTTTTGTCCAATCTCATAATTTTTCAAACATCACTAAATCACAACCAAATCGGTTCACAAGCCAAATTTATGACACGTTTTGAAATAAAATCTTAGAACAACTTGAAAACCAAATACAACACTAATTTGGACATCACATTCATTTTCCCTTTAGCATAAAATTTTCCAATTACCGTTTCTTTTGAAAATCATAGAACTTACAGTTTGTCCAAAAAGAGGAACTATATGCAACCCTAAAGCTTACTATCTCACAATTATGCAACCACATAAACAACCACTTATTCGTTCAAAATTTAGTTTCCGACATACACTCGAAAAGTAAGGAAAGTTAATCATTTCATTTTTGACAATTCATATCATGCTCACAAAACAAGCCGAATTGAAACACCGAAAATGTCAAAACTTCAAGTCATGCAATCTTAATCGAGTTAATGAAATTATAGCCTTACACATTAATTCATTTTGGCATACAATCTTTGAAACAATTAGGCACAAGTCAACTAAAATTTCCTACACATCACAACAACAATCAACCTATAGCGAGAGATGTCAATCAAGCGCAATGCTTAATCAACAATTAATACTGCAAATATTGTCCAGTGCATAACTCACCAAGGTTAGGTCATAAAAATTACTTTTTATATCCTAACAAGCTAATCAACAACCAATCAAATTCAAATTAGTGCATGCATCCAAATTTAATAATAATCTTGAGTTATCGTCGCCTCTTTCGTTGGGGATGAGTGATTGGGGTGATCAGTCCCTCCTACTCATGCAACCAACTAATTAAGGTCACAAAAACTACTTTCTTTCAATTTATAACTAACACATTAAAAGACTTTTAACGCAGTCTGGAGTGCGAAGGCATCGTCACGACTTTCACTCCTTTGACTTCGTTAGAACTCTTTTAATCACACATCTTAATGATACAAACAACAGTCACGAACAGACAAAATCAATGGTATAACTACCAGTTACACAGTTCGGTCACATATACTTCAATGATGCAATATAATTTTCAATCGTAATCTAACACAATTAAGTCACAAGGTACGTCAATTAATGCACAAACCAACAAAATTAACAGTAATAAACAGCAACATAATTATGATTTAAAACGAGTACCAAGACTCGAGGGTTAACAGACTCGACAACTTGGCCGGACGGACCGAACTGCTCTGATACCACTAATGTAACACCCCCTTTCTATAATAAGCTAATTAAGTTAATAAAAATCAGAGTTTTCAAAAACTTTCCACGCACCTCAAAGAGGGTGGTACATTTAATGAAAACAACATCAAGACATATTTAAAATCCCAACTCATCAGGCGCATAAATGCATATCACAGTCATGTGGATTAAAACCATCAAAACGACCTGTTTAGTGTTTACAGTAATCCATCAAATAGTTTGCAGCACAGCAGAAAATGAAAACTGAGTTCACATACTCAATACTTAGTTCAAAATCAGTTTAATACATAACCAAAATAAAGTAATACTAAGATCCCACCCCCGGTGTTACTATCAGAGCTGACTCAATAAACCCCAGAAGCATGGCACCTTCACTCGGAATCACCTGTTGGTCGCCACGAGAGCAGGCAACACAAAAATGCTAGGGTGAGTCTCTTTACATAAATAATAACAGGTAAGATAAGCATCATATTCGGAAAGTATCTAGTAACAACAATCCATAACAATTTAACATTCATCATTCAATTAGAACATCAACAAGTTGCGACAAGGATTAATTAAGCATTAATGAGAATCCAAGTAATGCATGTTCATATGCATGTATGCAATATGCATGTGGATCCATAATCATCACCAAAAACCCCGTCGGGCAACCACCACATTTTTGGCCGAAGCCACACCACCATCATCACCATCACGTAATGCATATGATTTATGTGACACTATGACAAATGCATCACCACAATCCATCACAATATGTATTAAATCACCTTTGTGGCCGAAGCCCGCGTCATTTATTAACTCACCATAATTGTCAATTATTGACCACCACCACCTCAATTATTAACCACCACCTTCTCAATTATTAACCATCACCTCGCCAATTGTTTATCATCACCTCACCAATTATTTATCATCACCTCATCGATTGTTGGTCACCAATTCATCAATTATTAATTAAATCTCACCTAAGGACCAACACCACCCCATAGGGACATTCTCCTCACTTGTGGACCATTTTGACACGCCAAGAATTAATTTAGGGACTTAGGAATTTATTTGACACGTTATGATTAATTTGGTACTTAAAGAATTATTTTGACATATTAGGCCTAACTAGTCACTAAGGGACTATTTTGTCTCTCCAAGGATTAAGTTAATTCTTAGGGACTATATTGTCACACCAAGGATTAAATTAATTCTTTAGGGACTAAATCATCACTTAGGTCCCATTAGGCACACAACTCAAAGACATTTTCATTTAACAATTCAATTCTCAATTTAATAACACTCATCTAGACAATTAATCAACATCATTTAATACTCAGTCGTTAATTCATCATTACATCGTCAATCAATACACCGTCGTTTAATTACCAACATTAACGTCACTTAATACATCGTCATTTAATTCACCAATAACAATTATATCAATATTAACATCATAGACTAAATCACAAATAGGGACTAAATTGACATAAAGGGGCTAAATCAGTAATTAGACATATTCAGCAACATTATACAGCTCATTAAACAGCACTTAGACACTTCCAGCACATTAAACAGCATTTTCGACAGCACTTAAACACATCCAGCACATTCAACAGCACTTAGAACACATCCAGCACATTAAACAGCATTTTCGACAGCACTTAAACACATCCAGCACATTAAACAGCACATTCAGCAGCACTTTGACAATATAGATTCACCCAAATAAATTCAACACAACATCAATCACAAGATAACATAAAAAAATCAACCAATCAAATCATTCCTAGGGCTATTCCACACATAACACATATCTTACAACTTATTATAGATGTAAATGAGAGTCCCCTAACCTTGAAATTGAAGAATTCTAGTGTTCCCTCCTTCACATCTTCGAGAACCATTAAAACTAGATTCTCCTAAACTTTGAGCTCCAAACCCCATCAATGGTAAAAAGGAAAATGGAAAGGAATTAGTGTGTAAATCTTACACTACAAGGTAGAGGAAGAAAAATGGGGTTGATTGGTACCAATAACACTTACCCAAAAGCAAGAGGATGAATTTATCTTCATCCCCTTTGATGAACAGTGTTTCCACGCCCTTCCTCCTTCCTCTCTCACGCTGCCAGCTTCTCACCCTCCCTCTCTCTGCCGTATGCTTCCTTGTTTCTCTCAATCCCATTCCTTTCTTTTTATTTCAATTTTCTTAACCCTAACCCACTTAATTTGGCCTTTGGGCCATAATACCTACACCTCCCTTTTTATTTATACACTTCCTAATACAACAAAACCCCCAAATTAATTATACACCTCCTACATTTAATTAAACACCTCCTCCATTTAATTAACTCCACCACTCCCTAATTACTTAAATAAATATTTGCAAGCCTTAAATAACTTAATTAAATAAATAATTAAATGAATAATTAAATAAATAAGTAAATTATTTCGGGGCGTTACACCTAGGGCGCCATCTGTGTGGGTTTCAGCGCTGGAGTGCGCCATCGTATCTTTGTGTGTGCGCCATGTCTTTACTCGTGTGTCTCGATCTGTGTTGCTGTTGTCTTATCTGTGTCTCGATCATGTTGCTGTTGTCTTTGCATGTGTTGCTGTTGTGCTTCCCAATGTATCGATCCAGGTTGCTGTTGTCTTTGCCGCTTGTGTCTCGATCTGTGTTACTGTTATCTTTGCGCTGTGTCTAAGTCTGTGTTACTGTTGTCTTTGCTGTGTCTCGCTTTGTGTTGTCTATTGTCTTTGCGTGTCTCGATCTGTGTGTTGCGTTTTAGTGCTGCTGCCACCATCGGGCGCCAAAACTGTGTCTGTGTTGCCTGTTGTGTTGCGTTGCTTTGGGTTGCCACCGGGCGCCAATTCTGTCTTTGCTTGTCTTTGTGTTGCCTTCAATATGTTGCCACAGGCGCCATTTCTTTGTGTCATGTTGCGCCCTGTGCATCGTGGTTGCCTCTGGCGCCCGATTTTTGAAGTTTGTGCGCCACGTGTGGTCGTGTTCCCACTAGGCGCCGATTTGCGAGTTTGGCGCCTGTGTGGTCAGGTTGCCACTAGCGCCGCTTGTTGAGTTTTGTGCGCCATGTCCGGGTTGTGTTGCCACCAGCGCTACTTTCTTTGTTTTGTGTGCCCCGTGTGTGCAGTATTTCTTCTTTGGCGCCGTTCCAGATCTTGTGTTGCGCCCGAAGTGCGTGTTTGTCTTTGTGCAGTTCGGTGTGGTGTGTTGATGTTGACTCAGTAAACCTTTTTGGTCTTTGTTGGTGTTATTGGTGATGTTATAACCGGTGATGTGCCTATTGTATTGGCTAAGGTGATAGGTGATGGGTCTGACCACCATTTGTTGTTGTTGGTGTTGTTGTGTCAATTACATGACTATAATTGGTGATTGTTTTCCCATGCATTGTTCATGGTGTCGCATGCAATTCATATGCATTATTTGGTGATATAAGGCTTCGGCCTTCGAGCTATAGGTGATGATGATGATGCTCAAACTTGGTGATGATGCCCATAGTGGCTAAAATTATTGGTGATGAATGGTACACATGCATATGCCCGTTGGTGTGGGTTGCATCTCATGCATTTCTTCATATCATTGGTGATGTACCTTGGTGGTTGTATATTGACGTTGTTGTTGTGTATTGATGTTGATGTTGTATCTTGATGTTATTGTTGCATATTGATGTTGTTGTTGTTGTTGTTGTGTATTGACGTAGTTGTAAAGGGGTAGATATAGTTGCTATAACTCTAGCATATTGCTTATCATACATGCTATTATATTGTGAGATATATCACCCCTTTTGTTTGAATGTTATGTACCCCTATGTTGGTAACGTGCAGGTGATAGCGAGTGAAGGTTCGTCTACCTTCTCCAGTTGAGTCGGTGTCGTCGCTCTGATACGTAGCACTCAAGGGGGGGCGAACACTAGTTTATTTGATTGTCTTTTAATTATTCGATTGCTGAACTTTAAATTGATGATGTGATGGTTGTTCTTTCCGCTGCGTAGTGACACTAAATAGGTGTTTGAGGGTTCGTCCTATTTATGACATGCTATGTATCATGCTATTTTATTTGGAATATTCTATTATCGACTTGTGATGTTTCATTGGCGTAAAATGTGGCATCCCTTGTGGGTGAAGCGAAAAATGATTTTTAAACTCTGATTTTGTGTTAAATTTAAACGGGTAGAATTGGGGTGTTACACCGTCAGCTATGTCCTAGTTTCTTCGTGTTGATGCGCAGGGGATCCCCTTTTTGAGGCCTTAGTTTTGTTTGGCGTTTTCTTTTTCTTTGGTAACCAAAAAAAAGTTATAAAATTAAAACCAATTACCTCTTTCAAACGTTTCCATCAAAAACTATATATTTTAAGAGAATAATAACTGAAAATTAATTATTAATATAAATAATTAAATCTAAAATGAACTTTTGAAATATGAATAATATTACAACAATTGTGTATTGTATTCGTCCTCCTGTAAACCATTTGTGTTTATATTTTCAGATAAATTGAACACATGATTGAAGTCTTAATAACCGATTTTAATGGCATTAGTAGAAAAGAGGACAATGCAACTGATTTTTATTTGTACGATTTTACTGTTGAGAATTGGTAGAGAGATTCGATTGAATTATCAGAGTACAAGCTTTGCTCTTATATGAATTGAGCAGAGAGAAAATACAATGAGTAACTGTAAACTGTTTTAAATGAAACTAAAAACTTGGTTAATTGATCGTTTGGCTAATAGTCTAAAAAACTTGGTTAATTGGTATTGTAGGTTGGTAACTTGTCGATTTGTCAAAATTTTTTTTGTCAAAATAGCATTTTTGAACTCACTAAAGGTACATTTACACCGTATACCATACAATAGGCTACGTATACAATACAACAAACTAATACAGCAATATACAAATGAATTACACGTGTATTTAGTATATTTTAGCTCTTTCTTCTAGTTTTCACCTGTGGGTCTTTTTTTCTTCGCTGGCAAAAGGCTCTTTATCTCTTTCTTCGCTGGCAAAAGGCTCTTTAGCTCTTTCTTCTACTTTTCACCTGTGATTGGGGAGAAAGGTGAGGGAGAAGTGGTGATTTGTAATGATAATATGAAGTGGAGTCAGTGGGGTTAAATAAAAGGTAATATATTATTGAGGACTGAGTGGACCAGATTTCCTTAAACAAACAAAAACATTTTACTTGTTTAATGATAAGAGAGAATGTGAGTCGCGAGAAACACGGGGGAAAGTGGTGTCTGTAATGAGAATTGAGGACCATATTTTCTTAAAATAAACAAAAACATTGGACTCTCTCTCTCTCTCTCTCTCGGAGACAGTGTCCTAGTATGAAAAGAAAGCAGGAGTAGAATAGTCAAAAAGGAGTGCAGCGCGTTCCCATTTTGTTCATGTTTATTCAAAAATATATAAATAAATAGTAGCTACTAACTTCAACCATATTGGAAGAGAATTGCAGAGAAGAGAAGATAACATCATGGTGAGACTAGTACCCAACTGGATCAAAACTCTGATGAGTGAAGACTTTGACTTGCTCACTCTATGGTACGTATACGTACTAATCTCACTTAAAATAATTTATCTCCTAGTCACATATATAGGAAGAGAAAAACATTACTTCGTTTTAACATTTGTACTGTTTGAATTGGAATGAGACTGACTTGATCTAACCTCTCTCATTGAATTGAATTGAATTGAATAGGGATAACAAAGAAACAGATGTGTTCCTCATCTACAAAACTCCTTATGATCAGAACAGTTTTGGTGATTCCGTCTACCTTGATCTACATCACAGAAAAATCAACATTTACAGATACAAGGAAACCCGCGGAACTGCAACTGAACAATGGAACTCATATAATGTTAACCAGGCAATTCAACAGTCCAAGATAATCATTATTATCTTCGATAAGGATTTTGATAAGTCTTCAGATTTGTTGGATCTGCTTGCCCATATCATTAACAATCCAGCCCACTATTTCAAAATAATCCCAGTTTTTAACGGTGTGGATCGTTCTGACGTGGAAGATCAGACAAGAGATTTTGCTGAATTATTCCCACTAGATCAGCCGGATAACGGGGAAAACATGCGTAAAGTGGCCAATTGGAATGAAGCTCTAAAGCAAGTATCTATCTTGCCCAGTTGGAAACTCGAGAACAAGTACCAATCTAGCTAACTCATATTGTTGCCTTCATTTCATAATTAAAAACCCTTTAACTTGTTCATTTTTTAATCACATTTGTAGATCATTGTTTGAACTAACTTTTCTTATTTATTGAACAGCTTTATCAATGTAATCTTGGTCCTTAATGAGATACGAGATGTTGTCTCCAACAAGGTTGGTCGCATGGCTTTAAATCGCAGTTGCCTTAGAGGTTTTCGCAATTTCTATGCGACCGCAGTATCGGATGGAGTAACCTACATGTTGCCACCATATGATAGTTCGGTGCGTGACTGCAACCGCGATTTAGCACCATGTCGTGTTCCTTTACTCAATGAAGATGGTATTGGTAATGGTATCTACGGGCTAAATTCTCGATTGAAAGAAGTGTTATCGCAAATGCAATTTAAACATGATCAAGTCCTATTTGTAGCAATCCGTGGAGATCCTGGAATAGGGAAAACCATATTAGCTCAAAAAATCCATGATATGATTGCTGACCGCTTTGATGCATCATGTTTTATTCCTCATGTGAGAGAAAACTCAAGAAAGCATGGATTAGAGCGCCTCCAAGATAAGCTTCTTTCTGAATTGACCGAAGTGACACACACAAAAATAAATAATGTTATCCAAGGAATTGCAGCATTATATTATCACCTCCGACAAAGGAAAGTTCTTCTAACCCTAGATGACGTGGGCGACCAAGCTGACCAAGCGAAACGCCAACTAAAAGCCTTGGCTAATCTTAGTTTCTTAGGTCCTGGTAGCATAGTTATTATTACAACTACAATCCTAAATGTGCTGGAAGTATATGTCGGCCAGAGAGAAAATGATCATCCACACAAAAAACAAGTGCTTACAGAATACGTAGTACCACCATTAAATGACAATGTTGCTCTTGAATTGCTTCAGTTCCACGCTTTTAGACAAGGTGTTCCTGATCCAAATAAAGCAGATGTTATGAATAGTTTGGTAAATGTTTCTTTGAAAAATCCAATGAACTTGAAACAAATAGGTATCAGGTTGTATGGAAAACCTGTGGAATTTTGCAGAGCTGTGTTACGAGAGATTGAAGAGGCTGACACTGTTGTCGACTGGGTAGCCAACATCATTGGGCCACCTGAATTAGAACGACAGCCACAACAGGCAAGTTTAAGTTCTCTCTTGTATATTTCAATTGATTCTTTTTTTTTTCTTCTTTTAACATTGACAAAATGAGAGAAATAAACACTAATAGCTAGTTAAAGTCGTGAGTGTCTTTTCCGCTTTAAAGGCACACAACCAACATAATTGATTCCTATTGCATTGCAGGGTGGTGTGATTACCGTTTTAAGATATTTGGAAACTCTAGGGACGAAATTTTGCAAACTCATCCCGAACTGGAAAATATTTGGCAGCTTATCAAGCATAGTTTGGTTTCTATGTTATGCTCTAAACCCTTCTGTCAAACGTTTAATTAAAGAATGGAATGCTTGGAAGATCCTTGTTTACGTGATGATTGCCTTGTATGTCTTTTTCAATGTGTTTCTTATGTCAAAGGACAGACTCAAAACTATTTATGTTCGGAATCAAGTCTCGAGCTTTGTGGCTTTTCTTCTGATAGCTATCTACATATACTATTATGAGGAAGCAGTGGATGAGAACCCTGGCATCTTGGACATCGTCTCGAATATTGCACTTGCATGTATATCATTAAGCTTGTCCAGACGGATAGAAAGGCGGGAGTTTTCTTTATTCTGTGCTTGCCTAGGTAACCTTGTGATTCAAGTGTTGACCATGGACAAGAGGTTTATTATTTTTGTAATAATCGGTGGTATTATACTATTTTGTATGAATTCATCTCCCACACAATTTCCACACTTCAGAAACGCCGGCACCCGTCCTCATCAAGACTGACCTGTAGGCAGGAAATCCAATCCCACGTTCCTGAAACTCGGCAAACCTTTGTTTCTACTTCAGTTAAGCTTTTCAAAATTGTTGCAATAATGGTGCACTATTTTCTCCCACTGGGAGTTTTTAACGAGGCACCTCAGTTTCTTTATTTCTATGTTTTCTAGCATGTAATTGTTGCTTTTCTCTGTACTCTATCATGATGCTCAGACATCATATCATCAGTGAATAAACCCTGGCAAGAGTATCTTTTCTCCCACTGAGAGGTTTTAGCGAGGCTTGCCAGTTGAAAAAGGAATCTCTCACATATTTACAATTCTGAGATAGACAATGTGAACACACTTAATCCAGAAAAGTGTTGTTCCCAAACGGACACTGCAGATTGCAAAATGGAAAGTAAAGTGTTTCAAGGGTTAAAACTAGGGATGGCAAAAAAACCTGCACCTGTGGGTACCCGCGGGTATTACCCGTGATGGGTACGGGGCGGGTAGCTTAACGGGTACCCGCGGGTTTCATAAATGAATAATTAAACTACCCGTTATTAAATGGGGTGGGGTCAGGTATTGAGGTACCCGTACCGGTAATAAATACACTTATTTAGAAATTTTCCTATTATTATTAATTTTAGTATTATTTATCTTCTTTCATTAACTACTATAAGTTAACAAATAAATGATAAAATAAATATATAATGAAATGGCTCATTTTTTTATATGAATAAAGATAAAAAAATGTGTTCAAAATGTTAGTTTTGTTTGTTATTTTGAATTTTATTTTCATAAAAAATATTTCAATTAAAATCGTATGTATCTATAATGAAATGTCTAACTTTATTTTATATGAATGAAGAGAAAATGGTGTTCAAAAGGTTAATTTTGTTTGTTATTTCAAATTTTATTTTCAAAAAATATATATTTTAATTAATACTAAAAGTATCAATGGGCACCCTCGGGTACCCGTGAGGAGATAATACCCGTGAAAAATTTGTTATGCGGGTACCCGCGTGGGTATGAGGTGGGTACGGGTAGCGTTTATATTAAACGGCGGGTAGCGGATAACATCGCTTCGCGTGCGCCCGCCCCATTTACATCCCTAGTTAAAACGCCTTTTCTAAAAGGGATACTCCCATTTGTAATCTAAAAGGCAAATAAAATTTAATCAATGATACTAAACCTCACTCAGCCAGTCGACTTAATTCACCTCCGCTAAAGGTCAATTTAATCCATTGATTAATCCCCCAACCAAAGTTTAAGTTGGAGATCTCGACCTCACCATTATTAAAGGTCAAACCAACCTAGAGAACATTTATGTTAAACCTCTTGTGTTGTGAAACTATCGGAAAAAAATTGTGTTGTATTGTGATGTCGGACCCAAGGTTCAAACTATTCCTAGTTGTCCCTTTTTTGGACAATGACACTGACAGTACCACTCTGAATATTAAATAGTACAAATAACCTTAAGTTAGTAGTTATTAAATTCTCAATATATTAATTAGATTTAGTTTTGCTAATAGTGAAATAACCTTAAAACCTTCATTTCCGAGCATATTAAACACCAATGAGGTACCTAATGTATTTCTCCATAAATACATATCAACATTGAAGTTGACATCATCAAACGATAACCTACTTATTCTACTACGACTCTATAATCAACCAGTAGGTGATAGAAACTATCAACATCCAACCTTGACAAATAAAATAAACTATGACATGCACAACTTCTTTTAGAAAGAAAAAAGGCAAATTCTATTCTTACAATCCAACAGCATAAATGTACCTCAAAGTAAAAAAGTGATGTCCATTGTCAACCACATTCATCTTCAAACTTGTAACTTATATAAATCATCTAGTAAAAGACTAACGTTCAAGTATATGATGGTGACAAAAATTGACAATAAGAAAGTACAATGATGCACACTCTTATTGGACAAAATACACCACAGCAGCACTCTTCAATTTTAGACAAAAGTATGCCGAAGGGTCTTATCCCTACTTCCAATGTTGAATCCGGTGACTGAATCTGAATTGAACTGAACCAAAAATATTTTCACATGAAATCATAATCATCCAAAGCTTCGTATCCATCAGCAGCAACAAAATCATCATCAGGTTTGCCGACTGTAAGCTGCTTTTTCTTTCCACCTGCAGACGCAACAAAAACCTACCTTGAAGTGTCCCAGAGATAAAAAGGAAAGGGACTGAAATAAAACTAACTGGCCCCATTTGAATAAACTGCTTAATTAAGTGCATATAGCATAAGAGCTTATGCATAAGCCGTTTCTTTAATAAATGATGGAAAGAAAAAAAATCATTCGCTATTTTTCTACACGTTTTAAGCTATTTCCATAAGATATCCCAGAGAGTGCGTGGAAATTAGTTAAAAACAGCTTACGAACATGGCATAAGTTGTTTTCATAAATTCTCCTAAACAATTTCATAAGTACTTATGCTAGTAGATAAGCCCAGATAAGCTGATTCAAACAGACCTTCAAAAGTTCGAATGTAAGAAGTTACCTGTTTTCTTTTTACCAGCATTGGCTTCTTTCTCTGCTTTTATCTTTTCGTTTGCAATGGCAGTTACTGAAGATGCAATATCCTTTGCATCTGCTCCTTTTAGGGAAACCATTGATAGTCTCATTACTGCCTTCAATAGACTCATATAATGATAACTTTTCTGCAATAAACAAGAAGGAAATTAGGATGCCTTCCACAAATAGCTAAAAAGGAGGTGGTGGAAAGCAGAATTGTTAAACCTCGAATGCCCGAAGCCTGTGTGAGATGAGCTCTGCGTATTCTGCAAAATCGCTCTCAGATTTTGGGATAAATGTATCAAGGTTCTTTTCATCATCTGCCCCGCCAAACAATTCCTTTGTGGACTTATAATCTGCTTCTTCAACTAATCTGTCACAGAAATAAAATTAAATAAGAAACATCAGTTTGTTGTTTTATCCAAATTACCAATCTGTTTCTTTTAAATGCTATAGTCAATCAGAGGCTACAACAGTCAAATTTAATTGCAATGAGGAATACAGAACAAATATATTTGGAGCTGGCTTTATATAATATATTTTCTAATCAACTAAATTCAGAGGCTCTAATGGTAGTAACTAGTAAGGAAGCCTAACTAGTAAGGAAGCCGGAGTTTTATTGCTGCGCCATTATGTTTAATAATGTGCTTTAATAGCCCATGGTTAAAGAGGAATGCTTGGACATTATTGTTTACTTGGGCTCTCTGTTGTTCAGCACACAGATTTCTCCAGGCAAGTCCCTTAGGTAGATTTCCATAGGAACATAAAGTTAATTTGTACTAATAATTTTTCTTATGGATTTTGCTCCATTCTTGCTCAGTGGATGACTTTCTTAATAGTTTGTTACCCTCCTTGGCAACCCATTTTTTCTTGGTGATAATTTTTTAAACAATAACACTTTCCGCAATTGAGAATTGGCTATATGGATTGAACGACAACATAATTCCTATCCTATATCATACCAAATAAAAAACCATTTAAATATATAATCCTTTTTTACTTTTCCTTGGTATCCTTCTATCTCTAACTACTAGATTGTCCTTCATCTGATTAATCCTCCTTACTATGAATTCTACAAGTCTTCTCTACACATGCAAAAACAATCTAAGGTTCTACTTCAGCCATCTTTTTCTCAAAGGATGCTACCCTAACTTTCCCTCCAATGCAAAACTCCATCATGTTAGTTGTTTAGAGATCCCCATTAAACCTTCTTAAAATTCTAATCTTTGCAAAGTAAGCTTAATTTTAGGCTCTTTACCATGCATGTTCATACTTCATACAACATCAATGATCTTAAAGTTTGGTGATAAAAATTTTCATTGGGATTTAATGGTCTTTTCCATAACAAATTACAGCTGAATATCTCCACTTCATCCACCCCGTTTGAATCCTATGATATACACCCTTGATACCTCAAAGAGACCCTCGTCATCTAAGAACCAAGTGTAGTTAAAGTAAACCTTTAAAATCACTATACCACGCGCTGCAGTATAAGTCAAAGAAGATATAGCTCAAACTAAGAGAAAATGTATTGAAATACAACCAAAAGTCCAAAACGGTTGCCATAAAAAAAGTAGACAACCAAATTAACACAGAATATTCAAGGTCGTGTTGCAATGGACTGTTTAAAATGTGCACTTGCTCATATTTTCCTAAATAGCAAGCACCGCAAACCTACACATAGTTACTGGTAGCCCGTAATAATATACTATACCTGTACCCATAGCATGCAATTCTAAGAGAAAAATCAAGAAAAACAAATTAGAAGGAAAAAATAAACCTTTGTTGGCGAAGTTTTTCAGCCACAGGAAACCTACACATAGTTACTGGTAGCCCGTAATAATATACTATACCTGTACCCATAGCATGCAATTCTAATAGAAAAATCAAGAAAAACAAATTAGAAGGAAAAAATAAACCTTTGTTGGCGAAGTTTTTCAGCCACAGGATCCAATGGTTCTTCCTTTACTGGTTCAACTTTCTTTCCCTTCTTTTCAGTAGCTTTTTCAGAAGACTTTTTAGGAGCCTTTTCAGTAGTTTTCACAGAAGGTGCGACAGGAGCCTGAGAATATTATGCAAGCATTAAAAAAAGCAGTTAGGAACTAAGGAAACAGCAAAAGACCATAATCATAAGAAAGGTGGTATCATTTTCTTAAAAGCAAACAAGAAAGTCAAATTGAATGTATTATACTAGCGTACAAAATGTAAATTTAAGCTAACGCAACAGAGGTGGTAAGGCCGTGCTAATTAGACAATGAGAAAGTAATTGATTAACCTATAACCTATTGTGAGTGATTGTACACATGGAAATGAAATGACCTATTGTGACATAGTTTTTAAATGTCCATACCGGAGCAGGCTCATCTTCATCCTCCCATGATTCTTTGATGTCATTTTCATCCACATCTTCATCATCCCAATTACTTTTAGGCAGTTCTTTTAATTTAATATCAATAGGACCAATAGAACCAAAATCCTCTGACTCTGTGAAACAAACACACAAGCACTTTTCAAGTTAACAACAATAGAATAAAAACACAGTACAAAAACATAGTATACTTTCACTGATTAAAAGATTTAATATACACAATTTATATCCTACAATCACAGAAAGAATATGATTAGAACCACAGAAATTAGAAATTGGTTTATTTATAAGTGAAGTCTCATCCAGAAAGTTACAAATCAGACATCTATTAGATTTTGAAATCATGTGATTTTAGTAGCATAAATTTAGAAACTCATTGAGTATAGTGAAATGGGATTTAATCATAAATAAATTCCATATCTGAAATGACAATTCCAACCTTTTCTCTAGCCATTTTAAACATTAATAAGGGGCATAATGTAACAGCACCATAGTGATTCACTAATTTAATCATTAGTAATCAGAGATGAAATAAATTTATTTACAGATCAAGTAAAATCAATGAGTTCCAATTCCAAATATACAAATTGATTCATTGATAAACCATTTCACTTTTCAATCATTCCAAACATACTTTTAATGAATCCACTATCAAAATGCAAGTGAACTGTCAAACGAAGAATATCATAACTTCAGACAAATTTCTCAAGCTTTCTCAATCTAAATTATCAATTAGCAGCGACTATTATGATTTTACTAGTTTGTGAAACACATACAAACCCATTATTGATTATCCAAAACCTCCTCTGGAGTTGAAATAAACAAAAAATATAACAAACCAAACATATCAGCTGTTTGAAAGCAAAAAGAAGAAAAAACTACTGCACATCCAATTAAAGAATTCACCAAAACCAAACAAATTTCCAGCAATTATAACATGAAATAAAAGTAGAAGAATCTCATTACCCCAATCTTCCATTTGGTTGTCACTTCGTAGAAAACAAAATCAAAGAGTTCCTGCTAAGGGGCTGCATGTAGAATGAACATTGTCAGATAAACCAAAGAAAGAGGAAATGTGTTGAAAAATAAACATCGAAACAGTTCATGCAATTTCCAATTCAGCATCTTTCAATCCTCGTACAAAACAAGCAACTAAATTCACAATCAAAAAGAAAGGCCAAGGTAAAAAAAAATTGAAACTTTCACTTTCAGGGGATAAGAAACCCATTTGAATCAATCAAATATATGCTTAGTTACAAAAAGGCATAACCAGATTTCCAGCTACTACTACCATTACAGAGAAGAGGAATTTTAGTATTGAAGTTCAATCAAATTTAACCGCATAAAAATTACTTTGACCGAATTTCAGTAATTTTGTCACAAAAGGATCAGATCCATTCGAGAAGGATTCCCCGATTTTACGATAACTTATCCAGAATATTTTTCCACAGAGAAACAAAAAAAATAAAAAAAAAATGGGCGAAGATTGAAGATTGAAAGAAGAAGTAGGAAGGGAAGGTACCTGGTGAGTAAAGCGACGGCGCGTAAACGGTGATGGAAGTAGGGTTGAGGCGCCGAGAGAAGAGAAGAGGAGAGTGAAGTTCTGAATTGAGAAATTAGGGCAAATTGATTTGGTTCGTAAACGGTGAGGATTTGTCGAAGTTGGAGAACGAAAGCGTTTGTTAATTTATAAAGCCCGACCGACAGTTAAAATCCTATTGGGATTTATCGATCAAAAAATCCGGACTTTTTTTTTGACAAATTAGGAAAAATTTAGGAATAGATTATAGAACATTTAGACTTAAAAAAATCAATTTAACAGGTCAGCACGTTTAATATGTGCGATGCACCACCTAATTTTTTTGTTGGATTACAAGAAAAAAAAAGTAAAAATAAATAAGGCACACAGTTGGCTGGTTGATAAATCGACGTGAAGCAAGTCTTCTGAACTGTTGGGTGAAGTAAACTAGAAACATGTCCCTTCGGATTATGATTCCCAAATTTTGCAAGAAAGTCAGCACACTCATTAGCTTCATGTGGCACATGTTGAAGAATCAAACCCGAATGACTATCAATGAGGGTTGTCATGCGAAAAAGAAGGGTCACATAAGCATGAAACCCATGATTAGTTCTATTATGAAGTAGTGTAACAACATCAAGGGAATATGTTTCACACATGATCCTGTCCAACTTGAAATGCAATATCATCTTCAAATCGTGGAGAATAGCAAAACGCTTTGCGAACAAAACATCACTGTGGCCATCTTGGGAGGAGAAGCCACCCATCCAGTATCTTTAATCATCATAAGCATGGCCTCAAACTCTGTCTTCCCGCTTTGAAAGCGACTCACATCTATATTTATCTTCACCCAACCCATCGGTGGAGGTATCCACATGTGAGTCACATTACCACACTTACATGTTTGCCTATACAGTATAATTTCATGTCATTATGGCAATGCTTAATGAAATTCACCACATTGCTGAAGCTCCAACTATGGTCGCCCAACACCATACCATTTATCCATCTCCAAAGCCACCAAATAATGGATAAAAAGAGAATTGACAAAGCACTAGCCATCCATTCCTTAAGCAAAATTCAATCCTAACCTCAAAATACCATCAAGGATCATCAAATTAGAAGGAGATAAATATGATATGAGGGGTTTTAAGATGAAGAACCCTTGAGAAGACTCGTAAATTTGTCTTACTCTACGGTTGAATATAGTGATTCTTTCATCTAAAAGGAATGACATGCAAGAGTTGCGGGTGGGGGCACCTAAAAAGATTGATGAGTCTTACTTTACCCTTGGCCACTCCTCTCGAATTAGTCCTCTCTACTTTTTGAGTTTTATAAGTGTGTGTGTGTGTGTGTGTGTGTGTGTAAAGTTCAACTAAGGATTTTAAAGTCATGGTAGAGTGCTTGTCCATCCATACCTCACCATTAGCTCTAATGAATTTAGAGAGAAGGTAAGGTCTGGTTAGTGGGTTTTACTAATTGCAAATAAGGAGTGGTATTGAGTAATGTGGGGGTGCCGGTTTAAATTTTCTCTAATTGCAAGTTAATCCTTTGAAATTTCTATTTTTTTACTTCCGTGGCTATTCAAATTAGGGTTTTTTTTTGGTACCCCCACCCCATCCCCTCCCACCCCCACCCAATAACAAAAACCCCAAAATGCCCTTTGAAACTTAATTTTTTTTAAAAAAAAAAAGAAAATCGTATATACCCCTTGAGTATGTATATACGATGGCTATTTTATGTCCAATCGTATATACGTACTCAAAGGGGTATATACGATGGGTTTTTTATTTTTTTTTAATAATTTGTTTTAATTTTTATTACTAAAAGGCTACTAAAAATTCGTTAACTAGTCAAAACTACTCCAAAAAATTATACAAACACCACTAAAAATCTAACAAAACAAAAATAAGGCTATGCAAATTTTTTTAGATTTTTTGGAGACTATGAAAAATTAAAAAAATCGTAAAAAATAATAAACGATGGAATTTGGGATTTTGAGGCGTTGTCCCGTAAGAAGTCCCTTCTACGGGAGTCTTGATTCTTGATTTTTTCGCTTCTAATGGCTGTGGTTTCATTTCGATCGGAGTATGTTGCTTAAAACCGATTTTTAGCCTAAATTATTCGTTCGACGTATAACATCGCCACATTTTAACGAACTACACACAAAACCTATTTTCAGGACTTATATAATTTTTATTTGACTTAAAAATTTAAAAAATACAATAGGGATCGTATATACACCTGAGGGGGTATATATACGCCCCCTACTTTTTGGGCATCGTATATACACCCCCCAAGGCGTATATACGATTAAGGTGGGTGTGCCAATCGTATATACGCCTTGGGGGTGTATATACGATGCCCAAATGTAAGTCGTATATACACCCCCAGTATATATCGATTAAAAAAAAATTTAAAAAAAATACGTTTTCAGAAGGGCATTTTGAGGTTTTCAGTGTGGGTGGGGGTATATGGGGATGGGGTGGGGGTACCAAAAAAAAAACCCTTCAAATTATCATAATACATATAAAAAACACTTATTAATGCAATCAAGTAATACGTTCTAATACCAAATAAATCCAATTCAATTTCATTTTAAATAATCTAGTAGGTTTCCGTACAACATACGTCTCAACTCTCTCCCACTCTCTCTCCCTCCCTCAACTCTTTCTCATAGGATTTGCAGCCTTAAGCGCAACATAATATTCATCGTACCACAAAACCAATCAAAGTCAAGTTATATGATCATTTAGGACAAGTGCATCGTCCATAAACTTCCTTGTAAGCACTCACATACCTTTGACCAAAAAAAAAAGCACTCACATATCATGTGTCTAGTTAGAACCCTCATCTTCATCCGAGCGACCAATGTGCAAAACCTTTCGTCCCAATCACAAGTATTGCCCTTCTCTCAATCCTCACATTCTCTCACCTTCCTACTTTCCATTTCTCGTTTCTATCTCCAGACACTCTCTCTTAAATCCTCTCCACAATATTTGTTAACGCCACACATGAGGGAAATGTGTTCCTTTTCCAAGTTGCAATAAGGGAAAATCACCCAATCGCACCATCGTCGTTGTTACATGAAAGTGCAATATATTTAACACTAATGGTGCATATCAAATAAATCATTCATTATAATATAGATAAGTTCATAATGAACTTTTTAAAAGAACTATATTTTGGTGTGAAATTAACCAATACGTGAATAAGATAGAACCACACTATAATAGACTATAGATGAAAAACAACTAAACAAAGAGAAGAAGAGAATGGGAGAAGAAGAGAACATTTGCATTCTACTCTTAAATGTCTATTTTAAAATGCTACATGAGTCCTACTTATAGGACATAAGATATATAAGTTACAAAGATATAGATGATCTACAGCGTAATGTGTCATAAACATCTTATAGAATATGAAAGGACTAAGGGAGATGGAGAGATGAGCATCTACAAATATTCACAACATATTTAAAATTTTATTGAATTAATTTTAAAAAATTGAATAATATTTTTAAAATTGGACCATATATTGAACCGGTAAAAGCACTAGTTCCGAATTTAATTATTTGTTGAACTTATTTTGGGTATACAAGGAAAGAAAGTAAGTAAAGTGAACACAAAATCAATCTCTCCTAAAGAAGTTTTTCATTCCATTTGCCAACAACATGGGGTAAGGCGAAGAGGGCTCCCTCAATCTTAACTAGTAATTCGTCATAATTAGCTCCCAATTTTACTCAGACGCGTGCGCACCCACCGGTTACCCTCTTTTTTTAGAGTATAGTGAATACTTAGTGTCGAACCTATGGAAAGGTACTCCCTAATCATTGGAAACTCATTTACAAAGAGAGTCTAAGCCCGAAACGAGAAACTAACAAACAACAATTCTAGGAGTAAAAACTCCACTAATATCAACAAGGAGCAGCGTCTTCAACTTCATCGGAAATACGTTTGATAGCAACCAAAGAATCAATGTAACACCCAAGCATCCTCGCCCATGAGACCCAACATAACTTCACTACAAGGTAACTGGTTATGTTCTCAGCAAAGATAATGTTAGATAGTCTCACACTACCATAAAAACCACAAAGGCGAGTACCATTATGCTCATGAAGAAAAAGACCTTTGAAACTATCCTTCATAGGTAAGAAACTAAAACCATATTTAAGCATAAGCAAGTTTTACCATAGTTGAGTAATAACTTATCCACACTAAATTCTAATTTGAAGTATGTAAATGATTTTTTTTTATCCCAATAACATATTTGACAAAAATTGCAATCGAACCTATGTTTGAAATCTCAAAATTGCATGATTTAAACTTTAAAATTTAAATTAAACACAACACGCCATTTAATCAATTATGTGACTGAGAGAAAAATAGTGCAGCAAAATACAAACAAAAAATGCAAAAATTATTTTATTACAATTACAAATAGTACCCTCCCAATTATTTAATTATTTACTTATTCTAAAATTCAAAACAATGAAACTCCCCTTTGTTCGACCATTTGTCTTGGTACTTATTATTGTTGTTTATGTGGATACTTCAATCCACAAGGATGTCCTTCCGTTGTAGTAAAGACAGATTACACTGAAAAGGGAAATAAAAATAAACATCAATATGCAATTCCAAGTAAAATATTAATCATTACAATATCCTGGTTTAGAAAAAACAAATAGCAAACATTTGGCATTAATCCCTTTGTCCAAGTCGCAATCATCGTGTTTTACTCAAAGCGAGAATGTCATGTCTTGCCCAAAAGGTGTCTGATAAACTACCACACGAAGCATTGTTGCTTGGTTGAAGTTTGGAAGCATGTCTACTCCTGGTGGTCATGGTCCTTTCAGAGTGGTGTTCGGTGATCTTTGACCGTGGTGGTGACAATGAGGACTCATCGGCTATACAGTTAGGGTATCTAGGATGCAGCTTCTTCGAGACAGAGAAGACTGAATGGGAAAAAGACAGTGTCGACAATAATAATATCACGTGGAACATCTTGATCGAAGGGTGAAACAGGTTGCTCACCGTAGCATTCACTTAAGGGTAACAACTTATGAAGCACCGACACAGACATAGACAGAGACACTGGACACGACACTAACACGTAGACACTAGCTTTGATTTGAAAAATGGAAGTAATTGAAGTGTCAGTGTCAGTATCGGACACCAGACACGTCTTCCACATAAAGTGTCAGTGTTAATCCACACCTTCTAAAGTATATTAAAAGAGCCAAATCTCCCAGGGGAAGGGGGCAGCAGAGAATATCTTGCTATTGCTTATTTTGGTAAAAAAAAATGGTGACAAGATATCAAGAGGTCTGACAGAAGCTCCTCAGAATACCTTCTTCAACATATAACAATAAAAAAAACTAATTGAAATTCAGAAATTGGAACGATGAAAAGTATAAGCTTTTTGGCATCTGATTAATTCATCATTGGAGCTCTAGTCTAGACTCAATACTCATCAAAATCGCATGGCGCTCTAGGCAAAATGATAACTAATCTAACCATCTTCAACTAGAAGCTAAAAGCCACTGAAATTGTCCCTAACCAATGCAACTCGTTCTGTTTGGGTCAAACCACACACCTTTGCACTGAAAAATCTAAAGAGGCAATTCAAAAGACAAGCTCTTCTCACTTTCCAATACCAGAATGCCTAAACCTAGTGAAAAAATAATTAAAACTACATCCAATGAGCGGTTTTTTCAGAAAAAGAAACGCTTCAACATTATTATCAATGTAATTGTATTCACATTTAAATTAAATGAGAGATCCACAGTCTTAACTAAGGGCCTGTTTGGATAAACAGTTTAATTAAGTGTTTATGGCATAAGCGTTTGTTGTATAAGAGCTTATGCATAAGTTGTTTTTATAATACAGGATAAATAAACTATTTTTCTATAAGCTATAAGCTGTTTTCATAAGCTATCCTGAAGAGCTTATGGAAATTAGTTGAAAAAGCTTATGAATATGTCATAATTCATAAGCTCTTTTCATAAACTCTCCCACACAGTCTCATAAGTGTTTATGTTATCCAAACAAACCCTAAATAATCAACTGTCAAAAAACTCAAAAATATCAATCAACTCATCAATTAGTCACAAAACACAAAAATGCAATATGTAAACTGAGATATATAACATATGCACATCCAATAATTGAATAAAAACCATACCAGACAACATAACATTTTTATATAATAATAATAATAATAATAATAATAATAATAATAATAATACAAACTAAAAATAACAAAGTACACAAATATCAATTATAAGCAACATTAAACAAAGCATAAACTATTCAAAACGCACCGTATCATTTAGTAGAAGGGGTTATTTCTTGGGGAGTCTTAGCGACGATGGAGAGAGCGTGAAGGCCAGATTGAAGTTCATCAGATAGGAGATCGTAGACCATACGGTGTCGTTTAACGAGACTCTGACCTTCGAATTTGGGTGAAACAATTTTCAAATTGAAATGGGTTTCTTTATCGGAAGTTTCTTTCACTGCGGCGTGACCTGCGTGCTGGTACGACACGTCGTCTACTTCTAATACGGTGGCTTCCAGTGCTGATTGTAGCTTTGTTTTTATTCTGTTGGCTCTTGATAGCATCACGCTACCTCCACGCCAACTCATTGGATGAAGATTGGGAATGAATTAGGGTTTTGGGAATTTGTAAGGTTTTTGGGGAAATTTAGCGAAACTTTTTTATTTTATGTCGTTTATAGATAAAAAAAAAAAAAAAGGCTGTTGCTTTTCCCACACCCCTCCTACTTTTCACACCCTTAACAAATTTTATTCCAAAATAACTCCATGCGAAACACCGAAATGAGTTCGCGTGTTTAAAGATCGTTCGAACGACTATCCAACACGCGTTGAATAACTCGCGTCAACAGGTGAAATTACTGCGCATGAGGGTGTGAAGTCAATATTTAACACACATTCGACATTGTCGTTCGAACGGTGAAAAACCCTCAAAAGAGTGTGAAGTCAAGATTTAACACACACGAACGATGTCATTCGAACTCGTTCAAGGCCCGTGTTCGAGCAGGTGAAATTTCGTGAAAAAAAAAGAGGTTTTGGTGGCGCTTTTTATGCTTCACACCCTTATGGGTGTATATACCCAATTTTGTCCGTCCCCTAACTTAAGCCAATTTCAATCATGGAACTCAACTAAATCAAAGTACCACTGTTTAAATTAAGCAGGCACGCTATTTAAATCGTGCGTTCTTCAATTTAATCTTCGTATTTAGGTTTAGTCGTACATAATTAGTGTTTTTAGTTAATGAGCTCATTTCTTGATTTGAGTCTCGTTTTAGCGTATTCGCTCTAGCCTCCTTACTGCTTCGCTTTGTGTTTGGCCAAACTCTTTTTATTATTATTATTCTTTTCTTTGCAGTTAATTTATTTTGAGCATATATATATATATAGTCCAAAATGTCAAGAAATTCTATTTAGTTTTATTTAAAATTTAAAAGTGTTTAATAGTCCAAAAATGTCAAAAAAATACTATTTAATTTTTATTACAACTTAGGAGAGTCCAAATGTCCAAATGTCCAAAAAAATACAAAAAATAATAATACAAAATATACAAAAATAAATAAATTCGAAAATACAAAAAAAATAATAAAAGGCAGCAGCAGCAACAGATCTGGGGTTCCAGCAGCTGCTCTCCAAGCTGTTGGGCTTGGATCCAGGCCTGAAAAGAGTCAAACCCAGTCAAAATAATTAATGCAGAAACCTAATATTTTAATATAAAAAGGACAGTCAACAGCAGCAGTCAAGACAGGAATTCCGAGGTAAAAAAAGGTCACCGAAAAAGATTAGGGTTTTACACTGAAACCCTAATCACCTAAACACTCTTTTGAGATCTGAGAAACTGTAAAAAAAAGGGGATCGAACAGAGCAGCAAAGAAGCAATAAGCAATAGATCACCAACAACAACACCATTCTCGTTCATCAAATTCTTCTCAGAAAAAAACGTGAAAGGCAGGTTGGTCACTTAGTTTTGATATCATCTGTTAGGCATTACTTAGGGATATATGTACAACAATGATTAAGTAATATATAAATAGGATAGATCAGGAAATAAGGTTGAAAAAAATACAAGCAGGTCAGTTGATGAAGTACTTTGAGTGCTTAGAAACTCTATAATGAAATTAAAAGGAGAGAAATAGAACCACATTTTTTCTTTTTTTTTTTCGAAACATGGATGTGAGAGAGGATCAAACAATCACAAATAGAAATCGTGTTTTAGAGTTTTTTTGTTTAAAATCATAAGCTTGTAATAAGAGGAAGAAGAGAAAGAAAAAAAACCACAAGAACAGGAAAGAAAAACGCAGTAAAAGGAACATACACATCCGACACTCCTGGCGAGACGCCATCATCTTCTCCGGTGAGGTTCCGTGATCCCCACCATCGCAAACCCACGAGTGCAACAACCACAAACCACCGCAGTAAACCAGCCCCCTCCTCTCACACGATCACGAAACCGATCCACACTTCTCTCTCTCTCTCTAAAAATCCGCGAATCCTCTTTCTCTCACCTCCGGTTTGTTTGTCCTCTCTCTCATTCCTCTCTCTGCAAGCATATGAAGGGAGAGTGATGATAATAACCCTAAAAAAAGGATCCCATTATACTGCGTTTGATTTATTGTATTATGTTTGTTTTCATTTTTATTTTTATTTTTACAACCACACCCCCATTAGTATAACCACCCCCATAGCCCACTTTAATTTTTTTGGATCGCGCCCAAATCCTCAAAAAAAAAAAATGTGCCCTCACATTTCACACCCCTGTTTGATAGTATGACACCCGTGACTAACAACACCCCTTTTTGCAATCTTCACCCATTTCTCAAAAAATTTTAAATTCCTCTTAACTCAAATAATTTTTCAATAATTCAAAAACTTTGTTAAGCGGTCTTGCGAAGCCTTTGCTTGCATGATCATTAACAATGAGGACCTAGTGGTGATCACTTGGAGCCTTTGCTCAATTGATCGTCATGAATGCCTAATTTTTCTAAATAATTTTTCAATAATTCAAAAACTTTGTTAGCGGTCTTGTGAAGCCTTTGCTTGCATGATCATTAACAATGAAGACCTAGTGGTGATCACTTGGAGCCTTTGCTCAATTGATCATCATGAATGCCTAATTTTTCTAAATACTTTTCAATAAATTAAAAACTTTGTTAGTAGTCTTGCGAAGCCTTTGCTTGCATGAATTATTAACAACGAGGAGCTAGTGATGATCACTTGGAGCCTTTGCTCAATTGATCATCATGAATGCCTAATTTTTCTAAATACTTTTCATCAAATCAAAACTTTGTTAATGGTCTCGCGAAGCCTTTGCTTGTATGAATCATTAACAATGAGGACCTAGTGATGATCACTTGGAGCCTTGGCTCAATTGATCATCACGAATGCCTAATTTGTCTAAAAAATTTCAATAAATCAAAAAAAAACTTTGTTATTAGTCCTGCGAAGCCTTTGCTTGCACGATTATTAACAATGGAGTGCTAATGGTGGTCACTTGGAGCCTTCGCTCAATTGATCATCATGAAAGCTCAGTTTTCACGATTAAACAAGATAAAAAACCAAAAAACCTAGAACTACGTAGCTTTGAATTCTCCATCGCACCTGGAGATACGTAGGAGCGGATCCCCTCCGTCAAGCACAATAAACTAAAAACATTTTCCTTTTTCAAAAAACCCAAAGCGGCTAACTCTCGTCGAGCGCGCAAATAAAAATTCATTAAATCTTTTCAATTAAGAGGCAAATTTAAGTACTTTTCAAATCAACACTTAAAACCACGTTTAATTAAAGGTTCCTTTCGATAGAAAGGAGATGTGGGAAGTGCTAATACCTTCCCATGCCTAACCGAATTCCAGAACCCAAATCTTTGAGTTTTCCAAAAGACCATATGCCTTCCCAAAAAGGTTTTTCTTCAATATTTTCCTTATAAAAAATATTGGTGGCGACTTCATTGTTTTTAAAACGTTGTAAACGAAGAAAATCCCTCGGGGACTTTTTCGGGCGCAACAGCTGGCGACTTCACTGGGGACTAAAAGAAAATTTTTTTTCTCAAAAAAAGAGGGTCGAGCCTAATTAATTAAATATGTGATTTGTGTGTTTGATTTGAATATCTTGTTTTGCCTCTATTTTTCTTATTTCTCATATAAGCATTGTTGCATTCATATGATTGTTTCCCTCTTATCTTCTTTGCTTGTATGCTTAGTTCCTTCACGCATTTCCCCCCATCTTGTTATGTTCCCTTCTTCTCGCTCCCTTTTCTTGAGGTAAGCAATGCGATTAGTTCTTCTTTAAAACCATAGGTCAGCTTATTTGATATTAAACCCTAGGGTAGACAACATGTTATTATTTGCCTTTGTGCGACTGTGCAGGTTTTCATTTGCAGTGGGGGAAGGGTAGTTATTGCTAAGTATTGTGCCTCTCGACACACACTTCACACCCTATACTTGTGAGCGTTGAGTGGGGCCTAAAACCCAAGGTCCGAACAAAAACCTAGGAGAGTGGGAGCGACTAGTGGATCGCCATTCGTAGACCTTTGTCCTGCATGGGCTCTCATGAAAGTTCCGCCAAGAGTACGCTTTGTCATGATGCCTCACACTCGGTAGCTTTCTACGATTGTGGGTGTCATCATGAGAAAGACTTTAGCTCTTGGTTGCCATTGTGAGGAAGTGATTAGAACCTACATGGGAAGATTACCCTTTTAAATCGACTTTAGACCCTAGGATTCCCACCATTCGTAGGACACGGGGCACACCCTTGTTTGTTGCATTTAGCTTAAGCATTCCTTTTTCTCAAACTTTATTTGAAAAGTTGTAATTTTTCTTTCATAAACAACTACATGAGGTGGCATGCGCTTTGAAAATGTTCAAAGTACCACCAATTAAACCTCATTTTATTACCATTCTTCCATGTCATTTCGCATCCACATCATTTCGCATTCACATCATTTTTGCACCATTGCATTTGCATCTAACGAAATCCAAAAAATTCGTCATTTGCATTCTTCATGCATTAAAGCATTGCATTGCATTCATTTATTCATTCTTCTGCTCATAAGTGCGTTTTCATCAACGGAAAATCGTGCAAGTTGGTTAGGCATCGCTATTTGACTCGTCTACAAGCAAGGCTCATGGCGGTAAACCGAAATGACTCGGACTATCCTATTATTGAAGACCTAGGAACGGTGAATCGGACCATGATACCCCAATCACCGAGTCTCCCAATCCGAGCAATTGGTTCGGGAAAATCGAGAGTTGAGAACGAAAATTGGGGCAATGGAAGCACGATGAGTGAAATGATGGCGATACTACAAAGCTTGAGAGCGGAGGCGCCGTTGAAAGTCCCGCTGCTCGCTACCGGCTGCCGTCGCTCTTCCCCCTCCGAGTCTTGAGACTGTCACCTTCGCTCATACTTCAGGGGCCAACAACCAGAGCCAACCGGTCATGCATGGGATGCCCGGGGGACTCCCACCCGGATACACACCTCCAGGAGCTGAGGCTAATGCAGGAAGTAATCCCCAGGGTTGCAGAGCAGGTCCAACCCATCTCAGCCGCAAACAAATGGAGGAACGGAACGCCTCAGGCCCAAATTCAGATTCCTATTCCGCAAGGAACTCCGTTTGGCTTTCATTCACCAGCAATGGTCCATCCCCAAGTTCAGGGACCCATCCTGGGGAATACAATTCACTCACGTGACCCACACGTGAACCCAGCCGTAGTGACGATGAATAATCCTCATTACGGTGTGAATGTTTTCCTCGAATACCCTACCAAACCGTAAGTCGATGCGGATGCTAGAGGAGAGATTAAGAGCTGTAGAAGGAGCAGGTTCACGGGCCAGAAATGCCCATGAGCTGTGTTTGGTCCCTAATCTAGTCTTGCCTCCCAAATTCAAAGCACCAACTTTTGATAAATACAGAGGGACGACTTGCCCAGTCAGTCATGTGACGATGTACTGCCGGAAAATGACTGCCCATGCCCGGATGAGAACTCGATGATGCACTTGCTGAAAGTTTAGCCGAGCTCCTCGACCGGGTACATGCAGTTGGAACCAACCAATATCCGCTGCTGGAAGGACATGGCAGATGCTTTTATGCGTCAATACCAGTACAACAATGATTTGGCTCCGGATAGGACCCAGTTACAATGCATGTCTAAGAGAGATAATGAGTCGTTCAAAGAGTACGCTCAAAGGTGGAGGAATCTCGCTGCTCAAGTAAAACCCCCTCTCTTGGGACAAAGAAATGGTCCACATGTTTATGATACCCTTCCTGCGGTATATTATGATAGGTTGGTTGGCGGCGTAGCCTCGAATTTCTCTCTCGAAATGGTCGTCACGGGAGAAAGAGTAGAGAATGGCATGCGCGTGAAGAAGAATATCTCATGGCCCAACACCTCCTTCCTCGCCGAAAAAGCCTTTTCGGGGCCCCACAAAAGGACAGAGGTGAAACCAACGCAATTATTGGAGCGGTGGCCCATCACACAACAATCCTATGCAAGCTATTCCTTCTCAAGCACCACCGCACGTACCCATTTCGATCGAACTACCATCACGAACTACTACGGTGAAAGGAAGCCTGTCGCTTTTGATCCTATTCCCATGTCCTACACGGACTTGTTTAATTATCTCATCACCAACAAAATAATCAATACTCGTCAAATGAAGCCATATCAGCCTCCCTATCCCAGAGGGTACAACGCAAATGCTACTGCGCGCTTTCATTCTCAGGGCGAGGGTCATGTGGTGGAGGATTGTAAAGCATTCAAGTATGTGGTGCAAGAATTACTTGATGCAAAGACTATATCATTTCAACAACCCAATGTAGCCACCAATCCGCTGCCGGGGCACGGAGGATCTGTTGTTAATGCCGCCGACCATCGAGGGGTCGGTGTTTGGTTAGAAAAGTTGATTGCATTCGGATGCTTTTGAATTTTATCCATCTTTGAATTATGCCGTTTTGGTGTCATCAAAGAAGGGTGTGCTAGGAAAGACGCTGTGATAGTCCTCGCCGCACCGGGCATGTGAAGGATTTAAACCAATTCTCCAAGGTCTCTTAGATAGACACTTGGTCCAAGTGGGAACTCGGAAAAGAAAGGAAGTGTATCCACCTTGCAATCGTGGTAGCGGAGGCGTCAAGAGGAGAGAAATGGCTTGCCAAACTCGGAGGAAGGACACCCAATCGGGGAGGATGGTCATCACTAACCTCAAGAACAACTTCCGAGTCTTTGGCATGTGAACCCCGACCGTGTTAATGTGGTTGAAGAAGGATCAAGCTCGAGTGGTCATGTTGTCGGCTTAGTCTTATTTCTTTGTCTTTGTTGCTTGGAGAGAAGCTGCAAAACCGGGAGACCATGGATTTCCGTATTTTTCAATTTAAAGTAATTTTCATTGTAATGTAGATTCCTCGGCTCGCCCAAGCCTTGGAACATTTCATTCGGGCACACATGTTTTTGTCAAGACTCATCAATCAATAAAATGTTATTTTGAATTTTCAATAAAATTTCATTTTCATCTCTCGTTTGTGTGTCTTTTCTTTGTCTTTATTCGCGCTCCATTTTAATGCGGATCAAAAATAATCTCTGAAAATAATAATGCCCATAACTCATCTCGCGACTTTGATCATCCAATTAACCAAACCGAAGGGGATGTTGATGAAAATCGGAAACTCCTCCTCCTAATTAATGAGATTAATAGAGCAAGAAGAAAAGATCATTCAACCTCATGGGAGTCGATTGAGATCGTCAACTTGGGTACGAAGAGAAGATAAAAGAGAAGTTAAGGTTGAATACAGCCATGGAAAATGGTGAACGCAAATAGTTAATCCAAATCTTTGCATGATTATCTTGACGTCTTTGCATGGTCGTACAAAGATATGCCGGGGTTAGATACCGACATTGTTGAACACAAGTTGCTTGCGGTCAAGCGGAGTGCCCACCACTGGCGGAAATTAAGAAGAATGAAGCCGAGGTGTCACCAAAAATGCAGGATGAGGTAAAGCGGTTTGATGCGGGGTTCCTAGCGGTGGCCAAGTACCCACGATGGGTTGCCAATATTGTCCCGCCCCAAGAAGGATGGGAAGGTCGAGAATGTGCGTCGACTACAGAGATCCGAATCGTGCTAGTCCCAAAGATGATTTTCTCCTTCAAAAGAAAAAATCAAAAATTAAAAAAATCTCGAAAAAGGGAGAAAGGAAAATCAAAAGGCTGGCACTCCAAGATTCATTCAAGTTACAATTATATCAAGACAAAGTTTAGAGATCACCAAGTGGGTTGAAGCTGCCTCATATTCAAGTATAACCAGTTCAGCACTACAAGAAAAACATGCATTTTCGGCGGATTTTTCCGCCTAAAAACACCAAATTCCGCCGAAAAAACGTGCATTTTCGGCGGATTTTTCCGCCGGTAAAATGCTGGTGGCAACGTATTTTCGGCGGAATTTCCGCCGGTACTTTCCGGCGGATTTTTGTCATTTTCGTGGATTTTCCCCCATGTACTTTCGGGGAATTTTGTCATTTCTGGGGGAAAAATCCGCCGCAAATGACATGTTTTTTTTTTTTTTTTTTTAAATTCCGCCGAAAAGGAACAAAATTCCGCCGAAAATTAATTTTTTTTTTAAAAAAATAAATTTAAAAAACAATAAATAAATTTTTTCTTTTTTAAACGTTTTCTTTTTAAATAATTTTTTGTAATAAATTTAACAAATTAATCAAATAATATTTCATTTAAACTTTAACAAAAATGATAATATAATTATTTTCAAATATAATTATTTTTAACTACTCTATTATTTGATTTCGTATTATTTTAATAATATTAACGCAAATTAAAATTTAATAAATATTTTCATTATTTTAATATTGTATTTTGTTGTTTGGTAAGTGTTAAGAAAGAATGAATTTGAGAGAAGTTTTGATAAGTGTTAAGAAAGAATGAAGATTTGAGGTGTGAAGGAGTGTAAATGAGTGAGAGAGATTTGAGTTTATAAACAGAGAAGAAAGAAAGTGCCTGTGAAATTCAAATTTTTGATAAGTTTCTAAGAAGTTTGAGAGAATAAATTTGAGAGAAGTTTTGATAAGTGTTAAGAAAGAATGAAGATTTGAGGTGTGAAGGAGTGTGAATGAGTGAGAGAGATTTGAGTTTATAAACAGAGAAGAAAGAAAGTGCCTGTGAGTGAGAGAGAACTTTTCGGCGGATTAGTGTGATTTTTCGGCGGAACTGCTGGCATGGGACCGCGTGGAACGCGTGGCAATTTCCGTGAAATTGTTTGTCTGCTTTCAAGTGATTTTAAATTTTAAAATTCCCCCATTTTCTGTGTGCATTTGCGGCGGAATGCACTACGTTTTTGGCGGATTGCTTTTTTTTTTTTCTGAAACTTTTTTGTTCCACTTTATATTCCGCCACAAACGTCAAAATTCCCCCAAAAATGTCCAAAATCCGCCAAAAATTTTTCTACGGTGGATTAAATCCCCACAAATGTCAAAAATCCACGGAAAGTTTGTGGGGATTAAAATCCGCCGAAAAGTTTTGGATTGAATTTTCGCTTTTTCTTGTAGTGCGATGGTTGCCAAGTTTGTCAAGAAAGATCGATCTGGCTATTACGGTCTTCCCAACAAAATCATCGTTGATAATGGCAACAACTTGAACAGTGAGAATGATGAAGGACCTATGTCTTTGAGTTCAAGATTCAACATCACAATTCATCCCCGTCATCGTCCCCAAGATGAATGGGGCGGTTGAAGCGCCAACAAGAATATCAAGAGAATAGTGCGAGAAAAATGGTGGTAACCTACAAAAGATCGCACGAAATGCTTCCTTTCACTTTGCATGGCTATCGTACCTCGGTGCGTACATCGACCGGGCAACCCCTATTCATCGTTTACTGGGTCGGGCGATCCTCCCCATTGAAGTTGAAATACCATCTCTGCGGGTGTTGATGGAGACAAAACTTGATGAAGCAGAGTGGGTTCAGTCCCGTCTTGACCAGTTGAACCTCATTGACGAGAAACGGGTGGCCGCAATGTGTCATGGACAATTGTACCAACAGAGGATGATAAGGGCTTTTGACAAAAGAGTCTGTCCTCATGAATTCCAAGAAGGAGATCTTGTACTCAAGCAGATCTTGCCGATCCAGACGGACCCCAGGGGCAAATGGGCTCCCAAATATGAAGGACCTTATGTGGTGAAGAAGGCATTCTCTGGAGGAGCTCTAATCCTGGCTAACATGGACGGAGATGAGATTCCAAATCCAGTGAACTCAGATGTGATCAAGAAGTATTATGCCTAGAAAAATAGACGAAAAAAGAGAAAGATAAGCCAAGGAAAAATCACCTCGCTAGGTTGAAAACCCGCAAAGGGCGACCTAGGCAAAATCAGAGCGACCCGGTGGATTGAAAACCCGCAAAGGGCGATCCAGGCAAAAATTAGGGTCAGAAAACTTGGGCTTGAGAAAAGAAAAGGCAATCAATACTCCCAAAAGTTTGGATAAGAGGGTGATCAGAGTTATGAGTATGGACGGCGGGCACCGTTACTTCAGAGATGAAATCACAAGATCTGTTCCTTTCTCTTGTATTTTCTCAGTTTAAAAGAAAGATTGTAATGCACTTTCAATTGGCGTGACTTTCTGCACGTCCAATTTCTATATCAATAAAGGTCCAACTTTTCTTTCATATATGCGCTTTTACGTGTCACTTTGCTTTCATCTGCTTCGATCTTTTTCAAAATAATAATTTTTATGATTGATGAAATTGATTTGCAAAACATGTGCACATTCAAGAGCATTACAGGATCATTACGAAATCTTTGAAAAATACAGAAAGAAATGATTTCCCAAGTGAGTAAAGTTGCAAAAAAAGAAGAGACAAAACAGGCATAACGAATCAGTGCGCAATCCTCGCGTGATCATCGTCCTAGGACAGCCTCCGTCCGGCAGATCGACTTAACCAGCAAAACAAAAGGGTGCCAAAAAACAAATAAGCAGAAAAAAAGAAAGCTGCTTAAAAAAAAAAAAAAAAAAAAAAAAAAAAAAAAAAGAAGAAAATCACGAGAGGACTAAACAAAAAGAACACAACATCTTCATATCATTCATCATTCTCATGTCATCCATACCATTCATCACTCCATGGCATCAAACAGTAGTGTATTACACTTTCAAATCCGCATCTCAGAAGAGCGAAAGAATAATCAAACAGAAAGAAACATCCCACCAAAATCAATCATTGCATCCATGTCACCCAAAATACCCAGTGCATGCATTTCATGCACCATCCAAGAGAAAAGTTACTTGGACCCGAGAGTCCCAAAAATCCCATTTTTAGAAAATCACCATCAGCACAGAGTTCGTAAACTCCATCAACGCACAGAGTTCGTAAACTCCATCAAACCGAGTTCGTAAACTCCATCAAACCGAGTTCGTAAACTCCATCAACCCGAGTTAGTGAACTCCCACGAGTTAGTGAACTCCTTCCACGAATCACAACATCGTACGCAGAGCACGCGATGGATCCATCGAACCGTTAGTCCTTCGGATTAGTTGTGTCGGCCTAAGGCACAGCGTAAATCCATTGATCAAATCGATTCGGATCGATGTTGATCGGCGCTCGAAAGGCCACCCCCGCAGTTCGTAAACTCCATCAACCCGAGTTCGTAAACTCCATCAAACCGAGTTCGTAAACTCCATCAACCCGAGTTAGTGAACTCCCACGAGTTAGTGAACTCCTTCCACGAATCACAACATCGTTATGCGAGCACGTGATGGATCCATCGGACTTCGTTAAGTCCTTCGGATTAGTTGTGTCGACCTAAGGCACAGCGTAAATCCATTGATCAAATCGATTCGGACACGATGTTGATCGGCCGCTCGAAAAGGCCACCCCCAGAGCTCGGACTCGACAAGAGTCCGTTAGAAGGTTTTAGGCAACCTCCGAATTCCCAATTTACCGCTTTTCCCAATTTACCGTTTTTTCCAATTTATTGCTTTCTCGTTAATGCGACAAGTGTTAACCCCCTCTCTCAAAAGGAAAATAACAAAAAGATTTGAGTTTTTCTGAAACGGACAAAATTAGTATTATTTCTATATCTTTATTTCCATTTCACCAACAAATATGAAAAGGCCAATTCATATTTTTTGGCGAAATGTGAAATAAAGAGGGGCAGCTGTAATACCCCAATTTTGTCCGTCCCCTTAACTTAAGCCAATTTCAATCATGGAACTCAACTAAATCAAAGTACCACTGTTTAAATTAAGCAGGCACGCTATTTAAATCGTGCGTTCTTCAATTTAATCTTCGTATTTAGGTTTAGTCGTACATAATTAGTGTTTTTAGTTAATGAGCTCATTTCTTCGATTTGAGTCTCGTTTTAGCGTATTCGTCTAGTCTGGCCCGTTCTCGTCTTTGTGTTTGGCCAGACTCTTTTTATTATTATTATTCTTTTCTTTGCAGTTAATTTATTTTGAGCATATATATATATATAGTCCAAAATGTCAAGAAATTCTATTTAGTTTTATTTAAAATTTAAAAGTGTTTAATAGTCCAAAAATGTCAAAAAAATACTATTTAATTTTTATTACAACTTAGGAGAGTCCAAATGTCCAAATGTCCAAAAAAATACAAAAAATAATAATACAAAATATACAAAAATAAATAAATTCGAAAATACAAAAAAAATAATAAAAAGCGCAACACAGAATCTGAGGTTCAGCAGAAATGCTCTCTCCAAGTCATTGGGCTTGGATCCAGGCCTGAAAAGAGTCAAACCCAGTCAAAATAATTAATGCAGAAACCTAATATTTTAATATAAAAAGGATGATCCAACAAAGAATCAAAGACACGAATTCCGAGGTAAAAAAAGGTCACCGAAAAAGATTAGGGTTTTACACTGAAACCCTAATCACCTAAACACTCTTTTGAGATCTGAGAAACTGTAAAAAAGGGGGGATCGAACAGAGCAGCAAAGAAGCAATAAGCAATAGATCACCAACAACAACACCATTCTCGTTCATCAAATTCTTCTCAGAAAAAAACGTGAAAGGCAGGTTGGTCACTTAGTTTTGATATCATCTGTTAGGCATTACTTAGGGATATATGTACAACAATGATTAAGTAATATATAAATAGGATAGATCAGGAAATAAGGTTGAAAAAAATACAAGCAGGTCAGTTGATGAAGTACTTTGAGTGCTTAGAAACTCTATAATGAAATTAAAAGGAGAGAAATAGAACCACATTTTTTTCTTTTTTTTTGAGAACATGGATGTGAGAGAGGATCAAACAATCACAAATAGAAATCAGGTTTTAGAGTTTTTTTTGTTTAAAATCATAAGCTTGTAATAAGAGGAAGAAGAGAAAGAAAAAAAAAACCACAAGAACAGGAAAGAAAAACGCAGAAAAAAGGAACATACCTGTCAACACTCCGGCGAGACGCCGGTCATCTTCTCCGGTGAGGTTCCGGCCGATCCCCACCATCGCAAACCCACGAGCTGCAACCACCACAAACCACCGCGTAAACCAGCCCCCTCCCTCTCACAGTCACGAAACCGATCCACACTTCTCTCTCTCTCTCTAAAAATCCGGCGAATCCTCTTTCTCTCACCTCCGGTTCTTTGTCCCTCTCTCCTCATTCCTCTCCCTGCGGCGCATATGAAGGGGAGAGTGATGATAATAACCCTAAAAAAGGGATCCCATTATACCTGCGTTTGATTTATTGTATTATGTTTGTTTTCATTTTTTATTTTTATTTTTTACAACCACACCCCCTGTTAGTATAACCACCCCCATAGCCCACTTTAATTTTTTTTTGGACTGCGCCCAAATCCTCAAAAAAAAACGAACAGGCCCTCACATTTCACACCCCCTGTTTGATAGTATGACACCTGTGACTAACAACACCCCTTTTTTGCAATCTTCACCCATTTCTCAAAAAAAATTTAAATTCCTCTTAACTCAAATAATTTTTCAATAATTCAAAAACTTTGTTAGCGGTCTTGCGAAGCCTTTGCTTGCATGATCATTAACAATGAGGACCTAGTGGTGATCACTTGGAGCCTTTGCTCAATTGATCGTCATGAATGCCTAATTTTTCTAAATAATTTTTCAATAATTCAAAAACTTTGTTAGCGGTCTTGTGAAGCCTTTGCTTGCATGATCATTAACAATGAAGACCTAGTGGTGATCACTTGGAGCCTTTGCTCAATTGATCATCATGAATGCCTAATTTTTCTAAATACTTTTCAATAAATTAAAAACTTTGTTAGTAGTCTTGCGAAGCCTTTGCTTGCATGAATTATTAACAACGAGGAGCTAGTGATGATCACTTGGAGCCTTTGCTCAATTGATCATCATGAATGCCTAATTTTTCTAAATACTTTTCATCAAATCAAAACTTTGTTAATGGTCTCGCGAAGCCTTTGCTTGTATGAATCATTAACAATGAAGACCTAGTGATGATCACTTGGAGCCTTGGCTCAATTGATCATCACGAATGCCTAATTTGTCTAAAAAATTTCAATAAATCAAAAAAAAACTTTGTTATTAGTCCTGCGAAGCCTTTGCTTGCACGATTATTAACAATGGAGTGCTAATGGTGGTCACTTGGAGCCTTCGCTCAATTGATCATCATGAAAGCTCAGTTTTCACGATTAAACAAGATAAAAAACCAAAAAACCTAGAACTACGTAGCTTTGAATTCTCCATCGCACCTGGAGATACGTAGGAGCGGATCCCCTCCGTCAAGCACAATAAACTAAAAACATTTTTCCTTTCAAAAAACCCAAAGCGGCTAACTCTCGTCCGAGCGCATAAATAAAAATTCATTAAATCTTTTCAATTAAGAGGCAAATTTAAGTACTTTTCAAATCAACACTTAAAACCACGTTTAATTAAAGGTTCCTTTTTCGATGAGAAAGGAGATGTGGGGTGCTAATACCTTCCCCATGCCTAACCGACCCCCGAACCCAAATCTTTGAGTTTTCCAAAAGACCATATGCCTTCCCAAAAATGTTTTTCTTCAATATTTTCCTTATAAAAAATATTGGTGGCGACTTCATTGTTTTTAAAACGTTGTAAACGAAGAAAATCCCTCGGGGACTTTTTCGGGCGCAACAATGGGGTGTGTTTTGAGTAGGAGGGGGTGTGGGAAAAGCAATAGCCAAAAAAAGAAGAAGGAATAAGACAATAAAAACAAGTACTAATATAGTACAGTACAAGTGGTATATACTTGCACTATTTAACTATTTGTTTATGGCTTCAATTTCTAGCTGGTACGTATGAAAAGGTACTCGACGAGAGTCAACTCTTTAAATGGATCTCAGTACTTCAGGAATTCAAAAAATGTTAGCGGATAGCATCTCACTTTTTTTGGCATTTTTATCGTTGTTATTTTTCTTAAATTTATTCTCTATCCTTATTTAAAAAATGTAATCATGAATTAAATAAATATATCTTTTATGTCATTTTACATTTATCAGCTAGTTCAATTGCTAGTTTTACCAAACACATCAATTGCTATCAGCTAGTTCATCCGACATCCGCTAGCTCATCCACTATCTGCTATCCGCTAACTTATCTGTTATCCGCTACTTTTTACCAAACAGAGCCTAAATCTATATAAGAAAAGTAAATTGGACATTCATAAATCAAAATGCTAATTGACACTTTGAGATGTAATAAGTGGGGTGATTTGTATATCTTCAGAATTGTCTACCTTTAATAATTTTAGTGTATTTTAAGAAAGAGTGTGATTAAAATAATAGTATATGATGAGAGAGAATAACGAGGTAAGAGAGAGATAGGCAGAAAGACACCGAGGTAGACAATTCTTAAGAAAGACAATTTGATGACAAGAGACGTAAAAAAAAAGAAAAAAAAAAGAAGAGAACAAGACATGTGACATGTGTTTCATCTTTGAGAAGTGTTCAAAAATTAAAATTGGAAGTAAAATTGGAGAAACTTTTTTATCTTAAGGACACAAATTTAATTGAAATAACAAATACACAATAAACTACCACTTTTTAAGTATTTACTAAAGTGTAACAGAAAAGATGGGCACAAGTCTTTTGAATTGTGGATAATAAGTTTTAATGTTTGGTCGTATTTAAAATAAATCAACAATTTTAATAGTGTTTGCTTCAAAAAAAAAATTAATAGTGTAAATAGGTTTTACAGTAGAGGCACATTTGAGTCCTGACGTTTTATTACGGGACAAATTCATCTATGACAATTTTATTGAGATAAATTAGTCCTAGAAATTTTTTAGACAAGTTTAAGTGAGAGACTAAATTGGGCACAAAAATGTTTCTGCCACTTAACATGTCACATAGGCACATAACATGCTACATGGGCAATGGTGACTAACAACTTCAACATTGAATGGATGTAGGGTTGTCCCCGTTAGAAAATGTCAATAACTAATTTGTCCTTAAAAACTTATCTGATACTAATTTGTCTCGCGAAGAAATTATCAGCGACTAAAATGACCCTTTTAAGTCTAAAAATGTCAAGGGCACCTCGATCATATTCTAATCACCATCTAGTAAATATTCAGAAAGCATTCCTATGCAATATCATAAACTCTGAAGTTATCTATTTACTTAACTTATTGCATTGTGTTCAATTTTAAACATTCACAATATCAACCTTCCCAACATCACCATGAAGGTGTCTATTAACAACTCCTCTTGCAACATAAGTTCCAAGTACCATCATTGCCACTACTCCAAGTGCAACTTTAATGGCTATTCTTTTTCTTGTTTCAATCCCCCAAATAGAATACTTCTCCACAGCTACATCTTTAGCATGTTGAATGGTTTCATTTTTAGGCATCACAATATAAAGAGTGCCATGAGAAAACTTTGCTTGTATCCCATTCACATCACAATCTTTTGAAATCCTAATTTCTTTCTCAAAACGGCTCCATTTGTTACTTGTTGCACCAAGAGGCCTTTCTCCATTAATTTTTAGGATCCCATTATTGTTGGTTTCAACCTTAAGTTGCTCTTTCTTGAAACCTACAAAGATTTAAGAAATAAAATAAAATTATCATCGTAACCAATGTTATAAATGCGATTTGAATCGCCACATCAAACAATTTGATGTCTCTATAACTGCAATTGATCACACATCAACCACATTTGACCGCAATATCAAGGATTGCAAACACGATTTGAAACATGTTCGTGTCATTAGACCAACTTATATTTAATTATCATAGGATTAAAAAAGTTGTTGTCCCTAAAAATTTGGTAAAATTTGATTTTGATCGTTACAAAATTAGTTTGTTTTTAGTCCCTCAGCATAGACTAAAAGCATACAAAAACTATATATTTTTAGTCTTTCAACAAGGACTAAAATGTATAAAAATCACAATCAAATTTTACTAAATTTATAAGGACCAAAAAATGTAACCCTTTTATCATATATAGCTTTTCCTTCTTTTTTTAAGTCTTTCTACACTTTTTTCTCATATTAGTTATCAAGTTGGGTAGAACATGAAATTCTTAAGTTTGATGTGCTTTATAGAGTAGTAATCAGAGAGAAGTTCACATAAAAAAAAAAATTAATCTTAGAAAAGCTTTATTCTAATCAATAAATTGAGTCTTCAAATATAAATTGCACAACAAAATGTCACACAATATATAATACATAATAATAAGTAAGGAATTTTAATACCCTTCAAATCAATCTTAAGAGTCTTTTGTCCTTCCTTTGTAAGCCATTTGCAATAAGGTTCAAAATCTTCATACAAGCGATTGCTAGTAGCTTTAGCAACATTGGTTTCCATTGTCTAATAGCTTCTCTTCTTTCTCTAATTCACTTGAGATTTTTACTATTGCCAAAAGTTATGGAAATGTATTGAATGAATGAAAGAATTGAGATTCAATCTCTTTATACAAATACAAGGTTGTGGGGCAAGAATTTGTGATGGGATTAATTTTTATACTTAGATTTTCCTTTTGGTTGAGAATAATTCCTTTTGGTTTCAATAGGTTTTCTAAGGTTTGTTGCTTGCTTCGATCCTAGCATTGCATGTTTGGAGCTAGATGTGTAGCTTCCAATGAAGGGAAACTTATGCTTTTATTTCCTTCACCATCTTAATTTTTTTTCTTTATTTTAAGAGACTTTTGATTCCTTTTTCTACAACTTAAGAATTGGATATTTCTTTATGTCAAAAAAAAATTGGATATTTCCTTTTGCAAAAATAATGTTCCGACAATCTTTGAGGGGTTAAAAATAATATATATGCTTTGGAACTAGAATAATCATTTTTTAATGTATTGCTTAGGTTATAAACTCCCCTTGGAATCAACATGGTATACTACAAGCGGTAGAGATGGTGAGCTATTTCGATATGTGTTCCCTAATGTCATTTTCCCTAGACAAATACGACACACAAACGAATTAAAAGGTGTTCCCTAATGCGATTTTCCAATATGGATGGTGAGCTATTTCGATATGTGTAGGAAGGCATTAATCTCAGTGGTGGCCAGGGACGGATCCAGGAACTTCAACTCGTGGGGGCAAAATTATTTACTATAAATATTTATAAAAAAAATAAAAACGCTTAAGAGGTAAAATGATGACATCCTTATCATTAAGTAAAAAAATTGTGATTAAAAAAATTATATTATTGTATATTCAAAAATTGCAGACATTTGCACAAGTTAAGGTGTCCCATTGCTAGTGGCAACAATAAGTTAAATTATAAATATATTATATTTTAATATGGATATAATAATTCATAGTTTGTTTTATATGAATATAAGATATTATATGGGGTCAAAATAAAATACTTTTATTAGTTTTGGTTGAAACATTATTAAAGAAGTGGGGTCAAGTGCCCCTATTTTATATAACCTAGATCTGTGCCCGGTGGTGGCACGGAGCATGGGTGAGAGGGGTGGTGTTGGAAAAAAGCATGTGCAATTATACACAGTCCAAAACAAGTAGTATAAAAGATCGAACCTACAGAAATTGAAAAACTCTCTTTTAAAATTCAATACAAAGTAATAAAGTGTAAGGTAACCAAATAACAATTTATAGTGGAGTTGATGTGATCACAACTAAGTTAGATAAGAAAGCAAAGTATAAGTGTTTATAATGCAAATGAGAAAAGCTAGTTGGAATGTATTCACCAATTAATGTACTTTTAAGTGTTTGATGCAGTATGTGATGCAACTGCACTGAATGTTGTTGCATTAGCTATGTGCCTTTTAGTCACTTTCTTCAGAGTTTCATTACAAGCTTCCTATGTCTAGACATGCTTAAATAAGTTCACTCTTCTATCTTAAGTACCAACAGTTTCACCCTATGGACTATACTATCCTATGTCTAGGTCTTAGCATCGTTTTCACAAAGTTTCCTTTATGTAAAACACTTACCCATATTAGTTCTTGAGTTCTTAATTGTAAGTCATGTCTGCTCTTACAAATCTACTTATTCTAAGTGATCAATCTCAAAATAAGTGTTGAAAGTATTATCAAACAAGAACTAAAATGCAAACATTACATACATGCATCATACTTACTTAAAAGCTCATTAAATGATTAGAACATTCCAACTTAGAGAGATTTAGCTAACAATAGACATTGCAAGGTAAATATAAACTGAATAGAACATGTTTATATAATTGAAATCACAAAAGAGAAACAACAAGATAGAAGTTACACAAGTTGAAGCTCTTTGTATGAAGTCTCGTAGCAATGCACTAGCATTACTCCTTAGCACTATGTAAACACTATGAAATCGAAGTAAGGAGGATTTGTTAATTCCTTATTTTCCCTCTTACAAAATAGAAACTAACTATGTAGATTAAAATTTTGATCTAACTTATGGATTGTGATATATTTCCAAATGAAGATGTGAGGTCCTTTTATAGTCTTCAAGAGAGGTGCTTCCTTCTTTCATGTTGAAGTAATCTTGAGAGGATTGAGCTGTAGTTGCTTTTCAGAGGTTGATCCCCAAGGTGAGATCTTTGATCAAGTGTATAAGGAGGTCCAATGATGTATGAACATTTGTTCCTATGTTGATGACTCTTCAAAGCTATCCCTATGGCTATGTGTGAATGGTAGGCGCCAAGTAGTACAGATTTAGTGCAGGATCAATGCAGGAGCATTGATATTACTACTATATATAGATATTAGGAAAAACATTAAAAAAGAAAAGGCGACCAAAAGTGTATTTAAGCCTAAAATCCTTCAATATTGAATTTACAATGTCATAAGGTAGATTAAACAACCTTGCTTTGATTATTGTTAAAATGTTTTTAAAATAACTTTAATTATAAATGATTTATGAATGATTTTCTCAACAAAAAATCTAACAAAAATGTTATTTATAAGGTTATAAGGGCACCATTTTTTGATTTCGTCCAGGGCCCTAAAAATCTTAAGACCGACCCTGATTAATCTTATTTGTTTTTGTTTTGGGCAACTCTCATCCATAAACATGTGTAGGAGGTGGATATGCAAATCAAAAATAGTAAACATGATTAACCACACTTCATCAAAACAAACATTTTATGCACTAAAATCATATATGCATACTATATGAATCAAAATATTTGTATCTGCTTTACCAACATAATATAGCACAAGTGATAAATACTTGAGCTCTTTAACCATATGGTCAGTGGATCGATTCATGGCCAATGCGTATGGATAAACATTTGATGGGTGATGTCAACCCATTAAATAGATCTTAGTACATCAAGAGATTAGTATCTATAGTTGCGTATGGATGATACGGGTAAGGATCTTATAACTTTTTGGAAGGAATTTCCCTCTAACTTTGTATTTATCTCTCTCCTCCAATACATTCTCTCTCATCTTATTTCCCTCCATTTGCTTCCATTTTTATTTTTCTCTCTCATCAAAAAAGCACTAAAGTTAAGAAAAATTAGAGGGTGAAGTTAGAGGATCCATTTCTGTAGTGGTGTGAGGAAGTGTGTTTCTAAACATCCATGAAAGGAGAAAGGGGAGAAATGGTCAACCAACAAAGAGAAAATAGAGGATATGAGTCGCACTTTTGTGACAAGTTTACCCCTAATTAATAGATATTATTTCAAGAGTGTCACTGATTAGACTATGGGTCACTAGATATTGTCGGGGTTGGGTTCCCACATTATACACCCCACTTATTTATAAACTCAAGCTCCCAAAAAAAATCCCAATCAAAATTAGTGCACTGAATGTCACAATTCATAATTAATAGCTACAATATAATTATATTTTGGTGAAATAGATGCAAAACATCTCAATTAGAAATAGGATGTTTAGTTTGTTGCACCACATATCAAATACTAAAGCGGTCAATTCGGGCTTGCCCGACTCATTCAGATTAACCATTTGGGATAGAGAAAGGCTCATGTTTCAGCCAACCCCCAACTACTCACCAGACACCCCAAATTTGGTTTAATCCCAAATTACCCTCACGTGAAAATCAGGTGACAGGCAAAATGCACCGTTCGGCGCACGGTTTATCGAACTAGTTCGATTGGACCTCCATCGAACATTGAAAAATACACGGTTCGGCGCTACCAGATTCGATCAGGTTCGTTCAACCGTGCACCGAACCGTATGTAATTTTTTTAAAAAAATATAAAATCCAATTTTCAGTAAGAGTTTTTGGTATTTTCACCCCATAAAGGAGTGTCTAGTGAGTAGAATGGGGGGTTGGCTGAAGCATGGGCCTAGAGAAATATCAAAGTGGGCCAAAATTATTTTGGGCCACTAATTTACAAGCCCAACACATCCCTATGCAGGGTGTATGCTAAATCAACTGGACCATGAAGTTGACCAAAAAAAAAAACTGGACCATGACAAAGCTAATAACTAACTTAAAAAAAATCATGGGTCTTTAAGTATAAAATCCTTTGTTTATCTCATTACAAAATAATATAGTAGCTACTCATGTTACAAAAAATATTCTCATTACAAAACAAAAAAAAAACATATAAATACAAGGTCCCCTTCTGGACCACCAAGCCAAATCAATTTTTATCTCAGTTTTTAATTGGCTTAATTATAGTTTTAGTCCCCTTATTTTGTCTAATTCGTAATTTTAGTCCCTGAATTTTGTTTTTCGCAATTTTGGTCCCTCAACTTTATCAAATACGCAATTTTAGTCCCCATATTAAATTCAATCCAATTTTTGACGAAAATGCTAATGTGACAGTATGGTGGTTATGTGGCTGTCGCGTGTCGTGCTGACACAGTCACTGGGGATTAACATGGTAGGTACATTGTTATACCCCAAATTTGTCCGTCTTCTTTTTTTGTTTTAGTCGTTTAATTTATTTTGAGCAATGTATAGTCCAAAAATGTCAAAAAAAGCTAAATTAATTTTTATTACAATTTAGGAGTGTCCAAGATGTCTCAAAGTCCAAAAAATGCAAAAAATGTGATGCTAAAAATACACAAAAAGCCAAATCCGAAAATAAATAAAAAATACAAAATAAAACACTTTTAGCCCAAGTAGCAGCTGGGCTTGGATCTTCAAGCTCTCCTAAAACCCTAATCTTCCTCTCCAAGCATCTGAAAACAAATCAAATCAGGGTGAATCAATCCATTAATGGCCAAGACCTAATTTTCTAATATAAATATGTGATCAACCCTCAGTCAAAGTGGAGGTAGAGACATTCAGAAATCACTTAAAAAAGATTAGGGTTTCACATCGAAACCCTAATCGCTAAAACACTTGCGTTTGAGCATCTGGGTAGCAACAAATTCATTTAGGAACGAGCATACGGTAGCAGTGATAGTAGCATTAACCAATCAAAAGAAGATTCCCAGAAACATGGAAATAAAGGTTGGTTTATTATGCGTTATCAACTTCAAAATTGTAGAAATGCATACATAAATCTTCTACTTCTTGTATATATGAATACAGTTCCTTTTTTATTTTTTTACTATAGTCACTTCTTAGCTTCCTCTTATTCATGATTTAACAAGGTAAAACATCTTAGATTTGTACATAAAAAATAGATCAGACCCAAATCAAAAACAATAATATTTTTACCTCTCTCTTCTAAAGCTTAAGAAGCGGCGGCTGAGAGTGAGACGAATATTAGGGTTCCAATCTTCCCACACCTATTTTTACTTTACCTTTCTGTTATGTTATTATTATTCTTCTTATTTTATTAAATGATAAACAACTATATGATACCCTTTTAATTCTCTCCATGACCAGCGCCAATCCCCCTCCCCTGATTGTGTGCGTGTGATTTATGTTCTAAGTTTTTTTTTGTTTCTTTTTTTATTCCTCTTTACTTACTTATTGGTAGTAGTTTATAACATACTATAATGATATTTCGTATTTTCCTATCTACAATCTCTAGTCCCTATTATTTTAACTTGTTTTTAAGATTATTAGTACTAGCAACACCCATGTCCTCTTTTTAATCGCTTTTATTCTAGTTTTTTTTCTATTGAATATTTGTCAAGTCCAACTCATCCTCATATATGTCAAAATTCAATGAGTCTAACTCATCTTCATAATTTTCTAAGTCAATGAGTCTAACTCATCTTAACACACGCTCAATGATTTTTAAAATTATGTTTCCAAGCAAACACTTACAAAGCAATCAAAGACTCGATCAAAAACCATTTTCTCAATTAAAAAAATACCAAACAAAAATCTTTTTATACCAAGAACTACATGAGATTTGATCCCCTACCAGGGGTATGTAGGAGCAGAGGGGAGAACTCACCTCTGTCAATCGCATTAATAAAAAACCTTTTTTCTCTAATTATTTATCTTTCATATTCTTCTAAAAAATAGTAATCAAAAACAATAATTAAATATTTCTTTTCTCGCGAAAATCAAATAAAAGACTAAGACGGTTGTACAACCGGGTTAGTCATCATTCTAGGACCAATGAGCTGTACAGTTCAGTAGTCCTAAAAACTTAGAAAAATATAAATAAATTATTTTTCCTAAAATAGGGGACTAAGTCGGTTGTACAACCAAGGTTAGTCAATGTTCTAAAACTAATGAGTCAGATGCAGATTCGGGAGTTCTAGAATACCTATTCTAAAACCAACTTACCTCACATCAAACAAACTTCTTTCAAAAAACCTCAAAAATACTTTCAAAAGTAGGGGACTAAGTCAGTTGTATAATCGGGTTAGTCAGCGTCCTAGAATCAGTGAGCTGTACAGTTCAAGGAATCCTAGGACCCCTACACTAAAAAAACACCAACCATACGTAACTTTGATTCCTCCACTGCATCCGGATGTACGTAGGAGCAAGAGTCCACTCTTGTCAAGCACTAAAAGTTAAAAATTTAATTAAGTCTTTTTCATTATAAATGATAAGGGTAAATATTAATAAAGCATAAATAATTAGACAAAGGATGTCGTGGGGTGCTAATACCTTCCCCACGCATAACGACTCCCGAACCCTAAACTAAGCCTTATCTTAAAACTAAAGGGATTTCCCGAATTTTGCCCTTAAACTAGAATTTCGGTGGCGGCTTCCTTTTGAACCTTCGAAGAATCCTTTCCCGGATTTTTCGGTCGCTACATACATGTAATGCTAACCTCGGTTCCAATGTGTCATGCTGACATGGGGGTATTTGCATAGATATTACAAAATTCTAAACACGAGTGTTGAACCCAGGTGCCAAGGTTCAAAGATCCCACCAATTGTTACAATCACCATGCCAAGTATTCCGGATTAACATTGGAAGGATTCATGGGTGAGCTAAGATGCTTCAAAGTGGAAGGGATGTCAATGTTTGTTAATCCTCTCGGGGTTTGCAATTGCATAAGAAGAGGTCTTTGGTTATATTTGAAAAAAGAAAGGTGAATGGTGTTGGTTTCAACAAATTTTATACACCACTTCGAATTAATAAGGACCTGATCTTAGTGATCCTTTACCAAACACATGTGTCATACCTCTAATCAATTCTAAAAGGAGGGCCGCAATGGTCATGATCATGAAGTGCAGAGTTAAAGTCCTTCTTTAGCATCTGGGGGCCACCGATATCTTGATGGGTGATTTTGATAGCGTCCCAAAAGGTCTTGTCTTTGAGTAAAACGAGGGCTTCCATAGATTTATATAAGAAACCATAGATGGTCTTGCCTTAATCCTACTTTCATATGAACTAATTGAGAGGAGTAAAGGGTTACGTCAATATCCCAAACATTTGTATTCCAAACATACAAAATTCCTCCAAATTGGCCAGTTGCCTCTTGGATGAATTGCCATCAAAGCGAAGCTTGCCAAACTTTGTCTGTTCTAGGGCCACTGATATGAGTTGCCACTAACCAAAGGAAATGGAATCCAAATTCAACTCTAAGGTCTCTATAGAGTCTAACAAAACCCATAACTGCATTACTCATGTAGTTCCAAATTCAACTCTAATGTCTCTATAGCATCCATTTTCTTCTCTATTGGCATGGAACCTTTTTAATTGGTCTCTTTACCTTCAGACGAGCTAGGTTCACCGAGGGGACAATAGTAGGGTCAGGGGACTTCCCACCAACAATATTAGCTTGCGAAACAAATTTTCTTCCACTTTGTGCTTCTGCACACTCCATGATGTTTTCACTGACCTAGACGAGAGCCTTTCTGGGGTGCTATCAACATGGATGTGCGAACATTGGTCTATAGTTGTCATTTTCGTGTGAGGGAAGTGAGTACTATTTCTGGTATTTCCTTGTTAGGATGTTTGAATAGAACAACAATAGGGCCAAGAGTATAATTGGGGCCCTTTCGATGATCTACGCGACCCAAAAGTTAAAACTTGCTTGCATTTGTTATTCACGGATAAGCATTTACCTCTACCTTTTGACTATGTATTCTTTCTTGCACGTGGATCCACATGGCTTTATCAATGATTTGGTGTCGTGTTTCACTTTCTTCCACGTTGTTTTATGCGATTTTTAAAGAACTTTTATTTTGCTTATGCCCCAATGATTAGCATAAATTGTTTGTCCCCTTTTCGTGATCTTAATCGTGATCATGATTGTCCACTAAATGAGTTTCCCCTGGTATTTCGTACTCTTCAGCATTCAATGCGTCAAATCTCTATCCACCCATGGCACTTCTTATCGAGTTATGTGCACCTACTATGTGGGAATCTCTCTTACAAGACCCGCCCCTTTTAGGTCCTTTTAGGTCATGCTCATTTGTAGTTACGACCACATGATGATGAGATCTTGGCTCATTGAAAGCCAAATGATTATTGAGATTCTTGCAACATTTTTATTGAAATTTTTCTTATTCCCTCGCAGTACTAATTCAAGGGCCCCATCTCAATATGCGAGATATCCGTTAACTTAACCTCCTCATTAATGTGCATTGATTTGCTTACTTAGGGCCAACGTCATCCTTCCCTGCAGATACCTTCATCGCACCTCCATTCACCGTAAGCGCGCCTAAAACTACCAGCAATTCTCGATATTGGTCCTTTTTGTACTCGTATTTTCCACAATGAAAACAAACAGAGTGAAACCCATTGTATTTCCGATGAAGTTTCACTCTGAGGCAACTTTGGGATGATAAAGTTTTCTTTCCGAAATCTAGTTCCACACAAATTCTTGCAAATTCTTCCATTAATATCTTAAAGCCTAAATTACCCACGTTTTTATGCTTTTTTAGCTAAGGTTTTTCTCTTTTGCATCTTTCGCTCATTGTTTTTACAGTTTTGCCACCACACTCTCTCCTTCTCTATTCACATTAAAGATTCTTCTCTTCGCTATTCTTTCGTTCTCTTATTTTTTACTATCCTTTCTTTCTCTCTTCTTTTCAACGTTGACATGTCTTCTGCCGGCGGCGGTGTCGGCGGCGTTATCTCCGGACAACCTCGCCAATACTTTTGTCACCAGTGCGAACGCACCGTCTTAATTTCTCATTCCTCTGGCGATCTCGCTTGCCCCAATTGCAACGGTGGCTTCCTCGAGGAACTCGAAAATCCAATTCCCAACCCTAACCCTAATCCGACACCTCCATTTTTCAACTACTCCACCGATTTCCCTTCTTCCGGTGTCGCATTTCCAATCGTCTTTTCCGGCGGTGCTCCTCAACCATTCGAAGATCTGTCCGCCTTGTTCGGTAACCGATCATCGCCGTCGCCTTTTGGTACCGCCGAACCGTTCAATCCGTTGGCATTCTTTCAGAACTATCTTCAAACCCTAACTGGAGGAGGCGCCAACGTTCAGGTCGTGATTGATAACACCGGTGACCCTACCGGAGCTTTTAGGATCCCTAACAACGTTAATCCCGGCGATTACTTCTTTGGACCGGGCCTCGAGGATCTGATCCAGCAACTCGCGGAGAATGATCCTAACCGGCGTGGGACTCCGCCGGCGTCGAAGTCTGCCATAGAAGGACTGCCGAATATTTCTGTGACGGAGGAGCTGTTGGCTTCGGATTCATCGCAATGTGCGGTTTGCAAAGATACCTTTGAACTTGGTGAGACGGCGAAGCAGATGCCGTGTAAGCATATTTATCATGCTGATTGCATCTTGCCGTGGTTGGAATTGCACAATTCTTGCCCGGTTTGTCGTCATGAGTTGCCAACTGATGATCCTGACTATGAGCAGAGAGCTCGCGATGGTGGTGGAGGCGGTGCTGGTGGTGGTGGTTCTGGTGGCGGCGGTGGTGGAGGTGATTCTCAGACTAGGAGGTTGAGGGTGACATTGCCGTGGCCTTTTAGACAGTTATCTTCTTCTTCGGGTGCTGAGACAAGTAATGTTAATAACAACAATAGCAATAGTGGAAATAATAGCGGGCAATCCAATACTGAAAGCAGGGGGAATCAGAATTTTGGGTCGGAGACAAGACAAGAAGATCTCGATTGAGAACCAATCGTGTTTCATATGTAAGTTTGGGGCTTCTTGCTTTCTTTTGAGTCTTGAATTCTTGTTCTATTGAACTATTGGATTGGTTTTGACTTGCAAATTATAGTCTGTGTGTATCGCTTTATTGGGTTGTCTTATTTCAAATGCTGGGAGTAAAATGGTGAAGTAATTTTGAAGTGCTGTTCATGCTGAGTTTGGCTCTGGTTTATTGTTTGATTATCATGCCGTGAATGTATGTGTGCTGTGTGGGTACTTTGTATGGTTTAAGCTTTGAAATTTGTTGCATGTTAGATGGGCGTGCCGGGTTAGAGATAGGTGCATTTTCGTTTGTGTTTTTGGCTAATCAATATTTGAGAACTAACTTTAAAGTAAAAATAAATCCCTTCATCTTTGATTGGGAGTGTCTCAATCAATGAAAGAGTGAGGTTTTTAAACTTCCAATTTCTGCTAAATAATATGGATTGTAAAGCAGCTACTCTGGGATACCTTCATTTGTTTTGTGATGCTTGAGTGGTGCATAAATTTGGGCATGGAGTGATTGATGTTTGTTCTGTTTTTTGGTGGATGGGATTGCTGGGATTGCTATATTGATCAATGTCATCACCTATAAAATTAAACATTTAGCATGTGCAAACTTAGGATGTGAAGTTGGTTTCTCCTATATCTGCTTAGGAAAGCAAAGGACGTGAGGTCAATATAAAATGACTCATGCCAGACTCCTTTCTCAGCTGAAGATAATCACAGAAATTCATTGCCTCTCATATATGTATTTAAATGTGAGGAGTTCGCTGCTTTTGTTCTAGGCTCGAGTTGCAATGTTTAGAACTTTGCATTCATATCATATCATATCATATATATATATAATAGTAGAATCTAGTCACTTGTGATTCACGTTAAACCATTTGTTGCTTGGGAGATCTTCCAATCTGTGAATGTGCTGTGAAATGAAGTGCATGCCATGAGCTGGGTATAATTGTGTTTTATAAAAAGATTTACCTATGTGTTTGTGGTTGTACTGCATTATAGTAATTGAAGTGTGTTAGATTATTTTTGATTCAAGTATGTTTATTAGGTCTTGGAAGTTTTGTGAGATAAAAGTTGAGAGTATAGGTGCAGAAGAGTTATGTTTTTGCTTTTAGACCAAGTAATAAATAATAGGATTTATAACGTTTAATTTTTTTTGAATACCGGAATTCCAGATGCCCTAAGAGGCTAAGACAGATGCCACTAAACAAGGTATATGGTGGTCACCACATGGTACATGATATGGCCCAAGCAATTGCTTTAGGCCTCCAAATAGAATAAAAAAATCTTTTTTTTTTAAAAGGCCTCCGAATAATGTTATAATATCAAATTAGTTTGAAATATGATCTAAGTGATTGTCTAGCACAACCGGTAGGTTCTTTTGCCTTAAACTTCGCTGATCAGTGTTCGAATCTCGATAGCGACATGACATGTTTTTTTTTTCCGCACGCCTCGGCTCAGTCTACTGCAACTAAAATAGCAAAATAGCCAACATATTTCCACAACCAGATTCGAAGTCGAATTCTGATGTTTTAGGAAATATTATTTATCACGGCAAATAAAATATATATAGTATATCGCTTATTAATTACATATAATACACCGTAGTTTTGTTTTGCTATGATATCGTGTAAAGAATTATAAATGTTTATTATTTCAGATTTTATTTTTAATGTACGTAAGTAAATAATATTTTTTTTTATTTTTAGAAAATCTGTGATGTATATGTTACTCTTTTATCACTTAAAAATGCCTCAATTAAAAGTTTGCTTTTGGCCAATATGTTGGGCTGGCCCTGGTTATGGGCTTGTAGCCGATCTCTGGAGTATTCTTTTTTTTTTTTTTCAGATCACTTTAGAAGTGAAGCTGTTTTTGTGTTTTCCCAAATGAAGTTTTAAAACCTGCTCAGTCACTTATTTGATAAATCTTGTAGGAGGAGTACAGTGAGAGATTTCAATCCATCTTGTAGACAGCCTGATCTGTAAGTAGAAGAAGTGATCACATTAGTTGTAGAAGAAGTGATCACATTAGTTGACTATGTGCTTGATTGCATTGTATTCTGCATTATCTTATTTTACAGAATGGTTTTTTTTTTGAAAAATTTACAGAATAGTTTTAATTGGGACAAATATAGTACAGCAATAAACTACTTGATTGCATTCTATTTTGTATGATTTCATTGTTTTGAATGATTTTGATTGGGACAAATAAGGTACCGTACCAAAATACACTACTTAAAACTCTGGCCTTCTATAAATTTAAATGACATTCATAGATTATTTATAGTCCATGAAGAACCTGCCGTAATAAAATATATTGGGTCATTTTTATTATTATTTTTAATTTTTAATTGAAAGAAGCTATTTTGATTCTACGTAGCATCAGTTCTCAGACTGGGAGAGAACTCATAATTTTATCAGTTTTTCACTGCTCCCCTCTTCTGATTTACTTGGTAGTTGGTACCCTTGACTTCAGTACTAGGGAACCCATATTTTATGGACATTCTAAGCCCAAAGGACTCTTGCGTGAGAGTCGGTGAGAGGGAGTGTCAGAAATGTTCCACTTAACAGCTTAGGTATGACATGTTTGGTTCATGACACCAGCTAAACAATAGAAGGTCTGTGAACAAGTGCATATTGAAATGGTCATTAGGGTTTCTTAGTTCTGCCTTTTGGGTATTGAGTAAAGGAGAATGATAGAACTGTTATTACTCGAAGAAGAAGTAGTTCTAATAGAATAGGGTAATGGACACCCTGGATAGGGTACTATAGTTGTGAACTATCTATTATTACATTTTGATTAGATAGTTTGGCTGGGAATTTTTGATTTCAAAGCGGAAAGCTTATTGCATTGTTTGTGAAGAAATGAATCTCTTCAATTGAGTGTTACAGTGTCACTTCTCTTAATAGTGTGTTCTTAGGTTCTTGTTTAGTTTTGAAATCTTTGCCATGTACTACTATGATCAATATTTTTTTTCCTTAAAAACGAGCATAGTACTTTACTACTTCTAGATGTCCCTTTAGTTTTTTTTTTTAATTTATTTTAATTTTCTGTTAATATAGCAATTATATGCTTTTTAATATTGTCAATCAGATGAATACACTTGAGAATATTTTCAGAGTTGTTTTTATTTTTTCCGCAGGTATGAAGCGTGTTTCAAATCTGCAGCATTTTGTTGAATAGAAATGATGTATTTTTTTAGAGGCTATAGAAATTATGTTAAATATCAAATAGCGGTTCTGTAACTGTTGCAAGTTTTATTTTTGATTATATTCAACTTACATAACTTGCCAAATGGTTGGCATTCTCTTGAGACCCTTACCAAATAAAATGAAGCACATTCTTGTATATCTTATCACAAGCATTCTGAGGGAACCGTTAGATTTTCTTGCTATTAGGAAGGAAGGATTTTGAGTATACTGCAAGTGTAAGTCTTTCTGGCTTGATCAAAATCCTTCATTTTATTAAGATAGTTTGGATGCCACTTTATCAAATATCACCGTAAGATATTTTTTGGTTACAAAAAGTTTGGGTGAGTTGGGCTCTGGGGTCCGTAAGATCTTCTTGGTTGAATATATGGTTTAAAACCCTAGAAGATGGTTGAATATATGGTCTAAAACCCTATTAGTTAGGTTGAACAGTGTTTTATGAAATCTTTTGCTCAAAACACACTACGAGCAAGTTCAAGTTATTATAGCCAATGAAGGGTGGTCTAATTGGTAAGGATTCACCTCACATCTCACAAAGACGTGAGTTCGAATCTCGTTGTCGATTTGAAGACCTCGGTGATGGGTAATATGCAAGTACATTTGTAAGCACTCAAATAGCCTTCAAACTTTTTCTAATTTGTCTAAACTTTATAATCTAAAAAAAAAGTTAAAGGTATTATGTCTTTCTTAAATTGGGCAGTTTTATAAAAATGGACAAGGAAAAAAATAAACATGGCTTTAACACACAAGGATATTATATTAGTTTACTGCCATCTTGTAGCTACAACTGACTAGTTTATTTCAGACTTGGAAGGATTTATTCACTACAATCAAACGATTAGAAAAGTATTTTAACTGCTTAGTCCTACCCATTCCATAAAACATTGGACAAAATGTTCCTTTGCGTTTTCTACACCGAGCCTATAAATACTCTTTGTTCTTTGTGACTTTTGCATTAGGTGTGAATAAACTGCTTTAGAATAATGCTACTGCCAAGTGTTCTCCTTCTCAAAATGAAACTAATTTACAAAGACTCACAATCTAAGTAAACATAGGACAAAAACATTGCCAAGGTTAATAGGCATGCAATCTTTGGAAGTGTGTTGATTGTTAGGGATTTTTAGGGTTTTTATTTTTAACAGTTCTATTTTTCCTTTTTGCACTTTTCTTACACCCTCAATATCTAGATAGTGATTGACATTTATTGCCACTGGGTATCAAGATACAAGTGTGTGAACGAAATGTAAAAAGGGGAAAAAGGAGTGTTAAAAGAATTGGGAGTATACTCGTGCGTATGCACGAGTAAACATTGTATTATTTGTAGTTGATAAGAAATGATGTTTCATAGCTTTAGAATATTTTTTTCAATTGTCATTTTTTATCGTTAGATAATTACCAATCATATAGTAAAAATGTATCACCTATGGCGAATACATATATGAAATACATTTTATGAGTAATAAAGTTATGATATTAACTTTATTACTCATAAAATGTATTTCATATAAAATATAAGAAAGTTATACCAACAACGTGTAATATTTTTCTGTTATAACTCAAAACAAAATATAAAATGATAATTCTGACAAAGCATAGAGAATGATAGTATTAAAATTATGACAACAATATGTAATTTTTACCCGTTGAAACTAAAAAATAAAAAAAAATTAAACAATATCTAGTATTTTCTTGTCGTGACTCAATAACAAAATGTTCATTTATAAGAAATAAAATAGATTGTAGAAGATATAGGTTTTAGAAATGAGAGGGGGGGTATGGTGCCTAATGAGGGGTATGAAAATCACCAATCATTTAAATTTTAGCCTTATAAATGATAAGTCATCTAAAAAAGGGGTTTTTTTTTGTACCCCACCATCTTCCCCCATACCCCCACATACTACTAAAACCCCAAAATACCCTTAAAAACATATATATATATATATATATATATATATTTAAAATCAAAATTCCAATAGTATATACGTTTTGAGTACGTATATACGATGGCTTTTTTATGTCCAATCATATATACGTACTCAAAATGTATATATGATGGTTTTTTTTATTTTTTTGAATGATTTATTTTAATTTAAAAAAAAGGTTATAAAAAGGCTACTAAAAATTCGTTAAAGAGTCAAAACTAATCTAAAAAATTATAAAAAATAAATAAAAAATAGTAAACGATGGAATTTGAGATTTTGAGCCCGTAGTCCCGTAAGAAGTCCCTAATTTAATTAATTTTTATTTGACTAAAAAAACGTAATAGGGGTCGTATGTACACCCCCCCAAATTGTATATACGCCATCGTATATACCATTTGGGGGGTGTATATACGACCCCTAATTTTAGCCATAGTATATAAACCCCCAAATGGTATATACGATGGCGTATATACGATTTGGGGAGGTGTATATACGACCCCTATATGTTATTATTTTTTTTGGAGCTGCAGGATTTTTTGGAATTTTTAGATTTTGTTAAGAGTATTTTGATCTTTTCGCAGGGCTCGTGGGGGTATAAGTGAAGAGGGTGGGGGTATGAAAAAAAGAACCCCAAAAAAAATAGTCATTAAAAAAAGGGTGGTGATTTTTGTACCGCCACATTAGGCACTATACTCCCATTTTCACCCAAACTTCCATTTTTACCCCTCATCATATTACAACCCCCCCCCCTCTCAATCAAATTTTAACTGTGATTTATCACATTTAGATAAAGCTGTAGTTGAAAAAAAAATAACTATGGATTTATCACATTTAGATAATTCCATAGTTGAAAAATATAACTACGGATTTATCACATTTAGATAATTCTGTAGTTGAAAATATAACTACGAATTTGTCTCAACTACAGATTTATCACATCTAGATAATTCTGTAGTTGAAAAATATAACTACGAATTTATCATATTTAGATAATTTCGTAGTTGAAAAAAATATAACTACGAATTTATCACATTTAGATAATTTCGTAGTTGAAAAATATAACTTCGGATTTATCACATTTAGATAATTCTATAGTTGAAAAATATAACTACTGAGATCTATCTCAACTAGATAATTTAGTAGTTGAAAAAATATAACTATGAATTTATCACATTTAGATAATTCAGTAGTTGAAAATATAACTACTGAATTTATCATATTTAGATAATTTCATACTTGAAAAAATATAATTACGAATTTATCACATTTATATAATTTCGTAGTTGAAAAATATAACTTGAGATTTATCACTTTTAGATAATTCTATAGTTAAAAAATATAACTACGGATCTATCTCAACTAGATAATTTAGTAGTTGAAAAAATACAACTACGGATTTATCACAATTAGATAATTTCATAGTTGATTAAAATATAACTACGGATATAAATCCGGGAGGTGATCTGGAGTAATTTTTAGTCAAAATTAGATGAATATTTTGGTATTAAATGAAATTAGGGGGATATGGTGTCTAATGAGTACAAAAATTGACGGTCTTAAAAAAAGGGTGGTCTACGGAGGCATAAGCCCCGTTCAGTTAGTCTCATGGAGACCATGTGAATGACTGTAATAATTGACCAATGTTCTTCGGCGAGACTTGCAAAGGCTCCACACATGTCTCAGCCCCCCACACCAAAGTGTAGGACAAGTCCCAGCTCGAAGAGTTACCCATTATTGGGCCTGCATCTCTGCAGTATGTGGTCCGGGGACTTTCCTGAGCCCAGCACATGGCATAGGCCCATTCACATCGCTCCATAGTCCAAGTAGTTGTAAGTAACTGTCGGCCTTACCATTATAAACACTAGCATAGCATTACGTTTTACCGAGGTGGGACTAATTAACATAGTGAGAAACACTATTAATTATCACTCTAACAAGTAACAAGGAGTTATCAATTGATGGAATAGAACGTTTTACTAATCCATCTAGCTATTTTATATATTTTGTATTCTTAATACTGTCGTCAGTAATTGAAGGTAAACATTTCCATGGGAGTGGATTCAGTGTCGTAAATATGGTGTTATTCTATCATCAATCAAAAGCTGGAAAAACATTGTGTTCGACCGTTTCCCAATTGAATGAGCAAGTTGAAGACAAGCTACCTAGTTTTCTTCATTGGACACGATACTCATAAAACGACAAACGACACTAGCTAGGTGAGTGAGTATGCACAGTGACATTTGTAATATTTGTTAACAAAACAGTTGTCAGAAAAACGGATAGATAGTGATGAGAAGTAGTATCAATATGTTGTTTCTCAAAGTCTTGCCACTAACATTGCCATCGTCATTATGCGGTGAAATGTCGGTAGGGATTGGTTATTTACCAATTTAATAGCCATTCTCCACAAGAGTGTTAGTTAGGTAGATATGGAGATTAGGTTTTGTTTGGCTTTTTTGCATTAGTGTTGTTTTGAATAAGGACATTAGGATCCCTAAGGTGTAAGGTGTAGGAATGGCAAATGAATTCTCTATTTTGATTGCAAGAAAAGAAACTGATTTTAGACATAAAGAGGAGAGAGAATGAAGAAAAATACTAGTATGGAGGAAAAGTGTGAGAGAGATAGAGGCAAATGCGGTATTTTCCTGCCTTCAAGGTAGACAATCATTCTCGTAGGAATGAGATCATCTTCATTTACTCGACAATTCCAGTAGGAGAGAGATAAAATAATGGACTAAAATAATAAATTTTGTTCAATGTGTCTACCACTCTCTTTCTGAATTTGTCCACTAACGGAAATGTATATGCACCCGTAAGGTGTAAGCTCAAGTAGTTAAAACATTTGAAGATGTATTTTCCAAGTTTGATCTTATATATTGTATTTTTTAAAACTGGTTTAATTTCACTTGTTTGGTATTATTTTATAGACAAGACCTAAGACCCTAGGTCAAGTTTGTAAAAAAATTTAAATCATTCATTATTATAAAGAGTAGGAGGAGCATAAATCTGAAACAAAAAAATTTAGGGATCCATCAATGTCTCAAACCAAATTAAGGTTAGAGAGGAGTATTTTTGGGGAAATATGAAACACACAATTTTAGGGAAATGAGCAGTGTCACTCACTAGAGGAAGAACATGGTTCTGGTCGACACTACTAATATTCGACATTGGTGCGAAGTTAGAGATTGATTGAGCGATAGAGCTCGCACATAGAGCACGAGAGTCGCAAGGTCAGAGAGAAAGCTCGACGAAGTCACCACAACATGGTTTGGTCGACGACCAGTGCCTCTACGATCCGAGGTTAGAGATAGGGAGTAAGATAGTGAGGTCAACGCGGGGAGATAGATTATAGAGAGTCGAGTAGAGAGAATTCAGAGTGAGAGTAAGAAAAATGTAGCCACATGGATGCAATGGAAAAAAGTGGATGTGTGGGTGTAAAATTTAAATTGAAAGGGACCAAAAGAATTAAGATAAGGGTTTAAGTGTAAAAAACATATTGGGGGTTCAATTTCCCAACGTGGATTCCATGTCAGTCTACAATTGTTTGGGGGATATTCAACCACTGCAGCATTAGTTACATAAAATTATCAGTTTTGTTGTACTCCTTCTGGTCTCGTTTATAAGCAAAAACTGATCTACAAAATTTGATGTATTTGGTTTAAAATTTAGATCAAATACATTCACCTTCATTGACCGAGTTTTGCTTATAAAAGAGACTAAAGATAGCGTATATTATGTAGAGTTAGCACAAATCTTGGACTAGCGAGGGTTGCATAGATGGTTGGACTTTTTGTTTGCATTAGAAAAGAAAGAGGAGAGAGAGAGAGAGAAACGTGTAAGAAATACAATAGATTAGGGGTGTTGATTGGCTTAAGAGAAAGAGGAGAGAAATAGGGGAGAGATAGTTGTGTCTCTTTGTTTGGTTGGAGCGAAACAGATAAGAGAGAAAAAAAATACTTTTTTAAAAGAACAAAAACACATGTATGTGTTTGATTTAAATTTTTTAATTTAATTAACTTTATAGTTATTTTAATTATTTAATTAAATTAGCTAAGTAATTATTTTAATTACTTAATTTAATTAGCTAAATATTTATTTTAATTAGCTAAATAATTATTTTAATTGTTTAATTTAATTAAATAATGAACACTAAAACAATCATCCCTCTCTCTCTCATATTTAGCTAATTAGCTAATTAAGTGAGGGTCATCACTAAAACAATCATATTTAGCTAAATAATGAACACTAAAACAATCAACCCTCTCTCTCTCTCTCATATTTAGCTAATTAGCTAATTAAATAATGATAATAATTAAAATCATTATTTAATTTAATTTAATTATGATTTTACCATTTACCCTCCCTTTATCACCCTCACTTAATTAGCTAAATATGATTGTTTTAGATTCCAATATGATTTAATTTAATTAAATAATGAACACTAAAACAATCATCCCTCTCCATTAGCTGCTAAGTGAGGAGAAAATAATTATTGAGCTTTTTCTCCTCACTTTTTTTCCACAATTGGAGATATTGCAAAAAACACTAAAACAATCATCTCTCTCTCTCTCTCTCTCTCCTATTTCTCCCTTCAATCAAACATGAGAAAATCACTCTCTCTTCTCTTACTCTGTCTTCCCTCTTTCACCTCAAAGAAACACACCCGAATTGGAATCCAATTTCATAAGTTGATAGGCTATTGTACATGAATTTCATTGTAAAAAACATTTGAAGTTTGGTATTTCACCTACCTACCTAGGAATGATGTGCCTAACATAATAAAAAAAAATTAATTATTAAGAAAAACGCCAAATCTTAGGAACGTGTGAAAGAATCAATTGACTTGCTTGTGGCAGCACCACAGTTGACTTGATTATTTGTTAGGCATTAGTTTATGATGATAGCATTGACTCTTTCTATATTTTTAAGCAACTACAAATTGCCTTCTTAACAAGCCATTGAGGGTACTGCACTTGGGGGTGAATAGAAAATTGGAATTAAACCATGATAATATATTGGTTTATCTTATGGCGATGGTTTTTATGTTATAAATTAATTAGCAATGATATTTGTAGCATGCTTCACTTTAATTTTTTATTTATTTTAGGTAATGGCATGAGTTATTTAAAATGTAGATAAAGAACCATTGGTTACAGTTTTTATAAAAACTAAATAAGTCACTTTTTTTGAAATTCTATGTTCATTAGTTATAGTTTTTTTTTTTTTTAAAAAATCACCCTTCTCTATAAGCAACACAGACTTTTTTTGCCCTCAATGGTATTCTCTATTAACAATGATCCTTAATAAGAAAAAATGTCAAAAACACTCCCCATTGGGATGCTATTAGGATTATATATATAATTAATGTGTCATCACTTATACTTTATCATATCATGTCAATGTACTCAAAATTCTATCATGAGCGGAGGATTGTGTAGAAACCAAGATGATTTACTTTTCGGATTCACTCATATAGTTTTTTTTAATAAAATTAAAAATTAATATTAAAAATTATAAAATATAAAATAATTTGAAAATGATATTTATTTTCTTAACATGGAAATTTTTTTCTATTTAATATAGTAAAAAAACCAATACTATCAATAAAATTAATTTAGAATATTAACATTTTTAAAATAAGAACTAAAAGTTGTAAATTAATAGTAAAACTCTAAAATTAACTAAAGTAAAATATTTAATTTTATAAACCTAAGAACTTAAAAAATTTAAAATAATAACTAAAATTACATAGTAATTAAACCTTAAAATGACTACATAAACTAGGATCATTATGTTAAAGCAAAAAAAATGGTAAAAGATGTTTGATCAATCAGACAATGTAGTTATAGACACATAGGACAAAGGCTGTAACATGATGTTATTTAAAAATGTGACTAATTTAATCAAACAAAAGAATGTGAATACAGTTAAAAAATTGGATAAAATTTGATAGAAATAGAATGAGAGGCACCAGCAAACAAAAGGATATAATAGTTGAGAAAAATAATTCAAAGGGGATAAAATAAATAAAATGAAATACTAGTTAAAAGTGTTACAATCATTAAAGTGTCCAGTGCTTTTGGCCTAGTCGGTGCATCTCTCTCACCGCGTTAGCCAATATATAAATAAAATATATATAAAATTATAAATTATACAACTCGTGCCTCTTTAGTAGACTTTACAACTTGAAAATTATTACTTTTTAATAAAATAAATACAGAAAAATACTAAACAAATAAATTACTAATAAATTGAATTAAGAAAATAATATAACAGGACCTAAGCCATCATTGTGATTCCAAATCTTAAAGTGGTATACAAAGATGAAGAGCTACGCAGACAAGATACAAGGAATCATTTTGACTTTCTTTGTTTATTTTTTCATTTTTTATTTTAATATTTATTTGACACCATATTAAAATTGGTCAATATAATAATTAACATGCTAGTGATTTCTTTTAGAGCATCTTTAATGAAGAGAGTTTATTTGAGTGAACTAAATTTATTTTTGTGGCGCCAAATCATCACATGGGATTAAAAATTTATAGTTATGCCGATTAGTTTTTTTTTCTCCAATCTTTGAGTACTTACTTATTTATATATTTTAATCAAAAATGTTTTTTTTTTCACAAAAATCAAGATTTTTTATAATTGATAAAAAAACGGGAGAGAGAAAAAATAGTTTTTTAATTTTTAGTAACCGGTGACCATTTTATTATCAACAACTATTTTTAAGCAACTTAAATTGACACGTAGGACAACTCGAGTGTTAAACAACTATAAGTACCGGCTACTAATTTTTAGTTACCTAGGTTGTTACTTACCACAGTTACTCTTTCTTTTTGATATAAGTGTTACCACTGTTCTACACTTTGATTAGTTTGCACTTTGCACACATCTTAATTTATCTTCTTTGTATTCACATTATGTATACGAAATACTTTTTTTTATAAATATAAAAAGAATCGTTTTTTTTACTGAATAAATAAATAAATACCTATTAATCATATTTTTAAATATTTTCTCGTGAAGATGCTATGGAACCTTACTACCAAGCTATGGGAGATCTATTTCGCCAATTTCATATTTTTTATAAATTTAAATATTTTTAAAATCAATGCTCAAGACCTTTTACAATATTTGATTGTTCAACCTTAAGACTCTCCTTTGTGGAAAGCTTTAAAATCGGTTTGGAAGGCTTTTGTGAATAATTTGGCTTGGAAGGTAGAGGACATAAAACATAGTAATTTTTGGATGGATATGTGGATTTCAAACAAACAAGTACTCTTCAATACTGTGTTTGATGGAACTAATATCATTGACATTACACTCTCTGTGAGTGACGTAACTCGTGGTAATGGGAAATGGATTGGAATACTGAATTTCTCAATCATTATTTGCCTACTAACATGATAAACATCATCAATGCAATTTCTTCTCCTTTGGAAGATAATGGTTTGGACATTGTTGGTTGGAATTGAACTAATGACTACCAGTTCTCAACAAAGAGCGCATATATCACTCTTTGTGGAGATCAACTCGGGTTTTATGGAAACTAGCGTGGTTTGTGGAAGTAGAAAGGACTGCATCAGATTCAAAACTTTATGTGGTTAGCTGCTCATGGGGCGCCTGCTGACTAATGAGAGAATGCATCAATGGAACCCTTCAATCTCAACCCAATGTCTTTTTTGTAACCAAAACGATGAAACTCTAATGCATGTTCTGCGAGATTGCATGTATGCAACTAGAGTTTGACTGAAGATTATTCCTTCTTCAAGGGTGGTGAATTTTTTCGAAAATGCCAACCGTGATTGGGTGTTTGACAACATTAGTTCAGCATTGATTTTGCACCAACGTGCACCATGGCATTCAGTTTATATGGTTATTTGTTGGTTTTTGTGGAATTGGCGAAATAGATCTGTGTTCGAGATAAATTTTGAAAGACCTCATAATAAGGCGAAGGTTATCCTCAAATATGTAACAGATATTACCAATTCTAATATGTCCAAAGACTGTGAGACAACATATAGACACTGTTATGGTTAGATGGAAACCTCCTGACATGGGGTGGATAAAGCTTAATTGAGACAGAGCTTGCAAAGATCTTCACAAGGCTGGGTGTGGTGGTTTGTCAAGGGACTCCTTTGTAGATGGGTAAAGGGTTTTGCTTACCGCATTGGAGATTGTACATCTCTTCATGCTGAGATGTGGGGCATGTGGATATTAAATGTCTTTGTTGCATTCCTAATGCTGGATTTGAGCCCAAATCTTATGGATATTAAATGTCTTTGCACACTATGTGAGTTTTTTTGAAACCAATGATCATCTACGACGGTGGAGACTAATTCTTCGAGGTAATAGAGATTCATTTAAGGAGTTGACCTCTCCTAACAAATATTTTTCCATACACATTAATCAGAGCCCAAAGTATATACTACTTGTGATACATCATGTTGGTACTATGCGAGTCTTTAATAGACATATATCTCACATCAAATATAAAATTTAAAAGATTTTTGAAATTAATGCACTTTGAAATAATATTTTTTCCATATAATTAGAATAAAAAATAAAAAATACATCACTTTTGGTAATAAAACTCCTAGGTTGTATATCATATCTCTTTCTCTTAATTGTTCATAAGGTCTAATATCATTGATAAACTCGATGTTGTTAGATCAGATATTTTTTTGTAAGTATCTGAGATGTTTACTTTGCGAATTTGCGTAGGATGTAGTAAAAAACTCATTAATATTTGAGATTTAGGGTCTGCTTGTTACAGATTTAAAAAAAATGATTTTAGTACTTCATAATTTAGAGATTATATTTTAAAGATTTTTAATAAAACTAGAAGTTAATTTGTGTTTGTTTACTATCATAGAAATCATTTTTTAAAACTATTTATAATGGTTTTCATTAGAGTATTTCCAAAAGCTACTCATAGTAACTTTTCATTTTTAGAAAAAAAATGATTTTTTTTTACAGATGATTTTTTTAAAAATCTGAAACAAACATTATGAAAAGGATTAAAAATGATTTTTCCTTTAAAAAATGATTTTTCCTTTAAAAAATGATTTTTTGCATCCGATAATCTATAACAACATCTTGCAGTCAATAGTTCACCGGTGAAGATTTGACTCGGTCACTTAGTTTAGAATCACCTATTTTTCCATTCAAAGTGTAAAAAAAATTAGAAATTACGTTATACACATGGACTTTAGAGAAGGGAGATAAACAAATACCAAGAAATTGAGAACTCTCAGTTGGCACTTCAGAACCAGAAGTAGTGTGAGAACAAAAAAAAGTCAAATTCTTGTTTGAAGCTTAAATAAAAAAAATAAAAAGATAAAAGAAACCCCCATTTTATTTTTATTTTTATTTTTATTGGAAAATAAAACACAATTGAAGAGAGAGAGAGAGAGACCAAAAATAAATTATAACTAACCTTCTTCATCTTCATCAGTAGTTACCATCTTCAATTCTCCTTTCCTTTTTCTTCCATCAAGATTAGATATTTCTTTGACCCTTTTACTTCCTATTACTGAAACAGCTCTTTCTCTGCATCAATTTCTCCTTCCAAAGTCAATTTCATGCCCTTATATTTCAGATCTTAGATCTTTTTTCTGTCGGTGGTTGATCGGAGTAGATGTCGCCGTCAAACGGGTTGCAGAACGGCGGCGGCAACAACGGTGGTGTTGGTGGTTGTAATGGGTTGAGTTATTTAGAACATCATGTTTCAAAATTTGATACTCTTGCTGGTGTGGCTATCAAGTATGGTGTTGAGGTATAAACTATATTATTTCATTGTTTTATTTTCTTTCTTAATATCTTTGTTTTTGAGCATTGATTTTTTCTGAATCTGAAGTTGAATTGTCCTTATAATTGGTAAAGTTGTTCTTTTTTTTATTCCTTTTATTTTTTGGTTTATAGGGATTTTTGGGGTTTTTGCAGCCCTTTTTTCATTATGGAAAATTGGTGTTTAGTTTCAATTTTCAAAGGCTTTTGATGTATTTGAACAAAATGAAGATTTTGTGTGTTGTTTTGTGCTTTTCATAATTCTCTACTTTTTTTTTGGAGGGGTGGAGGTTCTGTGTGGATTTTGTTATTTTTAAATATTTTTTATTTATTTAATTGTAATCTGATCTGAAAGAACCATTAAGAGCGTCAATATTTTTCTCTAATGGAAGATTGATGATTGATAATGGCACATGTAGAAGACATTCATCTATATGAGAGCTGTTAAACTTTTGGTATGGTTCTTGATTATTTGACTATGAAGCACCGACACGGACACCGGAAATGACACAGACACTGGTTTTAATTTGAAAAATTTGAAAAATGGAAGTAACTGAAGTGTCAGTGTCCGACACTACAACCTGAAGTGTTGGCGCTATTTGAAACCATTTGATCAATGATTTCAATCCTTTTGAGTTACATTCACCACTTTTAGGATATCCTTGGTGGTGAATGGAGAATGAGAATGTGAATGTGAATGAAGGGTTTTTGGAATGAATTATTATTGCTTTATAATCTCTGATAACATGATATTGAAATGTTTCAATTAAAAGTTCTTGTAATGATTTTCAGGTAGCTGACATAAAAAGGATGAATGGGTTAGCCTCAGATCTTCAAATGTTTGCACTGAATACATTGAGAATTCCATTACCAGGACGACATCCGCCATCCCCGGCTTCTGATTCCTCCGATGAACCTGCCAAGTTAAGGTACTATTATACTCATTTAGTTTATTTTCCCCTTGTCGTGGCGCAACACTTAAAATCTTTTGTCAAGGAAGCTTTTGCAATATCCTAGATGATTTAGTGTAAAATTCTTTACATCATCAATCAATCAAAAACCATGGTATATGTGACTTCAAGATGATTAGGATAAAAGTCAAACATTATGACGTGTCAATTTTTGTTTGGTTGATTGCGTAAAATTTTTTTTACACACGGGTGGTGCATACCGATTAAATCCAAACAAAATTAGGTCAAAAGGAGGGAGTTTTGAAGATTCCAGAATACAAAAGACAAAATGGAAAAATGGAATTGCAATTAACAAAGAAAACAATTGAGGAAACATATTCCTTTGTTAATGTAGCGTGTAATGTATCATCCGCCTACAACAACCCACTTTTTAACTACACAGAAACCCAATCCGTTATTCGAATTCGGATTATGTGTAGTCAAAACTGCTGTGCAGTCAGCAACTCGTAACTGTCTGATCAAGATCCAACAAACCAGCTTTTAAGAAGCCCTTTTTATTTTTATTTACTAAAAAATTCTGAAGTTGAAATTTGGACTGTCTGATCTTGATTGGACGACACCGAGCTTCTCGACTGTCCGACTGCACCTACTTTTTAACTGAACAGAAACCCAATCCTTGTCTGACAACTATTCTTGCTCCTAACATGAGATTACTAGTCTTAGTTATCTGCTATCCATGCTGCTAATTCCTATTCAGTGCAGCTTACTCGATGTGTATTCACTTGGCCGTTTTGTTCTAATTTTTTCGTTGTGAAGTTTGATTGTCTTGGCTTATTCTAATAATCCTTTCTAGTCCTTCCTCTTGTTGCTCTTCATGTTTAAGAAGAGATTGCAGAGCAGTTCTTAGTTCTTACTGAATATTTTAAGTATAGTGATCACAGCTCACTAGCGAAGTTTAAGATTGCTGTTAAGTTGTTTCAGATAACATATACTACTCTGGTCTCATTTATAAGCAAAAAAAACACTTTTTAGGTTTATCTGTATTTGGTATATATCAATATACCAGATACATCAGTTATTCAATGAGCCTAAAAAGTGTTTTTTTGCTTATAAATGAGACCGGAGGGAGTATCACTAACCAGTTACTTTGACTTAATATCAATAATTATGGAAACTCATTTTAATCTGAAACCTATTGCAGAAATGGTAGCAGCGAAAGAAAACCGCCACGCATAGGTCAACCTGCCATGAAGGAACCTCTTCAATCCTTAAAACTAAAACCACCTAAACAGAAGATATCTCCAGCTATGAGCATTTTACAGAAATACTATGGACTCAACTCTTCAAATTCCAAAGATACATCTGAAGAAACAGAAATGGTTTTTTTTACATCTTCTACTTCAGATCAACCCAGAGACGAATGGCTTCCGAAAGCCGCGCCCATTTCAAACCATTTTCCAAAGTCAACAAATTTAGTGTTTGATCTACTAACTGGGAATGATGACGTGCCAGATTATGTACCTTCTTCAGAAATTGTAGATGGAGGAGTCGAAAAGTCCGATGAGAAATCTGTCCGTAGACGTCAGAAAGATAACGGATTTAGTACACCAGAAAGGACTATGAAAGAAGCCAATAGTAATGGATCGAATTCAAATGGTTCTTCTTCAAGTGGAAAAACATTTTCCATGAGACCAAAATCAGCGAGTCGAGCAACGCTGTTTTCCGAGTCGGAATCTGGATGGTTAGATTCTATACCAGTGGGGTTAGGCGAATCTATATTCACCGATGGACTTTCTGGAGTGCGGAAATCATCGAGTGCGTCGAGTCTTAGAGAGCAGGAAAAGAATAATTCAGCAGCAGTATGGTCAACCTCGAAATGGAATTTGAAACCAGACATTTCGAAACCTATCTTTGATGGCTTACCGATACCAATTTCTGGCCGCAGAAGCAAAACTGCTCTTGATTAGTGTAAAACCGATTCCCTTCCCTTTCAAGAACAAATTATTTTTTGACATTACATAAACATGAATTGGACAACAAACATGTTAGTAAGCCTGAGAAAACAAGGTAAGAAAAAGAAAAAAAGAGAAATTACACTAGTAGGATATTTATTCCAGGCACAGAATAACTCCCAAAAGGAAAAGCTGCAGCAATAGAAACTGAGAGAAAAATGGTTGAAAAAGTTCTGCCTGTATCATCATATCATTGTTATTGAATACACTGTGTAAGTATTTATGATTTTTTTTTATTTTTTATTTTTTACCTTGAGACCCTTTATAATGGGAATACCATTTAATTTGTGCAAACATGTTAGATAATCATTCTACTAGCTTTATGTTTATTGTTATAATTATAATTATACTACTAAATTCAATTGGTTCTTCTGTCCTTGTTGATTTATATGTGCGAGTGTATTCTCTTTCATCCATCTAAACTATCAAGGTGTAAATCTGATTTTAATTTCTGATTGTGGTTTGTTAATGAATGAAGGAGAAAGTTGGTCATGTTCTTCATTGAAAAACAAAGTTATTGCCATGAACAATTTCTAGGGGTTTAAATAATTTCTGGTGTTTGTATGTAGAATAGAACTTCACCACATAAGAGCACTTGAATAAGATGGTAGGGGTCTCTTCCAGTTTAACCAAAGTCCTGAGTTTGAATTCAGCCTTGGGCATGAAGCAGTATTAAATCTCTTGAGAGAGAGTTTTGCCGTCCATTGTTGTCCTACTCAGTTCGAGGAATTAGTCTCTGCACTTGCGTCCAGAATAGAACTTCACCCATTTCATAATTCTAATAGTTGATATTTGATTTTGACAAGTATTTTGATTTTATTAAGTATAAATGATTACATATCATGAATAAAATGGTGGTCTTCATCAATGTTACTAAAGCGGCATGGACATCTCCATTTCAGTGAAAATTGCTATCGTCTCCATATCACACCCAAATTCAAACCTGGGAGCTGTCGTCTCCATTTCAGTGAAAATTGCTATCCAAGTCGAGGTTTTCGTTAGTCATACCTATGTAAAATTAAACCTTTTTTTTTGTACAAAAAGTTAAACCTTTTATTACTCCCATATATGAAGATGACGTATGATGGATGCAAGTTTTAAACATAAATAAGTGTGATTCTCAAGACCATAAAACAAGTAAAGATAGGGTTTATAGTTTATTCTGTGGAGGTTGGTCTGAATGTTAGTTTTGATGGACTCACTCACATGCTTGTTCCCCTTTTACTACGTCACATGAATGATTGAATGAATCACATTGCCGACATGTTGAAAAATATGTTTACTTGAATCTCATTCCCCTTAATGTGCGCATGTAACGTAATTTTAACAAAATAATAATACTATAATATACAAGTGGGGATACACTTTTTCAATAATTGTAGGAAGATTTTGTGTCAAATAAAGTCATTAGATTCTAAATGAGTGGTCTGTGACAGTTTGTTTTTTCCCCACTATGTGTCAAAATCATTTTATTATGTGACAGATTTATTTACATGAAAATCTTGACTTCCAAACGTTCTTTTTTCTCCATAAATGAATCATTTCATGTGAAAACTTTTATCTAAAAGAATAACAATAGTAAGATATTAAGAAAATTCTGAAAATTTTATTCTGCGTCGACTAAGAACCTTGGCCCAATGATATAAACTACTTTGCAATACGGTCAACAGAGAGTCGACTCATGCTTTCGAGTACGATTTTCGTCTCGTTAGAAGCATTGGAATACTTTGTAGGTAGCAACCAATGGTCCAAAACAAAAAAAAAATTCTTCTCCATCTTAATATAAGTTTGAAATGTAATGAGATACCGTACAAATTACAAGTATACAAAATTTACCCATAACTTTTTTTGTATATTATACAATATTTACTTCACACTATTAGTATATAATAATCTCAATAAAGTATTTTATTTTATATTTTAGAGAAAATTGTTCATGATGGGAGGGCTAACTGATTCATGGAAAAAAAAAGGCTTTAGAACTTCATTAGATTACTCATATATAGAGAACCTAACTTTGAACTAAAATATCAAAATCCTTAAAAATATTGAAATTGTAATGAGGTTGAAAAAACTGCATTCTACAAGCTTAAAATTAAGTTTAGTGTTAGAGTACTAGGAAAAAAGTCTTCATGTTATTTGTAAGCAAAGGAATTAATTAATTATTCTTAGCAGCTATGGCTTGATTACTAATTAAATATGTGTGGTCGGATGCCATTTAATTAAGGAAAGTGATGTTGAGGTGATTAAGAAAATAGAAAGAAGTTGTCTGTTCAGCAATGGGGGCTCTCCATCTTGACAACCTGTGTTGATGTTAACGACCTGTCAAGATCACTCCTGTCAATTTCTGGACGTCAGTCCAGGTGAAGAACGTGTATACTCATTTGAAGTTTGAAGATCCTATAGTAAGCGCAACACGATGATGCATCAGCATGAACCGTAAGATTTAGAGAGATAAGTGTTCTTTCTCTAGCTTTAACGCATCACAATATTGTACTGCATGCAGTATTGCACGCAATCTGACGGTGATGCAACACAATATTGTACTGCACGCAGCAGAGGATTCGGATCTCCCATTTGGATTGCGGGTGAATTTTAAAAACATTAGTATATTTATTGAATAGAAAAATAAAATAGACATATTTATCTTTCTAAGTGGTTCTTGGATCTTGAATAAGAATTGAGATCGATAGTAATTAGGGTTTTATTTTTCTCACCCCCCTCCTTCTCTATCTCACCCCCATATTTCAAAAAATGCCAAGAATACCCCTGCGTTTTAAAAAAAATAATTGAAATTTTTCTAATTACCTCAAAATAAGGTAATTCCGATTCAAAAAAATTAAACTTTCTAATTACCTATAAAAAGGTAATTCCTGTTCATAAAATAAAAAATTTGAATTACCTCTAAAAAGGTAATTAGAAATTTGTATTTTTTTTTAAGTTTATATATTAAATTAATATTTAAACGCGTTTTATTTTGGAAATATGATACTGAACGGATTACGATTTAAAATAAGAAGACGTCAAAATATATAAAATGACCAACATAAAATAGAAGTCTGAATAAATACAACTATGGGTCCAAAATGTTTAAAGAAGTACCAATAAGACGCACTGCTGTTTTGATCGTACTGCAGGGAAGTGTAATCGGGATCGCACTCGCCGTGGTAGCCCGCCACTCTACTAGCTCGCCAAAAAGTCCGCGCCCGACTGGAGATACATCAAGAACCCTTGTATGATCCTCGTCTGGCAGAGGAACATTACCCGAAATGGGTGGAAGAGGATCCTCTGTACTACCCGAATCGCCAACACACTCACATGCGGCATGTAGGGAACAACATCATCGCCCCAAAGCAACCAAATTTCTCAGTAATGCGGATATGTTCGACAAAGGAACATACCGCTGTGGTCATCATAAGGGGTGAGGATGACATCCCCCAGCTGCAGAGCATCTATCCGCGCCCTAAAGTCCACAAACTTTACTTTATCTAGCTTCTTGTTCCCCACCGGTGGCACGTGGTCGATCGTCTAAGCTAACACTTTCCGACCAACGACGGTGGGAAAGTGCTCGTAGATCCAAAGATCGAAAGTTAAATTAAAAATAATCGATTATTAATATATGAGTAATTTAATTAAAAGTTTTAAATTAAAAAAATAAATAAATGATTACCGGGAGCGATGTCGCGTATCCGCCGAATCGCTGGTCGTATAAAAGACCGCTTTACCGGTGGGTGTAGAGGTAACTAAGAGCGGCTATACCCCAAGACCACCGGGTGCTCTGTTGGTGCCGCATATGGTACTCATAATCGGGTGGTCTTGTATCCGCCGCTTCATCTCGGGAGTGAGGTGAGGCTCGTGCTCAACCATCTCTACCACTCGCACGCTCTCTCTCGCGCTCGACGCTCGTAAGCATGCCCAGCACTCTGAACCTCTCGTAAAGTGTCCGAGTCCCAGATCGCGCGCTCGCCGTCGACCGCGGTGTCTTTGCTCCAAGACTCTGCCGCTTCTACGTTGTCCGATCGTCTACTACGCCATTTGTTAAAAAAATAAATGTAATTAGAAAATATTAAAAATTGAAAAAAATAAATTAGATTTTGAATTACCTAGTAATTCGAAAAATTTTCGAATACTCTCAGTGAGGTAATTCCGCTCATATTTCTGAACCTAATTACCTCCTTCTGAGGTATTTCAAAATCTTTCTAATTACTAGGTAATTCCGAAAAACCCATTCGAATTTACTTACTTTTTCGAAATTATGAAATGTGAAATGTGATTTTTGTAAATTTGCAGGGGTATTTTTGTCTATTTGGGATATTATGGGGGTGAGATAGGGAAGGAGGGGGGTGAGAAAAATAAAACCCTAGTAATTATTTCACCACTTTGCCGTGTCATGGTAATATATATTTTAAAAATGCCCAAACTCACCCCACAAAAAGAATTGAGTCGATAGTAATTATTTCACCCACTTTGCCGTGTCTGGGTAACTTATTACCCTGTCCCTCTATGGTTATCAAATTCATAAATAATTGTCTCGTTATTTGTTAATGACAAAATAATTAGTTGTATCCGTTGCTTCACCTCTAGATTTGTTCTGTCACAGTACAACCCAGAAATCGAACAAAGAAAAAATTGTTCTATCCAATTCAGAAGAATAAGTTGGTTCATGATAGGTTGTATTTTTCGTTGACCAAAAAAACAAAGTTTGCCTAATAGGTTGTATCTTTTTTGTTCAAATTATGGGTTGTAGTACAGTGTTTGGTTCGAGTACTGGGTTGGAAAAAACAACCGCATGAACCCAAACCAACCTGAATATTGGAGAAAAGAAGTATAATTTCATGTGTAGTCATGTTCTCCCAAGGCAACACAATGGCTCAACTGCAAACAGTTGTGTAATTCTGCTTTTGGGCCCTGTAAACAGTGGCGGATATACATAGGGCTTAGGGTGTGCAGCTGCACACTCTCCCCTTTTAAAAATCTTAACGATACCCCTATTATAACTTTTTTCAGGGAATTGATTCCTCTTTCCCGATCTAGGGTTCGTGTGGCATATGCTTTCCATGATGCCTCTCTCTCTCATGCCTTTCTGGTGAAAGTAGTTGTTGTTCAGATCTCTCTCTTCGTGGCTTTACAAGTACATAGATTCGCTGTTCACTTCAACAATCTCGATTTGGGCTTTGTTTTGTTATTGCTTGTACTGGAAATAGTCTGAGCTTACTAATTGCACCACTCTAGTTTGCTATTGTTATTCTCTTATATGCACTTCTAGTGAGCTTTCAGCTTGTGATTAGCCACTAGTGAACTAGGGCTATTGCTTTTCCCACACCCCCTCCTACTCAAAACACACCCCCACAAGGGTGTGAAAAGACCAAAAGGCCAGCCAAAACCTCTTTTTTTCACGAAATTTCACCTATTCGAACACGGACCTTCGAACAGGTTCGAATGACATCGTTCGAGTGTGTTAAATTTTGACTTCACACTCTCTTTGGGCGTTTTTTTCACCTGTTCGCATGAGGTCATGCGAACAGGTTCGCATGACCTCATGCGAACCCGTTCGAACGACATCGTTCGAATGTGTTAAATATTGACTTCACACCCTTTTGTGCGTAATTTCACCTGTTCGAACGAGGTCATTCGAACGTGTTCGAACAAGGTCGTTCGAACAGTCTTTAAACACGTCCTCACAGCGTTTCATGCGAGGTTATTTTTGGAATAAATTTTTTTAAGGGGTGTAAAAGAGTAGGAGGGGGTGTGGGAAAAGTAAACGCCTGAACTAGTTACTTCTTGTTGAGCTCCCATCTTGTGGGAAGCCTTTGTTATCCTTGGGATTGTGTGGTTTGGGCCTTGCCCACTATCAATGAAATCATACCTTCTTGACAAAAAAAAAAACACTTTTTTGACCCTTTATTATTTTATTTTATTTTGCACATCCTCCCCAATCTAGTCTCTACTATTTGCACCAATCATTAAGCTTAAAACAACAAAACTCATTTAGCCCAACCCAAATCTCCAAAAACTATCACTCTCCCTTAGGGGTGTTTAGTGGTTCAGGCAAACCCAAACCAATCCATAATCCAATCCAAACAGATATGTTTGATTCGGCTATTTTTCATGTTCAGGCCAAACTTGAGCAAATCCAAACAAACTCATAGTTTACATGCTCCTAAACTTGTCTTCTCCAAAAAAAACTCCTAAACTTGTTTTCTTACTCTAGTACTTCATCAGTTGTAGGCTTATAGCTGTTTGAAACAAAAGTTTATACTCTGTCCCTTACCATTCTCTAATTAGAGTGAATTGAGTAGTAAGAAGAAGAAGAAGATCGAGGAAGAAGAAAGGAATTAGGGTTCATGTCAGGTGCAATTTTGGTTTTTGTTATTTTACTTTTTAATAAATATTTTATTAATAAATTAAATGATGTGGCATATGTGTGGAACTACTAATTGACGTGGCATCCATGTGTGCTGCCTACATTAGGTGTCATGTCAATTAATTAGCTCCATAATTTACTAACCATAATTTAGCCAAAATTTTATTTGGTTAGTAAATTAGTCTGACCACTCTAGACCAGGGTCTTAGATACGCCACTGCCTGTAAACAAGTTTTGAAAGCAAATTGATATTGATATACTTGCAAATATGCTTGTGACATTTTCTTTTATTTTTCGTTTCTTTATATATTCCATTTTTTTATTTTTATTCAATTTCTAGTTATTTTTTTATCGAGCCTGATGACCCAACTAGAACCAATTCAACTGTGGTTGAAGTAGTTCGATCCAAGCTTCCCTCCAACCTGACCCAACACAGCCCATGGCACTCCCTGCTATCCAATCTCTCACCTTTTTTTAAGGTATGAAATGGATCCCTTAATATCTGTCTATCCTCCATACCAAGTAACCCTATTCAATAACAAAATATTAGCCCCTCCGGTGTGATGCATACTATGCAAGTTGCCTAGAGCACACATGTTAAATTGTGCAGTTGACATAAACTGCAGCATGTTAAAACAAAATTACCTCAACTGAATTCTACATATAAATACTTCAAAAATAGACCACAATCTATTACATAGCTAACAGGTTTTCAGCTCTCTCAACTCTCAAGTTCACTAGAATGCTATCGTTTCCCGCAGAGAACACTCTTTTTGGGGTTTTGGGGCAGGTGGGAGGATCAAAAGTTAACCTTACCACCGGTTTTTAGGTGGTTTCACTTTATAAATACGAACGATCCAATTCTGGGTAGTAAACGCCTCCTCCAGGTACTCTAGCTTTATGTCCTTGTTTCCAATTTCAACACCTCTTGCCCGATCAAACCTGTCATTCCAAGAAACAAGTGATTATAAACAAAAGATGTACATCGCTTCAAACGCTATGTGTTAACACGCGTGCACAAAATATTTACACATTATCATCTAACCAATTTGAAAACCTCAGCAAGTTGATTAATGTCTTTGGATAGAAGTGTATTCATACATACATTAAATGACCTTGATGCAAGGAACACCATGATAGAAATTTTAACATGTTTGATATAATGATATAAGTGTGAAATTTGTGTTTCAGAGGTCCAAATCCAACTGCCTTCTACACTGAGTATTACATGAATGATGGTATACCCCAAGCAAATACATAACATAGGCCTTCCTATCTCATTATTTGGTGAATAGATTATATCAAACAAGAGTGATAAGAAATATATCAAGTTCAAAAATTTGATGACATTTATGTACTTTAAAGAAGCGTGTTTTTTCCGTCAAAAAAATAAGTTTGATTTCCATATAGCTAGTTGCATATTTTAAAGGTAGGGTCGCTGTGTCAGCAATGTCGCCAGAACCACTCCTAAATCAATGATATTAGTGCCTGTGCAAATTCAGACGGACTAGTTGCAAATTAAAAGGATATATCAATAACAAAGATTTTATGGTGTCCCGTAGTTAAAATTATACCAAGTTACCAACAGTAGGGGATTTTGAACTTACCCAGGTGGTTTGCCATATTCTGTTGTCAGCTCTCCAAACCGGTAATAAGACAGCTTGTACCTAAAAATCATAGAAAAATAAAAAATATAAATAAATCATCATGTAACATATGTCATTGCATATGACATAAACATTGGCCAAATAATATTATTCTCAAGTCCTGACAATTTCAGTTTTTTCCCTTAATAATTTAAAAAATTAAATGTTTAAATATCTTTTTGTCCCTGCAAATATACCCGTTTTTGCTTTTTGTCTCTAAAAAATAGAAAAATTTGCTTTCGGTTCTTGTTTTGGTTTAAGTCCCTAGAATACTTGTTCATATTGGATATAGTCCTTATAGTATGTGAACTAAATTAATTTTAGTCCCTGAAATATGGACAAGATAAGGGCTAATTCCAAAATGAACAAATACTACATATATTTTAAAACACGGACGGACAACCTTTTCTTCTGTTTTAAGGACACAAACAAAAAAGTATTTCAGGTACTAAAAGCAAAATCTAGTATATATGCGGGGATGACAAAGTTAGTTAGGCCAAAAATAAAATACCCCTGATTCATACTGAGGGAGTACTAGGTAAAACTCAAATACCCTAGCATAGACCTATTTCAAAGGGGTGAAAGGACTTAATTGGAACTCCAACCAAGTTAAACTTCAGTGCCCTACAGGCAAGGCGGAGTTCAGTCCAACTTTATTAAACTGATATTGCATAAATTGATCTTGTCAAGTTTAAAATATAACACTATAGCACTGTCTTCATTCCAAACACAGACTTGTGTAAGTATAAATTTTATAGGACTTAAACAATAACTTAAATGCCAAGCCCAATCAATAGTGCTAAGCAACTTACATAAGACAGTTCAGCATCTTGGGAGCTGCTCCTTTATCTACACGATACTCTCCATTGACAAGGTAATCAGGTTCCTTAATTACAGGAAAAACTCCGCCACCAATTCTTACCATCCATAGAAATCTACACAAAAAATTAGGAATATCTTACAACAACGTAGCAAGCATTATAGTAGGAAAGATAGAGAAATACATATTCATATGATAGTAATAAATAAACAAAAAAAAATCAAGAGGAAAAAGAGAAAGGCCCAATATCCAGGGCATGATTAATAGATGTATATTTAGTATTTACATATTTTATAATGAAATTTAGCAACAAAAAAATAACAATATTCTATTCACACTTATTCCAACTGGTCAATAATTAAAAACCTAGAGACATCTTTACATGTTACAGAGACGCCAAACAAACGATGAAACCATGAGCCTTCTATATATTAGACCCAAGTGTACCTGTCCTGTTTACATCTGATACGATTGCTAGTGAGGAGGGCAGAATAGGAAATATCAGAATAAGTATGAAAGAATTGCCTACGTGGCAATTCTGAGTGGAGGGGAGAGTATCTCAGTGATTGGAGAGAGAAATTGGGTGTATAAAGCACCTGTTACGTGAGTTATTGTGTTTAGGCTGGAATTGGGATTGGTTTGGGAAAGGGACTTGGTGATGGGATCACCATTTCACTGTTACATTGAATTTTCTCATTTTCTCTTGTAATCCTCCATAGCAATTCAGAGAGATCCTCTGAATTGCAGTAAATAATACAACAGTTTCTATCATTTTCTTCCTCTGTTTTTAGTTACGTATCAAGTGGTATCAGAGTACTCGATCTTGGGTGCTCTAGAGGCTACTAGGCAGAAAACTATGGAGTCCAGACCAGAAAACTTAGAGCCAGCAAACACGAAACTCTGGGAAAGAAGGAAGCCAACAAACATGAAACATCGTCGACGACATCATGCTCCAACTCAAAGGAGTGCGAGAAGAGGTGAAATTCTGAAGAAGTGTGAAGAGATCTTGGAAAATTTGAGATCGCAGGTTTCAGATCTTGCGAATTCAGTGAAGCACGTGGAGGAAGAAATTGAGGAGGACTTGATAGATCTGAACGTGCAGAACTCAGAAGGCATTGCGAAACCGGTAGCTCACGAGAGATACGATGGCATTGGAAGGACCATTGGAGGCCTTGTTGTTGCTGTAAAACCAGAAACAGAAAAGGAAGATTATATTAATGAAGATTATGTTAATGACGGTGGTCGAGGAAGGGTGATCGTGAAACGAGATGACGGCGACGAAGATGACAATGACGAGGATGACGGTGACGAAGAGTTGCCACCGGCAGAACCGCCGCCAGAAGAGTCGCCGGGGGAGGCGTTAGATGACGGAGCAACCGTGGAAGTGGTGGGAAAACTACGCAGTTGGGAGGGCCTCTGTTGCGGTGGACAGATGCGATAGAGAGCTGGAGGTGAAGAAAGCTAGGGTTGGATGGAAGTCACGGGAAGTGGATCAGATAGTCTTGTTGGGCCAGGCCCAAATTCTGGTAAGTCTGACCCATTTAATGTAGAAAGGAGGTGTTAACAAAAAAACAAAAAAAAAAAGAAGTCTGATTGGGTTCTAATGTTAGTGAATCATGTTTCTAACTCAATGGGCCAAGCCCAAACACCTATCAATTATTCTGTACAATTCTTTAAACAAGGGGTGTTTCAAGAAAAAAATGGAGTACAAAAGATCGTGGGTTTACTTCTTCCTATTTTGTCTTCGCAAGCATTCCATGTCCAGCTTCCACTGCTGGAATTTCATTCAATTAATGATCATCTTCTACCATCAACTCTTGCCATTAAAAGGTTAGAAGAATTCTCTCTAGCAGCACTTTTAGTGGTTATTGAAGATGGGAATGGTTTGAGTTATATTAATAGCTTTCAACTACTACTCAAAGGAGGGACCAAACTTATATACTGGCTAGTGGGGTTTGGTTTTGGGCAATTAAATTTTTCAAACTTGGTAAGGCATCCACTTGTCCATAAGTGGGATCCAGGTGGCTTCAAACAAGGTGAGAAGAGTGGCAACCTAATGATGATCTTACAAAAGGAAGAGGGAGTAGACAAGGATGGGAGTTTAGAGACAGAAACTAATGCAAAATGGGCTCTTAGGGGATTGGATATCAAGACTACTCTAATGGACCAGACCCAAACAGCACCATTACCAATTGGGGATCAATTCTTCAACATTTATCATCAACTCCAACAATATATGGGTTTGTTTCTCACTGTTGAATTTTTTATGGCACTTTTAAATTTCTATATTGAAGTCTATGCAACCTCTTTGGCTTCAGTACAACACCATAAAGATATGGTTGAATTTCAAGCATGGAATCAGACTAATCCTTGGATCCAAGGTGAGTCTGAGGTTTTAAAGGAAGCCATCGATTTGCTTAATGAGTGGTTTATTGGTCTTGTTGGTGATTTAACTAGATCTTTAGAAAATAAACCACCGGAGTTTCATGACACGAAAGAGGAAAACATTTCTGGTTTTACGGAGTTTGAGGGGCACCACGTTATGGTTGAACACCCCGGTCGCAGGGTGGAGTCTTCTAGAATGCCGGTGGCAAGAACACATTACAGGCAGTGGGATCCGGGTGAACCTGAATACTCCTCTTGCACTATTAGGACATTTTGCTTCAAGCTATGGGATCCTGGCGGAAGACTGGTAACTGTTTGTTTTTGGTATCTTCACCTTGAGGACAATGTGAATTTTGAAGGGGCGGGTATTGATACGATTGCTAGTGAGGAGGGCAGAATAGGAAATATCAGAATAAGTATGAAAGAATTGCCTACGTGGCAATTCTGAGTGGAGGGGAGAGTATCTCAGTGATTGGAGAGAGAAATTGGGTGTATAAGCACCTGTTACGTGAGTTATTATGTTTAGGCTGGAATTGGGATTGGTTTGGGAAAGGGACTTGGTGATAGGATCACCATTTCACTGTTACATTGAATTTTCTCATTTTCTCTTGTAATCCTCCATAGCAATTCAGAGAGATCCTCTGAATTGCAGTAAATAATACAAGAGTTTCTATCATTTTCTTCCTCTGTTTTTAGTTACGTATCAACATCGAAATAGCCCGCCAATATGCACAAACTGGATGATGGTATGGTATGCTGATAGAATATTTAGTTTCATAAAAACACATGAAGGTTTAAACAACATGTATGGGGGACAGACAGACTAAACAATAATATACAAACATTTTGAACATGAAAATATTAAATAACCAAACCCCAAAATAGAAAAAAAATAAAAATAAAAAAAATGCTACCTACACAACTCTTGCAAGTGGTTCTAAGTTAGGGTCAGAACACTAAAATATTTATACACTTAATAACACACCTATGCAAGTGTTATGTAAAGCTGTAAACACAATGGATGTCTGTACAATTTGTCATAAAGAAATGGGTACATGCATTAAGTAAAAACAACGGATGTAAAAGCAAAATATATAACTAAAGATGGACTTACTTATTAATATCATCAGAAGAATAACCGGTAACACCACCAAACACGACTAATACATAGTCAACATCAAGCGATCTCATTATGTCATAAGCCTCATCCTCATAAGAGGACATTGCACGCCCGACAGTTGCGATGTGTGTATTGTTCCAGGTGTTATTGTCAACAATAACTGTTCTGTTTCCCATGGCAGTGATTTGATAACCATAATCCCACCATGACATCACCTTGGAATCTGGTGGAGTGTTCTGGCGAAGCCAAAAGTAAGCTTCACGATAATCATCAAAGATGACCCTCTGGCCATGGGCACCCCTTGCGGCCAAGACAATTGAGGGGGATGAGTATGCTTCTGATGTGACCCAAGTACAGTGAATAGCGTATCTACTGAGCAGATAAAAAGCACCAAGAAGTAATGCAATAGCAACGTTCTTTTGGAAAGGCTGAGAATTATCAACTAGACCCTGCATGTAAGTTTTCACATAAACTATTAGAAGCATCACATCGCAACTTACCATCATAACAGAAATGAAAACCGTTTATCGCCGAAATTTAGAAACAGAAACACAATTATAATGCAATCTTTAAAACTTTAGTTGACAAAATATGAATTAATGAAGTTAATTTTTTTTTTTTTGCATAACTACTGTGAATAAGCATTTTGCTCAACAAGTTACGTCGTAAATTCTAACCTTGGAAGAACCTTTCGAGGTACCAGTTCCTTTACTAGAACCACTTTGAACAGTTTGGTTTTTGGCCCTCACCACCCGAGTTAAATTCTTCACTGTAGCAGAAACCGCAATGGCACTGATGAGGCAAACAGCAGGGGTGGCGACAAGAATTAATCGAACCATAACACCAGCAAAATACATGCTTGTAAGACCATACATAAGTATGAAGATTGTGGCATCTGACAAGCGCTTGAAGCAAAAATAGAGCCCAGCAGGGAAAAGGATCAGCAATATATGGAAATCAAACATGAAGGATGACCAAGCAGTTGGCTGATGCTCAGAGACAGATGCAATAATTGGAATGTGATCCTTAGCATATGTTGGATCAAGCAAGGAGTAAAACCTGCCGGTCCATGGCGATATGTAACCAGATGCCATGCCTACTCCCAAGGCAGCGGCACCAACACCAACAGCGCCGGTTACAGTGATCCTCAGAAATGCTTGAAACAGTTTTGCATCCCCAAGCAAATGCCTTACCCAATCCAAGAAGAAAAACACCTGGAAAAACAATCCAAGTCAGAGCCACAAGAGACAGCAAGCTAACTTGACCAAGCAAAATCAACAGATGCAACAATACGGCAGCAATCAGCATCTACAATAAATAAACAACACATCATCACAATATTTTGTAACAGAAACCAGTTTCCAATTCCACATTACAAACTACCCAGGCAAAACCACTACAGCACCCACCTACTAAAAGCTATTTCTTCCCATAAACAAAAAATTCACCCAACCAAATGTCAACCAAAGAAAAAATATAACTTACAAACTATTTTTTTGTTGACAAAAACTTACAAACTATTATAATCTTCTTTTTTTGGGTTTCCCATAGACAATGAAACCAAGAATCCATCACAATAGTTTTGTTTCTTTTTCATATCAATGAATCCTGATAAAACCACAAAACAAATGCTTAAAAAACCTATTCTACTTCGACCAACACACATTGGTATTAACTCGGCTTGAATTAGCTTCTAGCTTATGACAGCTTAACGATTAACATTGTTGAATTAGCTTCTAGCTAAATAGGAGAACTAATTTTAACTTCAGAAAAAAAAATAGAAAAAATCATAATTATTATAAAATTCTTTTAATGCAACAGTATAAAATAACGCACCATTAGAACAGAAGAAGTAAATTCAATTCAAAGGGATAATAAAGAATAAAAGTGAAATTAACCTGGAGCAAGAAAAAGACGCCCATAGCAGCCATGTGCTCTCCAGATTGCACATGCTGAAACCCCACAAATCTAATCTGCATGGCAAGCAACATTCCCAAAATATACATGCAATTATAAGCAACATAAAGCCTCATAGAATATCTCCCAATCACCAACAACACCAACACATAAAGTGGCACCAAATTGATAATAAAAACGTAACCACCCCACGCCGAAACCATATAGAAGTACCCAAACGCCGAAGCCAACGACCATGCAAGCGAACCAGTATTCACCGCTTTCACAAAAAGATAAAATGTCAACAACAATGCAAAGATCGCAACACCTTCATTATCATACGATCCAGCAACCGACCGAGAAATATATCCCGGACAAATTGCAATCAGCGCCGCCGCAACAATCCCAGCGCCGGAGTCCCAAATTTCTTTCCCAAAGAAATAAGCAACGATAGCAGTATTCGACGCGAAAAATGGCGCAGTTAAGACGCAAACCTCACGGATGTGAACGGCAAATCTGAGGAAGTGAAGGATTTTGTAAAGCGCAGCGGCGGTGAGCATGAGACCAGGATAAAGAGTACCGCCGATGATACGGCCGAGAGGATACCACGAATCTGAGTCAAACCAGTTCCAAAACTCGGAGAAACCATGATCGGTGAGGTAAACAGTGGTACGATAATTGAAATAAGGATCGAATTCATGGATCATGGATTCATAACGAAGAACGCTGAAGAGACGAGTGATGAAAGCGAGAATGTAGATTAAGAAGAGAGTTGTGACACGGATCAGAAGTTCTTGTTGTTTCGTTTTGAGTTTTAGGGTTTTGGGAAGAGAGTTGAGTAGATCTTGTGCCATTGATGGAGGAACTGGTTTTGTTGAGGTGGTTACGACCATGATTTATGGTTATTGAATTTTGATTTTCATGGAAAATGGGAATTTTCTCGGGAAAATGTTGTGTAAGTCGAGAAAGTGAAAATGAGAGTGTAGATCTGGTGAGTGACGGGGAAGGGTGTGGGTGGTAGAGAAGAGAAAGAAGAACACGAGTCAAAGTCAATGGTTAGAATTGGAATAGGAATAGGAATAGGAATATGGGAATCCAGTGTTATTCCGGATAAGAGATATATACCAAACACCACTTTTGAAGCCTAACTCGCATTTAAATATACCATAAGATACGATCCAAGGTGCTAAAACAAGGTATCTATGAACAACCAATAAGCATGTAGTTTCTTTAAAAATAAATAAGTATATTTTTTTGGTACCGACGAATTATCCCAACTCCCAACTAAGGTAACTAAAATCGGACTAGAAATTGAACCGACAGATTCAAGGTTTTCAATGTCGATCTAGTCGAATCAAAGTCAAACTAAGATTAATTAAATTTGTTTCAAAGGATAAAAAACATAATGTTCATACTTTCATACCAAAAAATTAAATTGCATTTAACTTAAGTTCAACAACACAACAATATATGCAAGTAATTACTTAAAGTTAAACAACATTTCAAATTAATATGTCTTGAAGAGCATAATACATAAGTTCATTAAATGTTATGACTTCAATGAGTACTCACATAATATGTATTCTTTTCCGGCAAACAAAAATATGAAACTTCACTTAAAATACAATACGTTGAACATTAAATCCAACCAAATATGACATAATTGTTATGAATATTATTACAGTGGATGTCCACTATTCTCCTTCCATCTACTCATTAGTGCAGTATTATGATTGACTATACATTTTCCCTTCTATCACCTTATAAATAGGGCTATCTTTTATTTGTATAGGGACACTTGAAGAGAATAGAAAAGGCTCTCATCTTCTCCACATATTTGTTCTTGTTATTCTCATCTTCTCCATATTTCTTCTTTCTTTTATATATTGTTTTATAATACGTTATCAGCACGAAGTTCTACCAATCCATGTAAGTATTAGTTCATCTATAAACCCATTATATGTATTGATCAATATGATGAAGTCTACATTTGTATCAGTTCTGATTTGCATCTGCGATCTATCATGTTACTTATGCCTAGATTATGATTTAAGAAGATCCTATGCTTAATCTGACTTGTGCTTTATAATCGGAACATTGAATTTTTTGTACACTGATAGATATTGCCTCTTTGACTATTAACACAAACATTTGTGATGGTATTTTAACATGCCTATCTCTAATTGTATATCCAATTCGTGATACTATAACTCACAATTGATAATGCCATTTGTTCCATAATATTGATTTTTACTTGTTTCATAATGTTGCCGGTTATATTATATAGTTGCCATTTGTTTTCCTTTTCTTTTTTTAGATAGCACCGATTATAAATAATACATGTTCAATGTATAAGTTCATAATGTTGCCGGTTATATTATATAGCACCATTTGTTTTCCTTTTCTTTCATGATTAGCTACTTTGACCATCCGGCTTCATCCATAGTATAAGTTCACATTCGATGAATAAGATTTGCTAGATCATCACAAAGTTCTGAGTTGGTACTTGATCGCTTTTTTGTGTGTGTTTTGTTAAGTTTATACTTTGTATTGTTAATGTAAAAGAGAATAAACAGAATCTTTGCTAGTTGTTTCTATGTATCATTGTTTATGATATAGTTCCTAAAGAACTTAAAAATTTAGTATTCAAGCATCCTTGAAGGATTGCTCTTAGTATGATTTTTCATGATTGTCATTGAAGAAGTTTTATGGTATAGTTCTTGAAGAACTAATAAATTGGTAACCCAGTATCCTTGTAGGATTGAACAAATAATTGTTTTCTTTATCAATGTCGAGAAAGAATAATTTAATATTCAAGCATCCCCGCAGGATTGCTCAAGTATGATGTACTCGTCAATGTTTAGATTTTGTGGTATAGTTCTTAAAGAACAACGGATTAAAGAGTATATTTTTCATTGATTATCGTATATGACAGATTTGTGATCGAGTTCCCGAAGAACTTGACTTTTACAGAATGATTACATTCTATAAGATCTATTTGATCTAGTATGTGTTGAAGCAAAGGAAATCAAGATAAATGACATATAATTTGTCTCAAATATTCTCATAAATTAGCAAAATCAGAAAATATTTTCAAATAAAATATAATGAATCAAAGTTATATGATATGGTGATTGTAAAGAATACTAAAAGAAAAACACTCAATGAATTGAAGTTCATTCCCAGAAGTGAATGACTCACATTATAATTTTGGTGCAAGAAAAGTTGTGGTGATGACCAATGATGTGGTAAATGTTATCATTATCCTATTTAAGTGTCATTGATATCATCTGTGATTGTGACATTTTTTTTATTCCTAATAGTGGTGTAGCATCTTATGAAAAAATGTAATTTTTCTTCTTTCTTGTGCTTGGAATTCCCAAAAAAAAAAATGTTTGCATGAAAAAAAAAAGGAATAAGAATAATTATCATTTTTATTTTATTTTAGGATAGAATGAGTATTGACACTAACATCAATAATGGAGAGATGTGTTTCGCTGATATGGGACTACCCATATAATTTTAAAGAAAAAATATATATTTCTCCTATTTAATGAAGCGAGAAATCGAAGTTAGTACTATATCTGGCTCTTCAAAAATAATTGAAGGCTCCGGAAGAGCTAATATGTGTTATCCGGGGGAAGAAATTTGCACATTGACAATGCATTATATTTCCCTAAGTCTCGTAGAAATTTATTAAGTTTCAAATATTTTCGTATAAATGGAAAGAGATATTGAATATCTTTACATAACGAGACATACATTAAAAAAAAATAAGTGTAGTGTAAAAGTTGTTTGTCATTTCCCCTAGTTTGTACTACACTTATATCAGTGCAATTGAAGCACATGTTGTAAACCAAAGTTTACAAATTAAAAAAAATAAAATATTTGTTGTTTGGCATGACTGGGTTGGGCCATCCCAGATTCATAATGATGTGAAAAAATAATTGAAAACTCATGTGGTTATCAATTGATGAACCAGAAGATTTTTCAATCAAATAAGTTAACAAAAAAAAAATGGAAGTGAATATCTCAAGTTTTTAGAACGAATACATATGGTGATATTTATGGGTCAATATACCCACCATGTGGACCATTTAGATATTTTATGAATTTAATTGATGCATCAACTAGATTGGCACATGCATATATTTGTCGTCAATTCACAACCGGAAGTTTGTGAGATTGTTTGCTCCTCTAACTTCACTAAGAACTCATTTATCTAAATTTTCTAGAAAGCATCTGACGAGTATTGAATGTCTATCAGAATTGATATTTGACATCACGTAGCACGTTTTCATTCATAAAATGGTCTTGAAGAACCATTCTTCAGATTTCTAAAGTTAATTATATGACCAATGCTTATGAGGTAATAATTTCCAATTTCTACTTGGGAACATGCAATTTTGCATGCTACAACATTGATTCGCATCAAGCCAACACGTTATCACAACTCTTCCCCTTTGAATTTGCTTTTTGGTCACAAACCTAATATTTCCCATCTTAGAATTTTTGGATGTGCAACGTATGATCCAAATTCTCCGTTCACAATGCACTATGATAGGTCCTCATAGAATTTTGGGAATATATTGGATATTAATATCCATGTATAATAAACTATCTTGAGCCAATAATTTGATACTTGTTTATAATTTAGTTTGATGATTATCATTTGATGAATGAAAATTTCCAACATTAGGGGGAGAGAGTAAGCAGCTGGAAAAAAAGAGATCAGTAGGAATGAATTACCATTATTTCATATTGATTCTCAAACTAATAAACAATGTGAACTAGAAGTTCAAAAGATAATTCATTTGCAAAGCTTGGCAAATTATCTGCCAAATGCATTCACTGATCCAAAAGGTGTGATCAAATCATATATCTCAGCTGCTAATGCTACAATAAAAAGGATGTCCCCGTTGGACAATCTAATATTGCAATTGAGTCTCCATGGCGCATGAAGCGTGGTAGACCAATCGGTTCCAAAAATAAAAATCCTCGAACAAGAAAAGAAGCTAAAACCAAAGATGGTCCAAGCGAGGATATAGAAACTCTAAGAGTCAATAGACATAATTAACATTTCAGTTCCAGAAGAACTAATCACGTACCTGAAAAATTCAGAAATTAAAGAGCTCTCAATGAATTATGTCAAGAATGAAATACAATGGAACCGAAACGAAGTCAACGTTGACAATATTTTCACATATAATATAGCGCTAAATTTGATAATTGATAGCGAGGATCATGAAGCAAAGTCTACTAAAAATTGTAGGCAAAGCGAGAATTTGCCAAAATTGAAAGATGGAATTGAAGCAGAATTAAGCTCAATTTACAAAAGTTTTTGGACCTGTAGTCCAAACACCTGAAGGTGTGAAACCAGACGTGTACACATGGATTTTTTTTGTGTGCAAAAACAAAATGAGAATGGTAAAATTGTGAGATACAAAGCTCGACATGTTGCTCAAGGGTGGATGCAAGTACTTTTCAGTACTTAATTAGCCTTGTAGTGCACGAAGAGCTCAATTTTCACAAGATGAATATTGCTACAACTAATTTGTATGACTCATTTGATAGTCATAGCAATCAAAGATCCCCGAAGGATTTAATATTACAATGCACACTTTTGGAATCTCGAGATGATTACTCCAACTGAATCAATCCCTCCATGAGATAATGTAATTTGAACACATATGGTATAATCGTCTAAATTTATATTCTAAAGAAGGGATACAAAAATGACATCACCTATCCTTATAATTATATAAAAGTATTTGGGAAAGAATTTGCTATATCTGATATCTATGTTGAGACATAAATATTATCAGAACTCCTGAAGAGGTTCCAATAAAAAAAAAAAAACTATAGATTTGCTCAAACAAAGAGGTCTATATGAATGACATCAAATTATATCTTATGGATTTTTGAGGTTGATTACAGAGGTGACCTCTACTTGGAAAATCCTAGAAGGATTCAAGATAAAAGGAAATATCTTTAACTAAATTCTTTTGAGAAAGAATGTCTCATATTGATCTGCAAAAAAAAAACTATTTAAATTGAGTACATATGAAATATCTCAGTCCTGAAGACTATGAAAGCATGCATGCATATTACCAAATATTATATCCCTTGATATGATTATATCATGTGGTAATTAGTGGTAATATAATTTATTATAAACCAAAATGTATTAGAACAAAGTGTGATGCATATTTTATTTTTGACTATCCAAATAAATAAAATGTTTTATATATGTTCCCCAAATTAACCATGCAGATACAAAGTTTTTTTTTATCTAGATCAAGTTAGATCTCAATCTATGGGTTTTGCTTCTTCAATTCAAGCTCAAATGACAACAATTCAAGAAAGATGTCCTCAAGATAATATTGGCCACAAAGCTCCATTAAAAGAGGGTATATTTCAAGTGACAGAGCGGAGTAGATTTCTCCATATGCACTTGGGGAGAAAATCCATATGTTGGAGTTTATATTCTTCTGTGATGCTTCAAACAGGGGGAGAAAACTGCACTCTTTTTTTTCCTTCGCTATGGTTTTATCCCATTGGGTTTTCCTGGCAAGGTTTTTAACGAGGCAGTTCAAATAGTAAGGATATTGTACTCTTTTCCTTCACTAAGATTTTTTCCCACTGGGTTTTTTCTTAGTAAAGTTTAAATGAGGCATATCCTAGATGGACATCCAATGGGGAGTGTTATGAATATTATTATAGTGGATGTCCACTATTCTCCTTTCATCTACTCATTAGTGGAGTATTATGATTGACTATACATTTTCCCTTCTATCACCTTATAAATAGGGCTATCTTTTATTTGTATAAGGACACTTGAAGAGAATAGAAAAGGCTCTCATCTTTTCCACATATTTGTTCTTGTTATTCTCATCTTCTCCATATTTCTTCTTTCTTTTATATATTGTTTTATAACAATAATAACATTATAATTTTCAATAGTCATAAATACTACAAGGTAGTACTCTTATAATAATATTACTTTGCACATTTATTTTTTATTTTTTTGATTTATTTCATCAATTTAATTACTAAAAAGAATAAAAAAAAATATCTCATGTACCAAAAATCAACATGATATACCATTTTTTTAAGAAAAAATGTTAAAATCCAGTTTCCGGTTTATGTCAGTTTTCTCTCCGGTTCCCAGTTTTTGTCGATTATCCAGTTCAATTCCCGATTTTCGTGCAGTGCAACTCTCAAGTTCAACTAAACCGACCAAGGGTCTGGTTCCCAGTTCAACAGGACAAACCGCTTGGTCCGGTCCGATTTTGACAACCTTGATCCTAATGCTTTTAATGAAAGATTAATATTTGTTCATGCTTAGTGTTAAGAGAGAAAACAGAGAGACATATGCTGAATACCGTGTGTCTGAATTACACTACGGGGATTCTATTATATAGACTTATAAGAGAATCAAAATACAATCTCTAATAATTACAGAATAATGACAATATCAAAACTACCCTATTCTGCTAATATTATGATACTAATATATTATTTACATGACTAAAGGATAGCATAATCAATACTCCCCCTCAAGTTGGATCATATAAATCATATGCACCGAGCTTGTTACATATGTAGCTTATTCGAGGACCTCTTAGAGATTTAGTGAAGACATCGGCCAATTGGTCATTGGAATTGACAAAACTTGTGGAGATATCTCCCGATTCAATCTTCTCTCGGACAAAGTGACAATCTACCTCAATATGTTTAGTCCTCTCATGAAAAACCGGATTAGAGGCAATATGCAATGCCGCTTGATTATCACATATAAGAGTCATTTTCACATCATCCTTGTTATACCCCAATTTTGTCCGAGTTCTTATATCATTGTAATATTATATTTTATTTTATTAAGTAGTGTATGTGTAACAAACGTTTCTATGTACTCAAGTAAAAGATAAGTAGCTTGTGCATATCACCACAATTAATATAAAGATGCATGATTTGATTCTTGGTCAATCATCCCACATGTTATTTCCTTTTGACCCTCTTTGATTAATTGAAAAAGCAAGTGAAGCAAAGCATAAGAGCTTACAAAATAAGAACAAAAAGATGAAATACCCAAATCTGTAGCTCTATTGCGAATGCAGTTTCTCTCTCCTCGGACCACTTTTCGACGATCCGTACGGTTAAAGTGGAGATATATGTCTCACGAACCTACTGTCAAAAAATGAAGACGATCCGACGGTTAACGAATCCGGAATCGCACTTTTACGATGAGAGGTTTGAGAAAAACGGACCAAAAACTGCAGCTATTGCGAAGGCAATTTCTCTCTCATCAGACCTCGTTTCAACGATCCAAACGGTGAAAGCGTAGATATATGTCTCACGAACCTACTGTCAAAAAAGAAAGACGATCCAACGGTTAACGAATCCGGAATCGCAATTTTACGGTGACAGGTTTGAGAAAAACGGGAATTGTGTTTTAAAGGGGAATTGTTTTCTCTACCTTGTTTTAGTCCCACATTGCTCACAAGAAACAAGAGCTCCCTAGCAATTGGATATAAAAGGGGTTGAGAGGTGAAGATTAGAGGGGGGATCATTGGCGGGTTAAGTGATCTTTTTTTGGGGTCAAAGCGTTACGCGACTCATTTCACTAAAAACCCGTCTTTGATCATTTGACGCGTTTTGAGTCGGCTTTTCGATTCTCAAAGCGGTTCCTGCGGTCTTGGGGTCAAAATGGACCAGATAGGAGTCCAGTTCGTGATTGACCTGGTAAGATTGCTCAGTCCGGTTCGGCACTCGTCGAGTCCAGGTTAGTTTTGTATTTATTTTGTTTATTTTTATGTACATATTTATTTATAATATAATCTATTTATTTATTTATTTGTTTATTGTTTATTTATATATCTATTCATATTTATTTATGTATATAGTTATTTTTTTTTTAGCCTAGTCTTTATTAATTATCGCTTTTTGTCTTTTTTTATGCACAAATTAGTTTATTTCTTCAAAAATCAAATAAAAGACTAAGTCGGTTGTCTGATCAGGTTAGTCATCATCCTAGACCAATGAAATGCATCTGATTCGATTAATCCTAAAAACTTAAAAGTAAATAAATAAATCACTTTTCCTAAAAATAGGGACTAAGTCGGTTGTGTACAAACCTAAGTTAGTCAATGTTTCTAGAACTAATGAGTCATGCAGATTCGGAGTTCTAGAATACCTATTCTAAAACCAACTCACCTCACATCAAACAAACTCCTTTCAAAAAACCTCAAAAATACTTTCAAAAAGTAGGGGACTAAGTCGGTTGTACAATCGGGTTAGTCAACCTAGGAATCGATGAGTCAGACAGGTTCAAGGAGTCCTAGGACCCCTACACTAAAAAACACCAACCAACAAACCTTTTTCAGGAAGAACTACGTAGCTTTGATTCCTCCATTGCATCCGGAGGTACGTAGGAGCAAGAGTCCACTCTTGTCAAGCACTAAAAATTAAAAAATTAATTAAGTCTTTTTCACTATAAATAAAAAGGGTAAATATTAATAAACCATAAATAATTAGACGAAGGATGTCGTGGGGTGCTAATACCTCCTCCACACATAACGACTCCCGAACCTTTAAACTTGCCTTATCCTAAAACTAAAAGGGATTTTCCGAATTTGCCCTTAAACTAAAATTTGGTGGCGGCTTCCTTTCGAACTTCGAAGAATCCATGCCCGGATTTTTCGGTCGCTACAATCCTGAAAGTGAAGTTCTTTAAGTAACTGTTTCAGCCAAATGAGCTCTTGTGTCACTAAGGCCGTAGTTCTATATTCACATTCAGCACTGGAAATCAGATTTCCTCCAACTAGCACACAATACCCAGATTTCCAGGAAATCAGATTTCCTCGAACTAGCACACAATACCCAGAAGTGGATCGCCTATCAATGGGTGAGCCGGCCCAATCAGCGTCTGAGTAACCAACTATCTGAGTGTGCCCTCTATCTTCATAAATGAGACCTTGGGGGATATCTCCACAAGTATAAGAGTAAACAATGTAGAAAAAGAATACAAAAAAGTGGACAAGCCATATCCTCGAATCTTTTGAAACTATACCGTGCCTAAGTACATGAATGCATCCGGAGGTCAAAGACACATGCCATGCAGAATAAATGTATCTGGAGGATAGTTCAATAAAGCCGAACTCGTGCCAAAGTGCAAAGAAAAATATATGCATCTGGAGGTCAAAGACACATGCCAAAGTGCATTTGCATCCGGAGGTCGATGAGGAAGGTAATATGAGCTAGAAAAAGAAAAGCATTATCGGTCTGCAATTGCATCAATGTAAATCGCTGATCAAGAAAAAGCAAAATGCAGAAAAAATCAATGCACAAAAACACTTCAAAGAAGTATTTGCATCTGCTCAAAAGATACACACAAAAAAATAGAAAAATGCATTGGCTCAAAAGCTTTGAACGATTCAATCAAGCCCTTTGATTTTAAAAACTCCCCAACACTTGAGAAAATTTTGTGAGTCTAAACTCTCTTTTGAAAAATATTTTGGTGTGACCAAAGATGAACCAATCCTTTCAAAGGCTAGGAAGAAATTTTTCACTTAGTCTTGGAACTAATCTCAACTCAGTGGGTTCACACACACACAAAAGAGTTTGAATAGCTTTGGTAATTTTGAAGAAATAAAGGCACAAGAAAGATTGTTGAAAAATGAAGTTCATAGGGAACTCCTCATGAAAATCCAAAAATCAAGCTGATCTATCTTCTAGAATTTTAGTTTTTATAGTTTGTCTTTGTCATTACTTGCGGACAAGCAATGGTTTAAGTTTGGGGGTGTGATAACTCTATTTTATATAGAGTATTTCATATGTTTAATAAATATTAGAGCAAGTGATTTGAATAAAGAGTTTATATAAGTATTTTATGTGATATATGATAACTTGAGTGATTTGAATGGTTATAGTTATTATTAGGCCATTTTGGATATATTGTGGTATGTTTGATGTTTTTGTTCAAGCGATCTCAATCTTTATCAGATTAGTGCTCCCGCACCGATCTGCGCATCAATTCTCTGCGCTACTTGATGAATAAGCAGCTTGTTTCATATGCATCCACATGCAAAGTGATGATGTTGCGTTAAAAACACACCTAGAGCAAGTGTACTCTATCGCGGAAGTAGTATAAAAAATATCGTCTCCACAGGGATTAATTAATAAGTACCAAACTACTTAAGATTAGTTATTATTTAGACGATCAAATGTTTGGTGATTGTAAAAACTAAAATAACAAGAAGTAAATAGCAAGAATTTAAATTGTAAAGTGTGATCAATGGAGAGAAGCCTAGGGTCACGGTTTCACTTGCAAGGTTCGATTCCTCTATGTCTAATCCTACCTGAATCCCCTTATTTTATTCAATTACCAATCCCTTTACTAAAGCTATTAACCCGTTTGGTCATGCGTGATTAATATTCTTTTCCCTAAATTAACCCTAGTTTGGTCATGCTAGAATTTAAATTTAAGAAAAGCATAAAGTACAAAAAGGTTGAATGATTGGAAGACTAAATTAAAGTTTGGTCATTCATTAATTATAGTCTCAATTATCCTATAGGTCCACCAACTAGTTGTAGTACGGTCGCTAATCAACTAATTGATTATAAACATACAAAGAGTTGTCAATCCTAATTATGTGATAAAACGATAGGATAATATTAATTGAAATAAAAATTGAGAATTCAAAGTATAAATTAAAACATAAAAAGGTCTCTAATCAAACAAGATCCACCTAAGACCCTAGAAGATGATTTAGCTATCCATAGTTATCAAGAACACTGAAATAAAATTGGGAGTCATAAATTACAGAGATAAAAATAACCCGGAATGGAGGAATTTCTGATCTGAGTATTTAGTCTCCTTTTTCTGCTTCAGAGCTCTTTCACGGTGTCAAAGCGGTACCAAAACCTTACAAATTGATCTTTGCTGCCGCGTCGTCGATCTTGTTGTCGTCCGTCGTCGTTCTCTCCGAGTCTCGCTTCACGTTTTTCTCTCTGCGCTCTCTCTCTCTCACGATTCGTAGCGTTTCTTCTTTCTCGCGACGGTCTCTCTCAATTGTTGTGCCATGCTCCTATTTATCCTCCAAGCGCATAGGGTTCCGTGCAATTCTTTTCTTTTTTTTCCACGGCACTATTTCCTTTGTCCTGATGGTCACGTGATAATTCTCTTTCTTTTTAATTCTCACATATATATAATACACATATATACCATATTTAAATATCATATATATATATATATATATATATATATATATATATATATATATATATATATATATATATTTTTTTTTCTTTTTATCTTTTCTTTCTTTCTACAAAATAAAGAGCAAATTAAGTCGATAGAATTTATACAATTGATAATAATTGCTCTAAAAGTGACTCAAAAATATCACTAAAAATGCACTAAATTGGAGTTTATCAACTCCCCACACTAAACATTTGCATGTCCTCAAGCAAATTCTCCGCTCAAAAAACTTTTCAAATAAGTAATAGAGATAGCCAAATAAGGAACCCAAAATTAGAAGCAATGACAATGACCAATAGATAGTATAGAACATATGAGGTGTCAAAAAGTTGCCCAATTAGAGGCTCAAGTCCTCAAGATTACATTTCGTGAACAATGGCACTCGCTCACAATCTCTCTAAGTGATTAGGGACTAGTGAAAATGTACACTCAAGTTTCCACAAAATGCACATTACCATATGTTTGTAATTTGACCAAATCTCCACTAAATAGTTCACAAGCATGCAAAAGATGGGGTTTCATGGGTTGTAATGGGGCCAGGGTGAATTCATGCAGGGTAGGAAATAAGAAGAGAGGGATAAACAAGGGGCTAAAAAGAACCAAAAACAAATAGTAACCCTTGAAACCAAATATGGAGCTCCTATCTATTTTACAATTTTTGTCCAAACTCCAAATTTCACTTTCATTCTTCACTCTTCTTTACTATTGAGTTGACTCCTTTTTTTTTTTTTTGATTTGCCCTTTGGCTCTTTCATTATTTTGATGTGTCTTTTCCTCCTTCTTGCTTTTCTTTTTTTTTTTTCTTTTTTTTTTTCAAATTCTCTTTCTATTATTTTTTTCTTAGGAGGAAAAGGTAAGTACATCAACTTCTATTTTGTTTCCTTTGTAAGAAAGTTTTCTTGTAAGCACATGATTCACTCCTTTTGTTTTCTTCATCCTAACAAGATAGACAACTAAAGCATAGGACGAAATTCCAGTCCTGGCAATATAGACAACTAAAATGTAGGACGAAATTGTAATTTTCAATAGTTGCTCCACATTTAATTTCAATTGGTTACCAAAAGAAGAAAAAAAGAAAAATATATCTGGGTACCAAAGAACAAAAAATATAACAATTAGGCTCAAATGGGGCAACTAAGGGATAAATTCAACAAACAACTCTGTGGCCAGAAAAATACCTAAATTCCCCAAATCTTTTTACATGATGCAAATCAATTTTCGCCTTGAAATGGTCAAAAGACAAATTCTAGAATGTAGCAAAGTGGGAAACACACTCATAGAAAGAAAAAGGGGTAAAAATTTATGATTTAGTATCAATCCCCTTATGAAGGCTCAGATCTCACATTTAGAAGCTAGTTCACAAAAAGTACTCAATAGGCACAAATGCTAATTATTAGCTTCCTAAGGACAACCTCACAGTTACAATTAAGCACAAGTCTGTCAAATGAATCAATTATGGGGTCCCATAAAGGCATAATCTCTATTTTTTTTCAATATAAGCATAATTCATGCAAAACAAGCCAGAAAAAATGCTATCAACATATGTAGTGGGTATATGCATTAATAGAGACCAAGTGACAATAAGCCAGAAAAAATGCTATCAACATATGTAGTGGGTATATGCATTAATAGAGACCAAGTGACAATATATAATATCCTCCCCCACACTAGCATGAAGCATGGTCCTCAATGCAAAATATCTGATTGACACAAAAATAAATGAGAGAGAGTAAAAGTGACTTCCCTGAGAGAGCTTGTAGTTGGAGCTTGTTCCTAAAAACAAAAGAAAACAAAAAGAAAACAAAAATAACTGAAAATAAAACACAGGTTGCCTCCTGCGAAGCGCTTGTTTAACGTCATGAGCCTGACGATAGTTGGTGCTCAATCAGGTGGCTCTCCAAGAGCAAATTTTACATCTAACGCGGTGCACCTTTTTAGCTTTCTTACCATGTGGTTCACATTGTTCTTTCTTTTTCCACGTGGTGGATGAACTTCAAATGATGGTGATATTTTTACTGTATCTCCATCCACCACTAAACTAGGATCCTGCATAATAAGAACTTTTTTCAAAAGGTCCTGCATCTTTAGATCACAAAAAATATTAGTTTCAACCACATCATCAAAATAAGGAGAAGTTAAAGAAAATAAATTTTCATTGAAATTTAAAGCTTTAATAACATCATCTTCTTTACCGCTCCTTAAAGTTACTTTCCCCTTATTAACCTCAATTATAGCATCACCAATGGTTAAGACAATTTGACCAGAAATTTGGGTTTTCTCCTCTTTCTCCAAATCAGGAACCTGTTGATCTTTCTCATTCTCCTCATAACTGCTCTCATCAATGGAATCATATTATCTCAATTTGACTCTCCTCGGTAGGATCTATTATTTTGATTTGACTCCTTCAAGTAGGAGTCTCTTCATCTTTCTCGAGAGCTTCTTCCTCTAGATTATCTTCTCTGGAGAACACTTCATCACTACTAAGAATATTATCTTTATATTGCTCAGATTCTTCATTTGGGGTAGACTTAGTTTGTAAATAAAGAGTTTCTTGAGCCAACTGAGTTGTTACCATATCAATAACTTTTGACAATTGATTCTTCAAATTGTCAAGTGTTTCATTTGTTTGCTCCATAAATTTGACTAAGACCTCATCAATATCAGATTCCTCCTCTTTCCTCTCCACTTGTAGTGACTCATAATTATCACAGTTGGAGGAATAATAAGGAGGTGGCTCATAGTCATCCCAATAGTTTGAATAAGGCTCATAAGGAGGAGAAAATGAGCGTTGACATTGAGGCATATACCAATATGACTTCTCTAAATTTCTTTGTGCTTCTGCCTCTCTAATGTAGTCTCCAAGAGTTTTAACCATGATTTAGACTTTTCACTGCAAAACAAAGTGAACTGCAATGGGCTCTTGGGAAAGTGTTATCAATTTTTTTTTTGTATTTTTCAATAAGATAAATAAATAAATAAACAAAAATAAAAGCAAAAAAAATGTCTAAAGCAATAAAAATCTTTTTCGTTTAATATTGCTAAATTAATCCCCGGCAACGGCGCCAAAAACTTGTTGCGTTAAAAACACACCTAGAGCAAGTGTACTCTATCGCGGAAGTAGTATAAAAAATATCGTCTCCACAGGGATTAATTAATAAGTACCAAACTACTTAAGATTAGTTATTATTTAGACGATCAAATGTTTGGTGATTGTAAAAACTAAAATAACAAGAAGTAAATAGCAAGAATTTAAATTGTAAAGTGTGATCAATGGAGAGAAGCCTAGGGTCACGGTTTCACTTGCAAGGTTCGATTCCTCTATGTCTAATCCTACCTGAATCCCCTTATTTTATTCAATTACCAATCCCTTTACTAAAGCTATTAACCCGTTTGGTCATGCGTGATTAATATTCTTTTCCCTAAATTAACCCTAGTTTGGTCATGCTAGAATTTAAATTTAAGAAAAGCATAAAGTACAAAAAAGGTTGAATGATTGGAAGACTAAATTAAAGTTTGGTCATTCATTAATTATAGTCTCAATTATCCTATAGGTCCACCAACTAGTTGTAAATGCGATTACCGCTAATCAACTAATTGATTATAAACATACAAAGAGTTGTCAATCCTAATTATGTGATAAAACGATAGGATAATATTAATTGAAATAAAAATTGAGAATTCAAAGTATAAATTAAAACATAAAAAGGTCTCTAATCAAACAAGATCCACCTAAGACCCTAGAAGATGATTTAGCTATCCATAGTTATCAAGAACACTGAAATAAAATTGGGAGTCATAAATTACAGAGATAAAAATAACCCGGAATGGAGGAATTTCTGATCTGAGTATTTAGTCTCCTTTTTCTGCTTCAGAGCTCTTTCACGGTGTCAAGAACGGGTACCAAAAACCTTACAAATTGATCTTTATCGTGTCGTCATCTTGTTGTGTCGTCGTCGTCGTTCTCTCCGAAATCTTCGTTCACGTTTTTCTCTCTGCGCTCTCTCTCTCTCTCAGTTCTTGTAGCGTTTCTTCTTTCTCGGCGACGGTCTCTCTGAATTGTTGTGCCATGCTCCTATTTATCCTCCAAGCGCATAGGGTTCCGTGCCAATTCTTTTTCTTTTTTTTTCCACGGCACTATTTCCTTTGTCCTGATGGTCACGTGATAATTCTCTTTCTTTTTAATTCTCACATATATATAATACACATATATACCATATTTAAATATCATATATATATATATATATATATTATTTTCTTTCTTTTTATCTTTTCTTTCTTTCTACAAAATAAAGAGCAAATTAAGTCAGTAATTTATACAATTGATAATAATTGCTCTAAAAGTGACTCAAAAATATCACTAAAAATGCACTAAATTGGAGTTTATCAGATGACCTCCTGTTTGGTTCTCTAATGCCATCCAAACCTTGTATAGTAGGCGCCTACCATTCACACATAGCTATAGACATAGCTTTGAAGAGTCACCAACATAGGGACACTTGTTCTATCACCATGGAACCGCCCTATGTGATTAAGTCAAAGATTTCAACATGGATAAACCTCTGGAAAGCAACTACAGCTATGATCCACTCAAGATGACTTCAACATGAAGGAAGGAAGCACCTCACTTGAAGGCTATAAAAGGACCTCACATCTTCATTTGGAAATATATCACAATCCATAAGTTAGATCAAAATTTCAATATATATAGTTAGATTTTATATTTTTAGAGGAAGAGGAAGGAATTCATAAATCCTCCTTAACTCATTTTCATAGTGTTTGTATAGTGCTAAGGAGTAATGCTAGTGCATTGCTAGAAGATTTCATACAAAGGTTTTCAACATTTGTAACTTTACTCTTGTTGTTTCTCTTTTGTGATTTCTATATATATATATAAACATGGTCTATTTAGTTTATATATATCTTGCAATGTCTCTTGTTAGCTAAACCTTTCTTAGTTGGAATGTTCTAATCATTTAATGAGCTTTTAAGTAAGTATGTTGCATGTATGTATGTTTGTACTTTAGTTCTTGCTTGATAATCTTTTGAAACTTATTTTGAACTTGATCACTTAGAATAAGTAGATTTGTAAATGACCGTAAATGGCTTACAATTAAGAACTCAAGAACTAATATGGGTGAGTGTTTTACATAAAGAAAACTTTGTGAAAACCATGCTAAGTCCTAGACATAGGATAGTATAGTCCATAGGATAATTGTGGGTACTTAAAATACAAGAGTGAATTCACTTAAGCAAATTGGATAATTGTTAGGAGGCAAGATTGGCACTAACACCCCTTTCTTTACTCTTGCATAGAACAAGGATCATAAGAGCTGGTAATGATACTCAAGAAAGTGACCGAAAGGCACATAGCTAATGCAACAACATTCAAAGGTAAATTGCATCACATACTGCATCATACACTTATAAGTAAATTACTTGATGAAAACATTCCAACTAGCTTTTCTCTTTTACACTATCAACATTTTTACTTTGCTTTCTTTCTAACTTAGTTGTGATCATCAAACAAAATCCAAAATTATTTTGTTACTTAGTGACTTTACACTTTATTACTTTATATTATTTTAAAAGTGAGTTTTTCAATCTCTGTGGGTTCGATCTTTTACTACTTGTTTTTGGACAGTGTATACTTGCACACAAGTGTATGTGTTTTCCATGCACCAAGTTTTTGGCGCCGTTGCCGGGGATTGAAGTAAATTCTTTTTAAAATTCTGATATACAAGTAATTTAGTGTTGTATATAAATTCTGGTTTTTAGAGTTTCATTAACAAAAGTACATGGTACTTAGTATATGTCTGAGAAACTGAAATGAAACTCCGAATATAGTTTAGATCCGAAATAGAAAGAAAATTCGGAGAGATTGCTAAGACTCGAAATGTAATCAACAAGCTTGCAACATGTCATTCGATGAAGAACAAAGCTCAAGGCCACACTCGGTGAGAGGAGGCCCGATTCACAACATGCTCACCAAGAAGAAGTTCATAGATAAAATCTCATCCACATGGATCACATAGGTATGATTAATGATAGAGATAGACCTATGAGGATTATGCTCGATTTGATCATCAAAACATGCAAACTAGTATAAATAGACCTCATATTGATGCCATGCATTTTGAATTTAAGCCTATGATGTTTCAAATGCTTCAAACTATTGGTCAATTTGGAGGATCTCCTCATGAAGATCCTCATTTGCATTTAAGGCAATTTCTAGAAGTATGTAGTAATTTTATTTTACACGGTGTTAGTGAAAATGCATTTAGATTAAGGTTATTTCCATATTCTTTGAAAGATAGAGCCAAGGCTTGGCTAAATTCTTTAGAGCCTAACTCTATTCATTCATGGAATGAAATGGTGAAAAATTTTTAGGAAAATATTTCCCACCTATCAAAAATGCCGAGTTAAGAAATGATATTACATCTTTTAGACAAAAAGAGTTTGAGTCTTTATTTGAAGCATGGGAAAGATGGAAGGAACTTTTGAGAAAATGTCCTCATCATGGTTTACCTGTTATTATTCAAATGGAAACATTTTATAATGGTTTAGAACCTCAAACCAGAATAATGCTTGATGCATCATCCGATGGAGTGTTATTAAATCATGTCATACAATGAAGCATGTGAATTAATTGATAGAATAGCAAATGCTAATAGCTCTAGTTGGCCTCACCGAGAGGGTAAGTGCCCAAAAGAAACCATCAGGGGTACATGAAATCAATGATATATCTGCCCTATCTACTCAAGTAGCCACTCTAGCTAATTTGATTAAAAACTTCACTTACGCAATGCTATCGCATCTAATGCAAACAGCATCACCGAAGCATCTTGCAAAAGATGAGAACAAGTACCTCCGTGCACACCTAGTTGTGTGTACTTGTGGAGGAGGTCACTTGTATGAGGAGTGTTCTAGCAACCCTATCTCTGTAAATTATGTAGGTTATAATAGGAATAACAACCCTTATTCCAACACTTATAATCCTGGTTGGAAAGATCACCCAAATTTTAGATGGAGCAACAATAGTGCACCCGCACCTAGAACCGCTCCAATTACACCAACCAACCCACCAGATTCCCACTCGAATAACCAAAGAAACTCTCAACCTACCACTTTGAGAATTCTCTAGAATCCATGCTTAAAGCATTTATAGGTGAATCTAGAATCGCTAGACAAACCCAAGATGCTTCCATTAAGAACTTAGAGAATCAAGTTGGTCAATTAGCCACACTCTGTATCAAAGGCCACAAGGAGCCTTACCTTCAAATCTGAAAGCTACTCCTTCCCAAACCAAAGGAAAAGAGCAGGTTAAGGCTATTTCACTGAGAAGTGGTAAGGATCTGATAGAGTTAACTGAAAAGGAAAGTATAGATATGGGAGAAAAAGCCAAAAATCAAAAAGAAACCAATGCAGAAGCATCTAGTGCTCCTGCATCACAAGAAGTTCAAAGTCCACTACCTAAGTTAGTACTGAATACCCTCCTCCTCCTTACCCTCAAAGACCTAAAAAGCACATGAGGAGAAGCGGTTTGGTAAATTCTTAGAAGTACTAAAACAATTACACATCAATGTTCCCTTAGTAGAAGCCCTCCAACAAATGCCAAATTATGCAAAATTTATGAAGGATGTGCTTACTAAGAGAAGAAGATTAGGTGAGTTTGAAACAGTTGCCATGACAGAAGATTGTAGTTTGCTTATGCAAAATAAGATTCCTAGGAAATTGAAGGATCCGAGTAGTTTTACAATTCCATTTTCTATAGGAAAATCCTATCTTTGTAAAGCTTTATGTGATTTAGGTGCAAGCATTAACTTGATGCCTAAATCTATTTTTGACCATTAGAAATTGGAAATGCAAAACCAACCAACTGTGACACTTCAATTAGGTAGACAGTCAATAGTCTATCCTCGAAGGTATCATAGAAGACATCCTAGTTAAGGTAGACAAATTTGTATTTCTGTAGATTTTGTTATCCTTGACTTTGATGCGAGATAAGGAAGTGCCTATTATCCTAGGTAGACCATTTCTAGCAACCGGTAAAACCATAATTGATGTGCGAAAAGGTGAGCTCACTATGAGAGTGAATGATCAAGAGATAAAATTCAATGTAATGAATGCTATGAAGTATCCTTCAGAGGATACAGAAGAGTGTTCATCCTTATTCTCTCTAGATCAATTGGTAGAAAAACAATTTTACAAACAGTATGATCACTTTCAGCCAATGCAGATGCATTAGATGCAGATGCATTGCTAAATGATGAAATACTAGAAAAGAGAATCACCAATAGAAAACTCTTGTAAAGAAGTATGGGCTAGGACTTATGAACCACTCAACCTTGAGGATCCAATTCTCAAGAAGAACTTACCCTCAATAGAACAACCTCCTAAGTTAGAATTGAAGATACTGCCTGAACACCTTAAGTATGCTTTCTTAGGAACAAATGAGACTTTACCTGTTATCATTGCTTCTGATTTAACATCAAAACAGGAGAGTGATCTCATTAGTACTCTCAAGAAGCATACCAAAGCTATAGGTTGGCAAATGGCAGATATCAAAGGAGTTAGTCCTTCTATATGCATGCATAGAGTTATTTTGGAAGAAAATTCCAAAAACAGCATAGAAAGTCAAAGAAGACTAAATCCTATTATGAAAGAGGTTGTGAAAAAGGAAATTATTAAGTGGCTAGATGCTTTGAATCCTATACCCCATATCGGGATGGTGCTTGGGTAAGCCTGTCCCAATGTGTACCAAAGAAAGGGGTGTGACAAGAATAGCCAATGAAAAGAATGAGTTGATACCAACTAGAATCATCACAGGGTGGAGAATCAGATGGATTACGAAAAACTCAACAAAGCTACCAAAAGGATCATTTTCCTTTACCATTCATAGACCAAATGTTAGATAGATTAGCAGGGAAAGAATTCTATTGTTTCCTAGATGGCTATTCAGGCTATAATCAAATAGCCATTGAGCCTAAGGATCAACACAAAACCACCTTTACATGCCCTTATGGAACCTTTGCCTTTAGAAGGATGCCATTTGACTTATGTAATGCACCTGCTACATTCCAAAGATGCATGATGTCTATATTCTCAGATTTCATTGAGCAATCAATGGAAGTATTCATGGATGATTTCTCTATCTTTGGAGAAACATTTCAAGTTTGTTTAGCAAATTTGGAACAAATTCTCAAGAGATGTGAGGAAACAAATTTAGTCTTAAACTGGGAAAAGTGCCATTTCATGGTACAAGAAGGCATAGTGCTAGGACATAGAATTTCAAAGAAAGGTCTAGAGGTAGACAAAGCTAAAGTTGATGTCATTGAAAATTTACCACCACCAAATACAGTTAAAGGTATCAGGAGCTTCTTAGGCCATGCTGGTTTTTATAGAAGGTTTATCAAAGATTTTTCAAAAATCTCAAAACCATTATGTATGCTTCTGCAACATGATGTAGAATTCAACTTTGATGAATCTTGTATAGAAGCTTTTGACAAGCTTAGAAAGGCATTGGTGACAGCACCAATTATAGTAACTCCAGATTGGAGCAGGCCATTTGAATTAATGTGTGATGCTAGTGACTTTGCAGTAGGAGCAGTCCTAGGGCAAATGTATGATAAGGTCTTTCATTCCATTTATTATGCTAGCAAGACATTAATTGAAGCTTAGGTGAACTACAGTTACAGAAAAAGAATTATTAGTTGTGGTATTTGCATTTGAAAAATTTAGATCTTACTTAGTTGGCACTAAAATTATTGTCTATACTGATCACTCTGCCATTAAGTATCTAATTTCAAAGAAGGATGCAAAGCCAAGGCTGATAAGGTGGATTTTACTCCTACAAGAATTTGATCTTGAAATTAGAGACAAGAAAGGAGTAGAAAACCAAGTAGCAGACCATTTATCAAGGATTGAAGGAGAATCACTTGGTACACAAGGAGAAGAAATCAAGGAGAGCTTTCCAGATGAAAAACTATTGGCAATCACACCAATGCAAAACATGAAACGCATTTGCTATAAGCAATGCAGAGCATCAAATGCACTGCACCATGGTTTCTTGATATTGTAAATTTCCTTGCAAATAAAGTAGTACCAAAGTGAGTATGACATATCAACAAAGGAAAAATTCTTCCACATGGTTAAACAATACTATTGGGATGATCCATTCCTTTACAAGATGTGCCCTGATCAATTAATGAGGAAATGCATACCTGAAGAGGAGCAACAAGCAGTGCTTCTGCATTTCCATTCTGCACCTTATGGAGGACACTTTGGAAGCACTAGAACAAAGACTAAGGTATTACACCAAGTTATTTTTGGCCTACTTTATTTAAAGATGCTTATTTTATGGTCAAATCTTGTGATAAATGTCAAAGAGCAGGGAATATTTCTTATAAGCATGAAATGCCTAGAACAAATATTTTAGAAATAGAATTATTTGATGTTTGGGGCATGGATTTCATGGGACCTTTTCCACCCTCTTTTGGCAATTTATATATCTTAGTAGCTGTTGATTATGTGTCCAAATGGGTAGAGGCGAGCATTACCTAATAATGATGCTAAATCGGTGAGTAAGTTTCTTCAAAGAAATATATTCACTAGATTTGGAACTCCTGTAGCTATCATTAATGATGAAGGTTCACACTTTTGCAATAAGATCATAGAAAACCTTCTAGCTAAGTATGGAGTTAAGCATAAGATAGCTACAAAGATACCATCCTCAAACTAGTGGACAAGCGACTTATCCAATAGGGAAATTAAGAGAATGCTAGAAAAAATGGTTAGTCCAAATAGGAAAGATTGGTCTTTACATTTGGATGATGCTTTATGGGCATATAGAACGAAATTCAAAACACCCTTAGGAATGTCCCCTTACAAATTAGTCTATGGAAAAGCATGCCATTTACACTCAGAGAATTGGAAAACAAATCTTATTGGGCTATCAAGAAGCTCAATTTCAATTTGAACAAGCTGTAAAAAGAGAATGATAGAGCTTGATGAGCTAGAAGAAATTAGGCAAACCTCTTATGAGAATGCTGAAATCTACAAAGCTAAGACTAAGAAATGGCATGACAAGAAAATTCACGAAGAGAGAATTAAAGAAGGAGGACTAGTTCTCGCTATACAACTCTAGGTTGAAGCTATTTCTGGAAAACTAAGGTCAAGGTGGTCGGGACCATTTAAGTTGATAAAGGTTTATCCACATGGAGCAATAGACTTATTTGATAAATCCTCAAATCTGTCTTCAAGGTGAATGGTCGAGAGTTAAAATATACTATGGTGAACATGTGGTGAGAGACAAAACCACCACCTATTTGCAAAATCTCTAAGCAAAAAGAGGTAGTCAGGCTGACAAGACTCTTAAAACAAGCGCTTAATGGGAGGCAACCCATTGTTTTTAATTATTTTTGTGCAATTTTATGTTTTTAGTTGTTTTGCGTAAATGCAGAAAACTAATGCAATGCATCAAATGCACCTGCATTGAGGAAAAACATGCCCTGCATCAGAAATTTATAAACTTGAAGAAAATTGGTTAAGTGTGAATCATAAGGCTTCAGGAAGGTTAAAGGAAGGTTAAGCAAGATTAATGACACATTGGTAGCCAAAGCAAGACACTTGGCATGATGCATGCGCAACACGCAATGCTAACGGCTACCTAATAAATCCACTAACTTCTTTCTTCCTGAAACATAAAGCCTTAACTTTGTTACCGTTACTCCTTCATTCGCAAATCTCACAAATTTCTCTCATCTGAAACTCAAATCACATTTCACATTCTCATCTCCAAAATTTCTCAAAACACACAAGCAATCAAAACCTAGAAATTCAAAGCAATTACAAATGGTGAAGAAACAATCAGCACAGAAATCATCAGGCAAGCAGGCCAGAACTCCTCAGAAGGAAAAGAAAGCCATGCATGCAGGATCTTCATCATTAAAGAAAGGCAAAGCCAAGGAATCAACAGCAAGAAATGATGACAATGTTCATCTCTGGAACATGCATCTATTGCCCGAGAGAGGGTATGATCTGAAGAAGGCTAGCCCATCATTCATGTCAACAGTGGCCAATCTCAATTGGGACCACTTCGTGCTACCAAGAGGAGGTTACATTGAAGACATAGTGAGAGAGTTCTATGCTGGAATCACACTACAAGAAGGAGCAGAACATTCTGTTTGCTGGTGTTTTTAGCAAACAATCACTAGTTTTCAATATTAAGACTGTGAGATCAAACTAGAAAATCTCTTTGACAATTGCCCCTAAGTTTTGTGTCTTTTAGCGTGCGTAAGAACAGAAAATAGTAGAAAGAGATAGTTTGAAAACAGAATAGAAGCAAGAAATGCGACAAACGTAAAAACAAGTAAAAATTGCATTAAAATGATAGAAAGAAGAAGGTGGTCCACCAGCACGTACAATATGATCTGATTCACTCTTGTTTCGCTTTGACTTGGAAGTTGAGTTTCTCAGAGTTTTTGTAAAAATGTGGTGACCCAGATTTTCTATTACAAAGGGGTATTTATACTCGTAGGAACAATCGTGGGAAAAAACAGTAACTGCCTCCTACAAATAAGGGGAAGTAACCGCCCACTAACTGTTACTCTGCACGTTTCGACTAACTCCTTGTCAACCGCTCGACGAAGTGTTGAACCCATCTCTGTCGAAGATTCGAGCCCTCTCTTGCTTCATAGCTTCGAAAACCGAGCTTGTCGAAGTTCACTTGCAGCTCTTGCACTTGCATACCTTTTCTGTCGAATTGATGGAGTATTGACTTGAATGTTGACCTGTGGCCCCTAAAACATTATTAAATGTGGAGTCAACTCCATTTAAAGCTACATTTAAAGTACTGTCGAAATTTTGAGGTAACACCCTCAGGATAGAACACCCTCAGGATAGACACTTCCATCTTCCACCACTTCCCTCTCCCAAACAAAACCATGTGTTGGGTACAATCGAACAGAGGAAAGCACATTGTCAGATGAGATGTAAGCCTGACTAGAAGATGTGCATGGCGCAATGTTCGCCATCGGTTTTTCAAAATTCTCCTTGGTGACATTGTTTACGCCGGCAGGAAGTAGCTCTGTCCGCTTGACATATTCCACAAGACCATTATCTTTCCACATCACCAACTTTTGGTGTAGGCTTGAAGGTGCAAAGACCTACTCCATGTATCCACTCTCTGCGAGGAGCGGGTTATAGCTTGCTTTGGAGGCTATGACAAAGAACATGGTATTTCTCTTGGCGGTGCCTACTACTACTTCAACTTCGACCGCTTCAAAGATCAAGGCGATTTGCCCTCATAATTGGTTAACACAATATTATGAGGCTTAAGGTCAGTGTCGAACATCCCTATGGTTTCCAGCATTGCTTGAGGCATCAAATTCACCGCAGCGCCTCCATCTACCAATATCTTATTGACACCCACGCCGTTAACCTTGGCTTGGACATACAGAGGCTTCAAGTGATGCTGCATGCCTTCGTCTGGCCTCTCGAAAGTGGCCATTTGTTCTTCGACACAGTCGTTGTTCATTACGTAGTAACAAACTGGCTTGTGGTTAGCCATATCCTCGGTGAAGTTTTCTTTGACATCATTTGGGACTGTGATGACGTCATATTCACTGGGTAGAATAGACACCACATTGCAAATGACATCAAAACTAGCTTCAGAGTCTTCGAAATCTGAAGTGACGTCTTCATCCATGTCGAAGTCAGACCTTTTCTTCCTCAACGATGGCAGTGGAGGAAAGATCCTCTCCATTGCAGGCCTCCTTGGTTCTTCTACTACAATAGATTTACCCTTGGCCTTATTTCCAACCTTCACTTGGTTGGCAGCACCTATGTTCACTTTTGTACTCCCCACGGCTTTAGAAGTCATATTCTTAGCCGCTTTCGAAGTTCCTGGCGTTTGCTCGTTAGAAGCAAGTATCGCTTTCTTCTTTGAGCGTTGAAAGCGACACCATTGGGTCTTGGTCATAGGATTTTTCCCTTTGTAATTATTTTTGTAGTTATATTTCGCAGCCTCATTTGCCTTTGGCTTCACAACCTCAGCTTGTGGCACATCATTCCTATAGTGGTTACAACCAGCATGTATCCACTTTTCGTTTGGAAGGTTAGCCCTTGGAACAAACGATTTGGCAGAGGCTGATAACACAAACTCTTTCTTGGTTGTGGTCTTACCAGCAGACTGTGGCTTGCTTGTTGAAGGCCTGTTCGAACTCTTGACCTTATAAGGAAGGTCCCCCCTCTTGAAGCTAAAGTTTGGCTTTTTGTCCAGCCATTTTCTTTTAAGAGGTTTCGAACTCCGTATCCTTCGACACTTTTGGCTGCTTCCTTATCGAAAACAACACTACATCTGGGGCACAGCATTACCTCAGAGTTTTTTAGTTTGCACCTATTGAGGAAATCTATTAATTCTTCTTCAGCCTTGGGGTACACAAACTATACTTTCTCTTCATACTCCTCCTGAGTAATCCTTTGTACAGCATCACCCACCTGCACAACACTCTTGATCTTGTCTGTCGAAGGTTTAACAGGCTTAGGAGAACCCGCCATCTTCACATCCACCATGCTTATATTCATTTCCATTGGCTCTGCATACATTGCTTCTGCCTGATGGAGTGGATCAGCGTCAATCTGCATTGGTCCTTTGTTCTTTTTATCGCCAAATCCTAGTCTCCCTTCTTCGATTGCTTTCTGAATGTATTTATTCACTCTAGCCTTTTCCTCTTTAAGCCTTTCAACTTGTCGAACTCTATCGGCTAGTTGGGCCATGTCTCTCAAATGAGACGTATCCAATTTCTTTCGAATTGAATAGTCAAGGCCACCTGCAGCCATTTCGACAAGCTCATGTTCAGGCACTTGTGTAAAACACCTTGCCTTCAGTAGCCTAAATCTATTCAAATAATCATCAATAGCCTCAGGTACTTTACGTCGAACACTGGCCAATTCTTTAAGGCTAATCTTCGACTGGCCCATGTAGAATTGCTCATGAAAAGCCTTTTCTAATTGCCCCCATGTGTACATGGAACCAGGGGGTAGAGTGGTAAACCACGTAAAGGCATTCTTAGTTAGAGAATTTGGAAAATATTTCATCTTCAAATTCTCATTTTGGGCTATCCCCCCTCTCGATCATGTAACTGCAATGTGTTCGACGGTGGACTCATTGGTATCACCCCCAAACTTAGTAAATTTAGGGATTTTCCAACCTCTTGGCAATTCTGTCTGTAACACGTATTCACACAGTGGCGATATGAAATTAGGCCTATGTAAACCTATGTTAAGGCCATTTTGCGCCATTATGGTTTCGACCAAAGTGGCTATGTTGTCTTGAGCACAAACGTTATTTCGTTGCACTTGTCGAACAACTTCATCAGCGTTTTGGTTTCGATTTACCATAACTACCTCAGGGATGTGATTTCCCATTTGTTGTTCGCCCATAGCCGCCTGGGCTTCGGCGAAAGGATCGATCTCTCGTGGGGTGTTAGGCATGTTATTCCCGCAATTTGGTAGCTGCCTATTATTTCCCGTAGGAGCCCCAAAGAAATCTGCAATCCTACCCATTTGGTCTGCTAACATTTGATAACTGGTATTTGTGTTCTGAATCAAAGGATTGAACACGGTACCAATTTGTTGATTAGTCAGCATATTAACCATATCATGATTGCTTTCGTCTACTTGTTGTCTTAACGCCAACAAGGACGCATTGGTTAATGCAGTAGGATTTCGACCGAGTACACCCTCAGAAGAGACGTGTGAAGGAGAAAAGGTCGACACATGTGGCATTCTAGTAGGCATGCCATATACCCTAAAAGGGTATGGTGGTAGACTCATATTTTGGAAACGTGTTTCCAAACTATTCCCTGTTGCCACATAAGGACTAGAAGGAAGTCCCATACTTTGTGGCAAGGCCATAGATGATGTCGAACCAACATTAGTCATTGACATCGTGGGAACGGTTACTGATGTCGCTGGGGCCGTAGTCCCTGTAACATTTCCAACGTTGACATTGGCAGAATCTACCGTTGTTCCTTGCCCTTGTGATATCACAGGGTTAGAACTAGAGGCGTTGTTAGAATTGGTACGTACCATTCTACCACTCCTCAAGTGCATACAAGTTTATACACTTAACAGAAACGACACAAAATAACTGGCAAAGGTCCCACTGGGCGTGCCAATTTGTTTGCTGGTGTTTTTAGCAAACAATCACTAGTTTTCAATATTAAGACTGTGAGATCAAACTAGAAAATCTCTTTGACAATTGCCCCTAAGTTTTGTGTCTTTTAGCGTGCGTAAGAACAGAAAATAGTAGAAAGCGATAGTTTGAAAACAGAATAGAAGCAAGAAATGCGACAAACGTAAAAACAAGTAAAAATTGCATTAAAATGATAGAAAGAAGAAGGTGGTCCACCAGCACGTACAATATGATCTGATTCACTCTTGTTTCGCTTTGACTTGGAAGTTGAGTTTCTCAGAGTTTTTGTAAAAATGTGGTGACCTGCATTTTCTATTACAAAGGGTATTTATACTCGTAGGAACAATCGTGGGAAAAAAATGAATCGCTCTCCTACAAATAAGGGAAGTAACCACCACTAATCAAGTTACTCGCACGCGCGTTCGACTAACTCCTTGTCAACCGCTCGACGAAGTGTTGAACCCATCTCTGTCGAAGATTCGAGCCCTCTCTTGCTTCATAGCTTCGAAAACCGAGCTTGTCGAAGTTCACTTGCAACTCTTGCACTTGCATACCTTTTCTGTCGAATTGATGGAGTATTGACTTGAATGTTGACCTGTGGCCCCTAAAACATTATTAAATGTGGAGTCAACTCCATTTAAAGCTACATTTAAAGTACTGTCAAAATTTTGAGGTAACAGATTCTTACACTTCATGGTGAGAGGTAAAATTGTACATTTCCATGCCAAGAAATTAAATGAACATTATATGCTGAAATATAATGGGAATGATTTTGAGAATAGAGTGGCCAAATCCTTTAAGAAAGAAATGGAAGAAATAAGGAATAGGATTGCTATACCAGGGGTTGTGTGGGAAAAGTTTACACCTAATGAGATTAAGCTTAGAAGCAATTATTTGATAAATGCATTAGGTAATTGGCATTTGTTCATAGCCAATTCAATTCTGCCTACATCACATACATATGCTATGACCAAAGAGAGATTGATCTTGCTAGATACAATTCTCTCTGAGGAAATGTAGACATAAGCAGATTGATAGCTAGGGAAATTCTTGCATGCTCAACAAAATCAAAGGGATTGTTTTTTCCTTGTCTTATAACCGAATTATGCATGAAAGAAGGTGTCCCTATAGCCGCTAATGAACAAAGGAAATTTCCACACAGTAATTTGAGTCTTTGAAGTGAAGGAGAAATTGAGAAATGTAAGAGGCCTCGCACTGCAATGCAAGAGCATTACATGCAAGGAAGGGGTCTGTCTGAAATTTCAAAATGATCAACATGACCGCTTCAATTGGTCTTTGACAAGATCTTTGATCTTGTGGGCCAAAATGAATGCCCCGAATTCCCAAGTTGGGTATTGAGAAGTGAAGGTGAAGAAGAAGAAGAGAAGAGAGTAGAAGAAGAAGGAAAGGTAAGGAAAAAGTAGAGGAACCTAGCACTAAGAAGAAAGTGACTAGGAAGCAATACAAAGTACAAAAGAAAGTTGTGGTAGAGCCTGTGAGTGAAGAAATGTTTGACTCTGATAATGAGGATGAGGAACTAGAAAAAGAAATGGATAAGGAAATTGAAGAAGAAGAGGAGGAAGAAAGTGAGACTGAAATTGATGAAGAAGAGGAAGAGCAAGCTAGAGGAGTAATTTTAGAAGAAATTGCTAGGCAGAAATATGCCAAACAAACCTCAGCATCAACCCAACAACAAACCCCTATCACTTCACCAGCTACCAAAACACCCATCATCTCACCAAACCAAGAATCCTCCTCCATTCCAAAATCACCATTACCCTCCCTCAATGATCCACCAGTCCTATCACCACCACAAACAACCCTCTCACCACCCTCCAACAAATGAACCACACAAAACAACTCACACAGAAGAACCAACCCTGTTATGCCAACAGAACAAGCAGTACCTTCTGACCCAAGCAACATTATTTCTAATGTTGTTTCTGCTCTTGAGAAAGATATTTTGCAGGAAAGAGAAGAAGAAGGACTCAACAAAGAAGACAAAGAAGAAGAATCATCTGCAAAAGAGACTGTAACTCAATCTGTTGAAATGCAGAGTGATGCTCCTGCATCACTTGCTGCTACATCACAACAGGCAACAACAAGGCATGATGAGGCAACTATCAAAATGGTTCTGGAACAAATGGCTCAACAGAAGAGGGATGCATTGCACAACACTCAGAAATTCTTCAAGCAACCTGCAAGCAGGCAAAATTAACACCTAAGAGGAAGAAATCGATGCGATCAAGACTCGATGCACCTACATCAATTCCGAACAAATTCCTCGCAACTACACTGTAGTAGGAGGTGCATCTGCACCTACAGAAGAAACACCAAGCAAGCCCAAGGAGAAGAAGCAGAAGGTGAAACACACTCCTCCAAGCAGACAAAGCACCAGAATTAGGAGTGGAGCAAAGAAATGACTATCAATTTACAAGCTTTCACCTACTACTACTAATGCTTGTTTTGTTTTTCTATCCGAACTAGTTCCCCGGTTGTACTAATCCTCTCCCCTATTTTGAACAAATGGTTTGTCTTTTCTGAACAAATTTGCAGTGAGGGCACTGCAACCCCTTAAGTTTGGGGGGATTTGCATGTTATGTTTAATTATGTTTATTTCTATCTAATATGTTGTGTGTTTAATTAATATGTTTTATATAGTAAATATATATGTTTTAAGTAGTTTTTAGTTTGTTTAAATATTAGATGTACTTAACAAAGTAGTATCTAAATATTTTAGTAGAAAAGATCGCTTTTTCAAAAATATGGTGAAAGCCCTATGGATGGAATTTTTATGATGAAAAAGAGAAAAAGAAGCCTTATTTCTCGGAAAAACCAAAATTATTTTCACTTCAACACTTCAAAACTGAGTTTGTGAAAAGAACCTTGCTATTTAAAGATCAATCGATGCAAGGGAATTTTTGGTAAGCTTAGGTCAAAACAAAGTTTTACTAAAAAGAAAGAAGAGCTTAAAGAATTAAGTTTGGGGGTGTTTATGAAAACAAAGGCTGAATTTCAAAAGTATAAGAGTAAACAATGTAGAAAAAGAATACAAAAAGTGGACAAGCCATATCCTCGAATCTTTTGAAACTATACTGTGCCTAAGTACATGAATGCATCCGGAGGTCAAAGACTGTGCCATGCGAGAATAAATGTATCCGGAGGATAGTTCAATAAATCCCGAACTCATGCAAAGTGCAAAGAAAAATATATGCATCTCGGAGGTCAAAGACACGTGCCAAAGTGCATTTGCATCTGGAGGTCGGTGAGGAAGGTAATATGAGCTAGAAAAAGAAAAGCATTATCGGTCTGCAAACATCAATGTAAATCGCATCAAGAAAAAGTAAAATGCAGAAAAAATCAATGCACAAAAACACTTCAAAGAAGTATTTGCATCTGCTCAAAAGATCCACACAAAAAAATAGAAAAATGCATTGGCTCAAAAGCTTTGAAAGATTCAATCAAGCCCTTTGATTTTAAAAACTCCCCAACACTTGAGAAAATTTTGTGAGTCTAAACTCTCTTTTGAAAAATATTTTGGTGTGACCAAAGATGAACCAATCCTTTCAAAGGCTAGGAAGAAATTTTTCACTTAGTCTTGGAACTAATCTCAACTCAGAGTTTGAATAGCTTTGGTAATTTTGAAGAAATAAAGGCACAAGAAAGATTGTTGAAAAATGAAGTTCATAGGGAACTCCTCATGAAAATCCAAAAATCAAGCTGATCTATCTTCTAGAATTTTAGTTTTTATAGTTTGTCTTTGTCATTACTTGCGGACAAGCAATGGTTTAAGTTTGGGGGTGTGATAACTCTATTTTATATAGAATATTTCATATGTTTAAACTTAGTATTTGCTCTCTTTTAAGTAATAATAAAGAGTTTATATAAGTATTTTATGTGATATATGATAACTTGAGTGATTTGAATGGTTATAGTTATTATTAGGCCATTTTGGATATATTGTGGTATGTTTGATGTTTTGTTCGATGGTCTGATCTCAATCTTTATCTGCATTAGTGCTCCTGCACTGATCCTGCATCAATTCTGCGCTACTTGGTGAATAAGCAGCTTGTTTCATATGCATCCACATGCAAAGTGATGACCTCCTGCTTGGTTCTCTAATGCCATCCAAACCTTGTATAGTAGGCGCCTACCATTCACACATAGCTATAGGCATAGCTTTGAAGAGTCACCAACATAGGGACACTTGTTCTATCACCATGGAACCGCCCTATGTGATTAAGTCAAAGATTTCAACATGGATAAACCTCTGGAAAGCAACTACAGCTATGATCCACTCAAGATGACTTCAACATGAAGGAAGGAAGCACCTCACTTGAAGGCTATAAAAGGACCTCACATCTTCATTTGGAAATATATCACAATCCATAAGTTAGATCAAAATTTCAATATACATAGTTAGATTTTATATTTTTAGAGGAAGAGGAAGGAATTCATAAATCCTCCTTAACTCATTTTCATAGTGTTTGTATAGTGCTAAGGAGTAATGCTAGTGCATTGCTAGAAGATTTCATACAAAGGTTTTCAACATTTGTAACTTTACTCTTGTTGTTTCTCTTTTGTGATTTCTATATATATATAAACATGGTCTATTTAGTTTATATATATCTTGCAATGTCTCTTGTTAGCTAAACCTTTCTTAGTTGGAATGTTCTAATCATTTAATGAGCTTTTAAGTAAGTATGTTGCATGTATGTATGTTTGTACTTTAGTTCTTGCTTGATAATCTTTTCGAAACTTATTTTGAACTTGATCACTTAGAATAAGTAGATTTGTAAATGACCAGAAATGGCTTACAATTAAGAACTCAAGAACTAATATGGGTGAGTGTTTTACATAAAGAAAACTTTGTGAAAACCATGCTAAGTCCTAGACATAGGATAGTATAGTCCATAGGATAATTGTGGGTACTTAAAATACAAGAGTGAATTCACTTAAGCAAATTGGATAATTGTTAGGAGGCAAGATTGGCACTAACACCCCTTTCTTTACTGCATAGAACAAGGATCATAAGAGCTGGTAATGATACTCTGAAGAAAGTGACCGAAAGGCACATAGCTAATGCAACAGCATTCAGTGCAGCTGCATCACATACTGCATCATACACTTATAAGTAAATTACTTGATGAAAACATTCCAACTAGCTTTTCTCTTTTACACTATCAACATTTTTACTTTGCTTTCTTTCTAACTTAGTTGTGATCATCAAACAAAACCCAAAATTATTTTGTTACTTAGTGACTTTACACTTTATTACTTTATATTATTTTAAAAGTGTGTTTTTCAATCTCTGTGGGTTCGATCTTTTTACTACTTGTTTTTGGACAGTGTATACTTGCACACAAGTGTATGTGTTTTCCATGCACCAGCTTTTAACATACTTTAGGATTCGAATGACGGCATCCCAATGATCTTGACAAGGAGAATTTAAGAATTGGCTTACAACACTGACTGCAAAGGAAATATCCGGACGTGTGACAGTAAGATAGTTTAACTTCCCAACCAATCTTCTGTATTTCCCAGGATCTGGGAGTGGCTCCCCCTGATTAGGTAGAAGTTTGACATTTGGTGTGCAACCAAAGTAGTGGATCTAGAGTTTTGGTTGTGCTCAAACCACTTGAGAAAATCTTCAAATCCAATGACTTTTAATAGAAAAATAACCTCATTGAAATTTAGTGATGTCATAGTAAAAAATGTTGACAAAATGAGTCGAAACACCCAGGTGTAATAATCGAAACCATCAAACAGCTCTGTATAGAGAAAAAGAGTCACAAACTTTGTGAACAGGGTAGCCTCTGGCTTGAAGGTGGCAGAAGACATCATGGGTCAGCCAGAGGAGAGAGAAAACGTCTCAAATAGGAGAGAAAGGACTGTTTGTACATAAACACGTCCAACCGTTGCTCGAAACTAAAAAGTAAGGGCAGGTCTGGAATCAGGAGAGAGAGGCGACTCTGACGATGTAAACGGCGACCGGAGAAGTGGTCGGACGCGCCGCCACGCGCGGCTGCGACGATGGCTGTTTGGGGTTTTGTCGCCGGAGACAGAGGCGGCGCGTGGGAGCGCGTGGAGGGGGATCTGGGGCTGCGGTTTCAGGGGTGGGCCGGTTTTGAGGAGGCGAATGTTGTGGTAGGGGTGGCTGGCCGGAAAAGTCGTCGAAAGTGGGAGAACCCGACGGTGGCAGATCTGAAAAAACCTAACGGAGTTTCGGAATGAGACACGGCAGTGAGTTAGGGCAAACCGAAATTGAAACACGGTTTGCCAAAAAAAATTTATCACCGGTGGACAGTGGGTCCAACGGGTAAGCACAGTTTAGGGTTGTCTCTCAATTGGCTCTAGATACCATGTTAAGAGAGAAAACAGAGAGACATATGCTGAATACCGTGTGTCTGAATTACACTACGGGGATTCTATTATATAGACTTATAAGAGAATCAAAATACAATCTCTAATAATTACATAATAATGACAATATCAAAACTACCCTATTCTGCTAATATTATGATACTAATATTATTTACATGACTAAAGGATAGCATAATCAACACTTAGAAACAAATCTCACACTGACCAACACTAAGTTCTCATTGCGGGAATCGAACTTGGCAGCACCAAGTCAATCCCCATGTGTCCTAGAAATCCAAGGTAGCTCAAGCCACTTGGCCACCAGTGTTGGTTAAACCAGCATGGGTTCTTTTAAACATGATTTTTTTGAATAAAAAAAAGCCCTTTTGGGACGAAGGAATGACCAATTTGGAATGATACTGATTTTAAGGTACATAAAACTAGGGGTGTTCGCGGTACGGTTTAGTTCGGTTTTGAGACAAAAAGTGAACCGAACCGCAAGGTAAAATTACATGCGGTTTGGTTTGGTTCGGTTTTTTCCAAGACAAAAATTATTTAAACCGGAGTTAAAATTAACTAACATAAAAAGGCTAACATAAATCTTTAAAAAAAATCTACTCAAATATATATGTAGTATATAAATCATTCTCTTTTAATTTTTTTCAAATAACTAAGACAATGTTTAAAAGAATTTGAATTAAATATTTTGTTGTAATTTTTAAATATAGCATAACAATATGGATTGTTTATAAGTGAGTCAAAGAATTAATTGGATTTGGGCTAGTAAGTGAGTGAGAGTTGGGTTGTAGTTGTATTTGGGTTAGTAAGTTAGTAATGAAGGTTGTAATTCAACAAGTCTTAGTGTTACTTGCGGTTTGGTTTGGTTTGGTTTCGGAAATCAAAACCGCGAACCGAACCGAACCGCACGGTGCATTGAAAAAAAGAACCGATCAAAAACGGTTTTTTACGGTGTTCGATTTGGTTTGGTTCGGTTTGCGGTCTCCTTATTGATTTGGTTCGGTTTTGAACACCCTTACAGAAAACCTCCATGCTCTTTCTCAACATATTGGATGCATCATACACTTCGAATTGGTATAAAGTTGGCAAGGGAGCTCAAGTTAACTTTAATATAGTTTGAGATTAACTTGAAGGTTTAACACTTTTCTTCTTCCTCTTATTCAGGTGATTAAATTCCTTTTGACTCTTCTAAAAGTCCGTTTGTTACGATTTTTTTTAAAAAAAAATATTTTTTTTAAAAAAATAATCACTTATGACGACATGTTGTCTGTTTGTTACAGATTCTTAAAAAAATGAAAAGTTAAAATAATCTAAAAACTTTCAGTATATTACACAAACACAAAACAACTTCACGTTTTCTTAAAAATATCTAAAAACTATTCTCTAAATTATTTAACATCACTTATTTTTTAATTTGTAACAAACAAACCCTAAATTGGAATACAAGTGTAGTTCATGTTTATATGAAGGCCAATCGTTGTACCGACTACTTATCTAATTTAGGACACTCTTCAGTCTTCACTCCATAATGGAGATGTTTTGGAGGATGTATGTTCGTCTATTCATTCAATTCTACTTGGTGTAAAGAGTAGCGACACAAAAGGGATGAAAGGGGAGACTAGGATTTGATATGTATGATTAACCATATCTTTAGGTGGACTTCTCGATCTAATGATTATGCTTGTATCTCAATAAAAGAGTCACCTTTGTGCCAACCTCAGTGTACCACAAAAGCCATTATGTTTGATGGGCAGTGAAACAAACTCCCCAAACAGGGAATGGATTCTCTCAAGTGGAAAAAAAACTTTAAGAAATAAAGTGTTATCAATTTCACTTTTAAACCCCCCCCCCTCTCTCTTATTTATTATACTATACTCACATCTTCTCTCTCTTTAATGAATGACTAGGATTTCACTGGACTCTCATGTCACTTGAGAGTATCCTCCCCCCAACATAAGCCATTATTGGAAATGGCTCTTTTGATAGTCATTACAAGTTAATATAAAGCACCACATACATCGACATTACCATACCTATCCAGGACAAACATATCTAGGTTCACATTACTGACCAACCTTGCATAGATGGCAATTTGAAGTTGTTTGAAATTCATTGTAAACTAACTGTACCTGTTTACAAACAAGTGCCACAAAAGCTAGAGCTCAAAGGAACAGTGTCAAACTTTCCGCAAGTATAAAGCATCTTGAATTAATTTTATTCTAAGACACCTCTAGTATCTTTGAAAAACAAAATAGGAAAAAATATCCCATTACTATCAATGGGAATCAATTGTGTTCACCATGTTATACGGAATGAAAACCAAAGTGATTTGATGAAAATAAATTAACCCTAAACTATTGCACCAATCCCTTCTGCTTGAAAATATCAAACATGGCAGCTCCAATTTTAGCAGGTGACTCCACAACTGTGACCCCAGCTTCCCTGAGGGTTTTAATTTTGTCTTGAGCAGTACCCTTGCCACCAGACACAATAGCTGCACAAGCATATCATATCAATGATGTGCAATGAATTTCATACAAAAGTTGAAGCAAAATGAAGATCTCACTAAAGATTTTCTGCAGAGTCTCAATATAAAAGCTGACACTGCTTTGTTGTCATCACTAAACATATAATTAATTATTAATGAAGATCTCACTAAAGATTTTCTGCAGAGTGCCCCACGCCTTAGGTCATATCTCTAGCCAATATGGGGTTCTGAACACACTCCTTCACACTTAGGACTAGACATTACAGGGATCAAGACACCTCATCACACCTAGAATAGAGCGTCTAGAGCATGGACAAATGTGGGTGGCATAACAAGAATCACAATAGGATGAGATGTACATTATGATAGTTGGACTATGCAAACCATAAATCTAAAAATTGGATAGGATTGGCAAGTTCAAAAGAGTATTGGTGAACCAGCCTTGGTGTGGTATGAACCATACTTGGAAATTAAATGTCTCAACAGTCAACATAGATAAACAAACAAAATAAGGCTAAGAAACATGCCATCAATTTATCATAAGTTAAGCAACACACTGATGAAGTGATATTTTCCATAAGAGGCCATTAGTACTAGAAATTCAGAAAAAAGAATTTACCTCCAGCATGACCCATACGGCGACCAGGGGGAGCCGTTAATCCAGCAATAAATGCAACAACAGGCTTCTCAGTCCCACTTTCCTGTATAAATCATAAAATCAATTTAAGAACTTTTGAAGTAGTCTTTTGCAAAAGACAATATGTCAGCCATGAGACGTGCTTCTTCTTCCCTATAGAATGAAAAATATCTAGCATAGAGAAATATCGCCATTCACCAGATAACACCTAATGAACTTGCATACAACTTCTCATCCACCAAACCAAAAGAAGATTCACATCTCCATATCACATTAAACAGACCTTTTGCATGCTAACTCCCTACAACCTTAGCCAAGACTAAAATTCAAACCTTTAAGAGGCACAGCTAAGTTTTCCTTCATATTGAGATGCTGCCTACAATATGCTCCGAAAGATTACTTTGACCATCATAGTGTTTGGTTGGAGGGAATGGAGAGGAGGGGAGATTATTTTAAAATTTTGTAAATTAGCAATTACCCTCCCATTAAAATCCCTCTCTTCCCCTGCCCTCCCCTCCTCACACCCAAACAAATATCTAATCAATTCCCCCTCCCTTCCCCTAGTCTCCCCTCATTTGAACCAGAATGCCCTATATGTCTAGCCCTAGACATCGAGGTACTTAATTAGATGTCAAGAAAACAACCTCCACCATATTAAAATTAACATTTACAACATCAGGTGATTTATGATTATATATATAACAAAAATTAATCAAAAAAAACCACTAGACCTAATCGTATGTCATCCTTTTGAAGAATAGAGTGGAACTAAAATCATTATTTCAAAATGCAGCTAAAGTATAGGATGACAGGAACAAAATAACAAAAAGAAAATATGCCTTATAAGTTGCAAAAAGTACAGATCATTTGCAATTGATCGCCATTAATGAACATTATGGACAACAGATGTGAGAACAAGACCACTTGATTTAATATCAAAATGTAATCAGAAAAGAGTAAAACACAGCATGCTACACTAAGCAGATGAACATTGTGGAGAACAGATGTGAGAACAAGACCACTTGATATAATATCAAAATGTAATCAACAGAGTTAAACACAGCACGTTTCACTAAGCAGTATGTAAGAAATTATAGGTGCTAGGCTAAATAAAAATGGGCCTAAGGAGGACTTGCATTCTATAAAAGGAGGAGACAAGTAGGTGTGGAGGTTGAGGATGGAATTAAAGAAATGAGAAAGAGGTGGAAGCAATTAAAGGAAAAGAAGAGGGGGTTTAAGCAGAAAAGTTGGCAGGGAGAAGGAGTGGGGATAGGATTCTGAGAAGATGGGTGGGGTGGGGTGGGGGGACGATAAACATGAATGATGATTGATGAGGTGATATGGGGAAAGAGGAAGGCAGAGAAGAAATTCGGGGCGAATTGGGTGAGACTGGGGTGGCTGGATATCACTACCTGTAATATTCTGGTAATATTTCGTTGTTTGTAGACCTTTTTCCAGCTTTATGGAGAACTCCTTCTGTTGTAAAGAGCTAGACTCTTGTTTTGATAGTTTTTATCCATGAGTTATAACGTTATTTGGTGGTTTGGGGGAGGAAGATAGAAGTTGGAGAGATACGGGGTAGTGGGTTCAAATTTCCCCCACTAACATTTACCATTCACAAAAATAAAAAGTTTCTATCCAATTTCTATCAAAATCCCTTCCCTGGAATTATAACAGACAACTTCAGTGATAGCCCCTTCTCACATCACAAGAAAGAAAAACTTGTTTTGAAATTTTCAGATACTGATAACCTAGTAAAATACAGAAATTTATGCACAGGTAGCACAATTAAAAGAAACCTTAATTAGGGCAGCAGCATCCTCTTCTGCAGTTCCTCCTATCTCTCCAATGAGAATTATACCTGAATTACACAAACAAACAGTAAAGATAATCACCATGCCCCATTAATCCTACAGTAACAATTCATCAAGCAAAGAAATTATGCACAGAAGACATCGACAAGGTTTTGGCAGACAAACAAGAATACAACAATTACGTGGCGCAGTAAAATATGTCAAAGTACCTTCTGTCTGAGGATCTGCAATGAACTTCGTAAGGCAATCAACAAAGTTTGTTCCATTGAAGGGATCTCCTCCTATACCCACACAAGTGGATTGTCCAAGGCCAACAGCAGTCGTTTGATAAACCTGAATGGTGTAAAACAAATAATGGGAACCATCATGCTTTATGCATCAAAAGAACTTCAAATTTCAAATGATAATAACTGCCAGTCCCAGTCCCAGGGACTCCACATCCCTTTCTTTTGCTTTTAAAAAAAACAAAACTCCCAGTCCCAGGATAAGCCTGTTACTCAATAAAAGACAAGCATCAGTTATTTTCATTTTGAACAAATAATCTCGTGACCAGAAAATATGATACAAGGCAATCTCATGCATTGCTAGTTGCTACAACAAATTAAATGGTTTTCCCAGCATTTAAAACAAAGGACTCACCGCTTCATATGTCAAAGTACCAGAACGAGAAACAATTCCTATGCGTCCAGGTTTATGAATGTAACCTGGCATGATTCCAATTTTACATTCCCCAGGTTTGATGATACCAGGGCAGTTTGGTCCTATCAGACGAGTTTTGGACTGTCTGTTAATTGCTGCTTTAACTCGTACCTGACATAAAATTTAAAAAACTTCAGACACTATGTTGATATCAGCAGCAGAGAGCAAAGAGTAAATCACACAATTCATGCAGCAACTGGCTGGAGTAACATACATCACATTCCCAAACTCAAACACAAGGTACCATAACACAAGACATTTGACATTTGCCCAATTTTCTCAAAAGCCATAAAACAAAATCAAGGGAATGTATTTACAATCTAATTTTAGTCTTACACAAATAGAATAGAAAACTAGACTAATATCAAACCAAAAATATAGAACCAAGAGTTCGATAACTATACACCGACAATGCAAACAAGTTTTATGCAATTATTTCGCCACATCATAACGTTACTTCTTAAACTCTTGTTCACACTGTGAAGTGATAAATAACTATCCTCTGACAAATGTAAACAAGTTTACGCAAACATCTGATCATGTTTTATTATTTTACCAATTCATAATCTTACTTCCCAAATTCCTGTTTACACTACGATGTGATCAGGTGGTGAATTATGATTAGTGTAAAACTTGCTTAAAATATCTGTCCAGTTTTTAAACTAAGAAAACAATTCAAATAACAAAAATAAAAACCTTTGATCTCAATACACATTCCACAAACCACATAAAAGGTCATAAGTGGTACAATCATTTTTTGACTTTAGGTACCCTAATTCACAATTCTATTTTTAACATTAACACCAAAATATACTTTAGACACACACTAACCCTTTCAATGACTGGATCAACAACAAATTAACATATCATCATAATATAAAATATAAAATACTAATTCAAAACACAAAATCAAAAAAAAAAAAACTAAAATTTAGAGAAAGAAAGCGGTTACCATATCATGTTGAGGAATGCCTTCAGTGATACAAACAACGAGATCCAACTCAGCCTCCAAAGCTTCCATAATAGCAGCGGCAGCGAAAGGAGGAGGAACATAAATAACGGAAGCATTAGCCTTAGTTTCAGCTTTAGCTTCAGCGACGGAATTGAAAACTGGAAGACCTAAATGTTCAGTTCCACCTTTCTTAGGAGTAACACCACCAACCATATTCGTTCCATATTCGATGGCTTGTTCAGTGTGAAATGTTCCGTTCTTTCCTGTTATTCCTTGACAGATCACGCGTGTGCTTTTGTCAACGAAGACGGCTGGTGATGTCGCCGGCGATGATAGGTGGCGGAGACATTGGCGGCGCGATGCGATTGTAGCGATCAATTTGGGGATTCTTTGGAAACCCATTAGTGTAAGATGATTTTCAGATCGGATGGCGCAGTGTGATTTCCACGCCGCTTTGTTTTGCTTTTGTGCTTCAACAACGAAATCAAATGGGAAAAAGAAAAGGCCCTCTTTCGTGGACTATTCTTTTTTTGAACAAAAAATAATAAGAAAATAATAACATGCAGCCTACAAAAAAAATGTAAACCCAAAAGGTCCAAAAATTGTAGCAATCTATTAGTTTTTAGGTTAAATTTTAAAGATTTAATTTATATGTATGTGTATAATTTCATTACATTATCAACTAATTATGGATTATCATTTCATTAAAAATGTCAACTTTTTTTTAATTATTTAAAAGATTTAATTTATATACACAATAGATGTATAAATATTTTACACTATCTACCAATTATAAGTTGACACGTCATTAAAAAGAAATTTGTTAATTAGCAACCACATTATATTTCAATCATACTATGAATTGTTACTGGTTATTGTTGTAAAAAAGTTTACGGTGTATGTGTACACCAATTATACCCTTATTTAAAAAGTTATTTACACCATAAATTGTAATTGATTGTCGGTGGAAATTTTTTTTACACTGATGGTGCACAATAATTAAACTCAATTCTTAAATTAATTTTTTTTGGCAAACAACGGGGCAGGAGACAGGAAGAAAGGATTAGGAAACTATACGACGGAGGGTCATTGACCCCGTGCAATCAGCGAGCACAAGAGATTCCATGTTAGATGGACTCTGCTAAAAAACAAGCATAGGCTCAGATTGATTACAACCAATAGTAGCTAAAGAATCGGCACACCGGTTAGCTTCCCAGAAGATGTGATCAATGCGAACATCCCAATTCAGAGCTAGCATTCTTCTAATCTCATGAACCAAACCTCCACCAGCAAGACGAAGCACCTGCTCCCCTTTGATGACGCTGACAGCCACCTCTAATCCATCTGGCAAGAAATACATCTCCACCTCCTCGCCCAACACAATCACAAACCACCCAAAAGAACCCAAAGCTCAGCCTCCAACACAACCCTATAAAGGAAGCGAAACCACAAAGCCATGTGCCCGAAGAATCTCTGATAATACCACCACAACCAGCTCTGCTATCTCTAACATGAACCGCACCATCTGAGTTAAGAGCAACTCTACCTGGAGGAGGAGGAGGAGGAGAAGGAGGAGACCAATGAATACATGTCCAGGTATGCACACGACTCTGGTCAGCTGAAGATGGGCCCCAAGAAGAGGTGTAGTCCTTTGCGAATCGAGGCACTAAAGACCACGGGCAGGATGGCGTAATAAAGGAAGTGTCATGAGTCTCTTTATTAAGTCAAGACCACAACAAATAGCACCAGTGGCCCATATGGCCGCGCACTGAATCCCATCAATATCCCAATCTTTCTTACTTAAGTTGAAGGAGGCCCAAGAAGAAATCACTTCGTCTATCTGGTCTAACAAAACCCATCCACAATTTCATAGCTAGAGGACACTCACGAACGACGTGGATCACCGTTTCAGGCTCATTGTAGCAGTGATTACATAAATCATCCCCAAGACCCATATAGTACTTTCTAGCCTTTGTTAGAATTAGACAAACCAAACCAAACCATTAAGTATTAAATACTTAATCCCAAACTAAACCGCAAAGTCCTATATACAAAAATACTTAATATTAAAAAATATCCCAAAACTATAGAACAAACCATTAAGTATTTAAATTCTTTTATCTACACAAAAAGTATTTGAATTTTTTTGTTTTGAAGGAGGCGGAGTAGGGTGTTCAAAACCAAAACCAAACCAATAAAAAGCCATGAAACCGAACCAAACCAAACCGAAAACCACAAAAATCGCTTTCTATTGGTTTTGTTCGGTTTTTAATTAGTGAACCGCGTGATTTGGTTGATCTGCGAGTTTGATTACTGAACCGAACCAAATCGCAAAGTCCTATATACAAAAATAAAATTAAACAAAACAATATATGTAGAAAATAAGGAAAGCGGTTTATTTAAAGGACCGTTTGGATTAGCTTATTTTTGAGTTTATGAAAATCAACTTATGAAGATAAGTAAGTTTTAATGTTAATTCAGGTCTCACTAATAATAAAAAATGACTTTTTCACATAACTTTCAAAAAAATTGCTAGTCACATAATTTTCTGGTAAATGCCTACAATTATGTCAATCAATCAGTTCTTTACAGGAAATAATCAGACAGAAGAGGAGTGGATAGAGGACACAGATTCCTAAGATGTCATCATCTGTCTTTGAATTTGAAGGTTCCCGGAAAATAAAATTTAGGAAGGAACCAAGTTAGCAGCAACATCAGTTACCATGGGTCTGTCGTGGTATAATAAGAAGCCCAAACATCGTCATCATGTTCTTATATCACCTTCACAGAATTTCCATGATCCATCATCTTGCCTCTTGACAATATACTTAACTTTGTATGTGCTGCAGTCAATAAAAAAATATGCAAGTAATTAATTAATTAAAAGCAATAAAAACACGTGTAACCAAGAAAAGGCAATAAAAACACAAATCAGAAGCAGCGTCAAATTGTAATAGAAGGAGAAGAAATATAGTAGAACATGACCAAGAAGGATATGAGAAATGTTTAGGGGGCATTTGGATATATAGCTTAATTAAGCACTTATTCAATAAGCACTTATGGTATAAGAGCTCATGTACAAATTGTTTCTACAATCCAATGCGTTATCAGTATCTTACGATACATACGATTCGTATCCCGATACGATACGAAATCAAACAAAAACGATATGTATCTTAGAGTGTATCTTTTTTGTGTCCGTATCCCATCATGTATCCCGATACACATTGTTGTATCTTACAATACATGAATTTTGTTGAATCTTACGATACGAATTCGCACTGCTAAAATGCATTCTCAAGTGGTTTTTTCTGGAAATTTTTTTTAAATGATTATAATAAGCCAAAAGCAAACCTTCTAAGTCCCTCATGTTAGATTGACTAAGAAACAAACCTAGCACACTATGTTTTTGGTCTGCACTCCCTCCTAAAATGTTGTTTTTTTTAACTTTAGGCCATGTTTCTATAGGTGTTTAATCAAACACATCTTATGTGTATTTATGACTTGATTTATTTTGAAGTTCATGTATTTTTTTTACTTGTGACTTAGTTTTACTTAAAAAAGTTATATATTTTTTGATCACGTATCTTACGATACGATATAAGATACGATACACGATTCAGAAAATAGGCCTTCCGATACACGATACGTATCCCGATTTGATAACCATGCGTAAAACAGCTTACGGACATATCATAAGTTGTTTTATAAGTTTTTCAAACACTTGTACAAATGCTTAAGTCATAAGATAAGCCAAAATAAGTTCTTCCAAATGCCCCATAGTGTCTTACCAATAGACTACTATCCAGTTAAGTATGCTAAGTGCATCTTACTTACCTATAGTAGTTCGGGTTCTTTTGCTGAGAGCTGTCAATAAGTTCAGCTGCTTCCTCTAAAAAGGCTTCTATTTCTGCTATGTCTGCTCCATTTCTATCTGATAGAACGTCAGCTCTAAGGACAGATAATTTCAGCAGAACAAATCTCCAGTGACAAGATTTTTCTTTTGCAGCATCAGCCAAAGCTTGCCACTGTCAAAGATAGCACCCGTTAGTTTTCTATTTCCCAGGCATCATGCATCTATTTAGTATTTACAATATATAAATACCACATTCGCAATTTTTAACAATCCTTACTTCTTAAGGCATTTCTCTTGCTATAGAGGAAGTTTCTTTTCAACTGCCCTTTTAATGGTTTTTTTTTGTTACACCATTTTTAATGGTTTTGATCATTTGAGTGCAATTAAAACACCTCCAAAAAATGAATGTCTTTTGAAATGTCAACTAACAACTCTCTTGAAGAATAAAACAATAAAAAGTAATCATTAGCTAATATAGAACATTAGCTCCACCAAGAGATAACCATGCAATTATGCTTGCCAAATAAGATTACGGGTAAGAATTAAGACTATAAGGATACTCCTAGGTTTGCATGTTTGGGCTTTATACCAACTAGAAGTTTCAAGTTTGTATGTTACAACCATAAGGATAGTCCTACGTAAATCTTTGATCATGCCACCTATGCCCTAATTAGCAGTTTTACCAGAGCTTACATCAACACTCAATTTTTCACTACTTTACAATAGAGTCTAATAATTTAGAGCCTCCAATAAGATTGTAGACACTATTGAGTCATCTATCCACTAGTTCATTTGCTACCCTGCAGGACTAACAAAGATTCACAAATAAATCATCTAAGAGACAAAAATATCCAATACCAAGGGAAGACTTTTTGTGGTATTTAAATTTAATTTTAGACTTTTTTCGCAGCAAACAAAATAATGATCAAACTACTTGTGCATATCTAGTTTGTTATGATTTCCCCTCCATCAATTTTATAAACCAAAAGTTTTAAGTATTTCAAAGCCTCAGCTCATTAGATATGTTATACCACCCATTACAAGCAAACAAGAAATCATGAGTGTAACTTGCTCTTCTAACAGTGGAGTATTTTATAGATTGACGAGTTGAATGATTGAAAGTTGAAACACAGTTAAATTGATATTTGATAGTATAAAAAGTAGGTTAAAGAAGGCAATGACATGCATTACCTGAGCAAGCATGGATTCGTCAAGGACTTGAGCTAGGCCATTAACTTCATGGCTAGAACCTAGAGCCTCTGCTTTGACTGTTTGCCATTGCCTGATAAGGGTTTCCGCTTCTTCCACGGGCATCTGCCTCCTGTACAGATTAACAGGGGAGAATGATGAGGCAAGAGAATTGTGTAAATCACTTCGACTTCCAGCATCTGACCGGTGCAAAGTCTGTATCTTAACCATTGACAAAATTCTCTTCAGTTTGTTCGCAATAGTACTTCGCCTATTATAAGCAGGGCCTGCAGTGTAGTTAGCAGATGAACCTGCAGTCCAAGCAGTAGAATTATTGGCTTTTGTGAAAGCCCAATTAGAAGCAGTTAAATTCTTGCTCAGGCTCATTCCCAACAACTTAATTGTAGCAAAAGCAATACAACCCAGTATGGTAATGTATGTTATTCTTTCAAACATTTGAGAACGAGAGAAGTCATTCTGCAGAGTTCCGAGGTTCCTTTTCACTTTAACAGGTGAATTGCTAAGATCCGATCCATTTTCATTTTTGCCAGATAGCAAAGAAGTTTGCAAATTAGTAGGAGCCAGCTGCTTGACAGCAAACCCTAAATTTGGGGAAGAGCTCATATAAGAGCGAGGTTCCTCAAAATCTCTTCGTTCTAAAGAACCAGATGAGGATAGAGGTCTATGACATATAGTAGGCAACGTCAGTGGAGATCCTTTAGAATTCTTGCTTCCAGAAAATTTCTTTTGGGCATTGAAGAAATTGGCCTGCAGACATGAAAATCTGTAAATAACATGTTGTCAGAATCAGAGGAAAAAATAGTTAAAATATAATTGATCTTACCAAAACTGGAGAACAACCTTTAGTATCTGGATACACATCAAGCACAGAATCCTTCAGCCACATTTCCTGGCAAGGTTCAGCAAATGGTCTGAGATAGGCAATCAAAAACTCAATTCCAACATAGAACTTTAAAATGAAAGATTAAACAAAGTTCTTGAAGCCATATAAAGACAGGAGTCTTTTCTGTCAACAAAATCTTTTTTTAAATGAAGAAAAAAAAGTATTTAACGCATGTCATTTAAATTTGTCGTTAATTTGAGGCTAGACTCTAAGTAAGCATAAATTATTCCAAAATACACTAACTTTTGAAATCCATGTTGCAGTTAATAGCACACACTCAACATAAGAAGCACACTTTACAACCCCAAGGGTCCTCAAGACTAAAATGCGAAGGAGTGGTGTCATTAAGGTCAGTCAAGAAATTCATGCACCAAACAACGCACCTAAAGCATTTGAAATACATGTCCTGAAGGGACACAAAAATAAGAAACTAAGAGAACATGATATCAAGAGAAATACCAGTGATGGGTTTGCAGCTGAAGCATCCATTATAGCCTTCCCCAAGATTGAATTATGTTTTGGATTTGAGTTCAACTCAAGCTGCTTCAGCTTTTCAACTGCCTCAGCCTCTGTGCCCTAGAATTTAAGACATTTATGAAGAACTATGCTGTAGATTATTGGGGAAATAGGAAAATGAGAGAAAAATTATTGCTGCTGGAAACCAAGGTTTAAAATGTCCAAATACTTCATGAAGGAAGCACCCATTATTAGAGTTAACATGATAAAAACATACCTGTTCCAGAAGGAATAAGCAAAAGCTTCTTCAAATTTCAGATCAATGCCCTCTGAGGTAATCAGACATTCACATATGCTTTTTGCTTTGCTAATCTGAATAAAGTTAGCACAAACACTTGGTATGGATATGAAAATAAGAAAGCCATTGTTTGAGAATGTAGTCCAAAAATTTTGTATTTGTTAATTAAGGGATATAGAAGGAATATTAAAATGCTTAGAAGCTCTGGAGAAGGGTATTACCAACTCTTTTTGCTTGCTGGAAAAGCCAAGTGCCACATGAGCTGTAAAAACTCTATAGAAACAATTTGAATCGATCAGTACCCTTAAATTCTGTGATTCTATTGTTTTCTTGTTTTTTCGCATCGTGGCTAAGCTATCCCAAGGGAGAAGATCAACTATCTCATTGGCCAGCAATTTGTCAAATGCTTGGCTAAGAAAGGAAGGCCAGTCCTGTACTTGGCATGAAGCTTCAACATCAAGTCCCTGTCTAAGCAATTCACGCAAAGCCGCAATTGCCCCTCGTCTTCGTTCAACATTTTCAGGGGTATGTGGCATACTCAGTAGTTCCAAGGTGCAAGCGGGTGCAAGCTCTTCAAGAGATTCTTCAATCTAGAAACCATGAAAAGCATCCTCAGGAGATGATATAAATGATGAAAATGGTACGGAAATGGATTGGAAGATATAGATACTAAATAAGTATCTTTTATCCCCTGACTAAGCTTAGGTTAGATACTCAGGAAGCAGAC